>CM062807.1:892057749-893547269 GCA_031772625.1 Pinus tabuliformis | reverse complement strand
ATATATATTACTCAAAAGGTCTAAGAAGAATTCTTTGCACTAACAATTTTCAAAACCAGAATTATTAGAGAGATGTTTAATAAAGGAAACTTTGCAAACTGGATGGTGATACAATCTGAGGCATGTCCATTTACAATCAGGGAGTGTGTGCCTCATCGATTGTTACGAGTCTAACAGTCTCGTTATCACACACCATGTCAACTTCATATGGTCACATCCATCTAGAGCAAGTTTTCCTTAAAATATTTGAACTTAGATTCATAGAGAAACACCCAATCTCCTCTTTGAAACACCTTTTTCTTGATAAATTTATCATGCCTTTTAGTTCACTACTGTTGAATTTCAGTAGTGTTCTGGAAAGCTACCAACCAAATTTCATCCAACTCATTTAAATATTCCCAGTTGATGTTTTTGGGATTCTGAATATACAAACCTTCTTCAAGGCTGTCCTGAGCATCTTAATTTCAAATTACACTGGAAACAAAGGGGATTTCCCATAGACAATATGATATGGTGAAAATCCTGCTATATGCCCAAAGTGCCTCAAGAAGCTTTTCAACCCAATTCTGATGATGGTTTGCTACAGTACTTGTAAGGATATGTTCCAACACTTTATTTGTACTCTCTACTTGACCATTCACTTGAGGATGATATGGAGATGTCACCCTATGCTTGATTCCATAATTCTTCATAATTCATGCTATTAGATGTAATGTGAGTTGTGCCCCTCCATCTGAAACTAAATCTGTAGGAGCTCCACACTGAGTGAAAATTTATTCGAATAAGAAATCTAAGACAACCTATTATGTTGCTTCCACAACAACCTTGACCTCTACCCACTTTGTCACATAATCCATGTAGACTAGAATGTGGACTTTTTGATGTGACGATGGATTGAATTGTCGAACGAAATCGATAACCCATTTCCCAAAGGGATCAGGAACTAATTGATCCAAACTTAAACACGAATGCTGCAACTTACATATATAATCATAAACATAGAGATGCAATAGAAAAACACTTTCATTTCTTATAAAAAAAAAATACTAAATATGCTTACAAAAATAATGGAAATAAGATAGCTTGGTGTTATAGACATATTTGGCACTTCAACCCCAATCACATATGTCGATAAACCAAGGTCTCTTTAATCCCTAAAAGTGTTTTTCATACCCTAAAGGATCATGGTCAATTGATTACATCATTTCCCAGAAGTTCCACCTAAAAAACCACTCAAAATTGGCCAAAACTAGACCATACTGAACTGCTCCATTGTCCAAGGTGTGATGCATCTCACCTGCTACACACGGGAAGTGTGATGCATACTAAAAAGGCCTTCTATAGGGTGATGAGTGAGAATGGACAAATGTTCAAGATAGTTGGCTAAGTGGATGCTCATGGAATCTTCTAGAAACTTGTCCTATGACACTTCCTCTCTGAATTCGCTAGGATGAGTAAGAGATCAAAGAAATCTCCAAGTGGAACCAAGAACTATTAGAGGAATGACACTAATCAAAACCCAGAGTTGACTCACACCCTTGCAAGAACATATATAAATGGATCCCTCATCTGAGAGATCTGGAGGCTAGAATTTTGGAATTTGTAAGGAAGTGTTGTTGGTTTCTCTTTGAGAAGAGACATTGTATTGTTGGGTGATCTTGCTTTTCATGAGGTGAAGAGCTTTGATGCTGGGAGGAAGATGATGTTGGGTCAGACACTGGGTTGTAATCCTCTCTTCTACTATTAATAAATCTATTTAAGTTTTCCTCCATATAATTGTGTATTTGTGAATGCAATTGTATGGTCAACGTATTTCTGATTCTACATTGTTTATGGCATTATAGATTGAGATGCTTTGATGGTGTTTTGTTGCTTTCTCTATAGTATTCTCTAAAGTAGACAAGTAGGAGAGGAGTGGAAAGCTCTATCAAGGAGAGAGGAAACAAGAAGGAGCTAAGTGGAAGATCCTGGTTGGTCCTCTTTGCTTCTCTCTTATCTATCATACATAAAGGAAATCACAATTTGCTTTGATTGTTTGTTTCTAAGATAGCTACCTGTCTAGTTGGACTAGTAGATTGAAAAGACACTAGTTTTCTTGAAACAAAATGGTGACTCCATGGGGACTTATTAGTTTGTCTGTTTGTTTATTTTGTTTACTTTATAAGCTACAGACAAAGCCCGAATTAGCTAGCTAGCCTTCGAACTGCTCTTGCTATGCAATTGCAAAGTAGCTGAATGCTGCTTTAGTCAATCTCCAGGTTGGTTTATGAACTGAACATCTGAATTACAAGCATCCTAAGTGCCCTTGTGGTGGCTCAATAACCTTCGAAGATCATACCCCTATACTTTGTTTTTACTGTCCATCAATATTCAGCTGAAATAATTGAACTTAGCTGCAAATTTTGAGAAAAAACCAAACTCAGTTTCGCTCCATGGCCCATCGCATTATCTGTAACTGGCAGCATGTATGCATCGCACCTCTCATGTGTTGTAGGTGAGACACATCCCTGTTTCCTTGAAGGATAGGTGCGATGACTGAGTGATACTATTTCTGTCTTTGGAATTTGGTTTTTTCCTCCTTGTTTTCAGCTCTATTCAATGGTTTTGCTGCATATGATCGGTATCTCATTGTTGGAGCCTTCTCCTTTACATTATTCAACCTCCATTGATTAGGATTTATAAATGTTTTTATGTATTTGTCCATTCCACCTTTTTACTTCCTTCTTTGTCGAAAGTAGCTTAATCGAATTGTCGTTTTTGATGCAAAAAGTGTCGTGACTGTCATTTTGAGTCAAAAAAAAGAGTGTCATAAAGTCTTCCTCCTCTAGATAGTCGATTGTACTTTTTTCATTGTATTTGATTTGAATTTTCAATATTTGAAGGGTTGAAAGAAGTTTTCCATTCGAAATTGAAAGTGTCATTTTAGTCTTCCTTTCATTTTGAAAAGAAATTGTTGAAATGTCGCTTTGAAGAAAATAGTTTAGATCTGCACTTAGTTTTCCTTTTTGGTATTCTCACATTAAGGAAATGAAAAAAAATACATGCATTTGTGTTTTGCATTTAGACTGTGTGCAAAAGATGATTTAGGAAAAATGAATTTAGTGTGTGCTCTTTGTTCTCTGTTGAAAGAATCGTACTCTTCTTTCCTTAGTAGCTAGGATTTTCATTGCTAAAAGAAATAAACTATTGTTTATCATTTTAGATTGCATATTTAGGAATTTTACATCTACATCACGTAGTGAACCTTGAAAGGCAAACTTCTAAGAAAGATCAACTCTAAAACAAATCTCAATAAACATAAAAACACTTTGGAACCTAACGCAACACATCTAGAAGTCTAGGCTAGAGACATGTTCCGGCGTCGTAAAACTTGGTAACTATCGTTTTCATCGAAGGTTGGGTGATTCCTCCTCTTAGATACGACAAGTGCCAGTACGGACTTGTGCTCCCCATACCATTGAGTATATATTGGGAGACCACAATAGGTTGATATCCTTTATCCTTAGGAAGCCGTGTCTGCCACCCTATCGATCGCAATGCACTGAACACAACATTCAGGAAGATTGATTTCCGTACGTAACGTCCTTGGTAATTTCTCTTTAATTTATCACCATGGTGTATATTTTAGTTTTGTGATTGGTTTGGTAATCCCTCTGTCTAGATTTATAGAGTAGTCACTTTCATTCCTTTTCGACTCCTTAAAAGAAAAGGTCCATCTCAACACTTATCACTTCAGGCTCATTAAAAATCGAAGGCGACTAGAGTCATCTTTATCTTTTTCTCGACTCTTAAAAATTGAAAAAGAAAAGTTGTGTCAAAGCGTCATAAAATTTATTTAATTCGGAATAACATCCCTGTTCCTTCATTGATCTTAGGTTGAGGTAATGGAGTCCACCAATCAAGGAACCCCTCTCGTGGGGAATCCTAGTCCCTTCTCTTCTTGGGGAGATATTGGTGCTCCATATATGGCTACATTGTCCCTTACGGGAATCACAATCGGCCTGCCAATATGGCTATTCTCAACTTTTGTCATTCAAAATACCATGATTCCTCAACAATCGAATTAGCAACCAGATGATACTGAGGTTGTCCCTTCACCTTATACTTCGCTTTGTTCTCCTTCCCCTTCTTCCTCTTCGCTTGGTGAAACTAGTGATACTAAAAACCAAGTAGCTGAGAAGAAGAAGAAGAAGTCAGTCAAGCAAGGGGGCAACCATGCATCATCCGGTGAAAATCCACACACCGAACTTTCCAAGCCCAGATCTCCATGCATAATTTTCAAAGGAAACCATTTTCATCGAGATTTCCCTTGCATTCCACGGATCTTAAGAGAATGGTCTCCCTGTCTGGTGTCATCAACCTTTGGCAATCAGGTTGACAACGCACCATCAACTAGTGAAAATGAAGTCAATGAACAGAAAGGAAAGGTTAGGTTTCCACAGGTTATGTGAAGGTAATCATGCCCTTCACCGTTGTCCCTTTTTGGACGAAGCCAAAAGTGTCTTGGATAACCATCCTAATTCACCGCAGTGACTTCCACCTGGATACAAGAAACTCTCACCAAGTCCGTAGCTAGTTGAAAATCCAACCAACATAACTCAATCATCGGTCGAAACAACTATCAATTAAAGTGAACGTTCTGAGCCGATACCAGACCAAAGACAGTAGGTCGAGATCGCAGTCAACCCGGTCTTATCGTCAGGAGGTACACCTTCATATGATACTATTTCCAAAGAGAATGAAAACGATACTGTTCAAATTCTTTTTGTCGACATAGAGTCTGTTGGACTTGGGGGCAATCCACCCATTCCTTTACAACAGGAGGAAAATTCCCCAATTCAGGAGGTTCATCTAGCCATTTATCTAGTACCCCCTCCAAGCAGTCTAGTGATTTCCTTCGATTGAAATCAACTAGAAAGACCCCGCCTTCCGCCTAATGTACCATTCTAAATCATAGTACAAGTTTACAAAATGATCGTATCTAGAACTATTATAGATGAAGGGGCTTTAGTGAGTATCCTTTCCTCAACTACTTGGAAAGCGCTTGGTTCTCCATCACTTCTGCCTGAGACACAAAATTTGTTAGGCTTTAACAAAGGAACCAGTCGACCGTTAGGGATCCTTCCAAAGTTTCCGATAAATTTGAAAAGGAAAACCGTTCACTTGGACATCATGGTAGTCTAAGGACCATTAGATTACAATCTAATTGTTGGATGTGACTATATATATAGCATGGAAGCTATTGTTTCCACACTCTTTCGAGTGATGTGTTTTCTGCATGAAGGCAAAGTGGTACAAATTATCGACCAGCTTTCATTTCCTGGTTCAAACATAGCTACAAGTCAAACATCATCCGTAAATTTTCTCTTTGCATCAAGAATGTCTCTTCAAACTTCATTCCATCCACCTGATTGTGGCGAGTAGTCCAGTGATTGTAATGAAGCTTAGGGGGCATGCACCCTGGTCTGCTTCAGCAGACAAACCCAGCTGAAAAGATAGGTTTCCTTGTAGGTTATGGGATCGACTGAAACATTTATTTCGTTGTAGGTTATATGATTGGTCTAAAACACCATTTCCTTGTAGGTTATGGGATCAGAATGAAACAGTTATTTCCTTGTAGGTTATATGATTGGTTTGAAGCATTATTTCCTCGTAGGTTATGTGATTGGAAGCTCACACCATTCACCTTTGTCTATTTCGATGGACAAAGCCAAGGAAGTGTTTTTTGTCTAAGCCACTAATAGAAACAATCCTGCCTAACTATAGGGAATTCCATATGGTGACCTGGAAACTTTCATTTTCTCAATACCTGGAGGCATGCAAACTTTTTACGTGAGCAAAAGATGACCAATTTCATTTTTTATCTTTTTAGTGCTTTTAGATTTTAGCTTTTTAGTGTTAACTTCTTAGGTTAGGTGATTGGTCTGATCCACCATTCACCTTTGTCTGCAGTGCATAGACGAAGCAAAGGAAAGGTTGTGTCTAGATGAAAGACAAAACCATCCTACCTAATCTCAGTATTTCCTTAGCTTTAGTGTAGTTAGCTCTGTAGTTTGGTTGTTTCTAGCCTACATAAAAAGGCAATGAGCACATGTTATCGTAGAGTTCAAGCTCACTAAAAAATAAACCTACCAATGAGAGACATCTTTGACGATTGAACAAGCAATGTTTCTGCAAGGTTCAAGCTCATTAAAAAATAAACTTGCCACTGAGCATAGTTTCTCCCAATTTAAGCTCATTAAAAAATGAATCCACCTTCATTAATGACCTCTGTGATTGCCATGCTATCAGCCTTTTGAACCTTGGTTGTGTTCTACTGTCACCTCCATTCTTTTGGCCAATCATACGCTTCCACTTGATTGTTTACCCTTTTGAGGAACAGCCGAGTGGTTTTGTTAGCCACCCTCTTCACACTTCCATGTTTTGAGAAGTTCCAAACTTACCTGGAACCAGTTGTTACCCGAAAACACCACTCGTTCCTCAAAAATGAGTCTCTTTTAAACTCTTTTTAGACTCATTAAAAATAAAAATATTGTCGAGCTATTTGCCTTTATAGCTCGTTAAAGGAAGGGGAAGTGCCATCCCTATTATACATTTTGATCTTTTGGGACTTGAGGGATTATCAAACAAAAGATCGAGCGCTTGTCTTTTTCGGCTGCTAAAGTGATCGAAAAGTCATCCCTTTCGTATTATTTTATACTTTTTCAGACTTAAGGGATTATGCTACGAAAAAGGACCACTGGAGTTTCCTTTTTGTCCCTTTTCAAACTCTCTAAACATGAAAAGGACCGAGTTATCCTTGTCGTTAAACTTGTTAAAACAATAGAGACAAACTTGTCTAGCCAGACAAGAACGAGTTTCACTGTCACTAGGCTCACTAAAACATAGCCATAGGTTTGTCTAAATGGAAAATTATAGAACAGGAATATGTTATCCTCCTCAAGCTTGACAAAAATAAAGAGGTACTAGTCAGCAATGACTGGGGAAAAAGGGAAGAAAACTTGAAGAACTTTATTGGTAGCAAGTCACTCTTGAACATGACACTTTCACTCCATCACCATGATTGAGTTGGTTGGGTTATTCCATTCACCGGTCATATCACCATTGGTCCTCCATAACATCCATCTTTTGGGGTTAACCCTACCAATCCATCTCAGTGTCACCGACATGTTCAAGAGAATTCATTCAGAGAATTCGCCATCCAACTAATGCCTCATCCACTGCAATACCTTCACCCTCCATTTTTCATGACCGCCATTCCTGAACCTTGTATCATCAGATCGTTTTCACCTCCAAAAAATCATTTTCTTTGTTTCATGTTGTAGATGTGGGATAAATCAAGGCCCTCCTACGATGGGTCCCTTCTTGTTGACATTAGCTCATTATCCAAGAAATTGACTTAGAAACAACCCTTTTAGTACTTTGAAGCTTGCATGCCTCAATGGCAAGTTTCTCACTTTCGGCGACAGGTTTACATCAATGGCCTTTCACCGAACGATTTTGCGTGGTGTTTGACATCAACTCATATATTCACACCACGTGAATTGTACCATAGTACCTTGAGGGTCATTATCATTATCGGTGACTCCTCTCGTGCCTGTTAACAACTTACATTATTGGCTGGTAATCAGGTGATGTCTTTCCATTTTCAACTTCAGAACATCTTTTCACATGGATCGACTTGTACATCAAGCGAAGATTGAACGAGTTTGAAGACCGTGGATATAGTTTCATCCATCTGAGATGTGATATATTCAGGAAAATAAAGACATCAAATGTACACAGAATCTGCACAGATGATCATCCAAGCTAAGGGATGATGACTCTACATATAAAGAATCAGCAGTTTGTAATGACAGATGATTATCTGCCCTATGTACATGAAAATGAATTTATAAAGTTGAGAATGGGAATGCCTGCCTCAGCTAGATCATGAAAATAATATGATGATGATGTATTATATTGTATCTTATACATGTCACCTTCCAATTCGAATACCTCAGATCCTCATGATAAAGAATTTCACTCGACATCAAAAGATTTACGACCTCATGCTTTAGGGGGAAACTGTTATAGACATATCTGGGCACTTCAACCCCAATCACATATGTCGATAAACCAAGGGCTCTTTAATCCATAAAAGTGTTGTTTCATACCCTAAAGGATCATGGTCAACTAATTACATCATTTTCCATAAGCTCCACCTGAAAAACCACTCAGAACTGGCCAAAACTAGACCATACTGACTACTCCATTGTCAAGGTGTGATGCATCTAACCTGCTACACACGGGAAGTGTGATGCATACTGAAAAGGCCTTATGTAGGGTGCGATGAGTGAGAATGGACAAATGTCCGAGACAGTTTGCTAAGTGGATGCTCATGGAATCTTCTAGAAACTTCTCCTATGACACTTACCTCTCTGAATTCGCCCAGGGATGAGTAAGAGATAAAAGAAATCTCCAATTTGAACCAAGAAATATCAGAGGAATGACACTAATAAAAAACCCAGAGCTGACTCACACCCTTGCAAGACATCTATAAATGGATCCTTCATTTTAGAGATCTTGAGGCTGGAATTTTGGAATTTGTAAGGAAGTGTTGTTGGTGTCTCTTTGAGAAGAGACATTGTATTGTTGGGTGATCTTGCTTTTCATGAGGTGAAGAGGGCTTTGATGCTGGGAGGATGATGCTAGATCAGATAGTTGGGTTGTAATCCTCTCTTCTACTATTAATAAAGCTATTTGAGTTTTCCTCCATATAATCGTGTATTTGTGAATTTTGTTATTTGTGAATGCAATTGTATGGTCAATGTATTTCTGATTTTGCATTGTTTATGGTATTACAGATCGACATGCTTTGATGGTGTTTTGTTGCTTTGCCTCTACAAGTATTCTCAGCGGGACAAGTAGGAGAGGAGTGGCAAGATCTATCAAGGGAGAGAGGAAACAAGCAAGGAGCCAAGCGGAAGATCCAGGTTGGTCCTCTTTGCTTCTCTCTTATCTATCAAACATAAAGGAAATCACAATTTGATTTGATTGTTTGTTTCTAAGATAGCTACCCATCTTAGTGGGACTAGCAAATCGAAAAGACACTAGTTTTCCCGGAAACACTTGGGCGATGGTAGCTTATCTCTAAGAAGAGATGTGGCGGCTACATGCCTCTGAATTGAGTTACAATGAGTCTCAAGGGCATTTTTTAATTATTGAACAATAAGGGAAAACCCTAAATAGCCAAAACCCTAACCCAAGGAGATGTACCACCAAGAGTTTATGGGCCTGGTTGGGGTTAGTTGGGCAACCAACTTCCCGGGTCATAACTTGGTCATATTATCTCCATTTGACGTGTATGATACCTCATTGGAAATATCTCTCCGAGGACTGTAGTAATCAACGCGATTGCCACAACAATCGCTAATTTTTCCAAAAAAATGTTGTTTAGGGCCTCAAAATGTCTCTTGAAGTTCAAGACCTGAAAAAATGCCAAAAGTAGTAAATTGTGCTACAATTAAGGAAAATAAAAAACTAAAAGAAAAAATGGTGAGGGTCCCAGTGGAATAGGCGGGTGGCCACCAATATCCACCTAGATTAGTCCTCCCCCCTTAGGAAGTAATGATCCCCATTGCATTGATTTCCTCGATGAGATGAGGAAACTTCTACTGCACTTGGTCCCTAGTGAGCCATTTGCCTTAGTGAGAGAGTTGGCCTAATTTGAACACTTGATATAGTTGTATCCTCTGTTGCTGAGTGTTCTTGATCTATGTGTCCATGATTTGATCAGTTGTGGCCTGTTCCATTAAGTCTGGGTAGAGCTCTATTGGTGTGAGTTGTTCTGTAATGTCATATGTGTCCAACAATGGTGGAAAGTATGGCCAAAGGTGATCTACATTGAACACTAGGTGAGTACCAAGGAATGGTGGGATGCTGAGCTCAAAGGCATTATCACCAATGACCTTGGTGATGGTATATGGCCCATATCGGAGTGGGCGAAGCTTGCAGTGGGGTCCAATAAGGCGCTCCTTATGGAAATGTAGCAAAACTTTGTCGCCCACCTGGAACTTGTGCGATAGTCGATGCTGATCATGGCATTACTTGTACTTAGCATTAGCTCTATCCAATATATCATGGACCTTTTGGTGGATGTGTTGAATTCGTTCAATGAAGTTGTTAGCCCTTTCATCTTTGGACTGCACGTGAGTCAAATCTTCTTGAGTGGTTACAAATGTTATGGCCACATCAAGGGGGCATAATGGCTGAAATCCTAGCCCTACCTGAAAGGGGTTGTGGCCTGTTGAGTTGTGGGAGATCTTTTGTAGCTGTGTTGGACATAGGGGAGAATTTCATCCCATGTGCGTGGATGCTTTGAGTTGTACATTGATGGGCCTCTAAATTAGAAATAAATTAAGGCCCATGCCTCTAATTTAAAACATATATTAAGGTCTATGACCATCCTTCAGCACATTAAACCTCTCTTTTTGCATTAGATAATTTATTTTTAACTTTAATATATTCATTAGGAAGGTTTGTGAATAATTGAATATTTGTGCCTAATATTATTTATTTTTTGTGGAATATTATGAGAATATTGGGCAAATTATGAAGAGTTGGAGGAGATAATTTAGGGACTTGTTCCCTACTACTTGTTGAACCTTAGAATTACCCTCTCCTTGACATTTTTTATCACTTTTTTCCCTCACTTTCTCATAAGATTACAGACTCAATCAATGATAAATGCTAGGTTTTGTCTTAAGGAAAGCATTAAAATGATCACCATATTATATTTTCATGTTCTTGCTATTTGAATAAATTTTTGCAAATTAGCTATAGAACGTAGCCTATTCTATGGCTTATTGTGGATTCTGTAGCTACTCTCATGGTTTGGAAGGTTCCAGGTGTCAAATGAAGAATTAGGCCACATGGGAATTTCTAGAATCGTCTCCACATGGATTCTATCCTATTCACTCAGTCCAGATCGACGGAAATGAAAGCCTAAGTTCATGGTCAAAGATGGAGTCAAAGTACGTTATCCGAAAGCAGTAGGACTCTTGTTTTTCTCTTTCGTAGCTAATCAAGAGTATAACAATTCTGTTGCAAATCTAATTCGAATTAGCCACTTGTAGCTAATCAAAAGTTTAAACAATCCTATTATAATTCGAATTAGCCACTTGTAGTAAGTTTATCTCATAAATAGTCATGTTCAATTTAATTCAAATTAATCACCTGTAGCAAGTTTATCTCATAAACAATTATGTTTTTTTCCTTTAAATATCGGTTGCATGGAACTGAGAGGAAGTTAGAAGTTAGAAGGAATTACATGTTAAGTTCAGGGTTTTTGTTGATACTCTGTATTCAGACTTCATTTTTTTCATAATACAAATTTTGTGTTGCTAATGATCATTTAAAGTGCATCCTTAACTAGCTAGCATTCCAGCCACGTCAATTGTAGAGGGCCCCTACATTGAAGGACGATTTTCATTTGTTGTTTTTGGTTCAATTTCCATTACTATGTTTTCAACAAATCTGTTTTCTAAATTGGGATGATATTTCATTTCAGTTTTTAATCAATAACATAATGATAAATCACAACTATGTAACCTTGTCCTTCTAAGATATTTCGTGGAGAAAAATGACTCTGTTTCCAAACTGAATTAAGATTGAAGTAACAAGAATACACAGTTGCTTAGTTTTCTTACTATTTTGTCATTCATTTTCTTAGGACAAAATTGTCAATTAATTGTGTTAATGGATGTTTTCAAAATCCATTTCAAGATGATGATGATCCTAAACTAAATGGTTAAATGTTTAATTCATACAGTGATTGAATTTACTTAGTACATTGTTATTTTCCCTAGGAAATTAGGAACTAAGGTATAATTGATTTCTTGCAGAACACTTCAAGAGGGTAATGCTTCACATTTGAATGTTGGAGAAAGTAAAAAATACATTAGTTGTTTACAGTTAGTTTTACATGCTTTTTCCTTTCAGATCCTCACTTAGTTGCATCACTGATATTGCCAATAATCATTTCAAGGAGATTGATTTAATCATATTCCAAAACTGAGTGGTTAAATGTTTAATGAATGCAATTACTGAGTTAATTTCTTCATCAATTTCATTCTTGTTTTTAAGAATTAGATCCATGGATTAGGGCTAATGATAAGATAAGATAGATGCTCTATTTTTTTATTAGGTTCTAACTAGCCAACATTTCTCAGTCCATTTTTAGGAAATTAGATTAACTTAGGAACATTTCCTTTCCTTTAAAATTCATTAGATTCACTTAATTTTTCTCATAGTTTTAGGTTATACATTCTTAGACATCAAAGAACAGAAACCCCCCAAGAACAATAAAATACAAAACAATGAAGTAAGAAAAAGGTTAACTAAGCACATATAGTGCACCACACTTCATCAGCTTACAAAACAAGATACACACCCTTAAGTTATAAAACAAGCATAAATACGAGACTGATGCTTTAGCTATTTTCTGTCCCAAATGTAGAAATAAGCATGATTTAAGAGAATGCCCTTTGGATGAAAAAATCATAGAGAATTGTGTGATTTGTTCAGAAAACCATGAGACCAAGAGTTGTCCTTCAATTCCTTGTCTTAAGGCTATTTTTCTGTTGGGTTGTGTTATATTCTTTCCATGACTAGCCCACGTAGTAAATTGGGGGGTTAGAGGGCGAGCGTAGCCCCCCCTTCGTTGCACCGATTGCATAGCGGGAGGGTCACAGGGGGTTTGAGGGGTGCAGGTAACTCCACTCTGGTTTTGGAACCTATGTTAGGTTGGGCAGACCCACCTATGGTTTTGTGCATGATTTTCACACATGTTTTTGGACGCCATGGTTTTCGTCCATGGTTTTGGACGCCATGGTTTTCGGTCCATGGTATTGGATGCTTCGGCATGTATAAATATGTATTATAACATTGAAAGGAACATAATGAAAAATCAAGCTCGTAGTCTCGATTTTGGGATCTAGGGGAAAATCTTTGTGTATATGTGTTTTATGTGTTATGCTCTCGCATTGTTTATTATATGTGTTTTAGAATTCATATGTAGGTAATTTCTGTATGGGGTTACAACCTACATTTTCAAGAGGAAACAACTTCAAATCCAACAGAACCTCTTTTCTTTGTCTCTAGAAGACCTCAGCAGGGGCCACAAAACTAGGGTTTTAACAACCAAATGTATATTCAGCCCCCACCAAATTGGAATTCTGGGCAGCAACCTTGGCCTCAATCTCAATCTCAATCTCAACCTTGGGCTCAAGGAATGAAAAATCCCTATGGAAGATTCTCTCAATACTATCAATATCCTCCATCATATCCAAACTATCCTCCCAACAAATTCCTCAACAAAATCAACAGCCCCAACTTCAAAACCAAAATCCTCAACTTTCACTGCCATTCCCACAGAGACCAAATCAGTTACCTGCCCAACCATTACCAAACCCCAACAATAAAAATCATCAGAATACCTATTTGCTGGAAGGAAAACAATTTCCAACTTATATGATCACTCCTCTAGATCTCAATGATGTCCAACTAAGATCTCGTAGGATATTAGAAAAGAAAAAGGCTTTTGTAGTTATTCTAGAACAAGACAATTCTGAGGAAGATTCTCTACAGCCAAATAAAAGTTTCGAATGAACATCTCTTCAAAAGCAGAATACTGAAAATGAAAAAAGAAAGAACCAATAAACTCAACTCCTATCATAGAGAAACCACCAGTATCTACTTCTACACCTCCTTTTCCTGAAAGATTACAAGTTGATAGAGGGGTAGAAAAGCATATTATGTTGCCTAATTATGATTTTCTAGATGAATTGAAAAATGTCTATATCAAAAACCTTTGTTACAAGCCATTAAGGAGATTCCAATTCTAGCTAAAATAATAAAGGATTTTAGCATGAAGAAACCAGGAAGAAAAACAAAAGAAATAAAAATAATTCAGCTGGCAAGAAAAATAGCAGAGTTAATGATGGGAAAAATTGTCATACAAAAATATGTAGATCCAGGATGTCCAGTTGTAAAGACACATATCAATGGAGTTGAAATTCTGAATACATTGATTGATTTAGGAGTAGCAATAAACATCATGAGCAAACAAACCATGGAACAACTCAAGCTTCCTAATCTTCTTTATACACCTACATTACTGCAATTGGCAGATAGATCTGTAATCAAACTAGATGGTGTGTTCAAAGATATTTGAGTGTCCTTAGACTCTTGGGAGCACCCTGTTGATTTTATGATCTTAATCCCTAAGAAGAATCTAGGAGGACATCCACTTATATTAGGAAGACCTTGACTGGCTATAGATGATGCTTTCATTAGTTGTAGATCTAGTGATATGTATATCTCTGATGGTAACTCAACTAAGAAATTCACTCTATATCCTCCAACAAAAACAATCACAGAGATAGATGAAAAAGAAGGGATTGATGATGAAAATGATACTCAGCCTCTCTTTATTATTTCAACCATTAGTGAAGATAGTCAAATCTTAAATATAATGGAAAATTTTGAATCATCTCCAGAATATGAACATGATCAATTTCAAGAAAAATTCAATATTGAATATTTGTCATCTAGGTAGATATCTCTTTATTCTATGGAAGAATTTAGTAGCTCTACAGTTGAAATCTTTCGAGGGAAAAATTGAACATAAACAATAACTTAGAAAAATTACAACAGGAAAAAGTTAACCAAAACATTGCAACAACATTCTTCTACATATGCATGGGAATACACTGACATTAAAGGAATTAGTCCTAAGACTTGTATACATCACATCTACATTGAGGAAGATTGTAAACCTATCGGACAACCTCAAAGAAGGATGAATCCAAATCTTAGGGAAATTGTGAAAGAGGAGTTAAAAAAATTGTTGAATGTAAACTTCATTTACCCAATTCTAGACAGAAAGTGGGTTTCTCCTCTAGTGATTGTGCCTCAAAATAATGGTAAATGGAGGGTATGTATTGATTATCGAGAATTGAATAAAGCTACCCTAAAAGATCATTTTCCTTTGCCCTTTATAGATCAAGTGTTAGATACATTAGCAGGTAAGAATTATTTCTCATTTTTGGATGGTTTTAGTGGTTACAATCAAATTCAAGTAGCACCTCAAGATCAAGATAAAACCACATTCACCTCTCCATGGGGAACTTATGCCCACTGAGTACCTCCTTTTGGATTGCACAATGCACTTGCAACGTTCCAAAGAGTAGTACTAGGAATTTTTTTCTGATCTAATACATGATCGTGTATAGGTGTATATGGATGACTTTACAGTTTATGGGAATACATTTGAAGAAGCTTTAGAAAATTTGGAAAAATTTCTTAAAAGATGTAAGGCAGCAAACCTTTCACTAAGCCATGAAAAATGTTTTATGATGTTTACAAAAGGGATTGTTTTAGGACATCACATCTTAGGAGATGTAATTAAAGTTGATAAATATAAAGTTGAAGTCACTCTAAACTACCAATTCCAACTTGTCAAAAGGATGTTAGGAGTTTTCTAGGATTCACAGGATACTATAGAAGGTTTATAGGAAATTTCACTAAACTAGCATCCCCACTCTTCAAATTACTCACCAAAGATTGTGAATTCAATTGGAATCCTGATTTCCAGTTGGCATTTGAGACTTTAAAAGAGAAAAATTCTGAAGCACCCATCTTGAGAGGTCCAAATTGGAAACTACCTTTTCACATTTCAACAGATGCTTCAGATACAACTCTTGGAGCTGTATTAGGACAAAAATATTTGGTCCTCTATGCCATCTATTACACAAGCAATAATTTGACTCCCATTGAGTTAAATTACACTATAACTGTAAAGGAATTCTTAGTTGTTGTTCATGCTATCAACAAGTTCAGACATTACATAGCAGGCTATGAAATATTTGTTCATACAGATCACTCTGCAATTAGGTACTTAATGAATAAACCTATTACTAATGGCAGAGTTACAAGATGGTTATTACTCTTGTAAGAATTCAACATCACTGTTCTAGATAGACCTGGAAAACAAAACACAGTTACTGATTCCTTGTCCAGAATTCAAAATATCAAAGATGACACTCCAATTGAAGATAAATTTCCTGATGAATATCTTTTTACAGTAACTACTCAGACCCCTTGGTTTGAATATATTGCCAATTACTTAGTCACAAGAAAATTACCTTCACATTTGTTTCCTAAGGAGAAAAAAAAATCATTAAAACAAGTGAAAGTTACTCATGGATTGCTAATGAACTATATAAAACAGGTCTAGATTTCATGATCAGAAGATGTGTCTGAGAACATGAAATGCCTGAAATTATTAAGGCATGTCATGATGAACCTTCTGGTGGACACTTTGCTGACAAGAGGACAATCTATAAAATACTTCATTTAGGATGTTATTAGCCCTCCATCTTCAGAGATGCCAAAGAATATGTCAAAAGGTGTGATAGCTGCCAAAGGGTAGGAAAACATTCTTCTTTAGATGAGATGCCACTACAAACTTAGGTACTCATTGAACCTTTTGAAAAATGGGCCTTGGATTTTGTTGGACTAATTAATCCTCCATCTAAACAAAAGAACTATATTTTGGTATGCACTGATAATGTCACTAAATGGGTAGAGGCTAAAGCATTACCTTTTGCTAATGAAAAATCTATAGTTAATTTTCTTTTTGAGGACATCTTCACTCGTTTTGGTGTTCCAAGAGAAATTGTGACAGATCAGGGATCTCAATTTACATCTAAAATGGTGGAAAGGCTTGTGGAAGATTACAATATCAAACACAAAAAGTATACTCCTTATCATCCACAAGAAAATGGTCAAGTTGAATCTACCAATAAGGAGATTGAAGGAATTCTCACTAAGACTGTACATCTACACAAAATAGATTGGGCAGAAAGGTTTCCTGAAGCCTTATGGGCCTACAAAACTACATGGAGGAACACAATAGGACATACTCCCTATGATCTTTTTTATGGGAAGCAAGTCATGTTCCCTATAGAGTTTCAAATCAGAACCTTCAAGATGGTAGTCCAATTAGGAGTGAATTTATCAGAAGCACATAAACATAGATTAGAGCAACTTAATGAGCTTGATGAAATCAGGAAAGATACATTTCAAAGAACTAGTATATCCAATAGCAAAGGGATAAATGGCATCATAAGTATATCAAGGAGAATAAGTTTCAAGCAAGGGATTGGGCACTTTTGTTTGATTCAAAATTCAAAGATTTCCAAGGAAAATTTCAGACTCATTGGCTTGGGCCATATGAGATTGAAGAAGTCTTTAATAATGGAGCAATGAGAATAAGGACAATACATGAAAGAAAGGTACCTCTTCTTGTGAATGGTCATAGGTTGAAGATATATCATAAGCCAATTTCAAAAAAGGATTTTATCAATATTTTCCAAGATAACACTGAAATGATGTTGGTGAGGAAGAATTCTTCTTCTCCACTAACTTAGCTTTTATTTTTCCTCTCTCTCTCTCTCTCTCTCTCTCTCTCTCTCTCTCTCTCTCTATATATATATATATATATATATATATATATATATATATATATAGATATATATATATCATAAAAAAAAAATCATAAAAATAATAATAATAATAAAATGTATAAGTATGAAAACCAATCATTAATTGGCATACTTAAACACACAATACAAGGTGAAAATGAAATATTTTTGACATCCTATATTTTCCATTTCCTTTCTGTAATAAGTAGTGACATAAAGCTACTTCATTTGCAGTTCATAATCTACAAATTCATTTCATTTTGAAGTCTCATTCCATCTGACCCCATTTTCATTTTATTTTACATTTTCATTCCATCTCACTCCACTTTCATTCCATTTCACTGTCATATTCGATTTCCATTTCCTTTCCCATTCATGTTCCATTGCCATACTTCATTTCTTATGATGTTATGCAGTTGATTTCGTTCTGCAGCTAATTTGATTTTGCAGCCATATCTCATTCAATAGCTCTAACATAATTATAAATCTTACAAACAAATGATGACTGTAGGAAATTGAAGAATCTTGTTTTGAAGAGCAATATGCTAAAAGGGTATCCACGGATCAACACCAAAGAAAATAGCAAATGAAAAGTTTAAGTTCTAAAAGTTAAAGTGCAAATTTTTTTTTTAAATAGCAAGGTTAAAAAATAAAGCATATATAATATGGATATTCATATGTTTCCTTGACGAATCATCATTTGATTTGATTGAAATCTCAATTATACTACATATCCACCACATCCTCCATATTTTGTCACATAACGGTCCATAATTAACTCCCTTGTTGATTATTAAAGATCATGACTATGACATGAAATACTTGTCTACGTTTCTCGAGAACCCCTACCATCTAATTATTTCGTACAAACCCGCAATTCCTTTCACCATATTCCCAGCCAATTCATTTCATAAAACCGGGAAGGGTAATTTTGAAGGTTGAGAACTCTACGTAGTATAAGGCATGGGGCTAATTGTCAGATCAAAATTGGTAGGAGTAAAGTACATGGAAGGATACCCACAACTCAAAGAAATGTTGCAGAAATCCAGATGGCTTAAATTCATCGAGAAATTTGATGGTTTTCATAAGGAGATTACAAAATCCTTTGCTCGATCTTTTGATGGCACAGAGGTAGAAATTGGAGATATCAAGTTTGCAGTGACCGAGTCATTCGTGACCGAGGCTATAAAACATCCAAGGCATGGTGAAAGATGCTTCAAGAACAAGGAGTTCCACAATGAATCATGGAAAGTAATACTCAAAAACAGAGGAATGGATGTCTCTGTTTTTAGAAAAGGTATTCCCATTTCAGCGCTTAAAAGTAAGTGTAGGAACATACTCTTGGTTTTATAGAAATTTATCACTTGTGAGGGGAGGTTTGGTTGCATGTATGTCTACCATATCCGTTTACTGATGAATTTCTTTGAAAATGGAGAAATCAATCTTCCTTTCTTCCTACTAAATAGTTTAAGAGGGATGACCTCAAATGTACAAAACAGAATACAGTTCATAGATACAACCATGTATCGTCATGGGTTGATAAAGATATTGATTGAGTTTCATTTAAAAAGCATAGGATATACCTAGGAGAATTTCCTTATTAGAAACCATTTCCAAGAAGCACCAGAGTCACCTAAAGAACATAATGTCAGAAGAAGTAGAAGAAAGAAGACTGGTATAAGTATTGAAAACAGACCTGAGTCTTCATTCCAGAAAGATGATGAAAAGTTAATCTCTTAAGAACTGACTAAAATCAAGAAGAAAATCAAGGCAAGAGGGAAGACAAGAAAGGATAAAAAGGTCACAAATGAGGAGAATGCAAGTCCTCCACAACTTAGGAGGAGCTCTAGACTTCGAGGTTTGGTAAAGTAAACATCATCAAAAGGGATAGAGTTTATAAATTTAGTCGAGGAAACCCCAAAACCATCTCCTGTTAACATATCTTCTACACACAGTCCTCAAAATTCTCTTGCTCATCATTTTGAAGGTAGCCCAAGCAGAATATCTACAAGCATAGACCCAATGCATCAAAAAATATATGGCTATATAGAATCACTAGAGAAGAGAAGTGCCTCAATGAACCCAGAACCTTTTTTCAATCCACAAGAACCTATAATTGATGCTCTCAAATAGGAAATTTATGAATTAGAGATATTGAACATACATATCAAATAGGAGAATGAGACCTTGAAGGAAAAAAATAAATTGGACAAGGCAATTCATGATAATACCATTCTACATCTAGGACTGTGGTATAAGAAAAATAGGAAATTGAAAAGAAAGAATAAGATTTTGAACAAAGCAGTCATTAACCTTAAGTACAAGCTTCTTATGATAAAGCCCAGAATGACAATCAATTCAAAGAAGAACACAAGAAGGAAATTGGATGTACTAGCAGAGGTGTCTCAGAAAATGTAGTAGGGAGGAAGAACTCACATTTTTGGAAAATTGCATGAGGAAATGAAATGATTTTGCAGTGGAGGTATGTTGAACCTCAGAATTACCCTCTCCTTGACATTTTTTCTCACCATTTTCCTTCACTTTCTCATAAGATTATAGACCCAATCAATGATAAATTCTAGGTTTTGTCTTAAGGAAAGCATTAAAATGATCGCCATATTATAATTTCATGTTCTTGCTATTTGAATAGATTTTTGCAAATTAGCTACAGAATGCAGCCTTCTCTGCAGCTAACTGTGGATTCCGTAGCTACTCTCATGGTTTGGTAGGTTCCAGGTGCCAAATGAAGAATTGGGCCACATTGACATTTCTAGAATCATCTCCACATGGATTCTATCCTATTCACTCAGTCCATATCGACAGAAAAGAAAGCCTAAGGTCATGGTCAAAGAAATATGTTATTCGAAAGTAGAGGAAGTTAGAAGGAATTATGTGTTAAGTTCAGGATTTTTTTGATACTCTGTATTCAGACTTCTTTTTTTCATAATACAAATTTTGTGTTGCCAATGATCATTTAAAGTGCATCCTTAACTAGCTAGCATTCCAACCACGTTAGTTGCAGAGGGCCCTTGCATTGAAGAAGGTTTTTCATTTGTTGTTTTTAATTCAATTTCCATTACTCTGTTTTTAACAAATCTGTTTTCTAAATTAGGATGATATTTCATTTCAGTTTTTAATCAATAGCATAATGATAAATCACAACTATGCATCCTTGTTCTTCTAAGCTATTTCGTGGAGAAAAACAACTCTGTTTCCAAACCGAATTAAGATTGCAGTAATAAAAATACACAGTTTCTTAGTTTTCTTACTATTTTGTCATTCATTTTCTTAGAACAAAATTTTCAATTAATTGTGTTAATGGATGTTTCAAAAGCCATTTCAAGCTAATGATGATCCTAAACTAAATGGTTAAATATCTAATTCATACAATGATTGAATTTACTCAGTACATTGTTATTTTCCTAGGAACATAGGAACTAAGGTATAATTGATTTCTTGCACAACACTTCAAGAGGGAAATGCTTCACATTTGAATGTTAGAGAAAGTCAAAAATAAATTATTTGTTTATAGTTAGTTTTACATGATTTTACCTTTTTTCTTTCAGATCCTCACTTAGTTGCATCACTAATATTCCCAATAATCATTTCAAGGAGTTTGATTTAATCATATTCCAAAATTGAATGGTTGATTGTTTAATGAATGCAATTACTGAGTTGCCTTCTGCATCAATTTCATTCTTGGTTTTAAGAATTAGATCCATTGATTAGGACTAATGATAAGATGAGATAGATGCTCTGTTTTTTCTATGAGGTTCTAACTAGCCAACATTTCTTGGTCCATTTTTAGGAGATTAGATTAACTTAGGAGCATTTCCTTTCCTTTAAAATTAATTAGATTCACTTAAATTTTCTCATAGTTTCAGGTTACACATTCTTAGACATCAAAGAACAGAAACACCCCAAAAACAACATAAAATACAGAACAACGAAGTAAGAAAAAGGTTAACTAAGCACATATAGTGCACCACACTTCATCAGCTTACAAACCTTGGCTGATAATTTACAAAAGCAATTTAGGACACTAAATTGACTAAACACTAGTGGAGGATCAATAATAAATAATAAGTCAACAAGATATTATGGAATTATGGCACAAATTGTGGAACTCCAATGACTGAGAAAATCTAGGAATGTGTTTTACTAATCAAGGGAGCATATCCACCAATCAAAGGAGCATATCCACTAATCAAGGGATTTCGCTAGGGAAAGCTTCCTCCATCCATGGGGAATGATTCTTAATCATTTTGTATAAGTACCAAGTCGAATTTGCCTCTAGGGAATGACTGAGAAAATCTAGGAATGTGTTCCCTGCCATTTAATGCAAATTCATAGTATTAGAACTAGATCCACTAATCAAGGGATTTTGGTGGGGAAAGCCTCTAGGGAATGACTGAGAAAATCTAGGAATGTGTTCCCTGCCATTTAATGAAAATTCCTAATATTAGAACTAGATCCACTAATCAAGGGATTTTGGTGGGGAAAGCCTCCTCCATTCACGAGGAATGATTCTAAGTACCAAGTCGAATTTTCCTCTAGGGATATATTTTCATTAGTGTTATTGTGTAGAGACCTTGTATTCTTGCAGCTCCATTGTATTTTCTTGCAGAGATGTAATTCTATTGATGAAAATAATGAAGATTGGTGTCATGTTCAACTTCTAAATCTTGTTCTCCTCCATAGGTCTCTGAGTTTCCTTGGGCTTGGCCATCCCAGGAACCTGAGAGCCCTTTTGTATCATTTTCTTTCCTTCTTTTCATTTCTTATTCATATGCATCTCTTGTTTTTATGTCTTTCTACTTCTGCATTTAGGATTAATAATTTCTTGTTGTATGATTGAGTTAAATGGTTGATGTAAGTTCTTTTGCAGGATCTGAAGCATTATTTCATCCTTTTAAAAGCTTTTGAATTTCATAATAATCATTGAGTTTCTTGGATTAGTCTTCTCATTCCCAAATCTAGATTGTCGGACCTTGTTTTTAGCGAAGAACAGTAAATTTTTGCTATTTTCTAGAGCATGATAACGAGCTTCAACTGAATTGATTCCACTTTCATTAGATCAAAAAAACATTCTAGTTCATAAAAAAAATTACTCCATTGTATTTTCACTTGATTTGGTTAGGAATTTCTTAGATTCACTAGCTCACTAGTTCTCAAATTTCTATATTTTCGACAAGTAATGTTTTTATATTTTTTTTGCATGGGTTAACATATGTATTTTTGAGTGATTCCACTTTGAATAGGGACCTAAGACATCCTAGTTAATAAAAAAATGTGTCCCATCCAATTTGTATTTGATTTTCTTGGTCATTAAACCCTCACCAATTTCAGCATTTCACAAGGAAACTTCTCCAAGCTTTTTGAGTGAATCCATCCATCTCCCAACTTTGGTTTTGAGTTCTGAGTGATCCTAGGAATTTTCCCACTCCATTCCACCCATAACATTCCTTTCCTAGGCCTCCCATCACCTCCAACACCTCACATTTTTCTCTCGGCTGTATCCTGTAGGTTTCCTGTAATTGCTACAGAATCATCCTGTAGGTTTCTAGTACATCCTATAGGTTTTCCTGAAATGACCTGTTTTGAGGCTGAATTGATGGAAAAACTCTAGGAAGTCACCAAAAGCCTCCCAAGGGTCTCCCACACCATCCAACCATCTCCTAACCCTTCCATAAAACCTCCAACATCCTTAAATTCACTTGCCACATAACCAAAAGACATTAGTTTGCATACTTTATTTTGCATAAAAAAAACAAAAAGATAAAAACAAATTTATTTCAGTCCCTTTACTTGCACATTAGTGATGTCTTATGATTATTACTTCCATTCTTATATAGTAGCATTTGGTTCATGATAATTTAGCATTATTGCAAAGCATAGTTGCTTGACAGTTAATTAGGACATGGTGTGATTTAGCATTGAATTTCCGTCTCCTTCCTTGTACTTTCTTTCTTGCAATAGGTTAAGGTTCCATTTCAAAAATTTCATTTTCTGCAATTCATTTAGGATTTGACTTTAGTACATGCACTGAATTACATCATGACATCAAGGGAATGACACATTGTATGTCGCATATATAGTGCCAACACCTCTTAAGTTTCTATGAACCCCAGGTTGATAGATAATGTTGGTAGCCTTGGGAGTTGCAACATTTTTTTTGTAATGCAGAGGCTCATCACTTTTTGGCACCGTTTTCAGGGATGTTTCAAAATATGCATTTCTTTCTTCCCTACTCCATTCATGTCTTTTTTCTTCTTGCAAAAACAAATATTTGCATTAGGCATATTTAATTTCAAAAAGTAGAAAATTACATTTCATTATAGTTTTCATTCAATCATAAAAACAAAAACAAAATTCTCCAACACCAACCCACCCACCCCATTTGATCACATGGTGCAGTAAGAGCCATATCACCATTCACTTTTGTAGGTAGAATAAAGATATGGTAAATAATGTAGAAGAAATGGATGGAGATGCTGACAATGAGGAAGATCCTCTTGGATTTCCCATTCAATATACCGATGGTAGTGTGCACATGAAGAACATCCCTCCATCCTTTTTTTCCAAAATTTCATGATATAAGGTCACAGGATCCGGAAAACTTTCTCTTTGAATTTTAGATTTCTTGTAGATCTTATTGTTACTTATTAAAAACTCAAAATCTGAGATTGTTTCCAGCAACTTTGAAGGACAGAGCTCTTAGATGGTTCAAAGTTTAGGGACTAATTAAGTAAGACCATGGAATGATATGAAAAAGGTATTTCTAGAAAAATACAAAGATCATGATCTTAAAGAAGAAATATTTAGAATGAATCAAAGAGAAGATGAGAGTATAGAGGATCTAATAGAGAGGTTCATGTATAATGTTAAGAGGAGAAAACTACATCATTTAGGATTTGACATAGTAAAAACCCTCTTACTTAGAACAATTAGGGATGAATGGATTGATCTCGTTAATATCATGAGTAGAGGTGATGTATACCAATTATCATTTGAGGAAGTTTTTGAAACATGCAAACACATATCAAGAGGAAAAGCAACAGTAGTTAAATCAACATCAAGATCGGTAAGTGAAGCTGAACTTGGAAATTTGTTTGATGATTTCAAAACAAAAAATCTTAGCAATCTAACGAAACAAGTAGAAATGTTAAGAATACAAAATGAGAAAAAAGAAGATTTTTGTGTTGTCCACGCAGAATCACATAATGTTAAATGTTGCTCCTTATTACCAAGGTTGAAGGAAGTTCACCAAGAGGACAATGGAGCAAGTCAATTACCAATGCAACAATCTTATGTAGCTCCAACAGGACCATGGCAGCCTATCTAGCTTGATATGATGCAAGAGCCTAATTCAAAATTTCAAGCTTATGCACACCCACCTCAAAGTAATTGGAACACACCATTTCCTTGGAAACATTGGCCGTCTCAAACCCAAAACCAATCTTGGCAACAAGGTTGGAAAGGAACTTATGAGAGCCATCCACAATATCCTCAGTATTTTCCTCAATATCCTCCATACCAAACTCCATGTTATCCTTACCATTCACCTCCACCTCAACCACAACCCCATCCACATCCATCTCGAATATACACTCCCACTCAACTACCTATACCAGCATTTCCAAACCCACACATTGAAGTAGCTCAACCCACTTACAATGCTGAGGTACAAAAATTCCAAACATCTCCTCTTGAGATCAATGGTATTCACCATAGCTCAGGAAGAGTATTGCAAAAAAGATATCATCTTGACATCATTGAAGGACCACATCCAAAAGAAAAAGATTCATATAAGAAGACCATAGAACCATGGTTTGCGCTTGATGAAGAGCAAACATCAAAATCAGAGATCGAGAGAACTCCCTCATGGTTACCATCAAATCCTCCATGTTTTCAAGAGAACAATCAACAAAAGGGGAAGATTTTAAGGTCATGGTATAATAAGACATGAAGAATGATCTAAATCAGCAAGTGGACCAGGGGCATTACAACTATATTGAAATATGCTTCCAGACAGTGATTAATTTGTAGCAATTCCCTCTTCTTCAATTGTGCTTGATATTATCAAAGTCAAATCATTTGATCCCTCAAATTCAGGTAAATGTCAAAGCATACATATCAAGCCTACACATCAGTTTTTCTATCATCTTGATGTGCACATGGCTCCATTGGAAGTATTCTTATACTTGAAAGTGATTTTGTTTTTCAAGTAGGGTAGGGTAGAAAAAAAAAGTAATAAAAAAAATGAAAAATAAGAAAAAAAGATAAAAATCTCAAGTGAAAACCTCCTTTGAGGAGCCTTAGATTGGCTCATTGATTGAAAACCTCCATGGGGTGGTCAATGGGTTGGGAAAAAGAAAAAAGAGAAAAAATAAAAGATCCTAGGTGAAAACCTCCTTTGAGGCGCCTAGGCAGACCTATTAGTTGAAAACCTCATTGAGGCGGCTAGTAGGCCTAGAAGAAAAAAAAAAAAGAATCCTTAATCCATGCATGCATGTACTCTCCAACATCTACAAGCAACAAGAACAAGTTGGTACCAAAAGGAAAATTGGTCAAGCCTACTCAAAAGAAGTCAAATTTCGACTTTCTCTTACTTCGCTTAAATGCTCCAACAAGGCCAAGGCCATGCCAATCCATCACCCTCATCTATTTTCACCATCCACCCATCATTCTCAAGCTTCTACCACTCTTTTTCCTTGCTTTCCTAAAAAACTATAGGATTCTCCGTTTTACTACAGGATACAAAAATACATAGAGCAGAAATTTGTTTTTTCCATGACTTGAAAGCCATGCATACATTTTCCAAGCTATTTCAGGGGGAGATGCATATGGATGATGGTAACATGCTGAAGCAATTTCAACAAATTCCAGTGCACGATTTCTAAGAAATTGGCCTCCATCACCTTCAACCATTTTTGCATTTTCTCAATATCTGTGCATCCATTTAAAAATTTCTTTCATGGGGAGATGAATATGGATGATGGTAACATGCCCAAGAAATTTCATCAAATTCTAGCTCATGGTTTCCAAGAAATCAACCTCCATCACCTTTAGCCATTTTTATTTGTTCTTGAGCTCCGTACATTGATTGACCAAAATTTTTCTATGGGGAGGTGCATAATGATGATGGTAACATGCTAAAAATGTTTCAGCTCAATCCAGTCTACTGTTTGGGAGATATGGACAAAACAAGTCGATGTCCTGTAAACCTACAGGATACAGAACAACACCTATAGGATTGGTAGTGAGCAGTTTAAAGGAGATCCAGAGGTCAAAGAAGCTCCTCTAGAGCTTAGCAGCAGCATCAGGGTCATTAGCATCACCATCCAATACCTGCACATCAACATCAACTCAGCAGCAACATGCATGTCTCTTCTACAACCATCAAGTAGGTACAGGTATGCAATATTCTTGACCTCTTCTCTTGAGCATATTATAGCTAGAAATTTGTTGTCAATGCATGAGAGATGAGGTTTTATAAGCTAAGGATGGGTTAGCAGTCTCAACTGCCTTCAACTAGTTGATTGTAGCTCACTCCTTAACTCATGGAATGTTGAAAAATCAAATTATGAAGGGTGGTGATTTCAAGGAATGAGGACAACAGTTAAAAGAAGAAATTTTTGCAAAGGCCAAGGTCACCACAACACTCCAAGCTCTCCATACACTTCATATTCACTATCTATTCATCATTCATGCATCCCATTTCATTCTTGACAAAAAAACAAAGAGAGCATCCTCTCCATTTTCATGAAATTTCCACTTGCAGGTTAGCAAGAAGGAGGGTCAAAGAGCAAAGGAGGATCACAAAGAGAGCCCTGTCACTCACATTTTTATTTTACTACTCATTAGCATTCATTCTTCCATTTCTATCATTTTTTCCACTCCTTTACTTTAGTTTACAAAGGGACCCTATTTTCTATAGGATGATCCTGTGGGAATTACAGTGACCTAGAATCCTATAGGAGTTGTCCAAATGGCAGAATAAGGTAGCAGAAGGCTGAAAAGGGTATGGAATACCTTGCCAAACTGAAAAATATTCAAGAACCCATCTTGAATAAAGGGCAAGAAGGAAAGAAAATGCTCTCAAGAAACAATGATTTTTCTTTGAACAAATATGCTTTTGGGCTTGCCCTTGCTGAGCTTACAACCAATATTCTTAATGAACAAGAGAGAGGCCACTAGGGCCATGGATGAGGCACAATGAGGTCACTAAGTTTCTTAGAGGATGAGCAACACTTTCAGCGGGGGTGTATGATGGCCCTCTAAATTAGACATAAATTAAGGCCCATGCCTCTAATTTAAAACATAAATTAAGGCCTATGACCATCCTTCAACACATTAAACCTCTCTTTTTGCACTAGATAATTTAGTTTTAACTTTAATATATTCATTAGGAAGGTTTATGAATAATTGAATATTTGTGTCTAATATTATTTATTTTTTGTGGAACATTATGAGAATATTGGGTAGCTTATGAAGAGTTGGAGGAGGAGATAATTTAGGGGCTTGTTCCCTACTCTTGGAGGATCAATAATAAATAATAAGTCAACAAGATATTATGGAATTATGGCACAAATTATGGAACTCCAATGTTTGAGAAAATCTAGGAATGTGTTTCACTAATCAAGGGAGCAGATCCACTAATCAAGGGATTTTGGTGGGGAAATATTCCTCCATCCATGGGGAATTATTCTTAATCATTTTGTATAAGTACCAAGTCAAATTTGCCTCTAGGGAACGATTGAGAAAATCTAGGAATGTGTTCCCTGCCATTTAATGCAAATTCCTAGTATTGGGGACTAGATCCACTAATCAAGGGATTTTGGTGGGGAAATCTTCCTCCATTCATGGGGAATGATTAATAATCATTTTTTATAAGTACTAAGTCGAATTTGCCTCTAGGGGGAGATTTTCATTAGCGTTATTTTGGAGAGAGCTTGTATTCTTGTAGCTCCATTGTATTTTCTTACAGGGATGTAATTCTATTGATGAAAGTAAAGAAGATTGGTGTCATGTTCAACTTTTAAATCTTTTTCTCCTCCATAGGTCTCTGAGTTTCCTTGGGCTTGGCCATCCCAAGAACCTCAAAGCCCTTTTGCATCATTTTCTTTCCTTCTTTTCATTGTTTATTCACATGCATCTCTAGTTTTTATGTCTTTCTATTTCTGCATTTAGGATTAATAATTTCTTGTTGTAGGATTGAGTTAAATGGTTGATGTAAGTTATTTTGCAGGATCAAAAGCACTATTTCATACTTGTAAAATCTTTTAAAGTTCATCATAATCATCGAGTTGCTTGGATTAGTCTTCTCATTCCCAAATCTAGATTGTTGGACCTCCTTTTTAGCAAAGAATAATAAATTTTTGCTATTTTTTAGAGAATGCTAACAAGCTTCAATCAAATTGATTCAACTTTAATTAGATCACAAAAGAATTATTGTTCATAAAAAAGGTTACTCCATTGCATTTGCACTTGATTTGGTTAGGCATTTCTTAGATTCACTAGCTCACTAATTCTCAAATTTCTAGATTTTCGACTAGTAATGATTTTTTTATTTTTTTTATTTTTTTGGCATTGGTTAACATAGGTATTTTTGAGTGATTCCTCTTGGAATAGGGACCTAAGACATCCTAGTTAATAAAAAAACTTGTCCCATCTAATTTGGATTTGATTTTCTTGGTCACTAAACCCTCACCAATTTCATCATTTCATAAGGAAACTTCTCCAACCTTTTTGAGTGAATCCATCCATCTCCCAACTTTGGTTTTGAGTTCTGAGTGATACTAGGAATTTTCCAACTCCACTCCACCCATCATACACCTTTCCTAGGCCTCCATTCACCTCCAACACCTCACATTTTTCTCTCGGTTGTATCCTGTAGGTTTCTTGTAATTCCTACAGGATCATCTTGTAGGTTTCTAGTACATCCTGTAGGTTTTCCTGAAACAACCTTTTTTGAGGCCGAATTGATGGAAAACCTCTAGAAAGTCACCCAAAGCCTTCCAAGGGTCTCCCACATCATCCAATCATCTCCTAACCCTTCCATACAACCTCCAACGTCCTTAAATTCACTTGCTGCATCACCAAAAGACATTAGTTTGCATGAAAAAAACAAAACGACAAAAACAAATTTATTTCAGTCCCTTTACTTGCACATTACTGATTTTTGATGCTCATTACTTCCATTCTTAGATAGTATCATTTGGTTCATGATAATTTATCATTATTGTAAAGCATAGTTTCTTGGCAGTTGATTAGGACATGGTGTGATTTAGCATTGAATTTTTTTCTCTTTCCTTGTACTTTCTTTCTTGCAATAGGTTAAGGTTCCATTTCAAACATTTCATTTTCTGCAATTCATTTAGGATTTGCCTTTAGTACATGCACTCCATTACATCATGACATCAAAGGAATGACACATTGTATGCCGCACATATAGTGCCAACACCTCTTAAGTTTGTACAAACCCCAGATTGATAATTAAAGTCGGTAACCTTGGGAGTTGCAACATTCTTGTTGCAATATGGAGGCTCATCAACATGCACAAAATGTGTACGATCATCCTATTGACAACCTTTGTTTGGGCATCAGTTTGGGGATAGAAAGCCGTGGACTTAGTAAGTTTTGTATCCAGCATCGACCAAAGACTTGACCAGAATGCACTCAAGAATCTACTCTGTTGATTTGAGTTAATGTAATGTGAGATCACAAAGTGTACCCACACTTGCACAAAGAAGAGCTTAGCAGTGGCCTCTGCTATGATACTCTTCTTGCAGGCCGCCATGATGGCCATCGTGGAGAATCTATCGACGATGACAAAAACACAATCGTTTATGTGCTTCATAGAAGGAAGGCCCCACATATAATCCATGGAGACAGATTCCCAAGGCTGACTAGGAGTAGGTATAGGAGTATACTGGCCTCGCTTCTTGATGGTTGGTTTCAGAATGGCGTAGGCAGTGTGGGATCTAATGTACTTCCCAACATCCTAACGAAGTTTAGGCCAATAAAAATACTTCTGCAATACCACCACTATTTTCTCTACTTCGAAATGTCTAGCGACCCAATTGTAGCCTCCCAAATCATCTTGGCAATCTCACTCAAAGGAAAATAGATGTGTCCCAAGTGACATAACAATGCCTCTTGAAGGTGAAGTTTTGGAACTTGCTTCCCTTCCAAGAGTGTTTGGTATATGCTACCGAATTCTGGATTGCTCTTGTAAAGATGCAGCCACCCCGATGTCTCATGCCCACAGGAGTTGAGCACAGTGATTAGTGCCATGATCGGTGGTTGGTTGAGGCAATCAATGACATTTTTGGTGCTACCCTTCTTATACTTAATGTTCAAATGGAATTTTTATAGATAGGTGGACCATTTCTGATGGCGATCGTTTTGCAACTTCACTTGTGTCTATATGAACTAGGTGGATATTGGTAGCCACCTACCAATTCCACTTGGACCCCAACCATTTCTTGTTTCATTTTTTCAGTTTCCTTAATTATAGCACAAGTTACTATTTTTAGCAATTTTTCGGGTCCTAAACTTCCGGAGCCGTTTTGAGTCCCTAAACGATGTTTTTTTGGAAATCTACTGCCAATGATTTTCTATCTAAAATCATCATTTTGGTCGTAGTCCTCAGAGAGATCTTTCCAATAGGCTATCATGCACGTCAAATGGAGATATTATGACCAAGTCGCGACCCCGGGAAGTTGGTTGTCCAACTCACCCCAACGGGGCCCATAAACTCTTGGTGTTACATCTCCTCGGGTTAGGGTTTTGGTTGTTTAGGGTTTTCTCTTATTGTTAAATAATAAAAAAGGTCCTTTAGCCTCATTGTAAGGCAGTTTAGAGGCAAGTAGCTGCCACATCTCTTCTCAGAGAGAAGCTACCATCGCTCTAGCTAGTTTATTTCCATTCCTATTTGTAAGCATATTTCAATATTTTACATTAATGAAATGAAGCATTATTTCCGCTATATCTCTGTGTTTATGGTTATCTTTGTAATTTTTTGCATTCCTGTTTAAATCCAGATCAGTGGTATCAGAGCGGTCTACTTTTCTTCTCTGTTTCTCTTTGCATGTCCCCAACGAGGTCGGGATATAAGGAGTTACGGCTTGAATTGGTCGAACGTTTGCAAGACCATCCTCACAAATCCCGATGACCTCCCATGGCAGATGAAAAGAAAGATGAGGGGCCAGGAGATCCTATGAAAATATTGCTCGAAGAAGTCCTTGAGTGACAAAGGAATGCGATGATGGACAACTTTGCCCAGATCCTTCAGCGGCTACCCGGGGGCAATGCATTGGCTTCCAACAACTACTCTGGAAACACCACACCGTTTAAGGTACAAGTTAATTTTGAAATCCCAATATTCAAGGGTCAGATAGATGTAGATGTCATCGATAAATGGTTAAATGTGTTGGAGGGTTATTTTTCTGTTCTTGATTTTTCTAGTTGGGAAAAGATTATTTTCACTCTTCTCAAAGCAGTGCCCCATGTCAAGGATTGGTGGGAAACCTACTGCGAGCAGAAGGATGAAAGTACAGGCTCACTATTTTCAGCTGCACCCACTTGGACTTCATTCTGGGATGCCATCAAGGAGCAATACTACAATGTTGAAAACTATGAGGATTAATACATAAAGTGGACCACGCTGCGGCAGGGAAGGGACCAAGATGTGCCAAATTTTACCAATAATTTCCATACCCTTCGCAAAAAGTTGGGTATCAAGGATACAGAGCAGCATTTGGTACTCAAATACTACAACTACCTACACAAGTACATCCAGGAAGAAATAGAATTCCTAAACATCTCCTTGCTCAGCACAACATACCGATATGCCATCAAGGTCAAGCAAAAGTTTAAACAGAAGAAGCAAGACTTTTGATCTGCGAATCTGAAGCAAGGGAAAGATGCCCCCAAACTACAGAATAAAGGACAAAGCCAAGGCGAGGTGGCCCAAGGCAACCCGCCAAAGCTGCAAGCAAAGAACAGTGCCGCGAAGCCAAAAAAGGACATATGAAAGTGGTGTGAGTTCCATAAGAGGTCCACTCACAACACAAGTGAGTGTCGGGCCAAGCAGTCACTAGTGGTCGAGCTAAATGTTTTAGAATCAGATGCATGTTCCAACTCTGAGTCAGAACCTGATAAGGGAATGAGAAATGGAAGTAGATTATCGATGCGAATCCCAACGCCATCGTTGCCACCACGAAGATCCACAGGAGGAGGAGTGTCTCTTCCACTCCCAGATATGGGTAAAGGGCTCCCTGCTACAGTTCATTATCGACAGTGGGAGCCAAAAGAAACTCATTTCGGCAGAGGTCATGAAGTGGTTGGGCTTACCGACCACAGCACATCCACAACCATACACCATCGGGTGGCTTCACCAAGGATGGGATCTTCGCATGAGCCAGCGGTGTTGCCTTCCATATAACATCAAGCCCTTCACGGATGAGGTATTGTGTGACATTTCTCCCCTTGAAGTTTGTGATGTATTATTAGGACAACCATACTTGTGGAAACGACATGCTATGTATGAATCAAGGCCTCATGTTGTTATTGTTACTTTGGGAAATAAGTTGTACAAGATACTAGAGGTAACACCGCCTACCGCCATCTCTTTGGTTATTGTAAAACAATGCAGTAAGCTCATTTCCAAAACTAGGAAATTTGTTTTCGTGATGATACATCCTCAAGGAAAGAAGAAGATAGTGGCCATGACCTCCAGACAGGGGCCCTCTGCACGACAACTACAGATGGACAAGGTTGTGGAGGAGTATGAGGACATCTTCACCTCCCCCGCAGGGGTTCCTCTGCACTGTCAGGTCAAAAACTCCATCGATCTGACCCCAGGTGCGTTGCTACCTAATGGACCAATCTATCGACACTCCATTCTGGAGAATGATGAAATCAAGAGGCATATTTAGGAGCTACTCCAAAAAGGTCACATCCCTCCGAGTTCATCGCCCTATGGGAGCCTGATCGTGTTGGTACAAAAGAAGGATGGGACTTGGAGACTCTGTATTGACTATCGGGTGCTGAATAAGATCACTGTCCATAATAGGTACCCGATCCCATGGATTGATGACCTCCTGGACCAACTGAAGGGGGAAAAATATTTCATCAAGATCGATTTGAAGTCAGGATATCACCAGGTACTGAACGAACCCTCCGATGTGTGGAAGACTAACTTGAAAGCCAAGGATGGCCTTTTCAAATGGTTGGTTATGCCTTTCGGTTTGACGAATGATTCTGCAACCTTCATGAGGCTAATGGATGACATCTTGTAGCCATTCACCAACTCATTTGTAGTGGTATACTTGGATGACATCTTGATCTTCAGCCAGAGTTGGGAAGAGCACCTCCACCACATCGAACAGGTTCTCCAAACACTACGGAAACATAAGTTATGTGCCAATTTGGAGAGATGCACTTTTGGCATGACCCAAGTTCAGTATCTGGGATACATTATTGATGAACAGGGGTTGCATGTGGATCTAGCCAAGATCCAAGTCATTCAGGATTGGCCATCTCCAAATACTCTGACAGAGCTTTGCAGCTTTCTAGGTCTTGCCAACTTCTACTGCAAGTTTGTGTTGGGATTTTCTCATATCACTTGGCCCTTGAGTCAAGTCACCAAGGGAGGAGCAAAAGAAAAATTCTTTTGGTCCAAATCTCAACAGAAGGCATTCACAGAGTTGAAAGATTTCTTTTGCTTGGCACTAGTTCTCGTATTACCATACTTGCAACAACCATTTGAAGTCGAAACATATGCCTCCGACTATACTATTGGGGCAGTCCTTACTCAACATGGGCATCCAATGGCATATCACAGTGAGACACTTTCAGACACAGTCCGGAAGTATCCCACTTATGACAGAGAGATGTATTCCATTGTGCAGGCCTACCGACAATAGAAGCATTACATTTTGGGGAAGGAAACAGTCATCCACACAGACCATCGACCCCTGCAGTTCAAATAGACCCAATGGAAATTGCAGAATTATCACCATCAGAAGTGGTCCACATACCTGCAACAGTTCCATTTGAATATCAAGTATAAGAAGGGCAACACCAATAATGTTGCAGATTGCCTCAGTCAACCACTGATCATGCCATTAACCACCGTGCTCAAATATTTTGGGCACAAGACTTCTGATTGGCCACTTCTCTACAAAAGTGACTTAGAATTTGGCGACACATACTAGACACTCTTGGAGGGTCAGCATGTTCCAGATTTTCACCTCCAGGATGCCTTGTTTTGCCACCTGGGTCACCTTTGTGTTCCTTTAAGTGAGCATGCCAAGATGATTTGGGATGCACACTACAGTCGGGTTGTTGGGAATTTCAGGGTTGAGAAAATAGTGGTAGTACTGCAGAAGTATTTCTATTGGCCAAATCTTCGATAGGATGTCAGGAAGTACATCAGATCATGCACTGCCTGTGCCATTACCAAACCAACCATTAAGAAGCAAGGGCTCTATACCCCACTGGCTACCCTTCGTCGACCTTGGGAATCCATGTCCATGGATTACATGTCAGGCCTTCCTTCCACTAAGCATGGAAATGATTGTGTTTTTGTGGTCATCGACAGGTTCTCGACGATGGCCATTATGGTGGCTTGCAAGAGGAATATCACAGCAGAAGCCACTGCTAAACTCTTCTTTGAATGAGTGTGGGTATACTTTTGGATCCCATAGTCTATCATCTCAGATTGGGATAGCAGGTTCCTCATTACATTTTGGTCCAATCTCTGGTCGATGTTGAACACCAAACTCACTAAGTCCATAGCCTTCGATCCTCAAACTGATGGCCAGACAAAGGTTGTCAACAGGATGATTGTACACATTCTATGCATGTACAACTCAAAGCATCCTGGCACATGGGATGAGAGCCTCCCCTATGTTCAACACAGCTACAACCGGGCTCTCCACAGCTCGACTGGACACAACGCTTTTCAGGTGGGCTTGGGATTCCAGCCACTATGTCCCATTGATGTGGCCATGCCATTTGCAGCTACTCACGTAGATTCGGCTCATTTCCAGTACGAAACAGATAAGGAAAATACCTTCATTGAGAACATCCAACATATTCCCCAGCAGGTCCATGACATTTTGGACAAATCAAATGGCAAGTGCAAGCAGCGACATGATCAACATTGGGTGCCACACAAGTTTCAGGCGGGCGACAAATTCTAGTTGCATTTGCAAAAGGAATGCCTTACCGGAGCCGATCGGAAACTCATACCACTCTGATATGGTCCTTACACCATTACTAAGGCTATGGGAGACAATGTATTTGAGCTTATAATTCCCCCATTCCTTGGCCTGCACCCTATGTTCAATGTGGACTGCCTTCGGCCATACTTTCCACCATTACTAGACACATCCGACATTGCACAACAACTCACACCCACAGAGTTAAATACAGATTGCATGGAACAAGCTGCAACTAGCCAGATCATGGACACACAGATCAGGCACACTCGCCAACAGAATATCCAACTGTATTGAGTTGTCAAAGCAGGACAACACCTTCACCAACGTAAGTGGCTCACCAGGGACCAAGTTCAGCAGAAGTTCCCTCATCTCATGGAGGAACTCAATGCAATGGGGACCATTGTTTCCTAAGGGGGAAGGAATGATCCAAGTGAATATTGGTGGCCACCCACCAATTCCACTTGGACCCCCACCATTGCTTGTTTTAGATTTTCAATTTCCTTAATTATAGCATAGTTTACTATTTTTAGTAGTTTTTCGAGTCCTAAACTTCTGGAGCCATTTCGAGGCCCTAAACGATGTTTTTTGGAAATCTACTGCCAACGATTTTCTATCTAAAATCATCTCTTTCGTCGTAGTCCTCAGAGAGATCTTTCCAATGGGCTATCATGCACGTCAAACGGAGATAATATGACCAAGTTGTGACCCCAGGAAGTTGGTTGTCCAACTCACCCCAATGGGGCCCATAAACTCTTGGTGTTACATCTCCTCGGGTTAGGGTTTTGGTTGCTTAGGGTTTGCTTTTATTTTTCAATAATAAAGAAGGCCCTTGAGCCTCATTGTAAGATAGTTCAGAGGCATGTAGCCGCCACATATCTTCTTAGAGATAAGCTAACATTGCCCTAGCTGGTTTATTTCCATTCCTATTTTTAAGCATATTTCAGTATTTTACGTTAATGAAACGAAGCATTATTTCCACTACATCTTTGTGTTTATGGTTATCTCTATAATTTGTTGCATTCTTGTTTAAATCCAGTTTACCAGTGGTCTATGTGGATGACCGTTTCCTTCCCCAGAATGGAATGCTTCCATTGACGGTAGGCCTGCACAATGGAATACATTTCTTTGTCTTAAGTGGGGTACTTTCAGACTATGTCTGAAAGTGTTTCACTGTGGTAAGCCACTGGATTCCCATCCTAAGTAAGAACCGAACCAATAGCATAGTCGGTGGCATGCGTCTCAATCTCAAATGGTTGTTGCAGGTCTGGTAATGTGAGCACTTGTACAAAATAGAAGCGATTCTTCAAATCAGGGAATGCTCGCTGTTGGGTTTCCAACCAAAATAACTTTTCTTTTCCTTCGTCCTTGGTGACTTGACTTAAAGGCCAAGTGATATGAGAGAACCCTAACATGAACCTACGGTATAAATTGCAAAGACCCAAAAAGTTGCAGAGCTCTATTAGAGTGGTTCAAGATGGCCAATCACGAATGACTTGTATCTTGGATGGGTTCACATGTACACCCAGCTCATCAATGATGTACCCCAGATATTGAACCTGGGTTAGGCCAAAGGTGCATTTCTCCAAGTTAGCACACATCTTGTGTTGTCGAAGGGTTTGAAGGACTTGTCAAATATGGTGGAGGTTATCTTCCCAACTATGGCTAAAGATCAAGATGTCATCTAAATACACCACCATGAATGCATTGGTGAAGGGTCATAAGATGTCATCAATCAGTCTCATGAAGGTTGCAGGGGCATTCATCAATCTGAATGACATGACCAACCATTCAAAAAGGTCCTCCTTGGATTTGAGGGCAACCTTCTACAAATTGGAGGGTTCGATAGGCACCTAGTGATAACTTGAATTCAAGTCAATCTTGTTGAAATATTTTGCCCCCTTGAGCTGGTCTAGAAGGTCATGAATTTGTGGGATTGGGTACCTATTCAGGACATTGATATTTTTCAGCACCTGATAGTCAATACAGTGTGTCCAGGTCCCATCCTTCTTCTATACCAATACAATCGGGATTCCATAGGGTGATGAGCTTGGCCTGATGTGCCCTTTCTATAATAGTCCTTGAATCTACCTCTTGATCTCATTGTTCTCTAGAATAGAGCCTCGATAGATTGGTTTAAAGGGCAGCAGTGTTCCCGAGGTCAGATCAATGAAGTGCTTGACCTGACAGTGTAGAGGTACCCCTGTGGGTGAGGCAAAAATATCCCTGTAATCCTCCACGACCTTGTCCATATGCTGTTGTTGTGCAGAGGAGCCCTGCTTGGAAGCCGTGGCCACAACCTTCTTCTTGCCTTGGGGCCGAATCATAAGAAAAAGAAATTTCCAGGTTTTGGAAATGATATTACTACATTTCTTTACAGTGATCAAAGAGATGGGGGTAGGCGAGGCTACCTCCGGTATCCTGTACAACTTATTAGCCAAAGTAATAATCACAGAACGAGGTTTAGACTCATATACAACATGTCACTTCCACAAGTATGGTTGTCCTAACAATACATCATAAACTTCAAGAGGGGAAACGTCACATAGTACCTCATTCATGAAGGTCTTGATGGTGTAAGGAAGGAGACACTACTGGATGATGTGAAGATCTCGTCCTTGATGAAGCCACCCGATGGTGTAGGGATGTGGATGTGTTGTAGTCTTTAGGCCTAGCCTCTTCACAACCTCTGCTGAAATGAGGATCTTTTGGCTCCCACTTTCGACAATGAACTGTAGCAAAGAACCCTTCACCCACATCTCTGAGTGGAAGAGGCGTTCCCCCTCCTCTAGATCTTCAAGCTCATATTTTATGGATTTTGTGGTGGCCATAGTGGCAATGGGCTCTGCATCAATGATCTACTTCCCTTTTTTAGTTCCCTTATCGGGTTCTGATTTAGAGTCAGAATCTGTGTCTAATTCAGAAGCCTTTAGCTCGGTCTCCAGTGATTGCTTGGCCCAACACTCACTTGTATTGTGAGTGGAGCTCTTATGGAACTCACACCATTTTCCCGTGTTGTTCTTTGTCTTCGTGGTGTTGTTCTTTACTTGAGGCTTCGACCGGTTGTCCTCGGTAGCCCCGCCTTGGCTTGGCCTTTTATTATGTGGTTTGGGGGCACCTTTTCCTTGCTTTGGATTTGGATATCCAAATTCCCACTTCTTCTATCTAAACTTCTTCTCAATCTTTACAGTGTCCCAATATGCTGTGCTGAGCATGGAGATGTCCAACAACTCCATCTTGTCTTGGATGTACTTGTGTAGATAGCCGCAGTACTTGAGCACCAAATGTTGCTCAGTATCCTTGATACCCAGCTTCGTGCGAAGGGTATGGAAATTATTTGTGAACTTTGGCACATATTGGTCCCTTCCATGTTGTAGCATGGTCTACTTTATGTATTTATCTTCATAGCTCCCGAAAGGGTAATATTGTTCCTTGATGGCATCTCAGAAATAATTCCAAGTGGGTGTGGCTGAAAAGAACAAGGGTTCAATCTCATCCTTTTGTTCACAGTAGGTTTCCCTCCAGTCCTTAACATGTGGGGCAGCTTTGAGAAGTGAAAAAGTAATCTTTTCCTGATTAGAAAAGTCATGAGCCGAAAAATTTCCTTCCAACAAATTTAACCATTTATCTATGACGTCTACATCTATCAGGCCTTCAAATATGGCAATATTGAAGTTAACTTGTATCTTAAAAGGAGTAGCACCTCTAGAGTGGATTTTGGATGAATATGCATCATTTGTGGGTAGCTGTTGAAGGATCTGGGAAAATTTATCCATCATTGCACTCATCTGTCACTCGAGGGCTTCCTTGAGAAACATTTTGAAAGGATCTCCTTCCCCCTCACCTTTCTTTTCTTCCACCATGGGAGGTCATTAGGTTATGCGAGGGTGATCTTGCAATGGTTCAACCAGAGTGAGCCCTAACTTCTTATACCCTGACCTAGTTGGGGAAATGCAAAGAAAAATAGAGAAAGAGCAGACCGCTTTGATACCACTGATCCAAACTTAAACAGGAACGCTACAACCTACATATATAATCATTAACACATATATGCAATATAAAAACACTTCATTTCATTAATAGAAAAATACTGAACTATGCTTACAAACATAATGGAAATAAGATTGCTCGGGTGATGGTAGCTTATCTCTGAGAAGAGATGTGGCGACTACATGCCTCTGAACTATGCTACAATTAAGGAAACTGAAAAACTAAAAGAAACAATGGTGCGGGTCCCAGTGGAATAGGCAAGTGGCCACCAATATCCACATGGATCACTAGTTGAGTCTGTAACAACATCTCATCCGACCGACTAGGTTGTCCCATCCACTAGTAGTTATCACATCCTCAGACATATTTCCTTGCATCATGGAAAATAGAGGGCCAATAGTATCCCATATGTAACACCTTATGACCTATCCTCTTATCTGAAAAATGACCTCCACAAGGGCCATTGTGAGAAGCTTTCAGGACATCATAGATGTCATATTAGCCTATGCAACGCCGATTTTGTTGATCAAGTCCTGTATAAAAGGGGTATCCCTCTATCCATGAATAGCGGGCACTATGATGGATAATCCTTAACTTCTCTCTATATCATAAGTGTTGAAGTACTTTTCCTATAGCAAGATGGTTAGCAACATCTGCATACCATAGAGTGTGAGTAGAAATTGAAAAAATATGTTCATTTGGAAAACTATCCTCTACAGGTGCACCTTCATCACTAATATCCAGCCTAGATAGGAAATCTGCAACTAAGTTATATATCCTTGACTTATCTACAATGGTACTATCAAATTCTTGGATTAATAATAACCATCTCGTAATACGACCATGAGTTATCAGTTTATTCATTAGATACCTGATGGATGTATCATCAGTGTGTACAAAAGTGGGATACCCTATAATGTAATGCCGAAACTTATTAATAGCATAAATAATAGCCAAAAACACATTTTTAGTTATCATATAGTTTAGTTCAGCAGGAGTCAAATTCTTGCTGACGTAATAAATTGCATACAGTTTCTTGTCCTCCTATTGTCCCAAGACTTCCCCTACTACTGTGTGAGAAGCATCGATAGAGAATGAAACGAGAGCTTCCAATTAGGACCATGTAATATTCGAGCTTTGCAAAGTAGTTTTTTTAATTTCACAAAGGTTGTTTCACATTCATCTATCCACACAAACTTTGCATCCTTAGTTAACAATTGAAAAATTGGAAATGTTACCTTAGATTTTTTCTATAAAATGTCTATAATATCTAGCATAACCGATGAAACTACATACCTGTGTCAGTGTCTTAGGTGTAGAAAATTTAATATTACCTCTACCTTGGAGAGATCAACTCGAATTCCTGCAACTGAAAGAAGATGTCCCAACACTATTCCTTCCTTCATCATCATATGGAATTTTATTGTACTAAGAGAAACATGTGTCTGCTTACATATTTTAAGTACTTTCTCCAAGTTTTCTAGACCTTATTCAAAGGAATCCCCATATGGGGTGAAGTCATCCATGTAGATTTCAACACTATCATTGACTAGATTAGAAAAAACCCCCAATATTTCCCTTTGGAAGGTAGTAGGTGCATTACAGAGACCAAATGGGAGGACTCAGTATGCAAAGGTTCCCCAGGGGCATGTGAAGGTATTTTTATCTTGATCCTCAGGGGCTATTTGGATTTGGTTGTACCCACTAAATCCATCTAGAAAGGAGAAGAACTTCTTCCTAGCTAATGTACCAAGGACCTGGCCAATAAAACTTAACGGAAAATGATCCTTTTGAGTTGCTTTATTTAATTCCTTATAATCAACACAAATCTGCCACTTGCCATTATTTTTTAGAACAATGACTAGTGGGGATACCCATTGACTGTCTGAGATTGGGTAAATAAATCCCACATCCAATAGTTTCTCTAATTCACCTTTGACAATGTTATTTAAAGAAGGATTAATTCTTCTCCGCTGTTTCCTAACAGGTCGACATTATTCTTTAATGTATATGTGATGAGTACATAAATCAATAGGGATCCCTTTCATGTCTGTATATTCCCAAGCGAAGGCTTCTTTCTGTTCCCGAAAGGACTTTTAGTAACCGTTCAGACTGGGAAGGTGAAAGGTGAGGATTAATGTTCAATGTCTTCCTCGGTTCAATTTCTACAAGAATACTATAATGGGGTACAATTATAGGAATATTTTCAACTTCTGCCTCTGGTTCAATAGCTTCCTGAATATTGCAACTCATAACAGATTCTAATAGTTGACAGGTTGAATCAGAAATGGAATTGGGACTGCTGATAAAATCACTAATGGCATCATCTTTTGTTTCATCCTTAAAACATATTGCTTCACCAGTAGTAATAATTGGTCTAATTTCTTCGTTTTCAGGTTCAAGCCCTTTCACAGGTAGAGGTTTTTGCGTTAAGGTAAATCCTGGTTTATTTGAGTTCTAGAGGGGGATAAAGAATAATATTCTTTGTAACTTCACCATTGGATATCACCATATTTCCCAACCGACACCTGATGTAAGCGTCTACGGTCACAAGCCAAGGTCTTCCTAAAATCAAAGGATAACCACTTGCTTGGGATTGGGTATGTAATACTAAAATATCAATAGGCTACTGCCATGAGTCTACTAAAATAGTTATATCTTCCAACTTCCCTAGAGGTCTTATAGTAGGCTGATCTCCCAATTCTAGGATGGTGCAAGTTGGTTTAAGGTTTCACAGACACAAGGTAAGCATAGTTTCAGAAGTTATAACATTAATTTCTACCCCCAAGTCTATCAACACATTTGGGATATCAACCCCATTAATCTGTACTATAAGAATCAAGTTCCCTCGATCTCCATACTTAATAGATATAGACTTCCCGAACATTATATTTGATAATTTTCCCATAACATGAATAGTGAGTGGATCCTTTGATTTTCTTCTAGGTTTCTTAGAGAAATATTCTTTGATTTTTTTGGCATAAATCAGTATGTCCTTCATAGCTTGAAGTAAGGGAATTTTGACAAATAAATTTTGCAATTCCCCTAAAAAGTCAAATTTAGGACGAGGACTCTATTTTCTCAAGGATAGTCTCTCAGGATAAGGTTGATCAGTTTGTAATCCTGTTATCACTCAGGTTTTCCCTCAGGTTGGAGTAAAGGGATACGGCCGAGGTAACCACAAACCAACTTTGGACTGCAGGTTCTAGCCCACCTGCAGTCAGAGAGGGCTCTCTCTTTTTGATTTAGCTTTGTTGATGATGATTTTAGGCTAGCTATTGAGCTCGGGGGTTTTGTTTGTGTTTTGGTGAGAAGATTAATGTTTTCAGGTAAAGAGGCAATGCATATTCTGGTAAGTTTCAAACCATTGGGCATGGAGTCAAGGAGTAAGACTGCTGGTGCGTTTTCTTGGTCACAGGAGGAATAAGGAGCAAGGTAGCTGCACATGGAACAATTTTTCAAGTTTAAAGGATGGAAAGAATGCTAAGGGAGGAGAGGCAATTAAGAATCTCTCAGTCAGCTTAACAGAGAAGGGTGGATGAGCTCTATCTAAGGGCAGTAAAGAATCCCTAGATAACTGTCAAACACATGTGAATTAGGGTAAATATGAGCCAAGGGGAATTCATATTCATGTCCAATTCATTTCAGATGAAAATATAAAGAAACAATAGAAATTGAGCCTAGAGTGCAGTTAAACAAATTCTAAGCTAATCATTCTTTCTGTTATTTAGAGGGTGAAAAATGAAAACAGAGGTAAGAGGCACTTATTGATTCATGTTGTAGCACAAGAATTCCATCATTCAGTCTCCAGAGACCATTAACAACACATCAGATAGTCATTCCTCCAATCTCTTCAGCAATCTTTGATTAAAGAAAAAGTATCAGACATACAGTGCGAGTCTCTAATGAAAAGTTATCAATCGACCAACCCTTGAAACAATGCAGAGGGTGGTATATATAGGAAAAATTCTCCAAAATTGTTTATTACAGCTGTGACCTAAACAGGTATGAAAGTAAAAGATTACTTTAACCTAAACCTATAAGGAATAAATGCAAGAAAATATCTATGGGCTGCGCTGAGGGCAGCCGTATCAAAACTGAATTAAATGCGTTGTCCTCGCTGGCTTGGTGCAGTGCCTCTGCAATAACTGTGCATGGACTTCTGCTCCATTGTAGTTCGGTGGCTTTAAGTGCTTTAACTGTGATTTGAGAGCTAGGATGGGCTTGCACCATCTGATTTGGCTTTGCTGGAGGCCATTCAATGTTGACTTGCTTTGGGAACTGAAGATTTCTATTAAAAAGTCAACTGATACTCTTTGCCGCTTCATCTTTCCTCTGATACTCTTTAACAAATGAATCAGGCCGGTTCTCTTCTTTGTTGTGGGTAAAATCAAAACTTAATGGCCACTGTTCGGCCCTCTGTTTCCTTTAGAACTGTCTTTTGATCCCTTCTGCATGCCTCGAGAAGAAAAACAGGTCATTCGGCGCCTTTCGGGCTTGCTGGGGGCTGCGTAATGAGGGGTTTTCCATTTCGGCCCTTTTCCCGTAGCCATGCGCGATTACCGCTAGGCGCTAATCGTGCATGAAAAACTGCCTCAGAATTTGAATCTGGGCTTCCTAAGCATGATTTTCGCCTTTCGCTACAAAAATTGATGATGACGTTAGCATGACGTCAGCGGGTGGGACCCAGTACGGCAGATTATGTCAGCATGATGACGTCAGAATGTACGGTGGGTGATGTGGCAGTGACGTGGCAAGGGTGACTCGGCAGGAGTCCGATGCTGTGCAGACGACATGGCGCGGTGACGAGGCATACACGTAGAATAGGACAAGTGACATGGGGCGTGCGGACAGAAGGCGGAAAGCAGTTTCATCGGACCGGTTTCTGTATGGGAGTGGTATCCGTTAGAGCCCTTCCGATGCAATAGAAGGTGGACAGGTGTCCTTGGTACGGCGGAGAAACCGCCTCGCCATCGGAAGCTAACAGTCGAGCGGCGGGGCACTTCCAAAATCGCCGAGAGCCGTCGGATGGGGAGGGCCCGATCCGACGGTGGACGGAACAGGTGAATTGGTGGGGAAACAATGGACGGGTGGGCGAATATTCGGATTATGATATAGCGCGGCGGGGAGGGTAAAAACTTAGGAAATGCGGGTTTTTGTGGGTTAGTTTAGACGGGTGGGGGCATAACTTAACATCTAATCAATCTTTTGAACTTTAATCTTTAGAAAAAGACTGAGGAGGGGTAAAATGTGGGGTTTTAAGGGGTAAAGGGGCGGTGAAGGTTGTTATTCAGACCAGGTGTCAGAGTAACTCCTACTAGGACACGGATGGGTTAAAAATGGCCCCAGATGGACTGTTTTCTCCCAGACTTAGGAGAATAGGGCTATAGTGCCAGGGAGGGGATATTTAATATATCTTTTGGGGATTTTTATACATAGTTTTAGTAGGGGAAGGGGAAGAATCTAGGGAGTTAGATAATAGAATTAACAGTCAATATGGAGATGATGAGAAAGTGCTAAGGTAAGGAACCTTGGGCTACTTTGGGGGAATAGAACTTTGTAACAGAAGAATGGAAATCCTTGAGTGAGGCAGATCTTCACCAAGGCCAATGTTATAAAAGATGACGAAACTAAGAGGCTCAAGCATATCTTGATTTCTTCAAGGAAGTTAGTGAGTGATTTGGGGAATAAGAGGAAGGGGGAGTTAGTTATGTCCAGTTTGAGTTCCTCCAGATGAAAAACTGCATCATGACTATGATCTGAAAAGATATAACACTTTAGAAATACAAAATTGATCATGCATGAACATTCTGCAACCTCAAGAACTACCTACCCAGCCTACTTTCCTAGCATTTTTTCTTCTTTTTGGATTGGGTGCACTTAGACTTGCAGACCCAACTTTACAAGTTTTTCTTTTTTGTGTTCTCCTATCTAAGCCTACACTTATTTTTGCCAAGGACCCAGATTAAGCAGTTGGGCTCCTTTGATTCTCTACCTATCTACAAATCTGCCAAGATTAAGCTGTTTGGACAGATATCATTCTCTATATTCTAAAACAGGAAATTGAAACCTAGGGAGACCAAGGTTAAGCTGTTTGGCCCTCCCTTTTATAGAACATTCCTTTAAAAATGGTTAAGTTATCAAAATTGGAATTCAGCAGTGGCATTTGGACTGGCACACTTTCATAGTATCTTCTTTGACCTCTTTTGGAAATATGGAACCTTGTAGCATGAAAGGTGACATATTTGGCATGTAAAAATGTCAATCATGAAACATGAACACCTGTTGCAACAGGAGGCTAACAGTGGCTCCACTTGGGGATGGCTTTTCCTTGTGAAAAGCCAAGAACAGCAGGTCAGAATGCCTGATCTTCTGTTGTTGCTGTAGATTGAAAAAACTTCTTTGTGCTGGCTGTTAGATAATTGAAACTTTGTAATATGAACAACCTTCACCTTAACTGAAATATTGTGAAATGCATAGCACTGCCTGCTTTATTCTGCATGCTTGCTATTATGTAGAATGTTGCTTGAGCTTTGTACCTTTGAAACATTCTCGAAACATGGATCAAGACTGATATGTTTGCCTTGTTTTTTCTTTGTGCAAGGGTGCTGATATGAACTGAAAATACTGCTCTGTTTTGATATTTTATACTAAAGACTGCAAACGGCTTCCCTTTACCATGAATTTTTGTGATGTGACTGTGCTACTCTTTGTTGTTTTGTTGAGGTTAGTGCAGAGACAAAGCTTTTAAAACTGGAACACTTGTGTTGGCTGTGTCTTCACAAAATTTACTGTTGTTCCCTTGACACTTGGTTTGCTTATATAAAAATGAAAACAAAGTGCTGATATATACAAATATCACTGTACAAAAGATATATACAAAGCTGCACTGTATCCCCTAAAAGGGATCATGGTAATGTTTCAGCATACGGCCATTCACAGGGCCTTCCTCAGCAGTGCTGTCCTCTACAGATTTGAGAAAATAAGTGTTATTTCCCTGAACAACAGAAATAACGAATGGCCCTCTCCATAAAAAATCAAACTTTGCATGTTTTCCCTTGTCTTCTCTTCTTGAGTCCCACCTTAGAACTTTGTCACCAATATAGAAATCCTCAGCCTTAACTCTCTTATCAAACATTTTTTTGAGTTTTTCTTGCAAAATTTGAGCTCTGTGATAAACTTGCTCTCTAGTTTGCTGAAGATGAATGGTCTGATTAATTCTCCTTTGAATGTCATTTGGTTCAGCCTGAATTTCCTGTAACAGTCTGATAGTAGGGATGCCCAAGGATGAAGGAAATCTAGCCTCCATACCATATACTAGCTCATAAGGGCTCATCCCAATGGATTTCTTTGTTGAAAGTCTGTCTGCCCATAGGGCATTTACCAGCTTTTTGTGCCGGTGCTTCTTCTTTTCTTCCAGCACTTTCTTTATGATGTTGATGAGGCTCTTGTTGGAGGATTCGGCCAAGCCATTACCTTGAGGGTAATAGGCTGTGGAGTGGCCCAAGGTAATATGAAATTGGTGGCAAAAATTGATCATCTTTTTGGATTTAAAGGCAACGGCATTGTCAGTGATGATTTTCTCAGGGCAGCCAAATCTGGAAAGGATATTGCACTCAAGGAATTGGATAATGATGGTGTCATTGGCTTGCCTACAAGGGATGGCTTCAACCCACTTAGTGAAATAGTTGGTGGCTATTAGGATCCATTTGTGCTGGCCTAAGGAAGATGGATGGATTTCTCCAATGAAGTCAAGACCCCATTGTTGAAAAGGTTTTTCGGTTGAGATGGGCTTCAGGGGCAAAGGTAACAACTTTCTCCTGCCCTCAAAGATTTGGCATTTGTGACATGACATGGCAAACTTCTTTACATCTGCAAAAAGAGAGGGCTAGTGAAAAACAACTCTTAAAATTTTATCAGCAGTGGACTTCCAATATAGATGTCCTCCACAGTCACCTGCAGGGAATTCTTTCATGACATTGTTAGTTTCATTCATGGTTAAACAATTAAGCAATATACCTTCAGGATTTATCCAAAATAATGCACCATCTATGACACAAAATTTTTTTGCCTTCATTTTCAAAAATCTTTTCTTGGTTATGGACAATCCTGGGGGAGCAAACAGGTTTAACAGTACAAAACATATATCAGCATACCGCGGAGATTGCAAAAAGGTCTCACTGATCTGTGGAGTCGTGAGCTCCTGTTCATTGTCCAGTTGGTTAATGTCTAAGGCTTGAAAGTTTTTTTCGGACATCAGTTTGGCTAAACCTTGTCCCTTTATCAGCTTGGTTGGTTTTATTTATATGTCATACTCAAGGATGTTTGCTATCCACTTGCCTCTTTTGCCTTCTAATCCCTCTTGGGTCAATATGTCTTTTACAGCAGCATGTGGGACATATGCAATCACATGTGAATATAAAATGTACACTCTGAAATCCTTGATGGCCTTAACGAGTGCATATGTCTACTTTTCCATGATTGGGTACTTCAAAGGGGCATCTCTTAAGGCTCAGCTGAAAAATGAAATTGGCTTTTCAGCTCCCTGTTCATTTTTTTGTAAAAGGACCGCAGCTATTGTATGATCAAATGCAAAGGAAAAAATGATAAAATTTTTGTCAAATTGTGGGCTGGTGAGGACAGGGGTTTGGGTTAAGGCCGTTTTGATACTCTCAAATGCTTGTTTGGTTTCAAGAGACCACTTTACCTTGGCATCTTTCTTTAGAATGTTGCTCAACAATCTTATCAGCTCGACTAGATTTGGAATGAATCTCCTTAGGAAATTGATTCTTCCAAGGAATGCTTGCAGCTCTTTTATGTTTCTGGGATATGGGATTTGGAGGATGGCTTAGATTCTTTCAGGATCTATTCTAATCCCATCTTTTGATATGATGTGGCCGAGTAGTTTGCCTTCTTCAAGGCCAAACAGGGACTTCTTGGTATTCAAGGAAATTCCGTATTTCCTACATGTCATGAATATTTGCCTAAGATGCTTGAGGTGTTCCTGATCAGATTTGGAAAATGGGGTAAGGTCATCAAGATAGACAACTAGGAAGTCATGTATTTCTTTGGCAAAAGCAATATCCATTGCTCTTTGAAAGGTAGCACCAATGTTTTTAAGTCCGGATGGCATCTTAACATACTTAAATGTTCCCCACAGTGTGGTAAAGGCTGTCTTGTCTTGGTCATCCGGGTGAACAAGTATTTGATTGAAACCTGAAAAGCCATCTAGCAAAGAGATTCTAGATGACCCCAGTACTCTTTGTAGGATGTCATCCATCTTAGGCAAAGGATAGTGGTCTTTTAGGGAGACTTGGTTTAAATTTCTCAGATCTACACAAAGTCTAATTTCACCTGTCTTTTTTCTTGTAGGAACGACGTTGGATACCCATTCAGAAAATCTGATGGGTGCTATTATGCCTGCTTCAAACATCCTCTTTACTTCCTTCTCAATCATGGGAAGAAGCATAGGGTTAATTCTCCTAAGTTTCTGTTTGAAAGGTTTCTGGTTTGGTTTTAAGGGAATGGTGTGTTGAATTATTGAAGTATCATAGGACTTCAAGTCCTCATAACTCCAAGAAAATACATCTTGGAACTCTTTAAATAAATCAATGTACTTGGGCTTCTGATCAGGTGGTAAATTTTTGGACAATTTGATCATTTTGGGATTCTCTGCTGTCCCAATGTTAGTTCTTCTATAGCAGTGTTCAATGGTTGTAATTTTGGCTTTCTGGGAACATCTTTGGCGTCAAACATGTCTTCTAATGGGTTTAGGACAGCAGGAACAAAATTATCCTTTAGGTCAATGATCTCTGCCTCTATTTTGGCAATTTCTTCCAAATGCATTTGTTTCAGCTGTTCTATGTTTGTTTTTTCAAAAACAGTCGAGTTTAGGATTTGTTTGGCTGTTGCAGCTGTTACATCCTATTGGTTTTCATTTGTTTGCTGTTGGGAGTCATTCATAGCATCCATGTCAATGTTGGTATTCGAAAACTCCTCCTCAAGGGTGAGGAAATTGTTGATATGGGCATCATTTTCAAAAACTTGCCAATCTTTAACGTTATTTGGGACAGCAGGCCTATGTTTTATTTCAGCAGTAAAGTGATGGCTTGGTTCAAAAGGAAGCTTACATGTACTAGCAAAGGTGGCTAGGCTGTGCGCATGGATGTTATGCTCTCTTGAAATCTTGGCCAGGCTGGATTCAGTAAATGCATTGAGTATATTAGTGGTAGCAGTCCTATAGGCCCTCATTCTATTGTCATTGGTTACAAAATTACCTTTCATCTGCTGTATGATTAAGTCAGAGTCCCCTAAAATAGACACTCTTGCAGCTCCTAAAGCTTTGAGCAGTTTAAGGCCTAAAAGCAGAGCCTCATACTCTGCCATGTTATTTGTGCATTTGAAATTCAGTCTGTAGGCATGTCCTTCTGCATGGTTGTTGAATGTGTTGTGAATCCATACACCTTCCCCTGCTCCTAATTTGTTGATCGAGCCATCAAACTCTAAATACCATGTGATTTCTTGCTTGTGTTTAGTACCGAGAGTTTCAGTCACTCTTGTAGTGGGAAAATCTGAAATTTCTGTTTGGGGAGGTTCTTCTAGCATGCTGGTTGTATTGACTGTTGTGACAGTCTCTTGGGTATGGGCAACCAACTCTTCGTTAATGTGTGTTTGTTGTTTTAGAGCCAAAGGCTCATCCTCAGTTAGAGAATTTGTATCATCATTAAACAAAATAAAGGAATCCATATCAGAATGGATTGAGTAAATGGGAAAATTTTCAGGCTTGCTCTCACTACTTACCACATATTTCATGAGTGTTTCTTTGTACAATCTCTTTGGTTTCCCAAAGACTGAAATAGTAGCATAGGAGAGGTCTAGTTGAAGGGATCCTTGGAGCTTTGCTCCCCATGATCTTGACAGGAGCATACCATATTTTGGTGGGACGTCAGCCACCACCACATCCATGAGGATGGTCTTGTTGGGATATTGGACTAGGGAGACACACAAGTCTTTAATGAGGCCTAAACACTTGACTTGCCTTGAGTCAAATCAGTATAAATCTTTGTAGGGTCTTGTAATATCAAGGTTCAGCTTTTCCATAACTGCTTTGGGCATCAGATTGTGTGAAGTTCCTGAATCAAACATAGCGTTGTGCAAAACTTTATCATGTATATGCAAACTGACATAAAAGGGTGGAATAGGTCCATATGTTGATTTTCCATTAACTTCTGGGCCAAACAACAGTTCAGGAGTATCATCCAAAACATTTACATCGTCCTTATTCTCTGGTATTTGAAGTGATCTTTGAATTTGTTGCCTATATACATCGTGCTTGGCAAGTTTTAAGCGGGGGATGGATATCTTCAACTTGGCTATCTCTGTCTCTAAATTAAATGGCTTTTCCAATGGAGATTTGGTGTTGATAATGGCAGTTTTTTCTGTTTCATTTGAATTGTCTGCTACTTGCTCTTGTTTGTCAGCGTTATGGGAATTGATTGCTTGCGGTTTTTCGATTTCAGAAGAGTTTTTTGGAATGCTGTTCGAGTTTTGCTCAGGAAGAAGGTGGTAAAAGCTGATCTACAGAAGGCTGCGCTTCTGTAATGTCTTCTACAGTAACTTGATGCAGGTTTGGGACGATTGTATCAACTGGTTCTGTTATGACAGCCTTGCTCTTAATCTTGTTAGGTTGTTTGCCATCCTTTGTTTTGCTAGGTTCATAAATGTCAATGGTCCTAGTTCTCAACTTATATTGTTTGTGTACTTCATACACAGCAGTATCATAACCTTGTTTAAAGTCAAAAGACTCACCAGACTTAGTCTGAAATTGACTAAAGTTATGCTCATCTTGGTCTTCTTGGCTCAGAAAAGTCTGATGCTCACCCTTTAGATCCATTAGATTCATGTGAGTGTCTTCTATTTGCTCATTGGATGTAGATCCTTCAACATAATTATCTTGAAAAGGGGGTCTTATGTCATGATCTCGGCTTGACCTACCAACATTTGTGTTCTGCGTTTACCTAAAATTTGGGTTTCTTATGGTATTGGACTGCTGTCTTTCCCATGATGATCTCCTCTCAACACTTTCTACTTTGTCTCCCATCCTTTGCATGCCATTGATAATAGCATCAAGCTTTTGTTCTAAGGTTGAGGGTTCTTCCTTAAAGGTGGTTCTTCTTTCCATTCTAGCTCTGTTTCTTTTGGCAATTAGGTTGGCCTCTACACTAACAACATTTTTCATGTCTGCAAGGGTCTGAGGAGCTCTTTCTTTTAACTGGTATGCCATATCCGGGTCGAATCCATCAGGGAATTTATACAAGGCAAGGTCAGGTGGTGGTCTTAAGTTATGTGGTATTGCATTATAGACATTATTGAATCTTGCACAGTACTCCAAAACAGTCTCATGGGGACCTCTTTTAATTGTATCATATTTTGCTAGTATGTGCAAGGGGTCTTTCTTTTTCTCCCATCTGTTGGTAAAGGATTGGTAAAACTCATCCGGAGTAGTTATAGAATTTGCAGCAAGTGATCTAAACCAAGTTATTACATCACCGGTTAAACTTTGAACAAAAATTCTCATTCTCACGCTATCATCGTCTATCTCATAGTTTTCAAAATAGTCTTGCATACTTTTGGTATGCTGAAGGGCTGTGAAAGGACCGATACTGTCAAAATAGGTAATTTTAGATTGGTACTCCTGAGGTAAAGCCCCAAGATTAGCAGGCAGTTGCAAGGGTGCATATCTATTAGCCATATTGGCAGGAATAAGTGGAACAACTGGGATAAATGGGACAACAAGGATAACAGGAGTAACTGGAGCAGCAGTAGTGGTAGTTGTAGTATGTGCAGCGAATGGAGGTGTGGATGGGGTGCTTTGAGATGTGGATGATGAACAAGGGGATGTAGGGGTTGAACGAAATAAAACCTTAACAGGAGTTGGAACACAGCTTGGGAGAGCTGCTTCTGGACTCAAATCAGCAAAATCTTCTCTTTGCTCTTGCTTCCTAAGGATCATTGGGATTAAGTTCGTATTTTCAAAAGCAGCTGGGGGATTTGGGTCGGGATTTGACCTTGTATATCATGGATTCTTCTTGGGAGCCAGATTCCGAACTGTTTTGGTATTTTTCTGGGAATGTTTTTAGAATTAACAAGGAGCTGATCAAATTTTGGAACTGCTATGTATAGTTTAAAACTAGCATGAAGATTGACTGAAGCAGCTTTTATTTACTTCTGCCACTGCAAAGCAAAGACAGTTTCAAAGGCTACCTAGCTGTCATTCAGGCTTCATCTGTAGTTTCAAGGAATATACAACAATTAGAAAATTGATTTCTCAGCGGATTCTTCCAACCTGTTTTGTGAATTTAACTCAGGATGTCCCCAGCGAAGTCGCCATTATGTTATCACTCAGGTTGTCCCTCAGGTTGGAGTAAAGGGATACGGCCGAGGTAACCACAAACCAACTTTGGACTGCAGGTTCTAGCCCACCTGCAGTCAGAGAGGGCTCTCTCTTTCTGATTTAGCTTTGTTGATGATGATTTTAGGCTAGCTATTGAGCTCGGGGGTTTTGTTTGTGTTTTGGTGAGAAGATTAATGTTTTCAGGTAAAGAGGCAATGCATATTCTGGTAAGTTTCAAACCATTGGGCATGGAGTCAAGGAGTAAGACTGCTGGTGCGTTTTCTTGGTCACAGGAGGAATAAGGAGCAAGGTAGCTGCACATGGAACAATTTTTCAAGTTTAAAGGATGGAAATAATGCTAAGGGGGGAGGCAATTAAGAATCTCTCAGTCAGCTTAACAGAGAAGGGTGGATGAGCTCTATCTAAGGGCAGTAAAGAATCCCTAGATAACTGTCAAACACATGTGAATTAGGGTAAATATGAGCCAAGGGGAATTCATATTCATGTCCAATTCATTTCAGATGAAAATATAAAGAAACAACAGAATTGAGCCTAGAGTGCAGTTAAACAAATTCTAAGCTAATCATTCTTTCTGTTATTTAGAGGGTGAAAAATGAAAACAGAGGTAAGAGGCACTTATTGATTCATGTTGCAGCACAAGAATTCCATCATTCAGTCTCCAGAGACCATTAACAACACATCAGAAAGTCATTCCTCCAATCTCTTCAGCAATATTTGATTAAAGAAAAACTATCAGACATACATTGCAAGTCTCTAATGAAAAGTTATCAATCGACCAACCCTTGAAACGATGCAGAGGGTGGTATATATAGGAAAAATTCTCCAAAATTGTTTATTACAGCTGTGACCTAAACAGGTCTGGAAGTAAAAGATTACTTTTACCTAAACCTATCAGGAATCAATGCAAGAAAATATCTATGGGCTGCGCTGAGGGCAGCCGTATCAAAACAGAATTAAATGCGTTGTCCTCGCTGGCTTGGTGCAGTGCCTCTGCAATAACTGTGCATGGACTTTTGCTCCATTGTAGTTCGGTGGCTTTAAGTGCTTTAACTGTGATTTGAGAGCTGGGATGGGCTTGCACCATCTGATTTGACTTTTCTGGAGGCCATTCAATGCTGACTTGCTTTGGGAACTGAAGATTTCTATTAAAAATTCAACTGATACTCTTTGCCGCTTCATCTTTCCTCTGATACTCTTTGACAAATGAATCGGGTCGGTTCTCTTCTTCGCTGTGGGTCAAATCAAAACTTAATGGCCACTGTTCAGCCCTCTGTTTCCTTTAGAACTGTCTTTTGATCCCTTCTGCATGCCTCGCGAAGAAAAACGGGTCATTCAGCGCCTTTCGGGCTTGCTGGGGGCTGCGTAATGAGGGGTTTTCCATTTCGGCCCTTTTCCCATAGCCATGCGCGATTAGCGCTAGGCGCTAATCGCGCATGAAAAACTACCTCGGAATTTGAATCCGGGCTTCCTAAGCACGATTTTCGCCTTTCGCTCCAAAAATTGATGATGACGTCAGCATGACGTCAGCGGGTGGGACCCAGTACGGCGGATTACGTCAGCATGATGACATTAGCAGGATGACGTCAGCATGTATGGCGGGTGACGTGGCAGTGACACGGTGGTAGTGACGTGGCAAGGGTGACTCGGCAGGAGGCCGATGCTGTGCAGACGACGTGGCGCGGTGACGAGACATCCACGTAGAACAAGACAAGTGACATGGGGCGCGCGGACAGAAGGTGGAAAGCGGTTTCATCGGATCGCTTTCTGTACGGGAGCGGTCTCTGTCAGAGCCCTTCCGATGCAATAGAAGGCGGACAGGTGTCTTTGGTACGGCGGAGAAACCGCCTCGCCATCGGAAGTTAACGGTTGCGCGGCGGGGCGCTTCCGAAATCGCCGAGAGCCGTCGGATGGGGAGGGCCCGATCCGACGGTGGACGGAACAGGTGAATTGGTGGGGAAATAATGGACGGGTGGGTGAATATTCGGATTTTGATATAGCGCGGCGGGGAGGGTAAAAACTTAGGAAATGCGGGTTTTTATGGGTTAGTTTAGACGGGTGGGGGCATAACTTAACATCTAATCAAGCTTTTTAACTTTAATCTTTAGAAAAAGACCGCAGAGGGGTAAAATGTGGGGTTTTAAGGGGTAAAGGGGCAGTGAAGGTTATTATTCAGACCAGGTGTCAGAGTAACTCCTGCTAGGACATGGATGGGTTAAAAGCGACCCCAGATGGACTGTTTTCTCCCAGACTTGGGAGAATAGGGCTATAGTGCCAGGGAGGGGATATTTAATATATTTTTTGGGGATTTTTATACATAGTTTTAGTATGGGAAGGGGAAGAATCTAGGGAGTTAGATAATAGAATTAGTAGTCAATATGGAGATGATGAGAAAGCACTAAGGTAAGGAACCTTGGGCTAATTTGGGGGAATAGAACTTTGTAACAGAAGAATGAAAATCCTTGAGTGAGGCAGATCTTCACCAAGGCCAATGTTATAAAAGATGATGAAACTAAGAGGCTCAAGCATATCTTGATTTCTTCAAGGAAGTTAGTGAGTGATTTGGGGAATAAGAGGAAGGGGGAGTTAGTTATGTCCAGTTTGAGTTCCTCCAGATGAAAACCTGCATCATGATTATGATCTAAAAAGATATAACACTTTAGAAATACAAAATTGATCATGCATGAACATTCTGCAACCTCAAGAACTATCTATCCAGCCTACTTTCCTAGCATTTTTTCTTCTTTTTGGATTGGGTGCACTTAGACTTGCAGACCCAGCTTTACAATTTCTTCTTTTTTGTGTTCTCCTATCTAAGCCTACACTTATTTTTGCCAAGGACCCAGATTAAGCAGTTGGGCTCCTTTGATTCTCTACCTATCTACAAATCTGCCAAGATTAAGCTGTTTGGACAGATATCATTCTCTATATTCTAAAACAGGAAATTGAAACCTAGAGAGACCAAGGTTAAGCTGTTTGGCCCTCCCTTTTATATAAAATTCCTTTAAAAATGGTTAAGTTATCAAAATTGGAATTCAGCAGTGGCATTTGGACTGGCACACTTTCATAGTATCTTCTTTGACCTCTTTTGGAAATATGGAACCTTGCAGCATGAAAGATGACATATTTGGCATGTAAAAATGTCAATCATGAAACATGAACACCTGTTGGAACAGGAGGCTAATAGTGGCTCCACTTGGGGATGGCTTTTCCTTGTGAAAAGCCAAGAACAGCAGGTCAGAATGCCTGATCTTCTGTTGTTGCTGTAGATTGAAAAAACTTCTTTGTGCTGGCTGTTAGATAATTGAAACTTTGTAATATGAACAACCTTCTCCTCAACTAAAATATTGTGAAATGCATAGCACTGCCTGCTTTCTTCTACGTGCTTGCTATTATGTAGAATGTTGCTTGAGCTTTGTACCTTTGAAACATTCTCAAAACATGGATCAAAACTGATATGTTTGCCTTGTTTTTGCTTTGAGCAAGGGTGCTGATATGAACTGAAAATACTGCTCTGTTTTGATATTTTAGACTAAAGACTGCAAACGGCTTCCCTTTACCATGAATTGTTGTGATGTGACTGTGCTACTCTTTGCTGTTTTGTTGAGGTTAGTGCAGAGACAGAGCTTTTAAAACTGGAACACTTGTGTTGGCTGTGTCTTCACAAAATTTACTGCTGTTCCCTTGACACTTGTTTTGCTTATATAAAAATGAAAACAAAGTTCTGATATATACAAATATCACTGTACAAAAGATATATAAAAAGCTGCACTGTATCCCCTAAAAGGGATCATGGTAATGTTTTAGCATACGGCCATTCACAGGGCCTTCCTCAGCAGTGTTGTCCTCTACGGATTTGAGAAAATAAGTTTTATTTCCCTGAACAGCAGAAATAACGAATGGCCCTCTCCATAAAAAATCAAACTTTGCATGTTCGCCCTTGTCTTCTCTTCTTGAGTCCCACCTTAGAACTTTGTCACCAATATAGAAATCCTCAGCCTTAACTCTCTTATCAAACACATTTTTGAGTTTTTCTTGCAAAATTTGAGCTCTGTGATAAACTTGCTCTCTGGTTTGCTAAAGATGAATGGTCTGATTAATTCTCCTTTGAATGTTATTTGGTTCAGCCTGAATTTCCTGTAACAGTTTGATAGTAGGGATGCCCAAGGATGAAGGAAATCTAGCCTCCATACCATATACTAGCTCATAAGGGCTCATCCTAATGGATTTCTTTGTTGAAAGTCTATCTGCCCATAGGGCATTTACTAGCTTTTTGTGCCAGTTCTTCTTGTTTTCTTCCAGCACTTTCTTTATGATGTTGATGAGGCTCTTGTTGGAGGATTCAGCCAAGCCATTACCTTGAGGGTAATAGGCTGTGGAGTGGCCCAAGGTAATATGAAATTGGTGGCAAAAATTGATCATCTTTTTGGATTTGAAGGTAGCGGCATTGTCAGTGATGATTTTCTCAGGGCAGCCAAATCTGGAAAGGATATTGCACTCAAGGAATTGGATAATGATGGTGTCATTGGCTTGCCTGCAGGGGATGGCTTCAACCCACTTAGTGAAATAGTCGGTGGCTGTTAGGATCCATTTGTGCTGGCCTGAGGAAGAGGGATGGATTTCTCCAATGAAGTCAAGACCCCATTGTTGAAAAGGTTTTTCGGTTGAGATGGGCTTCAGGGGCAAAGGTAACAACTTTCTCCTGCCCTCAAAGATTTGGCATTTGTGACATGACATGGCAAACTTCTTTACATCTGCAAAAAGAGAGTGCCGGTAAAAAACAGCTCTTAAAATTTTATCAGCAGTGGACTTCCAATATAGATGTTCTCCACAGTCACCTGCATGGAATTCTTTCATGACATTGTTAGTTTCATTCATGGTTAAACAATTAAGCAATATACCTTCATGATTTCTCCAAAATAATGCACCATCTATGACACAAAATTTTAAAGCCTTCATTTTCAAAAATCTTTTCTTGGTTCTGGACAATCCTAGGGGAGCAAACAGGCTTAATAGTACAAAACATATATCAGCATACCTCGGAGATTGCAAAAAGGTCTCACTGATCTGTGGAGTCGCCAGGTCCTATTCATTGTCTAGTTGGTTAATGTCTAAGGCTTGAAAGTTTGTTTCAGACATCAGTTTGGCTAAACCTTGTCCCTTTATCGGCTTGGTTGGTTTTATTTCTATGTCATACTCAAGGATGTTTGCTATCCACTTGCCTCTTTTGCCTTCTAATCCCTCTTGGGTCAATATGTCCTTTACAACAGCGTGTGGGACATAGGCAATCACATGTGAATATAAAATGTACACTCTGAAATCCTTGATGGCCTTAACGAGTGCATAAGCCTGCTTTTCCATGATTGGGTACTTCAAAGGGGCATCTCTTAAGGCTCAGCTGAAAAATGCAATTGGCTTTTCAGCTCCCTGTTCATTTTTTTGTAAAAGGACCGAAGCTATTGTATGATCAGATGCAAAGGAAAAAATGATAAAATCTTTGTCAAATTATGGGCTGGTGAGGACAGGGGTTTGGGTTAAGGCCGTTTTGATACTCTCAAATGCTTGTTTGGTTTCAAGAGACCACTTTACCTTGGCATCTTTCTTTAGCATGTTGCTCAACAATCTTATCAGCTCGACTAGATTTGGAATGAATCTCCTTAGGAAATTGATTCTTCCAAGGAATGCTTGCAGCTCTTTTATGTTTCTAGGATATGGGATTTGGAGGATGGCTTGGATTCTTTCAGGATCTATTCTAATCCCACCTTTTGATATGATGTGGCCGAGTAGTTTTCCTTCTTCAAGGCCAAACAGGGACTTCTTGGGATTCAAGGAAATGCCATATTTCCTACATGTCATGAATATTTGCCTAAGATGCTTGAGGTGTTCCTGATCAGATTTGAAAAATGGGGTAAGGTCATCAAGATAGACAACTAGGAAGTCATGTATTTCTTTGGCAAAAGCAATATCCATTGCTCTTATAAAGGTAGCACCAGCGTTTTTAAATCCGAATGGCATCTTAACATACTTAAATGTTCCCCACGGTGTGGTAAAGGCTGTCTTGTCTTGGTCATCCGGGTGAACAAGTATTTGATTGAAACCTGAAAAGCCATCTAGCAAAGAGATTCTAGATGACCCCAGTACTCTTTGTAGGATGTGATCCATCTTGGGCAAAGGATAGTGGTCTTTTAGGGAGACTTGGTTTAAATTTCTCAGATCTACACAAAGTCTAATTTCACCTGTCTTTTTTCTTGTAGGAACGAGGTTGGATACCCATTCAGAAAATATGATGGGTTCTATTATGCCTGCTTCAAACATCCTCTTTACTTCCTTCTCAATCATGGGAAGAAGCATAGGGTTAATTCTTCTAAGTTTCTGTTTGAAAGGTTTCTGGTTTGGTTTTAAGGGAATGGTGTGTTGAATTATTGAAGTATCATAGGACTTCAAGTCCTCATAACTCCAAGCAAATACATCTTGGAACTCTTTAAATAAATCAATGTACTTGGGCTTCTGATCAGGTGGTAAATTTTTGGACAATTTGATCATTTTGGGATTCTCTGTTGTCCCAATGTTGTGTTCTTCTATAGCAGTGTTCAATGGTTGTAATTTTGGCTTTCTGGGAACATCATTGGCGTCAAACATGTCTTCTAATGGGGTTAGGCCAGCAGGAAGAAAATTATCCTTTAGGTCAATGATCTCTGCCTCTGTTTTGGCAATTTCTTCCAAATGCATTTGTTTCAGCTATTCTATGTTTGTTTCTTCAAAACAGTTGGGTTTAGGATTTGTTTGGCTGTTGCAGCTGTTACATCCTATTGGTTTTCATTTGTTTGCTGTTGGGAGTCATTCATAGCATCCATGTCAATGTTGGTATTCGAAAACTCCTGCTCAAGGGTGAGGAAATTGTTGATCTGGGCGTCATTTTCAAAAACTTGCCAATCTTTAACATTATTTGGGACAACAGGACTATGTTTTATTTCAACAGTAAAGTGATGGCTTGGTTCAAAAGGAAGTTTACATGTACTAGCAAAGGTGGCTAGGCTGTGTGCATGGATGTTATGCTCTCTTGAAATCTTGGCCAGGCTGGATTCAGTAAGTGCATTGAGTATATTAGTGGCAGCAGTCCTATAGGCCCTCATTCTATTGTCATTGGTTACAAAATTACCTTTCATCTACTGTATGATTAAGTCAGAGTCCCCTAAAATAGACACTCTTGCACCTCCTAAAGCTTTGAGCAGTTTAAGGCCTAAAAGCAGAGCCTCATACTCTGCCATGTTATTTGTGCATTTGAAATTCAGTCTGTAGGCATGTCCTTCTGCATGGTTGTTAAATGTGTTGTGAATCCATACACCTTCCCCTGCTCCTAATTTGTTGACTGAGCCATCAAACTCTAAATACCATGTGATTTCTTGCTTGTGTTTAGTACCGAGAGTTTCAGTCACTCTTGTAGTGGACAGATCTGAAATTTCTGTTTGGGGAGGTTCTTCTAGCATGCTGGTTGTATTGACTGTTGTGATAGTCTCCTGGGTATGGGCAACCGACTCTTCGTTAATGTGTGCTTGTTGTTTTAGAGCCAAAGGATCATCCTCAGTTAGAGAATTTGTATCATCATTAAACAAAATAAAGGAATCCATATCAGAATGGATTGAGTAAATGGGAAAATTTTCAGGCTTGCTCTCACTACTTACCACATATTTCATGAGTGTTTCTCTGTACAATCTCTTTGGTTGCCCAAAGACTGAAATAGTAGCATAGGAGAGGTCTAGTTGAAGGGATCCTTGGAGCTTTGCTGCCCATGATCTTGACAGGATCATACCATATTTTGGTGGGACGTCAGCCACCACCACATCCATGAGGATGGTCTTGTTGGGATATTGGACTAGGGAGACACACAAGTCTTTAATGAGGCCTAAACACTTGACTTGACTTGAGTCAAGTGAGTATAAATCTTTGTAGGGTCTTGTAATATCAATGTTCAGCTTTTCCATAACTACTTTGGGCATCAGATTGTGTGAAGCTCCTGAATCAAACATTGCGTTGTGAAAAACTTTATCATGTATATGCAAACTGACATAAAAGGGTGGAATAGGTCCATATGTTGATTTTCCATTAACTTCTGGGCCAAACAACAGTTCAGGAGTATCATCCAAAACATTTACATCGTCCTTATTCTCTGGTATTTGAAGTGATCTTTGAATTTGTTGCTTATATACATCGTGCTTGGCAAGTTCTGAGAGGGGGATGGATATCTTCAACTTGGATATTTCTGTCTCTAAATTAAATGGCTTTTCCAATGGAGTTTTGGTGTTGATAATGGCAGTTTTTCTGTTTCATTTGAATTGTCTACTACTTGCTCTTGTTTGTCAGCGTTATGGGAATTGATTGCTTGCGGTTTTTCGATTTCAGGAGAGTTTTTTGGAACGCTGTTCGAGTTTTGCTCAGAGGAAGAAGGTGGTAAAAGCTGATCTACAGAAGGCTGCGCTTTTGTAATGTCTTCTACAGTCACTTGATGCGGGTTTGGGACGATTGTATCAACTGGTTCTGTTATGACAGCCTTGCTCTTAATCTTGTTAGGCTGTTTGCCATCCTTTGTTTTGCTAGGTTCAGAAATGTCAATGGTCCTAGTTCTCAGCTTATATTGTTTGTGTACTTCATACACAGCAGTATCATAACCTTGTTTAAAGTCAAAAGACTCACCAGCCTTAGTCTGAAATTGACTAAAATTATGCTCATCTTGGTCTTCTTGGCTCAGAAAAGTCTGATGCTCACCCTTTAGATCCATTAGATTCATGTGAGTGTCTTCTGTTTGCTCATTGGATGTAGATCCTTCAACATAATTATCTTGAAAAGGGGGTCTTATGTCATGATCTGGGCTAGACCTACCAACATTTGTGTTCTGCGTTTTCCTAAAATGTGGGTTTCTTATGGTATTGGACTGCTGTCCTTCCCATGATGATCTCCTCTCAACACTTTCTACTTTATCTCCCAGCCTTTGCATGCCATTGATAATAGCATCAAGCTTTTGTTCTAAGGCTGAGGGTTCTTTCTTAAAGGTGGTTCTTCTTTCCATTCTAGCTCTGTTTCTTTTGGAAATTAGGTTGGCCTCTACGCTAACAGCAACATTTTGCATGTCTGCAAGGGTCTGAGGAGCTCTTTCTTTTAACTGGTATGCCATATCTGGGTCGAATCCATCACGGAATTTATACAAGGCAAGGTCAGGTGGTGGTCTTAAGTTCTGTGGTATTGCATTATAGACATTATTGAATTTTGCACAGTACTCCAAAACAGTCTCCTGGGGACCTCTTTTAATTGTATCATATTCTGCTAGTATATGTAAGGGGTTTTTCTTTTTCTCCCTTCTGTTGGTAAAGGATTGGTAAAGCTCATCCGGAGTAGTTATAGAATTTGCAGCAAGTGATCTAAACCAAGTTCTTACATCACCGGTTAAACTTTGAACAAAAATTATCATTCTCACGCTATCATCATCTATCTTGTAGTTTTCAAAATAGTCTTGCATCCTTTTGGTATGCTGAAGGGCTGTGAAAGGACCGGTACTGTCAAAATAGGTAATTTTAGATTGGTACTCCTGAGGTAAAGCCCCAGGATTAGCAGGCAGTTGCAAGGGTGCATATCTATTAGCCATATTGGCAAGGATAAGTGCAACAACTGGGATAAATGGGACAACAGGGATAACAGGGATAACAGGAGTAACTGGAACAGCAGTAGTGGTAGTTGTAGTATGTGCAGCGAATGGAGGTGTGGATGGGGTGCTTTGAGATGTGGATGATGAACAAGGGGAAGTAGGGTTTGAACGAAATAAAACCTTAATAGGAGTTGGAACACAGCTTGGGAGAGCTGCTTCTGGACTCAAATCAGCAAAATCTTCTCTTTGCTCTTGCTTCCTAAGGATCTTTGGGATTAAGTTCGGATTTTCAAAAGCAGCTGGGGGATTTGGGTTGGGATTTGACCTTGTATATCGTGGATTCTTCTTGGGAGCCAACTTCCGAACTGTTTTGGTATTTTTCTGGGAATGTTTTTAGAATTAGCAAGGAGCTGATCAAATTTTGGAACTGCTATGTATCGTTTAAAACTAGCATGAAGATTGACTGAAGCAGCTTTTATTTACTTCTGCCACTGCAAAGCAAAGATAGTTTCAAAGGCTACCTGGCTGACATTCAGGCTTCATCTGTAGTTTCAAGGAATATACAGCAATTAGAAAATTGATTTCTCAGCAGATTCTTCCAACCTGTTTCGTGAATTTAACTGAGGATGTCCCCAGCGGAGTTGCCATTATGTTATCACTCAGGTTGTCCCTCAAGTTGGAGTAAAGGGATACGGCCGAGGTAACCACAAACCAACTTTGGACTGCAGGTTCTAGCCCACCTGTAGTCAGAGAGGGCTCTCTCTTTTTGATTTAGCTTTGTTGATGATGATTTTAGGCTAGCTATTGAGCTCGGGGGTTTTTTTTGTGTTTTGGTGAGACGATTAATGTTTTCACGTAAAGGGCAATGCATATTCTGGTAAGTTTCAAACCATTGGGCATGGAGTCAAGGAGTAAAACTGCTGGTGCATTTTCTTGGTCACAGGAGGAATAAGGAGCAAGGTAGCTGCACATGGAACAATTTTTCAAGTTTAAATGATGGAAAGAATGCTAAGGGAGGAGAGGCAAATAAGAATCTCTCAGTCAGCTTAATAGAGAAGAGTGGATGAGCTCTATCTAAGGGCAGTAAATAATGCCTAGATAACTGTCAAACACATGTGAATTAGGGTAAATATGAGTCAAGGGGAATTCATATTCATGTCCAATTCATTTCAGATGAAAATATAAAGAAGCAACAGAAATTGAGCCTAGAGTGCAGTTAAACAAATTCTAAGCTAATCATTCTTTCTGTTATTTAGAGGGTGAAAAATGAAAACAGAGGTAAGAGGCACTTATTGATTCATGTTGCAGCACAAGAATTCCATCATTCAGTCTCCAGAGACCATTAACAACACATCAAATAGTCATTCCTCCAATCTCTTCAGCAATCTTTGATTAAAGAAAAACTATCAGACATACAGTGCGAGTCTCTAATGAAAAGTTATCAATCGACCAACCCTTGAAACAATGCAGAGGGTGGTATATATAGGAAAAATTCTCCAAAATTGTTTATTACAGCTGTGACCTAAACAGGTCTGAAAGTAAAAGATTACTTTAACCTAAACCTATCAGGAATAAATGCAAGAAAATATCTATGGGTTGCGCTGAGGGCAACTGTATCAAAACTGAATTAAATGTGTTGTCCTCGCTGGCTTGGTGCAGTGCCTCTGCAATAACTATGCATGGACTTCTGCTCCATTGTAGTTCGGTGGCTTTAAGTGCTTTAACTGTGATTTGAGAGTTGGGATGGGCTTGCACCATCTGATTTGACTTTGCTGGAGGCCATTCAATGCTAACTTGCTTTGGGAACTGAAGATTTCTATTAAAAATTCAATTGATACTCTTTGCCGCTTCATCTTTCCTCTGATACTCTTTGACAAATGAATCGGGTCAGTTCTCTTCTTCGCTGTGGGTCAAATCAAAACTTAATGGCCACTGTTCGGCCCTCTGTTTCCTTTAGAACTGTCTTTTGATCCCTTCTGCATGCCTCGCGAAGAAAAACGGGTCATTCGATGCCTTTCAGGCTTTCTGGGGGCTGCGTAATGAGGGGTTTTCCATTTCGGCCCTTTTCCTGTAGCCATGCGCGATTAGCGCTAGCCGCTAATCGCGCATGAAAAACTGCCTCGAAATAGAGGCTTCCTAAGCACGATTTTCGCCTTTCGCTCCAAAAATTGATGATGACTTCAGCGGGTGGGACCCAGTATGGCAGATTACGTCAGGATGATGACATCAGCAGGATGATGTCAGCATGTACGGCGGGTGATGTGGCAGTGACACGGTGGCAGTGACATGGCAAGGGTGACTCGGCAGGAGTCCGATGCTGTGCAGACAACGTGGCGCAGTGACGAGGCATACACGTAGAACAGGACAAGTGACATGGGGCACACGGACAGAAGGCGGAAAGTGGTTTCATCGGACCACTTTCTGTATGGGAGCGGTATCCGTCAGAGCCCTTCCGATGCAATAGAAAGCGGACAGGTGTCTTTGGTATAGCGGAGAAACCGCGTCACCATCGGAAGCTAACGGTCGAGCGGCGGGGCACTTTCGAAATCGCTGAGAGCCGTCGGATGGGGAGGGCCCGATTCGACGGTGGATGGAACAGGTGAATTGGCGGGGAAATAATGGATGGGCGGGCGAATATTCAGATTTTGATATAGCGCGGCGAGGAGGGTAAAAACTTAGGAAATGCAGGTTTTTGTGGGTTAGTTTAGATGGGTGGGGGCATAACTTAACATCTAATCAAGCTTTTGAACTTTAATCTTTAGAAAAATACTGCGGAGGGGTAAAATGTGGGGTTTTAAGGGGTAAAGGGGCAGTGAAGGTTGTTATTCAGACCAGGTGTCAGAGTAACTCCTGCTAGGACACGGATGGGTTAAAAACGGCCCCAGATGGACTGTTTTCTCCCAGACTTAGGAGAATAGGGCTATAGTGCCAGGGAGGGGATATTTAATATATTTTTTGGGGACATTTATACATAGTTTTAGTAGGGGAAGGGGAAGAATCTAGGGAGTTAGATAATAGAATTAGTAGTCAATATGGAGATGATGAGAAAGTGCTAAGGTAAGGAACCTTGGGCTACTTTGGGGGAATAGAACTTTGTAACAGAAGAATGGAAATTCTTAAGTGAGGTAGATCTTCACCAAGGCCAATGTTATAGAAGATGATGAAACTAAGAGGCTCAAGCATATCTTGATTTCTTCAAGGAAGTTAGTGAGTGATTTTTGGAATAAGAGGAAGGGGGAGTTAGTTATGTCCAGTTTGAGTTCCTCCAGATGAAAAACTGCATCATGACTATGATCTGAAAATATATAACACTTTAGAAATACAAAATTGATCATGCATGAACATTCTACAACCTCAAGAACTACCTACCCAGCCTACTTTCCTAGCATTTTTTCTTCTTTTTGGATTGGGTGCACTTAGACTTGCAGACCCAGCTTTACAATTTTTTCTTTTTTGTGTTCTCCTATCTAAGCCTACACTTATTTCTGCCAAGGACCCAGATTAAGCGGTTCGGCTCCTTTGATTCTCTACCTATCTACAAATCTGCCAAGATTAAGCTGTTTGGATAGATATCATTCTCTCTATTCTAAAATACGAAATTGAAACCTAGGGAGACCAAGGTTAAGCTGTTTGGCCCTCCCTTTTATAGAACATTCCTTTAAAAATGGTTAATTTATCAAAATTGGAATTCAGCAGTGGCATTTGGACTGGCACACTTTCATAGTATCTTCTTTGACCTCTTTTGGAAATATGGAACCTTGCAGCATGAAAGGTGACATATTTGGCATGTAAAAATGTCAATCATGAAACATGAACACTTGTTGCAACAGGAGGCTAACACATCCTTTAGAAACAATTGTTTGAGAAGGGAGTTGTTGTTCCATAGGAATTTGTGTTGACTCATCCCCGGTTGTTCCAACAGAATTTCTAGGTTTTGGTTTGAGACTTCATCATCAATGTGTTCAACAATTATTGGTGAATTATAGGTATTTACCACCCTATTGGATCGAAGACTTAATTCATTACATTTCATGGTGGAAATACTATATGTAGGAAGGTTGAGTGTCTCAACCTGTTCATCCCCCCTATTGTTTGGATTTGGGTTGGATTTAATAGATAGTTGTTGATGAAGAGGAGGATTACTGGTGGAGGCATTAGAGGGCAGTTGTAACTTATTTTGTGGCATGGGCTAGGATAATTGTCGTGAAGGAGGAGGAGGTCCACACCAATTCTGGGACCATGAAGGAGTTGGACCAGACTGAGGGAACCATGGTTTCCAAGGCATTGGATATTGACAAGACTGTGGCCATGAAGGTGAAAAAGGTATATATTGAGGCCGAAAATTCAAATTATTAAAATACAAATAAGGGCCTTGAGGCATACCTTGATTCATGTTCTGTGACCGTGGTTACCATGGTTTCTTTGATCCCATGAAATACTGATGATCTACTTATTCATTTTCTCCCTGAAAAACTACCTTTAGCCCAGGAAGAGATGGATAGGTGTTAGTGAAATGGCTTTTTTCACATATTACATAAGTCTCGACAGTATTCAGTGGGAATTCCTTCAGCGGGTGCTTATTTTTTCATTGATGACAAAAAATAGACATGGCCTTCTCTGCTTCAATCTACTTCTGTTTTGCCTCTAAAACGTCTAGTTGTGAGGATATTGTGCTCAAGATATTAGTCCTCAAGTTGTCCAGAAAGTTTCCAATTTTTTCTTTTGTAACTCCACTGCTGGATGTCTTGAGGGTTTAGATCCCCTGCCTCTACCTCATAGCTCCACATGAACACTTAATGCACAATTCGAAGATGGTCTCAAAATATTCCTTTCACATGTCTCCATTTCCTACTACATTCAAAATTTCCAAATATTTCTCCCTTAGTGCCCAGAGAAAATCTATTTTCAAGATGTCCTTGTTACACAAAAATATCGTCACCATGACTATTTGCAGTCATTATGGGTCTATCATCACTTATACTATCCTCGTAAGCAAGTCTCAGACCTCAGCTCTTGATGTCAAGCTTTGAAAATGAGAGAAAGACATTAAAAATCAACAAAGCTCTGGTTCCGCACTTTCTCTCACTGTTGCCTACGGTCCCACACCCCCTATTCACATTACCTACGGACCTGCCCACTCTGTCTCTAAAGGAGTGGGTATGGACCCCTGTGAAAGTCAAAAAGGCACAAGTTTATTCTAAAAAGCTCACTTTGGGTTAATTCTAGATGATTCTAGAAGGAATTTTGACGTGGATTGTTCGCTCGTAGGTGGTTCATGCATCCCAAAAGAGAAGGAGCTAATCCCTTGATGAGAGGAGCTATCCCTTTGAAGGAGGACCTAGTAACTTCCCTTCATTGCACTATAAATTAAGGCATTGGGCTAGTTGCTAGGGAGGTTAGAAGCTGAACATTTTTTAGGGTAAATGTTGGTGGAATTGAGACTTCCTAGTTAAGCTTGAGAGGAGAGATCACATACCTTTTTGGTTTCATGGGGAAGAGAGTGAAACTTGTCAAAGTAGAGGAGACTTCTTGCTGGACCCTGGGAGGAGCTTGTACAGCATCAAGGCAAGGTTGTAAAGTACTTCTTTGATTTGAATTAATACAATCAGATTCATTTTTATCAACAAATTGTCTTATGTCATTTGTTTCATGAATTCCTTGACCATCATGATAAGTATTCTTTATGATATTGGCTTTTCAGGTGCTATTTAATTTGTTTTCTGGTTTGTGTTTTCAGATTCGCTACAAGGGAGCTCATTTGGATCAAAGGAGCGAGGCTTCCATAGACTTGCATTGGACCCAAGGTAGGCCTAAAATACTTGCTTGCCTTTGTTTATAAATTGCATATTTAGTGAAAGATAGTTTTTCATTGGCTTGCTTGTCACTAGATATCTTTAGATACTAGGGAGGTCGATCTTGTCCGCAAGAATGACTCATTCCATTTGACAAAATGGCGACTCCACTGGGGACTTGATTTCTTGATTTGCTTTATTTGACCTGAGAAAATGTGTTTTTGTTTCCGTTTTTGGCTTGTTATGTGTGGAATTGGGTAGATTTAGTAGATCTAGGATTATTTTTTGTTTTTCATAACTTTGGGAGAGGACTACACCCTCAGCTTGCAACACAGTGCGGACCTATCCGAACTTTTTCTTGTCACACAGAGCGGTACCACACCTGTGTGAACTGTGGGCCTGCAGACCCTGTCAAAATTTTGGAAAACCTAATATTTTCTCTGTTAGTCAGCTTAGTTTTTGTTTAGATGTTATTATCCCCTGCCGAGACCTGCATGTGACTTGTCAAGAACTTTTCTTAGGTTAATTCCATTGGTGTTATGATTTTAGGTGAAATTCCTGGAAGTTTTGGTTGTCGGGCTTGGTTTTCATTTTGGTCTTGTAGTAGCTTAGAGCTTAGAAGCTGTAGAAGCCTCAAATCACCTTTGTTTTTACTGGCCTTCTTATGAGTTTGACCATTTGCAAAATCTACCTTTGTTGAGGAATCCATCATGTGCTTTCTCTTTGCAAAACTTCAAAAAGAATTGTGTTAAAAGTTTGGATTTCATTTTTAGAAAAGAAAACAAAAATTGGTTGTTTTTTTACTGATTTGTGATTCTGGACAAATTGGTCCTTAGTTTTCTTATATCTAAGTAAAACATCCTTGAAAAGACATCTTGTAAGCTTTTACTTCAAAAAGGTTTTTATAGCTTATAGATCTCAAGATTAGAATTTTCCATAGTTTTGAGTGTTTTATAAAAATAAAAAATCTCTTTTGGAAAAAGTTTGTTTTTGTAGTATTTGAGTGTTTGAAAGAAAAGGGAAATTTTTGTGAATATAAATAGTTGTCTTGTTTTGAGTGCATTGGAAAAGACAAAAGGCTCTTTTTTGATTTGTTTGTTAAGAAAGATTTGTGTTTACAAGCATTTGCATTCTCAAACTCTTTCCTAGCTAGAAATTCATTGAAGGGAAAAGATTTCTTATCATCTTAAGTGCATTTTTTAGTGATTTCAAGTTGAGTCTTCACACCACAAGTTTCATCTCCGCACCTCTTGACTAAAACAAAAACCAATAAAAATAACGCTTAAAGTAAAATCTATCTAGTAATCTTTTTATTTCTAGGGCTCTATTACACCAACATAGCTTTGGCTAGTGTCTTGGAGTAGGGAGTAATTAACTCTCCAAGACAGTAAAACAAAAAAGTAGCTGTATCTTGTGGTAGGAGAAAAATCCAATTGTTGCATCTATGCTCTAGGAAAGCTCCTCTTAAAGGAGAAGCACGAGACCGTGTCCGAACTAGTGTGGGAATCAATCCTTCCTCATTGGGAACGACGCCAGATATTCACGTATTAAAAACGGTAAACCTCAGATTAACCATTGTCGAGGAGCCTGAGGTCACTTATTGGTAAACCTTGGATTATGTCAAGGAGCCTTCAAGGGGATTGAGCTTGTTACGCTGCCCTTGCGTGCATATCAGATCGTAGACTGTTCCCTCAGGTATATTTGTTTCCGTTGGTAACCATAGTGACCATATTCTATAGGATTCTTCCTAAGGTGACGGTGGAGGGAAGATCCCACTGTACCTGGAGCAGACGTCGGCTAGACTCACTTGGATTTTCTGGGGGGTTCTCTTCACTCGAGACAGTTTAGTGGAGGAACTTGTTCCAGTCTATTCATTAAGCAGGTTGCCGAGGTAACTATTCCAACCGCCATTTCTGTATTGAACTCTGCGACGTTGGATTTCATCACCAACTAGTGTTTTCAGTACGGAAAGTTACTGTTTGTGTGTGGTTTGATCTCCTAGATTCTTTAGGCGTGTGATTCAAATTTGTTTGGTTCTTTAGAGGCTTTAGGTGGTTTTCATTGAGATTTTACTTTGTTTTCGTGTGAAGTAGTTAAAATATTTAATCGTGGCTGAATTACCGAGGAAGTCCCATAGATTTCGGGGCCAACCTCCTGAGTTTTCACCGAGCCAGCCTAAAGGGTTAAGAGCCCTCGTAACTCCTAGAGATAGTAGAGTTGGGTCACTTAAAGAAGGAGAGTCTTCTTTGGTGGTACATCCTGATTTTCAAGCTTTAGTAGCAAATTATAATCCATAGTCAGTGTCTGTTTCCGAAGATACTGGTAGTTTTTCATCTACTAGTGATTTAGGTGAGGAACCTGAAAATGAATTTGCTACTACTCCAACATCGGGATTTACCTCTCCAACTTCTAGTGGTCTTGGTTCACCTAGGGTAGAAATAATAATTACCCAAAATCTTCCTTCTAGACTTATAGCTATTGAAGAACTTGCTACTCTGGAAGAAGAAGGTATCCCTATCCCTGAAAATCAACCTGTTATAGAGCTTAGGGAGCGTGAATCAATCTTTTATAGTCCACCTAGGAGCAGTGCTTGGTATCTTTCATTGACCAATTTTTTGGAAAACCCGGGACTAAGTTTTTCACCACCTCGTATTCCTTATCACCCAACACCTAGGGGTTACTATCCTCCGTTAAATATGTCAAGACAATCGTCCATGTTTTCTCAATCTCTAGAAACCTTTTTGTACGGCGGTACTTCTGTTCCCTCTGGGTATCAGTCACTTACTGGAACTTTTTTGGGAGCATCTCCTCAAACCATTGAACAAGGGTTATTAACTGGAAATAATGGAACTAAGCCATTGAGTGTAGAAGATATTCTCATGATGTCAGGTACTATTCCTAATCCTCAACCTCAGGGTGGCCAGTTACCACCTGGGGGGTGTGGAGCACTGGAAAGGTATGTTTTTGACAAGCAATTTAGTGACTTTTCAGTAGCAATTGTAACCCTTTCTGCATCATGAACTTAAAGAAATAAAGAATTTTTATAGAATGTGTGAGAATTAGTATGGAAAGCTTAATTGCTGATAATTGTTATTTTTCTATGCAGGAAAAGGTGGAAATGAAGAGCTGCCATTCAAAAGGGAAAGACAAAGGAGGAATAACTGTTGCCCCTTTAGAAGGCAACCAGATGCAAACAAGATCGAACAGATCGAAGCAAAACGACCCAGGAAAGAAAGAAGGGTTACCAATTCGACGGAATAGGGAAAGAAAAGTAAATGGTTAACGGCTTGGCGAATCCCTCTGGATCTTTGATCCTGAGGGATCGCTGTTTTGCTTATTTTTGTTACCTAGGTACCTCCGCCGTTACTTTTATAAAAAGGAACAACATCGTTAAGCAAGGGGACTTCCTATGTAATTTTGAGTTTCAAACTCAACTTTGATCATCGACTCTCACTGAGATTTGGTTTGCTGTACGTTTGTTGATGCATTAATATAAGAGACTTGGTGTTTATTTCATCTTTGCATCTGGAGTAATCTAAGGCGGTGTACCGTTGGAAGCTAAGGGCTCGTCTCCGAAGGACACTTGCTTTTGTATCATTATAATTTGATTTCTGCGTGGTTTGTTTATCTTTCTTGCTCAGTAATCTGACATGTTTTTCATATGCTATTCCATGCTCTGTTATGATTAATTCATTAATGGTTCCTTCAAGAGATTTATGTAGTGACTCTGTATTGTGTGAGTGAATCTTTTCAGAGTTGATTGCATGTTATCAGTCCAAACCAACTGTTTCTGTTACAGAGCCTTTATACTGAATATTACTGTATTAGGATTCATTTGAAATCTCAATTATTGGAATCCGGAAGTAATGTTATTCTATTTGGAAATATAGTCATATTCTCTTTAATCATTAGATTGCTATATTAGCGTGTTGTGTATATATGGTTGATGCTTGCTGTTCCATAATTCATCTCTGAGTGTTGTTCCATAAAGTACATTCCATCGAGGTTGCCTTAAGAGAAAAGATTGCTATTTTATTGCAGAGTGTGAGTTTGTTTCAATAGAGCAAGTTTAGTTCTGACTCGCGAGGCTTAGTTCATTTATTGTTGTTCCATTTACTGCTGTTCCATTTCAGACTTGCTGTTCCATTTCCTGTTTGCTGTTCCATTTTACTTTCTGCCGTTCCATTTACTTGTAATTGCTGCTTTGGTGTGAGAGAAGGTCTAAGGCTATAGTGAGCCTCAGCGTTCGCTGCCTAGCTCCTAGACCTATGGTCCATGCTCTAATTTCCTTTCCATCAGTTTCTAGAGGGATGGGTTATCGCTTCTGCACCCTTGACTGATAAGCTGCCTTGTGTGATTTTATTCCTTTACAAGTAATTTAGTCATAGCTTAGCATCAGTTTACTCTTGTATTTTCTGAACGCTGTACTACTAAGCATTACTCTGACGAATAGCCTCGGATTGAGATACTCTTTGCAATAACAAAGCGTTCCCGGATTGACTTATTAATGTGGAATAACTAGAGGTGAAAGAGACCCTTGTTACAGCTCTACATTTTGGCGTCGTTGCCGGGGAAAGAGTATAGCCATTTGTCTTTTACAGAGTAGTGTACGAGTCTGCTAGGGGAGAGTTGGATTTTAAAAACGGAAGGTAAGAACCTGCGTACGGAGCATGTAAAAGCCCTGCTCCACCGTCCGCTTTCCTGGCAGAATTGTGGGTTGAATAGGATCTAGTAGTTTATAGAGTGCATGACTAAGCAGAAAAAGCCAGAAAAGAATATCAAACTTCCATTCAAACCCGAAAAAGCCAAAGGGCCGGTGACCCTTGGCCGAACAACCTTCATAGACGAAATCTATAGGAAAACTGAATCTCAGCCATCAGTAGGGCTCAGGAAAACCAATTCTAAACAGCCTACTAGCTCCCTTCAGGCTGCAGGATCACCATCTGTAGCCTTTGCTGAGGTGCATAGTCAGACTGATGAACAGGACTTTCAAGAAATTGAAAATTCTATTCCAGAACGACTGCAGGAAGGGAATCTAAGCAATCTTTGTGAAGGAGAAGGGGAAACAGGAGAAGTTGAGGACACAAGATCTCCTCCTAGGATAATTCAGCCATTAAAAATCCCAGATAAAGGGAGTGCTGCAAAAATCATTGTTGAATGGATTCAATCTCCTCAAACAACAGGGCCACTCATTATTCCAGACGAAGGAAGTGCTATTAAAACAATCCCTGTTAAGGCCGTTCCTTCTCAGCCTAGGAATACCCTCCTAGAAATTCCGGAAGGTTACTGGCACATATTCGATCCCATGGCACAGAATCAGCCAAACACTCAAACTTCTACATTACAATATCCTATAGTGGATTCCGCAGCAAATGCTCCTATGAAAGCAATTCCTCTTCAACACATTCCTACATTTCACGGACTTACATCAGAGGACCCCGATGCATTCTTATTTGAATTTGATGTGTTATGCAGGGGATATGATTACACCACTGACCCCCAGAAATTAAAGTTGTTCCCTTCCACTTTGAAAGGGGCAGCTTTAAGATGGTTTATGGGTTTAGGCGGTGGAGTTATAAATAACTGGGAGCAAATGAAAGAATCTTTTTTAAAGAAATATCAAGATTACTGTAGGTCTAGAGAACTGAAAGATGAAATATTTCAGATGATAGCTAGACCAAATGAGACATTAGAAGAATATGTAGAACGTTTTCAGTATAATTTACAAAGATCTCCATATGCATCACTACCTCTGCCTGATAATGTGTTAAAAACAACATTGATCAGAGGCATGAAGGAACAATGGATTGAAACATTAAATATCATGGGAAAAGGGGATATTTATCAAGAGAATTTTGCTGACATCATCGATTTATGTATCAGGAGTTCGAGAGGCAGCACAAGGATAAAACCAGCAGAATATGATCGGTTTGTCAGAGATAACAAAATATCAACAGAAGGAGTAACACATGTAGAACTTGGAAATTTATTAGAAAATTTTAAAACTGATATTCTGGGGACATTGACTACACAACTTGATATTGTGCAAGCTAAACAGAAGTAGATGGAGGCAGAACAGAATTTGGCGATCTTCTGCCCCCGATGTAGAAGAAAACATAGCCACAAGGAATGTCCACTGGATGCAGTTCAAACATGTGCTATCTGTACAAAAGATCACCTTACTGAGAGTTGCCCCTCACTTCCTGGATTGAAGGCAGTATATAAGGAAACGGAAGAAGAGCCAGAATCAGCATACTTCATTAACCAGTGTTGCCAATGGCAACCAAGGCAATCTAGTATGTTTTCAGACCCAACTTCTTCTTTCCAGCCTCCGCAGTATAATGCTCAGCAATATAGTATGTGGCAAAACCAATCTCAACCCCCATTTCCAAACTGGTCATCACAACCGTTTCCTTCTCCAAATCCATGGATGAATCAGACAAGCCAATTTGGTTGGCCGAATTTTCCTTACGCCCCACCATATTGGCAGAATAGCCCATATCCTCCACAATGGACCCCCCCTACTTCACAAAGTTCACCCTGGCAGACAAACTGGCCAAAATCGACATATCAGCCAACAGGAACTATTCCGCTCCCTCAACCGACTCTGCCAGCTTTACAACAAAATCCCCAGTCTAATCTGAGACCGCAACTCCCAGCTCAACCCAATCCTAATCCAAATAATAGGCCGGTCCAATCCCTCCAAATCATAGAATCATCAGAAATCGGACCTGAACTGAGGGAGTGCAATGATCTTCAGTTAAGATCTGGACGTATAATAGAAACAGAGGGAGACAAAACAGTTCACATTGAAGATCAGTTACCAACAGAACAACCGTTACAACAAGAGGGTGTAAATAAGGAGCAGACTCATCATCAAGCAAGTACATCCTCTCCTCCCTTCCCAGAACGATTAGTCATACCACGACCTGTCCAATATCCAGACTTTGACATTCTGGGAGAGTTACAAAACCTGTACATAAGAATTCCTTTCCTCCAAGCCATTCAAGACATCCCTATATATGCAAAAACTATAAAAGAATTGTGCATAAAAAAACCAAGGAGGAATGCAACCACTAACCCAAGAGTCCAAGTAGTCGGTACTTTATCTGACCTGTTATCAGGAACACCCATTAAATATGAAGATCCGAGAAATCCAATCGTAACTGTTCAAATCTATGGTCAGACTCTGACTAATGCTTTAGTTGATCTAGGAGTTGCAATTAATATTTTGACAACTTCTACTTGCCAAAATCTCGGCATTACATCAGTAGAACCCACTTCTACTTTGTTAGAATTGGCCGACCGATCTGTAGTTCGACTAGAAGGTACTCTATACGATGTCATGGTCTCTATAGATTCTTGGGAATACCCAACTGATTTCCTGGTAATTAATCCAAAAACCCGACTGGATGGACACCCGCTAATTTTAGGTAGACCTTGGCTTGGTACCGCCGATGCTTACATTGGTTGTTGGCAGGGAAATATGACCATAACCAGAGGACCAGATATTAAAAATCTAGTTTTATACCCTCCAGCACAACCAAGTCTTACAATGATAAAAACTAACCAGCACCCAGTATCATACCTTACTGACAATATCAGATCACTATTGACTATACAGAAGGCCCTAGACTTTAAAGACCAAACAGAAGATGATGCTATCAATAACTTCATAAGTCAAACTGAATCTACATCTCACACACAGTGTTTCATGATAGAAGCTGCATTCGATAGCGAACTAGAAGAAGATCCCTTGAAAGATGCGCATGACCAAACAATACCTGTGACTTCTGTTGCCAATAGTAAAGTAGTGGAAATTGAACCGGGAAAAACTCTAAATATCAATGCCAACCTTACACCGGACCAAGAAATAAAACTCATCCATCTGTTACGGAAGTATCAAGAAGTATTTGATCCATGTTTGTAAAGCCTTTTCAGTGGGCCATAGTCCCATGAATTTGCATATGATTGCATAAGTCTGCATGTGCTCCCTGTGGGCCTACAGCTCAGGGTTATTTAAGATAACTCTGGGAGTGACTTCAGCTTTGGGCTTGCATGGTCCCTTTTGTTTCCTGTCTTTTGTTTCCTTGTTTTTTGTCATCTTCCTCTTTGTCTTTTGTGCCAACATTCTCCTTCTCCTTGTTACTTTCTATTTCCTGTTCCCTATTTTTTCCTCCTTCCATCGTTTTGCCTCTATCTGATTCTGGAGGGGCCTTGCTCTTGTTAACCACGACCTCTCTAAAGGAGGGAGTGGAGCTCCCTCCTCTGCCCCCGTCCATGGAAAAAATCCCACTCAGAAACCCACCGTTTTGGTTTTCCGCTCTTCCACTCTCTTCAGAATAAGCTTAGATTGATTAAGATTACTCTGAATAAACATAGCTTATTATTTTGTACAACTTCAAAACTTGTTATTGATAAGAATCTTCATTACTTTTGTCAGTCATTTATTTGTTGTAAAGATAAAATAGAGAACTATAGAAGTTTAGCATAAAGATATACTAATTCGTCATTGATAGAGCCAGTGTTGCCAATAGGCATCCAAAGCATCGACAAGGTTACCATTTAACCAAATAATAGCAGTATCCCAACCACTTATAGTAATATTTCAGAGGTATTAATGTTCTTTTGAACTTTTTCTTTTTAGTTTCTTGAAAGCCATTGTCCTAGTCTGGTATCCAGATAATGATAATGCCATTCACAGGTTATAATGATATTGAACACGTTGGCTCTTGATGAGACCTCTTGTCCTATAGTTATGTAGCCATAAGCCATTATCCTGGTTTGGTGACCAATTGTGATAATGTCAACATCATTAGTTCCCCATGATCATGGTAAGATGGCTCATAATGAAACCCCTTATCTTTCAAGTTTTAAGAATTTTTGAATTACACTCTAAAAAAGGTAAAATTAGTGGATGGGGAGGTACAATTACCCCTTAAGAGTTGTGGATGACAATTAAAGTCAAAAGATGTTAAAACTTCAAAATAGTTTTGATTTTTTTAAAAGAAATTGTACATGATAAATCAAAGGATAACAAGATATTATAATGCTTTAAGTCATGAAAGATTTACATACTAATGGATATAAAGATTTCAGAGATTATAATAGATGCAATACTAAATTTTGATGTGATAATTTATTTCTAAAAACTTCTCCTTTAATTAATAGAACTCCATATTAATGATGAGAGACCCCAATATGAAGCCAAAAGAGTACTACTCAACATATCTCACTAAAATACACCGATATGTACATATGATTATTTACACATTTATAGAAAAATATGCATTTTCAAGATTTTTTTTTTCAAAACTAGCCCATTTATGGGAAGAACATCCCTCTTTCCTTGTAAATATTGAAGGATAAAAGTGGATGGGCCTAGTTTCTCAATGATCTTAAATGGGCCGTGTTTTCATTATGTATTTTTGAGGTTGAGGGAGTAAACACATAGGACAACATCAAAACCACTTTGGAAGCTGGGATCTAGCCCTGCCAGCTTCAGAGAGGGATCTCTTTGTAAATTTTAGCTACGTTTGATGTGCATTTTATGCTAGTTATGACTCTACTGATTTTTTTTTATTGGATTTCTTGGTTGATTAAATTGTTATAATTCAATTGGGCTATGGAATCTAAAGATTAACTGGATCTTCATTAAATTTTGAAGGAGTTTCACAGGGCAAGCTAGGTTGCACTAGTTGGATCTTTCACAATTTTAAATGGATTATGAAACATAAGAAATGTAAGATTCAGTAGAAACTAAGGAGCAATGAAGGATTCCTTAATTTGACTTAAGCAGAAAACATATAAATCACTAACAGCTAGAATAGGGTGTTCTGTATAACATATCCTATTTGTCATAGTTTCTGTTATGTAATTAAGCTTTTCATAAATAACACAGAAAAGAAAAAATGATTAAACACATGAACAGAAGAAAAACATCACCAATTCATACACCACTTGAATCCTTTGAAAATGTCCTTGTATTATTGATGCTTCCAACAACTTGAAAATTACAATTCATAGAGGAATTATATTTCAACAATCAACCCGTAATACTTCAAATAGTGAAGTATTTATAAAAATAATAATTACAAAATGATTTACAAAAATTGTTGTCTCAACTAACAGTGTATTATTATCATTATCCTAAACAATAAAATCAATCTTTTGCATAATCATAGGCAAGGTAGATAGCTGCATAAAGAGGTGGCTCTGTTTTGGAGGATTCAGTTACTGAATCATCCTATAACTATGCTATGCTGGCTGATGTGTTGGATGGTATTCTTATTGCATTTGAGTTGCTTTTTAATCCAATAAATCAGATAGTTGATCCCACCTTTTTTCATCTCAAATGGTTAACTTAAGTACCCTTAGGAAAATCTCATCAACCTCAGTATACTTTGCAAATGTTGGCTTTACTGTGAAGATATGTTTTACCTCATGCTGGACAAAGATGTCATTTCACAATGTTTCTAAGAATGCTCTAGATGTCATGTTGTATTCTATACCACTGAATTTAATACTGCTTATGGACACTTCATCTTCATAACATAATCTTCTTGAGTAATTAATTTTTCATTAAGCACATGTATGTTGTGAAATCCCTTCTGATTTAATGCTTCAATCCTACTGAAGAATCTATTCACTCCCAACTCCAGTGTTTCACATTTCTCCTCCAATCGATTAATGAGATTTCTTTAAGTCAAAACCTTCTTGACTTCCGAGATGGTGGAAGTCCTGTCACTAATTCCTAACTCTTAAAGCTCATACTTATTATTTGAATTTAGGAATTTGATGATGTTGGAAGCTTCTGTAGGCATGTCTCTTAGTTTTTCCTTTACTTAAACAATGGTTTTAGTGGCCTTTTGTATAAGTTTTTTTTGTTAAAAAACGATTTGGATGCATGGAAAAATCTCATTCATGGAGTCCAAAATACCCATCCAAATGGTTTCCTTGGCTTAGTCCAAGGTTTGACCCATTGTAGTATCCTTCTCCACCCTTTGTATCCTCTCTAGTAGCCTTTGTGACTTCTGGACTTCAACCAAATGAGAAGCTTCAGTTCTAGCTTTCTGTTCTTGCAGATCTTTGAGCTACCCATGCAACTTGTTAATTTATTTTGACTCGATTGACATATTTTCCAATGTCTTTGTCACCTATTAAGTACTTGTAGCTTGAGTTGAAGAAGTTGTTGCAATTGTTGTTCCAGTAGTTGGGAGTTGAGTGATGGGTATAACATCCAAGGGGACTATGTCTACCCTTTGAATATGTTCTTTCTCTTTGATCATTTTCTCCATTTCTACCTCCATCTGTCTAATCCAAACATTATGCTCTATGATTAACTTCATCATGTTAGCCTTCTGTGTCTCATTTTCTTTAATATCTTTAGTTAAGGGATCCTCTATGGCTGGCAGTTTCAGCTGCTTTCTCAATGCTGCAATGTCAAGATTTTTCTTCTAGTGATCTCCTCTGTAGCATTTATATCTTTAGGATCATATCCTGTCTTGACTACCAAATCTTCCAAAGATTTGATCCTATTGTCCTTTACTAAAAAAGATACCTTTTCAATTTTCAACTAGGACTGAATGTTTGCATATGAAACCTACATCTTTGGCAATGGCATGGCAGTATTAGTTGAGGTAGAGGAAATCATCTCACCATTTTGTTTATACATCTCAATTTGATCAATGAGATGGATATCTTGTTGGAATTATGATACAGGTGTTGTCCTTGATGGAAACTCACTCAGATGAAAGTTCACAGTGTAGCAGGATTACAAATCAGACTCCAAAGAATGAAGAAATAGAGGTATACACTAGTTCACTTTGTCCAAGGTGCGTATACACGCGGTTTAACATAGCAAAAGTAGCGTATAATGTATACATGCACTTTCATAGGAGGAAATGTGCATACATGTTGGAAAATCAAGTTTTTGGTCCAAGGTATTTGATCCAAGGTATTCTAGTCCAAGGTAATTAGTCTAGGGCATTTGGTCCAAGGTAGTAACCCTAGGTAATGGGTCCAAGGTATTGGTCCTAAGTGGTTTTGGGCCAAGGTATGGGATTCTAAGGAATACAAATATCTTAAGTATATACTATGTTGCAGGGTTATGTTTGGGACTGGATCTGAAATTTTCATGTGCATCTTGAGTTCAACATTGGATCAAGAATTATGAGACTTGAAATGACTTATTCTTGAATGATCTGATATTGGTTGAGACCAGATCTGATGTTTTGCGCTAGTTATACTTTTTATTTATCATGTTCCAGGTTTGTCTGAAATCTGAAATTGCAACAAAGTTCTGAGTCAAGCTTTGTAGATCTGTACGCAGGTTCGTCTCAGCCAAAGTGTGTGTACATGCAGGTTCGACTCTTTCAAGTAGCATATACAAAAAGAAAAACTTATGTTCAGATCTGACTGATCTATCTGATTAAATTCTATTGTTTTATTGCTGTCTGTCAATGAAGTCCTCCTAGATTTGAACGTAGAACTGTTGTATAAGGAAATTGAGTCTGATTGATTGATTGATTAAGAAGAGAGGGTGATCCTTGTTGCTATCTATTTTGAACTCTAGAATATGATAGTAGATCTTCAGAATGTCACTAATTGGTATAGTCTGTGGTTTAGAAGTTTATGATTCAATATCTTTAGAGATATACATAGGTTGGGTTAAAGGAAGTAGCGTATACACGTAGGTTGGGTTCAACCAAGTAGCGTATACACTCTAATGCATGATTTTTGAGGTTATAGCTAGTTCTGGATGATGATGCAGGGTTTTGGGTTCAGCACAGTGTTATGGTGTTAGTGATCTGATTGTTCAGATTAATTGAATATTGGTTGATGTAGTTTAAGTTTAAAAGCTTTGATGGGTCCAGTATGAAAATTGGATGAGACGAGGCCTTCATGTGTATTGTTGTGTACCAGGAGCATCCAGTCTGAAAACTTATGAAACGTGGTCCCTGCTGGAAGAGTGAAGTTTTCTATAGGCTGGCACCTATGTACTAGTAAACATATTGGCTAGTACAAGAGTAAGGGTGTTGTAGCTCCCTTCTAGTAGAAGCTGGAAAATGAGAGAAGGTTGTAACCTTTTGCAGGTAGAAGCCTGCATACTGGCATTAGTCTGCACCAGTACAAAATTGTAAACATATTTTCTTATTATTAAAAGAAGACAGAGATGACAACAGCAAGTGGTATTTACCCACATTGGGTTTCCACCTTAAATCTTGGTGTTCATGTGTGTTTCTTATGTGTGATGCTTTATTATGCTTTTATTGCACTATCTAATAAATCTTTGATATACTGGTTTAAGCTCAACACATGATAAACTGTCTAAATCCCAAGTTCTCTGCATATACGCTGGTTCTTTTAAGAACAGTCGCATGTACATGCTAGTTCACTTCACTGAAGTAGCATTTATAAATCTATTTGGGAAATAAAATTATTGATCTGATAATACTGATTCACCCTCCCCTCTCAATATTATTTCCAACAATTGGTATCAAAGGAGGTCCTTTAGAAAAAGCTTGATTGCTTGAAGGGAGATCCATCATCATGAATAATCAAGAAAGCATGGGATCCATCAAACCCCCAATATTCAGTGGGAGCAACTTTGTTTATTGGAAAATAAGAACCACAACCTATCTACAATCGCTTGGAACGGATGTCTGGGAAATTGTGGAAGGAGGATATACATTTCCAACAATAATTCCTACAGATACGACAAGTAAAAAGTAATATGAAACCAAGGCCAAAGCTGTCAATACTTTATTGGGAAGTCTGTCATAATCAGAGTTTCTCAAAGCCATGCAACTCAAATCAGCCAAAGAAATATAGGACAAAATCGTTCTGAGCTATAAAGGATACTCTCAGGTAAAACGTGCCAAGCTTCAAACTCTCAGAATTCATTATGAAACTCATAAGATGCATAGTGATGAAAGTATAGCTAGTTACTTCCTACTTATAGATGAAGTTTTCAATTGTATGAAGAATGTGGGTGAAGAAATTAAGGAAATTACCTTAGTTGAGAAAGTTTTGAGATCCTTGTTTGCTAAATTTGAATCCAAAGTGTTTGCCATAGAAGAAAAATAGGATTTGCAGAGTAGCACTATGACGCAGCTTCATGGAATCTTAACAGTCTTTGAGATGAGAAAAGGAGGACCATCAGATATGAGAGAAACCACATTTAAAGCATCAACAAAAAGGAAAGGAAGAACACAATTAATCAAGACATATTTCAAAAGAAGAAGATGAGGTAAACTTTGTCAAAAAGCTTCAACAGGGTTTTGGAAGGTTTAGAGGTAAGTTACCCTTCAAATGTTTTTCTTGTGGCAGAGTCAGTCATTATGCTGCCAGATGTACTCATAAAGATAAATTTGAAAAAAGGGAATAGAAAACAAGTTGTGAATAAAAGGAGCTACTATACTCATGAAAATAGCGATGGTTTATCTAATAGTGATGAAGATGAAACTAGACAAGATTACAGACTTCTCATGGCTTATGACAATGATAATTTTTGGGATGCTTTAGAAGAGGAAGATCTTCATGAAGAAATGTCTAAACTCAAAATATGTTTAGAAAAAAAGAATATGATTATAGATACCTTGACATACCAACTTGTTGAAAAGGAAAAACACAATGAAAAACTAGAATGTGAAATTGTGGGTCTAAGAAAGGATCTTGAGAAAACAAAATCTCTCAATCTTAGATTTTCTAAGGGATCAGAAACCTTAAATGAAATTATCAAAGTTCAGTGTTCTCCTCTAATAAAGACAGGTCTTGGATATACTAAAGAAGCATCTCAATCAAAAAGGCTGTCAACCTCCACCAAAAGCTATCTTGATGCAACAAAGACCAGTGAGTAGTATGACAATTGTCAGCAAAGGCATAAAGCATATCACCAGGTAAATCAGACTCAATTTACTCCAAGCATGAATAAAAGCCACAACCAACCTCAGGTAAATCATACTCAATTTGCTCCAAAGATGAATATCAATAGAAACTACAATCACAAAGTCAATAGATTCAATAGTCATTGGAACTTCTTTAATGGGCAATGTTTTTCATGTCATAATTTTGGACACAAAGCTGCTCAATATATTGCTTACATAACCATCATGACTAGAGAAGCACGAAATCAAAGGAATGTAACAGGGATCAAGAAAAGTTCCTATAATAAATTTTCTCTTCTTGAAAATGAAATAGAATGTTCAATTTGTAACAACTTTGGTCATGGAGAATCTGAATGTAAGAGAAAATTTTAGCAAACATCTCAAAAGGAGAACACTCCATTAAATCCCAAGATATGGAGAAGGAAAGAATCTCAAATAGAAAGATGTGGTATAGCCTTGTATGCAGAAGGACAAGAAAATTAGTGGTACATTGACATTGGATGCTCAAAACACATGACAGATGACCAATAAAAACTTCACTCATATAATGCCTTAGAAAAGGAAAAGATTGTCTCATTTGGAAATGACACTCCTGCTATCATAAAAGGTAAAGGATATGTTTTCTTGAAACAAAAGGTTAAAGATGGAAATTTTATGTATGTAGACGGTTTAAAGCATAACCTTTTGAGTGTCAGTCAAATGTGTGATCAAGGAAATGCAATGGTGTTTCAATCAAATGGATGTGTTGTTCATGAGCTTTGTTATCACCTATATTGACCTTAGGCTGAAGTGAGGCAATTCCAGGGTAGCCAAAAACCAAGCTTAGCCTTGTAGCTAGCCCTACAAGGTTGGGAGAGGGCTCTCTCCTTTAGAATCTCAGTCGAGATGACTGGATCAGGTAAGGATTTTAGGCTAGGTATAGTAGCTTGAATGGTTTTGATTGATTTTGTTGGTATTTGCTGGGTCAGATGGAGCTGGATAGTTTAGGTCTGAGAAACTAGGTCAAAAATGCAAGGTGTTCTATGGGGAATGGTAGGCATAGGCTTTAACACTTTAGGCTTAATTGTGTGAAGTGTTTAATACTGATGAGGAGCTGAGGAGGGCATGTGAAAATCATGGATCCTTCTTAGACGGTAGAAAACATAAAATATTGAATGATTTCCCAAGGTAGAGCACTGTAACAATGGATTCTACCTATCTAACTTGATAACATTCAATAAGAAGCAATGAAATGGATGATGGAATACATAAAGCATGTAAACAAATGATTACAAAAGAAGAAATTGTACTAAAACTCCATACCACAGGGATCCCATAAAAATAGCTGCAAATCCTATTAATTTCCTTTCCAAACTACTTACAATGATGTACAATCAAGCTCTGAGCATCCAAGTGAGTCCAACCTTTTCCAATGACAAAGAAAATACATGATATAGACACTCAAATCACTGATCCTAAACATCAAAGGTCGAAACCATGAGAAGAGGAGTTGTTTCAACTATTCCTAAATAAGGAACATGAATCTAGGCAGTCAAACAACTTGCCTCTAAAAGAGGGGAAACTGATTCATTACCCTCAAAACCACTTTTTATCTAATGAATATACCATCTACTAGTGTTTGACTATTACATTTACAAACCATGGCATTAATTACATCAGTAAATTCACCTTCATGAGAGAGAAAACAAGAAAATAGTCGAAATTTAGCAAAACAGTGATCCTGAGTAAAAATGCCCTACGCGCAGTGCCACCGGTCCTATGCGTAGCGCCACTTTGAGTCCACTTTTGGAGGCCTTCCAATCATCCAAAGTGAGCCTAGGCTAGCCCATTGGAAAGGAATTCAAGTCTACTTTCCAAAGAACCTAAAATGTCTACATTTGGAGCTCATTTCCCCCCTCAAAAACTGATTCTCCCAAGGATGCTTTTGTGTGTCCAAAAATTGGCAGAAAGGTCAAATTTTGAGTGTTTTTGGACCTTCTGGTGAACTAATTTTGCTCCAAAAATTCTGAAAATTGCTAGGGTGCATGTCCTTGATAACCTGAATCCAAAAATGCAAGCCATTTGTCCATTGGGTGCCCCTAGAAAAAGCGCAGCACCGGTGGCACTGCGCTTCTGGGCAGATTTTCTGTGTATTGAATTTCCAAAATTCAAAAATGACAAAATTTCCTCAAAAACTGCCCAAAATTGGTATGAGGTACCACCATCAACTGCTTTGATTAGCCAAGGAGGCTTCAGCCAACATATTTAATCTATCCTCCTCCTTTTTGCCTTCTAAAGCCATCCTTAACCTAGCCTTCAACTTTCTGATCCTCATGTTATAAATTTTATTGTGAGCCATGTAATGGTATGCCATGTGTCTAAGCATTTTCTTATCCCTGCCTGCCTTCTCAATGAGCCCTTTAAGACGTAGGTTGACTCTTTCAAGCCAAGTCTCCCTATCATTTTCAATTTCTTGCTTGATAGGAGTCAAAGTGACATGAGCCTCTTTGTCACTTTGCCTCTTTGCTTTCAGTAGTTCAAGCTCCATGAGGACCTATTTATCACTTAATTGTTTGTTCTCCTGTTCCAAGTAGGTGATGACAAACTTGGCTCTCTCTAAGTTATCCATCAAGGCTTGTACTTGAGCTTCCCTCTCCTGAATGATGATTTCTTTGACATCTTCTCTCTCTCGAGCCTCTAAGTCAATAACCTCAATGTCATGCTGCTCGGGCTCATCATGTTCTTCCAACTCAAACTCCCTTTGTTGCTCATCATCCAAGTCATCCTCCTATACCTTTTCCTTCCCTTTGTTCAACTTCTCAACTTGTACCTGTATTGTTGATGTAGAAGGCAAAGCCCCTTCCACACCCTGTGGATATAACATTTGCCTGTGAACTGATGAAGAAGGCAAGGTCCCTTCCACATCTTGTGGAGTAAACACTTGCCTAGCAGCTGCAAATAGCTTCCTTGTACCTATCTGATATGTCAAGAATACCGACACCTCAATATTTTTTGTCTCTTTGTGTTCCTCTCTTGTTTTCACATGAGTAGAGGGCCCACCTATTTCTTGCACCATGGATGGAGGAATCTGAGGTGCTCTGAACATGTCATGAGCAATGAAAGTCTCCCAAGGGATATTTAAAATACTGAGATGGTGAAGAACAATAATCTTGATTAAGCAGTAATGATATATGTTGTTCATCTGCTAAGGATATGGCTTCGTCTGCACAATGTAAGCCATCTTATCAATGTTTATAAACAAAAACTAGGGGAGGTTCAACATCTTCAACCTTGTAAAGTGCATGAGGAGCCTGATATGGTAAGTATACAACTTGGAAAATCTTCCCTCACAAGTGAAATATTTGATGATAATCCTCATCAAGGGGACATACCTTTTCTCCAAACATTTGAAGGGGAAAAGCATCTTCACTTGACTTTTGTACTGAGGCTTAATGTAAGGCTCATAATAATGCTCATCAAGATCCTGAGCCTTATACCATTTCTCAACAACAGCAGGAATCTTCGTGGCCTTTGAAATAACAGATGGTGACACTGTGAAAGTAACCCCAACAAGAGTCACTTCATTGTTGTGGGGGTGGGCTACAAAGATTCTAGCCAATTCATGATGAAACTGAACTCTCTCTCCACTAGTTCACAAAACTCATAACATCCAAGGTGTCTAAAACATGAAACTGCTAATGGAGAGGCCTGTAGTTCTCTTAGGTTAGTTGGCTCTTCTCTAGTAATTTCACCTCGCTTATGAGGCTTTCTATGTTGCCTGTTTCTCTCAACTGAACTATCACTTGCTGTATTTTCCTCATCATAGTCATAGCCACCTCTTTCCATGTTTAACCAGCTTCTTAATTGAACAAATTTTAGACAATGTAAATGGGACTGAATGGGATACTCTAGGGTTTGTAGGAATGAGTTCAAGTGAATTTAGGTAGTTATGGACAAACCATCAGAGTGAGGGGAGGGTTTAGGGAATGAGGGATAGATGGTGGAATGTAGATGAGGGGGAAAGAGATATATGGGTGAGTTTTAGTTATGAAGCATAGGCAATGGGAAAAACAAAATGATCAGGGTTTATAGTGAAAAACTAGGGTTTGATATAGGGTGTGAAAAAATTGTCTAAAACTTGAAATGTGCAAGCCAATCCTTGAGTGAAGTGAGAGTACTTACTTGTAAAAGGAGAATTTGGAGGAAATTAGTTGAAAATTTGAAGTTTGGAGCGTTTTGGTTGCTTGTTGCCCTATGCACAACGCACTTGCCCAGAAGCGCAACGCTAGCTCCTACGAGCAGCGCCCATTCAAATTAACACAGGAAGAAAACTGCCTATGTGCAGCACAACACCCTATGCACAACACACTCCTCCCTACATGTAGCGCTGAGCAAAATCTTCCAGGAGCACAGCGCCAGTTGCCTATGCATAGTGCCGCCTATGTTCTACTCAAAACCACTTGAAAATTGCTTCTTTCTTCTCTCCTTTGGCTTCTTTGACTTGCAAGATGACATAATGAAATAAAATTAGGATGAGAGGGTTTATATATGGGCACCATTTTGATTTTTACTTTTTGAAAACCCACTTTTCCAATGTTCTTTGCCTGTTAGAAAACCCTGTTTTTAATGCTTGTTTCACTTTTGCTTTTGCAGGTGGATTAGCTCATGTTGACTTGATTTTTTGTAGTGTTTGTAGAGAGGTAGTATGGATTGATGCTTAGGAGAAGCTGGGAATCAATATTACATATAGGAACATGAAATTACATAAGAAATGACAATAAAAACAAAATACTCTGTTTTCACCTCAAAACATGTTTTGAGGTGAAAATTACTTAAGCTTTAAAAATAATAACTTTTGACTTTCCAGATACTATGCTTGAGTTTATTTGGCATCCTCATGTCCTTTCTGATCTTTATTAGCATTTTCATCATCAAATTTGACTATGGTGGAACCCTAAAACCTAATGAGACCAAACCCTATGGCCTAATGAAATAAACTGCAGAATGAAAATGAATCATGACTGAAGACTATAGAAAAAAGGATCATCAAGCATATTTAATGAGGGAAAATTGAAGTGATCTCAACCATCAGTGGATCCATGATGTAATGGAATGATGAAAATTTACAGTATGGGACTCCTATTATGCAAATGCAAAAGAGTAGATTTTGATCACTGATGGCAGTATGACAAGACTGAGACTAACAAGCTTGATATAGGAGAGACCGTGATCAAAGGTAAAAGAACTCCAAACAACTTATACATACTCAAGGGAGAAAAACAACAATGCTATCTAAGAAAAAATGATGAAAAATGGTTGTGGCATAGAAGATTGATACATCTAAGCTTTTCTCAAATAAGAAAAGCATGCAGATTCAAGGCTGTTCGTGATCTTCCAAATATCAGCATCCCAAAAAATACAATATGAAAACCATGTCAAATTGGCAAGCAAACCATAGTTCACTTCATGGAAAAGGAAGGGTCAGCTAGTAAGCCTCTTGAACTTGTCCATACTGATTTATGTGGACCATCAAGGAAAAAGTCACCTCGTGGAGAAGAATAATTATTTTGTTCATTGATGATTTTTCCAAAATGTCTTGGATAGGTCTTCTAAAGCATAAAGATGAAGCTTTTGAAAAATTCCAATCCTTCAAAAAATCAAATGCCTCAGATCTGATCGAGGACGGGAATTTACCTCGGATGAATTATTTGACTTTTGTGAACAACATGGAATAAAAAGGAAATTCGCGACCATAAGGACTCCTCAGCACAATGGTGTGGTTGAAAGAATGAACAAAACAATTCAACAAATGGCTTGAGCTATGCCAGATGAATCTGGAACTCTTGCAACCTTCTGGGGTGAAGCTGCATTCACTACCATAACTATTCTCAACCAAGCAAATGTTCGGGTAAGCAGCACTCAAACTCCACATGAACTTTGGTATGGTAAGACTCCTGCTGTAAAATACTTTAAAGTTTTTTGAAGAAAATGTTATATCAAAAGGACTGATGAAAAACTTGGTAAGTTTGAACCCAGAGCAGATGAAGGTATTCTTCTTGGTTACTCTTCTAGAAGTAAAGGATATAAATGTTATAATAAAAGACTTGGAAAAATTGTCGAAAGCATTGATGTTGTAGTTGATGAAGCATGCAAAAATATCAAACAGATAAAATCAACAGAAGATTATGACAATAAAGAAGATGGGGATTATTTTCCCACATCAAATCAAAATCATATTGAAGAAGAAACCAGTAAAGCACTAGAAGAAGAGATAATGGTAGAAGAAAAGACTCCGTCTAGGTATGTTCAAAAAAATCATCTAGAAACTCTATTTTAGGGGAAAAAGAGGCAGGTGCATAGACAAGAACTATTACAGGGACCTCAAGCTATCTAGAATTACTATCCTCCATTGAACCTCAAAATGTAAAAGAAGCATGCAAAGATGAATGTTGGGTCAAGGCCATGTATGAAGAACTTGAGAAAATTGAAAAAATGATACTTGGGAATTAGTTCCTAGACCTCATGATAAAAATATTATAGGAACTAAATGGATTTTCAAAAACAAGCTGAATGAAAATGGAGAAGTTATTAGAAACAAGGCCAGACTTGTTTGTAAAGGGTATGCTCAACAAGAAGGTATAGATTTTGAAGAAACTTTTGCACCTATTGCCAGACTTGAAGCCATAAGGATGTTTCTTGCTCTTTCTAGCTTTCAGAAATTCAAAGTATACCAAATGGATGTAAAATCAGCCCTCCTGAATGGAGATTTAGAAGAAGAAGTTTATATTGAACAGCCAGAAGGATTCATTCTTGGAAATGATGCAAAACTTGTATGCAGATTCAAAAAGGCCCTCTATGCTCTGAAACAAGCTCCAAAGCCCTGGTATTACTGCCTTGAAAAATATCTACACCAACAAGGTTTTACAAAAGGTTCAGCAGATAGCAATTTATATGGAAAGATTGAAACTGATAAACTGCTAATTAGTATTGTTTATGTTGATGATATCATTTTTGGTAGCAATGAAGAATCCATGAGTCGAAATTTTTCTTCAATAATGCAGCAAGAATTTGAAATGTCCTTGCTTGGAGAACTTACCTATTTTCTTGGTCTACAAGTTCAACAAAATAAAGATGGTATTTCTCTTTCACAGACCAGATATCTCAAACAGATCTTGAAAAGGTATGGAATGGAAGATTCTAAACCTGTATGTACCCCTATTTTTTTAGGATGCAGTCTCAGCTCAAATGATGAATCAACAGCAGTACAACAACCTACCTACAGATCCATGATTGGCAGTTTGCTTTATCTAATAGGTACCCGACCTGACATCATGCATGCAGTAGGAATAGTTGGAATTCTAAGCAAATCCAAAGGAATCACAGCTTCAGGCAGTCAAAATGATTTCCAAATATATTCAAGGAATTCAGGACTTTGGTTTATGGTATCCTAGAGATGTAGATCTTACTCTTCATGCATATACCGATGCAGATTGGGCAGGAAGTGTTGATGATAGAAAAAGCACTAGTGGTGGTGCATTCTATATGGGTTCCAGGTTAGTGTCTTGGTTAAGCAAGAAACAAAGTTCAATTGCTTTATCTATAGCTGAAGCAGAATATGTGGTTGTTGCATCTTGCTACACACAACTACTTTGGGTGATGCAAACTTTGCAAGACATTCAAATCACATGTACTCCACCTATCTCCATTCTATGTGATAATACAAGTTCCATCAGTATTTTAAAGAATCCAGTGATGCACTCCAAGACCAAGTACATACCCATTAAGTACCATTTTCTACGTGAACAAGTGCTTGAACAAAAGGTCAAATTGGATTATGTTCCCTCCAAAGAATAGGTTCCTAATATATTCACTAAACCACTGCCCAAAGAGACATTTGAATATCTCAGACAAAAGCTGGGAGTAGTTGTTGCATCATCCTACTATTAAAACCAAATTTTTCAGAGAAAGGTTATTATACGTGTGTTTCATGAAGTATAGTCGCGTACAAACACAGGTTTCTGAGGGTCAAGTAGCATATATGTTTGTCAGACAAGAAAATAGTGGTGCAAGCTTAGATATGGGTACTCTGTTAGATATTTATGATTACTGTCTATCGATATGCTTTGTTCATTAATTTTTATCTGACTGACAAAGATGCCTTGATCATTGACTTGTTAACAATGCACAGGTAGCATAGTTTTAGGGGGAGCATTAGCCTTCACGTACATTCAACATTGTTGGCATTATGGTTGCTGAGTCTAGCTATGGCTTCATATATTTTTACCATTTTGTTGATTAAGTCATGTAAAAGTCTAGGGTGTGATAAGTCTTCTTATACATTTGAATGAGTCCTATTGGACAAATGATGTAATTTGTATCCCCACCTTGCATGGGATGGATGATGTAATTATATTTCTGTCATGTATAAATATTTGGTATATCCCCACTTGGTTGGGAGATGGATGTATGTATGAGTCATTGGTGATAGGAAGGTCATACTCACATAGTTAAGTTATAGAGTCATGTTGGTTCTTTTGGAGAATATTTTTGCAGACTCTGCTTGTGCTCAGGGGGAGCATGGATGGTTTCAGTGCATCTCAGCATGTACAAAGGGGAGCTCAATCAGACAAGTCAACATGTACTCAGGGGGAGCATGAACAACATAGGGGAGAGAATATCTTGGTCCACCCTTTGCCCCTGATGTCAAAGGGGGAGAGTGTCTTGTTGTTGTGTCTTAGTGTTGTTGTTGCCATCAAGTCCAAAGGGGGAGATTGTTGGCATTATGATACAGGTGTTGTCCTTGATGGCAACTCACTTAGATGAAAGTTCACAGTGCAATAGGATTACACATTAGACTCCCAAGAATGAAGAAAGAGAGGTATATGCTAGTTCACTTTGTCCAAGGCGCGTATACACGCGAATTAATAGAACAAAAGTAACGTGTAATGTATACACACACTTTCATAGGAGGAAAAGCGCGTACATGTTGGAAAATCAAGTTTTTGGTCCAAGGTATTTGATCCAAGGTATTCTAGTCCAAGGAAATTAGTCCGAGGCATTTGGTCCAAGGTATTGACCCTAAGTGGTTTTGGTCCAAGGTATTGAGAAATGCATAAGAGTATATAAGGAAGAGAAGATCATTAAGCCAAGGCGTGCAAGCAATAATATTCTAAGTAACACTTCTATCTGAAGTATATATTATGTTGCAGGGTTATGTTTGGGACTGGATCTGAAATTTTCATGTGCACCTTGAGTTCAACATTGGATCAGGAATCATGAGACTTGAAATGTCTTATTCTTGAATGATTTGATATTGGTTGAGACCAGATATGATGTTTTGCTCTAGTTCTACTTGTTATATATCATGATCTCGATTTGTCTAATGTCTGAAATTGCAGCAAAGTTCTGAGTCAAAATTTGCAAATCTGTACGCAAGTTCATCTAGGCCAAACCACTTGTACATGCAAGTTCGACTCTTTCAAGTAGCGTATACAAAAAGAAAAGCTTATGTTTAGATCTTACTGATCTATTTGATTAAATTTTTTTGTTTTACAGTTGTTTGTCAATGAAGTCCTCTTAGATCTGAACATAGAACTATTGTATAAGGAAATTGAGTCTGATTGATTGATTGATTAAGAAGGAAGGGTAATCCTTGTTGATATCTATTTTGAACTCTATAATATGACAGTAGATCTTCAGAGTGTCATTGATTGGTATAGTCTGTGGTTCAGAAGTTTATGATTCAATATCTTTAGAGATATACGGAGTTTGGGTTAAAGGAAGTAGCGTATACACGCAGGTTGGGTTCAACCAAGTAGCGTATACACTCTAATGAATGACTTTTAATGTTATAGCTGGTCCTGGATGATGATGCAGGGTTGTGGGTACAACACAGTGTTTTGGTGTTAGTGACCTGATTGTTGAGATTAACTGAATATCAGTTGATGCAGTTTAAGTTTAAAATCTTTGATGGGTCCAGTATGAAAATTGGATGAAATGAGGCCTTCATGTGTATTGTTGTGTACCAAGAGCATCCATTTTGAAAATTTATGAAACGTGGTCCTTGGTGGAAGAGTGACGTTTTCTATAGGCTGGCACCGATGTACTAGTAAACATATTGGCTAGTACAAGAGCTAGGGGGTTGTAGCTCCCTTCCAATAGAAGTTGGAAAATGAGAGAAGGTTGTAACCTTCTATAGGTAGAAGCCTATGTACTGGTATGAGTCTGCACCAGTGCAAGATTGTAAACACATTTTCTTATTATTAAAAGAAGACAGAGATGACAACAGTAGGTGGTTTTTACCCACATTGGGTTTCCACCTTAAATCTCGGTGTTCATGTGTGTTGCTTATGTGTGATGCTTTATTTTGCTTTTACTGCATTGTCTAATAAATCTTTGATATACTAGTTTAATCTCAAAAAATGATAAACTGTCTAAATCACAAGTTCTCTACATATACGTTGGTTTCTTTAAGCACAGTCACATGTACACACTAGTTCACTTCACTGAAGCAGCATATATAAATCTATTTGGGAAATAAAATTATTTTTCTGATAATACTCATTCACCCCCCCCTCTCAGTATTATTTCCAACATATCTTTGGTGCTGAATTCGAACAATGTGCTCTTGTAGTCTACTAGTGTCTTAGGATGTGGAATTTGAGCCTCAAGGAAGGTCATCTGCATTTTTCCTTGTTTTGTATAAAAAACTCACAAAAGTCTTCTCTTTGAACTGGAAGTTTACTTCCAAAACAGAGTGTAGGTGTTGTTCTTAAGAATTTCATTCTTAAGTTTGATCTCTCGGTACTTGTCAAAAACCCTTTTTTCTTTTCTCCTTGGACATCTTCCGAAGATAACTCTGTTTCTTTTTGACCATGTGATATTTAAGGTCCAGTAGGAGATGTAACAAACTTTCTGCTTGTAGGTGGTGTTTCTCCAATTATGATGGTAGCTTGATCTTCTATCTCCTTTTCTGCATCTTTCCTAGGAGTCATCTTAGCTCTTTTCATGTAACTGATTCTAAAATCCTTGGTCTCACTACCTGTTGTTGATGATGATCCCTCTTCTCTCTGTCTTTTACTTGTTTTCTCTTGAGGAGTGGGAGTCTATAAATTTGAAGTAGAAAACAATTGCTCCTCAGCTTCTTGTAATGTATTCTATGCCCATTCTGATTGGTTCACATATTTCTCTATATCATTCCTTGGGGTATGGATATATGGAGTAGTTTTGTTTTTTACTCTCAGCTTAGAAATGATACCCCAAGGGTCATAAGACCATGTGAAACTCAAGCTGAATTTCATCTCTTTAAGGATTTTATTTGCTTCTTCTCTTGTTGACTTGGTGTTGCATATGAAAGGGCCCACCTATGTCTTTATCTGAAACTGGGACTTCTTATTTGCCACCACAAAGTGAATATCATCTGAATTTAGCATCTGTCTGATGTATTCAAGGGGAAAAATCCTCACAGGGCGGTATTTTGGGAGTTTGTATGGTGCTAGCTCACATCCATAAACTATGATTTCTGTATAATTCTGGTATAAATACCAGTCTCTAGTCCTGGCCTGATTTGTCAAATGTAGAATCCTTTTGATGTCTTCACTGATTCTGGGTTGTGCTAAGCTGTTTAGGATATTCATAGCTGGGTGAACAAACTCTTCAATGAAATGTTTATAGGAGAATTATTGCTTCCCTTTCATCACTAAAGAAGTCCAAAATATTACATGTTGCTGGTTTCCCTCCTCATCTAGCTTTTGCATGGAAAAACTAAACCTGTTTGCTTGATAATATAGAAACATATAAACTAAAATTGAATTTTACTTAAACAGAATTTTACTTAAACACTTGTTCTGTTGGAAATTTAAGAAACTGGTCATGGATGTTATTAACCAGGAATTGACTACAATTAAAAAAATAGATGGTTTGCAATCTTCGGAAAATATGGAAAGGAAGCCTAGAATGGGTTCTGTTGAGCCTTGCAATAGGTATGTATTTACTCTTTATTACTATCTTTTTCCTCTTTTCTTATCCATTTTGTGCCATGATATAATAACATATTGATAGGATTTTGATAAGGAATGAATGAAACTTCTCTTGATATGATTTGACCAACCAAACTAACTCTCATTGTTTTTTATGTAGAAAAGCAACAGATGGAACAGTTGTTATTCCAAATTCAGAACAACAAACCCTAATCAAGGGAAATGAGACGCGTCGTGTGCAGTCAAACCAAGGAACGAATCGAGAAGATTAGCACAAGATGAAAGAATTGTTTGAAGATATCACTTAGTTGTGAATCCTTCAGGATCTCCTGATCCTAAGGGATCACATTTATCTTTTTCCTTTTGACTATAAAGGGGAAAAATGAAGAGGGATCTCTTGTCTTTTACTTCAATTGTAATTTTAATTTACAGAAGTGTGATTCTGAAGAATGAGATTGTATTGTAATGACAGGTGACTTTGACGATTAATATATAACTTGTGTTGTTGTTCATTCAGATATTCTGAAGTAGCTAAGCAGTATTGGCTGGTGGCTAGGGCCCGGTCTCTAGTGGATCTTACTATTGTTCCTTGTTTTATACCTTTTCCATTTCCTGCAAGTTTATTCTACTTTACATCTTTGTAGTTGATTTATTTTCGTTAATTGGGATTTCTGGTATTCATTTCATTAATACGAAATCCTAGTTGGTTTTATTTCTTCATGTCGTGGATTGAATTAGTTATCAGTTAAAGAATCATTTCTGGTTAATTAAGGAATAGAGCATTATTGATTAAATTCTTTCCTTCTATCTAATAGTTTAAGTCCAACTGAAAGAGCTCAGTTAATGCTACGGTGCTCTCAGTTTTGAATTGGTTGATTAAGATTGAATTATGGTTTTGTTTGAGATTGAGTTATGATGCTTAGATGAATTATTTCCCTTAAAGTTACAAGATTGAGATTTATGATTGCATCCATTTACTCTTGTATTGAATTTAATAACTTATTTTAAAGCATTACTCTATGGAATTATATATTGCACATGTTGTGTACACTCTTGGAATAAAAATACTTACCCAGGTTGATAATTAATGTGAGGCAATTAGGAGTTTTAAAAGACACCTTTTAGCACCCAACATTTTGGCGTTGTTGCCAGGGAGAGTGTTGCCATTTTACAAAGAGTGATGTATGTTTGATGTTTGTTTGATGAGAGAGAATTGGGTATTAAAAACGGAAGGTAAGAACCTATGTAACGAACAAGTAAAATTCTTGCTCCTCTACCCACTTTGTAGTAGAATTGTGTAGGAATTTAAAATAGAAATGAACGTTTGTATTTTTGTATGAATGACTAAGAAGAAAAGACCAAAAAAAGATATAATTCCTCCCCCCAAACCTAAAAAATCGAAGGGACTGGTGACCCTTGGATGATCAACCTTTATTGATGAAATCATAAGAAAGGTTGAGTCTCAGTCATCAGTAGGACCCCGAACTATTGCTACCAGACATCCTACTATTTCCCTTTAGGTGACATGATCACCATCTGTAGCTAATGCTGAGATTCATAGTAAGACTGAAGGGTCTGAACAGAGTTTTCAAGATATTGAAAATTCACAACCACACCCTTCACAAGAAGGGAATTCTTGCAACCTTCGTAAAGGAGAAGGAGAAATATATAATCCTAAAATTAAATCATCAAAACCTAGATCTCCTAAAGTAGTGATTGAACAGAGGATACCCAGTGTTCTACATCAAGGTACCACTGTTAGAATCATTCGAGCCTCTTCCGGACATCCTAGGAACAACTCTCGAGCTCCAGAGATCCCTGAAGGACTGGCATATTTTTGACAAAATGGCCAATAATTAGTGACAGCCCCAAACCTCTACGTTACAATACCCTATTATGGACAAAGTTGTCAATGCTCCCATGAAATCTATCCCATTACAAAATATTCCTACCTTTCATGGGCTAACTTCAGAAGATCCCGATGCATTCCTTTTTGAATTCGATGTCCTATGTAGGGGTTACGATTACACCACCGACCCACAGAAGTTGAAACTATTGGTTGATGTGACTTGGTGGAGGTACCATCAATGACTGGGAATAGATGAAAACATCCTTCTTTAAAAAATACCAAGATTATTGCTGGACTAGAGAACTAAAAGATGAAATCTTTCAAATGGTAGCCAAGCCTAACAAGACTCTGGAAGAATATGTGGAGCATTTCCATTATAATCTGCAAAGATCTCCTTATGCAAATCTGCCTGATAATGTTCTAAAAACCACAATGATTAAAGGTATGAAAGACCAATGGGTAGAAACACTTAATATAATGGGTTAGGGCGATATTTATCAAGAACATTATGATAATATTATAGACTTGTGCATCAGGTGCTCCAGGGGTAGTACAAGGTTGAAACCAGCTGGACGTGATGTGATCACCAGAGACAGCAAAGCGTCAGGAGGAAGCATTACAAGAGTCGAAATCGGTAATCTATTGGAAGATTTCAAGACAGTTATGCTAGGGACCCCGATGATACAATTGGATATCATGCAAGCTAAACGAAAGCAGGTCGAAGCAGAATAGAACCTGGATACTTTCTGTCCCCGTTGTAGAAGGAAACATAATCATAAAGAATGCCCGCTAGATATGATACAAACATGTTTCATATGCACTAAGGAGGATGCCACAGAAAGTTGTGCATCGCTCCCAGGATTAAAAGCAGTCTTCAAAGAAGTGGAAGAAGAAGTGGAACCAATATATCCGCTAAACCAACATTGTCAATGGCAAGCATGTCAGACAGGTATGCCTATCGATCCATCTTCATTCTTTCCTCCCTTGCAATATAATTCTCAGCAATATTTAGGGGAAGAATGGTAGAACCATCCACCTTTTTCTACTTGGCCACTTCAAGCATTTTATATGCCACCATGGGCCAACTAGTCAAATCCAAACAATAATTGGCCAAATCCCTCTTACCCTCCACCATTCTAGTAGAACAACCCCTATTCATCTCTATGGTCCCCTTCCACCTCACAAAATCAGAACTGGCAATCAAATTGGCAAAGATCCACGAACCAGCCTATGGTGACAGTTCCTCTGTCTCAACCAACTTTACCAACACCTTACACGTTGTAGTATGATGCTCAATCTAATATATGACTGCAACTCCCAACTCAACCCAACCCAAATCCTAACAATAGACCAATCCAATCAATACAAATCATTGAGGGTCTAGACCCCGAAACTAAGTTGAGAGAGTGTAATGAACTCAAGTTAAGATCTGGACGCGTAATCGCTCTAGATGAGGATAAAAATGTGGAACCTAAAGAACTGCACCCAAATAAGCCTTTGACTATAGATAATCAACAAACAAAACATGGGGAAGATACAATCAAGTAGAGAATCCTGAACAGATCATAACTACTTCCCCCCCATTCTTTGAAAGATTGATGATACCGTGCCAAATTGAATATCCCAACTTTGATCTTCTGGGTGAACTCAAGAATATCTGTATAAAAATACCCCTCCTCTAGGCTATTCAAGACATTCCAATATATGCCAAAACTATTAAAGAGCTGTGTATAAAGAAGTCTGTGAGGAAAACAAAAATAGCCCCAACTATCCATGTTGTCAAGATTTTGTCTGATTTATTACTAGGCAAAGAGACACCTGTAAAATATGAAGACCCAGGAAACCCCAATATCATAGTATAGATAAATGACCACTCTCTTCCCAATGCTTTAGTTGATTTAGGGGCAGCCATTAACATTCTCACAACAACAACTTGTGAAATGCTTGGCATCATAGCCTTGGAACCAACAACTACCTTGTTGGAAGTTGCTGACCACTCAGTCATTAAGCCAAAAGGAACATTACTAGATGTGATGGTTTCTATAGACACTTGGGAATATCGAGAAGATTTTTTGACTATTAACCCTAGGAATCGGCATATCCCTTTATATTAGGAAGGCCTTGGCTAGCAACTACTGATGCTTATATCAGCTGTTGGATAGGCAGTATGACCATAACCAGAGGGAATGATGTGAAGAATCTAGTGTTATATCCTCTTGCTCAACCAAGCCTAATCATTGTAAAAACTAGGAAGAAACCTGTAACATATTTAACAGAAAATATTCGGTCACCATTGACTGTCACAAATGCCCTTGAATTTAAAAACCAAATAGAAGACGATGTCATTAATACTTTTATCAGTTACCCTACTACATTGTCTAGTTTGAAATGTCACATGATTAAAGTAGTCCTTAACAATGAAATTGAAGAAGATTCCTTGAGAGATATCAATGACCAACCAATACCAACAACCACTTTCTATAATAGAAAACCTATCGAAATCGAGCCAGGGAAGATCCTGAACATTAACAATAATCTGATTGATGACTAGCAACAGAAACTTATTCAAGTCCTTACAAAATATAAAGGGGCTTTCGCTAGGGATTACCCATACATGAAGTGGATTGACCCTCAGCTATGCATGCACCACATCTACAGTGAAATATATGCAAGACCCATTCGAAAACCTCCACATAGATTAAATCCTCACCTAAAGCATATTGTTAAAGAATAACTTCAAAAAATATTAGATTTGAATTTTATCTATCCTATATTTGACAGTAAACGGGTTTCTCCATTAGTCGTGGTCCCGAAAAGAATGGGAAATGGAGGATATGCATCAACTACAGATAGCTCAACAAGGCAACGCAAAAATACCATTTCCCCTTCCATTCATCGATCAGGTCCTAGATACACTGGAAGGGAAGAAATTCTTCTCTTTCCTAGATGGCTTTAGTGGCTACAACCAAATTCAGATTTCCCCTGAATACCAGGATAAAACTACTTTTACCTGCCCCTGGGGAACGTTTACTTATAGGGTATTACCTTTTGGATTGTGCAATGCACTTGCTACATTCCAAAGAGCCATACTCAATATTTTTAAAGACTTGAAAAATGAAGGATTGAAAGTGTACATGGACAATTTCACACCCTATGGAGATGACTTCGAACAGGAATTACAGACATTGGAGAAAGTCCTGGAGCAGTGTATTGCGACTGGGCTATGCTTAAGCCACGAGAAGTGCCATTTGATGATGACAGAGGGCCTGATCTTGGGTCATTTCATTTCAGTAGCTAGAATTCAGGTAGATCCAACAAAAATATATGTAATCCTCTTATTAGCTACTCCCTGCACTCAAACAGAGGTACATAGTTTTCTGGGATTTGCTGGATATTATCGTAGATTTATAAAGAACTTTTCATAGATTGCTGCACCATTATATGCCTTAACAGGAAATATTGATTTTATATGGACTAACAAATGTGATATTGCCTTTACAGAGTTGAAACGACTACTATCAACAACACCAGTATTACGAGGGCCGAATTGGGATATATCATTCTAGATTTCATCAGACATGTCGGATACAACCATTGGAGCAGTTCTTGGCCAAGAAGAAGACAAGAAACCCTACGCTATATATTACATTAGCAAAAACTTAACTCCTACTGAGTTGAATTACACGGTAACAAAGAAAGAGTTTCTAGCTGTTATTTATGCTATTAACAAATTCAAACACTATATAACTAGATACCCTATAGTTCTGTATACTGATCACTTTACTATCAAATACTTAGCTAATAAACCTATTACGAATGGTAGATTGACACATTGGTTACTACTTTTGCAGGAATTCAACATATCTATAAAGGATTGACCAGGGAGGGAAAACCTTGTGGCAGACTTTCTCTCTCGAGTGCCAAGAACAGACGATGCAATGGTGGTAGAAGACCAGTTCCCGGATGAACACCTATTTTCTTTGGCCGTAAAAACACCATGGTACTCAAATGTGGTGAATTACTTAGTAGTAGGAAAACTGCCCAAACATCTGACACCTAGAGAAAGGAAATTAATAGTGTAGGCAACACTCGGTTCTCCTGGATCGGAGGATACCTTTTTCACACAGGGGCCGATATGCACATATGTAGATGTATCAAGGAAGACAAAATTTATGATATCTTAAAAGCTTGCCCTGATGGACCTTGCGATGGATATTTTGCAGACTGCAGAACTAGACATAAAATTTTTCAAATGGGCTACTACTGGCACATGATTTTTAAGGATGCTAAGAAATTTGTCTAGGCATGTGATAGTTTCCAAAGGATGGGCCGCCCTGGCTAATTTTATTAGATTCCCCTGCATCCATAGCTGGTGATAGAACCCTTTGAGCGATGGGTGTTAGATTTCATCAAGCCGATCAACCCATCATCCAATCAAAAATCATATATATTGGTTGCAACAGAATACGTGACTAAATGGGTGGAGGCAGTAGCGTTACCAAGAGAAACAGAGGAAACAGTGATTAATTTTCTTTTCGAAATTTTTGTGCGGTATGGCTTACCCAGAGAAGTAATTACTGATGGGGGCCACAATTTTTAGGCCACAAGATCACTGCTACACTAAAGAATCATCACATTATGCACATAATTACCTCTCCGTATCACCCGTAGGCGAACGGGCAGGTGGAGAGTACCAACAAAGTAATTGAAGCTATTCTAACGAAGATAGTCTCATCGCACAGATGAGACTGGGCTACTCGATTGCTAGAAGCCTTGTGGGCATATCGCACGACTTGGAGGAACACTACTAGACACTATCCATATTAGTTGGTATTTGGTAAGGAACCTATTTTCCCCATAGAATTTGAGATAAAAACACTAAGGATAGCCCAGGAAGTGGGACTGGATTTAATTGAAGCCTAGATTAATAGACTACAACAAATAAATTAATTAGATGAAATTTGGCTATTGGCTCTACAACATACCGCACTCATTCAACAACAAAGAGCCAAATGGCAGGATTCCCTGATTAAGAAAAAGACATTTCATGAAGGCGACTAGGCACTTCTTTACGATTCTAGGTCTAAAGACTTCCCTAGTAAACTGCAGTCTAGGTGGTTAGGCCCCTATGAAATAAAGGAAGTGCATGACAATGGAACTCTTACATTGGCCACCATTGATGGGCCTAGTTTTTCCTTTGAAGCAAAAGGGCATCGGGTGCACCTCTACCAAAAACCACTTACAAGAGAATATTTTTACCCACAGATACGCGAGGACTCCACCATGAAAGTTCTAGCTGCAGAAGGCAATCCTTTGGCCGCTTCATTTTTGTAAAAAGTTATTTCTTTTTGTAAAAACTGTAAATATGATTGCTGATTTGATTTTCTGTGTTTTTTTCTCTGTTTGTTTGCTGTTCCAACTTTGGAACAACACTTTTTCGTTTTTGTTGTTCCCACTTTGGAACAACACTTTTTTCATTTTTGTTGTTCCCACTTTGAAACTTCACTTTTTAGATTTTGTTGTTCCCACTTTGGAACAACACTTTTTCGTTTTTGCTATTCCCACTTTGGAACAACACTTTTTTGTTTTTGTTGTTCCCACTTTGGAACAACACTTTTTTTGTTTTTGTTGTTCCCACTTTGGAACAACACTTTTTCATTTTTCTTGTTCCCATTTTGAATCAACACTTTTTCGTTTTTGTTGTTCCCACTTTGGAATGTCACTTTTTCGTTTTTGTTGTTTCCACTTTGGAACAAAACTTTTTCGTTTTTGTTGTTCCCACTCCGGAACAACACTTTTTTGTTTTTGCTATTCCCACTTCGGAACATCACTTTTTCGTTTTTGTTGTTTCCACTTCGGAACAACACTTTTTCATTTTTGTTGTTTCCACTTCGAAACAACACTTTTTCATTTTTGTTGTTCCCACTTTGGAACAACAGTTTTTTTGTTTATGTTGTTCCCACTTTTGAACAACACTTTTTCGTTTTTGTTGCTCCCACTTTGGAACATCTCTTTTTCATTTTTGTTTTTCCCACTTTGGAACAACACTTTTTCATTTTTATTGTTCCCACTTCAAAACAACACTTTTTCGTTTTTTCTATTCCCACTTTGGAACAACACTTTTTCATTTTTGCTATTCCCACTTTGGAACAAAACTTTTTCGTTTTTGTTGTTCCCACTTGGGAACAACACTTTTTCATTTTTGTTGTTCCCACTTTGGAACAACACTTTTTCGTTTTTGCTGTTCTAACTTCGGAACAATGAATTTTTTGTTTTTGTTGTTCCCTCTTCGGAACAACACTTTTTCATTTTTGATGTTCCCACTTTGGAACAACACCTTTTCGTTTTTGCTATTACCACTTTGGAACAACACTTTTTCGTTTTTGTTGTTCCCACTTTAGAACAACACTTTTTCATTTTTGTTGTTCCCACTTTGGAACAACACTTTTTCAGTTTTGTTGTTCCAACTTTGGAACAACAATTTTTGCGTGTTTATTGTTCCAACTTTGGAACAATGCTTTTTGTTGTTTCTGTTCAAACATTTGAACATCACCTTTTTCTCTTGGCATGTTTTGTTGTTCCCACTTTTGAACAGCTAATTTTCCATCTTTGCAGCAACATTTTTACTTCTTGAAGTTGTGTGTTTTCTAAACAACAACCTTTTCCTTGCATTATTTTGATGTTGAAAAACATTTGCATTATTCCTAGCTCGTCTTAGCCCCATCTTTCTAATTCCCTTTCATGACATGAAGTACAATACCTTTATGAGGACAAGAATTATGGATTCTATTGAAGCAAGTGAATACCCTTAACGTTATGATCTTTAACAAGATAACTTCTTGATGATAGTTTTTTTTTTTTTTTCTTTTTGAAGGGGGGGGACACAATTATTTATATATTACTTTACGATATTGATTTCTGTTGTATATGATATTGATTGATCATCTTTACCATGCTGGTTCCACCCCTTCTGGTTATAATACTCTTTGTCTATTATAAATGAGATTATGGGTATATTTGTTTCTATTGACATGTTCAACTTCTTCCACCATCTCTACTCTTAAGGAGTACTAAGCCTCCCTCTATTTATTATAAAAATGTGTAATAACAACAAAATTTTGCCTACAAATAGAGGATAGGGGGCCTCATTAAGAGCCAGCCTACCATGTTCATAAGGATGTAGCAATGTGACATTCCCATTATGGCCACCACACTAAGGTTATGATCCATTGGATGGCTAAAATATCCTTGGAACAGGAGGTCTCATCACAAGCTGACCTGATCAATTTTGCTACTTCCTAGTGAATGGTAGTGTGGTCATATTGTTACGATGCCAGAACAATGATCTCATTTGTAGAAACAACAATGGATTTCTCCAACTATAAATTGAGGATCCTGGCTCATATGGGTTAAAAAGAAACTCTGTCGAGGCTATGGATGCCTGCTAGCAACAGAAGCTCTGCTTATGGTATTGAAGTTCTATTTTCAACATCAATAATGATTATAATACCCTCTTATTACTTTATTTTATATCAGAGATATTATTTCCCTTATTTCTCCCTACCTTGAACCTTTATGCATGAGTTAATGTTTTTAATCAATCATATCATTTTCAGTTGGAATATCGTCAGCAAAGCATCTTTTTCTTGCATATTTATATCCTTTTCCCTTACCACATAACCTATCATCAACCAAAGCATCTTGTCTCTCATCAATAACCATCATTGCACACCTTGCCTTCATTATATGCATACCTTTTACAGTCCTTTCATTAATTTACATAATCTATCTCATTTACTGTCATATCTTTCACCCTTGTACATTGCCGTTAGAACAAGATTTCCTCGTCCATTCGGTCGTAGGCAACCTCTCATCTTGAAGGAGGGAGGGGACCTCCATTACACTCGTGCATGAGTTGTAGTTGTTTTATTGGACTTCATAGGTTGATATGGTATTCCATGATCACATGTCATGTGGCAAAATAATAGTCCTCGAATTAATTAGTTCTCATTGAAATATCGTTTAACATCGTAAAACTTAGCTGTTACAACTACTTGTTGTTCTATCTCTCTGTTGTTGTTTGTTGCTGTGTTTCTCCACTGCACTAATACTTTGCAATAGTAGGAAGAACTCAAGCATTATGGGTGGTAAGACAGTGCGTCGAGAACACTTAGTGCTGGAAGTCTCTGACAGAGCCAGGGAAATTTTGGTCCGCGCAGGGTGGATATCATATTTCACAAGATTTCAACCCCCTAGTGAGGAAATCGCTACTGAGATTCTACAACATTTGCAGAATGGGAAATCCCTCATGGTAGGTAGAAGAATTACAGTATCAGATGTTGTAATAGCTGAAGTATCTAGGCTGTCGACGGAAGGAACTATATAACCAAGAAAACACGTAATGTTACAAGACGCGGTGGACATTTTCAGAGATGCAGGCGAGGAATTAACCAGGAAAGGCAAGGGCATCCAACCATCATCTCTGGCAGAACCATGGAGTGAGTTGGCAAGTGTTGTCCAGAGGTACATTACGTGTGATGAATGATGAGACATGGTAATACCACAACAACTCAAACTCTTGGATGTTTTAAAACTAAAGCTCACTGTTAATCTGCCATCTTTCTTGAATTCATTGCTGCATCAAACTGACGATAGAATAAGATGGGCTAGGCACCCTAAAACTGTAGTTAGCCGCCATGGATTGATTAGACTAATTGTTAGCCATAACCTTGTTCAAAAAAACTCAACTTGGGATGGTCTCATAAGACCCCTAGAGATTATTCAAAACCCTGTAATCTAAAATTCCACAATCTTGGAAATGAACCAGCAGAGCCCTATTCCAAAAAGGAAAAGGACTACCCAGTCAAACGTTGAACCCCATAAGCGCAAGCAGTTTGCAAGGTTAAATCTAGCCCAGAGAATGTTTGTAAATCCACAGGATAGCACTGAATAACTTGTGGAGCCATCCAGACTAGTTAATATACACGACTCTAAGTTAGAACTAGAGGAACAATGCAATTCTGAGCCCGAACCAAAGAAAAGGATAATTCAGAGCCCAAGTGAGAGGAAGAACCTGAACAAGGGCAAGGATGTCATTCAGAATCAAAATCCGGGGAAGAGGCTGATTCAGAGAAAGAACCCGAGGAAGAGGATAGACCGGACTTAGAGTAAGAACGAGCACAACACTTTGATGATGAACTGGAAAATGAAGAAGGGCCTCCTCAAACATCAACCATGAGCCCCCAAAATGAAATTTTGTAGGATTTTGAGACAGGGATGGCCTAGGTCTTGGAAAATCTGGATGCATACATGTAGCCAGGAGGACCACTTGATCCTAGCCTAATGGAATCCCAATCCCTAGAGGATTCTGGGCATACAGAAATTCTGCCTCCTTTAGAGGCTACAAACCAGGAAAAGGATGCAGACATAGAAGTTATTCATGAATCCGACAACCAATTTGGTGACATAGTTCTATTGGAGCACAACCATGATAAACAATAAGAATCTTTAGATACAGAAGCTATTGACAAGCCCATTATGCTCCTCAGAAGAGGTGAGTAGCTAGAGAAAAACTAAAGAAGCTGAGACAAAAATACCAAAATCTTGAAAAGATAGTTAAAAGGCTACGTCGGAATATTAAAGGAATTGCAAGTGACAAAGCCCAGAACACTACTCCTGAGGTAGTCATCGTGACTATGCAAATGGAAATATGTAAGGGTAGGGAAACAGAAACCCAAACCGAACTCATTCCTACTCAAACAATAGCCACCTAGGCAAATTTTCATGCAGACTTAGTGGATATAGCTGTTCAGATGGAGGGTTGGTCCTCCCACAATAAGGAAGTACAGACCAAGGAAATATCCTCTCGTAGCACAGGCACTCAGACAGAATAGCAAGCAAGGATGTCTTATCAAGCAAAGACCCTATTCTTCTAAAGCTATAGGAAGAGCTGACGCAAACCCAACTTGATTTAGAACAATGTGAATAGGAGACAGTTCCCCTGCAAAAATATTAGGAGTTGCAGAAGTAGTTTAGGGAATTAACCATAACTGAGAATGGGACTTTTGATAGATTTAGACAGGAAGAAGAAAAGGTGAAAAAGGTGAAGACCAAGATGCACAGAGTCAGGAACCAGATAGAAACCATTTTCTCGCTATATTCGAATTTCTTGACATGCAGGTCTCCTACCACAAATTATGCCCTGTTCTTATTAGAATGATACTTATTGTTAAGGATTAAAGCCGTAAGAGCTGGCAAGCCAATCAAATTAAAGACAACTGAAGATTTTATAAGTTGCTATAGGGAACATGGGGCGAAAGTCCAAAGGCTTCTTTGTGAATTTTATCTGCATAATTTCATATTAGAAGAAGAAGTGGATGAGAATCCTACTCCTTTTGTTGGAGACATTCAATTCCAGGTTTTTATCTCTTTTGCAGTTAATCAACTTAAGGGGTTTAAGGCTTATAATTCGTTCCAAAGACATGAACACGGGTTGGATCTCTAGGTAAGGAGTGAGCCTACTCACCCTTTACAACTATTTGCTCAACCTAAAAGGCTGATGACACAAGAAGGCGTGATTCAAATTTTAGGGCCCATACATAAGGAAATTGTACAGAAAGGAACAACATTTCCTCTCCATTCAGGAAAGATCTTTGATTGCATCCAAAATGAGATGGACAATCTCGACTAATAGTGTTAAGGAAAGAGAACCATTTAATTATGAGAATTTCAAAGGTGTTGCGAGCCGGTTAATCACATATAGCAATCTTATCTTGAGGGAAGGGCCTTACTAGTTGGGATGTCGATTTAGGTGTCCCATTATTTGGTATCCTCCTGAAGGGTATCAATTTGACCATGAGTTACCTGAAAGACACAAAAAGAAAGCCTTTGCAAATCTGGCACAACATCATGGCTTCAGGCATGATAAAGAAACATTTTTTCTAGCTTACTCCTTAACTACATTACATAGGAACTATTCATTTTTCATGAGTACATGAAAAAAGGTAAGTAGGGGAGTATGTTGAGCCTTGCAATAGGTATGTATTTACTCTTGATTACTATCTTTTGCCTCTTTTCTTATCCATTTTTTGCCATGATATAATAACATATCAATAGGATTTTGATAAGGAATGAATGAAACTGCTCTTAATACAATTTGACCGACCAAACTAGCTCTGATTACTTTTTATGTAGAAAAAAAATAGATCAAACAACTGTTGTTCCAAATTTGGAACAACAAAAGCTAATCAAGGGAAATGAGACACGTCGTATGTGGTCGAACCAAGGAACGAATCAAGAAGATCATCGTAAAATGAAAGAATTGTCCGAAGATAGCATTTAGTTGTGAATCCCTCAGGATCTCCCGATCCTGAGGGATCACATTTATCTATTTCCTTTTGACTATAAAGTGGAAAATAAAGATGGATCTCTCGTCTTTTACTTCAATTGTAATTTTAATTTACAAAAGCTTTATTATGAAGAACGAGATCATATTGAAATGACAAGTGACTTTGATGATTAATATATAACTTGCGTTGTTGTTCATTCAGATATTCTGAAGTAGCTAAGCAGTATTCACTGGTGGCTAGGGCCCGGTCTCTGGTGGATCTCACTTCTCTTCCTTGTTTTATACTTTTTCTATTTTCTGCAAGTTTATTTTGCTTTACAGCTTTGTAGTTGATTTATTTCGTTAATTCAGATTTCTGGTATTCATTTCATTAATGCGCAATCCTATTTGGTTTTATTTATTCATGTCACGAATTGAATTAGTTATCATTTAAAGAATCATTTGTGGTTAATTAAAGAATAGATCATTATTGGTTAAATGCTTTCCTTCTATCCAGTAATTTAAGTCCAGCTGAAAGAGCTTAGTTAATGCTACGGTGCTCTCAGTTGATTATCATTCGAATTGGTTGATTAAGATTGAATTATGGTTTTGTTTGAGATTGAGTTATGATGCTTAGATGAATTATTTCCTTTAAAGTTATAAGCTTGAGATTTATGATTGCATCCGTTTACTCTTATATTGAATTTAATAACTTATTTTAAAGCATTACTCTTTAGAATTATAGCTTGCACATATTGTGTACACTCTTGGAATAAAAATACTTACCCAAGTTGATAATTAATGTGAGGCAATTAGGAGTTTTAAAAGATACCTTTTAGCACCCAACAGGTTCATCTACCCACTGACCAGAATAATAACTCAGAATGTAGGAAATTATGGTTATGATGTGTTTTTCTTGATCAGGGAAGATTGAGGAAGGGTATTGAGGATTTTTCTTTGGTAATTGGGCATTTCTTGGTAAGAATATATAAAAAATTGTGGCTCTTGTGGAAAAATCAAACTTTTGATAGAGTTCGGTGAGGGCTTCTAAGGAAAATGGGGAATTGTTTTCCACTAGGGGAGCTAGCATCATCTGGTTTATAGATTGGGCAGTGATTGAAGAAAGGATCTCACCAGATGGGGTCATAATGGCTCTTTGGTTGGGAACATACCAGGTTTGGCATTTCTCGGTGAATTCAGGGGCATGGAAGGTCAGAGGGAAAATATAGTGAGGAAGATTGGACTCCCAGGTTCTAGTTTCATCTGTTTTATCAACATGTTTATCCTCTAGCCAAGAATAAAGCTCCAAAAATTGACAGTCGCACTGTGTCTCACTAATCCTGTAATCCCTATCAGCTAATGGAATATGGTCTAAGTCTATAGACGGTGGGATTAATGGGTTAACATGGTTCTCCTAGTTATTGCTCTTTGGAGGAATATTTAGATCAGTGAACGATTAATGGTGATGGAAGGAAAAGCTTACCGAGAACAAATTTTAGGTTGTAGGCTGTCAGGGGACGAGAGACAGAACACTGACAATTTTGATCTGGTTCAACAAATGTTTTGAAATTGGTCTCTTTGCAGAAAACTTGTGAATTATAGAGAATAAGTGAGTGAAAGGAACAATGAAAATGGTTCACGGTTTTTAAAATGGGGGAGTGACAGGTTGCATTGGAGGGTGGCGCAGGAACATTGAGGTTGAATGGTTTTTTTTGGTCAAGTAAGAGTGGAGCCTTCTATTAACCGCAAGAAATATTACATATATTACATGTCTCTACAAGTGTAAAGACCAACAAGGGCTAACTCAATGAAGATTAACCCGAAACAACCCAAAACAAACCTGAAACCTTATGCCTTAGTCTTACATCTAAACCTCCACCCATTATCCAACCCGATGGCCATTCGATAAGACCTCCCGTGATCCAACGGTCTTTAAAGAAATTGCTTCGGAGATATGCGCGACCTTTACTAGCTTTACGAAGTCGACAGGCTAAATAAACTGTCAATGTATAAAACTTCGGGTCTGTTTTTGGCCTTAACCTCCTCCCATATTGAAACCTGTTGTCCCTTCGATCTAGATCCTGTAAGATCCTACGGTCATGAACACTATCACCTCAGCAACAAGTGCCCCTTTTACATGGTTCACGGACTCAATGAAGATTATGATCCATTGGTTTATAAATGTTCGGGTCTGGTCTGAGACTTAACCTTTGATTACTTTTAGAACCTGAAACCCATACGATTAGGTCTTGGTTGATTTGATAGTCCTCCATGATATTGGATCAGAAACTTGCATGGTCTTTATCCTCTTTTATGGACCTGATGAAGATTATGAACTATTGATCTAAAATCTTTGGGTCCGCTTGATTAGTTAACCTTTGGTCACTTTCCCACTCGATATCTAGATGATGGTGAAGGCTATCAATATCTATGGTTGGCGACTTGTTAAGAAGCCTTCTGTTTACCACGTGCCCCTTCCCTATAGAAAGATCTGTTTTACACATTTTTGAGGGATCAACGGTTAAGAAAGACTTTCACTTCCACTCACTCTTGCTTCCACGGGTCTTCTTTCTTTTTCATCCATGATAGTCTAGAAGTTCTCCATGTCTTTGGCCACCTGTGTTTGACAATCCTCACGAAATTTTTCAGAGGGTATCGAATCCCAAGCATACTTGTTGTAACTTTCTTTGCATAACACTCCTTCATTCACCAGATGATCAGCTAGCATGTTGGCTTTCCTTCACATGTGAATGAAGCTAACCATTCTTAGGATTTGTTGGTGGGTATGAATGTGTTGAAAGACCTGCAAAAGCCACCAATGTTTTGAAACTTTTCCCGGTTCTTTTCCATTAAAAATATTCTTGACTACATTAATAATCAATTCAGAGTCTGCTTCAATGATGGCATTATGTAAATTTGACTCGATCAGTATTTCCAGGAATTTCTCTAAGGCCATGAGCTCCGACATGTTATTAGTGGTAGTCCCCAAATGACTATGAAATATAACCTTAATGCAACCCTGCTCATCTCTGATGTCCCCTCCAAAACAAACCATCCTTGGGTTACCTTTAGAGGCTCCATCTATATTGAATTTCAAGAAACCATGAGGAGTAGGTTGCCAGATGTGTTTACTAGCATTTATCTGTCTCACACTCTTGTTTATGCTTAGGGGAACTAGTGAAATGAGACCCAATTGCAGGAGTATACGAGCGTCCTGGGTCAGAGTAGGGTCCTCAGGAGGTCTTCCTAAAAGGGCTCCAACAATGTCTTTGAGATGTCTTAATATTTGTGCAATAATTTTCTTGGTTGAGCCAATTTTATTCTTTGAAAATCCTGCCATTGTGTCCTTTCCAGACATCCTAGAATTTTCAGGATGACCATATGCAATGATGAATCCCTAGACGATTACGAAGAAAGATTCCAACTTAGTTATAAAAGGGACATGTGCACACTTGACCCTAAGTCACTGAAGTTGGTCTTGCTTAGGGGAGTAACAGAAGATCTTCTGGATACCCTACTTTTGTTAGCAGGAGGAGATATCTACCAATTACCCTATGAGGATATCAAGATTGTCTTTAGAAACCATTCTCGGGTAGCTAGGAAAAAGGGTAGGAGTAGTCAACCTATGGTCAATACATCGTCTTCCAACTCATCCATCAAGGGTGAAATTGGAAACACGCTGGAAGATTTAAAAAATAAGACCTTGTAAACCCTTGCCTTGCAAATGGACACCATGCACATTAAGAGGAATCAAGAGGAAGCAGAGAGAGCCTTGGCCATTTTTTGTCCTAGATGCACCAGGAGGCATCTTAGGAATAAATGTCCATTGAAATTTATTGAAATTTGCTTGGTCTATGAAGAAAACCACACCACATACAAGTGCCCTTCTTTGCCTAGACTCAAATCTATATATCAAGGAGCTAAAGGGGTCACTGAGCAGCTTTGCTACATTAACCAAAGGATACCTCATGGGCCTAGACCATACCAACAGGGCATGCAAGGGTTGTCCCATGCATATTACAACCCCAACCAAACCACATCCATACCTTCTTGGGGACCACCTGCTCATACTTCCTAGTCTACACCCCCTCCTTGGTCCTTTGCATCTCAGTATCACTCCTAGCTAGCCAACCAATCATTTCAACCTTATGCTCCACCACAACCTCAGTGGAGTGCACCGCCCAAGGGGGGAAGGCCCCAATACAACAATGCTCTGGCTCTATTACCTCCACCACCTACCCAACCACAGCTGATACACTCTGCTCCACCCAAGCAACCCCAGATGCATGTCCAACCAAATCTGAACCCGAACAATAGACAGGCTCAACAAGTATAAGTGGAAAGACATCATATCCATCTTATGCTATGGAAATCCAAGAGATTAACCTAAGATCTGGGAGAGTTCCCCCAGATAACCAACCTCCACCTCCACTTAGGGAGGTTGAGGAAGAGAGAGAGGAAAACAATCTTAAAGTAAATCCACCCTTTCCTGAGATATTAGCCCAACCACTCCAACCTACCCCAGAAGAGACTGAACTTCTAGGAGAATTGAAAAGGCTATGTGTAAAGATTCCACTTCTCCAGGCAATAAAAGATGTTCCTATTTACAATAATTTGATTAAGGAGAAGTGCTTCAAGCATCCAGGGAGGTGAAGAAGGGATGCACCTACCATTAATGTCATTGTGAAACTATCCGACTTAATGCTGGGGCAGGTAATATGTCCCAAATATTTGTACCCTATAAGCCCTGTAATAGATGTGCACATCAATGTCACCATTGTCCCACACACTCTGATTGATCTTGGGGCTACCATTAATGTGATGACCAAGGACACCATGCTCAAGCTCAACCTCCAAGGTTCATTGAGGAAGACCACAATAGTTCTGCAACTTGCAGACCGTTCCATAGTAACCCATGAAAAGAAGAGGGTGAGTCACTCTCATTTACTGTTCAGATCAGTATATCAGTCTTTTGGAGACCAAAAGTTCTTTTAGTGGGAAGGCGTGATCTAAAAATGGATCCTGGATAAACCTCTAAGTCTAAAAAACTTCATATAAGATGTAAAAGGTGCCAAATGGCACAAATCCTTTGTAAATCAGAGGAAATTTAAAATCGCAGGCTACTCTCGGAAATAGTATTATTGCAGAGACCTCCTCATTCTAAATTCAATGAAACTTGAATGGGCGAAAATAGACTTCAGATGAAGGAGTTATCACAAAGAGAAGCCCCCCTTGTTCTTTGGGAAAAGAGGCAAAAGTTCTTTGAAAAATGGGCTTAAGGCCTTAATGAATGAAATCGCATAGGAGAAAGGCCAGAGGATGACTTAAAGTCGGGTAGGAGGCACCCTCGATTAGTGAACTCTGACATATCAGGTCAAAGGCAAGCATGCATGCGATTTCGGGACCTAGGCAGAGCCGATTGTGATATGCGATGAATCGGCGTCGGTGATCAGCATAGTCAATGGACTGAACCCCCAGGCCATTAGAAATGCGATTTGTGATTGTGATCAACTGATCGGTGGATCGGCGATCAACACACCCAAAGGGGAGGACCCCGTGCCGTTGTGACTTGCGACTAGCGATAAAGGCCAGACCCGATAGGGATCATAAGCCAGATTTCATGAGTTTTGAAGTCCTGAAATTTGGACTTTTCAATGTATTTCTTGTTTAATGGATTTTTGGCCATTGCCCATGTCGCCGAAGCAATTGCGATATGCGATGGAAGGCGAAACCGATAGGGATTTTAGGGGCAATTTAATGGATTTTCACGTCCGGACTTCACGCCCGATATTGTTTTCCTGTGTATTTTCTTTGTAACGGCCTCCATCCATTGTGCCACGTTGTAAGTGGGCATTATGAAACAATGATGCATTTTCAACAGGAATGCATTATGTAATGCACAGAGCCATAGAGCCAGTGAGCCAGGGGGCCAGTCGAAGAGACACAGAGACAGAGGGACGATTAGACATAGAGGAAGACAGAGGGATAGTCGAAGAGATGTAGAGCCACCAAAAGAATGCTTCCTCATGATTGCATGAAGAGGAACGGACAGGGAGCCGTAGAGCCGAGAGGATTCCTCAAAGGTCGAGAGCTGGCAGTGCAGAAAAAAAAAGAGAGGCTGACAAAAATGTAGTTGCCAGAGTGCTGGACTGAAAGCGGAGAGCAAGAGCTCACATTTTCACATCCTTATGTTGGAAATAATACTGAGAGGGGGGGTGAATCAGTATTATTAAAACTTTTCAATATACCATCCAAATTTATACTTCAACTTATTCTTCAGATATTGATAATTAACTTATGCATAATAATGAACAAGAACATGAAAAACAAATAGTCACACCATAGAACACCAGATATAAGGTGGAAACCCAATGTGGGTGAAAACCACCTGCTGCAATATCTCTCTATCTTCTTTCAATTAGAAACTTCTTTTACAATGATTTTGTACTGGTGCAGTCCTTTACCAGTACGCAGGCTACAACCTGGGGAGAGCTACAACTCTCTCTTGTTTTCCAGTTTCTCCTGGAAGGGAGCTACAACCCCCTACTTATTTTCATTCAAGGACCACTTTTCATTAATTTTCAGACTGGATCTAAGAACATCAAATAAACATCAAGTACATGTGAATCAACCAATCTCCTTATACAATCAAACCAATGAGCCACCCGAACTTCTCAGAATGCTGTAAACAGAAAACCAGCACTAGTATCCTAAGCCCAGAACATAGCAACAATTAGAAAACAGGCAGCCAACAAATATTTCAAAACAGGTCCGCAACTTCACCAATATAAACCTGCGGATACCCGCACTTCGTCTTCTTTTGTACTGCGTACCCCGCATTGTGACTTCCTCTGTACTGCGTACGCCGCACTGCGCCTTTAGCTGCGCTGCATATACCCGCACTGCACCTTCTTCTGTACTGCGTACCCCCGCACTCTCGCTTTAGATCGCCTGCGAACCTCTGATTAGGGCCAAATTAACAGTCCTCCAATGTACTACAAACAGTCAGATCCACAGATCTGATCATGCGCCTGAGAGATCACGACTTGGCAAAGATTCGCCTTCAAATTTTACCTTAATTTAGATCTAGCTTTTAAAACTGATAACCCAAAATTCAGATCTTAAGATATTCCACTTTCAAAGATACATTAGCCAAGTGATCTCCTTCCCTATTTATAGTCAAGCCCTTATTCACACCATGGGACAAAACCATCAATAACCAATACAAGGGATCCAAACCAGGGCTAAATTAGATCCTATACCACGGGCCAAAATCATAGAATCAAGAACGGCGGGCTAAATACCACGGGCCAAACATAAGAAACCCCACGTGAGCGTGCTTCTCTGCCTTGAAGTGAGTGAACTACGGGTCCGCACCTTTTGAACCATTCACCTGCGTACCTCTTAATTTCCAACATTTTGAGAGCCTGAACAGAGCATTGGTACTTGAGTGAGTTGCCATCAAGTACAACACCTATAACATAGAGCCATACCATAATCATAATGCCAACACCTTAGCTGTAGAAAGCCGAGTAGAAGTAGAAGCCACTAGAGGTTGGGGCGATTGCAAAGGATGTGTCCTTAGGATGAGGAAGGGACAACAAGAAAAGCAACAAGATCCTAAGAGCTTGAAGGCCGGAGAGCCAGAGAGCGATAGCTGGAGAGAGCTCAATTGAGAAGAAGCAGAATGCTGGAAGCAGTAGCAGAGCCGAGAGAGCCGAAGAGCTACTGCACTAAGCTGATGAGGGAGCCTTTGGGGTCACTTGAAGTTCAAGTGAAAATCTAGGGAGTTGAAGGTTGCAGAGGGCCAAGAAGCCAGAGTGAAGAGCCAGAGAGCCAGAGCCAAAGCCAAAGAGCCAAAGTCAGAGCCAAGAGCCAGAACCAGAGCCAAGGAGCTAGAGTCAGAGCCAAGAGCCAAGAGCCAAAACCAAGATCCAAGAGCTAGAGACAAGAGCCAAAGCTTCAAGAGCCAGGGGATAAAATGGTGTCTGAACCCACTGTTTTTGTGTAAACAGCAGGAGTTGTGTCGTAGACTTGTAAAAAAGACTTATACCATAATCCCAAAGAGCCTAGTTGAATTAACTAGAGCTCACGGAGATGTAGCCCAAGAGTTGTGGGTGAAATCCTAATTAAATTTTTATTTCTGTGTGATTATTTATTATTGCATTGTTTACTGTTATATGCATTTATATATCAGTTTCAGCACATTAATTTACAACACATGAACAATTAAACAATAAATACAAGTGTTGAGAAGGTAAATCCCCTCTACGGATAGAGGCGATCCCTACTAGCCCAATAGGGGTCTAGCAACAATCACACAATGCTGCCACGCATGTTCCTAGTTACAATTAAACAAGAAGTAAAGAGCACCTACTTGGATTCCTGCGCTGTCGTGTGACGAAGAGATGTTTCCTTCACTCCTTCGCTTCAGCTGGTCACAGTCCTCCGCGATCCCCGCGAACGGACACCTGCACACACGAAGAGAAGGCAAACACAAGCGTAAAATCTAGTAAAAGTAACTATATGCCAGTCAGAAAAGACATAATTCACATTTATCCATTGCATAAACAAACGAGAATGGAACAATAATAGCAGTCATCTATTATTAATCAGAATAGAGAAGAGTACAACCAAATGTTCTGACGTCGGTAAACTCCTCAGGAGGGATCAGTCAGCATGTATCTCAAGCATTCACCTTTGAGGATGATTCTCCCAAGACAAACAACTCTCTCTCTCTCACACAAATGTCACAAACAAACTTCCCAAAGCAATCAATCACTTCCACTCCTAACACACCACACCTATAGCAGCAATCTGAGCACTACAAGCTCTGTACAATCCAAGCTAAGTCTAGCTAGTTTCTAACTAGCTGCTCATGGTAGTGGTGGAAGTTTATATAGGAGAAGGAGTCTCCTAAAAAGGTGGAAGGATGAGCTTATCTTCAAGGGGAGTAGTTGCAAAGGGTCGAACAGACATGCCATAGAAGGGAGTCGACATTCACAAAGCTAACAACCAAGCCTGGAGAGATCTGGAAGGCTGGTTGTTTGAACAAATTCGCCCAAACTGGATCAGCGCGGATTATATGGAGACTGCCGCGCTGTCAGCACATAACAATAACTGAACAAGTCATGTCAGCGCGGAAGGACACGCGAAAGCCGCGCTGTGCGTCATCGCGGAAAAGTGATGTTCTTCCGCGATGGCAGCGCACGAAATAGACTGTGGGGCGCTGGTCATCGCGGTTATTTTAGGGACAGACGCGCTGATGCACAAAACTTTGGAAAAATGGGTTTTAAACCAGTTCAGGGATCAAACACTTAGTGATTGTGACTTCTTGGACACAGCAGGGCGACTGACAGGAAGGCAGTGATAAATTACTGTGTAACAGATGCCCCCTAAAGCATGAAGACCGAGAGAGTGGGAGGGGTGAAATGCTTTACAACACACGCCGAACTGGAACACCACCAGGAAGTACCGAAAAATCTCTGACAATCACATACATGCAGTCTAGGCATGGGCGCAGCCATCCAAAAGACATGCGAGACTGGTCTATGGTATGGACGCAGCCACCCAGCTAAAGAGACCATAATAATGACAAGGTATGGTCGCAGCCATCCATGAAGACTCAGGTATGGGCGCAGCCATCCATCAATGAGTCATGTAATGATTATCCACAAAATCGCAACCTGGACCACAGTGAGCAAGGATCCAGGGTCTTGCGCTCCATCTCGACCCGAACAGAGTACAAGTCCACACATGTGAACACAGGGGTTGGAGTCGAACATGCATGAACATCGTCTGATTACCGGCCAATGATGAGAACCGTTAACAGACGCGAGAGGTACCACCAATAATGACAATGGCCCTCAAGGTACTATAGGTACAATCCGTGGCGTGTGAATCAATGAGCTGGTGTCGAACACCCACGGAATCATTCGATCGTAGGTCAATGATGTAAACCTTGCGTCGAACACGAAGAACCTGCCATTGAGGCATGCAGGCTCCAAGGCACCTGGAAAGAGTCTCTAAGTCACTTTCTCGGATAATGAGTTGAAGTCGACGGGAAGTGGCCTTGATCGAAGGTGGGCCATGATGATTCCCACATCATCGACACGAGACAGAGGTATAATAATTTGTGATGAGATAGAGAACGAGGTTGCTTTGTGGCAGAGGACAACTTCTCTTGAACATATAACGGCACTGTAACGGATTTGGCAGCACTTGACATCAAATGAGCAGCGGGTAGGATGATGACGGCAATGAACAGATGAGAGGTCAAATAGGATGTCCCAAACCCATGGAGGCTAGTGAAAACGAGATGAGATGACCCCACCCAGACATGAAACAGCGGAGTGCCATGTTCAAGAGTGACGTACTGCCGAGACGACTGTAATCAAAGTTCCATTTTCCCCACCTTTGCAGGCAGGTACCTCGATTATTTTTGGATGACAAGCTTGACGGGGATAACATATGCTTGGTGTGTGTCATGTTGACCATATCCGATGTCATTGAGTGTTTAACGAGCCTGACAAAGGAAAAGCTCGGCTTCTTTTCTTGTTTCGAGAGCCTGAAAAGAATGCGGAAAAGGAGACTCCAGGGGGGTCCTTTTTCGTACAGTTGTGTCTCTCGAGCCCGAAAAAGTATAAAACTGTGCTCGAAAGAACCGCCCGGCCATTACAACCGAGGAGTACTTTTCATAAATAGTGTCGCCGACCGGAAAAAGTAAAAAAGTGGTCGAAGACACGTCGTTTTAGAGCCAATATCGAGTGCGAAACGACAAACACCCGGCGATCTTTTTGGTTTAACGGTCGGAAAAAGAGCTTAAAAACGACCGCCTTTCGTTCCCTTTAACGAGCTGAAAGGGAGCTCGGCCATCTTCTCTTGTTTAACGTCGGAAAAGAGCTTAGAGACGACACTTTGGGAATCACATGAATCGTGAATTGTCATGACCAAGCTGCGATACCTGTACCTGCACAAAGGCATTACCCACATAAATCCATTCAATATACGTAAAAAACATATGGAAACATGCTTGAAAATAGAACCAAGGCTAGTTTTATGGCTAAAAATGGTAAAAAACCCAAAAAATATGATAATTTAGGAGTTTTTACTATAAATAGGGGGAGGTAATAAGTCATTTTTACCATTTTACTATTTGGAGTGCGAAGATCGTGGAGAAACCAAAAAGTTGACGGAGCGATTTCCAGCCCATCCGGAGACCATTTTCAGATCTGCTTCTTCCAGGTAGGTTCCCATTCCTTTGCCCTGCATTCTGGTTCATTTTAGGAGTTTTTAACGGTTGAATAGGCCCAATCGGGCATTTTTTATTTGCATGGGTGCGCCCTCGGTCAGCGCGGAAATTGCCCACGGGGTCGCGCTGATCGAAAAATAGTCAATGTAACCAACTTCGGGTCAGCGCGGAAAAGGCGTGTTCTTCCGCGCTGACCTCGCATTTTTTACAAAGAGCTGCCATTGTCAGCGCGGCTGTTTCTAAAACAGCCGCGCTGGCGCGGAAAAAATTTTGTTTTTGAAAATGAACGTGAATTTTTACCTGGAAGCACTTCTGATTGGTTTTTATTGTTCATGCAGGACACCATGGCCTTTCAATGGCAAGAGAGAGTTCACGATGTAGAGGATGTGGCTGCTTGGGGAGACGTAAATTGCTGCAACGCCATGCGGGCGTGTGGATTCATGAAATTCTTCCTTACGCCGCGTCTGAGGGCCCAACATGATCTGCTGGAGCTGCTGATCAGGGCATGGAACCCGGTGGACCAAAAGTTCACCATCCGTGGTCACGACATTGAGTTTGACCGTATGGATATCTTTTTCTTGACTGGGTTGTCGCGCCGAGGTGGGAGGCCCATCTTAGAGGGGCAGCGACCTAGCGGTGGTACCCTGGATGACTTGATGGCTGAGGTTTGCCCGGGGGCGGTGAAAACGCGGAGTGGGAAGTGCTCGATCCCCACAGTGAGAGACATAGTGTTGCGCACCATCCTGTTCATGGTGACCCGGGCAGCGGGCAGCATGGCGAACCATGAGGCATCCAAGACCCATCTCCTACTAGCCCTCGAGTGCCTCGAGCCTACCGTGTTTGACTGGTGCACTGCAGTGTGCAACAACATGAAGAGGCAATTGAGCAACTGCCGTCGCGGAGAGACGAAGCAGTTCGGGTATGGATCGATCCTGGTTCCGCTCATTCTAGAGCGAGTACCAGCCATGCGACTGCAGTCTATGGCTGTGGATGCCCCCAGAGATCCTCGAGAGACGAGGGCCTCACGATGGGCTCGGATTATGCCACGTGGGGGTGGCGGCCGACCACATAGCTGGGGGGTATATTTCAGAGACTGGTTGGACCAACAGGAGATCTTCGTACAGGATTGGCCATATGCGGGGATGGATTTCCGCAATGATCCTGACTTGGTGCTGCCTCCGGGTGAACAGTGGGATGATGCAGGTATGACACTTTTTGTCTTTTGAGTTTTGTATTTTTTTTTATGTACATGTCCTAATAAATGTCTTGTCATGCAGATGTGGGGCCTACTAGACCGATTGGCCTGGCTGCCACGGCACGGAGAGAGGGCCCGGGAGCCGGAGCTTTGGCCTTAGCCCCTCCAGGGGCCAACACACCAGAGACTGTGGCTCGCAACCTTGAGGGGTTGCTGGAGGGGGTGCCGGATTTCCAGGGGGTTGAGGAGGTCCCTGTGGAGCATCAGATCCACACAGTGGGTGTGGAACCCAGAGTGCACCGCCTTCTGAGGCGGGTGGCACGAGCGGCTGTGTACTACAGAGAGCACCACCCAGCCGATTAGTCACCTAGGTTTTATTTCCACTGTTTATTTTGAGACATTATGACTCAGATGTATTGAGATTTTGGGACACGTACTTCTATTTTTGAGCGCCTCAGTGCGCCACACGATATATATATATATACATACCGGTTTTTGGATGAGTCGTTGTTACATGTGATGATGTGTTATCTTGTGTTATGCGTTTGTTCAGTACAATTTGTGATCTTATGTATGAATTTGCACGACACTCGACTCATGGATTTTATATGTTTAATGCAAGCTTAAAAACACACGTGCAAACTATGCTTGGAATGATTTATTTACATATGCTTATGGTCTTACTATGCTGTTCTTTCCTTCCTTGTATGATGTTTATCTGTTTCGCAAATGTCTATCTAATACACGATTTGCCAATGCATCAGTCAACGTATTTAATCGTCTCGGAATATGCTGATAAGTAATGTAATCGAAATTCCGTTCTAACAATCTCACACGTAGGTATAACCTTAATATGCGCTGGTCTCTGACGGAATATCGCCTGTTTAGTTGATGGACAACCAGCTGGGAGTCCAGGTTCACCACTAGCTCTCGGATGCCGAGGTCAACTGCTTCGGCAAGTAATTCTATTACAGCACTGTACTCGGCAACGTTGTTAGTGGTACGACCTAGGCACACACCCTGCAGGTTTATCAACTCCCCGTGAGGATCGTAGATCACCCACGCTGCCGAAGACAAATTACAAGTACTACGGCAGGCACCATCAGCGAAACCAACATAAGGAGTACGAGACATCTGCGCAGGAAAGAGAAAGCATAATAAGGGGCAAAAACACGCCTTCACACCAAAGCAAAAGAAACTCATGCAGTAAAAACTCAAAAACACACGTATATACAAAGTGACTGTGAGCAGCTATGCATAGTACTTCTTCAGATACAGCCCATTTCGGGGCTTGTCAAGAGGATTTCCTTCATAATCAATCAACTCATATGCGCCCTTTTGTAAAACACGTTTCACGATGTAGGGACCTAACCACATGGATTCGAGTTTTCCTGCCCCCAGCTTATCCTTAGCTTGATCGTAGAGCAGTACTAAATCTCCCTCAACAAAGGAACGAGGGTGAATATTCTGATCGAAGTGAGCTTTGACTCTCTTCTTTTGCGCTTCGATAGCCAGAGAGGCCAAACGACGAGTCTCGTCTAACCGTTCTAGGTAAAGAAGCCGTTCCTCCACCGGAGTGGTGTTGGGAAGCAACTCGACAGCTAATTTTAATGAAGGAATTTCACATTCGACGGGAAGGGTAGCCTCCAGTCCATAGACCAGTTGAAACGGGGTGAAACCGGTGGCATCCTTCACAGAAGTCCGGTAGGCCCACAAGGCTGGGAAAAGCATTAGATGCCAGTTCGACTTGTGTGTATTGACGGTGCGTTGAAGCATGGTGATCAAAACTTTGTTCACAGCTTCAACTTGACCGTTAGATTGAGGATAGTACGGTGACGAACTATCTTGACGCAAGCCTAACTGGTTCGTTAACTCTGTCATCATATGATTTCGGAAATGCTTTCCATGATCTGTAACAATAGCCTGAGGGACTCCGAAGCGAGTGATGATATGATTGAATAAAAACTGCGCCGCTGTGTGACCGTCTTCGTTTAATGTAGGCATCGCTTCGGCCCACTTGGTGAAATAATCCACGGCAACGATAATGTACCCATGCCCCCCGGCCGAACGAGGGTTACAGGACGTATAATCGATGCCCCATTTGGCAAATGGACCGACGGTTACAACAGGGTGCAGTGGTGCAACAGGTGCACGCATCTTCCGGTGGTAAACCTGGCATTCATGGCATGCGCGTACAGCAAGGATGCAATCCTTGAATATAGAAGGCCAGAAATAACCAGCGCGGAGGATCTTTTGAGCGGTAGCGTATCCGGACATGTGGCCGCCACAAGCGCCGGAGTGGCAGTCATTCATGACTCGCTCAGCTTCCTCGAGAGTTAAGCATCGGCGAAGAATAGAATCGACGCCGAGGCGGTACAGGGTGTCGCCTAAAATGCGATACGGTTGAGCCTGATGACGTATCCGTCGTCGGTCTTCCTTTGATGTATTGGGACGAAACGAAGACGTTTGTAAATATACAATGATGTCCCCGTACCATGGGTCGAGAGTGCTGATGAGAAAGAGCGTTTCATCCGGAATTTGCTCCTCTGAATGAGATGGTGCAGATTGAGATGGTAAGGAACAGAGCAGTTCAGCAAAGACCAGTGATTTCTTGGACTTGGCGGCAGTAAATTCCAAGTCGAACTCTTGGAGGATTACGATCCACTTCGAGTATTTGCCCCCCAGCAACTGACGTGATAAAATATAGGTCATGGGGTTGCAGTCAGAGATCACGGTCGTTGTGCGCAACAGGATGTAATGACGGAAACGTTGGACGGCACATACAGCGGCTAATGCCAACTTTTCGACATATGCATAGCGAGTCTCCGTATCAAGGAGGTTGCGACTAAGATAGTATACAACGTGCTCCGAGCCATCGTCATCGTCTTGCACTAAAACCATGCTGATGGTGGTATCGGCAGCGGCCAGATAAAGGGTGTAGTCACGGTGGTAATTTGGAGGTCTTAGGAGCGGAGCTGAGACCAGAAGGTCTTTAAGACGCTCAAAAGATTGCTGAGCGATAGCGTCCCAATGAAAGGGCGTGTCTCGCTTTAGTAATCGCGTGAAACCCTTGGCCACCTCGGCATAATTTGGGATGAATCGTCTGAGAAAATTGGCTTTTCCCTGCAAGCTTTGTAATTGCTGTAGAGTGGCAGGGGGAGGAAGATTCACAATGGCCTCGACTTTAAGGGGATCCAAACGGATGCCCTCTCAGGAGACGATAAACCCGAGTAGTCGGCCAGATTCCACGCAGAAGACACACTTATGCGGATTGAGTCGAATACGGTAGTGTCGACAGCGAAGGAAGATTTCGCGTAAATGAGATGGATGGTCTTGACGTTTAGCTGAATGAGCGGGTAGGTCATCCAGGTAAGGCTGTACGATGTTTCGGATATCATGAAAAGCATACGACATCGCACGCTGGAAAGTGGCGCCGGCATTTTTAAGACCGAAAGGTAGCTTCTTGTAAGCGAAGGTGCCCCAAGGACAAATGAAAGCAGTCTTGTGCTGGTCTGCGGGGGCTATGTTGATCTGGTTGTAACCAGAAAAGCCGTCCATGAACGAATAAATTTCGCTTCCTGCGCAATCATCGATAAGCTGATCAATAAAAGGCGTAGGAAAGTTATCTTTTGGACAGGCGCGATTGATATCGCGATAGTCAACACAAACCCGAATAGTGCCCTGTTTTTTATTGACAGGAACTATATTAGATACCCATTCCGTGACGGGAATGGCATAAATGAAACCAGCTCAAAAAAGCTTTTCAACTTCGGCCTTGATGGCTGCAGCCTTTCGAGGGTGCACCGGGCGTAAACGCTGACGAACAGGCTTAGCCCCGGGATAGGTAGGGATTTCGTGCTCCACGATACTGGGGTCAATGCCGGGCATTTCTTCGTAAGACCATGCGAAAACATCACGAAATTCACGAAATAGATCTGTGTAGATTTGAATTTCCTCAGGAGTACATGTGACTCCAATATGAATATTTTCGACAACCCCTGTTTTGACAGAGATGTCGATAGCCAAAGTCTGCGTAATGTTACCCATGTTCCCTTCCGAAGACACTTGATATAACTGGATAGGTGTTTGGAGAGGGATATGTGGGAGACATGAAGCAAACTTTCCGAGACACGTGGCCATTTCCGAATGAGGAGGGAGGAACGAAGAGCGATGGTGGTGATCTAACCAAGGGAGCTCTTCGGGAGACATAGTCTCGATAATAGCCTCGTCGGATGGGAATGATTCCTTCAGGGGGTCCGAGGTGGCCTTCTCTCCCAACCAGGGGAAGGTTTGAGGTGAATTGGGAACGCTGCCTGGAATAGCAGGTCCGAAGGTTGAAGCCGATGCAGCAACTATTTTGATGTAGTTGAGCTCGGCTGGGCTCAACGGCATCATCTCGCCCCAGGAGTCTTCTTGATTCACGGGAGGGAGAACCCATGGATCAGAATGCGTCGTGATCATGTTAACGGAGGCGAGATTTGGAGGTGGGAGGGGAAAGACTCCCATCAAGGAGGGATCTTTAAATAATCCGGCACCCACACTCTTGAGTGATTTGAAGGTATGCTCCACGAATGGTACATTCCCTTCAGAAGAGGAAGCAAAAAAGGACAGCTGGTCCACCGTGACGATTTTTCCTTGATGGGGAAAACGAACGATACGGAATAAGGAGGAAGCCACGGCTTGCATGGCATAAGTCCAGCTTCGTCCTAGAAGGAGGTTGTAAGTGAGGTTAGCGTCAACGACTTCAACCTCGACTTCTACAGTTTTCCCTTCTAAAGAGATAGGTAAACGCGGGAGGATACCAAGTGGACGAGATTCTCTTCCATCGAACGCCTCTAGGGTGGTGGGAGACTGGCTCAGAGCAGGCGAACCAATAGCCTTCCAACAAGCAACTGACATGATGCAGGTTGAGGCTCCTTCATCAATGACAGTACGGTGAATCGTCTTGCCTTTGATGAGAACTTGTATAAGGAAGGCCACCTGATGAGGTAATCTCTGCGTGAAACCTTCGAGGTCGAAAGAAATGAGATCTGAATCTGCCGTGTCGATGCCACCAATTGCTGATAGCAGGGACTTCCTCTGGGAGGGGCAGCTCTGGAGGACTTCTAACGCGGACATAGCAGACGGAGCCTGAGCTAAGTCCTCGACAATGCTATAATGCTGAGCGGCACGAGCATTGGGGTTATAAGATGACTTCCTGAGTACACCTTTGGGAGGGGGTCGGGGGATCGTCTCGGTGCTGGGCCGTTCAATGTGAAGAGGGCCAGAACTAGACGCGGGAGCGCTGGAGGGGACCTCCAGCTCCTTCCCGGCTGAAGATGGATATTCTTTCGTTCGAGTCGTGACGTGGACGGGGATGGTTCCTGCCATGAATACTTGAGAACCGAACGAGGAAGAGGATTGAGAAGGGTCTGCCACCTGATGCATCTGCTGGGATGGGAAAGGCTCTTTAAGCACGGCGGGGGACCCTGAAGCACCTTTTAAAAGCCGACTAACCTCGGACCGCCTGGGGCAGTCCTTGGTGTAGTGATCCTCCTCGCAAATGAGGCAGGGATACTTAGGCTTTCGCTTGGCTCCGTCCTCGGTGGGAGGTTTAGGAGGATTCTGCTTAGGTTGTCCGGATTTTTCTTTGGCCTTTCCTTTCTTTTTGCCTTTCGAGGATTTGTCTGCCGCGGTGGACTGAACGGCATTTACCTCGGAGGTATTCCCAGGAATAGATGGGCTCTGAGAAGCATTCTCGTTAGAGGCGTTTTGTTTCTGCTTCCCAGAGTTTGCGGTTGATTTCTTACTTGGTGAATTCACGGAGCCAATAACTCCATCCACAGACGGTTTCAGTGGAGCTTTGGTTTGTCCGTGCCTCGGGGCATCTGGCAAATAGTCATACAAAGTACCTGACTGAGAATATACTAAGTCAAGGTATTGAGCTCGCGCAATCGCTTGCTCTTCAGTTACACACGCCCCCATTGCAATATCTTTGGCAATTTTAGGAACAAAGGACGTGGTAAACCAGTCGGTCAGGAGTTGATCGGGAATCCAAAATTTAATCAAACGACGGCGCCTTCTCCATTCATGTATATGATCAGAGATGTGCGTTGCCGTATCCTGTTTTAGAGACGTGAGCAAATGGGTCCCAGTCTCGTACCGAATGGGTAACTGAAAATGAGTAAGAAAGGCCATAGCCAACGAGTTAAAGTCTGAAAACATACCGCGATGAAGTTCGATGTACCATTTTGCGGCTGAACCAGTGAGGGTCCTCTGGAAGAGGCGCAGTCGGATAGAATCATCAAGCCATGAGTTAGATGAACACCAAAGGTGATATGTCATTACGTGGGCTTGAGGATCCTCTCCGGCTTTGCCGTCGAACTTTGGATAGTCACCTGGTATTTTGGTCGGAACCGGTGGCCACCATGAGTTATGCAAAATAGGATCGTTTGTTAACTTAGACACATCGGGTAGTTCCAACGTAGCCAAAAATGGTAGCTGCGGGTTGAAGGACATCTGTGGCTGAGGGTTCGAGGCGGTATTAGGGTTCCACCCAGATTGGGGTTGCCCCCACGAACTTTGTCCAGACGGACCTGGCCCAAAAGGACCGGCCGCATAAGAATTTTGTCCGTAGGGGTTTTGTCCGTGTGCGGACGACTGTCCCTGTGTTTGCCCCCCAGCTCCCCATGAATTAGCAGCTTGCCCGCCAGGTTGACCATATTGATAATTTTGATAGGGAGTGACCTGTGGTCGCTGATAATTTTGGTAAGGAGCATACTGATTTTGCCCCTGGGGTTGCTGGTAGCCATGTGACTGCTGGGTCGCATACGGAGCCTGGTAGGCAGGCTGCGTTTGATATGGAGGTTGATAACCTGTTTGAGTCTGAGACCCAGAGTATTGTCCTTGAACCGGTTGAGGTTGGACTACACGTCCCGAAGGTTGACTTGGTCGGATTCGAGATGGACCTGGTTGGCCAGCAGGATAGCCTTGCTGAACGCCAGGTTGTCCATGTGCCACCAAGGGTTGTCTTCGCGGAACGGGTGGTCGAATTGGTTGGATAGCTGGTTGACGCTGAGGCTGGCCAGCTTGTCCGGGTTGACGGTGAGGGTAGACCCCGGGTTGATTTGGCTGTATAGACGGTTGGCCCGTTTGTCCCCCACTGTAACCGGGTTGGGAAGAGGGTTGGGCTTGCTGTACGGCAGGCTGCCCTCTTGGGTATATAGGCTGGGCAGAGGGTTGCCCCCCTTGCCCAGAAGGATTTGCGTTTCGAGGGGTAGGTGGGCCCTGTTGAACATAGGGTTGTCCACCCTGGCCATAAGGATACCCTTGCTGGACGACTGGTTGATTTGAGGGATTGTAAACTGAGCCAGTTTGTCCAGAGGGGTACCCTGGCTGGAAACCAAGCTGGTCTTGAAAGGACGGTTGCTCTGGCTGCCCAGTAGGTTGATTCTGATATGGGTATGGCGGACCTCCCATGTCCATAGGTTGTTCCTGGTAAGGTTGACCTTGTGGGTGCCCAGATTGTCCTGGGTCAGGCAGGCCATATAATGGTTGCCCTTGAGGGGGCTGCACGTAGAATGACGGGTCCTGATTGGGTGGTCCTATGGGCTGCCGAGGAGGGTCTCGGTTTCCAAAGTACTTAGTAGTGTGGTCATACCTGACATTCAAAGATTCCTCGTTCTCTTCGAAGGGGTGACGAGGGAGACCTGAGATTTCCTCAAGGAACTCACCATTTGCATCGAAGAAGAAAACAGGACCATCGTAATCTGGGTCTGTTATAGGTTCCCCATAAGCATCATACGGTCCTGATCCTGGAATGCCTCCAACAAAAGAACCAGCTTGAGGAACTTCAGACGAGGGAATCGGTACAGCACTGACGACCGGAGTCGAACGTGCTACACAAACAGTAGGTTGAGCGGGAACTGAGGTGACGGGCGGGTTGAGTTCTGACGTGAGGGGTGGAAAAAGAGGCTGCGAAACAAAAGGGCCGATCGAGGCAGCGAGAGTAGGATCCCATATAGTGGTAGAAGTTGTTCTAGCATCATACCTATCCCTTAGCGATTGATATCGTGGAGGGAGGGGAGATGAAGACGGGATCGGGGTCTCAATGTCTGTGACCGCGGGTGTCTCGATGTCTGTGACTGCGGGTGTCTCACCCGTGCTGGAAGCTGCCCCCTCCATTGGAGATGACATACCTAAAGGGGTACGGGGGGTTTGGGGGGTATCCCAATCTTCTTCCCAGACGGGATTCCAATCCTCCAAGTAATCTGGGTTGCCTGGGGACCGTACGTTAATAGGCTGGATACTCGGAACAATGGGAAGAGTACCGCCTTCAACTGGTGCCTCGGGAGCAACAGAGGATTGAGAACCTTGGTCACTTATACCGGGAGTTGATGGGTCAGCCAGGATGACCAGACCCCTTAGAACTCTTAAAGGAAACTATCGATAAAAGCGTACTCAAAACTATCGCACACAAGACCTAGAAAAGGAGATGTTATCGTGGCCAAATTAATTTTAAGACGCAAGGACCAAACTTGACCTTTTCATATTTCAGGAGTCGAGAAAAGGACAAAGATGACTCCAGTCTCCTTCGAATGTATAATGAGCACGAAGTGACAAGACGCTCACAGGCACCTTTTCGTTTAGGGAGTCCGAAAAGGATCAAAAGTGACTGCTCTGGAACTCTAGGTAGAGGGTGTGCCAAACTCTTCGCAAAACCACAGAATACTTTTTAGGGTACGGGTGGTCAATCTTCGTGAATGCTGTGTTCACTGCATTGCGAATTGTAGGGCGGCCGACTCGGCTTCCTATGGATAAAGGATAAAAGCCTAGTGGGGTCTCCCTATATACTCGACGGTACGTGGGAGCGCAGTCCGTATTAGACCACTATCGAGTCACAGAAGGAGGAATCACCCAACCTAATGTGAAACAACAGTGACTATGTTTTAAGACGCCGGAACACGTCTCTAACCTAGACCTCTAAATATTTGCGTTTAGTTCCAATGCGTTTTTAGATTCATTTGGTTCATTTTATAGTTGATCTTGAGATTAAGTTTCGATTTCAAGCTCTATCGTATGTTCGCTCACAATTACTTGGATGCAATCTATATGCAAAAGAATTTCGTTTCGTTCGATGAATTCTAGCTACGAGAGAGCAAAGAATTTTTTAAACAAAACGAATACCAACAAACAAGCAGCTAAATGCAACTAAAGCGAGGAAAGGAAACTTTTCTTTTGAAAATGGAAATCAATGAAATGTTCTTTTCCTTTTTGAATTTTAAAGTAAGCTACTAATTCGTTTTCTTTTAGTGATATAAAACACCTAAAGGAATTTGGAGGAACTTGAACACCAAGTAAACTACTTAATGAGAGCACACGAAGTTCCCGAAAACACTCAACCAAAGTCTCGAAATCAAAGGGGAAACAAGGCAATGCACGAGCTATGTGATCTAAGCTCTGCAAAACAAGCAAGGATCGCAAGCAAGGAGGAAGCGAAAAAGACCACTTGGAAGCACAAACCAATACACTCTGACAATCACTGAAAAAATGCGAAAAGCGAGTCTAGAACGAGCTGGTCAATCAAGCAAACAGGGATCCTCACGAGAGGCTTGACACACACACGGCCACTAGATGTCCTAGGTTTCAGAGCGTGAAATCAAATAGAGAAAAGCAAACATCCGACGGACCAGAGTCGCAACCAGTCAATTAGAGACCCAAACACAATCCAGTAATCGCAAAAGTAAGGATGAAAACATGAACCAAGCAGCTAGAAGGGAAGTTGTTTGCAAACTTAAAACCAAGCAAAACGAAACCCTATGGAGATGAGCTCCGTAATCAAACAGTTCAAAGTTCAGAGAGTGAAAAACAAGTCATCAGACAAGTGGGGAGAAGAAGGGAAAGTCACAGCAAGAGGTTCAGGAGGTCAAATTGGACAAAAAAGAGTTTTTCAGGCTCAGCGCGGGTAGCCTTCAGCAACTTGGCGCTGACAGGGGGAGGCCTTCAGCAACTTTGCGACGTCAGCGCGGAAAGTCAGGGAAAAAGCGCGCTGCCCTAGGACAAACGAGGTCAGCGCGGATATAAGGCACACAGACGCGATGACCGAAATCGCAAAGAAGAGGGGGCGCGATGTCAGCGCGGAAGAACACGAATAAAGCGCGCTGCCCTTGAAAACGAGGTCAGCGCGGCTGTTAGACGTACAGGCGCGATGAAGAGAAAACCAAAAGAACAGAGTCGCGATGTCAGCGCGGCTGTTCCGAAATAAAACGCGCTGGGAGTAAAAAACAAGGAAAGCCAAAATAAAAACTTCCCAAACCAAAGGCAGGAGCTTTTTAATAATAAAGACGCTTTCCAGAAACACCCAGAAAGTTCACAAGCAACAAAAGACAATCCCAAAAACCCACAAAGAGATCAATCAAAGCCAAACACAAAAGTGGACTCAAGAGACAAAAGGGCTTCTCCCCAGCGGAGTCACCAAATTGTTGAGAAGGTAAATCCCCTCTACGGATAGAGGCGATCCCTACTAGCCCAATAGGGGTCTAGCAACAATCACACAATGCTGCCACGCATGTTCCTAGTTACAATTAAACAAGAAGTAAAGAGCACCTACTTGGATTCCTGCGCTGTCGTGTGACGAAGAGATGTTTCCTTCGCTCCTTCGCTTCAGCTGGTCACAGTCCTCCGCGATCCTCGCGAACGGACACCTGCACACACGAAGAGAAGGCAAACGCAAGCGTAAAATCTAGTAAAAGTAACTATATGCCAGTCAGAAAAGACATAATTCACATTTATCCATTGCATAAACAAACGAGAATGGAACAATAATAGCAGTCATCTATTATTAATCAGAATAGAGAAGAGTACAACCAAATGTTCTGACGTCGGTAAACTCCTCAGGAGGGATCAGTCAGCATGTATCTCAAGCATTCACCTTTGAGGATGATTCTCCCAAGACAAACAACTCTCTCTCTCTCACACAAATGTCACAAACAAACTTCCCAAAGCAATCAATCACTTCCACTCCTAACACACCACACCTATAGCAGCAATCTGAGCACTACAAGCTCTGTACAATCCAAGCTAAGTCTAGCTAGTTTCTAACTAGCTGCTCATGGTAGTGGTGGAAGTTTATATAGGAGAAGGAGTCTCCTAAAAAGGTGGAAGGATGAGCTTATCTTCAAGGGGAGTAGTTGCAAAGGGTCGAACAGACATGCCATAGAAGGGAGTCGACATTCACAAAGCTAACAACCAAGCCTGGAGAGATCTGGAAGGCTGGTTGTTTGAACAAATTCGCCCAAACTGGATCAGCGCGGATTATATGGAGACTGCCGCGCTGTCAGCACATAACAATAACTGAACAAGTCATGTCAGCGCGGAAGGACACGCGAAAGCCGCGCTGTGCGTCATCGCGGAAAAGTGATGTTCTTCCGCAATGGCAGCGCACGAAATAGACTGTGGGGCGCTGGTCATCGCGGTTATTTTAGGGACAGACGCGCTGATGCACAAAACTTTGGAAAAATGGGTTTTAAACCAGTTCAGGGATCAAACACTTAGTGATTGTGACTTCTTGGACACAGCAGGGCGACTGACAGGAAGGCAGTGATAAATTACTGTGTAACAACAAGCATACACCCACATTATCAAGCACTTACTATTTCCGCATTGGTTAATCAATGAGACATGGGAATATTCAAGCTTTGGAAGTGGGAGAGCTTCTTGTAAGCTAGTCAAGAAGCCTAAGTGCCTCATTTTTAGATCAAGTGGTATGAGAGCCTGAGATTGGTTACCCCCACGTTCAATGAAGGTTATATCAGAATGCTTGACTGACAAAGCAAAGTTTGCTTGTCTGAAAGGTGTTTGGGCAATCAAGGATTGATTTTCTGATTGATGTATGCTTGTTGCAGACTAACTATTGTTTAATGTTTGCAGAGGTGAAGAGGAAAGGCCTAAGTATTTGGGTCTTGGCTATGGACAGTCCTATGGAGAGAGTTCCAAAGATGTCATGAAGGCCATTGAAATAGCTCAAAGGAGGAGTTTCATTACAAAGTGTGAAGATTGTATTCAGGAGGAATGCAATTTCTTGAAACATCATATGTAGGATGCAGGTGTTCAGAAGCACACACTTGAACCAGAGTGTTGGGGAGACTCTAACAATCTTGAAGAGATTGATGGTGTTCCAAAGGGAGCCATTTCTTCATTTGCTTCACCTCCTCATAAAGGCAATAAAGGTGAAAGAGGCAGGTATAAATCTGGTTCTAAACACATTCCTTTTGATTTTACAAAGCATGATAAATTTCCACATATGTATGGGAAAAGAATTGCATGTTCCTTTTGTGGTTTGGATAACCATGATGTTTCTAGATGTTGGAAGAGAATGGCCACATACAAGAAGAAAGAAGCCAAACGTCCATTGGACAAGGAAAATCATGCTATTAAGAGGATGCACATGCAGTGCACTTACTTCCATAAGCAAGGACATCTTGCTGCAAAATGTTGGACACTGAATCCAGCAATGCTTCCACAAAGCTGAAGAAAGTAGAGAGAGAAGATGGCAGAAATGGAAGTGAAGAGTCCATGAATAATGTGTCTCAAAATGATTCACATGATGATGCTGATGTGCAGACAAAGGTAGTACCTTTGAAAGGGATTGGTAAGGAATGGTTAGAGTTCTTATCCTATTAAGATTGCATGTATATTGATGCATCTACATTACATTTCATTTCAGCTTCGAAAGTACAGTGTGCTTAAGCGAAAGTTGGAGGATGAAATGCATGCATAAGCTTGATATGCATGAACACAGGGATGCAGATGATTTCCTTGTTTTTGAACATGTATGTTTAATTAACTTGCAGGGTTGATTGCTTTGACATGCATGTGATGCCATGTTGAATTGGAAGAAGTTAACTCGGTCTCCAACTGGACATAATGATGAAAGTTTTATCTTTTGAAAAAGAGTCCTAATGGTCTTTTTCTACATGCTTGACTTGAAGGGTCATTTGTTTAAAGGCATGTTTTGTGGGCTTGTTTCTAGTCCATCATTTGTATGCAGATGTAAGACGTGGAGGTGTTAAAAATATGTGAAAATATGTTTCTTTTGTTGAAGTAGGAGTTTAGTCCATCCAGTTGTTATCTATATGTCTGTTGTTGTTAACAGTTGTTGTTGGCAGCTTGTCAAATAGGTACAAATGAAAGTTTTGTGGAGCAGATGTACTTCACATTTGTTTGAGCCACCTTGGATCAATCATCAAGGCAAAGAAGTTCAACCCACCTTCTATGACCATCTCAGTAGAAGTTCTCTAGGAAGGCAAGGAGGAAGAAAGTTCTTCCCAAGAAGACCAGCCCATCTAAGAAGGGAAGTGGTTAGAAACTTTGGTTCAGAGGCACCATGCAAAGGCAAGTGTAGGGAGGCTGAAAAGAAGAGGGTGAGTCACTCTCATTTACTATTTAGATCAGTATATCAGTCTTTTGGAGACCAAAAGTTATTTTAGTGGGAAGGAGTGATCCAAAAATGGATCCTGGATAAACCTCTAAGTCTAAAAGACTTCATATAAGAGGTAAAAGGTGCCAAATGGAACAAATACTTTGTAAATAAGAGGAAATTGAAAATTGCAGGTTATTCTCCGAAATAGTCTCATTGCAGAGATCTCCTCATTATAAATACAATGCAACTTGAATGGGTGAAAAAGGACTTCAGATGAAGGAGTTATCACAAAGAGAAGATCCCCTTCTTCTTTGCGAAAAGAGGCAAAAGTTCTTTGAAAAATGGGTTTAAGGCCTTAATGAAGGAAATCACAATGGAGAAAGGCCAGAGAAGGACTTAAAGTCACACAGGAGGCATCCCTGATTAGTGAACTCTGACATATCGGGTCGGTGGCAGGCATGCATGCAGTGTCGAGATCCGGGCAGAGCCGATTGCGATATGCGATGAATCGGTGTCGACAATCAGCATAGTCAATGGACAGAACCACCGAGCCGTTAGAAATGCGATTTGCAATTGCAATCGGCCGATCGGTGGATCGGTGATCAACGCACCCAAAGGGGAAGCCCCTGGGCCATTGATGAGCCCCAAATTTGGTAACATTTTGGGCTCATTTGGCCTAACTACCTTTGCTCAATCCTTCATTTTTCATAACTTCTGCATCATTTTTTAGTATGCTTATGTCATTTGTACGAATAAGGGTAGTCACTATTCCTAGGTGGCTAACACGTGCTCATTTCAGGATTTTTTGACACATGTGGAGCAAAACCAGGCAGACAAGGGCTAGGAGACAGCCAAGCTTGGGTTGAGGATTTGTAGGGGGGTTGTCTATGGCATTAAATATCCTCCCTCAGGATCTTCACCCCCAACTCTGAGCTCCAAAGGCCACCAAAACCGGATCTAGAAGGCAGCCAAACGGATTTTGTGGAAGCAACTGTTCACTCCTCGTTTGGTCAACCAAGTCCCATGGGTTTAGGAGGCCAGCTAGGGCCTCGTGGTGTATAAATGTGAGGGCTTCAACCTTCGAGGGGGACTTTTGGAAAAACTTTTGCACATTCTGCACTACAAGCTGCCAGCTCTGTTTTGTTCTTTTGTAGCCATTATTGGCATGACTCTTAACTTATGATTATTATTTTTTAATGGGAAGCAGTCAGATTTGATCTCAGCTCTGAGTTTCTAGAGGAGCCATAGCTCTCGGGTTTGGGCCCAACCTGAGAGCCTAGGGCCTCCTTCTTTGTATTGATATCTTTCCTTTCAACATTATGATTTTCCTTGTATGCATTTGAAATGCAGTTTATTGAGTTAGATTTCGTTGTGTGGTTAAGTAGGTCATTGTTGAAAAATAGAGTTGCTTCAGATATCTAGAATAAAGTAATGAGATAAGAATTGATAAGAGCTCCAGAAAAGGATTGCCTGCACTCTCATTTTCACCTCTTCCTAGGGGCTAGAATTGCAGACAGTGCTGCCCAACAAAAACACTAGTTTGCTTACCCATGCAATCTTTGGTGCAATGTTTTCATTTGTAGGAGTTATTCATGCATTCAGACCTCTTGGAATGTTTCTTTTCTTTAGTACTGTACATGGTTCTCTTTAGAAATAACGTTGTTGTTCATTGGTTTCATTAACAATTAGGATAGATTAGTTAATATTTTGATTGTGTGCAAGACGTGGTTGATTTGGTTAAGTATACACTGTGCGGTGCATCTCCATCACTCTCTCGTCCATCTAAGCTTCGTCCAGGCCAACTGCTCCATCTCCAATTTAGATCCCTCATCTCACAACTACTCTTTTGCCCACGTCACCCTACCTTCTTTCCCTTCCATTGCCTCAGCCCTCTTTAAGACAAGCTAGCTTTCCACACCCTCTTATCACTTCATCCCTCAGTCACCGAGTTATTTCAGACCCCTACCCTACCTCCCTATCCATTCATGCATCCTCTTTCACTCACCCATCATCCAAAATCCAACCTTAGAACATCCTGTAGAAATTCTAAACATCCTGTAGAAATCCCTGAAACATCCTGTAGAACCCCTGCAGACTTCCTGTAGAAGCTCACAAATGAGGTTTCTTGGTAGCCAAACTTTGTGAAACTCTTTGGAAGGGTGTTAGGGACTCCTTAGACCCTCTCTGAACCTTCCCGATCTCTTCCAAGTATTTCTCCTCCTTGATCCACCTCTGCACAGTAAAAAGCCAGTTAAAAGAACATGCATGATAATTCTAATAACTTATTCAAAAATACAAAAAGATGTTTTCTTCAGGTAGAGGTAGTCTAGACACATGTATCTTACCTTCATAGAAGTAATGGCATCTCTCTCTGTAGTTTTCATTCTCATCTTTGCATCAGTAGGACTAGCTGGTAGAATTAGGGTTTGCTAGGGTTTGTGTTTCTTTTTGGCTTTCAATTTCGCAAGTAGATTAGCTTCCTTTGAGTTATATTTCATCCATCAGTTAAAAAGCTTCTTCTAAGAGCTCATAGAAGTTGGCTTAAGCCCCTAGCGGACTTGTGCCAGCTGACCAAGTGACAGCTGCGGCAAGAGCTAGTACTTGTGTATATAGCACCATCGCTTCCAAGTTTGTTACGAACTACCGGGTTGATAAAATTAAAGAAGGCAGTTCCAGGAGTTGTAGCATTATTGCTACAATACTAGGGCTCACCATCTTTTTGGCGCCATTGCCGGGAAGCGTCAGAGTATTGGTGATTGTTGCTTTTCTTCTATTTTCCTACTCTCGCCTTCTGCTAAGTAGTTTATTTCATTTCCATTCTGCAATTTCCTTTCCGCAAAAGTAGCGTAGACATTTCCTGCTTTCATAGATTAGCATTTCAATTCCGCAAGCGTAGCCTAGCATTTCATTCCTGCAATTTCATTTGAGCAAATTAGATTAGTCCTTTCATCTACTAGTGATTTAGGTGAGGAACCTGAAAATGAATTTGCTGCTACTCCAACATCGGGATTTACCTCTCCAACTTCTAGTGGTCTTGGTTCACCTAGGGTAGAAATAATAATTACCCAAAATCTTCCTTCTGGACTTATAGCTATTGAAGAACTTGCTACTCTGGAAGAAGAAGGTATCCCTATCCCTGAAAATCAACCTGTTATAGAGCTTAGGGAGCGTGAATCAATCTTTTACAGTCCATCTAGGAGCAGTGCTTGGTATCTTTCATTGACCAATTTTTTGGAAAACCCGGGACTAAGTTTTTCACCACCTCGTATTCCTTATCACCCAACACCTAGGGGTTACTATCCTCCGTTAAATATGTCAAGACAATCGTCCATGTTTTCTCAATCTCCAGAAACCTTTTTGTACGGCGGTACTTCTGTTCCCTCTGGGTATCAGTCACTTACTGGAACTTTTTCGGGAGCATCTCCTCAAACCATTGAACAAGGGTTATTAACTGGAAATAATGGAACTAAGCCGTTGAGTGTAGAAGATATTCTCATGATGTCAGGTACTATTCCTAATCCTCAACCTCAGGGTGGCCAGTTACCACCTGGGGGGTGTGGAGCATTGGAAAGGTATGTTTTTGACAAGCAATTTAGTGACTTTTCAGTAGCAATTGTAACCCTTTCTGCATCATGAACTTAAAGAAATAAAGAATTTTTATAGAATGTGTGAGAATTAGTATGGAAAGCTTAATTGCTGATAATTGTTATTTTTCTATGCAGGAAAAGGTGGAAACGAAGAGCTTCCGTTCAAAAGGGAAAGACAAAGGAGGAATAACTGCTGCCCCTTTAGAAGGGAACCGGATGCAAACAAGATCGAACAGATCGAAGCAAAACGACCCAGGAAAGAAAGAAGGGTTACCAATTCGACGGAACAGGGAAAGAAAAGTAAAGGGTTAACGGCTTGGCGAATCCCTCTGGATCTTTGATCCTGAGGGATCGCTGTTTTGCTTATTTTTGTTACCTAGGTACCTCCGCCGTTACTTTTATAAAAAGGAACAACATCGTTAAGCAAGGGGACTTTCTATGTAATTTTGAGTTTCAGACTCAACTTTGATCATCGACTCTCACTGAGATTTGGTTTGCTGTACGTTTGTTGATGCATTAATATAAGAGACTTGGTGTTTATTTCATCTCTGCGTCTGGAGTAATCTAAGGCGGTGTACCGTTGGAAGCTAAGGGCCCGGCTCCGAAGGACACTTGCTTTTGTATCATTATAATTTGATTTCTGCGTGGTTTGTTTATCTTTCTTGCTCGGTAATCTGACATGTTTTGCATATGCTATTCCATGCTCTGTTATGATTAATTCATTAATGGTTCCTTCAGGAGATTTATGTAGTGACTCTGTATTGTGTGAGTGAATCTTTTCAGAGTTGATTGCATGTTATCAGTCCAAACCAACTGTTTCTGTTACAGAGCCTTTATACTGAATATTACTGTATTAGGATTCATTTGAAATCTCAATTATTGGAATCCGAAAGTAATGTTATTCTATTTGGAAATATAGTCATATTCTCTTTAATCATCAGATTGCTATATTAGCGTGTTGTGTATATATGGTTGATGCTTGCTGTTCCATAATTCATCTCTGAGTGTTGTTCCATAAAGTACATTCCATCGAGGTTGCCTTAAGAGAAAAGATTGCTATTTTATTGCAGAGTGTGAGTTTGTTTCAACAGAGCAAGTTTAGTTTTGACTCGCGAGGCTTAGTTCATTTATTGCTGTTCCATTTACTGCTATTCCATTTCAGACTTGCTGTTCCATTTCCTGTTTGCTGTTCCATTTTACTTTCTGCCATTCCATTTACTTGTAATTGCTGCTTTGGTGTGAGAGAAGGTCTAAGGCTATAGTGAGCCTCAACATTCGCTGCCTAGCTCCCAGACCTATGGTCCATGCTCTAATTTCCTTTCCATCAGTTTCTAGAGGGATGGGTTATCGCTTCCGCACCCTTGACTGATAAGCTGCCTTGTGTGATTTTATTCCTTTACAAGTAATTTAGTCATAGCTTAGCATCAGTTTACTCTTGTATTTTCTGAACGCTGTACTACTAAGCATTACTCTGACGAATAGCCTCGGATTGAGATACTCTTTGCAATAACAAAGCGTTCTTGGATTGACTTATTAATGTGGAATAACTAGAGGTGAAAGAGACCCTTGTTACAGCTTTACATTTTGGCGCCGTTGCCGGGGAAAGAGTATAGCCATTTGTCTTTTACAGAGTAGTGTACGAGTCTGCTAGGGGAGAGTTGGATTTTAAAAACGGAAGGTAAGAACCTGCGTACAGAGCATGTAAAAGCCCTGCTCCACCGTCCGCTTTCCTGTAGAATTGTGGGTTGAATAGGATCTAGTAGTTTATAGAGTGCATGACTAAGCAGAAAAAACCAGAAAAGAATATCAAACTTCCATTCAAACCCGAAAAAGGCAAAGGGCCGGTGACCCCTGGCCGAACAACCTTCATAGACGAAATCTATAGGAAAACTGAATCTCAGCCATCAGTAGGGCTCAGGAAAACCAATTCTAAATAGCCTACTAGCTCCCTTCAGGCTGTAGGATCACCATCTGTAGCCTTTGCTGAGGTGCATAGTCAGACTGATGAACAGGACTTTCAAGAAATTGAAAATTCTATTCCAGAATGACTGCAGGAAGGGAATCTAAGCAATCTTTGTGAAGGAGAAGGGGAAACAGGAGAAGTTGAGGAGCCAAGATCTCCTCCTAGGATAATTCAGCCATTAAAAAGCCCAGATAAAGGGAGTGCTGCAAAAATCATTGTTGAAGGGATTCAATCTCCTCAAACAACAGGGACACTCATTATTCCAGACGAAGGAAGTGCTATTAAAACAATCCCTGTTAAGGCCGTTCCTTCTCAGCCTAGGAATACCCTCCTAGAAATTCCGGAAGGTTACTGGCACATATTCGATCCCATGGCACAGAATCAGCCAAACACTCAAACTTCTACATTACAATATCCTATAGTGGATTCTGCAGCAAATGCTCCTATGAAAGCAATTCCTCTTCAACACATTCCTACATTTCACGGACTTACATCAGAGGACCCCGATGCATTCTTATTTTAATTTGATGTGTTATGTAGGGGATATGATTACACCACTGACCCCCAGAAATTAAAGTTGTTCCCTTCCACTTTGAAAGGGGCAGCTTTAAGATGGTTTATGGGTTTAGGCAGTGCAGTTATAAATAACTGGGAGCAAATGAAAGAATCTTTTTTAAAGAAATATCAAGATTACTGTAGGTCTAGAGAACTGAAAGATGAAATATTTCAGATGATAGCTAGACCAAATGAGACATTAGAAGAATATGTAGAACGTTTTCAGTATAATTTACAAAGATCTCCATATGCATCACTACCTCTGCCTGATAATGTGTTAAAAACAGCATTGATCAGAGGCATGAAGGAACAATGGATTGAAACATTAAATATCATGGGAAAAGGGGATATTTATCAAGAGAATTTTGCTGACATCATCGATTTATGTATCAGGAGTTCGAGAGGCAGCACAAGGATAAAACCAGCAGAATATGATCGGTTTGTCAGAGATAACAAAATATCAACAGAAGGAGTAACACGTGTAGAACTTGGAAATTTATTAGAAAATTTTAAAACTGATATTCTGGGGACATTGACTACACAACCTGATATTGTGCAAGCTAAATAGAAGTAGATGGAGGTAGAACAGAATTTGGCGATCTTCTGCCCCCGATGTAGAAGAAAACATAGCCACAAGGAATGTCCACTGGATGCAGTTCAAACATGTGATATCTGTACAAAAGATCACCTTACTGAGAGTTGCCCCTCACTTCCTAGATTGAGGGCAATATATAAGGAAGCGGAAGAAGAGCCAGAATCAGCATACTTCATTAACCAGTGTCGCCAATGGCAACCAAGGCAATCTGGTATGTTTTCAGACCCAACTTCTTCTTTCCAGCCTCCGCAGTATAATGCTCAGTAATATAGTATGTGGCAAAACCAATCTCAACCCCCATTTCCAAACTGGTCATCACAACCGTTTCCTTCTCCAAATCCATGGATGAATCAGACAAGCCAATTTGGTTGGCCGAATTTTCCTTACACCCCACCATATTGGCAGAATGCCCATATCCTCCACAATGGACCCCCCCTACTTCACAAAGTTCACCCTGGCAGACAAACTCGCCAAAATCGACATATCAGCCAACAGGAACTATTCCGCTCCCTCAACCGACTCTGCCAGCTTTACAACAAAATCCCCAGTCTAATATGAGACCGCAACTCCCAGCTCAACCCAATCCTAATCCAAATAATAGGCCGGTCCAATCCCTCCAAATCATAGAATCATCAGAAATCGGACCTGAACTGAGGGAGTGCAATGATCTTCAGTTAAGATCTGGATGTATAATAGAAACAGAGGGAGACAAAACAGTTCACATTGAAGATCAGTTACCAACAGAACAACCGTTACAACAAGAGGGTGTAAATAAGGAGCAGACTCATCATCAAGCAAGTACATCCTCTCCTCCCTTCCCAGAACGATTAGTCATAACACGACCTGTCCAATATCCAGACTTTGACATTCTGGGAGAGTTACAAAACCTGTACATAAGAATTCCTTTCCTCCAAGCCATTCAAGACATCCCTATATATGCAAAAACTATAAAAGAATTGTGCATAAAAAACCAAGGAGGAATGCAACCACTAACCCAAGAGTCCAAGTAGTCGGTACTTTATCTGACCTGTTATCAGGAACACCCATTAAATATGAAGATCCGAGAAATCCAATCGTAACTGGTCAAATCTATGGTCAGACTCTGACTAATGCTTTAGTTGATCTAGGAGTTGAATTAATATTTTGACAACTTCTACTTGCCAAAAGCTCGGCATTACATCGGTAGAACCCACTTCTACTTTGTTAGAATTGGCCGACCGATCTATAGTTCGACTAGAAGGTACTCTATACGATGTCATGGTCTCTATAGATTCTTGGGAATACCCAACTGATTTCCTGGTAATTAATCCAAAAACCCGACTGGATGGACACCCGCTAATTTTAGGTAGACCTTGGCTTGCTACCGCCGATGCTTACATTGGTTGCCGGCAGGGAAATATGACCATAACCAGAGGACCAGATATTAAAAATCTAGTTCTATACCCTCCAGCACAACCAAGTCTTACAATGATAAAAACTAACCAGCACCCTGTATCATACCTTACTGACAATATCAGATCACCATTGACTATACAGAAGGCCCTAGACTTTAAAGACCAAACAGAAGATGATGCTATCAATAACTTCATAAGTCAAACTGAATCTAGATCTCACACACAGTGTTTCATGATAGAAGCTGCATTCGATAGCGAACTAGAAGAAGATCCCTTGAAAGATGCGCATGACCAAACAATACCTGTGACTTCTGTTGCCAATAGTAAAGTAGTGGAAATTGAACCGGGAAAAACTCTAAATATCAATGCCAACCTTACACCGGACCAAGAAATAAAACTCATCCATCTGTTACGGAAGTATCAAGAAGCATTTGCGTGGGATTACCCTGATATGAAAGGGATTGATCCCCAATTGTGCACCCACCATATTTATATAGAAAAAGATGCAAGACCTGTCCGTCAACCACAAAGAAGACTCAACCCTCATCTAAAAGATGTTGTAAAAGCTGAACTTCAGAAACTTTTAGATGTGAATTTTATCTATCCTATTTCTGATAGTAAATGGGTCTCTTCGCTTGTGGTTGTACCCAGGAAGAATGGGAAATGGAGGATTTGCGTGGATTATAGAGAGTTAAACAAAGCCACACAAAAAGATCATTTCCCCCTCCCATTCATAGACCAAGTATTGGACACTTTAGCAGGAAAAAAGTTCTTTTCTTTCCTGGATGGCTTCAGTGGATACAATCAGATTCAGATTGCCCTTGAAGACCAGGACAAAACTACTTTTACTTGTCCTTGGGGAACGTTCGCCTATAGAGTTCTACCCTTTGGCCTATGTAATTCTCCTGCCACATTCCAAAGGGCTGTTCTTAGCATCTTTGCAGATTTAATACATGATAGACTTGAAGTGTACGTGGATGACTTTACACCATATGGAGATGATTTTGATCCAGCTTTAGACACTCTAGAAAAAGTCCTACAGCGTTGCATTGCTACTAGGCTTTGTTTGAGCCACGAAAAATGTTATATGATGATGACTAAAGGGCTTATTCTAGGACATTTTGTCTCAGCAGCTGGCATTCAGGTAGATCCAGCTAAAATTCAAATACTTTTGCTTATCCCCACCCCCACTACTTAGACAGAGGTACGCAACTTTCTTGGATTTTCTGGGTATTATAGACACTTTATAGAACATTATTCACACATTGCCGCACCTCTATATGCACTAACTGGTAATGTTGATTTCATGTGGACAGAAAAATGTGACCGCGCTTTCCAGGAATTAAAGAAGCTTGTATCAACAACTCTAGTCCTTTGAGGACCAAACTGGAATTTACCATTCCAAATCTCATCTGATGCCTCAGACACAGCAATCGGTGCAGTCCTTGGGCAGGAAGAGGATAAAAAACCATATGCTATTTATTATATTAGCAAAAATTTATCCCCTGCTGAATTAAATTACACTATCACCGAAAAAGAATTCCTAGCTGTAATACATGCTGTCAATAAGTTTAGGCATTATATTACAGGCTATCCCATTATTTTATATACAGATCATTCTGCTATCAAATATTTAGCGAATAAGCCTGTCACAAATGCTAGAATAACTAGATGGTTGATCTTATTACAGGAGTTCGATATCACAATCAAGGATAGACCCGGCAAGGAAAACCCTGTAGCTGATTTTCTCTCACGAATACCAAAATCAATTGAGGCAGCAGCAGTGGAAGATCAATTTTCGGATGAGCACCTGTTTGTTGTTGCTGTTCAAACACCCTGGTATGCTGATGTTGCCAATTACCTTGTAGTAGGTAAGCTACCAAAACACTTAACCCCTAATGAACGTAAGTAGATTGTTCAGAAGAGTACTCGATTTTCATGGATTGGGGGTTATTTGTTCCACACAGGGGCAGACATGCAAATTAGGAGATGTATTAGAGAAGATCAAATTTTCGACATCTTTAAAGCCTGTCATGACGGACCATGTGGGGGACACTTTGCTGAAAAAAGAACAGCACATAAAGTATTATAGACAGGATACTACTGGCCTACAATTTTTAAGGATTCGAAGAAATTCGTTCAAGCCTGTGACAGCTGCCAGTGAGCAGGACGACCTGGTCAAGCCGACGAAATGCCTCTGAGGCCACAATTAGTCATTGAACCATTTGAACGATGAGCTCTTGATTTCGTTGGACCCATCAACCCATCATCAAATCAAAGAACATATATCTTGGTAGCCACAGAATATGTCACCAAAAGGGTTGAGGCCGAAGCGTTGCCTAGAGCTACAGAAGATTCGGTAATATCGTTCCTGTTCCATTTGTTTGTACGTTATTGTTGGCATTATGATTCAGGTGTTGTACTTGATGGCAAACTCTTTCAGATGGTAAATCAAGAAGGACGCAGGAAATTTTGTTCAGCAAGTGCGTCCCCGCAGGTATTCCATACAGAACCCGCGTCCAGGGACGCTGGCCAGCCGTTCAGAAGGTGCGTCCGCCCAGTGCACACATTTCAAGGTAGAGAAAAGCTCGTGGGGGCTTCTTGTGTGGTATCTAGCCGACGGTTGCGTGTTTCTATGGTGTCGGCTCGTGGTATTGTTCCACGCTTTGGGGAGAAGCTTGCCTATATAAAGCAAAGGAGTTCATTTGGATTAAGCATCATCTTGGTTGATCATCTCTTGGTGTGATCTAGTCCATATCTTTAAGGGTAAATCTTCTAATGGACTACGATCTATATGGCGCATGATCAGATCTGTGGATCTGAGTGTTTGGGTTGGTTCTGAAGTCCTCTTATCTTCTATATCTAAAAGGACGCAGATTCAGTGAAGGGAAAGTGCGCCGGGACGCAGTACAGTAAAGGATCAGGAGCGTCTCTGAAGCGAAGGACGCGGCGCGACTGTGGTATTGGGTGCGTCTCTGAAGCAAAAGACGCGGCGCGATAGTGTTGATGTGTGCGTCGGTCGCAGACAAGCAAAAGTAACAGTGCGTCTGCACGCAGAACAGCATAAGGTATACTGCGTCCAGTCGCAGGCCACAGAAAGAAAATATGCGTCCCTGTCTCAAGATGATCTGTTAACTGTATATTTCTGTTCATAAGGTGTTCTGGGTTGTTTCTGTAATTACTGATCTGATATCTGTAGTAGACTGTATCTGTTGTATACTTGTTGATCATTTTGAAAAAGAAGTAGGGGGTTGTAGCTCCCTTCCAGGAGAAGTCTGGAAAACAAAAAAGAGTTGTAGCTCTTTGCAGGTTGCAGCCTGCGTGCTGGTAAAGGACTGCACCAGTACAAAATCATTGTAAAAAGAATTTCTTGAAAGAAGATAGAGACATTATTGCAGCAGGTGGTTTTTCTCCCGCATTGGGTTTCCACCTTACATCTTGTGTTCCTTGGTGTGACTGTCTATTTTCTTTATTCATGCTCATTGTTTTATGGTACTGATATGCGAGAATATTTCAAAAGATCAAATAAGGAAGATTTGGTAAATTGCTAGATAATACTGATTCCCCCCCCCCTCAGTATTATTTCCAACAATTGGTATCAGAGCAGGTCCTTCAGAACAGCTTGATCGCTTGAAGGTAGATCGTTCATCATGAGCAACTACGAGAGAGAAGCATCAATCAGGCCACCCGTCTTCGATGGAACAAACTTCAATTATTGGAAGGTAAGAGTTACTGCATATCTTCAATCTCTTGGTACAGAAGTTTGGAACATTGTAGAATCAGGCTATGCCTTTCCTTCAGTTACTCCTACAGATCCAGCTGAGAAAAAGCAGTATGAAACAAATGCAAAAGCAGTCAGTACTCTATTAGGAAGTATATCTCAAACAGAGTTCATGAAGGTCATGCACTTCAAATCAGCAAAAGAGATATGGGACAAAATGATCACTAGCTATGAAGGAGATGAACAGGTAAAAGAAGCTAAACTTCAAACTCTCAGGATTCAATATGAGACTCTCAAGATGTATAATGATGAAAGTGTGGCTAATTATTTTCTTCGAGTAGATGAGATTGTTAATTGTATGAAAAATTTGGGTGAAGAAATAAAAGAGACTATAGTAGTTCAAAAGATTCTAAGATCTTTATCTCCCAAGTTTGAATCTAAAGTATCTGCAGTAGAAGAAAAGGAAAATCTCCGTGTTCTCACTATGTCTCAGCTGCATGGAATTCTAACTGCTTATGAAATGAGAAAGGGAGGTCCATCAGACAGAAGGGAAGCTGCTTTTAAAGCATCAGGCAAAGAAGATCACTATGAAGCATGTCATGTTCCAGAAGAAGAGGAAGAAGAATCAAACTTTGTCAGAAATCTTCAAAGGGGTTCTGGAAGGTTCAGAGGTAAGCTACCTTTCAAATGTTTTGCTTGTGGAAGAGTAGGTCATTATGCTGCAAAATGCTCTTATAAGGATAAAGGAAAGGAACCAGTTAGATGGAACAAGAAACAGGGTACAAATAAGAAAAGCTACTACACCCATGAAGATAGCGATGGCTTATCAAACAGTGATGAAGATGAACAAGGTAACAAATATAGATTGTTAATGGCATTTGAAGATGATAATTATGAGGATGCTATAGATGTGGATAACCTTTATGATGAAATTACTAGACTCAAGAGATGTATAGAAGAAAAGAACATGATTATTGATACTCTACAATTTCAGATTGATGAAAAGGAAAAACATCTTGAAAAATTAGAAGGTGAAATTGTTGGTCTTAGAAAAGAAATTGAGAAAACAAAAACTATTAATCTCAAGTTTGTCAAAGGATCTGAAACGTTGAATGAGATTATCAGTGTGCAGCGATCTCCTCTAAATAAGACAGGTCTGGGCTACAATGGAGAAACTTCTCAAGCTTCCACTTCAAAAAGTTATCTTGATGCAGCAAGAAGAAATGAGCAAGAACACAAGGAAGATCATCAGGTAAAGCAGGGACAAACTTCAAACTATCAGGGGCAATCCAGCTTAAGGGTGAACAAAAGCCACAACCAGCCACAGGTAAAACCTTCTCAATTTGGTTCAAGAATAGATGAAAATAGAAATTACAATCAGTCGGCTGGTAGATTCAATAATCGCAGAAACTTCTTCAATGGACAATGCTTTTCTTGCCATAACTTTGGTCACAAAGCAGCCCAATGTGTTGCGTATAAAACAATCATGACTAGGGAAGCTCAAAAACAAAGAAGCATGACAGGGAATACAAAAAGGACCTATAACAATTTTTCAGCTCTTGAAAATGAAGTTGAATGCTCTATTTGCAATAATTTTGGACATGAAGATGTTGAATGTAGAAGCAGGTTTCCGGAAAGAAAGGTACAAGAACAAAAAAGGGAACAAACCTCAGGCACCAAAACATGGAAAATAAAGGAACCTCAAACAGAAAGATGTGGGATAGCATTCTATGCAGAAGGACAAGAAAATCTATGGTACATTGACAGTGGATGTTCAAAGCACATGACAGGTGATAAAGAAAAACTTGAATCTTATTCTAATTTAGAAAAGGGAAAGAAAGTCTCTTTTGGAAATGATACTCCTGCAACTATAAAAGGAAAAGGTATTGCTCCTTTAAAAGAAGATGTTAAGGCTGGAAATGTTTTGTTTGTTGATGGACTAAAGCATAATCTTCTAAGTGTAAGCCAGATGTGTGATCAAAGAACCGAAGTTATATTCAGATCAAATGGATGTCTTGTTCGTGATCTTGATACAGGTAAAACAGTTCTCAAAGGAAAAAGAACTTCAAATAATCTATACATTTTTGATGAAGAACAACAACAATGCTATTTAAGCAAGGATGAAGAGCACTGGTTATGGCATCGAAGATTGGGACATCTAAGCTTCTCACAAATAAGGAAAGCTTGCAAATATCAGGCAGTTCGCGATCTTCCAGATATCAAAATTCCTGACAACACCATGTGCAGATCATGTCAGTTTGGAAAACAGACTAGAACTAACTTTCCAGAGAAAGAAGGATCAGCCAGTATGCCTCTTGAGCTAGTACATACAGATGTATGTGGACCATTCAGAAAAAGAACACCTAGAGGAGAGGAATACTTGATATTATTTATTGACGATTTCTCCAGGTTTGTTTGGTTAGGACTTATGAAGCACAAAGATGAAGCTTTCGAAAAATTCAAATCCTTCAAAGCCTTGGCTGAAAATGAATCAGGTCACAAGATTAAGTGCCTCAGATCCGACAGAGGTGGAGAATTTACTTCAAATGAATTTTTCGATTTCTGTGATGAACATGGAATAAGGAGAGAATTTTCTACAGCTAGAACTCCTCAGCAAAATGGAGTAGTGGAAAGAATGAACAGAACAGTCCAGCAAATGGCTCGTGCTATGCTTGATGAATCAGGAACTCCTGCAACCTTCTGGGGTGAAGCTGCACATGCGGCAGTTATTATTCTCAACAAGACAAATGTCCGAGTGAACAGCACTCAAACTCCTCATGAGCTCTGGAGTGGTAAAACTCCTTCAGTAAAGCACTTCAAAATCTTTGGGAGCAAATGCTATATCAAAAATACTGAGGAGCAGCTTGGCAAACTTGATCCTAGAGCAGATGAAGGAATTCTTCTTGGCTACTCTCCACATAGCAAAGCATACAAATGCTACAATAAAAGACTTGGCAGAATTGTTGAAAGCATTGATGTAGTGGTTGATGAGAAAGGATACATTCCTAGGCAAATACATCGTGAAGACATTGAAGAAGATGAAAGCTACCCTCAAAGACAGAATGATGAAGAAGAAGAACCGCAAGAACAATTTCAAGACGGACCTCACGAAGAAGCAGAAGAAAGAACAAGAATAGAAGAAAAGACTCCATCCAGATATGTTCAAAAGAACCATCCAGAATCTCAGATCATGGGACAAAAGGAAGCAGGTATACAAACTAGAAGAACAGTTGCAGAAGCTTCAAGTTATTTGGCATTACTCTCCTCTACTGAACCACAAAATGTGAAAGAAGCATGCAAAGATGAATGTTGGGTGAAAGCAATGGATGAAGAACTTGAGCAAATCGAAAAGAACAATACTTGGGAGCTGGTTCCTAGACCAAAGGATAAGAATGTTATCGGAACAAAATGGGTTTTCAAAAATAAATTGAATGAAAATGGAGAAGTAATTAGAAACAAAGCCAGACTTGTTTGTAAAGGGTATGCACAGCAAGAAGGAATAGACTTTGAAGAAACTTTTGCTCCTGTTGCAAGACTTGAGGCCATCCGAATGTTTCTTGCTCTCTCAAGTTGTCAGAACTTCAAAGTATTTCAAATGGATGTGAAATCAGCTTTTCTGAATGGAGACTTGGATGAAGAAGTGTACATTGAACAGCCAGATGGTTTCATTCTTGGAAACGATCCAAATCTTGTATGCCGATTAAAAAAGGCTCTCTATGGTCTCAAACAAGCTCCAAGGGCTTGGTACTACCGGTTGGACAAATATCTTCATCAACAAGGTTTTTCAAAAGGTTCAGCAGATAGCAATCTTTATATAAAAGTTGAAAATGACAAATTACTAATACTTGTTGTGTATGTAGATGACATTATTTTTGGCAGTAATGAAGAAGCTATGAGTCAAAGCTTTGCCTCAGTCATGCAGAAAGAATTTGAGATGTCCTTGCTAGGAGAACTGACATACTTTCTTGGTTTGCAAATCCAACAAAAGAAAGGAGGAATCCTTTTATCTCAAACCAAGTATCTCAAGCAGATTTTGAAGAAATATGGCATGGAAGATGCAAAACCAGTATGTACACCCATGGTTACAGGATGTAGTCTCAGTGCAAATGACGAATCTGCAGCAGTTCATCAACCAACCTACAGATCTATGATTGGAAGTCTACTATATTTGACAGGTACCCGACCAGACATCATGCATGCAGTTGGAATAGTTGGAAGGTTTCAGGCAAATCCAAAGGAGACTCATCTTCAAGCAGTAAAGAGAATCTTCAAATATCTTCAAGGGACTCAAAATTATGGCCTATGGTATCCTAGAGATACAGATCTCACTCTTCATGCTTATACAGATGCAGATTGGGCCGGAAGCGTGGATGACAGGAAAAGCACAAGTGGTGGTGCATTCTTTATGGGTTCTAGACTGGTATCTTGGTTCAGCAAGAAACAGAGTTCAATTGCCTTGTCTACAGCTGAAGCGGAATATGTTGCGGCTGCATCTTGTTGCACCCAACTTCTTTGGATGATGCAGACTTTGCAGGATTATCAAATCACTTGTACACCTCCTATTCCTATCTTATGTGACAACACAAGTGCAATCAGCATCTCAAAGAATCCGGTTATGCATTCAAAAACCAAGCACATACCAATCAAGTACCATTTTCTCCGGGAACAAGTACTTGAACAGAAGGTCAAGTTGGAGTATGTTCCTTCTAAGGAACAAGTTGCTGATATTTTCACCAAACCGTTGCCCAGGGACACTTTTGAATACCTCAGGCAAAAGCTGGGGGTTGTTGATGCATCATCTCACTGTTGACCATCTTCCTATTGATGGTATAGGCTCAGGGGGAGCACATAATGCATTGTTGGCATTATGGAGAAGGAGATCTTGGAAATAGCTGCAATATGTCTCTGTCTCCTTCATGATGGATTTCTGGTTACAAATCTGGAGAAGCATGAGCATAGGGGGAGCATACCCTTTGCTCTTGATGTCAAAGGGGGAGAATGATGAAGCTGAAGATTATGTGGTTGCCATCAAGTCCAAAGGGGGAGTTTGTTGGCATTATGATTCAGGTGTTGTACTTGATGGCAAACTCTTTCAGATGGTAAATCAAGAAGGACGCAGGAAATTTTGTTCAGCAAGTGCGTCCCCGCAGGTATTCCATACAGAACCCGCGTCCAGGGACGCTGGCCAGCCGTTCAGAAGGTGCGTCCGCCCAGTGCACACATTTCAAGGTAGAGAAAAGCTCGTGGGGGCTTCTTGTGTGGTATCTAGCCGACGGTTGCGTGTTTCTATGGTGTCGGCTCGTGGTATTGTTCCACGCTTTGGGGAGAAGCTTGCCTATATAAAGCAAAGGAGTTCATTTGGATTAAGCATCATCTTGGTTGATCATCTCTTGGTGTGATCTAGTCCATATCTTTAAGGGTAAATCTTCTAATGGACTACGATCTATATGGCGCATGATCAGATCTGTGGATCTGAGTGTTTGGGTTGGTTCTGAAGTCCTCTTATCTTCTATATCTAAAAGGACGCAGATTCAGTGAAGGGAAAGTGCGCCGGGACGCAGTACAGTAAAGGATCAGGAGCGTCTCTGAAGCGAAGGACGCGGCGCGACTGTGGTATTGGGTGCGTCTCTGAAGCAAAAGACGCGGCGCGATAGTGTTGATGTGTGCGTCGGTCGCAGACAAGCAAAAGTAACAGTGCGTCTGCACGCAGAACAGCATAAGGTATACTGCGTCCAGTCGCAGGCCACAGAAAGAAAATATGCGTCCCTGTCTCAAGATGATCTGTTAACTGTATATTTCTGTTCATAAGGTGTTCTGGGTTGTTTCTGTAATTACTGATCTGATATCTGTAGTAGACTGTATCTGTTGTATACTTGTTGATCATTTTGAAAAAGAAGTAGGGGGTTGTAGCTCCCTTCCAGGAGAAGTCTGGAAAACAAAAAAGAGTTGTAGCTCTTTGCAGGTTGCAGCCTGCGTGCTGGTAAAGGACTGCACCAGTACAAAATCATTGTAAAAAGAATTTCTTGAAAGAAGATAGAGACATTATTGCAGCAGGTGGTTTTTCTCCCGCATTGGGTTTCCACCTTACATCTTGTGTTCCTTGGTGTGACTGTCTATTTTCTTTATTCATGCTCATTGTTTTATGGTACTGATATGCGAGAATATTTCAAAAGATCAAATAAGGAAGATTTGGTAAATTGCTAGATAATACTGATTCCCCCCCCCCTCAGTATTATTTCCAACAGTTATGGCCTTCCGAGAGAAATAATTACAGATGGAGGACCACAATTTTCCGGAAACAAATTAGCTGCAACTCTTAACAATTATCACGTCCAGCATAAAATTACTACCCCATATCACCCGCAGGCGAATGGGCAAGTAGAAAGTAGCAATAAGGTAATAGAATCAATTTTAACAAAAACCATTGCTTCAAATAGGCGTGATTGGGCCGCCCGACTACCCGAAGCACTCTGGGCTTATAGAACCACATGGAGAAGCACCACCGGTTATTCACCCTATCAATTAGTGTTTGGAAAACAACCTATTTTCCCCATAGAATTTGAAATCCAAACACTACGAACTGCACAGGAAGTTGGCCTAGACTTAAGTGAGGCACAAATTAATCGATTACAGCAGATTAATGAATTGGACGAAATAAGGCTCTCTGCATTACAGAATACAGCACTTATTCAACAGCAACGAGCTAAATGGCATGATGCACTTATCAAGAACAAAGTCTTCCACGAAGGAGACTGGGCTCTGTTATATGACTCTCGGTTTCAGGACTTCCCAGGGAAACTGCAGACTCGTTGGTTGGGGCCATACGAAATCCAGAAAGTACATGATAATGGGACCCTTACTCTGATCACAATCGACGGTTCTGGATATGCATTTAAGGTAAATGGCCACCGAGTTCGTCTCTATCGCAGGCCACTCACTCGGGAATCCTTCTGTCAGCAGTTACGTCGAGACACTGATATGGAAATTTTAGGGGAGGAAGCAAAATCTTCCTCACCTACAATTCAGTAAGGAATGCATTTTTTCCTATAACTTGTACATAAATTTTGTATATACGTTTTCTTAACATTTTTATTGATCTTTCTCCTGTTTTTGTGTTTCTGCTGTTCCTTTCCAAAAAGGAACAGCTTTTGCGAGTTTTTGTTGTTCCTTTTCAAAAAGGAACAGCATTTGTGATGTTCTGCTGTTCCTTTTCAAAAGGAACAACATTTGAGACGTGTTGCTGTTCCTTTTCAAAAGGAACAACACTTGTGAGTTTTGTTGTTCCCTTCCAAAAAGGAATAGCATTTATGAGTTTTTGCTATTCCTTTTCAAAAGGAATAGCTTTTGTGATTTTTTGCTGTTCCTTTTGAAAAGGAACCACTTTTGCGAGTTTTTGTTGTTCCTTCTCAAAAGGAACATCTTTTGCGAGTTTTTGTTGTTCCTTTTCGAAAAGGAACAACATTTGTGATGTTCTGCTGTTCCTTTTTAAAAGGAACAGCATTTGGGAGTTTTTGCTGTTCCTTTTCAAAAGGAACAACACTTGTGAGTTTCTGCTGTTCCTTTTCAAAAGGAACAGCATTTGGGAGTTTTTTTGCTATTCCTTTTCAAAAGGAACAACACTTGTGAGTTTTTGCTGTTCCTTTTTAAAGGAACAACATTTGTGATTATCTGTTGTTCCTTTTCAAAGGGGACAACATTCATGATCTTCGGCTGTTCCTTCTAAAGGAATGGCATCTTAACTATTTGTTTTGCATGGATTCTTCTCTGCTGTTCCTTTTTCAAAAGGAACATCATTGCCATGTTTTTGCTTTCTGTGATGATTTATATTGAGGATGCTTTTCGCCCATGTTCTCTCCAGTCTTTAAGATACAGCTATGCACTTATGCAATGAATATAAATCACAACATACCGAAGTCAGCAGATCATAAATCGCTATCTTTATAGGGCCTAGTATTGATAAGAGGACAAGAGGAGGGACATACTTACCTCTCATCTCCGTTGTCATTGACTTATTCCCATTGTCTTGGTTGGTTATCTTTATCATGGCGATTTCCCTAAAAAATTTCTCTGATTATTACTCAGGGATAAGAGCAGAGGATTTATATCTTCCTGTTGGGATGATAAGACTTCTTCCACCATTCCCACTCTTAAGGAGTGCTGAACCACCCTTATGTGTAAATAAATAAGAAAAAGTGCTTTGCAAAAAGAAAAAATGAATATGGATTATTAATTGTCAAATGCAGGATAAGGGGTCTCATCAAGAGCCAGCCTACCATGATCATCAGGATGGAAGCGAAGTGGCATTCCCAGTATGGCCACCACACCAGGGATATGGTCCAAAAGGTGCACTAAATAAACAGACCTTGGAACAGGGGGTCTCATCACGAGCCGGCCTGTCCACGTTTCGCACCTTCCTTGTGAATGGCATTATGGCCACCTGGTTACCAAGCCAGCATAATGGCCTGCATTTTGACAAAATACTTTTTTATACACACAAAGGATCATGGTTCCGGGGGTGAAATAAACAACTCTGCCAAGGTTATGAACACCTGTCGGCAGCAGAGCTCTGTTAATGGTATCGAAGTCGTAATGGTTACACCAACAGGGATGATATTAATACTTCTTTGTCTCTTCTATCCTATGAATAATTCATATTTTATCTCCCGATGAATATATCGCATGAACACTCATTACCACCAATCATGGCAAAGGAACTGACAATGACCTCTGGGGACTTCGTACGATTGACAGACGTCCCATCCCCCGGCCTCGCATCATATCACGCAGACCCTTATGTAAAACGCGATCCACCTTTTTGCCTCGATTTCGGTATTTCGTTGTCCATCTAAAACATGGCATAATTTTATATGCTGTTCCTTTATGACTTGGTTAAACAATGGCTGCTGCTCCTCTATTTGACGGCTGGGGCAGCCTATCACATCGCGGGGGGGAAGGTAATCTCATTACTCCACGAGTTACGTGTCAGCACACCACTCGGGGAAGATAGTGTACGAAGGTATGGCATGGTTTAACGGTATGATAATTCTATTTTACGCAAGTTGCCATCCACAATTCATTCTGTTGCATACTCTGTTTTTTTGCGACGATCACCCTCTCTGCGTTTCAAAAACAACACAGGCAGTTGCTGTTCCATTGGAAATTCTTAGTGGAACCATGGGAGGAAAGGCAATCCGAAGCGAACCTCAGGAGTTGACAGTCTCCGCTGCTGCCCGGGAGATCCTGGAAAAGGCAGGATGGCTGAATTATTTCAGTCGCCTACAAGAATCAAACGAAACAGTGGCGTTGGAATTTCTGCAAAATTTGCAGGAGGACTACTCCATAGTAAGAGAAAGGCGGATAGCGGTCACTGATGATGTAATTGCAGAAGTCTCAGGACTACCAGCCGCCGGACCCGTATGGACGCTGAGGAAAGAAAGATTACAAAAGATTATGGAGATTTTCCAGGATGAAGGCCAAAGCTTGACAGTCAAGGGGAAGGGAGTTCTGCCAGCAACGTTAGGAGAACCCTGGACCGAATTAGCAAAGATAGTGCAGAGCTACATCACTTGTGAAGGAAGGAAAGATGTGGTAAGACCGCGTCATCTTAAACTCTTAGCTGTTTTGAAACAAAAATGTTCTGTAAATCTGCCTGCACTTTTAAATTCATTATTGCATGATGCGGCCCGAAGCCTGAAAAAGGCACAGCACGTAGAAACGGTTGTTAGCCACCATGGATTGATCCGATTGATAGTGAGCCATAGTCTCACTCAACAGCAGAGCAGCTGGGAGGAGCTCATTGCATTGATTGAGGGGGGATTGGTTGCACCATCCCCAAAACCTAAACATTCCTCTAGCACACCAGAACGATCAGAAAAACGCAGAGAATTGGCAGCAGAAAAACATGTTGCTCCAAAACGTAAACATTCTTCAAGTACACCGGAACGACCAGAAAAACGCAGAGAATTGGTAGCAGAAAAACCTGTTGATAGTACACCTGAACAACCTGAGAGACCAAGAAAATCAGCCCGGCTAGCTCGAATACGAGGAAGGCTGGAAAAGATTCGGGAGAGCACCAGCCAGCCAATCGAGATTATAGACGAACCTCCAGAACCAGAAGGAGGACCTTCCGAAGAAAATGCTGGACAATCTGGGGGCGAGGCTGAGCAAGCCGGAGAAGGAGTCGAGGAGGGAGACGTGCACTCCGAAACAGAAACAGAAGCTGGACACTCCAAAGCAGTCACTGAGCAGGACAATCAGGAGGAGGAAGTAGTACAGCCAGAGAGCAGCCCGCTGCGAGACCCTGTGGGCGAAGATGAATTGGCCGCAATCCTGGCCAATATGGGGGAGTATGGCCAACCCTCCAGCCCAGCAGGTCCTCCCGATGTACCTCCAGAGGAAGACATACCTGAGAAATCACATGCAGAAGAAGCAGGAGAAGAAAACCCGCCCGTTCATGAGGAAGAAATAAGAGACACCAATCAGGAACAATCTGTTCCCAAGATACCAGAAGAAATTCTAGACGGAGTAGGAGCAGATTTAAGGGCCAGTCATAAGCCCTCTGTTGAGGCAAGGGAAATCAAGAAATTAAGGAGGAAACAGCAGAGGTTGCTGAACACTATAGCCCAGCTCCGACAGAAAATTCGGATTCTGAAAGCCAGTCTGAGGATACAAAGGACCACAAGGAAAAGAAAAAGGACCACTGCAGCCAAATCCCGTAGAACAAGAAGACGGAGGACTTATAGTCACCCTGTTGGTCAAAACCCAGCTGGAAGACCTGCTGCTGTTCCAATTGTCACTGAAGAACAGACTGCTGTTCCAAATGACGTTGAGGAACAGACTGCTGTTTCATTTGACACTGAAGAACAGACTGCTGTTCCAAATGACGGTGAGGAACAGACTGTTGTTCCAATTGATACTGAAGAACGAACTACCGTTCCAATTGAGGCAGAGGGACAGGATGATGTTCCATTAACAAAGGAACAACAACAACCTTTCATTCGTGTTAAGAAAGAAAAGGAGAATAAGGAGATCCAACAGAGGCACCACCCTCAGGGGTAATCCGGGTTCTGAACTCCAAACAGTATAACAAAAAGGTTCAGGTAAAACTCCCGGCCTCTACGGCTCTATGGAAAAAGGATATGAAAACAAGAACCTTGCACAAGCTGATGAAGCAAGCTCAGCAAGAAGCTGAACAACTGAGAGAGCAAACAGTCCCCCGGGAGAAATATGAAGAGTTGCAACAGCAACTTCGGGATATTAGTCAGTCTGAGAGCCAGGCCTTCGAAGGCTGGCAAAATGAGCAAGAAAAGGTTGCAAAGGTAACTCGCCGCTTAGATATTGTTGTTAGGCAGATGGATACTATGTGTTCTTTGTATAATGACGTTCTTGCCTGTAGGGCCCCTGCTAAAAACTATGCTTTATTTTTGCTTGAACGATATTTACGATTAAAGATAAAAGTTGTCAGGGCAGGTACCCCTATACAAATCAATACTGTTAATGATTTCATAGATTGTTGCAAGCATTATGGAATTAAGGTTCAAAGATTATTGTGTGAATTTTACTTGCATAACCTCGTGCTAGACCAGGAAACTAATTTAAACCCTGGTCCTTTTGTTGGGGACATACAATTGCAAGCCTTCGTTTCATTCAGGGTTAACCAGCTAAAATGGCTCAGGGCTTATAATACTTTTCAGAGACAGGAAAATAGCCTAGACTTGTGGGTGGGAGCCAAGCCTAGAGACCCAGTGCTGTTATGGAGAACACATAGGAACCTTATGAGAACCCCGGGTGTTATGGAGACATTAGGACCCATGCACGAGGACCTAATCCGACACAGTCTGGAATATTTTTTGACTATTAAAGACCTCGCCATCGATGCTGCAAAATTCCGATACCGGATTTCTAACCCAAACATCCAGCTCAGGGAACCGTTCAAATATGAAAATTTTGAGCTGACCGCCAGCCGATTGAACCTTTATGGCGAGCGTATTTTGCAAGCAGGGCCATCCTGGTTAGGGTATCGATTTCGTAGTCCAATTATTTGGCACCCTGCACCTAGATATCAGGCCTTGTATGAAATGCCTGAAGGTCAAACAAATCAGTTCTTTGATGATCTAGTTTCTCATCATGGTTGTAGGCCTCCACATGAGGTTCCCTCTCCGGCCTATTCTCTTACCGCCTTGCATGTCAATTATAATGTTTTCATGAGGGCATGAAATAGGGTAAGCAGGGGGGTGTGTGGAGCACTGGAAAGGTATGTTTTTGACAAGCAATTTAGTGACTTTTCAGTAGAAATTGTAACCCTTTCTGCATCATGAACTTAAAGAAATAAAGAATTTTAATAGAATGTGTGAGAATTAGTATGGAAAGCTTAATTGTTGATAATTGTTATTTTTCTATGCAGGAAAAGGTGGAAACGAAGAGCTGCCGTTCAAAAGGGAAAGACAAAGGAGAAATAACTGCTGCCCCTTTAGAAGGGAACCGGATGCAAACGAGATCGAACAGATTGAAGCAGAACGACCCAGGAAAGAAAGAAGGGTTACCAATTCGATGGAACAGGGAAAGAAAAGTAAAGGGTTAACGGCTTGGCGAATCCCTCAGGATCTTTGATCCTGAGGGATCGCTGTTTTGCTTATTTTTGTTACCTAGGTACCTTCGCCATTACTTTTATAAAAAGGAACAACATCGTTAAGCAAGGGGACTTCCTATGTAATTTTGAGTTTCAAACTCAACTTTGATCATCGACTCTCACTGAGATTTGGTTTGCTGTACGTTTGTTGATGCACTAATATAAGAGACTTGGTGTTTATTTCATCTCTGCGTCTGGAGTAATCTAAGGCGGTGTACCGTTGGAAGCTAAGGGCTCGGCTCCGAAGGACACTTGCTTTTGTATCATTATAATTTGATTTCTGCGTGGTTTGTTTATCTTTCTTGCTCGGTAATCTGACATGTTTTTCATATGCTATTCCATGCTCTGTTATGATTAATTCATTAATGGTTTCTTCAGGAGATTTATGTAGTGACTCTGTATTGTGTGAGTGAATCTTTTCAGAGTTGATTGCATGTTATCAGTCCAAACCAACTATTTCTATTACAGAGCCTTTATACTGAATATTACTGTATTAGGATTCATTTGAAATCTCAATTATTGGAATCCGGAAGTAATGTTATTCTATTTGGAAACATAGTCATATTCTCTTTAATCATCAGATTGCTATATTAGCATGTTGTGTATATATGGTTGATGCTTGCTGTTCCATAATTCATCTGTGAGTGTTGTTCCATAAAGTACATTCCATCGAGGTTGCCTTAAGAGAGAAGATTGCTATTTTATTGCAGAGTGTGAGTTTGGTTCAATAGAGCAAGTTTAGTTCTGACTCACGAGGCTTAGTTCATTTATTGCTGTTCCATTTACTGTTGTTCCATTTCAGACTTGCTGTTCCATTTCCTGTTTGTTGTTCCATTTTACTTTCTGCCGTTCCATTTACTTGTAATTGCTGCTTTGGTGTGAGAGAAGGTCTAAGGCTGTAGTGAGCCTCAGCATTCGCTGCCTAGCTCCCAGACCTATGGTCCATGCTCTAATTTCCTTTCCATCAGTTTCTAGAGGGATGGGTTATCGCTTCTGCACCCTTGACTGATAAGCTGCCTTGTGTGATTTTATTCCTTTACAAGTAATTTAGTCATAGCTTAGCATCAGTTTACTCTTGTATTTTCTTAACGTTGTACTACTAAGCATTACTCTGACGAATAGCCTCGGATTGAGATACTCTTTGCAATAACAAAGCGTTTCCAGATTGACTTATTAATGTGGAATAACTAGAGGTGAAAGAGACCCTTGTAACAGCTCTACAGGGGGTAGCTTCAAAGTCCTCAATTATCACCTGGGGGCAACCTCAAGATACCCAATTTGCACCTAGGGGGCAACCTCAAGGACAATACATACAGACGGGACAGTACGTTCCTCAAGGTGAACCTCAGACTCAATATGTACCTCAGGGTCAACCCCAGTATCAATATGTACCTCAAGGTAAACTCCAGTATCAGTATGTGCCTCAGGGTTATCAACCTCAAGGTCAGTACTCGAACCAAGGTTTCCAACCACCTTCCGGTCAATCATATGTTCAAGGAACTGGAAATGTACCTCTGAATTATCAACCCTACCCTCAACCCGGTTATGGTCCTCAATATTCTCAACCTGTTATGGGTCCGTACCCCGGAATGAACTTAGTGTGGGATCCATCTCAAACTCAACAGTTCTTGCAACTGAATGTACAGTTGTCATCTCAAACTGGACAACCCTTAGTTTCTGGTTCACCCCAGCAACCTGCCTAGTCTACTATTAAAACTTCTGTACCTTTTGTAGTTTCTCAGCCTGGGCCTAGTAGGCCCTGTACTCCGCCTCAAACGGCTGCTGTAACTACTGCAACATCTGTTCAATCTACCCCACCTACTTCTGGAGTATTGACAGCTCGGGTTTCTACTGTTCCTGTATCAACTCCTCAGACATATTTACCTCAGTCTGGATCCACAATCCAAACTTTGGTTCAGATGCTTGTAGGACAACCTGGTTCAAGTACAGTTGTCACAAGTAAACCTCAATTTACTTATCAGCCGTACCAGGGACAGTACCAATTCGGTCCTGCTGTGCAGCAGCCAGCCTATCAGTATCAACCATACCTTGGGTATACATATCAACAACCTCAAAAACCCCAGTACGGTCCAGTTAATCCTAGTTTTCTAGGAGGATACAATATCCCAAATGCAATTACAATTCCTAGTTATCCTGGATATCCTCCTCCTAGGGCTGGTCTCATGACCCAGAGTTTTAGGGACCCTAATCGTCAGTTACCATTTATCGCAACTTTGGACTTGCCTGACTTGTTGCGCCTTACGAACGATCCCATTAACTATCTTCTGTTTTGGCCGCCAATGCCGAATAAGTTGCCTAGTGATATTCCTAAGTTTGAAGGCAAATCAGGAGAGGACTCGTTGAACCATGTGATGAATTATCACCTCTGGTGTGCGTCTAATTCCATTTCAGATGATTCAATCCGTTTAAGGCTTTTCCAGTGCACTCTAATTGGTCTTGCGGCCAAGTGGCACATTGAGTTACCGCGAGCCACTTTTTATAATTTCAGTCAACTAGCTACTTCGTTTTTAACTCATTTTCAGTTGCCTGTCAGATATGAAAATGGCACAGAATTACTAACTTCATTAAAGTAGTCAACGTCCACTTACATTTCAGATCAGATTCATGAATGGAGACGTCGACAGCGTTTAGTGAAAGTTTTTATTCCGGATCAGATCTTAGCCAAATGGCTTGTAAAATCTTTATTACCAAATATCACTGAGGATGTAGCTAAGGCTGGAGTTGTTACTGAGGAGCAAGTAATTGCTCAAGCACAATACCTTGACTTAGTTTATACGCAGTCAGGTACGTTACACGAGAAAATCCCCGATCTTGCTAAGCAAAATCAAATCACTGCAGCTCCTTCAGGGTCTCATGCCGATGATGGTATGATTGGTACAGTTAATACCAAAAGTAAGAAGAAGTCTTCCAAGAATTCTTCTCCTATCATAACCTTGCCAGATTCCCCGACAGGAGATTCTTTCGCAGAAATTTCCGCCGATATTCATGTTGTAGAGTCATCTATAGCCAAATCAAAATCCGGTGGTAAGAAGAAAGGGGAGAAGAAAAATAAAATAGATAAAAATTCAAAAGAGAAACCAGAAAAAGTGGAATCAAATGATGAGAAATGCAAACCTCACTATCCTTGTCTCATTTGTGACGAAGAGCATTTTACAAGAGACTGCCCTCATCGAGCAGAGGTTGCAAAAATTGTCAAAGGTTCCCAAACGCCTGCTGTTTTGAAGGATCCTTTTCCAAGTCAAGACAGTAAGATGATAGGTTCTTCCTCAAATGCCAACAAAGAACCCATACTGATGATGTTCCATGTTAGGCTTGTGACTCGGTCACATGATTATGGAATTAAAAGTCCTTTTCATGGTAAAGAAGTAGAATCTTCTCATTCTAACCCATCAACCTCAACTCCCGGTTCTGATCCGCTACAGATCAAGAAACCTAATCCAGACTTAGTAATCAAACCGCCCGCCAAGGGTATACTTCGAAAGTCAGCTTTCAATCCACATGCGAGAGTGGCTCAGAACTATAACATTGTTGAAGATTTGGCTGTTTCACCTTCAGCAATGTCGGCTTTGGAAGTGCTGCAATCATGTCCAGCACAACGTAAATTACTATTGTCGGCTATAGGAGTTGTTGACATTTAGACTCGAACCTTATAATTTTTGATCTAGAAAATAGTACACCACGCTTACCTCATCAAATGGCTTTCCAGATCCCAGCATTAGTAAAAAACAGACCTATTTATAGGACTATGATTGATGAGGGAGCCTCAACATGTATTATGTCGATACAGTGTTGGAGATCGCTTAGTTCTCCTTCGCTAAATAAATCCGGACGATTCTAAAGGCCTTTGATGGCCGTGGGTTTCACTCTTTTGGCATTCTACAGGATTTACCTATAGGGGTAGAAGGCAAAAATGTTAATCTAGATGTGGAGGTGGTTGATGCCCCTCTAGATAACAACCTTCTCTTGGGTCGTAGTTGGTCTTACGCTATGACAACTGTCGTTTCATCGTTCTTTCAGCTTATAAAGTTCCCTCATAATGGAAAGATCATAACTATAGACCAGCTGACTTACTTTTCATCTGACCCAACCTCTTCTGAAAGTATTCAGCATGTCGGTAAAACGACTATCCCGTATAAGGATGTTGGAGTAGGACTAGTTAAAGATGTTGGTTTACTCGGAACTTTTCCTTTTCCTCCTATCAACGCATCGTCTTCTACTGCAACCATTCATATGATTTTGTCAGACACTATTGTTTATGATGATCCTTGGATCGTACCTTCTGAATCTGAGATAGACTCATTTGGTGATGTTATGCCTTTGAGTCCATATGAAATTGCATATCAGGCCGTGCAGTCGCTTTCCAACCCATCTTCAACCAAAATTGACTTAATTAATGTGGTCCATGAGAAATCATTTTCAACATCAAACTCGGATTCAACAACGTTTTCTGAACTTGTTCACACTGATGAGAAAATTCGTGAAATCCTATGTGTCGATGATTTACCATAGGAAGATCTTCATCATAGATCTTCATTTTTACCCGACAGTGATCATTTTGAAAATAATTTTTCATCAATTTTTACGACTGAATATGTCAAGGAACCTCAGAATCCAATGAAAAATCCCAATTCAGAGTTAAATTTTGGAAACATTTCTCGAACTATTCCTATTGATATTTCGGTTAAGCCTGGTATTGTTAAAAACATTCATATAGGTGCCTCGTGTACGGAAGATGAAATTCAAACATATAAGGCCCTATTTCAAGAATTCCGCGACATGTTTTCATGGTCATATGAGGAAATGCCAGGAATTGATCCCACAATTGTTGTTCATGAAATCAAAACTTACCCGGACACTAAACCCGTCCGGAAATGTTTGCATCAGATCCACCCGAGAAATGCTGTTGCTATTAAAGCAGAAGTTGAAAAATTACTCAAAGTAGGTTTCATTTATCCGATTCCGTTAACGGATTGGGTATCGAATATTGTTCCTGTTGACAAAAAGCAAGGGACAATAAGAATATGTATCGATTATAGGGATATTAATCAAGCCTGTCCAAAAGAAAATTACCCAACTCCCTATATCGATCAAATCATTGATGATTGTGCTAGCAGTGAAATATTTTCCTTCATGGATGGTTTTTCCGGATACAATCAAATCAATTCTACCTGCTGATCAACAAAAAACGGCTTTCATTTGTCCATGGGGGACATTTTCTTATTGCAAATTACCTTTTCGGCTCAAGAATGCCGGGACAACTTTTCAAAGGGCCATGTCTTATGCATTTCATGACATCAAGCACATTGTGCAACCCTATCTCGATGATTTGCCTACTCATTCATTACATAGAGCTGATCATCTCATCCATTTACGAGAAACCTTTATGGGGTGTAGGCATTATCGGATTAGGTTGAATCCACACAACTGTGTTTTCTGTATAGAAACGGGTTGGTTACTGGGGTTTGTTGTTTCGAAAGCCGACATTCGTGTCGATCCCTCGAAGGTTGAAGCTATTGTCAAATTGCCTCCTCCTTCGAGTCTTCGCCAACTCCAAAGTTTGCAAGGGAAAGCGAACTTTTTACGTTGATTCATTCCTAACTATGCTGATATTACAAAGGGTTTTACCCAGTTGTTGAAATAGAATACTCCATTCTTTTGGGATGAGATAGCTGAGAAATCTTTTGATGCACTAAAACACGCGTTGACCCATGCACCGTTATTGCATCCTCCCAACTATAACCAAGACTACTTGTATCTCGTCGCCTTGCATTCCACCATTGGAATGGTGTTAGTTCAGGAAGATGAATTCGGTACTGAACATGTGATATATTACCTTAGTCGAACTTTAAATCCAACTGAGCTAAAATACTCACATGTGGAGAAATTGGCATTGGCAGTTGTTCAAGCTGTCCAACATTTTCGTCATTACATTTTACTATGTAAAACTACAGTAATTTCTGATTGCAACCCTATGATCTATATTTTAACCAAGCAATTGCTAGGGGGCAAGTACTCCAAATGGATTGTGATCCTGCAGGAGTTTGACTTGGAATTTGAAAAGTCTAAGTCGAAGAAATCTTTAGTTTTTGCAGAGTTAATGTGTGACTTCCCGCGTGCTGACACGGAAACTGTGGCGGAGGAGCCCATTGCAGACGAATCCTTGTTTCTAATCAGCACTTTAGATCCATGGTATGGGGATATCATCGTTTATCTCCAGACCCAATCCTTTCGGCCAGAAATTTCAAGGTCAGAACGTCGAAAAATACGATTCCAGTCCCAACAATTCAAAATTATTGGAGATACTCTTTATCGTCGTGGGGTGGACTCTGTTTTTCGACGTTATTTAACTCATGAGGAATCTGAAAGGGTTCTAAATGACTGTCACTCTGGAGCGTGTGGCGGTCATATGTCTGGGTATGCCATAGCCCAAAAGATATTCCGCGCTGGCTACTTCTGGCCGTCTTTGTTTAAAGATTGTATTAACGCGGTCCGAAAATGCCACAACTACCAAATTTCTGATTGAAAGATGCGCGCTCCACCTACTCCTCTCCACCCTATAGTTTTCGTCGGTCCTTTTGTAAAATGGGGTATCGATTTTAATACATGTAACCCTCACTCAGCCGGGGGGCATGCGTATATCATCCTTGCGGTAGATTATTTTACCAAGTGGGCCGAGGCGATGCCTACATTTGAGGCAGACGGCAAAACAGCTGCAATTTCCATGTTCAATCATATAATTGCTAGGTTTGGTGTTCCCCAAGCGATTATCACTGATCATGGGCATAATTTTTGAAATGTTATGATGACTGAACTTACAGGCCAGCTTGGCTTGCGTCACAATAGTTCAACTCCATATTATCCACAAGCTAATGGTCTGGTTGAAGCCATCAACAAAGTTCTAGTCATCATGATCCAACAAATCATTGGGATTCATAGGTCACATTGGCATAACATGCTATTTTCAGTGCTTTGGGTGTATCGAACCTCAGTAAAAACATCAACAGGGTTCACTCCTTTCCAACTAGTTTATGGTCTGGAAGTTGTGTTACCCATTGAATGCAAAATCCCGTCATTGAAAATGGCCATCGAGTTACTTCCAGCCACTTCTGAAGAGGAAAAACATTTGTTATACTTGGATCAGCTAGATGAGAATCGACGTGATGCTGCATTGGCGATCGAAACTCATGCAAAACGTATTAAAGCTCAGTATGATCGAAATGTGACCCCTCAAAATTTTTCAGAAGGAGACCTAGTCTTATTGTACGATCAAGAAAATGATAAATTAGGCACTGGAAAATTTGTGCCTATGTGGCATGGTCCTTATGCTGTCAAGCGAAAGCTGGAAAAAGGGGCCTATGAATTGGTAGACTTTGACGGGGTGTCTTTAGGTAAACCCAGAAATGGTCTTTACCTGAAGAGGTATTATGCTTAATAATAGGTCTGGAGATTTTTAGTTAGGTTAACTTTCTTTCTAGCTGGTGTGTTTTAGATTAAAAGTGTGCTTAGCTTAGAGAGTGTTTTTCGTCATTATTCCTGCTTATCTTGGTTTTACTCTTGATTTTGCAGATGTCGACGCCTCTCCAAACATACATTGGTTTTGTTGATGGTGCTTATCGTAATACACGAAACATTTCTTCCATAGCTTGGGTTATTTATTCGCCCTCTGACGAGTTGGTATCTATGCATGGGGTAAGCCTCAGTCAAACAACGAACAACATTGTCGAGTATAGTGCAGTGATTGAGTTATTATCTGAATCTATTTCATTTGGGATTCAGAGTTTGATAGTGAGGTTAGATTCTGAACTCGTTGTATTATAGCTTAATAGAGTATATGCCATTAGAAATCCAGTGTTATTGAGATTATTTTTGAGAGTACGTATCTTGGAACGCGAATTTGATTATATTGAATATCAACATATTCCAAGATCTTTAAATACATTAGCAGATGCAATTGCTTCTCGAACGTTAAGTAGACATTTGCAATAATCATACAGGTAAATTTAAAAACATTCCATAACATGTTTTACAAGATAAGCCGGTAATAGTGATATAGTATAATATAGGAGTGTGTCAAAATATACATCGTCCTCGATCATAGGTTGAAAAACACCTTATGATCGGCAAAAATGATAAGTACAAAAATAAAAAATGTCATATGTGTCTACAATAGGCGATCATCCTATCACTGGTGATGATCTCGATAAGAAACCACTGTACGGGCCACCTTACAAAGGAACCTCCTGAAAGGTCCTAGGACCCCAATCACATAGCGCTGTAGTCGACGAGGAATGTCATCTATGCCGGTCTCCGGAATGTCTCCTGTCAAACGCTCTAGATGGCTCTCCAATTCGGCCAAGGTCTCTGCTGATTCGTCCTGTGGGGCTAGTGCCGCTGCAGCTGGTTGTTTCCTCTCGTAAGGCCAAAGAGCGGCTGGTCGCTGTGGACCCACATCTGCATTTGAAACTTTTACTATCAATTTTGGGATGAGATAAAAAAAAAAAAAATTAAATTGGGAAAATGTTGAAAATGATTTTACTTGAGTCATCTGATTTCTCTCTTGGTGGAAGAGCCATGTCTGGGTCACCGTGAAAATCTACCCCAGCGTAAGGAAAGTCCTGAATAGTAAAAACCTGGTTTTCCAACCAATAGAAATACTCAGGTTTGAATCAAATGACCTCTGTCCCCTCATCAGGATGACGGGCCATAACTGCAACCCATCGCATCAGTTTGGGCTCTCGAGGAAGTCCAGCTCCAACAGTGAGGTGCTGTGTGACCAACATTGGGACCCTCTCCAAAACAAAGCTCATGAATAAAGCACCATATCCAAAGGTCTTCATTTGTCCGTTCTTGGCTCTAGTCAGTTGTCCTTTTACATTAGCCAACACAGCATCGCACCAGTTGAAGATGGTGCCACGAAAGCAGTCAACTACCATCCACATTTGAGATCCAGTGGCTATATGTAGTGCTACACTCCCGCAAAGCCTGGTAATAGTAAACGCGATTACCATGAATTCAGGAAGGGATATGGTTTTGATGTCTATCCGTTTGTCTCTAGTCTGGTTTACAGAACTCTAGCCGGAGGCTATCGATAGACTAGCCACCTGGCCTAGTGCCAAATAGAGTCAAATGTTCACCTCTCTTAGGCAAACTAGTCAAAAAGTATATGTCTTCCGGCTCCATTTCGAGCTGGTGACCACCAATGAAGAAGCACTGGTCCTATGCTCCACCTGTCTACCAGCCACTGCAAGAAGTCCACCTGGGCCCTCATGCCAGGTATGGCCCAGAATTTGTACAAGTCACATGCCTTCAATGCATCGATCGAAGGTTGATGATTTATCGTGGGAAGATCTACATCCTCATGCTCTCGTTCTCACCAACAGCATGATGTATACTCTACATCTAACTAAAAGGCGAATTAGAATATAAAAAATGGAAATTTTTGGGTGAATTTTGAGAAATTTAAGGTTAAAAACCCTTGTTGTGGGGACTCCACCCTCTCTGTTAGAGACAGTGCGTGGGTCAGCACCTTGCCTTCACGGCAGGTGCGGACCCCTGACTTTTTCCCCATTGCGAAAAAGTCAGGGTCCGCAGGCTACCTGTGTTGTGCCTGCGGGCCCCCACGCATGGGTTTCTAGCCTAAAAATCCTGTAAAAAATGAAATTAAAACCTAAAAACAAATTTGAAATGGATAAATTTGAAGAGTAGGAGGATGTGGATTACTTGGAGGAGACGGAGCTCGATTCCAATGGACAGATTTTCCGCAATCTTCAGGAGAAGTTTCTAACCAAAAGCTCTATTTTCTTACCCAAAACTCAAATGGTAAAAATGAATTGACGAAAGCCCTTTTTATAAGTTTTTTGAATAAATGAGTTGTTAATTTATTTATGTTTCACTTTAGAGAGGTAACTTTTGCAGCATTTTTATCCATTTTAAACAGGTATGAGTAATGTTTGAGTTTTTGTTTAGGATAACGGATTTTTTCAGTCGAAATCGGCCATTTTCGACGAAAAAAAACATTAGAGTCACCTTTAAGCTCTTTTCTAACTCCTAAAACATGAAAAGATCGCCGAGTTTTTCTTTTTAAACTCGTTAAAACGGAACTAAAAAGATGGTCCACTTACAGCTCTTTTCCTGACCGTAAAAACATGAAAAGATTGCCAGATTTTTATCGTTTCAAATTCAATATTGGTTATAAAATGATGTGTCATTGATCGCTTTTTTACTTTTTCGGATCAGAGGCACTAATTACGAAAAGTACTCCTTGGTCGTAATGATCAAGTGGTTCTCTCAAGTATTATTTTATACTTTTTTGGGCTTGGGAGACACAAATTTACGAAAAAGGTCAACCATGGAGTCTTCTTAAGTTTTTTCAGACTCTCTAAAATTGAAAAACGTTGAGTTTCTCCTATACTGGACTCGTTAAAATTTAACAGTAAAGGACCTGTTCAATTACAAACAGGAACGAACCACTCCTTCTTAGGGTTCGAATTTAAACTAAGTTGGACTCATCCGAAGGATGAGCTTATAATCAAGCAAATGTTATCCTCCTCAAGCTTGTCAAAAATAAAGAGGTACTTGCCAGAAATGGTGGGGGAAAAAAGAGAAAAATTAGCCTGTTTGTCATACTTTGTAACCACTATTGAACACGACACTTTTATTCACCTGGGTCGGGAAATCCTTTGCCTAACAGTTGTTCAAACCACATTGAAAGTCTTCAGCCAGTTTCTAGGTATTAACTTTGGGTCAATTGTCACCAAACCATCTGCTGTGTCGTTATGTGTTCAAGAGGTCAGTGCAAATAAGCCATTCATCTACAAAATATCTGTCATCCATCTTGACCATCCCTGAGTCAGTCCTTGCAACTAAATTTCTTCAAACATGATCTATGATTTTGTGTTGTGGGCTTGCCTACGACGGATCGCTTTCTATCGACTTCAGCTCATTATCTAGAAAGATGATCTAGAAATCGTCAATACCTTGGGATCTGCATGCCTCAATGGCAGGTTTCTCGCCTTCGACAATAGGTTGCATCTTTGACCTTCGATCAAAGGATTCTGTGGCATGTTCGACATCAACACATCTATTCACATCTCATGGATTGTACTGAGTACTTTGAGAGCCATTGACATTACTGGTGGTTTCTCTCACACTTGTTAATAGTTTACATCATTGACTGGTAATCAAGTGGTTTCTACCATGTTCAACTTCAACACATTCATTCGCATGGATAGAATCGTACTGTTTCGGGAAGTAGAAATGAAGACCCTGGATCTAGTTTCCGCCATCTAGGCTACGAGGAATTTTGTATTCATTATACTGTGGACTATTCATAAACAGATGGTTGCGTCCATACTGTGTCTACATGTGTCTATACTTGTGATGTATTACAAGATCATTCCTATATCAGAGCAGTAGTTAGTTTTCTAGTCATTTTTTATCTGAGTATGGGAATGCCTACCTCAGTGATGATATGATCTCATATATATATTTTGCATTGAATGTTTTTACAGGTTCCAACCAAGCTCTCCACAAGATGATCCTAGAAATGATGAAGTACTTCACTCTTCCTAGATGATAAATGAAATCCTCATCTACTATAGACTTCGCACTTTAGGGGGCAATCTGTTACACAAAAATATCGTCACCATGACTATTTGCAGTCAGTATGGGTCTATCATCACTTATACTGTCCTCCTAAGCAAGTCTCAGACCTCAGCTCTTCATGTCAAGCTTTGAAAATGAGAGAAAGACATTGAAAATCAACAAAGCTCTGGTTCCGCACTTTCTCTCATTGTTGCTTGCGGTCCCGCACCCCCTGTTCACATTACCTGCGGACCTGCCCACTCTGTCTCTAAAGGAGTGGGTGCGGACCCCTGTGAAAGTCAAAAAGGTGCAAGTTTATTCTAAAAAACTCACTTTGGGTTAATTCTAGATGATTCTAGAAGGAATTTTAACGTGGATTGTTTGCTCTTAGGTGGTTCATGCATCCCAAAAGAGAAGGAGCTAATCCCTTGATGAGAGGAGCTATCCCTTTGAAGGAGGGCTTTATCCCTTTGAAGGAGGACCTAGTAACTTCCCTCCATTGCACTATAAATTAAGGCATTGGGCTGGTTGCTAGGGACATTAGAAGCTGAACATTTTTGAGGGTAAATGTTGGTGGAATTGAGACTTCCTAGTTAAGCATGAGAGGAGAGATCACATACCTTTTTGGCTTCATTGGGAAGAGAGTGAAACTTGTCAAAGTAGAGGACACTTCTTGCTGGACCCTAGGAGGAGCTTGTACAGCATCAAGGCACAGGTTTTAAAGTACTTTTTTGATTTGAATTAATACAATCAGATTCATTTTTCTCAACAAATTGTCTTATGTCATTTGTTTCATGAATTCCTTGATCATCATGATAAGTATGCTTTATGATATTGGCTTTTCAAGTGCTATTTAATTTGTTTGCTTGTTTGTGTTTGCAGATTCGCTACAAGGGAGCTCATTTGGATCAAAGGAGCGAGGCTTCCACAAACTTGCATTGGACCCAAGGTAGGCCTAAAACACTTGTTTGCCTTTGTTTATAAATTGCATATTTAGAGAAAGATAGTTTTTGATTCGCTTGCTTGTCACTAGATATCTTTAGATACTAGGGAGGTCGATCTTGTCCACAAGAACGACTCATTCCATGTGACAGTCCTTATCCAAATCACTATGGCCTGATCTCTGCAAACTGTATTGGAAACGTTCCACAAAGTTCTCCATGTTCTCATCCTCTTTCTGCATAATCTTAAAAATTTCTTCCTTAACATCTCAAGATTTGCAGTAGTCTTGATAATTTTCAAGGAAAATCATCTTTATGTCATCCCATCTAGTAATATATTTCCCTCCTAAGCCCATGAACCATCTCAAAGCTGTCCCCTTCAAAGTGGCAAGGAATATCTTCAATTTATGTGCATCAGAAATAGAGTCATACCCCTGATAGACAATGTCAAATTCAAACAAGAAGGTGTCCGAATATTCAGAAGAAATACCATGAAAGTTAGGTAATGTTGTCATATGAGTCGGCTTCATAGGTGTATCACCCCTGATATCACCAATTGGGAACTCGATCGAAGAAGTTGCAGGAGAAATGAATATCTTCCAATATTCACTTGGAATCTGAATAAGTTCTATAATGCATGGTTGAGTTTGATTAACATCACTCCCTCGACCAAATGGTGCATTGGATTCCCTAAACTCTTCTTCTTCTTCTGAACTCACAATGTTCAGTTCTCTCTTTCCTTTGCTTACTACTTCTTCTTCCTTGAATTGTGCTTTTGTTACTTGGGGAGGTTCTATTTGTGAAATTAACTTCTCTCCAGATCTCGTATGAGATCTCACCCTAACAGCAACTCGCGACGATGCTCTTGATTCAACTCTTGAAATGATTTCTTGGATATAGGAATTTCTACCAAGATCTTTCCTTCCTGTTTTTGGGGTCTTCCTATGCCCCTTTTAATTGTATCTCTATTCATGCAATAAGAAAATAAAAGGAAAACATTCAATTAAATTGAAAGCTCAAGACATGGAGTAGGGTGAAAAATTCCCTCCCCAAGACGAGAGAGTGGCCCCTAAAAAGAAAGCAAAAGAAGGAAAGAAAACCAACCAAAAAATTATAATCTCAAGACCTGAAACAGGGTGAAATAAACATCCCTTCCTAGGATGAGAGAATGGTTCTTATGAAAGAAACAAAAAATCTAATACTCAAGACCTAGAGCAAGGTGAAATACTTCCCTCCACGGGACAAGAGAATGGTCCTATGGTCAATATTGGTTGTACTTTGATGCCTTAGATAGCCTCCCCGACAATGATGCCAAAATTTTGGTGTTCAAATATGAATTATACAATTCACTCAATTCCATATTAATTGTCAACTTGAGGTTCGACTGGTTATTTCAAGTTTATTGTGTAAGGTATATGCATGCCACAAGTTCCCTACCTAGTATTAAACATTCAATCATAACATAATAATGTGTCAGAACAAGTTATAACTATAACAACAAATAAGAGTAACAACAAGTTAAGACCCACAAGAACACACTTAAATCCTTACGTAGCAAATAGATAGCACAACTAAAAATAAACCTACACACACATCTAATCCAACGACGCCTTGTCAGGAGAGTAGGTCCAACTCCCTGATAAGGGTTGTGACAAGATTGAGATCTATAAAATAGTCAATGGATCAACAATTGTATTAATCAAAATATCATTACAAAGGTCTACTATTACAACTCAAAAATATCGTATATCTCCTAGCGGTGGCTTTCCCAGCCCCGTTATCACTACTTATACATTTCATAAATCAATTAACAATGCCTAAGATTATGGCGACTGTCTTCCTGTAAATACACAATGGTTTCTTGAGATACAACAAAATTCAAAGATATCACTTGTGCTGGTCAAGAGATTGATCCATCGTTGAAGCTGATATCCAAAGATAGTCGCTGCCAGCTCAATAGTCATCATACGTTGAATCATACCTTTGATCATCATTCCTCCAAATCTGCATGAAAACTTAAGTTAACAAGTCGCTTTAGGCAGTAATCCCCTATGACTATGCTTCAATGATTAAAAATTCACAAAGACATGACAATAGGTGTACCTTCATTGTTTAGAATGAAAATTGACCAACAAGGGCATGAAATGAGTACAGAAAGGGGATAAAAAGGTGGGTAAAATGTGGGCAAAATTAGCAACCAACACCTGGGTCCTTCATCCTCAAATAGTTTATACATGGATTCCCAAGAGGAATTTCCAGAATTTGAAGAGTAGACTATGTCAGAAAATAATCCTGGCATAGCAGCGCTTTCAGTTGGAGGAGTAGCAGATTGTTGTTGAGCAGCGAGTTTCTTCTTTTCTTTTACTTATTTAGAAATTTCTTTGTTGTTACGATGGCCGAGACTAATTTGTAATAGAAAACACAGGGATGAGAAATAACTTATTCACACAAAATACTTAGCGCAATAATGAATATTTACACAAAAATCTCCTTCTTTAAAGAAAATCTTGATAGAATCAAACTGTAATGAATGAAAATGTTTATAATTTCGAAAACATTAAATTCACCACTCTCAAACATTAAGTGTAGAAATGTGAATTCACATGGGTTTATCCAAATCAGCATATCATAAGCTAAATATTGGAGGAATAAGTCAGAGCAATGTGTTTAAAAGTTACGATAATGTTAACTTTTGATAAAAGGAATTCAGATGAAGTAATGACTATTAAGTAGAGGTGGGAAGTTATAACGGGAGATTTATATTGGAGGTGTCATATCGAAGATTTAAAGAACAAGATCCCGATATGAAAGTTATAATAAAAGCTATAAATGAGAATATCAAAGGTCTTGTGGTATCGGAGGTGAAGAATATCGTAGGTAATAGATATCAGAGGTGGAAAGCATCAGAGATGGGAGATATCGGAAGTGCTAGGTATCATAAGTGTCACACTTTAAAATCTATGATATTGCGAAGGGACGATATGCCAAATGGCAGTTGTGGGGCCAATGACACTTATAATATTCATTTTATAAAGGGGCACATGACTTATATTAAACCTTTTGACAAATTCCCTTTAATAAATAAAGTAATCATCAGGAAATATTTATCGGAGAGGGACTTTATCATAACTTTCATAAAAGGAAAGTTACGATACATTAAGGGTTTGATGGAAACCTTCTGGTAATCCATTGACTTTGTAGAGAGAGGGCCTATCAGGTTTATGTTTTATTGTAATATTTTAAGGATTAAGCTTCTAATATATGAGTCCTGATGAGGGAAACTTTTAAGTCTAAGAAATTTATAACAAATTCAAAAAATGTCCCAACTTTATTGAAAATTAAAGAGTTTTATTAAAATGAAAGAAGGGTCCCCATTATTTATTAATAACTAAATAAAAAATAAATGGGGGGGTTGTTGAATACTACAACAATTGGTGACATACTGGGTGAAACAATTATCTCTGTAAAGTAAATGGAATTCTAATAACTAAAGAAAAAGGCTTAGAAATATCTTAATATTTGAAATTTAGATTGATTAAGATTTTTTTTTGCTGAAGCAAGAGTAGGACCTTCTTTAACATTAGTAAAATAAAGAATTTACAAAACGTCACTCAAAAAAGTGGTGAAGGAGAACTGCCTCCCAAAAGAACCGAGAACTGGCCAAGGCAAAGGACTCGGCCCAAAAACCTTACCTATCAAAACCTCCAAGCTGAACAGGAACAAATCCAAAATGAAACTAGGAAGTGGACGGACCAGAGCCAATGAAAAAGGCCCCACCGGACCTGCAGAGAACTGAGCCCCAAAGAAACCAAACCACAAGGAGGGGCCCACGCCAAACTTGCCGAGAAGCGAAACTCTCACTAGAATCAACAAGGAAGAACCAAGGGGCTCTATCCAACAGCTCTGAACAAAAAACCCCGAGGCAATATGCACGTCCCTTAATGGGCTCCACCTCCAACCTGCTCGACTCATCTCTGCTGTTTCTTAACTAAAATGGATCTAACGGTCAAGGGTCAAAACTTAACCACCAAGAAATCCAGAAAATAGCGTGCAATGAGGGCCCCACCAAATAGCATGTTCGATCTTGGGCGTTGATTTTCCTCGCTCCATCGAACGGCTAAGCCAAATATCGTGCGACCAAAGTAATCGACCTTTAAGTAGCTGGCAAAGTGGTATTATGAAAGGGCCCATCTCCACATGTCACTCTCTCAGTGGCATCGCTGCCAAAATTTAAAAAACCACTTTTGACTTAAAAGCAGTGCGACGTAATGAACCCACTCCCAAGGTGGTTTTAAATGTAGCAAATGGAAAAAGTGGGTGATGCATAAAAAATCAATGGTCAGGACCCTCTGATGACTGTCACGGAGCATAATCCTGATCATGGTCGACTTTGGCGCATACCATGTTATACCTCTCATCGTAAACTTATCTATCCAACCTAAAGAAGCCCTCTGACCACGGTCCATTACTGGTTTGATTCTGTTCTTTTGCTTCTAAACTTTGCTTTGTCCTATTCTGCCTGGTTATGACAGAGTTTTTTTCAGATTGCTCTACTCCGTAGTGCTCCACTTCCTTAAAATTTCTCTGTCCTTGTAGCTGACACCTTGATTTGCAAGAATGTCTGCCAATTTGTTGGCTTTTCTCCTCACATGAATAAATCTGATAGTGCGAAGTTCCCGTAGATGTTCTAGGATCTTGTGTAGAACCTGAGTTAACCTCCAGTGTTTAGTGACCTTTTTCGGCCTTGTACCATTACTGATTCTCTTGGCAGCATTTATGACCAACTTTGAATCCGCTTCTATTATGACATTTTGACAGTTGTTCTGAATAAAAAATTCTAAGCATTGTTCCAAGGCCATTAGTTCAGCCATATTGTTAGTGGCGTTTCCTAAGTGTCCATGGAAGAGGGAGATTATGCTACCTGAATCATCCCTTAGAACTCCCCCAAAGCCAGCCACCCCCGAGTTGCCTTCGGAAGCTCCATATATGTTGAACTTTAGAAAACCTTCAGGGGGAGGATGCTAGTTTTCCTCCCCCTTATTGCTCATACTTTCTTCTTTGTCCAGATCTTGAGGAAAAATCCCTTGCAAGTCTAACAGCTGGAGGATTCTCAACTCTTCAACTGAGGGAGGATTTTTGGGGAGATTCCTAACTGTGGTGCCCATTGTCTCTTTAAGTTGTTTTGCTATCAACTTCACCAGGATAAGAGGGGCAGTATTTACCTCTTTGAATATTCTATTGTTCCTTTCTTTCCACACATTCCATATAATGAAACTCGGCAAGAGATCCTAGGTTGAATTAAGAATTTCATTAGTAGAAAAATTGTTCCTCCAGTTTATGAGAGTGTTTGCAATACTTTCTTTGTCTCTGTCAGACTCCTTGAAAATATTGGTAAAAAAATCCCAAATAATGTCAGTGTAGATATAGCTATTGAGAAGATGCTCAATATTCTCCTCATGGGTCTTATAGAGATGACATTTGGAGGGTCCCAACATGCCCCTCTTTTTAAGGTTGTCCCAGGTTAATATCTTCCTGTGGTGAACTAACCACATGAAGAGTTTGATTTTCATCCAACCTTTGTGTCTCCAAAGCTTCTGCCAAGTTTTATTTGGAGCTTGGGGTTCCTGATCAAGGAGAAAACCTTTAGCTTCCTTAATATTAAAGTTGCCCTCTTTGTTGTTACCCCATCTCAGTTGGTCCTGCCCTTCCGCTACTAAAATTATTCTCTGATCCAACATTCTTTTAAGGGACTCTGCTTGACTATTGTGGGTCCTATCCTCTTTGCCCTCAATTTTTTTCCAAATTCTCCATTTACCAGCATTATGTGGATTCTCCCAAAAGTCTTTCACTTTTACTAAACCTTGACTGTCAGTCTCATGCTTGAGGCTTAGAAATTCTTCCTTCAGTAGATTCGGTTCTTGTTGCCATTTGTCCTCCCAAAAAAGTCCCAGATCTCCCTCTCTGATTTCCCAGAAACTATTTTTTTGAACCACTTCTTTATTCTCCCAGGCCTTGTTCCATATGGGTGAGCCTTTCCTAATTCCTGTCATAAGAAGGATTTCAGAAGCCGACGAGTCATTGGAATATTTTTCCTTCTAGATGCTTGCCCATTGAGCTTTAGGATCGTTAACCCACCTCCACCAGAGCTTGGCTCCAAGAGCCTTGTTGAGAAGCTCAGGATCGTCCAAACCCATGCCTCCTTGGTTCTAGGGTTTGCAGATATTTTCCCACGAGGCTAAGGCCCATTCTTTCCTTGTTTCCTCTTTTCCCCAGAGAAAATCTCATTGAATATTCTGAAATTGTTGTAATACTCCTATTGGAGCTGGGAGGGCTGATAGCATAAAGATTGGGATTGCTTGGAGAACTGCTTTAATAAGAACCAATCTACCAACTAAATTTAGAGATCTGTTTGTCCATTTCCTAACCCTATCTCGCATTTTAGTTACTAGAGGATCCCATATACTCTTGTGACAGGGTTTAGCTATAAGAGGAACTCCCAAATACTTAGGGGGAAGGGATTCTCTTTGAAAGCCTAAAATTTTGGAGACATTTCTGTTGGCATTATGATACATATGTTGTACTTGATGGCAACCCACTCATCTCAGATGATAAATTATAGTGCAGAAAATTTCACGCACTTATATGCAGAGAAAAGTTTATTTCATGAAGAGAAAAGTTCACGCACTTTTATGCAAAGAAAAGTTTATTTCATGTAGAGAAAAGTTCACACACTTTTATGCAGAGAAAAGTTTATTTCATGTAGAGAAAAGTTCACGCACTTTTATGCAGAGAAACGTTTATTTCATGTAGAGAAAAGTTCACGCACTTTTATGCAGAGAAAAGTTTATTTCATGTAGAGAAAAAGTTCACGCACTTTCATGCAAGGAAATGCACGTATATGTTGGAGAACTTACCTTTGGTCCATGGTAGTTAGTCCTTGGTATTTGAACCTATGGTTTTGGACCATGGTACCTCGTCAGAAGTATTGACCTCACACACTTTCATGCAAAGAAAAGCGTGTATATGTTGGAGAACTTACCTTTGGTCCATGGTAGTTAGTCCTTGGTATTTGAACCTATGGTTTTGGACCATGGTACCTCGTCAGAAGTGTTGATCTCACGCACTTTCATGCAAGGAAAAGCGTGTATATGTTGGAGAACTTACCTTTGGTCAATGGTAGTTAGTCCTTGGTATTTGAACCTATAGTTTTGGACCATGGTACCTCATCAGAAGTGTTGATCTCACGCACTTTCATGGTTGGTTCATGGTATTAGTCCAATAGTTTTTGATCCTATGGTTTTGGCCCGTGGTATTGCATCCAAAAGTGTTGATCTCACGCACTTTCATGGTTGGTTCATGGTATTAGTCCAACAGTTTTTTGATCCTATGGTTTTGGACCGTGGTATTGAGAAAGGACTAAGGCTATAAAAGAGGAAGGAGATCATTTGACAAAGCATAATCTGAATTATTGAATATCTAGATCTGGAATACAGTGATTGGGTTATGGTGCAGATCTGGATCTGAGCTAAAGAGGGATCTCACCGGTTGATGGAGAACAAGATCTAAGGATAGATCGGGATCAAATGGTTTGAAATGAACTATCTCTATATATTTGATTATGCTTATTCTAGATCTGTATATTGAATGATCTGAACTGGGTTAAGTTTGAAATCACTGCAAGTCATGTTTGAATATTTATAGATCTGTACGTGGGTTGGCTTTGGTGTAAGCACGTATATATGCAGGTTTGGTTCATTGTAGTAGCGTATACAATTTGAGCTATGATATTTGAAGTCACAGGTGGTTCTGGTTGTTGATGGGTTCTGATGACAGTTTAAAGGTGTCAGTATTCTGCATATCCTGTTTGGTTGATTGTGTTTAGCTTCAGTATTGATGGATGAGAACTAATTTTGGATCAGGATCATAATGACTCATATTTATGTGATCTGATGGACTAGATCTGGGTGATAACACATATATTATCCTTGTATATGTATTGATCTGGTGTTTGGGTGATTCAGAAGACTGATTGATTATGTGCTTCAATGATATTAATGGGACCAGTATGAAAATTGGATGAAACGTGGCCTTTCAGATTATGTGTTGTGCTTCAGGAGTATCCAGTCTGAAAATGCATGAAACGTGGTGCCTGGAGGAGAGAAGATTGTAGGTCGGTGCCTACGTACTAGTATCTTTGCTAGTACAAGAGCTAAGGGGGTGGTAGCTCCCTTCCAGTAGCAGTTGAAAACTTTGGAGCATTGTAGCAGGTAGCAGCCTGCGTACTAGTAAATGGATCGGCTAGTACAAGAACTATGGGGGTTGTAGCTCCCTTCCAGGAGAGACTGGAGAACGAGAGAGAGTTGTAGCTCTCTGCAGGTAGAAGCCTGCGTACTGGTATAAGACTGCACCAGTACATAAATATTGTAAAAGGATTTTCTTATTAAGAAGAAGATTGAGATGACTTGCAACAGGTGGTTTTCTCCCACATTGGGTTTCCACCTTATATCATGATGTTCATGTGTGTGATGATCTGTTCTATTTTACTGCACCTGTTTACTGTTAATATGGTTGATAATGTTATAATGCACTCATTAAGGATAAACTAACTGAATCATAAGAAGTTGTGGAAGTAGCATATATGAATCTGAATATGGAAATGAAAAGGTTTTATTGATGTGATAATACTGATTCACCCCCCCCCCCCCTCTCAGTATTATTTCCAACAATTGGTATCAGAGCAGGTCCTTTGGTAGAAGCTTGATCGCTTGAAGGAGATCCGTGGAACAATGGGAAAGAAGCTTAAGAAGAAATCTCATAAGAAGAAGAAGACATCTCAGAAGAACTATGACAGTGGGAGAATCGATTGGGGATTAGGTATAAGAAGCTCTTCAGATTCAGATTCAGATTCAGAATCATTTTAGAATGAAGATGAACTATCAGGTATGAATTTGCTATCCTCTGATGTTCCAGCTATCTATCCATTTGGAAAAGATGGAAGTGATAACGAAACAACTGAATGTGCTCTTATGGGTGAGGAAGAAGGATATCAAATAGAAGCAGAATTTAACAGGCTGACAAACAAAATTAGTGAACAAGAAAGACTTCTGAACATAAAGAGTGGTGCCCTCAAAGAAGCTGTTACTAGACAAAAGGCTCAATGAGAGTTATTCAAGGAGAAATATCAAAAGTTGCAGGTTGAAGCAACATCTCTAAGAAATGAAGTCAATGAAAAGAACACAACCATTAAGAAACTCAGAGATAGATCCAGTTACTATGAAAGTCTTGAAGCCACGATCCACTCTCTAAAGGAAGATCTTGAAGAATCAAAGAAGCAGAATAAAGATCTAGTCCAAGATATTGAAAAACAGGGAAACGAAGTTATCAGCTTAAAATCTCAGCTAGAATGTGCCATCAGAATTCGTCAAATGCAACAGGATCTGAATGAAGAACAAGAAAAGGAGATTCTCAAGCTAAAGCATCAGTTGGAAGAAGAAAGGAAAGATGAAGAAGACACGAAGAAACAATATCTAGAAAAATAAGAACAACTTCAGGTTGAGGTAAATATATTGAAAAGTAAATTAGAAGAAAAGGATAAGCTCTTACGTTTTCAAGATAGTACTAAAGTCTTGGATGATATTCTTAATAGTCAAAGATCTCCTGCTATCAAAACTGGTCTTGGCTTTCATGAATCTATTGAAGGTGAATCTAGTTCACAAGGTGAGGCAAGGAATTCTAAAGAGAAATCTAAAATGATCAACAAGGAGATAAGAGAGATGAAAGGTCAATCTCATCATCAACCAATTCTTCAAAGAAAATCTTTTACTCCTCCTATGAATAATGTTGAATGTTATGTGTGTCATAACCTTGGACATGTTGCAGCCAGATGTAGAAGAAGAAGGGTTCAAGATCATCAAACAAACAGATCATCTTAGTCAAGGTACTTTAATGGATATTGCTTTGCTTGCAATATGTTTGGTCACAAAGCTGCTGATTGCTACAAAAGGAATATGAAACATGTAAGATGTTATGCATGTAACAAGCTTGGACATATAGCAAAGGAATGCAGGAACAAAGCACGGACATCACACCAAAAGGAGAAAACATCATCACACTTGAAGATATGGAAGAAAAAGGAAGTTCAGTCAGAAAGTGGCGGCACAACACATTATACAGACATAACAGAGGGAGCCGGAAGTGTAAAACTTCAATCTCCTACGCAAGCTTGATAAAGGGAAGTTGCATATATACGCGAATTTGTTACTGCACAGTCGCGTATATGATTGTTTGAAGAAAGGCAGTAGGGACAGATTCAAGGAAAGGATCAGTTTTTGATAATGGTTGCATTTTGCTAATGATGTGTGGATATGATGGTTAGAAGTATTTTGGTTCTAACTTGATATTGCTGATGTCTTGATACTTCTTATTAATATGCATGATCAGATCTGACAGATGGCACAGGTTTAGGGGGAGCATATGCTCTTAATGCATTGTTGGAATTATGGTTAATAGTCCTTGGTGATGATGCTTATATGGATAAATGATTCATCTTGCTATGATATGGTTATGAGTTGTTCAGATGATTCTTGGGGTTACATAGTTGATATTTAGATCAGATTTGTGGTTGATCCTCTAATGGTGCTTACATGGTGATCTTCATAAGAATAAGGAGAAGTACATAGCTTGAATTCACATCTTCTTTAATTGATGATGAGTCACTCATATGCTGTTGTCGTCATATGCATAAAGATCATATATTACAGTTATGATGCAGGATTCCTATTGTTCTTGGCACATATATGGCTGAGGATTGTTGGCTGCATACATGGATGATTATTCAAAGTTGCATTGTTGGAGACATGATGATGATGAGTTCTTACCTATATGACAATAGGTTGTTTTGTACATATGTTGATTGATATTCCCAATTGATGATACTTGGTCCATGCAGATCTGGATGGCTATGGTGTTTTACACATATGATATAATGTGAATGATTTTATGATGATGAGTTGATATCTATCTGCAGACATACCCTGTCATAGGACATTTACAGGTTGCTGATCTGGAATTGGTTGTACGCGAGTTTCATAAGGAGTATCCGCGTATACACGCTTGTTTCTATGGATACAATCGCGTATATGTTAATATGGAGGAAATCAGTGGGCCAGACTCAGGGTGAGAACAGTCTGATTTGGGTCTGACAGAGACCATCTGGCACAGGTTCAGGGGGAGCAGATAAACTTCTAATGATGCATTGTTGGCATTATCATAGAAGCTTTTGGTTCTAGTTCACAACTGTTGTTGGTTTTAGGTGGAACATTTGCAGAGGGAGAACAGAAGGAAATCATGGTTGCCGATCTGAATGGTGATTGACAGATGTTGCTGCTATCAATTATTGGTGAATTTCATAAGTCTTGATCTAGATATTTCGTCTCTATGTCATGTATCTCTTTTATGGTGTCAAGGTCATGTAACGGCCTATTTTGGTTTCCCCACTATGCCTGGGATGAAGATGTAATGTATTTGGTTGTCATATGTAAATTTCTGATGTATCCCCACTTAGTTGGGTGGTTGATCCCCACTTGGTTGGGTGATGGATGTATGTATTGAGTCTTTTGGTGATAGGAAGGTCTTTTATGATGTATAAGTCTTGGTTCTTCTTGAAGAACACCTTTTTGCAGACCTTGCTTACAGATAGGGGGAGCATGAATAGTACAATTCAGTAAGAGCAGAGCTTTCAGCATGTAGCATGGACAGATTGGTACACCTTGGCATATACAAAGGGGGAGCTCATTCAGAGATTTCAGCAGGTTCTCAGGGGGAGTACGGACAACGGAATGTTTATCTAGGAAAGAGAATATCTTGGTTCGCCCTTTGCCCTTGATGTCAAAGGGGGAGAGTGAATTGGTTGTTGTTGCCATCAAGTCCAAAGGGGGAGATTGTTGGCATTATGATACATATGTTGTACTTTATGGCAACCCACTCATCTCAGATGATAAATTATAGTGCAGAAAAGTTCACGCACTTATATGCAGAGAAAAGTTTATTTCATGAAGAGAAAAGTTCACACACTTTTATGCAGAGAAAAGTTTATTTCATGTAGAGAAAAGTTCACGCACTTTTATGCAGAGAAAAGTTTATTTCATGTAGAGAAAATTTCACGCACTTATATGCAGAGAAAAGTTTATTTCATGTAGAGAAAAGTTCATGCACTTTTATGCAGAGAAAATTTTATTTCATGTAGAGAACAAGTTCACGCACTTTCATGCAAGGAAAAGCGCGTATATGTTGGAGAACTTACCTTTGGTCCATGGTAGTTAGTCCTTGGTATTTGAACCTATGGTTTTGGACCATGGTACCTCGTCAGAAGTGTTGACCTCACGCACTTTCATGCAAAGAAAAGCGTGTATATGTTGGAGAAATTACCTTTGGTCCATGGTAGTTAGTCCTTGGTATTTGAACCTATGGTTTTGGACCATGGTACCTCGTCAGAAGTGTTGATCTCACGCACTTTCATGCAAGGAAAAGCGTGTATATGTTGGAGAACTTACCTTTGGTCCATGGTAGTTAGTCCTTGGTATTTGAACCTACGGTTTTGGACCATGGTACCTCGTCAGAAGTGTTGATCTCACGCACTTTCATAGTTGGTTCATGGTATTAGTCCAATAGTTTTTGATCCTATGGTTTTGGCCCGTGGTATTGCATCCAAAAGTGTTGATCTCACGCACTTTCATGGTTGGTTCATGGTATTAGTCCAACAGTTTTTTGATCCTATGGTTTTGGATCGTGGTATTGAGAAAGGACTAAGGCTATAAAAGAGGAAGGAGATCATTTGACAAAGCATAATCTGAATTATTGAATATCTAGATCTGGAATACAGTGATTGGGTTATGGTGCAGATCTGGATCTGAGCTAAAGAGGGATCTCACCAGTTGATGGAGAACAAGATCTAAGGATAGATCGGGATCAAATGGTTTGAAATGAACTATCTCTATATATTTGATTATGCTTATTCTAGATCTGTATATTGAATGATCTGAACTGGGTTAAGTTTGAAATCGCTGCAAGTCATGTTTGAATATTTATAGATCTGTACGTGGGTTGGCTTTGGTGTAAGCGCGTATATATGCAGGTTTGGTTCATTGTAGTAGCGTATACAATTTGAGCTATGATATTTGAAGTCACAGGTGGTTCTGGTTGTTGATGGGTTCTGATGACAGTTTAAAGGTGTCAGTATTCTGCATATCCTATTTGGTTGATTGTGTTTAGCTTCAGTATTGATGGATGAGAACTAATATTGGATCAGGATCATAATGACTCATATTTATGTGATCTGATGGACTAGATCTGGGTGATAACACATATATTATCCTTGTATATGTATTGATCTGGTGTTTGGGTGATTCAGAAGATTGATTGATTATGTGCTTCAATGGTATTAATGGGACCAGTATGAAAATTGGATGAAACGTGGCCTTTCAGATTATGTGTTGTGCTTCAGGAGTATCCAGTCTGAATGCATGAAACGTGGTACCTGGAGGAGAGAAGATTGTAGGCCGGTGCCTACGTACTAGTATCTTTGCTAGTACAAGAGCTAAGGGGGTGGTAGCTCCCTTCCAGTAGCAGTTGAAAACTTTGGAGCATTGTAGCAGGTAGCAGCCTGCGTACTAGTAAATGGATCAGCTAGTACAAGAACTATGGGGGTTGTAGCTCCCTTCCAGGAGAGACTGGAGAACGAGAGAGAGTTGTAGCTCTCTACAGGTAGAAGCCTGCGTACTGGTATAAGACTACACCAGTACATAAATATTGTAAAAGGATTTTCTTATTAAGAAGAAGATTGAGATGACTTGCAACAGGTGGTTTTCTCCCACATTGGGTTTCCACCTTATATCATGGTGTTCATGTGTGTGATGATCTGTTCTATTTTACTGCACCTGTTTACTGTTAATATGCTTGATAATGTTCTAATGCACTCATTAAGGATCAACTAACTGAATCATAAGAAGTTGTGGAAGTAGCATATATGAATCTGAATATGGAAACGAAAAAGTTTTATTGATGTGATAATACTGATTCACCCCCCCCCCCCCCTCTCAGTATTATTTCCAACAACTTCTCTGTATGGCAATATGAGTGTTAAAGAAAAAGACTTTTGATTTGGAAAGGTTTACTTCCATACTTGTGGCCTTCGTGAAGTCATTTAAAATTTGTTTGTAAACAAGTGCTTTTTTAACTATGGGAATTCCTTGTCGCATGGTATAATCTACAAACTGTTGATGAGTCAGAACTTTCCCATTCTCCGAAAGTTGGAGTCCCTGAATTTTTCCCATTGCTCTTGCATGCTTGATGGACCACCCCAGCCCTTCCATCATGAAGATGAAGAGAAAAGGAAAAAGCAGATCTCCCTGTCTAAGACCCCTGGAAGGGAGAAAAAGTTCAGAAGGAGAGCCATTCACTAAAATTGAAAAGCTGGAAGAAGTCACAAGGTCCATGACCCATCTGACCCAATTATGATCAAAACCAAACGCTGTGAGCACTTTTTTGATGTAAATCTAGTTTACTTTGTCGTATTCTTTCGCTATGTCCAGTTGCATGATCATGCCCGCTCTCTTGTTGTAATTTAGCAAGTGCACCACATCGTGAGCTTGAATTATGTTGTCTAGAATTTGTCTTCCTTCTACATACCCTATTTGTTGCTTGGAGATGAGCATGGGCAGCAGGGGTTTAAGTCTATTAGCCACAACCTTGGAAATTATTTTGTATACCAGATTGCATAAGGCAATGGGCCTGTAGCTCTCGGGTGCTTGAGCATTATCCTAGTTTGGAATAAGCGTAATGAAGGAGGTATTGAGAGCTTTCAAAATGGTCTTGTTCTGCCTGGAGTCTTCGATAATCTCAACAATATCCCTTTTAGCAATATGCCAGCAGGCTTTGAAGAAATCCACATTAAATCTGTCCGGACCTGGTGCCTTACCATTTTGCATTTCCTTGAGGACCTCACTGATCTCCTTTTCAGGTATAGGTCTATTGAGATTACAATTGTCCTCTCTGGACACCAGTTTAGGAATATGTTCTATTAAGTTCTTAATGAAAGGTTCTCTTCCTGAAAATTTTTCCTTGGCAATGCCCTGAAAATGCTTTACTAAAACTGCATCTATCTCCTCATGGGATTGGAGAATCTGGCCATTCTCGTTCTTAATCGAAGAGATTCTATTGTGATTTCTGTTCGCAATGGTAGATCTGTGGAAAAATTTAGTATTTCGTTCTCCTTCTTCTAGCCAGATAACTCTAGATTTTTGTTTCCAAAAAATTTCTTCTTGATTACATAGCATTTCCCATTCTTGTTGATATTTCTCTGCTTGTTCATTTTTGTCTTTATCAAAGCCATTCTTGATCAGAGATTGGTTGAGCTCTAGGATTTTGATTTCTAAATTTTTTTTTTCTTGTGAAAATATTGCCAAATTCCTTCTGGTTCCATTCCTTTAGCTTCTGCTTGATGTGTTTTAATCTCTTGTGTAACAGGTACATGGATGATCCCTGAATTTGTAGGTCTTCAGCCCACCATTTTTCAATGTTGCTGATGAAATCCGGGTGTGAAAGCCAAATATTTTCAAACCTAAATGGTTTGTTTCTTGGGGTACCATTGCCCTTTATCTCCATTTGAATCGGCCAGTGATCTGAGCCTCTAAAAGGAAGGATATCTGCTGTAATTTCCTTGTTTAGAAGCATGAGCTCTTCCAAGATCATGAATCTGTCTAGCTTTGAAGCTACCTGGGAATCCCCTCCTCTTTTATTGTTCCAAGTGCAAAGACCATTATTTGTCTCTATGTCCACCAGCTTCATGTTTTCAAAAAAACTTTGGAACACTGAGGAATCTTTGTTTAGTGCTCTTGTGCCCCCTTTTTTCTCCGAGAGAGATCTAATCATGTTGAAATCTCCTCCTATAACCCACGGTATCCCTGAAAATCTGTTTCGAAGGTCCACTAAGGACTCAATAAACTTGATTTTGTCATCCAACCTTTATGGTCCATAAACATTCGTTACAAGATAAGTCTCCCTGTCTCCTACAGGCTGAATGACAACTGATAAATAATTCCTCATTGCTTTCACATCAATAATACCTATTTTTTGGGGATTCCATAGGATGAGGATACCCCCTACTGTATTTTCTGCTTTGACTTCTATAAACTCATATCTGTTGAGCCACTTACTATGGATTTGTCTTATCTTTTGGATAGATATTTTCGTTTTTTGGACAAAAATTATATCTGGAGCTACCTGTTTCATTCTATTATTTAGCATTCTTTGTTTTCTTTTACTTCCTAGACCTCTGATGTTCCAAGTTGTAAACTTCATAATTACAGATTGGTAAAGGAGTAGCTGGTTAGGTCTTTCATCTTAACTGAGTCTATCATGAGCTTCCCACATTCCATTAATAGCTCGTTTTGCTTTTTTCTGCCCCTTTTTTTCCCCGGGTTTCTTGGAGCTAATACTGGAGTTGATTTTACCACTTTCACTCCCTACTTACCCTGTCTTTCGATGTTGTGATCTTCTCCCAAGCCCTTTTTTTGAGTTTTCCATAAGAATAGCTGCTTTATTTGATTTCATTCTTCTTGTGGTAGAGATTCTACTCCATTAGTTGTACCCTTACTCAAGAACCCTTCTAGATCTAGGTTTTCTCTGTTAAGAATCTCTTGTAACTCATTGGCTTCCATTTCCATCTCACTCTAGGTCATCTCCTGATCCATATCCATCTCTGGTTCACTCATCATTATCTCTTTTTGTTTTTCCTTTACCTGCTCCTGAACTTGTTCTTCTTCATTTTCCTGTTTATCATCTTCATCCTTCCCAACTTGATTTTCAACTGTTGCGTCTTCCTCCTCTTCAAGAACCTGGAACTGATTTTGCCTCACTTTTTGGTCTCCACTTTGGTGCTGTTTTGGCCCCTTTTTTCCATTTTTACCTTTGTGAGTTACATTGTGAAATCCATCTGTTTCTTTCATTGTGTTAGGTTTGCTTTTGTTCTCTTCCTTACTAAGAGGACAGTCTCTCAGAAGGTGCCCATGTTCATGACATTTTTGACATCTAAATGGAATATGCTCGTAGTCAACCGTCTACACCCATTCCTCATCATAAACGTCCAGTATGACATCATCCAGAAGAGCTCCATATAGGTCCATTTCTACACAAATCCTAGCAAAGGAGGTATATTTTCCCCTTCTTGTTGCTTTAGAAGTTTTAACAAACCTCCCTAGTTTATTTTCTATGGATGTTAGTGATTCTATTTGCCAATAATCTAGAGGTAGCAAATAGAGTCTTACCCAAATAGGCACTGAGGTAAAGGTTTCCCGCTCCGGCACGAAGTTCATCATCCATGGCTGCATGTAGAGCCCTGCTGCTGCATAGAAGTAGGGCCCGCCTTCAAACACTCTGTCTTTGTCCTCAATGTTTGCAAACACCACAGTGAAAAAACCCTTGGATCCTAGATGAAGATCAATGATTCCTTTAGCCTTCCAGCGGTATTTGATCCATGTTTGTAAAGCCTTTTCAGTGGGCCATAGTCCCATGAATTTGCATATGATTGCATAAGTCTGCATGTGCTCCCTGTGGGCCTGCAGCTCAGGGTTATTTAAGATAACTCTGGGAGTGACTTCAGCTTTGGGCTTGCATGGTCCCTTTTGTTTCCTGTCTTTTGTTTCCTTGTTTTTTGTCATCTTCCTCTTTGTCTTTTGTGCCAACATTCTCCTTCTCCTTGTTACTTTCTATTTCCTGTTCCCTATTTTTTCCTCCTTCCATCGTTTTACCTCTATCTGATTCTGGAGGGGCCTTGCTCTTGTTAACCACGACCTCTCTGAAGGAGGGAGTGGAGCTCCCTCCTCTGCCCCCGTCCATGGCAAAAATCCCACGCAGAAACCCACCGTTTTGGTTTTCCGCTCTTCCACTCTCTTCAGAATAAGCTTAGATTGATTAAGATTACTCTGAATAAACATAGCTTATTATTTTGTACAACTTCAAAACTTGTTATTGATAAGAATCTTCATTACTTTTGTCAGTCATTTATTTGTTGTAAAGATAAAATAGAGAACTATAGAAGTTTAGCATAAAGATATACTAATTCGTCATTGATAGAGCTAGTGTTGCCAATAGGCATCCAGAGCATCGACAAGGTTACCATTTAACCAAATAATACCAGTATCCCAACCACTTATAGTAATATTTCAGAGGTATTAATGTTCTTTTGAACTTTTTCTTTTTAGTTTCTTGAAAGCCATTGTCCTGGTTTGGTAGCCAGATAATGATAATGCCATTCACAGGTTATAATGATATTGAACAAGTTGGCTCGTGATGAGACCTCTTGTCCTATAGTTATGTAGCCATAAGCCATTATCCTGGTTTGGTGACCAGTTGTGATAATGTCAACATCATTAGTTCCCCATGATCATGGTAAGCTGGCTCATAATGAGACCCCTTATCTTTCAAGTTTTAAGAATTTTTGAATTACACTCTAAAAAAGGTAAAATTAGTGGATGGGGAGGTAAAATTACTCCTTAAGAGTTGTGGATGACAATTAAAGTCAAAAGATGTTAAAACTTCAAAATAGTTTTTATTTTTTTAAAAGAAATTGTACATGATAAATCAAAGGATAACAAGATATTATAATGCTTTAAGTCATGAAAGATTTACAAACTAATGGATATAAAGATTTCAGAGATTATAATAGATGCAATACTAAATTTTAATGTGATAATTTATTTCTAAAAACTTCTCCTTTAATTAATAGAACTCCATATTAATGATGAGAGACCCCAATATGAAGTCAAAAGAGTACTACTCAACATATCTCACTAAAATACACCGATATGTACATATGATTGTTTACACATTTATAAAAAATTATGCATTTTCAAGATTTCGTTTTTCAAAACTAGCTCATTTATGGGAAGAACATCCCTCTTTCCTTGTAAATATTGAAGAATAAAAGTGGATGGGCCTAGTTTCTCAATGATCTTAAATGGGCCATGTTTTCATTATGTATTTTTGAGGTTGAGGGAGTAAACACATAGGACAACATCAAAACCACTTTGGAAGCTGGGATCTAGCCCTGCCAGGTTCAGAGAGGGATCTCTTTGCAAATTTTAGCTACGTTTGATGTGCATTTTATGCTAGTTATGACTCTACTAATTTTTTTTTATTGGATTTCTTGGTTGATTAAATTGTTATAATTCAATTGGGCTATGGAATCTAAAGATTAACTGGATCTTCATTAAATTTTGAAGGAGTTTCACAGGGCAAGCTAGGTTGCACTAGTTGGATCTTTCACAATTTTAAATGGATTATGAAACATAAGAAATGTAAGATTCAATAGAAACTAAGGAGCAATGAAGGATTCCTTAATTTGACTTAAGCAGAAAACATATAAATCACTAACAGCTAGAATAGGGTGTTCTGTATAACATATCCTATTTGTCATAGTTTCTGTTATGTAATTAAGCTTTTCATAAATAACACAGAAAAGAAAAAATGATTAAACACATGAACAGAAGAAAAACATCACCAATTCATACACCACTTGAATCCTTTGAAAATGTCCTTGTATTATTGATGCTTCCAGCAACTTGAAAATTACAATTCATAGAGGAATTATATTTCAACAATCAACCTGTAATACTTCAAATAGTGAAGTATTTATAAAAATAATAATTACAAAATGATTTACAAAAATTGTTGTCTCAACTAACAGTGTATTATTATCATTATCCTAAACAATAAAATCAATCTTTTGCATAATCATAGGCAAGGTAGATAGCTGCATAAAGAGGTGGCTCTGTTTTGGAGGATTCAGTTACTGAATCATCCTATAACTGTGCTACACTGGCTGATGTGTTGGATGGTATTCTTACTGCATTCGAGTTTCTTTTTAATCTAATAAATCAAATAGTTGCTCCCACCTTTTTTCATCTCGAATGGTTAACTTAATTACCCTTAGGAAAATCTCATCAACCTTAGTATAATTTGAAAATGTTGGCTTTACTGTGAAGATATGTTTTACCTCATGCTGGATAAAGATGTCATTTCACATTGTTTCTAAGAATGCTCTGGATGTCATGCTGTATTTTATACCACTAAATTTAATACTGCTTTTGGACACTTCCTTCATCTTCATAACATAATATTCTTGAGTAATTAATTTTCATTAAGCACATGTACGTTGGGAAGTCCTTTCTGATTTAATGCTTCAATCCTGCTGAAGAATCTATTCACTCCCAACTCCAGTGTTTCACATTTCTCCTCCAATCGATTAATGAGATTTCTTTAAGTCAAAACCTTCTTGACTTCCGAGATGGTGGAAGTCCTGTCACTAATTCCTAACTCTTAAAGCTCATACTTATTATTTGAATTTAGGAATTTGATGATGTTGGAAGCTTCTGTAGGCATGTCTCTTATTTTTTCCTTTACTTAAACAATGGTTTCAGTGGCCTTTTGTATAACTTATTTTTGTTCAAAAATGGTTTGGATGCATGGAAAAATCTCATTCATGGAGTCCAAATACGCATCCAAATGGTTTCCTTGGCTTAGTCCAAGGTTTGACCCATTGTAGTATCCTTCTCCACCCTTTGTAACCTCTCTAGTAGCCTTTGTGACTTCTGGACTTCAACCAAATGAGAAGCTTCAGTTCTGGCTTTCTGTTCTTGCAGATCTTTGAGCTACCCATGCAACTTGTTAATTTATTTTGACTCGATTGACATATTTTCCAATGTCTTTGTCACCTATTAAGTACTTGTAGCTTGAGTTGAAGAAGTTGTTGCAATTGTTGTTCCAGTAGTTGGGAGTTGAGTGATGGGTATAACATCCAAGGGGACTATGTCTACCCTTTGAATCTGTTCTTTCTCTTTGATCATTTTCTCCATTTCTACCTCCATCTGTCTAATCCAAACATTATGCTCTATGATTAACTTCATCATGTTAGCCTTCTGTGTCTCATTTTCTTTAATATCTTTAGTTAAGGGATCCTCTGTGGCTGGCAGTTTCAGCTGCTTTCTCAATGCTGCAATGTCAAGATTTTTCTTCTAGATGATCTCCTCTGTAGAATTTATATCTTTAGGATCATATCCTATCTTGACTACCAAATCTTCCAAAGATTTGATCCTATTGTCCTTTACTAAAAAAGATACCTTTTCAATTTTCAACTAGGACTGAATGTTTGCATATGAAACCTACATCTTTGGCAATGGCATGGCAGTATTAGTTGAGGTAGAGGAAATCATCTCACCATTTTGTTTATACATCTCAATTTGATCAATGAGATGGATATCTTGTTGGAATTATGATACAGGTGTTGTCCTTGATGGCAACTCACTCAGATGAAAGTTCACAGTGTAGCAGGATTACAAATCAGACTCCAAAGAATGAAGAAATAGAGGTATACACTAGTTCACTTTGTCCAAGGTGCATATACACGCGGTTTAACATAGTAAAAGTAGCGTATAATGTATACATGCACTTTCATAGGAGGAAATGTGCATACATGTTGGAAAATCAAGTTTTTGGTCCAAGGTATTTGATCCAAGGTATTCTAGTCCAAGGTAATTAGTCTAGGGCATTTGGTCCAAGGTAGTAACCCTAGGTAATGGGTCCAAGGTATTGGTCCTAAGTGGTTTTGGGCCAAGGTATGGGATTCTAAGGAATACAAATATCTTAAGTATATACTATGTTGCAGGGTTATGTTTGGGACTGGATCTGAAATTTTCATGTGCATCTTGAGTTCAACATTGGATCAAGAATTATGAGACTTGAAATGACTTATTCTTGAATGATCTTATATTGGTTGAGACCAGATCTGATGTTTTGCGCTAGTTATACTTGTTATTTATCATGTTCAAGGTTTGTCTGAAATCTGAAATTGCAACAAAGTTCTGAGTCAAGCTTTGTAGATCTGTATGCAGGTTCATCTCAGCCAAAGTGTGTGTACATGCAGGTTCGACTCTTTCAAGTAGCATATACAAAAAGAAAAACTTATGTTCAGATCTGACTGATCTATCTGATTAAATTCTATTGTTTTATTGCTGTCTGTCAATGAAGTCCTCCTAGATTTGAACGTAGAACTGTTGTATAAGGAAATTGAGTCTGATTGATTGATTGATTAAGAAGGGAGGGTGATCGTTGTTGCTATCTATTTTGAACTCTAGAATATGATAGTAGATCTTTAGAATGTCACTAATTGGTATAGTCTGTGGTTTAGAAGTTTATGATTCAATATCTTTAGAGATATACATAGGTTGGGTTAAAGGAAGTAGCGTATACACGTAGGTTGGGTTCAAACAAGTAGCGTATACACTCTAATGCATGATTTTTGAGGTTATAGCTAGTTTTGGATGATGATGTAGGGTTTTGGGTTCAGCACAGTGTTATGGTGTTAGTGATCTGATTGTTCAGATTAATTGAATATTGGTTGATGTAGTTTAAGTTTAAAAGCTTTGATGGGTCCAGTATGAAAATTGGATGAGACGAGGCCTTCATGTGTATTGTTGTGTACCAGGAGCATCCAGTCTGAAAGCTTATGAAACGTGGTCCCTGCTCGAAGAGTGAAGTTTTCTATAAGCTGGCACCTATGTACTAGTAAACATATTGGCTAGTACAAGAGTAAGGGGGTTGTAGCTCCCTTCTAGTAGAAGCTAGAAAATGAGAGAAGGTTGTAACCTTTTGCAGGTAGAAGCCTGCATACTGGCATTAGTCTGCACCAGTACAAGATTGTAAACATATTTTCTTATTATTAAAAGAAGACAGAGATGACAACAGCAAGTGGTATTTACCCACATTGGGTTTCCAACTTAAATCTTGGTGTTCATGTGTGTTTCTTATGTGTGATGCTTTATTATGCTTTTATTGCACTATCTAATAAATCTTTGATATACTGGTTTAAGCTCAACACATGATAAACTGTCTAAATCCCAAGTTCTCTACATATACGCTGGTTCCTTTAGGAACAGTCGCATGTACATGCTAGTTCACTTCACTGAAGTAGCATTTATAAATCTATTTTGGAAATAAAATTATTGATCTGATAATACTGATTCACCCTCCCCTCTCAATATTATTTCCAACAATTGGTATCAAAGGAGGTCCTTTAGAAGAAGCTTGATTGCTTGAAGGGAGATCCATCAGCATGAATAATCAAGAAAGCATGGGATCCATCAAACCCCCAATATTCAGTGGGAGCAACTTTGTTTATTGGAAAATAAGAACCACAACCTATCTACAATCGCTTGGAACGGATGTCTGGGAAATTGTGGAAGGAGGATATACATTTCCAACAATAATTCCTACAGATACGACAAGTAAAAAGTAATATGAAACCAAGGCCAAAGCTGTCAATACTTTATTGGGAAGTCTGTCATAATCAGAGTTTCTCAAAGCCATGCAACTCAAATCAGCCAAAGAAATATAGGACAAAATCGTTCTGAGCTATAAAGGATACTCTCAGGTAAAACGTGCCAAGCTTCAAACTCTCAGAATTCATTATGAAACTCATAAGATGCATAGTGATGAAAGTATAGCTAGTTACTTCCTACTTATAGATGAAGTTTTCAATTGTATGAAGAATGTGGGTGAAGAAATTAAGGAAATTACCTTAGTTGAGAAAGTTTTGAGATCCTTGTTTGCTAAATTTGAATCCAAAGTGTTTGCCATAGAAGAAAAATAGGATTTGCAGAGTAGCACTATGATGCAGCTTCATGGAATCTTAACAGTCTTTGAGATGAGAAAAGGAGGACCATCAGATATGAGAGAAACCACATTTAAAGCATCAACAAAAAGGAAAGGAAGAACACAATTAATCAAGACATATTTCAAAAGAAGAAGATGAGGTAAACTTTGTCAAAAAGCTTCAACAGGGTTTTGGAAGGTTTAGAGGTAAGTTACCCTTCAAATGTTTTTCTTGTCGCAGAGTCAGTCATTATGCTGCCAGATGTACTCATAAAGATAAATTTGAAAAAATGGAATAGAAAACAAGTTGTGAATAAAAGGAGCTACTATACTCATGAAAATAGCGATGGTTTATGTAATAGTGATGAAGATGAAACTAGACAAGATTACAGACTTCTCATGGCTTATGACAATGATAATTTTTGGGATGCTTTAGAAGAGGAAGATCTTCATGAAGAAATGTCTAAACTCAAAATATGTTTAGAAAAAAAGAATATGATTATAGATACCTTGACATACCAACTTGTTGAAAAGGAAAAACACAATGAAAAACTAGAATGTGAAATTGTGGGTCTAAGAAAGGATCTTGAGAAAAAAAAATCTCTCAATCTTAGATTTTCTAAGGGATCAGAAACCTTAAATGAAATTATCAAAGTTCATTGTTCTCCTCTAATAAAGACAGGTCTTGGATATACTAAAGAAGCATCTCAATCAAAAAGGCTGTCAAACTCCACCAAAAGCTATCTTGATGCAACAAAGACCAGTGAGCAGTATGACAATTGTCAGCAAAGGCATAAACCATATCACCAGGTAAATCAGACTCAATTTACTCCAAGCATGAATAAAAGCCACAACCAACCTCAGGTAAATCATACTCAATTTTCTCCAAAGATGAATATCAATAGAAACTACAATCACAAAGTCAATAGATTCAATAGTCATTGGAACTTCTTTAATGGGCAATGTTTTTCATGTCATAATTTTGGACACAAAGCTGCTCAATATATTGCTTACATAACCATCATGACTAGAGAAGCACGAAATCAAAGGAATGTAATAGGGATCAGGAAAAGTTCCTATAATAAATTTTCTCTTCTTGAAAATGAAATAGAATGTTCAATTTGTAACAACTTTGGTCATGGAGAATCTGAATGTAAGAGAAAATTTTAGCAAACATCTCAAAAGGAGAACACTCCATTAAATCCCAAGATATGGAGAAGGAAAGAATCTCAAACAGAAAGATGTGGTATAGCCTTGTATGCAGAAGGACAAGAAAATTAGTGGTACATTGACATTGGATGCTCAAAACACATGACAGATGACCAATAAAAACTTCACTCATATAATGCCTTAGAAAAGGAAAAGATTGTCTCATTTGGAAATGACACTCCTGCTATCATAAAAGGTAAAGGCTATGTTTTCTTGAAACAAAAGGTTAAAGATGGAAATTTTATGTATGTAGACAGTTTAAAGCATAACCTTTTGAGTGTCAGTCAAATGTGTGATCAAGGAAATGCAATGGTGTTTCAATCAAATGGATGTGTTGTTCATGAGCTTTGTTATCACCTATATTGACCTTAGGCTGAAGTGAGGCAATTCCAGGGTAGCCAAAAACCAAGCTTAGCCTTGTAGCTAGCCCTACAAGGTTGGGAGAGGGCTCTCTCCTTTAGAATCTCAGTCGAGATGACTAGATCAGGTAAGGATTTTAGGCTAGGTATAGTAGCTTGAATGGTTTTGATTGATTTTGTTGGTATTTGCTGGGTCAGATGGAGCTGGACAGTTTAGGTCTGAGAAACTAGGTCAAAAATGCAAGGTGTTCTATGGGGAAAGGTAGGCATAGGCTTTAACACTTTAGGCTTAATTGTGTGAAGTGTTTAATACGGATGAGGAGCTGAGGAGGGCATGTGAAAATCATGGATCCTTCTTAGACAGTAGAAAACATAAAATATTGAATGATTTCCCAAGGTAGAGCATTGTAACAATGGATTCTACCTATCTAACTTGATAACATTCAATAAGAAGCAATGAAATGGATGATGGAATACATAAAGCATGTAAACAAATGATTACAAAAGAAGAAATTGTGCTAAAACTCCATACCACAGGGATCCCATAAAAATTGCTGCAAATCCTATTAATTTCCTTTCCAAACTACTTACAATGATGTACAATCAAGCTCTGAGCATCCAAGTGAGTCCAACCTTTTCCAATGACAAAGAAAATACATGATATAGACACTCAAATCACTGATCCTAAACATCAGAGGTCGAAACCATGAGAAGAGGAGTTGTTTCAACTATTTCTAAATAAGGAACATGAATCTAGGCAGTCAAACAACTTGCCTCTAAAAGAGGGGAAACTGATTCATTACCCTCAAAACCACTTTTTATCTAATGAATATACCATCTACTAGTGTTTGACTATTACATTTACAAACCATGGCATTAATTACATCAGTAAATTCACCTTCATGAGAGAGAAAACAAGAAAATAGTCGAAATTTAGCAAAACAGTCATCCTGAGTAAAAATGCCCTACGCGCAGTGCCACCGGTCCTATGCGTAGCGCCACTTTGAGTCCACTTTTGGAGGCCTTCCAATGATCCAAAGTGAGCCCAGGCTAGCCCATTGGAAAGGAATTCAAGTCTACTTTCTAGAGAACCTAAAATGTCTACATTTGGAGCTCATTTCCCCCCTCAAAAACGGATTCTCCCAAGGATGCTTTTCTGTGTCCAAAAATTGGCAGAAAGGTCAAATTTTGAGTGTTTTTGGACTTTCTGGTGAACTAATTTTTCTCCAAAAATTCTGAAAATTGCTAGGGTGCATGTCCTTGATGCCCTGAATCCAAAAATGCAAGCCATTTGTCCATTGGGTGCCCCTAGAAAAAGCGCAGCACCGGTGGCACTGCGCTTCTGGGCAGATTTTTTGTGTATTGAATTTCTAAAATTCAAAAATGACAAAATTTCCTCAAAAACTGCCCAAAATTGGTATGAGGCACCACCATCAACTGCTTTGATTAGCCAAGGAGGCTTCAGCCAACATATTTAATCTATCCTCCTCCTTTTTTCCTTCTAAAGCCCTCCTTAACCTAGCCTTCAACTTTCTGATCCTCATGTTACAAATTTTATTGTGAGCCATGTAATGGTATGCCATGTGTCTAAGCATTTTCTTATCCCTGCCTGCCTTCTCAATGAGCCCTTTAAGACGTAGGTTGACTCTTTCAAGCCAAGTCTCCCTATCATTTTCAATTTCTTGCTTGATAGGAGTCAAAGTGACATGAGCCTCTTTGTCACTTTGCCTCTTTGCTTTCAGTAGTTCAAGCTCCATGAGGACCTATTTATCACTTAATTGTTTGTTCTCCTGTTCCAAGTAGGTGATGACAAACTTGGCTCTCTCTAAGTTATCCATCAAGGCTTGTACTTGAGCTTCCCTCTCCTGAATGATGATTTCTTTGACATCTTCTCTCTCTCAAGCCTATAAGTCAATAACCTCAATGTCATGCTGCTCGGGCTCATCATGTTCTTCCAACTCAAACTCCCTTTGTTGCTCATCATCCAAGTCATCCTCCTATACCTTTTCCTTCCCTTTGTTCAACTGCTCAACTTGTACCTGTATTGTTGATGTAGAAGGCAAAGCCCCTTCCACACCCTGTGGATATAACATTTGCCTGTGAACTGATGAAGAAGGCAAGGTCCCTTCCACATCTTGTGGAGTAAACACTTGCCTAGCAGCTGCAAATAGCTTCCTTGTACCCATCTGATATGTCAAGAATACCGACACCTCAATATTTTTTGTCTCTTTGTGTTCCTCTCTTGTTTTCACATGAGTAGAGGGCCCACCTATTTCTTGCACCATGGATGGAGGAATCTGAGGTGCTCTGAACATGTCATGAGCAATGAAAGTCTCCCAAGGGATATTTAAAATACTGAGATGGTGAAGAACAATAATCTTGATTAAGCAGTAATGATATATGTTGTTCATCTGCTAAGGATATGGCTTCTTCTACACAATGTAAGCCATCTTATCAATGTTTATAAAAAAAAACTAGGGGAGGTTCAACATCTTTAACCTTGTAAAGTGCATGAGGAGCCTGATATGGTAAGTATACAACTTGGAAAATCTTCCCTCACAAGTGAAATATTTGATGATAATCCTCATCAAGGGGACATACCTGTTCTCCAAACATTTGAAGGGGAAAAGCATCTTCACTTGACTTTTGTACTGAGGCTTAATGTAAGGCTCATAATAATGCTCATCAAGATCGTGAGCCTTATACCATTTCTCAACAACAGCAGGAATCTTCGTGGCCTTTGAAATAACAGATGGTGACACTGTGAAAGTCACCCCAACAAGAGTCACTTCATTGTTGTGGGGGTGGGCTACAAAGATTCTAGCCAATTCATGATGAAACTGAACTCTCTCTCCACTAGTTCACAAAACTCATAACATCCAAGGTGTCTAAAACATGAAACTGCTAATGGAGAGGCCTGTAGTTCTCTTAGGTTAGTTGGCTCTTCTCTAGTAATTTCACCTCGCTTATGAGGCTTTCTATGTTGCCTGTTTCTCTCAACTAAACTATCACTTGCTGTATTTTCCTCATCATAGTCATAGCCACCTCTTTCCATGTTTAACCAGCTTCTTAATTGAACAAATTTTAGACAATGTAAATGGGACTGAATGGGATACTCTAGGGTTTGTAGGAATGAGTTCAAGTGAATTTAGGTAGTTATGGACAAACCATGAGAGTGAGGGGAGGGTTTAGGGAATGAGGGATAGATGGTGGAATGTAGATGAGGGGGAAAGAGATATATGGGTAAGGAGTTTTAGTTATGAAGCATAGGCAATGGGAAAAACAAAATGATCAAGGTTTATAGTGAAAAACTAGGGTTTGATATAGGGTGTGAAAAAATTGTCTAAAACTTGAAATGTGCAAGCCAATCCTTGAGTGAAGTGAGAGTACTTACTTGTAAAAGGAGAATTTGGAGGAAATTAGTTGAAAATTTGAAGTTTGGAGCATTTTGGTTGCTTGCTGCCCTATGCACAACGCACTTGCCTAGAAGCGCAACGCTAGCTCCTACGAGCAGCGCCCATTCAAATTAACACAGGAAGAAAACTGCCTATGTGCAGCACAACACCCTATGCACAACACACTCCTCCCTACATGCAGCGCTGAGCAAAATCTTCCAGGAGCACAATGCCAGTTGCCTACACATAGTGCCGCCTATGTTCTACTCAAAACCACTTGAAAATTGCTTCTTTCTTCTCTCCTTTGGCTTCTTTGACTTGCAAGATGACATAATGAAATAAAAGTAGGATGAGAGGGTTTATATATGGGCACCATTTTGATTTTTACTTTTTGAAAACCCACTTTTCCAATGTTCTTTGCCTTTTTGAAAACCCTGTTTTTAATGCTTGTTTCACTTTTGCTTTTGCAGGTGGATTAGCTCATGCTGACTTGATTTTTTGTAGTGTTTGTAGCTAGGTAGTATGGATTGATGCTTAGGAGCAGCTGGGAATCAATATTACATATAGGAACATGAAATTACATAAGAAATGACAATAAAAACAAAATACTCTGTTTTCACCTCAAAACATGTTTTGAGGTGAAAATTACATTAAGCTTTAAAAATAATAACTTTTGACTTTCCAGATACTATGCTTGAGTTTATTTGGCATCCTCATGTCCTTGCTGATCTTTATTGGCATTTTCATCATCAAATTTGACTATGGTGGAACCCTAAAACCTAATGAGACCAAACCCTATGACCTAATGAAATAAACTGCAGAATGAAAATGAATCATGACTGAAGACTATAGAAAAAAGGATCAACAAGTATATTTCATGAGGGAAAACTGAAGTGATCTCAACCATCAGTGGATCCATGATGTAATGGAATGATGAAAATTTACAGTATGGGACTCCTATTATGCAAATGCAAAAGAGCAGATTTTGATCACTAATGGCAGTATGACAAGACTGAGACTAACAAGCTTGATATAGGAGAGACCGTGATCAAAGGTAAAAGAACTCCAAACAACTTATACATACTCAAGGGAGAAAAACAACAATGCTATCTAAGAAAAAATGATGAAAAATGGTTGTGGCATAGAAGATTGATACATCTAAGCTTTTCTCAAATAAGAAAAGCATGCAGATTCAAGGTTGTTCGTGATCTTCCAAATATCAGCATCCCAAAAAATACAATATGCAAACCATGTCAAATCGGCAAGCAAACCATAGTTCACTTCATGGAAAAGGAAGGGTCAGCTAGTAAGCCTCTTGAACTTGTCCATACTGATTTATGTGGACCATCAAGGAAAAAGTCACCTCGTGGAGAAGAATAATTATTTTGTTCATTGATGATTTTTCCAAAATGTCTTGGATAGGTCTTCTAAAGCATAAAGATGAAGCTTTTGAAAAGTTCCAATCCTTCAAAGCTTTTGTTGAAAATGATTCAGATCAAAAAATCAAATGCCTCAGATCTGATTGAGGAAGGGAATTTACCTCGGATGAATTATTTGACTTTTGTGAACAACATGGAATAAAAAGGAAATTCGCGACCATAAGGACTCCTCAGCACAATGGTGTGGTTGAAAGAATGAACAAAACAATTCAACAAATGGCTTGAGCTATGCCAGATGAATCTGGAACTCTTGCAACCTTCTGGGGTGAAGCTGCATTCACTACCATAACTATTCTCAACCAAGCAAATGTTCGGGTAAGCAGCACTCAAACTCCACATGAACTTTGGTATGGTAAGACTCCTGCTGTAAAATACTTTAAAGTTTTTTGAAGAAAATGTTATATCAAAAGGACTGATGAAAAACTTGGTAAGTTTGAACCCAGAGCAGATGAAGGTATTCTTCTTGGTTACTCTTCTAGAAGTAAAGGATATAAATGTTATAATAAAAGACTTGGAAAAATTGTCGAAAGCATTGATGTTGTAGTTGATGAAGCATGCAAAAATATAAAACAGATAAAATCAACAGAAGATTATGAAAATAAAGAAGATGGGGATTATTTTCCCACATCAAATCAAAATCATATTGAAGAAGAAACCAGTAAAGCACTAGAAGAAGAGATAATGGTAGAAGAAAAGACTCTATCTAGGTATGTTCAAAACAATCATCTAGAAACTCTATTTTAGGGGAAAAAGAGGCAGGTGCATAGACAAGAACTATTACAGGGACCTCAAGCTATCTAGAATTACTATCCTCCATTGAACCTCAAAATGTAAAAGAAGCATGCAAAGATGAATGTTGGGTCAAGGCCATGAATGAAGAACTTGAGAAAATTGAAAAAATGATACTTGGGAATTAGTTCCTAGACATCATGATAAAAATATTATAGGAACTAAATGGATTTTCAAAAACAAGCTGAATGAAAATGGAGAAGTTATTAGAAACAAGGCCAGACTTGTTTGTAAAGGGTATGCTCAACAAGAAGGTATAGATTTTGAAGAAACTTTTGCACCTATCGCCAGACTTGAAGCCATAAGGATGTTTCTTGCTCTTTCTAGCTTTCAGAAATTCAAAGTATACCAAATGGATGTAAAATCAGCCCTCCTGAATGGAGATTTAGAAGAAGAAGTTTATATTGAACAGCCAGAAGGATTCATTCTTGGAAATGATGCAAAACTTGTATGCAGATTCAAAAAGGCCCTCTATGCTCTGAAACAAGCTCCAAAGCCCTGGTATTACTGCCTTGACAAATATCTACACCAACAAGGTTTTACAAAAGGTTCAGCAGATAGCAATCTATATGCAAAGATTGAAACTGATAAACTGCTAATTAGTATTGTTTATGTTGATGATATCATTTTTGGTAGCAATGAAGAATCCATGAGTCGAAATTTTTCTTCAATAATGCAGCAAGAATTTGAAATGTCCTTGCTTGGAGAACTTACCTATTTTCTTGGTCTACAAGTTCAACAAAATAAAGATGGTATTTCTCTTTCACAGACCAAATATCTCAAACAGATCTTGAAAAGGTACGGAATGGAAGATTCTAAACCTGTATGTACCCCTATTTTTTTAGGATGCAGTCTCAGCTCAAATGATGAATCAACAGCAGTACAACAACCTACCTACAGATCCATGATTGGCAGTTTGCTTTATCTAATAGGTACCTGACCTGACATCATGCATGCAGTAGGAATAGTTGGAATTCTAAGCAAATCCAAAGGAATCACACCTTCAGGCAGTCAAAATGATTTCCAAATATATTCAAGGAATTCAGGACTTTGGTTTATGGTATCCTAGAGATGTAGATCTTACTCTTCATGCATATACCGATGCAGATTGGGCAGGAAGTGTTGATGATAGAAAAAGCACTAGTGGTGGTGCATTCTATATGGGTTCCAGGTTAGTGTCTTGGTTAAGCAAGAAACAAAGTTCAATTGCTTTATCTATAGCTGAAGCAGAATATGTGGTTGTTGCATCTTGCTACACACAACTACTTTGGGTGATGCAAACTTTGCAAGACATTCAAATCACATGTACTCCACCTATCTCCATTCTATGTGATAATACAAGTTCCATCAGTATTTTAAAGAATCCAGTGATGCACTCCAAGACCAAGTACATACCCATTAAGTACCATTTTCTACGTGAACAAGTGCTTGAACAAAAGGTCAAATTGGAGTATGTTCCCTCCAAAGAACAGGTTCCTAATATATTCACTAAACCACTGCCCAAAGAGACATTTGAATATCTCAGACAAAAGCTGGGAGTAGTTGTTGCATCATCCTACTATTAAAACCAATTTTTTCAGAGAAAGGTTATTATACGTGTGTTTCATGAAGTATAGTCGCGTACAGACACAGGTTTCTGAGGGTCAAGTAGCATATATGTTTGTCAGACAAGAAAATAGTGGTGCAAGCTTAGATATGGGTACTCTGTTAGATATTTATGATTACTGTCTATCGATATGCTTTGTTCATTAATTTTTATCTGACTGACAAAGATGCCTTGATCATTGACTTGTTAACAATGCACATATAGCATAGTTTTAGGGGGAGCATTAGCCTTTACGTACATTCAACATTGTTGGCATTATGGTTGCTGAGTCTAGCTATGGCTTCATATATTTATACCATTTTGTTGATTAAGTCATGTAAAAGTCTAGGGTGTGATAAGTCTTCTTATACATTTGAACGAGTCCTATTGGAAAAATGATGTAATTTGTATCCCCACCTTGCATGGGATGGATGATGTAATTATATTTCTGTCATGTATAAATATTTGGTATATCCCCACTTGGTTGGGAGATGGATGTGTGTATGAGTCATTGGTGATAGGAAGGTCATACTTACATAGTTAAGTTATAGAGTCATGTTGGTTCTTATGGAGAATATTTTTGCAGACTCTGCTTGTGCTCAGGGGGAGCATGGATGGTTTCAGTGCATCTCAGCATGTACAAAAGGGGAGCTCAATCAGACAAGTCAACATGTACTCAGGGGGAGCATGAACAACATAGGGGAGAGAATATCTTGGTCTACCCTTTGCCCCTGATGTCAAAGGGGGAGAGTGTCTTGTTGTTGTGTCTTAGTGTTGTTGTTGCCATCAAGTCCAAAGGGGGAGATTGTTGGCATTATGATACAGGTGTTGTCCTTGATGGCAACTCACTTAGATGAAAGTTCACAGTGCAATAGGATTACACATTAGACTCCCAAGAATGAAGAAAGAGAGGTATATGCTAGTTCACTTTGTCCAAGGCGCGTATACACGCGAATTAACAGAACAAAAGTAACGTGTAATGTATACACACACTTTCATAGGAGGAAAAGCACGTACATGTTGGAAAATCAAGTTTTTGGTTCAAGGTATTTGATCCAAGGTATTCTAGTCCAAGGAAATTAGTCCGAGGCATTTGGTCCAAGGTATTGACCCTAAGTGGTTTTGGTCCAAGGTATTGAGAAATGCATAAGAGTATATAAGGAAGAGAAGATCATTAAGCAAGGCGTGCAAGCAATAATATTCTAAGTAACACTTCTATCTGAAGTATATATTATGTTGCAGGGTTATGTTTGGGACTGGATCTGAAATTTTCATGTGCACCTTGAGTTCAACATTGGATCAGGAATCATGAGACTTGAAATGTCTTATTCTTGAATGTTTGATATTGGTTGAGACCAGATATGATGTTTTGCTCTAGTTCTACTTGTTATATATCATGATCTCGATTTGTCTAATGTCTGAAATTGCAGCAAAGTTCTGAGTCAAAATTTGCAAATCTGTACGCAAGTTCATCTAGGCCAAACCACTTGTACATGCAAGTTCGACTCTTTCAAGTAGCGTATACAAAAAGAAAAGCTTATGTTTAGATCTTACTGATCTATTTGATTAAATTTTTTTGTTTTACAGTTGTTTGTCAATGAAGTCCTCTTAGATCTGAACATAGAACTATTGTATAAGGAAATTGAGTCTGATTCATTGATTGATTAAGAAGGAAGGGTAATCCTTGTTGATATCTATTTTGAACTCTATAATATGACAGTAGATCTTCAGAGTGTCATTGATTGGTATAGTCTGTGGTTCAGAAGTTTATGATTCAATATCTTTAGAGATATACGGAGTTTGGGTTAAAGGAAGTAGCGTATACACGCAGGTTGGGTTCAACCAAGTAGCGTATACACTCTAATGAATGACTTTTAATGTTATAGCTGGTCCTGGATGATGATGCAGGGTTGTGGGTACAACACAGTGTTTTGGTGTTAGTGACCTGATTGTTGAGATTAACTGAATATCAGTTGATGCAGTTTAAGTTTAAAATATTTGATGGGTGCAGTATGAAAATTGGATGAAATGAGGCCTTCATGTGTATTGTTGTGTACCAAGAGCATCCATTTTGAAAATTTATGAAACGTGGTCCTTGGTGGAAGAGTGACGTTTTCTATAGGCTGGCACCGACGTACTAGTAAACATATTGGCTAGTACAAGAGCTAGGGGGTTGTAGCTCCCTTCCAATAGAAGTTGGAAAATGAGAGAAGGTTGTAACCTTCTATAGGTAGAAGCCTATGTACTGGTATGAATCTGCACCAGTGCAAGATTGTAAACACATTTTCTTATTATTAAAAGAAGACAGAGATGACAACAGTAGGTGGTTTTTACCCACATTGGGTTTCCACCTTAAATCTCAGTGTTCATGTGTGTTGCTTATGTGTGATGCTTTATTTTGCTTTTACTGCATTGTCTAATAAATCTTTGATATACTAGTTTAATCTCAAAAAATGATAAACTGTCTAAATCACAAGTTCTCTACATATACGTTGGTTTCTTTAAGCACAGTCACATGTACACACTAGTTCACTTCACTGAAGCAACATATATAAATCTATTTGGGAAATAAAATTATTTTTCTGATAATACTGATTCACCCCCCCTCTCAGTATTATTTCCAACATATCTTTGGTGCTGAATTCGAACAATGTGCTCTTGTAGTCTACTGGTGTCTTAGGATGTGGAATTTGAGCCTCAAGGAAGGTCATCTGCATTTTTCCTTGTTTTGTATAAAAAACTCACAAAAGTCTTCTCTTTGAACTGGAAGTTTACTTCCAAAACAGAGTGTAGGTGTTGTTCTTAAGAATTTCATTCTTAAGTTTGATCTCTCGGTACTTGTCAAAAACCCTTTTTTCTTTTCTCCTTGGACATCTTCTGAAGATAACTCTGTTTCTTTTTGACCATGTGATATTTAAGGTCCAGTAGGAGATGTAACAAACTTTCTGCTTGTAGGTGGTGTTTCTCCAATTAAGATGGTAGCTTGATCTTCTATCTCCTTTTCTGCATCTTTCCTAGGAGTCATCTTAGCTCTTTTCATGTAACTGATTCTAAAATCCTTGGTCTCACTACCTGTTGTTGATGATAATCCCTCTTCTCTCTGTCTTTTACTTGTTTTCTCTTGAGGAGTGGGAGTCTATAAATTTGAAGTAGAAAACAATTGCTCCTCAGCTTCTTGTAATGTATTCTATGCCCATTCTGATTGGTTCACATATTTCTCTATATCATTCCTTGGGGTATGGATATATGGAGTAGTTTTGTTTTTTACTCTCAGCTTAGAAATGATACCCCAAGGGTCATAAGACCATGTGAAACTCAAGCTGAATTTCATCTCTTTAAGGATTTTATTTGCTTCTTCTCTTGTTGACTTGGTGTTGCATAGGAAAGGGCCCACCTATGTCTTTATCTGAAACTGGGACTTCTTATTTGCCACCACAAAGTGAATATCATCTGAATTTAGCATCTGTCTGATGTATTCAAGGGGAAAAATCCTCACAGGGCGGTATTTTGGGAGTTTGTATGGTGCTAGCTCACATCCATAAACTATGATTTCTGTATAATTCTGGTATAAATACCAGTCTCTAGTCCTGGCCTGATTTGTCAAATGTAGAATCCTTTTGATGTCTTCACTGATTCTGGGTTGTGCTAAGCTGTTTAGGATATTCATAGCTGGGTGAACAAACTCTTCAATGAAATGTTTATAGGAGAATTATTGCTTCCCTTTCATCACTAAAGAAGTCCAAAATATTACATGTTGCTGGTTTCCCTCCTCATCTAGCTTTTGCATGGAAAAACTAAACCTGTTTGCTTGATAATATAGAAACATATAAACTGAAATTGAATTTTACTTAAACACTTGTTCTGTTGGAAATTTAAGAAACTAGTCATGGATGTTATTAGCCAGGAATTGACTACAATTAAAAAAAAATAGATGGTTTGCAATCTTCGGAAAATATGGAAAGGAAGCCTAGAATGGGTTCTGTTGAGCCTTGCAATAGGTATGTATTTACTCTTTATTACTATCTTTTTCCTCTTTTCTTATCCATTTTGTGCCATGATATAATAACATATTGATAGGATTTTGATAAGGAATGAATGAAACTTCTCTTGATATGATTTGACCAACCAAACTAACTCTCATTGTTTTTTATGTAGAAAAGCAACAGATGGAACAGTTGTTATTCCAAATTCAGAACAACAAACCCTAATCAAGGGAAATGAGACGCGTCGTGTGCAGTCAAACCAAGGAACGAATCAAGAAGATCAGCACAAGATGAAAGAATTGTCTGAAGATAGCACTTAGTTGTGAATCCTTCAGGATCTCCTGATCCTAAGGGATCACATTTATCTTTTTCCTTTTGACTATAAAGGGGAAAAATGAAGAGGGATCTCTTGTCTTTTACTTCAATTGTAATTTTAATTTACAGAAGCGTGATTCTGAAGAATGAGATTGTATTGTAATGACAGGTGACTTTGACGATTAATATATAACTTGTGTTGTTGTTCATTCAGATATTCTGAAGTAGCTAAGCAGTATTTGCTGGTGGCTAGGGCCCGGTCTCTAGTGGATCTTACTATTGTTCCTTGTTTTATACCTTTTCCATTTCCTGCAAGTTTATTCTACTTTACATCTTTGTAGTTGATTTATTTTCGTTAATTGGGATTTCTGGTATTCATTTCATTAATACGAAATCCTAGTTGGTTTTATTTCTTCATGTCGTGGATTGAATTAGTTATCAGTTAAAGAATCATTTCTGGTTAATTAAGGAATAGAGCATTATTGATTAAATTCTTTCCTTCTATCTAATAGTTTAAGTCCAACTGAAAGAGCTCAGTTAATGCTACGATGCTCTCAGTTTTGAATTGGTTGATTAAGATTGAATTATGGTTTTGTTTGAGATTGAGTTATGATGCTTAGATGAATTATTTCCCTTAAAGTTACAAGATTGAGATTTATGATTGCATCCATTTACTCTTGTATTGAATTTAATAACTTATTTTAAAGCATTACTCTATGGAATTATAGATTGCACATGTTGTGTACACTCTTGGAATAAAAATACTTACCCAGGTTGATAATTAATGTGAGGCAATTAGGAGTTTTAAAAGACACCTTTTAGCACCCAACATTTTGGCGTTGTTGCCAGGGAGAGTGTTGCCATTTTACAAAGAGTGATGTATGTTTGATGTTTGTTTGCTGAGAGAGAATTGGGTATTAAAAACGGAAGGTAAGAACCTATGTAACGAACAAGTAAAATGCTTGCTCCTCTACCCACTTTGTAGTAGAATTGTGTAGGAATTTAAAATAGAAATGAACGTTTGTATTTTTGTATGAATGACTAAGAAGAAAAGACCAAAAAAAGATATAATTCCTCCCCCCAAACCTGAAAAATCTAAGGGACTGGTGACCCTTGGATGATCAACCTTTATTGATGAAATCATAAGAAAAGTTGAGTCTCAGTCATCAGTAGGACCCCGAACTATTGCTACCAGACATCCTACTATTTCCCTTTAGGTGACATGATCACCATCTGTAGCTAATGCTGAGATTCATAGTAAGACTGAAGGGTCTGAACAGAGTTTTCAAGATATTGAAAATTCACAACCACACCCTTCACAAGAAGGGAATTCTTGCAACCTTCGTGAAGGAGAAGGAGAAATAGATAATCCTAAAATTAAATCATCAAAACCTAGATCTCCTAAAGTAGTGATTGAACAGAGGATACCCAGTGTTCTACATCAAGGTACCACTGTTAGAATCATTCGAGCCTCCTCCGGACATCCTAGGAACAACTCTCGAGCTCCAGAGATCCCTGAAGGACTGGCATATTTTTGACAAAATGGCCAATAATTAGTGACAGCCCCAAACCTCTACGTTACAATACCCTATTGTGGACAAAGCTGTCAATGCTCCCATGAAATCTATCCCATTACAAAATATTCCTACCTTTCATGGGCTAACTTCAGAAGATCCCGATGCATTCCTTTTTGAATTCGATGTCCTATGTAGGGGTTACGATTACACCACCGACCCACAGAAGTTGAAACTATTGGTTGATGTGACTTGGTGGAGGTACCATCAATGACTGGGAACAGATGAAAACATCCTTCTTTAAAAAATACCAAGATTATTGCTGGACTAGAGAACTAAAAGATGAAATCTTTCAAATGGTAGTTAAGCCTAACAAGACTCTGGAAGAATATGTGGAGCATTTCCATTATAATCTGCAAAGATCTCCTTATGCAAATCTGCCTGATAATGTTCTAAAAACCACAATGATTAAAGGTATGAAGACCAATGGGTAGAAACACTTAATATAATGGGTAAGGGCGATATTTATCAAGAACATTATGATAATATTATAGACTTGTGCATCAGGTGCTCCAGGGGTAGTACAAGGTTGAAACCAGCTGGACGTGATGCGATCACCAGAGACAGCAAAGCCTCAGGAGGAAGCATTACAAGAGTCGAAATCGGTAATCTATTGGAAGATTTCAAGACAGTTATGCTAGGGACCCTGATGATACAATTGGATATCATGCAAGCTAAACGAAAGCAGGTCGAAGCATAATAGAACCTGGATACTTTCTGTCCCCGTTGTAGAAGGAAACACAATCATAAAGAATGCCCGCTAGATATGATACAAACATGTTTCATATGCACTAAGGAGCATGCCACAGAAAGTTGTGCATCGCTCCCAGGATTAAAAGCAGTCTTCAAAGAAGTGGAAGAAGAAGTGGAACCAATATATCTGCTAAACCAACATTGTCAATGGCAAGCACGTCAGACAGGTATGCCTATCGATCCATCTTCATTCTTTCCTCCCTCGCAATATAATTCTCAGCAATATTTAGGGGCAGCATGGTAGAACCAGCCACCTTTTTCTACTTGGCCACCTCAAGCATTTTATATGCCACCATGGCCCAACTAGTCAAATCCAAACAATAATTGGCCAAATCCCTCTTACCCTCCACCATTCTAGTAGAACAACCCCTATTCATCTCAATGGTCCCCTTCCACCTCACAAAATCAGAACTGGCAATCAAATTGGCAAAGATCCACGAACCAGCCTATGGGGACAGTTCCTCTGTCTCAACCAACTTTACCAACACCTTACACGTTGTAGCATAATGCTCAATCTAATATATGACTACAACTCCCAACTCAACCCAACCCAAATCCTAACAATAGACCAATCCAATCAATACAAATCATTGAGGGTCTAGACCCCGAAACTAAGTTGAGAGAGTGTAATGAACTCAAGTTAAGATCTGGACGCGTAATCGCTCCAGATGAGGATAAAAATCTGGAACCTAAAGAACTGCACCCAAATAAGCCTTTGACTATAGATAATCAACAAACAAAACATGGGGAAGATACAATCAAGTAGAGAATCCTGAACAGATCATAACTACTTCCCCCCCATTCTTAGAAAGATTGATGATACCGTGCCCAATTGAATATCCCAACTTTGATCTTCTGGGTGAACTCAAGAATATCTGTATAAAAATACCCCTCCTCTAGGCTATTCAAGACATTCCAATATATGCCAAAACTATTAAAGAACTGTGTATAAAGAAGTCTGTGAGGAAAACAAAAATAACCCCAACTATCCATGTTGTCAAGACTTTGTCTGATTTATTACTAGGCAAAGAGACACCTGTAAAATATGAAGACCCAGGAAACCCCATTATCATAGTATAGATAAATGACCACTCTTTTCCCAATGCTTTAGTTGATTTAGGGGCAGCCATTAACATTCTCACAACAACAACTTGTGAAATGCTTGGCATCATAGCCTTGGAACCAACAACTACCTTGTTGGAAGTTGCTGACCACTCAGTCATTAAGCCAAAAGGAACATTACTAGATGTGATGGTTTCTATAGACACTTGGGAATATCGAGAAGATTTTTTGACTATTAACCCTAGGAATCGGCACATCCCTTTATATTAGGAAGGCCTTGGCTAGCAACTACTGATGCTTATATCAATTGTTGGATAGGCAGTATGACCATAACCAGAGGGAATGATGTGAAGAATCTAGTGTTATATCCTCTTGCTCAGCCAAGCCTAACCATTGTAAAAACTAGGAAGAAACCTGTAACATATTTAACAGAAAATATTCGGTCACCATTGACTGTCGCAAATGCCCTTGAATTTAAAAACCAAATAGAAGACGATGTCATTAATACTTTTATCAGTCACCCTACTACATTGTCTAGTTTGAAATGTCACATGATTAAAGTAGTCCTTAACAATGAAATTGAAGAAGATTCCTTGAGAGATATCAATGACCAACCAATACCAACAACCACTGTCTATAATAGAAAACCTATCGAAATCGAGCCAGGGAAGATCCTGAACATTAACAATAATCTGATTGATGACTAGCAACAGAAACTTATTCAAGTCCTTACAAAATATAAAGGGGCTTTCGCTTGGGATTACCCATACATGAAGTGGATTGACCCTCAGCTATGCATGCACCACATCTACACTGAAATATATGCAAGACCCATTCGAAAACCTCCACATAGATTAAATCCTCACCTAAAGCATATTGTTAAAGAATAACTTCAAAAAATATTAGATTTGAATTTTATCTATCCTATATTTGACAGTAAACGGTTTTCTCCATTAGTCGTGGTCCCGGAAAGAATGGGAAATGGAGGATATGCATCAACTACAGATAGCTCAACAAGGCAATGCAAAAATACCATTTCCCCTTCCATTCATCGATCAGGTCCTAGATACACTGGAAGGGAAGAAATTCTTCTCTTTCCTAGATGGCTTTAGTGGCTACAACCAAATTCAGATTTCCCCTGAATACCAGGATAAAACTACTTTTACCTGCCCCTGGGGAACGTTTACTTATAGGGTATTACCTTTTGGATTGTGCAATGCACTTGCTACATTCCAAAGAGCCATACTCAATATTTTTACAGACTTGAAAAATGAAGGATTGAAAGTGTACATGGACAATTTCACACCCTATGGAGATGACTTCGAACAGGAATTACAGACATTGGAGAAAGTCCTGGAGCAGTGTATTGCTACTGGGCTATGCTTAAGCCACGAGAAGTGCCATATGATGATGACAGAGGGCCTGATCTTGGGTCATTTCATTTCAGTAGCTGGAATTCAGGTAGATCCAACAAAAATATAGGTAATCCTCTTATTAGCTACTCCCTGCACTCAAACAGAGGTACATAGTTTTCTGGGATTTGCTGGATATTATCGTAGATTTATAAAGAACTTTTCACAGATTGCTGCACCATTATATGCCTTAACAGGAAATATTGATTTTATATGGACTAACAAATGTGATATTGCCTTTACAGAGTTGAAACGACTACTATCAACAACACCAGTATTACGAGGGCCGAATTGGGATATATCATTCTAGATTTCATCAGACACGTCAGATACAACCATTGGAGCAGTTCTTGGCCAAGAAGAAGACAAGAAACCCTACGCTATATATTACATTAGCAAAAACTTAACTCCTACTGAGTTGAATTACACAGTAACAAAGAAAGAGTTTCTAGCTGTTATTTATGCTATTAACAAATTCAAACACTATATAACTGGATACCCTATAGTTCTGTATACTGATCACTCTACTATCAAATACTTAGCTAATAAACCCATTACGAATGGTAGAGTGACACATTGGTTACTACTTTTGCAGGAATTCAACATATCTATAAAGGATCGACCAGGGAGGGAAAACCTTGTGGCAGACTTCCTCTCTCGAGTGCCAAGAACAGACGATGCAATGGTGGTAGAAGACCAGTTCCCGGATGAACACCTATTTTCTTTGGCCGTAAAAACACCATGGTACTCAAATGTGGTGAATTACTTAGTAGTAGGAAAACTGCCCAAACATCTGACACCTAGAGAAAGGAAATTAATAGTGTAGGCAACACTCGGTTCTCCTGGATCGGAGGATACCTTTTTCACACAGGGGCCGATATGCACATATGTAGGTGTATCAAGGAAGACAAAATTTATGATATCTTAAAAGCTTGCCATGATGGACCTTGCGATGGATATTTTGCAGACTGCAAAACTAGACATAAAATTTTTCAAATGGGCTACTACTGGCACATGATTTTTAAGGATGCTAAGAAATTTGTCTAGGCATGTGATAGTTTCCAAAGGATGGGCCGCCCTGGCTAATTTTATTAGATTCCCCTGCATCCATAGCTGGTGATAGAACCCTTTGAGCGATGGGTGTTAGATTTCATCAGGCCGATCAACCCATCATCCAATCAAAAATCATATATGTTGGTTGCAACAGAATACGTGACTAAATGGGTGGAGGCAATAGCGTTACCAAGAGAAACAGAGGAAACAGTTATTAATTTTCTTTTCGAAATTTTTTTGCGATATGGCTTACCCAGAGAAGTAATTACTGATGGGGGCCGCAATTTGTAGGCCACAAAATCACTGCTACACTAAAGAATCATCACATTATGCACAAAATTACCTCTACGTATCACCCGTAGGCGAACGGGCAGGTGGAGAGTACCAACAAAGTAATTGAAGCTATTCTAACGAAGATAGTCTCATTGCACAGATGAGACTGGGCTACTCGATTGCTAGAAGCCTAGTGGGCATATCGCACGACTTGGAGGAAAACTACTAGACACTATCCATATCAGTTGGTATTTGGTAAGGAACCTATTTTCCCCATAGAATTTGAGATAAAAACACTAAGGATAGCCCAGGAAGTGGGACTGGATTTAATTGAAGCCTAGATTAATAGACTACAACAAATAAATTAATTAGATGAAATTTGGCTATTGGCTCTACAACATATCGCACTCATTCAACAACAAAGAGCCAAATGGCAGGATTCCCTGATTAAGAAAAAGACATTTCATGAAGGCGACTAGGCACTTCTTTACGATTCTAGGTCTAAAGACTTCCCTAGTAAACTGCAGTCTAGGTGGTTAGGCCCCTATGAAATAAAGGAAGTGCATGACAATGGAACTCTTACATTGGCCACCATTGATGGGTCTAGTTTTTCCTTTAAAGAAAATGGGCATCGGGTGCACCTCTACCAAAAACCACTTACAAGAGAATATTTTTACCCACAGATACGCGAGGACTCCACCATGCAAGTTCTAGCTGCAGAAGGCAATCCTTTGGCCGCTTCATTTTTGTAAAAAGTTATTTCTTTTTGTAAAAACTGTAAATATGATTGCTGATTTGATTTTCTGTGTTTTTTTCTCTGTTTGTTTGCTGTTCCAACTTTGGAACAACACTTTTTCGTTTTTGTTGTTCCCACTTTGGAACAACACTTTTTTCATTTTTGTTGTTCCCACTTTGAAACTTCACTTTTTAGATTTTGTTGTTCCCACTTTGGAACAACACTTTTTCGTTTTCACTATTCCCACTTTGGAACAACACTTTTTTGTTTTTGTTGTTCCCACTTTGGAACAACACTTTTTTTGTTTTTGTTGTTCCCACTTTGGAACAACACTTTTTCATTTTTGTTGTTCCCATTTTGAAACAACACTTTTTCGTTTTTGTTGTTCCCACTTTGGAATGTCACTTTTTCGTTTTTGTTGTTTCCACTTTGGAACAACACTTTTTCGTTTTTTTTGTTCCCACTCTGGAACAACACTTTTTTGTTTTTGCTATTCCCACTTCGGAACATCACTTTTTCGTTTTTGTTGTTTCCACTTCGGAACAACACTTTTTCGTTTTTGTTGTTTCCACTTCGAAACAACACTTTTTCATTTTTGTTGTTCCCACTTTGGAACAACAGTTTTTTTGTTTATGTTGTTCCCACTTTTGAACAACACTTTTTCGTTTTTGTTGCTCCCACTTTGGAACATCTCTTTTTCATTTTTGTTTTTCCCACTTTGGAACAACACTTTTTCATTTTTATTGTTCCCACTTCAAAACAACACTTTTTCGTTTTTTCTATTCCCACTTTGGAACAACACTTTTTCATTTTTGCTATTCCCACTTTGGAACAAAACTTTTTCGTTTTTGTTGTTCCCACTTGGGAACAACACTTTTTCATTTTTGTTGTTCCCACTTTGGAACAACACTTTTTCGTTTTTGCTGTTCTAACTTCGGAACAATGCTTTTTTTGTTTTTGTTGTTCCCTCTTCGGAACAACACTTTTTCATTTTTGATGTTCCCACTTTGGAACAACACCTTTTCGTTTTTTCTATTACCACTTTGGAACAACACTTTTTCGTTTTTGTTGTTCCCACTTTAGAACAACACTTTTTCATTTTTGTTGTTCCCACTTTGGAACAACACTTTTTCAGTTTTGTTGTTCCAACTTTGGAACAACAATTTTTGCGTGTTTATTGTTCCAACTTTGGAACAATGCTTTTTGTTGTTTCTGTTCAAACATTTGAACATCACCTTTTTCTCTTGGCATGTTTTGTTGTTCCCACTTTTGAACAGCTAATGTTCCATCTTTGCAGCAACATTTTTACTTCTTGAAGTTGTGTGTTTTCTAAACAACAACCTTTTCCTTGCATTATTTTGATGTTGAAAAACATTTGCATTATTCCTAGCTCGTCTTAGCCCCATCTTTCTAATTCCCTTTCATGACATGAAGTACAATACTTTTATGAGGACAAGAATTATGGATTCTATTGAAGCAAGTGAATACCCTTAACGTTATGATCTTTAACAAGATAACTTCTTGATGATAGTTTTTTTTTTTTTTTCTTTTTGAAGGGGGGGGACACAATTATTTATATATTACTTTACGATATTGATTTCTGTTGTATATGATATTGATTGATCATCTTTACCATGCTGGTTCCACCCCTCCTGGTTATAATACTCTTTGTCTATTATAAATGAGATTATGGGTATATTTTTTTCTATTGACATGTTCAACTTCTTCCACCATCTCTACTCTTAAGGAGTACTAAGCCTCCCTCTATTTATTATAAAAATGTGTAATAACAACAAAATTTTGCCTACAAATAGAGGATAGGGGGCCTCATTAAGAGCCAGCCTACCATGTTCATAAGGATGTAGCAATGTGACATTCCCATTATGGCCACCACACCAAGGTTATGATCCATTGGATGGCTAAAATATCCTTGGAACAGGAGGTCTCATCACAAGCCAACCTGATCACTTTTGCTACTTCCTAGTGAATGGTAGTGTGGTCATCTTGTTACGATGCCAAAACAATGATCTCATTTGTAGAAACAACAATGGATTTCTCCAACTATAAATTGAGGATCCTGCCTCATATGGGTTAAAAAGAAACTCTGTCGAGGCTATGGATGCCTGCTAGCAACAGAAGCTCTGCTTATGGTATTGAAGTTCTATTTTCAACATCAATAATGATTATAATACCCTCTTATTACTTTTCTTTATATCAGAGATATTATTTCCCTTATTTCTCCCTACCTTTAACCTTTATGCATGAGTTAATGTTTTTAATCAATCATATCATTTTCAGTTGGAATATCGTCAGCAAAGCATCTTTTTCTTGCATATTTATATCCTTTTCCCTTACCACATAACCTATCATCAACCAAAGCATCTTGTCTCTCATCAATAACCATCATTGCACACCTTGCCTTCATTATATGCATACCTTTTACAGTCCTTTCATTAATTTACATAATCTATCTCATTTACTGTCGTATCTTTCACCCTTGTACATTGTCGTCAGAACAAGATTTCCTCGTCCATTCGGTCGTAGGCAACCTCTCATCTTGAAGGAGGGAGGGGACCTCCATTACACTCGTGCATGAGTTGTAGTTGTTTTATTGGACTTCATAGGTTGATATGGTATTCCATGATCACATGTCATGTGGCAAAATAATAGTCCTCAAATTAATTAGTTCTCATTGAAATATCGTTTAACATCGTAAAACTTAGCTGTTACAACTACTTGCTGTTCTATCTCTCTGTTGTTGTTTGTTGCTGTGTTTCTCCACTGCACTAATACTTTGCAATAGTAGGAAGAACTCAAGCATTATGGGTGGTAAGACAGTGCGTCGAGAACACTTAGTGCTGGAAGTCTCTGACAGAGCCAGGGAAATTTTGGTCCGCGCAGGGTGGATATCATATTTCACAAGATTTCAACCCCCTAGTGAGGAAATCGCTACTGAGCTTCTACAACATCTGCAGAATGGGAAATCCCTCGTGGTAGGTAGAAGAATTACAGTATCAGATGTTGTAATAGCTGAAGTATCTAGGCTGTCGGCGGAAGGAACTATATAACCAAGAAAACACGTAATGTTGCAAGACGCGGTGGACATTTTCAGAGATGCAGGCGAGGAATTAACCAGGAAAGGCAAGGGCATCCAACCATCATCTCTGGCAGAACCATGGAGTGAGTTGGCAAGTGTTGTCCAGAGGTACATTACCTGTGATGAATGATGAGACGTGGTAATACCACAACAACTCAAACTCTTGGATGTTTTAAAACTAAAGCTCACTATTAATCTGCCATCTTTCTTGAATTCATTGCTGCATGAAACTGACGATAGAATAAGATGGGCTAGGCACCCTAAAACCGTAGTTAGCCGCCATGGATTGATTAGACTAATTGTTAGCCATAACCTTGTTCAAAAAAACTCAACTTGGGATGGTCTCATAAGACCCCTAGAGATTATTCAAAACCCTGTAATCTAAAATTCCACAATCTTGGAAATGAACCAGCAGAGCCCTATTCCAAAAAGGAAAAGGACTACCCAGTCAAACGTTGAACCCCATAAGCGCAAGCAGTTTGCAAGGTTAAATCTAGCCCAGAGAATGTTTGTAAATCCATAGGATAGCACTGAATAACTTGTGGAGCCATTCAAACTAGTTAATATACACGACTCTAAGTTAGAACTAGAGGAACAATGCAATTCTGAGCCCGAACCAGAAGAAAAGGATAATTCAGAGCCCAAGTGAGAGGAAGAACTTGAACAAGGGCAAGGATGTCATTCAGAATCAAAATCCGGGGAAGAGGCCGATTCAGAGAAAGAACCCGAGGAAGAGGATAGACCGGACTTAGAGTAAGAACGAGCACAACACTTTGATGATGAACTGGAAAATGAAGAAGGGCCTCCTCAAACATCAACCATGAGCCCCCAAAATGAAATTTTGCAGGATTTTGAGACAGGGATGGCCCAGGTCTTGGAAAATCTGGATGCATACATGCAGCCAGGAGGATCACTTGATCCTAACCTAATGGAAGCCCAATCCCTAGAGGATTCTGGGCATACAGAAATTCTGCCTTCTTCAGAGGCTACAAACCAGGAAAAGGAAGCAGACATAGAAGTTATTCATGAATCCGACAACCAATCTGGTGACACAGTTCTATTGGAGCACAACCATGATAAACAACAAGAATCTTTAGATACAGAAGCTATTGAGAAGCCCATTATGCTCCTCAGAAGAGGTGAGTAGCTAGAGCAAAACTAAAGAAGCTGAGACAAAAATACCAAAATCTTGAAAAGATAGTTAAAAGGCTACGTCGGAATATTAAAGGAATTGCAAGTGACAAAGCCCAGAACACTACTCCTGAGGTAGTCATTGTGACTATGCAAATGGAAATATGTAAGGGTAGGGAAACAGAAACCCAAACCGAACTCATTCCTACTCAAACAATAGCCACCTAGGCAAATTTTCATGCAGACTTAGTGGATATAGCTGTTCAGATGGAGGGTTGGTCCTCCCACAATAAGGAAGTACAGACCAAGGAAATATCCTCTCGTAGCACAGGCACTCAGACAGAATAGCAAGCAAGGATGTCTTATCAAGCAAAGACCCTATTCTTCTAAAGCTATAGGAAGAGCTGACGCAAACCCAACTTGATTTAGAACAATGTGAATAGGAGACAGTTCCCCTGCAAAAATATCAGGAGTTGTAGAAGTAGTTTAGGGAATTAACCATAACTGAGAATGGGACTTTTGATAGATTTAGACAGGAAGAAGAAAAGCTGAAAAAGGTGAAGACCAAGATGCACAGAGTCAGGAACCAGATAGAAACCATTTTCTCGCTATATTCGAATGTCTTGACATGCAGGTCTCCTACCACAAATTATGCCCTGTTCTTATTAGAATGATACTTATTGTTAAGGATTAAAGCCGTAAGAGCTGGCAAGCCAATCAAATTAAAGACAACTGAAGATTTTATAAGTTGCTATAAGGAACATGGGGCAAAAGTCCAAAGGCTTCTTTGTGAATTTTATCTGCATAATTTCATATTAGAAGAAGAAGTGGATGAGAATCCTACTCCTTTTGTTGGAGATATTCAATTCCAGGTTTTTATCTCTTTTGCAGTTAATCAACTTAAGGGGTTTAAGGCTTATAATTCGTTCCAAAGACATGAACACGGGTTGGATCTCTAGGTAAGGAGTGAGCCTACTCACCCTTTACAACTATTTGCTCAACCTAAAAGGCTGATGACACAAGAAGGCGTGATTCAAATTTTAGGGCCCATACATAAGGAAATTGTACAGAAAGGAACAACATTTCCTCTCCATTCAGGAAAGATCTTTGATTGCATCCAAAATGAGATGGACAATCTCGACTAATAGTGTTAAGGAAAGAGAACCATTTAATTATGAGAATTTCAAAGGTGTTGCGAGCCGGTTAATCACATATAGCAATCTTATCTTGAGGGAAGGGCCTTACTAGTTGGGATGTCGATTTAGGTGTCCCATTATTTGGTATCCTCCTGAAGGGTATCAGTTTGACTATGAGTTACCTGAAGGACACAAAAAGAAAGCCTTTGCAAATCTGGCACAACATCATGGTTTCAGGCATGATAAAGAAACATTTTTTCCAGCTTACTCCTTAACTACATTACATAGGAACTATTCATTTTTCATGAGTACATGAAAAAAGGTAAGCAGGGGAGTATGTTGAGCCTTGCAATAGGTATGTATTTACTCTTGATTACTATCTTTTGCCTCTTTTCTTATCCATTTTTTGCCATGATATAATAACATATCAATAGGATTTTGATAAGGAATGAATGAAACTGCTCTTAATACAATTTGACCGACCAAACTAGCTCTGATTACTTTTTATGTAGAAAAAAAATAGATCAAACAACTGTTGTTCCAAATTTGGAACAACAAAAGCTAATCAAGGGAAATGAGACACGTCGTATGTGGTCGAACCAAGGAACGAATCAAGAAGATCATCGTAAAATGAAAGAATTGTCCGAAGATAGCATTTAGTTGTGAATCCCTCAGGATCTCCCGATCCCGAGGGATCACATTTATCTATTTCCTTTTGACTATAAAGTGGAAAATAAAGATGGATCTCTCGTCTTTTACTTCAATTGTAATTTTAATTTACAAAAGCGTTATTATGAAGAACGAGATCGTATTGTAATGACAAGTGACTTTGATGATTAATATATAACTTGCGTTGTTGTTCATTCAGATATTCTGAAGTAGCTAAGCAGTATTCACTGGTGGCTAGGGCCCGGTCTCTGGTGGATCTCACTTCTCTTCCTTGTTTTATACTTTTTCTATTTTCTGCAAGTTTATTTTGCTTTACAGCTTTGTAGTTGATTTATTTCATTAATTCAGATTTCCGGTATTCATTTCATTAATGCGCAATCCTATTTGGTTTTATTTATTCATGTCACGAATTGAATTAGTTATCATTTAAAGAATCATTTGTGGTTAATTAAAGAATAGATCATTATTGATTAAATGCTTTCCTTCTATCCAGTAATTTAAGTCCAGCTGAAAGAGCTTAGTTAATGCTACGGTGCTCTCAGTTGATTATCATTCGAATTGGTTGATTAAGATTGAATTATGGTTTTGTTTGAGATTGAGTTATGATGCTTAGATGAATTATTTGCTTTAAAGTTATAAGCTTGAGATTTATGATTGCATCCGTTTACTCTTATATTGAATTTAATAACTTATTTTAAAGCATTACTCTTTAGAATTATAGCTTGCACATATTGTGTACACTCTTGGAATAAAAATACTTACCCAAGTTGATAATTAATGTGAGGCAATTAGGAGTTTTAAAAGATACCTTTTAGCACCCAACAGGTTCATCTACCCACTGACCAGAATAATAACTCAGAATGTAGGAAATTATGGTTATGATGTGTTTTTCTTGATCAGGGAAGATTGAGGAAGGGTATTGAGGATTGTTCTTTGGTAATTGGGCATTTCTTGGTAAGAATATATAAAAAATTGTGGCTCTTGTGGAAAAATCAAACTTTTGATAGAGTTCGGTGAGGGCTTCTAAGGAAAATGGGGCATTGTTTTCCACTAGGGGAGCTAGCATCATCTGGTTTATAGATTGGGCAGTGATTGAAAAAAGGATCTCACCAGATGGGGTCATAATGGCTCTTTGGTTGGGAACATACCAGGTTTGGCATTTCTCGGTGAATTCAGGGGCATGGAAGGTCAGAGGGAAAATATAGTGAGGAAGATTGGACTCCTAGGTTCTAGTTTCATCTGTTTTATCAACATGTTTATCCTCTAGCCAAGAATAAAGCTCCAAAAATTGACAGTCGCACTGTGTCTCACTAATCCTGTAATCCCTATCAGCTAATGGAATATGGTCTAAGTCTATAGACGGTGGGATTAATGGGTTAACATGGTTCTCCTAGTTATTGCTCTTTGGAGGAATATTTAGATCAGTGAACGATTAATGGTGATGGAAGGAAAAGCTTACCGGGAACAAATTTTAGGTTGTAGGCTGTCAGGGGACGAGAGACAGAACACTGACAATTTTGATCTGGTTCAACAAATGTTTTGAAATTGGTCTCTTTGCAGAAAACTTGTGAATTATAGAGAATAAGTGAGTGAAAGGAACAATGAAAATGGTTCACGGTTTTTAAAATGGGGGAGTGACAGGTTGCGTTGGAGGGTGGCGCAGGAACATTGAGGTTGAATGGTTTTTTTTGGTCAAGTAAGCGTGGAGCCTTCTATTAACCGCAAGAAATATTACATATATTACACAAGTGTAAAGACCAACAAGGGCTAACTCAATGAAGATTAACCCGAAACAACCCAAAACAAACCTGAAACCTTATGCCTTAGTCTTACATCTAAACCTCCACCCATTATCCAACCCGATGGCCATCCGATAAGACCTCCCGTGATCCAACGGTCTTTAAAGAAATTGCTTCGGAGATATGCGCGAACTTTACTAGCTTTACGGAGTCGACAGGCTAAATAAACTGTCAATGTATAAAACTTCGGGTCTGCTTTTGGCCTTAACCTCCTCCCATATTGAAACCTATTGTCCCTTCGATCTAGATCCTGTAAGATCCTATGGTCATGAACACTATCGCCTCAGCAACAAGTGCCCCTTTTACATGGTTCACGGACTCAATGAAGATTATGATCCATTGGTTTATAAATGTTCGGGTCTAGTCTGAGACTTAACCTTTGATTACTTTTAGAACCTGAAACCCATACGATTAGGTCTTGGTTGATTTGATAGTCCTCCATGATATTGGATCAGAAACTTGCATGGTCTTTATCCTCTTTTATGGACCCGATGAATATTATGAACTATTGATCTAAAATATTTGGGTCCGCTTGATTAGTTAACCTTTGGTCACTTTCCCACTCGATATCTAGATGATGGTGAAGGCTATCAATATCTATGGTTGGCGACTTGTTAAGAAGCCTTCTGTTTACCACGTGCCCCTTCCCTATAGAAAGATCTGTTTTACACATTTTTGAGGGATCAACGGTTAAGAAAGACTTTCACTTCCATTCACTCTTGCTTCCACGGGTCTTCTTTCTTTTTCATCCATGATAGTCTAGAAGTTCTCCATGTCTTTGGCCACCTATGTTTGACAATCCTCACGAAATTTTTCAGAGGGTATCGAATCCCAAGCATACTTGTTGTAACTTTCTTTGCATAACACTCCTTCATTCACCAGATGATCAGCTAGCATGTTGGCTTTCCTTCACACGTGAATGAAGCTAACCATTCTTAGGATTTGTTGGTGGGTATGAATGTGTTGAAAGACCTGCAAAAGCCACCAATGTTTTGAAACTTTTCCCGGTTCTTTTCCATTAAAAATATTCTTGACTGCATTAATAATCAATTCAGAGTCTGCTTCAATGATGGCATTATGTAAATTTGACTCGATCAGTATTTCCAGGAATTTCTCTAAGGCCATGAGCTCCGACATGTTATTAGTGGTAGTCCCCAAATGACTATGAAATATAACCTTAATGCACCCCTGCTCATCTCTGATGTCCCCTCCAAAACAAACCATCCTTGGGTTACCTTTAGAGGCTCCATCTATATTGAATTTCAAGAAACCATGAGGAGTAGGTTGCCAGATGTGTTTACTAGCATTTATCTGTCTCACACTCTTGTTTATGCTTAGGGGAACTAGTGAAATGAGACCCAACTACAGGTGTATACGAGCGTCCTGGGTCAGAGTAGGGTCCTCAGGAGGTCTTCCTAAAAGGGCTCCAACAATGTCTTTGAGATGTCTTAATATTTGTGCAATAATTTTCTTGGTTGAGCCAATTTTATTCTTTGAAAATCCTGCCATTGTGTCCTTTCCAGACATCCCAGAATTTTCAGGATGACCATATGCAATGATGAATCCCTAGACGATTACGAAGAAAGATTCCAACTTAGTTATAAAAGGGACATGTGCACACTTGACCCTAAGTCACTGAAGTTGGTCTTGCTTAGGGGAGTAACAGAAGATCTTCTGGATACCCTACTTTTGTTAGCAGGAGGAGATATCTACCAATTACCCTATGAGGATATCAAGATTGTCTTTAGAAACCATTCTCGGGTAGCTAGGAAAAAGGGTAGGAGTAGTCAACCTATGGTCAATACATCGTCTTCCAACTCATCCATCAAGGGTGAAATTGGAAACACGCTAGAAGATTTAAAAAATAAGACCCTGTAAACCCTTACCTTGCAAATGGACACCATGCACATTAAGAGGAATCAAGAGGAAGCAGAGAGAGCCTTGGCCATTTTTTGTCCTAGATGCACCAGGAGGCATCCTAGGAATAAATGTCCATTGAAATTTATTGAAATTTGCTTGGTCTATGAAGAAAACCACACCACAGACAAGTGCCCTTCTTTGCCTAGACTCAAATCTATATATCAAGGAGCTAAAGGGGTCACTGAGCAGCTTTGCTACATTAACCAAAGGAGACCTCATGGGCCTAGACCATACCAGCAGGGCATGCAAGGGTTGTCCCATGCATATTACAACCCCAACCAAACCACATCCATACCTTCTTGGGGACCACCTGCTCATCCTTCCTAGTCTACACCCCCTCCTTGGTCCTTTGCATCTCAGTATCACTCCTAGCTAGCCAACCAATCATTTCAACCTTATGCTCCACCACAACCTCAGTGGAGTGCACCGCCCAAGGGGGGAAGGCCCCAATACAACAATGCTCTGGCTCTATTACCTCCACCACCTACCCAACCACAGCTGATACACTCTGCTCCACCCAAGCAACCCCAGATGCATGTCCAACCAAATCCGAACCCGAACAATAGACAGGCTCAACAAGTATAAGTGGAAAGACATCATATCCATCTTATGCTATGGAAATCCAAGAGATTAACCTAAGATCTGGGAGAGTTCCCCCAGATAACCAACCTCCACCTCCACTTAGGGAGGTTGAGGAAGAGAGAGAGGAAAGCAATCTTAAAGTAAATCCACCCTTTCCTAAGATATTAGCCCAACCACTCCAGCCTACCCCAGAAGAGACTGAACTTCTAGGAGAATTGAAAAGGCTATGTGTAAAGATTCCACTTCTCCAGGCAATAAAAGATGTTCCTATTTACAATAAGTTGATTAAGGAGAAGTGCTTCAAGCATCCAGGGAGGTGAAGAAGGGATGCACCTACCATTAATGTCATTGTGAAACTATCCGACTTAATGCCGAGGCAGGTAATATGTCCCAAATATTTGTACCCTATAAGCCCTGTAACAGATGTGCACATCAATGTCACCATTGTCCCACACACTCTGATTGATCTTGGGGCTACCATTAATGTGATGACCAAGGACACCATGCTCAAGCTCAACCTCCAAGGTTCATTGAGGAAGACCACAATAGTTCTGCAACTTGCAGACCGTTCCATAGTAACCCATGAAAAGAAGAGGGTGAGTCACTCTCATTTACTGTTCAGATCAGTATATCAGTCTTTTGGAGACCAAAAGTTCTTTTAGTGGGAAGGCGTGATCTAAAAATGGATCCTGGATAAACCTCTAAGTCTAAAAAACTTCATATAAGATGTAAAAGGTGCCAAATGGCACAAATCCTTTGTAAATCAGAGGAAATTTAAAATCGCAGGCTACTCTCGGAAATAGTATTATTGCAGAGACCTCCTCATTCTAAATTCAATGAAACTTGAATGGGCGAAAATAGACTTCAGATGAAGGAGTTATCACAAAGAGAAGCCCCCCTTGTTCTTTGGGAAAAGAGGCAAAAGTTCTTTGAAAAATGGGCTTAAGGCCTTAATGAATGAAATCGCATAGGAGAAAGGCCAGAGGATGACTTAAAGTCGGGTAGGAGGCACCCTCGATCAGCGAACTCTGACATATCAGGTCAAAGGCAAGCATGCATGCGATTTCGGGACCTGGGCAGAGCCGATTGTGATATGCGATGAATCGGCGTCGGTGATCAGCATAGTCAATGGACTGAACCCCCAGGCCATTAGAAATGCGATTTGTGATTGTGATCAACTGATCGGTGGATCGGCGATCAACACACCCAAAGGGGAGGACCCCGTGCCGTTGTGACTTGCGACTAGCGATAAAGGCCAGACCTGATAGGGATCATAAGCCAGATTTCATGAGTTTTGAAGTCCTGAAATTTGGACTTTTTAATGTATTTCCTGTTTATTGGATTTTTGGCCATTGCCCATCTCGCCGAAGCAATTGCGATATGCGATGGAAGGCGAAACCGATAGGGATTTTAGGGGCAATTTAATGGATTTTCACGTCCGGACTTCACTCCCGATATTGTTTTCCTGTGTATTTTCTTTGTAACGGCCTCCATCCATTGTGCCACGTTGTAAGTGGGCATTGTGAAACAATGATGCATTTTCAATAGGAATGCGTTATGTAATGCACAGAGCCATAGAGCCAGTGAGCCAGGGGGCCAGTCGAAGAGACACAGAGACAGAGGGACAATTAGACATAGAGGAAGACAGAGGGATAGTCGAAGAGATGTAGAGCCACCAAAAGAATGCTTCCTCATGATTGCATGAAGAGGAACGGACAGGGAGCCGTAGAGCCGGGAGGATTCCTCAAAGGCCGAGAGCGGCAGTGCAGAAAAAAAAAGAGAGGCTGACAAAAATGTAGTTGCCAGAGTGCTGGACTGAAAGCGAAGAGCAAGAGCTCACATTGTCACATCCTTATGTTGGAAATAATACTGAGAGGGGGGGTGAGTCAGTATTATTAAGACTTTTCAATATACCATCCAAATTTATACTTCAACTTATTCTTCAGATATTGATGATTAACTTATGCATAATAATGAACAAGAACATGAAAAACAGATAGTCACACCATAGAACACCAGATATAAGGTGGAAACCCAATGTGGGTGAAAACCACCTGCTGCAATATCTCTCTATCTTCTTTCAATTAGAAACTTCTTTTACAATGATTTTGTACTGGTGCAGTCCTTTACCAGTACACAGGCTACAACCTAGGGAGAGCTACAACTCTCTCTTGTTTTCCAGTTTCTCCTGGAAGGAAGCTACAACCCCCTACTTCTTTTCATTCAAGGACCACTTTTCATTAATTTTCAGACTGGATCCAAGAACATCAAATAAACATCAAGTACATGTGAATCAACCAATCTCCTTATACAATCAAACCAATGAGCCACCCGAACTTCTTAGAATGTTGTAAACAGAAAACCAACACTAGTATCCTAAGCCCAGAACACAGCAGCAATTAGAAAACAGGCAGCCAACAAATATTTCAAAACAGGTCCGCAACTTCACCAATATAAACCTGCGGATACCCGCACTTCACCTTCAGCTGTTCTGCGCATACCCGCACTTCGTCTTCTTTTGTACTACGTACCCCGCACTGTGCCTTCAGCTGCTCTACGTATACCCGCATTGTGACTTCCTCTGTACTGCGTACCTCGCACTGCGCCTTTAGCTGCGCTGCATATACCCGCATTGCACCTTCTTCTGTACTGCGTACCCCCGCACTCTCACTTTAGATCGCCTGTGAACCTCTGATTAGGGCCAAATTAACAGTCCTCCAATGTACTACAGACAGTCAGATCCACAGATCTGATCATGCGCCCGAGAGATCATGACTTGGCAAAGATTCGCCTTCAAATTTTACCTTAATTTAGATCTAGCTTTTAAAACTGATAACCCAAAATTCAGATCTTAAGATATTCCACTTTCAAAGATACATTAGCCAAGTGATATCCTTCCCTATTTATAGTCAAGCCCTTATTCACACCATGGGACAAAACCATCAATAACCAATACAAGGGATCCAAACCGGGGCTAAATTAGATCCTATACCATGGGCCAAAATCATAGAATCAAGAACGGCGGGCTAAATACCACGGGCCAAACATAAGAAACCCCACGTGAGCGTGCTTCTCTGCCTTGAAGTGAGTGAACTGTGGGTCCACACCTTTTGAACCATTCACCTGCGTACCTCTTAATTTCCAACATTTTGACAGCCTGAACAGAGCATTGGTACTTGAGTGAGTTGCCATCAAGTACAACACCTATAACATAGAGCCATACCAGAATCATAATGCCAACACCTTAGCTGTAGAAAGCCGAGTAGAAGTAGAAGCCACTAGAGGTTGGGGTGATTGCAAAGGATGTGTCCTTAGGATGAGGAAGGGACAACAAGCAAAGCAACAAGATCCTAAGAGCTTGAAGGCCGGAGAGCCAAAGAGCGATAGTTGGAGAGAGCTCAATTGAGAAGAAGCAGAATGCTGGAAGCAGTAGCAGAGCCGAGAGAGCCGAAGAGCTACTGCACTAAGCTGATGAGGGAGCCTTTGGGGTCACTTGAAGTTCAAGTGAAAATCTAGGGAGTTGAAGGTTGCAGAGGGCCAAGAAGCCAGAGTGAAGAGCCAGAGAGCCAGAGCCAAAGCCAAAGAGCCAAAGTCAGAGCCAAGAGCCAAAACCAGAGCCAAGGAGTTAGAGTCAGAGCCAAGAGCCAAGAGCCAAAACCAAGATCCAAGAGCTAGAGACAAGAGCCAAAGCTTCAAGAGCCAGGGGATAAAATGGTGTCTGAACCCACTGTTTTTGTGTAAACAGCAGGAGTTGTGTCGTAGACTTGTAAAAAAGACTTATACCATAATCCCAAAGAGCCTAGTTGAATTAACTAGAGCTCACGGAGATGTAGCCCAAGAGTTGTGGGTGAAATCCTAATTAAATTTTTATTTCTGTGTGATTATTTATTATTGCATTGTTTACTGTTATATGCATTTATATATCAGTTTCAGCACATTAATTTACAACACATGAACAGTTAAACAATAAATACAAGCATACACCCACATTATCAAGCACTTACTAATTCCGCATTGGTTAATCAATGAGACATGGGAATATTCAAGCTTTGGAAGTGGGAGAGCTTCTTGTAAGCTAGCCAAGAAGCCTAAGTGCCTCATTTTTAGATCAAGTGGTATGAGAGCCTGAGATTGGTTACCCCCACGTTCAATGAAGGTTATATCAGAATGCTTGACTGACCAAGAAAAGTTTGCTTGTCTGAAAGGTGTTTGGGCAATCAAGGATTGATTTTCTTATTGATGTATGCTTGTTGTAGACTAACTATTGTTTAATGTTTGCAGAGGTGAAGAGGAAAGGCCTAAGTATTTGGGTCTTGGCTATGGACAGTCCTATGGAGAGAGTTCCAAAGATGTCATGAAGGCCATTGAAATAGCTCAAAGGAGGAGTTTCATTACAAAGTGTGAAGATTGTATTCAGGAGGAATGCAATTTCTTGAAACATCATATGTAGGATGCAGGTGTTCAGAAGCACACACTTGAACCAGAGAGTTGGGGAGACTCTAACAATCTTGAAGAGATTGATGGTGTTCCAAAGGGAGCCATTTCTTCATTTGCTTCACCTCCTCATAAAGGCAATAAAGGTGAAAGAGGCAGGTATAAATCTGGTTCTAAACACATTCCTTTTGATTTTACAAAGCATGATAAATTTCCACATATGTATGGGAAAAGAATTGCATGTTCCTTTTGTGGTTTGGATAACCATGATGTTTCTAGATGTTGGAAGAGAATGGCCACATACGAGAAGAAAGAAGCCAAACGTCCATTGGACAAGGAAAATCATGCTATTAAGAGGATGCACATGCAGTGCACTTACTTCCATAAGCAAGGACATCTTGCTGCAAAATGTTGGACACTGAATCCAGCAATGCTTCCACAAAGCTGAAGAAAGTAGAGAGAGAAGATGGCAGAAATGGAAGTGAAGAGTCCATGAATAATGTGTCTCAAAATGATTCACATGATGATGCTGATGTGCAGACAAAGGTAGTACCTTTGAAAGGGATTGGTAAGGAATGGTTAGAGTTCTTATCCTATTAAGATTGCATGTATATTGATGCATCTACATTACATTTCATTTTAGCTTCGAAAGTACAGTGTGCTTAAGCGAAAGTTGGAGGATGAAATGCATGCATAAGCTTGATATGCATGAACACAGGGATGCGGATGATTTCCTTGTTTTTGAACATGTATGTTTAATTAACTTGCAGGGTTGATTGCTTTGACATGCATGTGATGCCATGTTGAATTGGAAGAAGTTAACTCGGTCTCCAACTGGACATAATGATGAAAGTTTCATCTTTTGAAAAAGAGTCCTAATGGTCTTTTTCTACATGCTTGACTTCAAGGGTCATTTGTTTAAAGGCATGTTTTGTGGGCTTGTATCTAGTCCATCATTTGTATGCAGATGTAAGACGTGGAGGTGTTAAAAAGATGTGAAAATCTGTTTCTTTTGTTGAAGTAGGAGTTTAGTCCATCCAGTTGTTATCTATATGTCTGTTGTTGTTAACAGTTGTTCTTGGCAGCTTGTCAAACAGGTACAAATGAAAGTTTTGTGGAGCAGATGTACTTCACATTTGTTTGAGCCACCTTGGATCAATCATCAAGGCAAAGAAGTTCAAACCACCTTCTATGACCATCTCAGTAGAAGTTCTCTAGGAAGGCAAGGAGGAAGAAAGTTCTTCCCAAGAAGACCAGCCCATCTAAGAAGGGAAGTGGTTAGAAACTTTGGTTCAGAGGCACCATGCAAAGGCAAGTGTAGGGAGGCTGAAAAGAAGAGGGTGAGTCACTCTCATTTACTATTTAGATTAGTATATCAGTCTTTTGGAGACCAAAATTTATTTTAGTGGGAAGGAGTGATCCAAAAATGGATCCTGGATAAACCTCTAAGTCTAAAAGACTTCATATAAGAGGTAAAAGGTGCCAAATGGCACAAATACTTTGTAAATAAGAGGAAATTGAAAATTGCAGGTTACTCTCCGAAATAGTCTCATTGTAGAGATCTCCTCATTATAAATACAATGCAACTTGAATTGGTGAAAAAGGACTTCAGATGAAGGAGTTATCACAAAGAGAAGATCCCCTTCTTCTTTGCGAAAAGACGCAAAAGTTCTTTGAAAAATGGGTTTAAGGCATTAATGAAGGAAATCACAATGGAGAAAGGCCAGAGAAGGACTTAAAGTCACACAGGAGGCATCCCTGATTAGTGAACTCTGACATATCGGGTCGGTGGTAGGCATGCATGCAGTGTCGAGATCCGGGCAGAGCCGATTGCGATATGCGATGAATCGATGTCGACAATCAGCATAGTCAATGGACAGAACCACCGAGCTGTTAGAAATGCGATTTGCAATTGCAATCGGCCGATCGGTGGATCGGTGATCAACGCACCCAAAGGGGAAGCCCCTGGGCCATTGATGAGCCCCAAATTTGGTAACATTTTGGGCTCATTTGGCCTAACTACCTTTGCTCAATCCTTCATTTTTCATAACTTCTGCATCATTTTTTAGTATGCTTATGTCATTTGTACGAATAAGGGTAGTCACTATTCCTAGGTGGCTAACACGTGCTCATTTCAAGATTTTTTGACACATGTGGAGCAAAACCAGGCAGACAAGGGCTAGGAGACAGCCAAGCTTGGGTTGAGGATTTGTAGGGGGGTTGTCTATGGCATTAAATAGCCTCCCTCGGGATCTTCACCCCCAACTCTGAGCTCCAAAGGCCAGCAAAACCGGATCTAGAAGGCAGCCAAACGGATTTTGTGGAAGCAGCTGTTCACTTCTCGTTTGGTCAACCAAGTCCCATAGGTTTAGGAGGCCAGCTAGGGCCTCGTGGTGTATAAATGTGAGGGCTTCAGCCTTCGAGGGGGACTTTTGGAAAAACTTTTGCACATTCTACACTACAAGCTGCCAGCTCTGTTTTGTTCTTTTGTAGCCATTATTGGCATGACTCTTGACTTATGATTATTATTTTTTAGTGGGAAGCAGTCAGATTTGATCTCAGCTCTGAGTTTCTAGAGGAGCCATAGCTCTCGGGTTTGGGCCCAACCTGAGAGCGTAGGGCCTCCTTCTTTGTATTGATATCTTTCCTTTCAGCATTATGATTTTCCTTGTATGCATTTGAAACACAGTTTATTGAGTTAGATTTCGTTGTGTGGTTAAGTAGGTCATTGTTGAAAAATAGAGTTGCTTCAGATATCTAGAATAAAGTAATGAGATAAGAATTGATAAGAGCTCCAGAAAAGGATTGCCTGCACTCTCATTTTCGCCTCTTCCTAGGGGCTAGAATTGCAGACAGTGCTGCCCAACAAAAACACTAGTTTGCTTACCCATGCAATCTTTGGTGCAATGTTTTCATTTGTAGGAGTTATTCATGCGTTCAGACCTCTTGGAATGTTTCTTTGCTTCAGTACTGTACATGGTTCTCTTTAGAAATAACGTTGCTGTTCATTGGTTTCATTAACAGTTAGGATAGATTAGTTAATATTTTGATTGTGTGCAGGACGTGGTTGATTTGGTTAAGTATACACTGTGCGGTGCATCTCCATCACTCTCTCGTCCATCTAAGCTTCGTCCAGGCCAACTGCTCCATCTCCAATTTAGATCCCTCATCTCACAACTACTCTTTTGCCCACGTCACCCTACCTTCTTGCCCTTCCATTGCCTCAGCCCTCTTTAAGACAAGCTAGCTTTCCACACCCTCTTATCACTTCATCCCTCGGTCACCGAGTTATTTCAGACCCCTACCCTACCTCCCTATCCATTCATGCATCCTCTTTCACTCACCCATCATCCAAAATCCAACCTTAGAACATCCTGTAGAAATTCTAAACATCCTGTAGAAATCCCTGAAACATCCTATAGAACCCCTGCAGACTTCCTGTAGAAGCTCACAAATGAGGTTTCTTGGTAGCCAAACTTTGTGAAACTCTCTGGAAGGGTGTTAGGGACTCCTTAGACCCTCTCTGAACCTTCCCGATCTCTTCCAAGTATTTCTCCTCCTTGATCCACCTCTGCACAGTAAAAAGCCAGTTAAAAGAACATGCATGATAATTCTAATAACTTATTCAAAAATACAAAAAGATGTTTTCTTCAGGTAGAGGTAGTCTAGACACATGTATCTTACCTTCATAGAAGTAATGGCATCTATCTCTGTAGTTTTCATTCTCATCTTTGCATCAGTAGGACTAGCTGGTAGAATTAGGGTTTGCTAGGGTTTGTGTTTCTTTTTGGCTTTCAATTTCTTTCCGCAAGTAGATTAGCTTCCTTTGAGTTAGATTTCATCCATCAGTTAAAAAGCTTCTTCTAAGAGCTCATAGAAGTTGGCTTAAGCCCCTAGCGGACTTGTGCCAGCTGACCAAGTGACAGCTGCGGCAAGAGCTAGTACTTGTGCATATAGCACCATCGCTTCCAAGTTTGTTACGAACTATCGAGTTGATAAAATTAAAGAAGGCAGTTCCAGGAGTTGTAGCATTATTGCTACAATACTAGGGCTCACCATCTTTTTGGCGCCGTTGCCGGGAAGCATCAGAGTATTGGTGATTGTTGCTTTTCTTCTATTTTCCTACTCTCGCCTTCTGCTAAGTAGTTTATTTCATTTCCATTCTGCAATTTCCTTTCCGCAAAAGTAGCGTAGACATTTCCTGCTTTCATAGATTAGCATTTCAATTCCACAAGCATAGCCTAGCATTTCATTCCTGCAATTTCATTTGAGCAAATTAGATTAGTCCTTTCATGCTTTCATTTCAATTCCGCATTTCCATTTCAGCAAGATAGTTAGTTGCAGTTCAATCTATTTTAGTTTTGCAGGTCCTAGAAAAAAACAAAAGCAATCAAAAGTATTTCCATTTCATGCCTCGTAGAAATCGAGATAAAATAGGCAAATTCTTACCCAACACCCCCACCACTTCACTGAGTCACCCTTCTCTCTTCTTTGGTGACAGTGATCCAGAAGAACCTATAGGCGAGCCTCCTGAGATATACGAAGATCCTATAACAGAAGAAGAGTTAGAGAACACTCCATCTGAAGCCATGGCTGACAATAGAAGAGAAGATGAGAGAATAGAAGGTGCCTTTCCCATCCGAGAGACCAATGGAGACATGAAAATGAAAAACATAAGCCCCTCCGCTTTACCTCACTTCCATGGAATGACTACTGAAGACCCTGATCCCTTCCTGTTTGAGTTTTCTGTCCTTTGTCGAACCTATGACTATACCGAAGATGAGCAAAAACTGAAACTCTTTCCCTCTACCCTCAAGGATGCAGCATTACGCTGGTTCATGGGCTTACCTGGGAACAGTATCACCACTTGGGCTCAGATGCAGCAAGCTTTCAATACCAAATACCAGGACTACTGTAGGTCCAAGGAAGCCAAGGGAGAAATCTTTCAGATGACCATGGGAAATGATGAGTCTTTAGAAGATTACGAGGAAAGGTTCCAACTTAGCTATAAACGGGCCAGGTGCACACTTGACCCTGAATCTCTCAAGTTGGTCCTGCTCCGAAGAGTCCCTGAAGACCTTTTAGATACCCTTCACATGCTAGCTGGAGCAGATATTTACCAACTACCTTATGAGGATATAAAGACTGTGTTTAGAAACCACTCTAGGGCAGCCCAGAAAAGAGGTAGAGGAAACCCCCTCTCAGCTAGTATTCCTTTCTCCAAACATGAGTTTGCAAATCAGTTAGAGGACCTCAAGAGTGAGGTGAGACAGACCATTTCCATGCAACTTGATACATTCCGAATCCAGCAGAAGAAAGAGGAAGTTGAGAGGGCTTTGGCTATCTTCTGCCCTAGGTGTACAAGGAAGCACCCCAAGAACGAGTGCCCATTACATTCAATAGAGGTATGCTTCGTTTGTAAGGAGGACCACCCCACAAACCAATGCCCAACCTTACCTGGGCTTAAAGCCATGTACCAACGAACGGAGGCACCCACTGAACATCTCTACTTCCTCAGCCAAAGGAGGCCACATGGACCTAGACCTTACCAACAGGGGATGCAAGGGACATCCCAAGCTTATTATAGCCCCAACCAATTTGCTCCTATGCCTTCCTGGGGTCCACCTACTCATCCTTCCTAGTCTGTGCCTCCTCCATGGTCTTACCCACCTCAATACCATACTCAGCCCACTACTCATTCATTTCACTCACATGTCCAGCCGCAGCCTCAGTGGAATGCACCTCAACCGGGGTGGAGGCCCCAGTACAACACTCCTCTAGCCATTTTTCCTCCACCACCAGCTCAACCACAACCATTACCTCCTGCTCCTCCAAGACAACTCCAAATGCCTGCTCAACCGAACCCGAACCCCAACAACTGACAGGCCCAACAGGTATATACTGGGGAAACATCATGCCCTACCTATGCTGTGGAGATCCAGGAGATCAACCTGCGATCTGGAAAGACTCTTCTGGATCGCCAGCCTCCTCCCCCAGAGGACGAGGAAGATAAACAAGAAAGTGAACCAAAAGCCATTCCACCCTTTCCTGAGAGACTAACAGAAACCACACAACCCAACCCAGAGGAGGATGAGCTTCTGGGAGAACTCAAACAGTTGTGTGTGAAAATACCCCTTCTCTAGGCCATCAAAGATGTACCGATATACAACAAACTGGTTAAGGAAAAGTGTTTCAGACACCCAGGCAGGCAAAAAAGAGATGCCTCAACCATCAATGTCATAGGACAACTGTCTGATCTTATGTTGGGGCAAGTAATCTGCCCAAAGTATTTGGATCCTGGGAGTCCTGTAGTTGATGTCCACATCAATGGCACCATCATACCCCACACTTTGATTGATTTAGGGGCTGCCATTAATGTGATGACCAGAGATACCATGCTCAAACTCAACCTTCAGGGTTCCTTAAGAAAGACCTCGACAATCCTGCAGCTAGCAGATCGCTCCACCGTGACTCCCGAAGGGATTGTGGAGGATGTCTTGGTCTCTGTTGACTCTTGGGAGTACCCTGCAGACTTCTTGGTTCTTCAACCAAAGGCAAAGCTTACTAGATACCCCCTTATTTTGGGAAGGCCTTGGTTAGCCACTGCGGATGCTTACATAAGCTGCCGTGCAGGAAACATGACCATCAAAAATGGTCCTATGTCCAAGCAGCTAGTCCTATACCCTCCTGCCCAACCCCTATTAGATCATGACTTACCACTTTGGTTGGAAGAAGGAGAAGAGGATGAGGTGTACTCTGCACCCTTGTGCACCCTAAAAACCACCAGGGTAGGTCCTCAAACCGAGGATGATTTGATTGAGACCTTGATTCAGAATCCACCTCCCAGTGCCTTGTCCTTAGAGAAATTGGTGGAGGATACCCAAGCCAACACCTTAGTGGACCTTTGTGTGACCAATCCAATCACTCCCAGAGTCAAAAATGTGGAGTTTGGCCCCGAGAGAACATTAAAGATCAGCTCCTCCCTATCTCCTTCCCAGGAAAAGGCGCTGTGTAGTCTGTTGGTTAGTCATCTAGATTCTTTTGGTTGGAGCTATAAGGAGATGAAAGGAGTCCATCCTTCGGTCTGTACCCATCACATCTACATCAAAGAAGATTGTAAACCGGTTAGGAAACCCCAAAGGAGAATGAATCCAGCCCTTAAGGACATTGTCAAAGAAGAATTGCAAAAATTGTTCGATGCAAGATTCATTTACCCCATCTCGGATAGCAAATGGGTGTCCCTGCTGGTGTTGGTTCCTAAGAAAAACGGGAAGTGGAGAATCTGTGTGGACTACCGAGAACTGAACAAAGCCACCAAGAAAGACCACTTTCCTCTACCCTTCATAGATCAAGTGTTGGATGGGCTGGCGGGAAAGAAGTTTTTCTCTTTCCTAGATGGGTTTAGCGGGTATAATCAGATCCAAATCAGCCCGGAAGACCAAGGTAAGACCACCTTCACTTGTCCTTAGGGTACCTTTGCTTACTGAGTTCTTCCCTTTGGGCTATGCAATGCTCCTGCCACCTTCCAGAGAGTTGTCTTGAGCATATTTTCTGAGTTGGTCCATGATTTGGTGGAGATCTATATGGATGACTTCACTCCTTATGGGTCCAACTTCCAGGAAGCATTGTCCAATCTGGGAAAGGTCCTAACCAAGTGCATTGAGATGAACTTGTCCCTCAGTCCTGAAAAATGTGAATTCTTGATGATTGAAGGGACCGTGTTAGGACATACCATTTCTCGCCAAGAGTTACAGGTGGATCCTAACAAAATTGCTCTCATCAAAAAGGTTCCACCCCCTCAGAAGGTAAGAGATGTTCAAAGTTTCTTAGGCTTGGCAGGATATTATAGAAGATTCATTAAAGACTTCAGCAAGCTAGCCTCGCCATTGTTTGGCCTCTTAGAAAAAGATGTTGTGTTTAAATTGATTGAAGATTGTCAGAGGGCTCTAAATGAATTAAAGTATAAGTTGGTGTCTGCCCCAATCTTGAGAGGTCCAAATTGGGCCCTACCTTTCCACATCCACACTGATGCCTCGAGCAAAGCCATAGGGGCAGCCTTAGGATAAGTTGAACAAAAACTTCCATACGCCATATACTTTGTCAGCAAAAACTTATCCAAGGCAGAACTGAATTATACTGTAACTAAGAAAGAATTCTTGGCCGTGGTCCATGCCCTGAACAAGTTCCGACACTACATCACTGGCTATCAAACATTTGTACATACTGATCATGCTGCAATTAGATATTTAATGAATAAACCAGATGTGAATGCTCGTATTATTAGATGGTTACTTCTGTTGCAACAGTTTGATTTGACTATCGTTGACAAACCAGGTAAAGAAAATGTTGTTGCTGACTTCTTGTCTAGATTGGATTTACCTGCAAGTGAGGATGGAACAGTGGATGACCAGATGCCAGATGAACATCTGTTTGCTATCTCAGTACTCTCTCCATGGTTTGCTGATATAGCAAACTACCTTGTCTCAGCACAGTTCCCTCCGCACCTATCCTCAAGAGAGAAGAGCAGAATCATAAGGAAGAGTGCCTCATTCACTTGGATTGGGGGCAACCTGTTTAAGCTTGGCCCCAATCAGATCCTAAGGCGTTGTGTAAGGCAGGAGGAAGTCTTTGATATCCTCCTAACCTGTCATGACGGGCCTTGTGGAGGACATTTTGCAGCCAAAAGAACTGCCTTCAAAATTCTACAGGCATGCTACTATTGGCCCACGCTTCATCAAGATGTCAGAAGATATATCAGCCAATGTGACTGATGCCAAAGGATGGGGAAACCGACTCCAAGGGACGAAATGCCTCTCCAACCTCAAGTGACTCTTGAGCCATTTGAGAAGTGGGGTATGGATTTTGTGGGTCCTATCAATCCTCCTTCAAGGCAAAGGTCTTACATCATTGTGTGCACAGACTATCTGACAAAGTGGGCAGAAACCAAGGCAATCAAAGCAGCGACAGAAGAAAAATTGGCTGAGTTTTTAAGAGAAAACATCTTCTACAAATTTGGCTACCCAAGAGAGCTAGTCACCGATCAAGGAAGCCAGTTCACCTCCAACTTAATTGAAGACCTACTCGCTCATCACGAAATCAAGCATAGGACTTCCACCCCCTATCATCCTCAAGCAAATGGGCAGGTGGAAGTCACCAATAGAGCATTAGAAGGGATCTTGACTAAGGTGGTGAGCAGCAGTAGAAAAGATTGGGAAGATCGCTTGGTTGAGGCCACTTGGGCTTACAACACCACTTGGAAGACCACAACTAGCTTCACACCTTATGAGCTGGTCTATGGGAAGAGAGCTTTGTTGTCAATTGAGTTCGAATACAACACCTTGAGGATGGCAGCTTAGCTGGACCTAGATCTCAGCCATGCCCAACAAGAAAGGTTATTGCAGCTGAGTGGGTTAGATGAGCACCGAATGCAGGCCCTTCTCCACTCAGAAGTGGTTCAACTTCAGAGGAAGGTATGGCATGACCAGGACCTCAATGACAAGCAATTCCAGCTGGGAGATTGGGTGCTGTTGTACGATTCCAGACATAAGGATTTTAAGGGGAAGCTGAGAACAAGATGGCTGGGACCATATGCAGTGGAGAAGTGTAATGACAATGGGTCTGTTCTTGTTCGGACCATTGATGAGGAAGCCATCCCCATGCTCGTTAATGGGCATCAACTAAAGATCTACAGGAAACCTCTTTCGAGGCAAGAATTCATCAAAACTGTGGAAAAATCAGTGCTGGTCATAGAGAAGGGTTTTGTCTCTGTTTTGGGAATACCCTGAACATAAAAAAAAAATAAAATAAATAAATAAATAAAAAAAACAAAGATCCTTGGGTGAAAACCTTTCTAAGGCTCCCAAGGCAGATGGTAGGGGTGAAAACCTCATTGAGGTGCCCCTGCTGTCTTTCTGAAAATTTTTGAATAAAAAAAAGACCCTTGGGTGAAAACCTCTCTGGGGTGCTCAAGGTAGATGGTAGGGGTGAAAACCTCACTGAGGCACCCCTGCTGTCTTCTAAAAAAAAAAAAGAAAAAAAAAAAAGAAAAAGAAGAAAGAAAAAAAAAAACAAAGAAAAAGAAAATAGAAAAGAAGGAAGCAGAAACAGGAAAATTGACAATTCATGCAAGTTGCAGGTATTCCATGCAGAAAGGAGGTCTCTCAACTCAAGGACAAGGGTCCCTACTATGCTACTAGGTGACCTCACCAGCACTCCCTCCAGAAACACTCCTCTCTTCCAAGGTTTGGGCACGATTTGATCACAATTTAGCCTTCTACAGGAAGCTACAGGACTTTCTACAGGAAGTTCTGTATTTCTACAGGAAACTTCCTGTAGAATCTTTGGACAGCCCAGGACCGACTGTGTGGAAGAATTTGAAGCCCGAAGTCCAATAAGGAGGCATGCAACCAATGTTTTTCTCCATCACCCATTGTTGTCGCCTCCTTCTACCACCCCTGCTGCCATACAATGGAAATACTTGCACAGTCAAATCAGAACGTTGGATTCTCAGAAGAAACAATTCTCAAATGGAATAAAGTATGTAGAGGCCCAAAGTGCTACTTATCAAAGCAATCCGAGGACCCTGCAACCGTGACCGTGATTCCACCGTTTCGGCATGCACCCTAGGAGGAGAAATAGCTACAGGATATCCTACAGGAATCCTGTAGCAGTTGATCCAGCTAGAGCATACACCATGAAGGCACCTGCAACTCATAAAGCTGGCGCACGTACCATCCACAGCCAGGCGATCAGTCTTGTAACCAGCAGCAGTCGGCAAGAAGGAACTCCCGTGCCTGTGCACGAAGCAGCAGCAAGCGGGTCCGTCACCCTCGTCCTGAAGCATGACAATTACGTCGCGGCCGCACAGGTAAGTGCCTCACCCTGTTTCATCAAATTACATGAACAATGCTCTAAAATGTGTGCGAGTATGAAAATGAATGGGTTGAGAAAGTTGGGTAGCCATTCAACTGTCCACCACGACCAGTCTGATGGTCCCGTCCGATCTGAAAAACGTTGGTTGTGTCAAACAAGACAGGAAATGGACACGTGGGAAGCGTCCAGTCAGAGAGAAGCGGCGATCTAATAGAAAATGGCAGCGGTAGATATGCAGGGAGTGATTCGGCGGTCAGGCAGACTTACAGTGGAATGATAGCAGGTGACATCGTCCAACGGGCCGGCAGGGACAGCTCACCCCCGCGCCACGAGTTCCGCAGGGATTCAAATCCACCGGCTTGATCGCGTATGGCACTCCACTCATTTATCCTCAACCGCTTTGCAGTCGAGTAAGCATCCGAAATTTCCTAAAGACTGTTACTCCGAGTCCTCGGCCTGTTCAAACGTCCAGTGGTTGCACAGAAGGCCCAGAACCACTGACGTGCTCTCCAGAACCCATGCACGACTTCTAAAGGAAGCTGTGCTACAGGAAGCTCACCGCTATGAAGGAAATTAAACTATTCATGTCAAAGGTGGAAAGTTGGAACGAGGTAAGCCTGAACATAGTCCTCCCATGCAATTGGTTCGAAGGGTGGTGAAGTCGACGTCCTAAAAGAGTAGAATTACAGTCTGTGCATGAATTTGCAAGCGTCGTCTTACTTCTGCATGAGAATTGTCATCGTAGTGTGTATGCGGGGTTTTTCTACAGGGTTTGGTTCATAATTGAGCCACTGTCAAGGCTCACCTGTAGACAGTCGTGAATTTACAAACTGTGTGCATGCCAGACGCGTAATTCCGCACTCTATCTAAGGAAATCCCAAAGGTCCATCTTTTTATATGCACCAGCCAGCTCCGGCTAACACAGCAAGCTTTCACCATGTCGGGTGGGTTCATTAGGAAAGAGCCGATAGACTCAAAGAAGCTACGGGAAAACCCTAAGGTGGTAGACCTGTTTTCTCGTGCACGGTGGATGTCGTTCTGCGACAAGCTTCAAGGTTACGATGACAAGGTGGCAGAAGAATTCCTGCGAGCTTTGAAGCCAAAATCAAAAACGCTGGCCGTTGTCAATTTCCAAGGTTTGAACCTCAGACTCACCCCACAGTTCATCAGCAGAGTCACTGATCTCCCGATGGGAGTACCTTGGGATAAGGAGGAAAGAAAACTGGGCCAGAAGGCTAAGAAGGAGTTCTTTCTACCGGAGGAGCAATTCTCAGAGGACAAGAACGGAGTTCGAAGAGCCAGCCTATAGCCACTCTGGAGTGAGGTCAGCCTCCAAATTATGAAGTATATCACGTGCGAGGGGCGATTCAACATCGTGTATGGATACCATTTCTCGCTGCTCACAGAACTTAGGCACCAAATGGACCTACCCTTAGAAAACAAGTTGAGTATTCCTTACTTCCTCCTGTAGTCCATCACTGAATGTGCCACCAAATTACGAGAGGGAATGACAGACCAGGTAGCCCATCATGGGCTCATTAAGCTCCTCGTGGAGGATGCACTCCACACGTACACCGTCCCTCTCTCGTGGGAAGCCTTTCAAAACTTAACTAAGGATGATGACATCAAAATGTTGGCTGAGGAGCTCACCTCCTCCAGCAGCGAGGAGAAGGAACCAATTCAAACAGAGAAGAAAGGAAAGGGCCAAGAAACCATGGCCAAAGCACCAAAGAAAGAACACAAGGGGAAACAAGAGAAACACCAGGCTGCCAAAACAGAGGATGACAAACCCACATTAACACCGAGGGAGAAAATGTTACAGAGTAGGGTGGAAAGGACTGAACAAGTCCACGTCAGTGAAGGCACCTCTAAGGTAGCCTCAGCAAAGTCAAAAGACAAAGCACCCTCAACCAAGCAGGCTAAAACGGTGCCACCTGTTTCTACAGGAAAATAAAAAACGACCTCTACAGGAAGCCAGAAATCAGCCGCTACAGGGCTTTCTACAGGAAGTCCTGAGAAAGGAACATAGAATGGGAAGACGGCCGAAATCCTTGCTAGGGAGGTAGCAGCTGTGCTGGCCACCCTAAGTACCCCTCCCAAGCCAAAGGAAAAACGAAATAGGGAGACCCCTCTGTATTTCAAAGCAAGGAGAAGTGTAAGAATCAAAACAGGCAGGTCCCAACCTCCATCCAGCGACCCAATTACCATAGAAGACACCCCTACCTCGCCAAGGGAGAGGTCCCCCTCAAAAATATCAGTCACTTATGAGTGGGGGAGCCCGAAGACAACTGCCTGGAAGGAGAGAACGGAAAGGTTGGCTTCAAAAACCCTTCTACACGATGCTGAGGCCGTTCTACAGGAAACATTGGCCAGGCTCAAGGAGACCGAAAGAATGGAGGGAGAGGCAGCCACATCACCACAAGGGGAAGACGGAGTAGAGCCACGGAGGGAAGAATAGGTAGAGCATATTCCGGAACCTAGTCCCCAGCCAAGCTTGAGCTCGTATTATAACTTTTTGGAGGCTAGAAAAATTATTCCATAGAAATTCACAGTGCCACTTTTCTTTGCATTGGAGGAAGAAAGAGTGAGAACCCACACATGGATGAGGATAGCTAAATCTAAAGGAGTAGCAGATATAGGCCCCTTGGAGGAACAACTCAAGGAGGCACGAAGAGAATTAGCTATGGCCAAACACGTGGGAAACTGCTAGTGGGTATTCCTACGGAAGAGAATGAGAAACTCAAACTGCAGCTACAGGAACAGAGGAAAGAAAGGGGCACAACATCAGAGGACACTACAGCAGAACCTCAAGGCAAAGATGGACTGCAAGTTGGTCTTGGGGAGCTAAACTAGCATCTACAGGAAAGGGAATTGCAAGCACAAATCGAGATACAAGCTCTCAAACAACAGTTGCAACAAAAAGAGGCACAACTGGCCTACATGGCCAGTTGGGCCATGGATGCTCTACAATGTAGACAACTGGCCAAATCTTATGGCCTATACCTACGGGACCAGTGGCTGCAATTCCAAATTAGTGCATTGGCACAGAGGGGTATCTCCCAAATCCAAGACCCCCAGCAGTTCACAGATTTATGCAATAGCAGTTCAACAGAGGACAAGGCCAAGCTATCAGAGTTCTATCTCCATAATTTGGCCCTTCCTAATGTGACTTCATGGGATCCCAACACAGTCGGGGGAGATATGCAGTTGATGGCATTTTAGAGAGCAACAGAGGTCAAAGAGGTCATGAACCGAGAGTTACATCAACCACTGCTAATTAGAGCAGAGCTAGGGGGCCCCACTACATTGATATCAGCCCACCAACACTTAGCAACCGACTCTCAGGCTTTATTGAAATACATGGATCAGCAGGCTCAGGCCATAGCACATTTCGAGGATATGGAGCGATTATTAGGGGACAATTGTGTTCATGCTTGCACTCGCCGGTGGAACACCTTGTCCCACAGCCTCAAAATCAGGGAATATCACACTCCAACTCAAATTAGGGAAGCTCTAGTACGGGTGCCCCTATACAAGAAGTCCATACAGAACCTCCAAGCCAGCTGGATTGGCCTCAAGCTAAGCCCACCTTTGCTTTTGGGATTGATGGAAGGCAGCACAGAGAAAGAAGAGAATAAGCAATGGGAAGAGGTGGAAAGGAAGGCTGGGTTCCATGGCAGTGAGGAGGGTACTACTTCAGAAGCCTGGGATGTGAGGGTGGCAGTGAAAGTGATGAAGGACGAGGAGCTGGACTAGTTGCTCAGGGATGAGCAATCATTTTAGCAGGGGGTGATGATGAGCCCCAAATTTGGTAACATTTTGGGCTCATTTGGCCTAACTACCTTTGCTCAATCCTTCATTTTTCATAACTTCTGCATCATTTTTTAGTATGTTTATGTCATTTGTACGAATAAGGGTAGTCACTATTCCTAGGTGGCTAACACATGCTCATTTCAGGATTTTTTGACACATGTGGAGCAAAACCAAGCAGACAAGGGCTAGGAGACAGCCAAGCTTGGGTTGAGGATTCGTAGGGGGGTTGTCTATGGCATTAAATAGCCTCCCTCGGGATCTTCACCCCCAACTCCGAGCTCCAAAGGCCACCAAAACCAGATCTAGAAGGCAGCCAAATAGATTTTGTGGAAACAGCTGTTCACTCCCAGTTTGGTCAGCTAAGTCCCATGGATTTAGGAGGCTAGCTAGGGCCTCGTGGTGTATAAATGTGAGGGCTTCAGCCTTAGAGGGGGACTTTTGGAAAAACTTTTGCACATTCTGCACTACAAGCTACAAGCTTTGTTTTGTTCTTTTGTAGCCATTATTGGCATGACTCTTGACTTATGATTATTATTTTTAATAGGAAGCAGTCAGATTTGATCTTAGCTCTGAGTTTCTAGAGGAGCCATAGCTCTCGGGGTTGGGCCCAACCTGAGAGCCTAGGGCCTGCTTCTTTGTATTGATATCTTTCCTTTCAGCATTGTGATTTTCCTTGTATGCATTTGAAACACAGTTTGTTGAGTTAGATTTCGTTGTGTGGTTAAGTAGGTCATTGTTGAAAAATAGAGTTGCCTCAGATATATAGAATAAAGTAATGAGATAAGAATTGATAAGAGCTCCAGAAAAGGGTTGCCTGCACTCTCATTTTCACCTCTTCCTAGGGGCTAGAATTGCAGACAGTGCTGCCCAACAAAAACACTAGTTTGGTTACCCATGCAATCTTTGGTGCAATGTTTTCATTTGTAGGAGTTATTGATGCGTTCAGACCTCTTGGAATGTTTCTTTGCTTCAGTACTGTACATGGTTCTCTTTAGAAATAACGTTGTTGTTCATTGGTTTCATTAACAGTTAGGATAGATTAGTTAATATTTTGATTGTGTGCAGGATGTGGTTGATTTGGTTAAGTATACACTGTGTGGTGCATCTCCATCACTCTCTCATCCATCTAAGCTTCGTCCAGGCCAACTACTCCATCTCCAAGTTAGATCCCTCGTCTCACAACTACTCTTTTGCCCACGTCACCCTACCTTCTTTCCCTTCCATTGCCTCAGCCCTCTTTAAGACAAGCTAGCTTTCCACACCCTCTTATCACTTCATCCCTCGGTCACCGAGTTATTTCAGACCCCTACCCTACCTCCCTATCCATTCATGCATCCTCTTTCACTCACCCATCATCCAAAATCCAACCTTAGAACATCCTGTAGAAATTCTGAACATCCTGTAGAAATCCCTGAAACATCCTGTAGAACCCCTGCAAACTTCTTGTAGAAGCTCACAAATGAGGTTTCTTGGTAGCCAAACTTTGTGAAACTCTCTGGAAGGGTGTTAGGGACTCCTTAGACACTCTCTGAACCTTCCTAATATCTTCCAAGCATTTCTCCTCCTTGATCCACCTCTACACAGTAAAAAGCCAGTTGAAAGCACATGCATGATAATTCTAATAACTTATTCAAAAATACAAAAAGATGTTTTCTTCAGGTAGAGGTAGTCTAGTCACATGTATCTTACCTTCATAGAAGTAATGGCATCTATCTCTATAGTTTTCATTCTCATCTTTGCATCAGTAGGACTAGCTGGTAGAATTAAGGTTTGCTAGGGTTTGTGTTTCTTTTTGGCTTTCAGTTTCTTTCCACAAGTAGATTAGCTTCCTTTGAGTTAGCTTTCATCCATCAGTTAAAAAGCTTCTTCTAAGAGCTCATATAAGTTGGCTTAAGCCCCTAGCGGACTTGTGCCAGCTGACCAAGTGACAGCTGCAGCAAGAGCTAGTACTTGTGCATACAACACCGTCGCTTCCAAGTTTGTTACGAACTACCGGGTTGATGAAATTAAAGAAGGGAGTTCCAAGAGTTGTAGCATTATTGCTACAATACTGGGGCTCACCAGCCATTGCGACTTGCAACTAGCGATAAAGGCCGAACCCGATAGGGATCATAAGCCTTATTTCATGATTTTTGAACTCCAAAAATTCGGACTTTTCAATGTATTTCCCATTTAATGGATTTTTTTCCATTGGCCATACCGATGAAGTGATTGCGATATGCAATGGAAGGCAGACCCAATAGGGATTTAGGGGTGATTTAATGGACTTTCACGTCCAAAATTCATGCCCGATAGTGTTTTCCTGTGTATTTTCTTTGTAAGGCCTCCATCCCTTGTGCCACACTGTAAGCGGACATTGTGAAACAATGATGCATTTTGAACAAAAATACGTTATGTAACACAAAGAGCCACAGAGCCAGTGAGCTAGAGGGACAATCTGTTGGGTCCCTATAATACTAGTGATTACCCCATTACTATTGTAGTTATACCCCTTATTAATATTTTTGTGCCCCTATTGCCCCCATATTGTTATTACTGTGCCCCATAGAATCCCTCTATTGCTACTTTTGTGGCTTTATATTATTATTGTTAGGTCGGCTGGATTATATTGTGACTCCTTAGACTCCTATATATAGAAAGGAGGTTTTGTCATTTGTATCATCCAAGAATTGTTCATTTATGTAATATAAAGGAGGTTGCCCCCTCGAAGAGGCTGAATTCTAAGGCGTTGATCTATCTTTTGTATCTTTTCTTGAGCTGGTTTCATAACATTTGGTATCAGAGCTTTGGATTCTAGGGTTTCGCTGCTCCAAACAGGTCATCGTGGAATTTTCGCTATAACGTTTTTTCTGTGATGTTTCAGAAGTCACCAAAAAAACCCATTTGAGAAGAAATTGCGCTGAACCTTGGGTCCACATTTCAGAGATTTTCGCGTGATATGTGCGGAGATATGATGTGAGGAAGTTGGTCTTTTTGCAGACTCCTAAATTACATTCAAAACAGGTGACCTGGGGAAAATCGTCATAACTTTCCCTGTGGGGATCGTATTGAAGTTTTGTAAGAAGGTACATAAAGAGGATAGACTGTAGTTTCTTGTGGGTGTTTTTTGGATCCAGAGGTTGAAACAGGGACTCGTGGCACGTCTTACAAGTTCGCTCTACTGAACTAGTCTATAATCAAGTCACTGTGGGATATTTCACATAACTCTTCCTTGGAGAATCCAATTTGGGTCAGACTTGTGGCATTGGAAAGAGGACACAGAGGGCTACTACAGGTCACAAATTCAAAACTATATAATCAGAAAGTACAGAGATACATCAGAGGCAATATCGAGCTCCTACAAAGTGAAAAAAGGTGTGTAGATTTTCTTTAATTTTTGCTTAAGCTTGGTTTGAAAATTTATTTTGAAGGAATTCAAAGGGCATATTAGAGAATTATTATCGGTAACTGATGCCCCGAGGAAAGAAAATGCAAACACCTAGTAAGGAACCTGAAAGCTCTAGCATGACTCATGAAGAAGAAGAAGAAATGCTATATGATATATCAAAATTACAAGAACAAGTGCAACAAGTGTCACTTGCACAAAAAGCAAGAGAATCTAAGATGGATGGTTTAAGGAAAGATGTAGAAGCTAAGATGGATGGTTTAGAGAAGGGTGTAGAAGCTAAGATGGATTGTTTAAAGAAAGGCGTAGAAGCTAAGATGGATGGCATGGAAGCTAAGGTGAATGGCATGGACGCTAAAATTGATGGCATGGATGATAAGATGGAAGAATTGAAGATAAATATGAATAAGTTGCTACAAGAAATGGTCACTAAGGGTGAAAGGGTACTAAAGGAAACTCATGATGAGAACAAAAGAAATGTTAATCATGATTCCATAGACTCTAATGTTGGATCGAAGACTCACCATATTCCAAAAATCGATATGAGGAAGTTTGATGGCAAGGATCCCGCCACATGGATATTACAGATGGAGCAATTCTTCGATCTCAATAATGTGCAAAACACACAAAAGGTACGTATGGAAACTTTATATTTGGAACCAAATCAGTTTGTATGGTATCAATGGCTTTGCTCTCGTAAACAATTTATCACTTGGGCAATTTTTACGGAAGAATTGATAGCACATTATGAGGATACAAAAAGCAACACTTTTTTTAGCCAATTGATAAGTCTCAAACAAAAGGGTTCAATAATGGAGCACATTGAGGAGTTCCAAAAATTGAACATAAGGGTAAAAGATATTCCAGAGGAGCATAGGATTGATGTGTTCATAGGGTCTTTAAAGGATAATATCCAACATGATGTTCGCCTTTGGGAACCTGATTCATTAGAGAAGCATTCAGGTTAGCAAGAAAAATGGAAAGCAAAATTATGGCAACCAGGAAGCATACCACTCACAACTATAAAGAGGGAAGTGTTGTTGCTGCTAGTCTTCCACAACCTATAAGGTTGACACCACAACAATTGGAAGAAAAAAAAGCAAAAGGGCTTTGTTACAGTTGTGATAGCAAATACACTAAAGGTCATAAGTGTGCTGAGAAGAAATTATTCTACATAGATTGTGAAGAGGAAGAAGAAAAGGAGCAAGAAAGGTCAAAAGAAGAGGATATACTCCAGGAAAAAAGCCTAGATAAAGAAGAAATGAATCCGACCATATCTTGTAATGCATTGGCGGGAATTACCACTCCTCAAACCATCAAGATAGAAGGACAAATCAAGAAGAAAAAGGTAATAGTGTTGATTGATTCAGGAAGTACCCACAATTTTATTCATTGTAAGGTAGCAAAAGAATTGAATTGCTTCTTATATCCAGCACCAGAGTGTCAAGTGATGATTGCAAATGGAGGAACAATAAATTTCTCTGGAAAGTGCCATAATATCAAGCTATCCATGGGAGAATATGTATTGACTAGCCCAATGCTTTCCATTCCAATGGGAGGTGCTGATGTTGTACTAGGAGTCCAATGGCTACAATCCTTGGGTACAATAGCTTTTAATTTTCAAGAACTTTTCATGAAATTTTCTGTGGAAGGAAAGGAAGTTGAATTAAGGGGTATTGCAGGGAAACCAGGAAAGATAATCAGCTCTAATGGTATGACAAAGCTTCTAAAAAAGGAACAAAGAGGTGTAATTGCACAATTATGTTCGCTAGATGTTTCCACATTGGAATCATCTATTTCTCCAGATCTCCAAAAAGTCTTGGACAATCATTCCAAGGTATTTGAGACTCCCAAAGGTCTCCCACCTATTCGTGATCATGATCATGCTATTCATCTGATTCCAGGAAGTGTTCCTCCAAACATCAGGCCGTACAGATATCCCTATGCCCAAAAGAGTGAAATTGAACGTATGGTTGCAGAAATGCTAGAGGCTGGTATAATTCAACCAAGTCAAAGTTCTTTCTCTGCTCCAGTAGTATTGGTGCACAAGAAGGATGGATCATGGCGCATGTGTCTGGATTATAGGGAGCTCAACAAGCTCACTATTAAAGATAAGTTTCCCATTCCTGTCATTGATGAATTACTGGATGAATTGCATGGATCAATTTACTTCACCAAGTTGGATCTTCGTTCGGGATATCATCAAATCAGAATGAAGATTGAAGACATTCCGAAAACAACATTTAGAACTCATGAGGGTCATTATGAATTTTTGGTCATGCCTTTTGGCCTTACCAATGCACCTTCAACATTTCAAGGTTTGATGAATTCAATTTTCAAACCATTCCTTAGAAAATTTGTGTTAGTATTTTTTGATGATATACTAATCTACAGCAAGTCTTGGAAGGATCATGTTGAACATGTTGACAGGGTGCTACAACTATTGGAGGAGAAACAATTATATGCAAAAAGATCCAAATGTTTCTTTGGAGTACAAGAGGTGGAATATCTGGGTCATATTGTATCTCATGAAGGAGTTAAGGTAGACCCTAGCAAAATTAAAGCCATTAAGGAATGGAAAATCCCACATCCATAAAGCATCTGCGAGGATTTCTCGGGTTGACAGGGTATTATCGCAAGTTTGTTAAGAATTATGGGAGAATAGCAGCACCTCTAACAACATTATTGAAGAAAGATGCATTTTCATGGACTCCAGAAGCAACAAAGGCCTTTGAAAATCTTAAAGAGGCAATGTGCCAAGCACCGGTCTTAGCTACACCGGACTTCACAAAAACCTTTATTGTGGAATGTGATGCTTCAGGAAATGGAATTGGTGCTGTTTTAATGCAAGATGAAAGACCCATTGCTTTTGAAAGTCGTCCAATCAAGGGAAAGTTTTTACACAAAGCTATTTATGAGAAGGAAATGTTGGCAATACTCCATGCACTTAAGAAATGGCGACCCTACCTAATGGGAAGACACTTCAAGGTAAAAACAGATCATGATAGCCTTAAATACTTTTTAGAACAAAGATTATCCTCTGAAGAGCAACAAAAGTGGGTCACAAAGATGTTGGGTTATGACTTTGAAATCATCTACAAAAAAGGGAAGCAAAATGTGGTGGCAGATGCACTCTCAAGAAAGGATGAGGATGTGGAAGCATTGTTGTGCGCCATTTCTATTATCCAACCAGATTGGATAAACGAAGCAAGGGAGGAATGGAAGAATGACGAAGAAGTGTGGGCACTTATTCGAAAGTTACAACAAGATTCCAGTATGTCTGATACATTTAGCTGGAAAAATGATTCGTTATGGTACAAAGATCGCTTATACCTCTGTAAGAATTCCCAGCTAAAACAAAAGATTCTTATGGAATTGCACACTTCTCCCTTAGGAGGGCACTCAGGATTTTTAAAAACTTACCACAGGGTTAAGAAGGATTTTTTTTGGGATGGCCTTAAATCAGATATTCAAAAGTTTGTGGCAGAATGTTTGGTTTGCCAACAAAATAAAGTTGAAACAATTAAGACACCAGGTCTATTACAACCTTTATCCATTCCAAGCCAACGTTGGGAGGAGGTTTCAATGGATTTTATCACAGGTTTACCCAAGTCTGAGGGAAAGAGTGTCATCATGGTGGTAGTTGACAGACTTACCAAGTATGCACACTTTTGTGCATTATCACATCCATTTAAAGCCAGTACAGTTTCTACTGCATTTATGGAAACAATTCAAAAGCTACATGGAAACCCAAAGATTATTGTAAGTGACAGAGATCCCATTTTCACTGGAAATTTTTGGACAGAATTATTTTCTTGTCTTGGTACTCAGTTAGCTCATAGCTCATCTTATCATCCTCAATCTGATGGGAAAACTGAGATAGTAAACAAATGTTTGGAAGGATATCTTCGTTGCTTTGTATCTGATAAACAGACACAATGGGTCAAATGGTTGCCTCTGGCTGAATGGTGGTATAACACTTCCTTCCATACAGCAACAAAAATGACCCCATTTATGGCACTTTATGGGTATCAACCACCATCCATCACATCATATTTAAGAGAAAATTCTAAGGTTCAGGCAGTGGAACATCACATCGAACATCAACAACAAGTCCTCCAACTCTTAAAGGATAACCTCGTGTTGGCACAGAATAGAATGAAACAACAGGCAGATCAACATCGCAGTGAAAGAAGTTTTGATGTAGGTGATTGGGTATTCCTACGGCTACAACCATATAAGCAAATGTCCCTCAAGCAAGCTAAGAAGGATAATAAATTATCACCAAAGTATTATGGTCCGTACAAGGTGTTGCAAAAGATTGGTACTATGGCATACAAATTGGAGCTTCCTGCAGCTTCTCGATTGCACCCAGTTTTCCATGTTTCATGTTTAAAGAAGGTTATAGGCGACAAGCTCCCAGTTCAAAAAATATTGCCAGAACTTGACGAGGAAGGAAAAATTATATTGGAACCGGAAGCAGTCACAGAAACAAGAACTCGACAGCTACGAAATCGATCAATTTCAGAGTATCTTATCAAGTGGAAGAACTTATCCGCTGAAGATTCCACATGGGAGGATGAGAATTTTATGCAGAAGTATCCAGAACTACTCAAGCATTGAGGACAACACTTTTTTGAAGGAGAGGGGCATGTTGGGTCCCTATAATACTAGTGATTACCCCATTACTATTGTAGTTATACCCCTTATTAATATTGTTGTGCCCCTATTGCCCCCATATTGTTATTTTTGTGCCCCATAGAATCCCTCTATTGTTATTTTTGTGGCTTTATATTATTATTGTTAGGTCGGCTGGATTATATTGTGACTCCTTAGACTCCTATATATAGAAAGGAGGTTTTGTCATTTGTATCATCCAAAAATTGTTCATTTATGTAATGTAAAGGAGGTTTCCCCCTCGAAGAGGCTGAATTCTAAGGCGTTGATCTATCTTTTTGTTATAGCTCCAAATCTCACTCTTATGGTTTGTGATGCTGCACTTATGGCCTAGGGCAACCCCTCCTTCCAGACCTGGTCCAAAAATTTAAAAAACAGTGTTTTATTCCCTATACGCGACTTTGCCCTGTGTTAAACGCGTGTACACGCGGGTCTGTCATACCCAACCCGCGTGTATCTATTAAAACACTTAAAAAAATATAATTTCCTCTTTTTCGGGCGGTGATCGCGGGTTTACCTGCTGGATCACCTGTTAGTGCCCGTGGCCCAACTGTTCCCAACCAACTCCTAACTAAAAAACTACTTTGGAGAGGGTATAAAAAGACATCAAAGGGAAGGCCAAGGAGAGAGAGAAAGGAGAGAAAGGAGAGCAAGATTATTATGCTGAGATTTTTCCCTTAGACCAGGTCTGAAGTCCTTGGTGCATTCTGCACTTCCCCCATCTTGCATAGGAAACCCTTGTTTCCATGTGTATTGGTGATCATTCATCCTTGACATCATCATTGAGTAAGACTTGGAAGGAGCTCTCGTTGGAGGCTTGAGGCTGGAACGAATCCGGGAGGAAGCTTGCTTGGAGCCTGCTGAAGGTGTTCAGGTGATATCTTTCCGATATATGTACTTTATTTGCCTTTATATATAAAGAAACACGTCTTTGTTCCCGAATAATCTTTCTTTATGCTTATGAGATTCTTGTGTTGAATTCTTATGAAAGTGGTTACATAAAGATTTTTTATAACTAACTTTATAGCATGAAGATGATTTATATATAAGTATTTGCACTTGTACTGTTGTGTTCCTTGATTTGTTTGTCTTGCAGGTCAAAGAAAGAAGAAGGGAACTCCAAGGAGGGTTTGGACCCTTAAGGTCTTCTCGAACGTAGGACCTTAGGTAAGTGCCCTTAACGTTAGCATTTGCTTAAAAGTAAAATGATGGCTGTGTGTGTGTGTTTCTTTGAATAAGCAATTTTCAGTCTGGTAGAGTCTTAGCCCAAAGGACCCTAGGGGTATTTTCCCTTCAACCACTTTTCTATATTTTCTTGAACTGGTTTCATAACACAATCGAAGAGACACAAAGACAAAGGGATGATTGGACAGAGAGGAAGACAAAGGGCCAGTCGAAGAGACGTATAGCCGCCAAAAGAAGGCTTCCTCATGATTGCAAGAATATGAACAGATAGGGGGCTGCTGAGCTGGGAGGATTCCTCAAAGGCCGAGAGCCGAGAGTGCAGAAAAAAAAGGGAGGCTGACAAAAACATAGCAGGTAGAATGTTGGACTGAAAGCGGAGAGCGAGAGCTCACGCTATCACATCCTTAGTTGCAGAAAGCTGAGTAGAAGCAGAGCCACTGGAGGTTGGGGCAATTGCAAAGGATGTGTCCTCAGGATGAGGAAGGGACAAAAAGTAAAGGGACAAGCGTCTGAGAGCTTAAAGGCCAGAGAGACAGAGAGCGATAGCTGCAGAGAGCTCAATTGAGAAGAAGTGAAATGCTGGAAACAGTAGCAGAGCCGAGAGAGCCGAAGAGCTACTGCACTAAGCAGCTGAGGGAGCCATTGGGGTCACTTGAAGTTCAAGTGAAAAGCCAGGGAGCTGAAGATTGCAGAGGGCCAAGAAGCCAGAGCCAAAGAGACAGAGTCAGAGCTAAGAGCCAAAGCCAAAGCCAAGGATCCAGAGTCAGAGCCAAGAGCCAGAACCATAGCCAAGAGCTAGAGCTTCAAGAGCCAGGGGATAAAATGGTGTCTGAACCCACTGTTTTTGTGTAAAGAATAGGAGTTGAGTCAAATACTTGTAAAAAAGACCTATACCATAATCGCAGAGAGCCTAGTTGAATTAACTAGAGCTCACGGAGATGTAGCCCAAGAGTTGTGGGTGAACTCCTAACTAAATTGTTGTTTCTGTGTGATTTTTTATTGTTGCATTGTTTACTATTATATGCATTTATATATCAGTTTCAACACATTAATTTATAGCACATGAATAGTTAAAAAATAAATACAAGCATTCACCCACATTATCAAGCACTTACTAATTCTGCATTGGTTAATCAATGAGACTTGGGAATATTCAAGCTTTGGAAGTGGGAGAGGTTCTTGTAAGCTAGAAAATAAGCCTAAGTGCCCCATTTTTAGATCAGTGATGGTCTCCATTGACTCTTGGGAGTACCCTGCAGATTTCCTAGTTCTCCAGCCTAAGGCTAAGCTTACTGGTTACCTTGTCATCCTTGGGAGACCATGGTTGGCCACTACCGATGCTTACATTAGCTACAGAGCTAGGAATATTACCATCAAGAATGGGCATATGTCCAAGAAGTTAGTCCTATACCCTCTTTCTCAACCTTCTCTAGAGCATGAATTAACTTTATGGTTGGAGGAGGAGGAAGAAGATGAAGTTTATTTCACCCAACTTTATACCTTAGAAGCAACCATGGGAGGAGGAAAATAGGATGAGGATGACTTGATTGAACACCTACTCCAAAGTCCAACTCCCAATTCATTTCCCTTAGAAGAAGCAGTAAAGGAAACCCAGAACAATCATCCAATTGACTTATGCTTAGCTGATTCCAATCCACTTCGTGTCAAAACCATAGAATTTGGCCCTGAGAGAACCTTGAAAATCAATCCATCTCTTTCTGCTCTCCAGGAAGAGAAGTTATGCAACACGCTAAAGGAAAATCTAGAAGCCTTCGCTTGGAGTTACAAATAAATGAAGGGAGTACACCCCTCAGTGTGTACTCACCACATATACATCAAAGAAGGTTACAAGCCGGTACGGCAACCCTAAAGGAGGTTGAATCAAACTCTTAATTATATAGTTAAGGAAGAACCACAAAAACTGCTAGATGCAGATTCATTCACCCTATCTCCCACAATGAGTGGGTCTCTCCTTTGGTGTTAGTTCCAAAGAAAAATGGTAAGCAAAGAATTTGTGTCTATTACAGAGAGTTGAAAAAACCCACAAAGAAGGACCATTTCCCTCTACTCTTCATTGACTAAGTGCTAGGTGGCTTGGCAGGGAAAAGGTTTTTCTCCTTCCTAGATGGATTCAGTGGGTACAACCAAATCCAGATCTGCCCAAAAGACTAGGATAAAACCACATTCACTTGTCCTTGGGGTACTTTTGCCTATAGTGTCCTTCCTTTTGGCCTATGCAATGCTCCTGCCACTTTCTAGAGAGCAGTCCTGAGTATTTTCGCCAAATTAGTCCATGATGCGGTGGAAATTTATATGGATGATTTTACACCTTATGGCCATAGAAAATTTTAGGGGCGAATGTTCGCCCTTTGGTGAAATTAAGGGGTTTTAAATTTTTAGTGGGCGAGTATTTTGTATCATAGTACATTTTTACAAATCACCTCAAATAGACCACCTTATTTTAAGGGAGAGGGTAAAAAAGGTAAATTTAGCCCTTGAAATTAGGAGCTACAACCTTCCATTTGCACATTTTCAAGAATAGGTTTTATTTAAGTGAATCCATTCGCCCATTTTCAAGAATAGGTTTTATTTAAGTGAATACTATGGGCCAAAGGCCCAAATACCATATTTATAAAAGAGGTATGGTAAATTAATAAAAATATAAATAAATGAGAGGTATGGTAAATAAATAAAACATTTTTTATATTTACTTCATAAGTCACCTTATATACATGCAAGGGTGTAAACAAATAAAAATATAAGTAAAGTAGAGGTATGGTAAATAAATAAAACGTCTTTTTATACTTACTCAAAAGGTATGGTAAATAAATAAAAATATAAGTAAACCAGATGCATGGTAAATAAATAAAACCTCTTTTTATATTTAGTCCATAACCCTCGTTCTATTTATGAAGCCTCAAGAAAGAGGTTTTATTTAAGTGAATCCTATGGGCCAAATACCATATTTGTAAAAGAGGTATGGTAAATTAATAAAAATATAAATAAACGAGAGGTATGGTAAACAAATAAAACATTTTTTTATATTTACTCCATAAGTCACCTTATATTTACAACACTCAAAAAATGCATTATATTTAGGTGAAACCTATGGGCAAAATACTATGGGACAAATACCATGGACTAGATTGTTATTAATACCATGCAAAAAAACATTATCAACCCTAATATTAGTATTAATAAAAATAAAAATGGCACATGGTATTGACCCATGGTATTCACCAAAATGGCACATGATATTGACCCATGGTATTCACCCGGAATGTAGCCTATTTAAATGGGGGAATTAAACCAGCATAGATCCATCTTTACTCTGGATCTACTAACCCCCGAGTGGTATAAAATATCGTGATATGCAAACTAGCATAGAGTGAAAAAATATTTGATCCGATCAAGAGTAAAAATGGCTGTTGTAATTTAATGTATGTTAAACATTTTAGCTTGGTTAAAATAAAAAATAAAATAAAAATCAACTGTTAATTTTATTAATTTTTATAAATTATAATAGTAATTTTTAAGCTCCAGGTTTATGATAACCCATGGTATTGATGCATGGTAATACCATGGTATTCATGTGAGCATAGACTATTTAAAGGGGAAATTATATCATCTTAGATCCATCTTAATTCTGGGTCTACAAAGTGCTCAGAGGGATAAATAGATTTCATCCCCACTGGTAGATGTGGAGTTAATATGGATATAGGTTGGTTTCTATGACAATGAAGATATTAAATAGACTTAGGAAATTATATTGTAAAAACATCTTAAGGTGAATGGTTAAAGCATATACATTGGACAAGTATATTTTTATACTTCTATTTTAAACTGAAACAAATCCAGGGCTAAAAGGAATGGATTGATTGCACTAGTCATCCTTCTATAACTTTCCAACATATGCTGGAGTAAACAGATTGTAATTTGGGTAATTTTTCTAATTGCAAACAAGAACATACTTGTGTATTGGTAGGGTGGTTACGAGGTCCCTAGAAGTGATGAATTTAAATTTTTCTTGGTTTTATATATAGTATTAGGTTTTTTCTCATGCTTTTTGTGAATGGCACAGGTGAATTTTATCCTACACCCACTAGGTTATCAATATGTAATTTCGGTAATTTTGATTTCAAAAGATATTTTAAAGAAATGCAATGATTTCATTTGTGTATTCAATAAACACAAGATTTTATAATTGAGTAAAATATTCGCCATGCCTGGTGAGAGATTCGCCAAAAAATTATATATACATATCATATTATTGATAAAATCACCTTCCATTTTTCCTATATACCATGGAGATTCACCCATTTATTATACATGTAAATTTGGGGGGGTTCTTAAAATTTTCCCTATTTATGGCTGTGATTTTCAAGAAGCTATGTCTAACCTAGGAAAATTACTGCACAAATGAATTGAAATTAACCTGTCTCTCAGTCCCAAAAAATGTGAATTCTTGATGACTGCATGGACCATGCTAGGTCATTCAATATCTCAGCAAGGACTGCAGGTGGACCCAAAAAAAATAGCTATCTTCCAAAGGGTCCCACCTCCTAAAAAGCAAAGAGATGTGTTGGCTTAGTGGGGTCTGACCCAGGTTCAGAAGTGATTTAGCCAAACAAATCCCAGTACTAATGGCCCTTTTGGCAACAGTCCACGGAGCACAGACTGAGGTATCACACGAAGTAGTATGGGAGGGTGCTAGAACTAGGTTTCAACACCCTGTGGGTGTCTAGTATGTGGTGATTCGTACGTGGTCCAACCTTCGCAGTTACTGCGCTACGCACACCTACGGGTACCCTGCGGCCTGTGATATTGTCTTCGCGAAGTTCTAGCCACAACGCGACCCATGTTATTTACCCAAGTCTTCCTTAATTAGTCTCCATTAGCTGATTACTTAGATTAAATTCACATATAAGAATTCGTACGAGTATTCATCAAGTGCGTGCAGTAAATAAATAGAGTAAAAGTAATATATAACATCAACATAAAGATTCTAGAATAGATACACAGAATAAGCTTCTCTTTATTATCTTTCAATCCTAAGTACAAACCCAACTCCACCCTGCGCACTCAGCTGCAGGAGTCCGCACACTCAGCTGCGGGCTCTACTAGGCCTCTGTGCACTCAGCTGCAAAGCCTCTTCCTACTATTACAGCCCAATACACTTCAACTTTCACTCTATCCTCTAACCATGCCTTCGCTATCATATCTATCCTTTTCTAAGCTTTTTCTATCTTTACACTTAGAGCCTCGCTCTATTTATACAATCCCATGGCCTGTGCACCATGGGTAGGCTGACACATCTTTACATTAAATTACAATTCTTAGGTTGGACAACCCTATGACTCAATTATACAATTCGTGCTCCGTGCCCATACTTCGTGGAGTTCTACACCATCTTAGACCAAAACTTGGGCTTTAAGCCCCAAAACGTGTTGTGGGGGATCCCATGCGCAACAAGCCCCCAACATAATGATCGTGACTCGTCCTGAGTCACTCTGCTGGTGCGATGATCTTTGCGCTGAGTCCATCCAGCAGGTCTCATGCAGCTTGGATGTCCGCGGCACACTGTTCCGCTGTCTGTTGTACTTGTTGCACGCGTATCTCTGAACCTTCGTGAGCAAGGTCACCTCCCTGTCTAACCACATAAAGTCCCTGCATTTGTGCTAGCTTTCCTTCGATGGTAGTTGTAATTGTGAAAGCTTCATTGATCCATGGCTAGATGTGCACTTTAAGAAAGGCCTATTTTTATCGTGCGGTGTCTAATTGGTCCTTCAGTACCCTTGCCTGCTATAGTTTGGTGAGTCATTGAGTAAGGGCGACCGTCTGCACAGTCCCCAAAACACTGTCATACTCCTGCTACAACTCGCGCCTCTCTGTCTCTAGGCACTATATGTTTGCATCTTCCTGTAGGTATTTCACCATGGTTAGTGTTTGATCCAACATCTTGGTGCAATCCTGTACCGCTTGGCCAATCTTCTACAACCCTGTTAGGATAGCGCGAGTGCCCTGCTCTCTGACCTCTGGGGGTGTGGAAGGTTGGGCCTTCAACCATTGCTTGGCGATCTGTAGGTTCAGCTCCAATTGAACCTTCATCATTTCCTCCTTGGCCTCACGGACTCTGGTTTCAAATCGGTGGAGCCGCTCTGCTGCTGGTAGCTCTACCAGCACAACCAACTCTAGGATGCTCCTACATGCATCCTCTACCACCTACTCTAGTCTGCGAGCCTGCGCAACCAGATCGTCACGTTAGAGGCTGAGCTCATCCATGTTGACTTTCTTCTCACTCAAGACCTGGATCGCGTGGCCTTCCCTAGCACAGAGCTCTACGATGACCCCATCCTGCAACTAGTACAGGGTTTCACGTGGCAGGGCTACCAAGTTTAAGCCTATGCCTTTCATGTTGCTCATCGCAACCTGGTCAACTTTTCTTGCTATTGCTAATGCACCTTTCGGATACACAAAAGGGTTGTCCATACGGGTGCACTGCGTCTGTTCGGCCTTTGTGGTTCCTATTGCAACGTACGGAGCCATTGTACCTGTTTGGGGGGCTGTACCTATAAACCTTGTAGCTGCGCTCTGAGTGCCCCCAACACAGTGTTCTGCTCCATCATTACCTCTTGGAGCACGTCCTTAGTGACATCGCAAACCATTTCGCCAATGTCAAAAAGATCACCTTCTATAAGCATGATTGGGTCAATGGATGTCTTGGATGCCTTAGTCTTCTTTCTGGGAACCTGTTTCTCAAGGACACGCGGCCATTTCAACTGTTGTGAGGTGGTTTTCGGATCCACGCACTCTTCATCCAGGTTGATGTCCTCAACCCCCTGCCCCGTGGAAATTCCATGGCCCCCCTCGGCCTCTGCTATTGTTGTTTCTGCCATCTACGCTGCTACTGCTGCATCGGCCATCTTCTGCTATGCGGCTGCTTTTGCTGCAGCTTGTTCCAGGCACCTCTTTTCAGCCAGCTGTGCAATGTGCAGCTTGGCATCCTTCTTCCTTTGCTGGGTTGTGGCCTTCTCCATTCCTACCAAGTCCGGGGTGTGCCACTCTAGAGGCCATGTTTCCAAGGCTATGAAGATGGCGTCATCAATAGCAATAAATGGAAGCTTTGTCCATCCCTTTGTTGGATCCTTCCACACCTGGACATGAATTTTGTGCATGTCCACTTTGAACTTTGCGAAGCTCTGCTGAGTGGCATACACTGTGGAAGACAACTGTGGTATTCTATTGATCCACATTCGGATGCTCGCCTCCATCAGCACCCAAAAAAACTTGCTCACGTGAATCTTCTTTGCGTCCTTCGTGGCCCAGAGTGAAGCGTACTTCGCGGACTCAAGAAGGTCCTAGTCAATAGGCAGGAACTGGCTCTCTACTGGTAGTTTGCCTACTACCAGCAAGATGGATAAGAGCAACCACGCATAGTGGAAAGCCTTACCTTGCTCTTGGGCCTCCTTGCAGTTTATCAAAAATTCCTCACAGAGGAACTCAGCCTAGTTGAACTGAATGCCCTCCGCTCACTGTTTGGCCAATGCAACCACATGCGTTGGTACTTCATCTACACGAGACTTCTGCATTACTTTGTCGGCCAGGAGTTGGGTGGCGACGCGCATGCCTTTGACCTTGATGCTCGCAATTGCATAGCTGTGCTTCTTCTTTTCTAGCTTATATTTGGCTTTCATGGCTTTCGTGAGAACCAAATCGCTGCTTTTACCAACTATTTTCCTGGGGTCCCTTCCCTTACAGGGAAGCCGAGAATTCCTGTGAATGAGTTCTGCTGTGATGGGAATAGGCTCCTCCAACCATAAATACTCATCATGCGCCAGGCACAACAGCTTCCCGACGATGAAAATGGTGATGGGCATGTGGTGAAAGTGGGGTATCCATCGTAGATGAAGTAACATGGCTTTCTCCACACCGTGCAGCCATTTTTGCGGCTCCAACGTGATCACTAACCCCTCCACCTTCTGTTTCATCAAGCTTTCTGTCGCCATGTGCGGGAACTTCTCGTAGTCTGTGAGGTCCCAATCTTCAAATTTCATGGTAGGAACCCATCCAAGGGGCGGACCTTCAAAAGTAATTCCGTCAGGGAGGAGCAGGGCCTAGGGTGCACTCTTCATGGCCTCTAGATCTTTGGCCACCTTAACTTTCCCCTTCCACAGAGGGATGTACATGGGTAACTTTTTTGTGGAAGGCATTCGCGGGACATCCTCCTCCTCATCATCCTGCGCCTCTATTTGGTCAATTAGCGCTTGTAGGTCTTCCTCCTCTTCATCAGATTTGAGGGTGATGGCTTTGCCTCTTTTTTTCAATGAAAATTTTCCGAACCGTGGGTTTCTTGGGGATACACGGATTGGTCCCATTGTCTACTTATCTTTCTTTGGTCGTGACATCTGTTGTGATTTTGGAACTTCTAGCACAAGCGCCGCATCTCTAGTCTCCTCATGGACCATATGGGGCTCCGCAGCCTCGCCAGTGGTATCTTCGGAGAATCACACTCCTGGTCTAGTAGCAGTCGTCGTGTTCGCATGGGATATGCTCTGTCGCATACTCAAAGGTGGCAAGAGTGCTCGATGTTCAATGTTCTGTAATCACTCAAGTCTCAAACAACCAAGTGTTGTCTCGTGGCTAGCCCTGGGGGTTTTATAACCTCTTTTGAATTTGAATTCAACCATTCCCCCCACTTCTGAGTCATTAATGCCTTCTTGGTAGTAGATCATCCCAAATCTAGCTCTTAATTTGTGTCTTAATTGCCTACCGCCCACTCCTCTTTGTCTTAAATTGGACATCTTGTCATGAACAGTGACACTAACGGTCACCTCCTAGCCTACCCACATGGCAGCGCAACCCCTTATGCATAGGCACGACCCCTGTGACATAGTAATCCTGCACGCAACCTCCTTATTGCGTAGCTCCCACACAGACTCTTTTATAGTCCCACGCTCTCTTTCAACTACTTGGAGCACTGAGACTGTGCTTCTGATAGTTAGTCAAGTGGTTGCACCACCTATGCGAGACTTCAATCCACCTTCCAGCCTAGTCTGCGGGCACTCCTCAATTACCCTTGCGACAGTCATCGTTGCGTGTTCCTCCTTATGCGGTGTGCTCCCCTGGTTACTTTGTCTGGTAAGGTGCAGTTGTAGCCATGATAGCAGAGTCACAAATGGTCGGTGAAAATCTTCTAATGCAGTAGTATGGCTGCCCATATCTTGTCCTATCATTCTTAGTTTATCGATGCAACATGCTTGTGTGATTTCCTTTTCCAGTTTTTTGATCTCCGCATCCATTAACATGCTTTTCTTCCTTAGTCGTACCTAATCTTCTTCAAGTTCATGAAGTTTAAGGTTCCCTCACCGAACGGCTTCCTGAATCTGCATATGTTCACCCTCACATAGCTGCATAATTCCTTCATCATGGCCGTCATGGACTGTCCCAACTATGGGAGCTATTGCGTGAGGATTCCTTTCCTTGAAAACTATGGTCTCAACTTTGCTCCTCATCTTCGAAATCATCTCCGCAGTCAGGTTTTTACACATGGCCCTATAGGCCCATCGAATCACTGGCACGCATAGGTCCCAATCCGTTTGTCTCACCAGATCAACCCTGTTCAGGACTCCACATACCTTATTGAATGCTTCCACGTGGAACGTTTGTGGTGCATGTCGCCTCTCGTGCTGTTGTGTCCTGTTCTAATGTTCGATCCTGAATTTGTGGTGTGCTTGTGTGGGCTGCACAACACATGTCTGTACCCATTGAGATAGGTGGGTGCGCAAGTTGTTCTGTCCTTGCTAACCGACTTTTGTTCGAAGTTGGGGGCTTCCAAACCATAGGTGCATCATCCTTTTACATCCGTGCCAGTCCTCAAAGTTTCCTTGATGTGTACCCCACCATCATGCGGGTGTTGAGCGTAGTGCCCATTTCAATGCATCGAATCACTGTTGTTCCAGTACTTCGCTTTAAAATTTGCTCAAGAATTCATCCACCACTATCAATCCATCATATGTCGACAACTCTCTTGCCTCGGTTGTTATGCATTGCAGTGATCTAACCATCATGTTGCAATTTAGCATTGTCACTTCATGCAACCGACTCTGCCAACGCTCTACTTCTTCCTCTGAATCCGAAGTGTAGGAGCTTTTGCACTCCCACGAGATCCTTCCATCTGTAGTCAGACTCACCCAATCCTAGTCTCGCACAGTTACCTTGTAAATACAATCAAAATCATCATCGCTTTCATTGTCGCACACTAGTTCATTGTAGTGCGCACCTTCGGCTGGGTCCAGTGGGACTACTACGCATAGTGAATTTTTCTCGAAGATCATTTTACGCTTCTTCAGATTGACGAATCTATTCATATCAGTGGCCCAGTCTATTCCTAACAACACAAGATAGGGATTTTTGTCGTCGACAATCTCTATTACTTCAAAATCCGCCTGTGGGCTCGTGCCTTCAATATCAACTATTACCCCTTGCAACCTCCCCATGGGAAAAATATTTTGTTTGTTTTCCATTCATAATTGAATAGGGGACCATTGTAACATGGGCCTACCCATGCGTTCCCATGTTTGCTTCGATAATACATTCACTTCCAAACCCAGATCTATGATCACCTTATCCATTTCATATTCCCCAATCTGTGTAGTCAACCTCATTTCCCTTCCAGTGCGTAATGCATGCTTCCCCAATTTTTGGATGATGCACGGTTTCCCTGACCCCACACACCTGGTGATCAATTCCTGTAATCATTTAACTGTCTTGTTGTCACCAGTAGTTTCATGCATGTCTCTAGAAAGGTAGTGAGCATTGAAGGATCCATTCCCGGCTCTGGTTGATCCTTACTACCGAAAGTGGAGGCCTCCACAAAGCTCTTCTTAGCTTCCATGAAGGTCTCCTTTGCGCGTTTTAAGTCAAACTTGAGTTCCTTTGCAGGAGCCTTGTGAACCTATGTACTTTCCTCTGAGTGCTTCCTCGTATCTTCTCCCGTGTCCGTACCACTACTGAGCATCATGTTTACATTCGGGTCTTCTTCGCGTGGCTCAAACCTCATCATTTGTATATTTTGAGTCGGTGGAGGATGGAATACCCCTTTTTCGTGCATCTTTGTGATCAACGTAGGACAGTCTATTGTTTCATGATCAAATTGAGCACAATACGAACAGGCTATCCTCGTCGAGTTGGTACAATCACGGGCATAGTGCCCTGGTCCTCCGCAATTGTAACAAATTAACTGTCCGCGGTCCCTTCTTGGTCCCATTCCACCTCATCCCCAACCTCACCCTTGAAATCCAGCGTGCTCCATCCTCGCATTTGGGTCTAGGGCTCGTGTTTCGGTCTTCATCCGATAGGCTGGGGTCTGATCCATCATTAGCTCGTAACTGCGGAAAGTGCGCTCATCATGGCCTACCGACCTGCAGAAATTACAACACAATTGTTGGGGTGTCTGTGTATATTTTTGTAGCAAATGACAATTTTTCATCATGTGTTTCCTTCCTATCTGACAGATCGCATACCATAAAGCGGGTGCCACACTCAGCCCTACCTATGCCTCTGGTCTTAGCGGAATTGGCCCTCCTCCTGCCAAGTAGTTCGCGAATACTAGGCAGTGATCCTTGTCATGGCCCTAGCCTTTCACTTTATACACCATACTTCCTCACATGCCTCTGGCTGCGATGCCCTATCCTGCTTCAAGCTCTGCATTTCCAAACACAAATTTTGTAGTTACACATGGATTTTTTGAACTCCCAACCCAGGGTCTTGTATCGGAGTCTCATGCAATCTCATTGCCATTTCCAACGCTTCGGCCTGGGTGGAAAGTTTCTGCTGTGATAACGTCGTCCTCAAGTGCGGTGCCAGAGATGCTACAAACCATGTGCGATGTTGTCTATCTGTCAATGTTATATTGGCTTCGTATATCGTACTCTTCAACTGTTGATCCAGATCCCAGGGAGTCTTGCCTGGGAGCATCGCGATCTCTTTAAACTCGATGATTTATTGTGTTTTTGACTTTGGTCTGCTAAATTCTCTATTTAGCACGTTCTGGATCTCTGCTATTCCTGCACTTGGGTGGTCGTTAGAATGCTTGATATACCATGTTAATGCACGATCCTGCAGCACGCTCACCAATGTAGCATTCTTAATATTGTTGTCCATGATGCCCTGTGCTTCCCATATTGCTCTTATCACGAACCATAATTGGTTCGGATCCTCATTCCCTACTCCTTTGAATAATGGTAGATTGATTGTGCTCGCCATATTGAACTGTGGAGGCAGTGGAGGTGGAGTAGGTGGAGAAGGAGGTGAGGGAGGTGAGGTGGGAGGGAGTGTGGGTGGAGGTGGTAACCATGAAATCCGCTACCTTATCAAACTGACCACGCTCCTCGGAGAAACCTTCGCGAGCTCGTCCTCGCTCTCCCATGAGGGTGAAATTAAGGGAATGTTGTCTAATTCTTCACCACTTCCGTTTTTATAGATTTTTCTACTCCGCATAGTCCCAAACATTTATTTATTCGCATAACCCGCTTTTCACATAACATCATCTTCATCAAGGTGTTCAAAGATTTAATATACTTACCTTGTGGTCCCTTGAGAAAACGTTGCTCTGCCTTGCTGTAACTGATGGTCGTGTCCACTACAAACTCATTGATAAATCCTCCTATTATTCGATCGAGCTAGTGGTCCACAGCTCACACTATCTTATCTTCTAAGGCTTCTAGTCTATGCACTAGTTCCAGAGTCCACACTATTGGTTTGTCAAGCCTACACCTTCCTTGGCTATCTACTAACTTCGCAATCCACTCATGCAGCGCTGTTGGAAAGGATGCAAAGAAAATCTCATGGATTTCAGTGTACAAATAGCGATCCAACAACTGTTCCTCAGATGCACGCGAATTTCTATTTTCCTGCGTCGCGAACTCATGAATCTTCTTATCCAACCACTCTTCAATTTCCTTCTTTGTTGGGTTCTAGTGGCACGACATCAAACATCCCTTATGTAGATCCCGGTCCTGGAAATGGAACCATTTGTTGGCTTAGTGGGGCCTCACCTAGGTTTGAAAGTGAATTAGCCAAGCAAATCCTGGTACTACTGGCCCTTTTGGCAACAGTCCATGGAGCGTGGACTGAGATCTCACCTGAAGTAGTATGGCAGGGTGCTAGAACCAAGTTTCCGTACCCTGGGGATGTCTCATATGTGGTGATTGGTACGCGGTCTAACCTTCACACGTACTGTGCTACGCGCACCTGTGGGTACCCTATGCCCTGTGATACTGTCTCCACGTAGTGCTAGCCACAGTACGACCTATGTTATTTACCCAAGTCTTCCTTAATTAGTCTCCCTTAGCTGATTACTTAGATTAAATTCACATATAAGCATTCATACGAGTATTCATAAAGTGCGCATAGTAAATAAACAGAGTAAAAGTAATATATAACATCAACATAAATATTCTAGAACAGATGCACAGAATAAGCTTCTCTTTATTATCTTTCAATCCTAAGTACAGACCCAACTCCGGCTTCCGCACGTAGCTGCAGGAGTCCACACACTCAGCTGCAGGCACTACTAGGCCTCTACACACTTAGATGTGGAGCCTCTTCCTATTACTATGACCCAATACACTTCAACTTTCACTCTATGCTCTAACCATGCCTTCACTATTTGATCTATTATTTTCTAATCTTTTTCTATCTTTACACTTACAGCCTCACTCTATCTATACAATCCCATGGTTTACAGACCATGGGTAGGCCAACACATCTTTACATTAAATTACAATTCTTAGGGTGGACAACCCTATGACTCGATTATACAATTCACACTCCGTGTCCGTACTTCACGGAGTTCTACACCATCGTTGACCAAAACTTGGGCTTTAAGCCCCAAAACTTGTTGCAGGGGATCCCATGCCCAACAAGATGTCAGAAGTTTCGTAGGGTTAGCTGGATACTACCAAAGGTTCATAAAGGACTTTAGCAAGTTGGCCTCTCCTTTATTCGGTTTGTTGGCTAAGGACTATGAGTTTATATGGTCAAAAAGCTGCCAAGAGGCCTTAGACATCCGCAAAGGTCAAGTAAAACATTGCACCGATTCTCTGAGGCCCAAATTGGGTCCTCCCCTTTCATATTCATGTTGATGCCTCACACAAAGCCATAGGAGCAGCCCTGGGTCAGATAGATGAAAAATTGCCTTATGTTATCTATTTTATCAATAAGAATTTGTCAAAGGCTGAACTAAATTACACATTGACCGAAAAGGAACTCCTGGTTTTTGTGCATTCATTGAACAGATTTAGGCATTATATTACAAGCTATCAAACCTTTGTGTATACTGACCATGTTGCAATCAAATATTTAATAAACAAACCAGATGTGAATTCTCAAATTATAAGATTGTTACTTTTATTATAGTAATTTGATCTAACCACTGTTGATAAGCCTGGTAAGTAAAATGTTGTTGCAGACTTTTTGTCTAGAGTAAATTTGCCTGCAGATGAAGAAGGAATGGTTGATGACCAGTTACTGGATGAGCACTTATTTTCTATTTCAATTCTCTCTCCATGGTTTTCTGATATAGAAAACTATTTGGTATTAGCACAGTTCCCACCAAACTTGACCTCCAAAGAAAAGAGCAAGATAGTAAGGAAAAATGCCCACTTCACTTGGATTGAGGGAAATCTCTTCAAACACGGCCTAGATCAAATCTTGAGAAGGTGTGTAAGGGAGGAGGAAGTCTCTGACATCCTTTTGACCTGCCATGATGGGCCTTGTGGAGGTCACTTTACAACAAAGAGGACAACATTCAAAGTGTTACAAGCAATCTATTATTGGCCCACTCTTCATCATGATGTAAAAAAATATACTAGTCAGCGTGTGTTACACTAAAATTTGTCACCATGACTATTTGCAGTTAGTATGGCTCCATCAACTGTCATACTATCCTCCTTGGCAAGTCTTATACCTTTGTTCCTCATGTCAAACTCCAAGAAAGAGAGAAAGTCCTTAAAAAATCAATTAACTCTGGTTACGCAGTTTCTCTTAGCCTTACCTGCGTGTATGCACCTCCAGTTCACAAAACCTGTGTACTTGTACGCTCTGTATATAAAGGGGTGGGTGCGTACTCCTGTAAAGGTCAAAAGGCGCAAGTTTCACTTCAAAAAAGTTACTTGTGGTCAATTCTAGAGCATTCTAGAAGATGGTTTGACGTGGATTGAGCGCCTCCAGATGGTTCATGCATCCCAATGAAAGAGGAACTTATCCCATGAAGAGGGGAGCTATCCCATTGAAAGAGGAGCTTATCCCATTCATGGTGGACCTGATTAACTTCCTCCAAAGCACTATAAATACAGGCATTGGGCCAGAGGGAGGGGAGGTTGAAAGCTGAAGATTCCTAAGGGTAGATGCTGCTGAAATTAGGACTCCCTTATAGATCTTGAGAGGAGAGATTCCCATCCTTTCTTAGCTTCATTTGGAAGTGGGTGAGCTGATCAAAGTAAAGGAAAACTCTTGCTGGACCCTGGGAGGACCTGCACAACACCAAGGCTCAGGTTGTAATGGTTCCTTTTGTTTCCACTTAATACAATTAAGCTCATTTTTCTCAACAAGTTGTTATACATGATTTGTTTCATATACGCCTTGGTCTGTATGATGAATATGTTTTATTTTATGAGTTATTCAGGTGCTATGTAATTGTTTGTTTGTTAGTGAATGCAGGTTTCGAAGAGAAGGAGGAGCTCATCCGGATCGGAGAGACTGGACTACTACAAAGCGTTGGACTAAAGGTATGTTATAAACACCTGATTACTTGTATTCTAAATGCATATTTAGGGAAAGATAGTGTTTAATTGTCTTGTTTGTCACTAGAAAGCCTTAGCTTCTAGGGAGGTCGGTTTTGTCCACAAAATTGACTCTTTCCGCATGACAAAATGGCGACTCCACTGGGGACTTGATTGTTTTCTTTGTCTATACTTTGACCTGAGAAACTGTATTTTATGTTTCTGTTTTTGACTTGATAATTGTGGGATTGGGTGAATTTAATTAATTTTGAGTTAGTTTTCATTTTTCATAATTTTGGGAGAGGTACGCACCGTCTGAGTTAAGCACAGTGCGTACTAGTACGCACTTTTGCTTTGTGCACAGAGCGTAGACGCACCTGTGTAAACAGGTTGCCTGCGTACCCTATCAAAAATTTGAAAATTTTTAAATTTTTCTCTTTTTTATCAGTTTAGAATTTGTTTATAGGTTTTAGCCATTGCCCAGACCTGCTTGTTCCCTGTCAAAAACTTTCCTTGGTTAATTTCATTGGCATTCCTACTCTAAGCTTTCATCAATTGGGTGTTTTGAGTCTCTTTCTTGAGAAATTCTTAATTTGATTTCCTTTGATCATTACTTGGAGGTTTCTCTCAGTCCTTTCACAATTTTGCATCTTTTTGCTTTTGTTTTTGCAAAAAAATTTCCCCCTCATTCGCCGGGGGGGGGGGCTAAATTGTGTATGAGTGTTAATCACTTTTGAGTGTTTTTATTTTTTGATCTTTGGAACTCACACCCAATTTTCTCGACTTGCACTTGATTGGTTCTTAGATTACATTAGAATCATCTTGTGTTTGAGAATTCTCTTGCATAGATCACATTTGCATAATTAGAATTCTCATTTTCAGAATATTAATAAAAAATGTGCATAGATTACATTTGCATACTTTTCAAGTGAATTGTGCATAGATTACAATTGCATAGTTTACATTCTGAAAAATCAATTGTAGATTTAGATCAGTTTTCTTTGATTTGAATTTACACAAAAATAAAAATAAAAAAACTATTTTTGAATTGATTTGCATTAGTTTTTCTTGATGAAAGTAGTGCATTAGAGAATTTGTTATATTTTCTCTTAGTGATCAATTCTTGCATTGTTGGAAGTGAATGGAAACTCTCTCCTTGCTTTAGTTAGGATTCATCGAATTGAAAGGATTACATTATCATATTCGATTGCATTCAGTTGAGTCGGGTCATAACACCATTGGTTTCGTATCCATTTACCCATTTGAGTAATAACAACCTTAATAACACAATGCTTAATTAACATTCATCTAGTAATTTTTACATTTCTAGGGCTCTGATACACCAACATAGCTTAGGCTAGTGTCTTGGAATAGGTTTTAGTTAACTTTCCAAGACAGTAAAACCAAACAAGTAGCTTATCTTGTGGTAGGATAAATCCAATACTTACATTTATGCTCTGGGAAAGCTCCTCTTCAAGGAGAAGCACGAGATCATGTCCGAACCAGTGAGGGGATCAATCCTCCTTCATTGGGAATGATGCTAGATACGCACGTACTAAAAACGGTAAACCTCGGATTAACCATTGTCGAGGAGCCTGGGGTTACTTGTCGGTAAACCTTGGATTATTGTCAAGGAGCCGGCAAGGGGATTGAGCTTGTTACTCTGCCCTTGCGTGCTATCGGATCGTAGACTGTTCCCCCAGGTATATTTGTTGCTGTTGGTAACCTTAGTGACCATTATCTTTAGGGTTCTACCCAAGGTGACGGTGGAGGGAAGATCCCACTGTACCTGGAGCAGACGTCGGCTAGACTCACTTGGATTTTCTGGGGGGTTCACTTCACTCGAGATGGTTAAAGTGGAGGAACTTGGTCCAGTCTATTCATTAAGCAGGTTGCTGGGGTAACTGTTCCACCCGCCACTTCTGTACTGAATTCGGCGATGTTGGATTTCATCACCAACTAGTGTTTTCGATTCGGAAGGTTACTATTTGTGTGTGGTTTGACCCCTAGATTTGATAGTGCGTGTTAATTTGTTTGTTTTTACTTTTAGAGACCATAGGTGTGAATTGTGAATTTTAATTGTTAGGTGTGAATTGTGAATTGTTAATTTTAGTTATAAATTGTTAATAAAATTCACTGAAGTTGAATATAATGGCAACTGTTCTGGAATTTACCAACCTAGGAACCCCTCTTAATGAGGATCCTAATACTTTTTCCTACTTTGGAAATGTTGGTCCTCCTTATATGGCTACTTTGTCATTACCTGGATTTACAATAGGTTTACCGATATGGTTATTTTCAACTTCGTTGGCCCAAAGTACTCCAATTGTTCCACCTCAACCGAATGCTTCACCTCAACAGAGTTCACCATCTTAACATCACCAACCTTCTGTTGACCCTTAACCTTCTTCGCCTAATTTTTCTTCCTCCATTTCTTCCTCTTCGCCTGGTAAAAGCCTTGATCCTAGTAACCAGGTGTCTAAGAAGAAGAAGAAAGGGAAGAAGAAGAAGAAGCAAGATAAAAACGAAGTCAACCAACCAACCATGGCTGTAAGTGTTAGTTGTGTTGAGGAAAATTCCGACATGCATCGTAAACCCAAATACCCTTGCAGGCTTTGTAAGGGTGACCACTTCCTTGTCAATTGTCCTGGTATTCCAAAGTTCTTGGAAGTATGGTCAGAAAAATCTCATCAACTTTCCATTGATCCATCAACCAGTGATAGTCAGGTTCCTGAGAAAAAGGGTAAAGTTAGGTTTCCTTGTAAGTTATGCAAAGGGAGTCATCAAACTCACATTTGCCCTCACATGGATGAAGCCTCAAAATTGTTGGAAAACCTTACTGTTCCATAGCAAGAATTTCCAACTAGTTACCGTAAACTTTCTCCCAACCTACCGTCAACTGACGGAGTGATCAATTCAATTTCACATTCGGTCGATCACACTCTTCCATTGGAGAGTGAAACTCATGTCACTCAGGTTGATGATCCATTAGTTGATCAAGTGGTCGATTCAATTTCACATTCGATCGATCCCACTTTCCCTTTAGAGAGTGAACTTCATACCACTCAGGTTCTTCTTGTTACATCAGATTCTTCTATGCCGAGGGGCATTTCACCTGTTTCTACAAAACCCCCTCCAAGTACTGAGGTCTTTTCCTTTGATTGGAATAGACTGATAGAACCTCGTCTTCCTTCCTCCATCCCTTTCCAAATCATTGTCAAGGCTGGTGGTAGGGACATACATCGTACATAGGTAGATGAAGGTGCTTCTGTTAGTATTTTATCCTCAACTGTTTGGAAAGCTTTGGGTTCCCCTCAGCTTGCGCCTATTACGCAGAATCTGAAAGCTTTTAACAAAAGCATTAGTGAACCTTTAGGGATCCTTCCTAATTTTTCTATTACCATGGCAAGTAAAACTGTCTGTATTGATCTTATGGTAGTTCGAGGTCCCTTGGATTTCAATTTACTCCTTGGGCGAGACTATGTTTATGCAATGAAAGCTGTCGTATCGACACTCTTTCGCATGATGTCTTTCCCTCACAATGGCAGTATTGTGACTGTAGACTAGCGTTCGTTCCCTAGTCTTGTTTCAACTACCAATAATATGACACCCCTAAATGTTCCTGATTCTAAAGTGGTATCTACCTTGCCACGGGTTAATTATGTGGCAACTGGTCCCATGTTTTCAGTTACCGATGTAAGTGAGCCTCTCACTGTTTGCTCATCTTCCTTTGATTTAGATCCGGTAACTGACATGGAAAACTCTATGGGATTACTTGAACACAATGTTCTTATCCCTTTTGAGTCCCTTGACATGTGTTCCTTCCAGAGAAGTATTCTTCCTTCTGATGAAGACCTCTTGGAAGCCATGATCAAGGTGTGTCCATTGACATGTCTTTCTTCCAGTTGGAAGCCATGATCAATGTTGCGAGGATAGTTTGTTCCTCTCCCAACCTTGTTAAAAAATGAAACTGGATGCTGTGAGGAAAATGTTTTCCTGTATGAACCTCGTTAAAAAATGAAACAGGCTGTCATGAGGACAGTTCTTTTTACTGAGTCAACCTCCTTAAAAAATGAATCAGGTAGATTTTTAGGTTATATAGGTAGATTGTAGAAAGTAGGATTTCGAGGAAAGTTCCTTTTACTGTGTCGACCTCGTTAAAAAATGAATCAGTGAGTATGAGGATAGTTCTTTTCTTGTGTCAACCTCCTTAAAAATGAAACAACTCCCTTTTCAAGTTAAATATTGAAAGTAAACCTTCATTCCATCCATCTGGTTGAATGCAATGAAGCCTGGGGGGCATGTACCTCGCTTTGCATCATTATCCTGGGGGCATGCGAACTTCTTGAGCATAGTTCCTTGTCTTGTGTCAAGCTCGTTAAAAAATGAAACAAGGAGTCTTGAGCATAGTTCCTTGTCTTGTGTCAAGCTCGTTAAAAAATGAAACAAGGAGTCTTGAGCATAGTTCCTTGTCTTGTGTCAAGCTCGTTAAAAAATGAAACAAGGGTAGGTTAAGTAGGTAGATTGTAGAGAGTAGTTATGAGCATAGTTCCTTGTCTTGTGTCAAGCTCGTTAAAAAATGAATCAAGGATTTTAGAGCATAGTTCCTTGTCTTGTGTCAAGCTCGTTAAAAAATGAATCAAGGATTTTAGAGCATAGTTCCTTGTCTTGTGTCAAGCTCATTAAAAAATGAATCAAGGATTTTAGAGCATAGTTCCTTGTCTTGTGTCAAGCTCGTTAAAAAATGAATCAAGGTTTTTAGAGTAGAGTTTTTTGTTAGGTAGATTAGTTAGAGTAGTTATGAGCATAGTTCCTTATCTTGTGTCAAGCTCGTTTAAAAAATGAAACAAGGGTTTTGAGGATAGTTCTTTTCCTGTGTCAACCTCACTAAAAAATGAAACAACTCCCACAAGTCTTTCCAAGATCTTGAAAGTAAAGCTTCATTCCATCCACCTCATTGAATGCAATGAAGTTTGGGGGGCATGTACCTCGTTTTGCGTCATTATGCTGGGGGCATGTGAACTTATAACAAGCACAGTTTTCTCTCTGTTTCAAGCTTGTGTAAAAAATGAAACTACTTTGAAGCATAGTTTTTCTCTGTTTCAAGCTTTTGTAAAAATGAAACCTATCTCGAGTCAATTTCAGTTATTTTCAAGACTCGTTAAACTCATGAAAATACCGAGATTATTTGCTATCTTTCATTCTCGTAAAAAAAAATGAAAATGCCGAGTTATTTCCGTCTTTTCCTGCTCGTAAATTAAATTGAAAGTCAGCCATATGAGTACATTTTTATCATTTTTTCAAACTCATTAAAATTTACGAAAAAATGAAAACCATCAGTATATTTTTATCATTTTTTCGAACTCATTAAAACTTACAAAAAAGTGAATCCTTGGAGTTCTCTTTTAAGCCCTTTTCTGACTCCTAAAACATGAAAAGATTGTCGAGCATTTCTTTTTAGCTCGTTAAAACGTAATTAAAAGACAGTCCTCTTATAGCCCTTTTCTGACCGTAAAAACATGAAAAGATTGCCGGATTTTTGTTGTTTCAAATTCGATATTGGAAATAAAACGACGTGTCCTTGATCACTTTTTACTTTTCAGGTCAAAGACACTAATCATGAAAGTACTCCTTGGTCGTAAAGATCAAGCAGTTCTCTCAAGTATTATTTTATACTTTTTCGGGCTTGGGAGACACAAATTTACGAAAAAGGTCAACCCTGGAGTCTTCTTAAGTTTTTTCATACTCTCTAAAATTGAAAAACGCTGAGTTTCTCCTATACTGGACTCGTTAAAATTTCACAGTAAAGGACCTGTTCGATTACAAACAGGAACGGACCACTCCTTCTTAGGGTTCAAATCTAAACTAAGTTGGACTCATCCAAAGGATGAGCTTATAATCAAGCATATGTTATCCTCCTCAAGCTTGTAAAAAATAAAGAGGTACTTGCCAGAAATGGTGGGGGAAAAGAGAGAAAAATGAGCCTATTTGTTATCCTTTGTCTCAGAAAAACCTTATCACCACTCTTGAACACGACATTTTTCATTCACTTGGGTTGGGAAATCCTTTGCCTAACAATTGATCAAACCACATTGAAAATCTTCAGCCGGTTTCTGGGTATTAACTTTGGGTCAATTGTTACCAAGCCATCTGTTGTGTTGTTATGTATTCAAGAGGTCATTGCAAATAAACCATTCATCTGCAAAATACCCGTCATCCATTTTGACCATCCCTGAGTCAGTCCTTACAGCTACATTTTTTCAACTTGATCTATGATTTCGTGTTGTGGGCTTGCCTGCAACGGGTCGCTTTTTATCGACATCAGCACATTATCTAGAAAGATGACCTAGAAATCGTCAGTACCTTGAAATCTGCATGCATCAATGGCAGGTTTCTCGCCTTTGACGACAGTTTACATCATTGACTCTCAATCGAAGGATTCCGTGACATGTTCGACATCAACACATTCATTCACATCTCATGGATTGTACTGGGTACTTTGAGAGCCATTTACATCACTGGTGGTCTCTCTCACACTTGTTAACAGTTTACATCATCGACTGGTAATCAAGTGGTTTCTACCATGTTCGACATCAACTCATTTATTCGCATGGATAGAATCATACCTTTTCGGGACGTAGAAATGAAGACCCTGGATCTAGTTTCCACCATCCAGGCTGCGAGGAGTTTTGTATTCATTATACAGTAGACTAATCATAAACAGATGGCTGCGTCCATACTGTGTCTACATGAGTCTATGATTATGATGTACTGCGAAATCATTCCTGTATCAGAGGAATAGTTAGTTTGCTAGTTAAAGTTTTTGATCTGAGTATGGGAATGCCTACCTCAGCGATGATATGATTTCATACATTTATTTTGTGTTGAATACTTGCAGGTTCCAACCGGGCTCTCCACAAGATAATCCTTGAAATGATAAAGTACTTCACCCTTCCTAGATGGTATGAAACCCTAATCTACTACAGGCTTCACACTTTAGGGGGCAATCTGTTACATTAAAATTTGTCACCATGACTATTTGCAGTTAGTATGGCTCCATCAACTGTCATACTATCCTCCTTGGCAAGTCTTATACCTCTGCTCCTCATGTCAAACTCCAAGAAAGAGAGAAAGTCCTTAAAAAGTCAATTAACTCTGGTTACGCAGTTTCTCTTAGCCTTACCTGCGTGTACGCACCTCCAGCGCACAAAACCTGCGTACTTGTACGCTCTGTATATAAAGGGGTGGGTGCATACTCCTGTAAAGGTCAAAAGGCGCAAGTTTCACTTCAAAAACGTTACTTGTGGTCAATTCTAGAGCATTCTAGAAGATGATTTGACGTGGATTGAGCGCCTCCAGATGGTTCATGCATCCCAATGAAAGAGGAACTTATCCCATGAAGAGGGGAGCTATCCCATTGAAAGAGGAGCTTATCCCATTCATGGTGGACCTGATTAACTTCCTCCAAAGCACTATAAATACAGGCATTGGGCCAGAGGGAGGGGAGGTTGAAAGCTGAAGATTCCTAAGGGTAGATGTTGTTGAAATTAGGACTCCCTTATAGAGCTTGAGAGGAGAGATTCCCATCCTTTCTTAGCTTCATTTGGAATTGGGTGAGCTGATCAAAGTAAAGGAAAACTCTTGCTAGACCTTGGGAGGACCTGCACAACACCAAGGCTCAGGTTGTAATGGTTCCTTTTGTTTCCACTTAATACAATTAAGCTCGTTTTTCTCAACAAGTTGTTATACATGATTTGTTTCATATACTCCTTGGTCTGTATGATGAATATGTTTTATTTTATGAGTTATTTAGGTGCTATGTAATCGTTTGCTTGTTAGTGAATGCAGGTTTCGAAGAGAAGGAGGAGCTCATCCGGATCAGAGAGACTGGACTACTACAAAGCGTTGGACTAAAGGTATGTTATAAACACCTGATTACTTGTATTCTAAATGCATATTTAGGGAAATATAGTGTTTAATTGTCTTGTTTGTCACTAGAAAGCCTTAGCTTCTAGGGAGGTCGGTTTTGTCCGCAAAATTGACTCTTTCCGCATGACAGTGTGATTGGTGCCAAAGGATGGGAAGGCCTACTCTAAGAGATGAAATGCCTCTACAACCTCAAGTGAATTTCAAGCCATTTGACAAGTGGGGCATGGACTTCATTGGGCCTATTAACCCTCCTACCAAGAAAAAATAGTGCATTATTGTGTGCACTGATTATTTGACTAAGCCAGTTGAAACCAAGGCAATTAAGGCATTAAGAGAGGAGAAGGTGGCTAAGTTCCTAAGGGATAATGTATTCTACAAATTTGGGTATGCTAGAGAGTTGGTCATAGACCAAGGCAGCCAGTTTACCTCCAACATGATTGAAGACTTGCTCAACCATCACAAGATCAAGCATATAACCTCCACTCCCTATCATCCACAAGATAATGGGCAAGTGGAGGTGACCAACAGAGCATTGGAGGGCATCTTGACCAAAGTGGTAAGCAGCAGCAGGAAGGATTGGGCAGATAGACTAGTTGAGGCCACCTGGGCCTATAATACCACATGGAAGACCACCACTAGATTCACACCCTATGAGCTGGTCTATGGAAAAAGGGCCTTGATGTCCATTGAATTTGAGTATAACACATTAAGGATGGTAGCCCAACTAGATCTATATCTCAGCAGTGCACATAAAGAGAGATTGTTCCAGTTGAATGGTTTGGATGAATTTAGAATGTAGGCCCTCCTACATACAGAGGTAGTTCAACTTCAGAGGAAGATCTAGCATGATAAAAACATCAAGGAGAAGCAATTTCAAGAAGGTGATTGGGTGTTGCTATATGATTCTAGGTATAAATACTTCAAGGGAAAGTTAAGGACAAGATGGCTAGGACCTTATGTTGTGGAAAGATGCCATGATAATGGTTCAGTGCAAATCAGAACCATAGATGAAGAGGCCATTCCTTTGCTTGTTAATGGACATCGATTGAAAATTTACAAGACACCTTTATCAAAACAAGAGTTCATTGATGATATCAATAAAACAGTGATGATAGTGGAGCAAGTTCTATCTCCTCCCTCATCAAATCACTGAGAAAAAAAAATGAGGACTCAGGTGAAAACCTCCATGAGGCACCTGAGTCCCATCATTGGGTTGAAAACCTCTTGAGGCGGCCCAGTGGTGTCAAAAAAAAAAAAAAAGAGAAAAAAAGGAGAATAAGAAAGATCCCCGGGTGAAAACCTCTAATGAGGTTCCAAGGGCAAACAGCTAGGGTGAAAACCTCTCATAGGTAGCCTAGTTGTTTTTCAAAAAAAAAAAAATCATGAAATTTCCATTTTTAGGTCAGCAAAAAGGACAGTCAAGGAACAAAGGAGCATCACAAAGAGACCCTTGTCACTCACATATTTATTTTTCCACTCCTTATCATTCATTCCTCCACCATTTCTGTCATTTTTCCACTCCGTTGCTTCAATTTACAAAGGGTCTGGGTTTCGTATAGGATCCCCTATAAACCTAGAGGATCCCCTGAAATCATATAAGATGATCCTGTAGGAATTACAACGACCCAGAAATCCTACAGGAGGTAGTCCTAAGGAAAATTAATGACTTTCTAGGCCAACGAAATTCACCCCCTTCATCACTCAATCACCATGCCTTGTCCACCGTCATCACCCCTACACTCATCATAAAAAAAAATCAATTTCAAGAGTAATTTTTTTTCCAGTCTTCGAAAAGAAGGGAAACACAGAGGAATAAGGAGCATCATTTGAGTATTCCTTGCTCTCCACAATCCTAATATTTATCTCCATCCATGTCACCATCCTCATAACCCCAAGAAAAAGAATGACTAAGAGTTCTGAGGGAGAAGCAGCTATAGGACATCCTGTAGGAAATCCTGTAGCAGCCTATCCCACAGAATACCAATCATAACAGCAAAAAACCTCCAGCATGATGATCTAGGAGCTCCAAAGCAGCAGCACCACCACCATCTTCAACCAAAAGTACTTTCACAAACAAAGGAGTCATTAGCAAACAACAAGGGAAGGAAACCGAATGCATGTAGGCAATACACACAGAAGAACCTCTGGTCTTCGACAACTGCAACAAAACATTGGCACCATAGGTAAGCATCCTGCTCGCTCTCTCATATGCATCATGTAGTCAAAAGAATTTAAGGGTTACAAGTAAGTTGGTTTATAAGAGAAAATGTGGCTATTTAACTTGGCTACCTTCATTCAATCAACACATACACAATAGGGTGTCCTCTCACACATGGAAACAGTCAACTCAAAGATAGAGAGGGAGTAGGAAAAAAGCTGTTAAAACTACAGATGCATAAGGTGGGAGCTGATTATGAGGAGTGGGGAATGATGAGGTGGTAGTGGGGACCAATGGTCCAAAAATGGAAATGTACCTTTGCTTCCAGCACACCACCTCACCCCGAATAACCATAAGAGGAAATAATCATCGTTCCCATGCACTCATGCATTCACTTCCTCGAAGATCACCCTCACAGGTTTCTCTCTGATGAGCCTCATCATTAGGTAATTATATGGGCCTTAATTCACCTCCTATCTTAGTCAAACCAACTATTCTCACAACTTATTGCATACTTTTGATTATATTTTGTTTATGAGATGAGTTTGAGTTGGATACTTTTCTTTGTGGTTTAATGTGCATTTAATGCAGGATTAAAGGATAAAATCAAGGAATTTTGGCAAAGACCTTGGTCGAAACTTGAATGGGACAAGGGAAAGGGATTATAGGAGGTAAATCCTCCTCATTTACTACCCCTCCATTCGAATATTCGTCCATCAGCTCAGAGTGCAAACATCCAAATCATTAGGACTAGAAGGCAGCCGAGCAAGTGAAAGTCAAAGCACCAGTTTATCTTGAGTTTGGGATCCAAGCCTCCCTAATTTTAAGGAAGTCGTTGAAGAATTCAGTCGTTAAGTAGAGAGGTCTAGGACCTCAGTATGATTTAGATTTTTGATTGTAAAACTCTACTTTATTTTCGAGCTACAAGACTTGTGACAGTTTTTTATGTAATCCATTGTTTTGATAATAAGGATGAGTTTTGTTTTGAGCCAGCACTGAGTTAACTCAGAGGGTTGAAGCTCTTGGGTTAGGGCCCAACCCAAGCAGCTAAGGATCCTCTTTATTGTACATGTATTCTAGCGTAGATGATGAGGTTGCTTCCATTTATGCCTTCTTTCAATTAGCAGGTTAGCAAGGAGAAAAAGATCACCATAAGGTTGTCCGTAGGTGTCTCAGCCTCACCTCCTCCCTCTGTGACCATGACTTGAGGAAGAGACCCTCCAACAACCCAAAAACACAGATTTCTAGTTCTCGCATGAGCTTTGGAGTTTGTCGTCTTGATTCAGTACTTGGTTCATTTCATCGTTATCTTTTTGTAATAAGATCTCACTCATATTCTCATTTCCTTCAACACTTTCTTCATGCATAATATATGCGAAAGCCAATAAATCATGTCTTAATCATATTATACTCATAGATCTCCTTACTGTTTGATCCATAACTAACCTGACCAATCTCCGTTAACTGTGTGTCACATATTCATTTCAACGTTTGACTTTAGGCACTCCAAAGCTCCATCGTCGATTTGTTTTGCTTGATCCAATGGCTATCGCGTCACCTAATCGCCAACTAGCTTGGCTGATATCCACCGTTGATAAATCCCCCATGATCTAATGGATATCGTGTAATCTCACATGAATTATTGCATGACTGATACCCAACTGAGAGCATGTGAGAAAATTGGTTTTGCTATGCTATGTGTCACTCACTTAGGCTAATCGCGTGAAATTTAGAAATACAGCTTACAACTCTTAGGGCGCACAAGATACTGCTTACCACCTGTATTCATTTTAACGTTTGAATTTAGGCACTCTGAATCTCCGTCGTCGATCTACCTCACCTGATCCAACGGCTATCGCATTACCTGCTTGCCAACTAGCTTGGCTGATCTCTACCATTGATCAATCTCGCACAATCCAACAACTATCACAGAATCTCGCGCGAATTCTTGCATGACAGATATCTGATCAAGAGAACATGAGAAAAGTGGTTTTCTAGTGCTACGTGTCACTCACTTAGGCTAATTGCGCAAAATTTAGGAATTCCACTTACAACTTTGAGGGTGCACGAGAAACTGCTTACCACCTAAGAAGACCACTCCATCATTCCATACGTTTTTTTTCTTCTGTCACCACATGACTTAATGTGATCCATCCATCTATTTACTTAATCTCCGTGATACGATCTCTGCCACTCATCTTTCATTAATCTTGTTCCACCATCTATTAACTCAATCTCCTGCAATAAGATCTCCACCGCTCATATTTTGTTAATCATGTTCGTCCATCTATTCACGTAATGTCTTGCGATAAGATCTCCACTGCTCATCTTCCTGCACACTACTGCTTCATTACATCTTCCTTTCACTGATTTCAATCTTCACTTGCTCTTCCACTTGATTCCTTCTTGAACGTTGTTCTGCATATCATTTAAATGCTACCATTCTTGAGTTTCAATTTGGTTATTCAATCAGACTCTAACACTGTCTGATCATCAAAAAACCTAGAAAAGTGAAAACAAATTTAGTCTAGTTTCCTTGCTTACACATTAGTTTGGTTTGATGCTCTTTACTTCTGTAACTTAGATAGTAGCATTAGGTTAGTGTTGATTTATCAATTTTTCTTAGCATAGCTATTTAAATGGTTAATTAGGATATGGTGTGATTTAGCATTACATGTTGTTTTCTTCATTACTCCAGTAGAGTAGCTCTCTTAGAATAGATTTTCTCTTCTTCCATCAAATAATCAAGCTTCTTCTGACTCTATAGAAGTCTAGCTTGGAACCCCTAGGGTCTCCTGCCAAATGAACAAGTGACAATAGGCAGGACCTTCACTTATACTTGTGCATATAGCACTGCCACCTCCAAGTTTGTAAGAACCCCGAGTTGATAAGTAAAGCTAGTAGCCTAGGAGTTGCAGCATCTTTGTTACAATATTAGCGCTCATCAATTTTTGGCGCCATAGAATGTGAGTACTGATTTCTTTTCTTCTATTTCTAGTCTCTAATTTTATACCATTAGTTTATTTCTGCAAAATTAATCTAGTAGCTTCCTTTCTTTTAGTTGTCATTATCTACTTTCCTTTCCATTCTGCAAGTAGAATTTCAATTCAACAAGTAGTTTCTTTCTATCTGTAGTTTTCATTCAATCAGCGATTTCATATCTGCAAAGTACTTTCCAGCTAAAAAAAATATTATAAAATCTGACCCAAAGACATTTCCTTTCATGCCTCGCAGGAATAGGGACAATTTAGGGAAATTCTTGCCAAATGCCGCACTGCATCCAACAACCAACCTTCCCTCTTCCTCAATGGCTGTGAACTGGAGGAACCTTTAGGTGAGAAACCTGACATATTTGAAGAACATACAGGGGAAGAATAAGAAGAGGAACCCATTCCTATTGAATCAATGGTTGAAAACCCAAATGACAGAGGAAATAGAGAGAGAATTGAGGGTGCCTTCCCCATCAGGGAAACCAATGGGAACACCAAGATGAAGAATATAAGCCCCTCTTCCATACCCCATTTCCATGGCCTAACCACAGAGGACCCTAAAATTGTCCTATTTGAGTTTGTTGTTATATGCTGAACCTATGACTATATAGACGATGAGCAAAATTTAAAATTGTTTCCATCTACCCTCAAGGATGCAGCATTGCACTAGTTCATGGGTTTACCTGGAGATAGCATCACAACTTGGGCTCAGATGCAGCAGGATTTTAACAAAAAATATAGGGACTACTGGAGGTCAAAGTATACTAAAGAAGATATTTTTAGGATGACCATGGGCCAAGATGAATCCTTAGAATACTATGAAGAATGATTCTAGCTCAGTTACAAAAGGGCCAGGTGCACACTTGACCCCGAGTCACTAAAGTTGGTCCTGCTTAGAGGAGTAAGGGAAGATATTTTGGATACCTTACACTTATTAGTATGAGGGGATATCTACCAATTACCCTATGAGGATATCAAGATTGTCTTTAGAAACCATTCTAGGGTAGCCAGGAAAAAGGGGAGGAGTAGTCAACCTATGGCCAGTACATCATCTTCCAACTCATCCATCAAGGGTGAAATTGGAAATATTCTTGAAGATTTCAAAAGTGAGATGCTGCAAACCCTTGCCTTGCAATTGGATACCATGAACATCAAAATGAAGCAAGAGGAAGTAGAGAGATCCCTGACCATCTTTTGTCCTAGGTGCACTAGGAGGCATCCTAGGAACGAATGTCCATTGAACTTCATTGAGATTTGTTGGGTCTGTGAAGAAAACCACTCCACAGACAAGTGCCCTTCTTTACCTGGACTTAAAGTTGTATATCAAGGAGCTGAAGGGGTCATTAAGCAGCTTTGTTACATCAACCAAAGGAGATCTCCTAGGCCTAGACCATACTAGCAGGGTATGCAAGGGTCAGCCCATGCATATTAAAACCCCAACCAAACCACAACTATACCTTCCTGGGAACCCGCTACTCATCCTTGCTAGTCTACACCCCCTCCTTGGTCTAATGCATCTCAGTATCATTCCCAGCCAGCCAGCTAGTCATTTCAACCTTATGTTCTGCCACAACCTCAGTGGAATACCCCACCCCAGGGGTGGAGGCCCCAATACAACAATGCTCCAACTCTATTGCCTCCACCACCTACCCAACCACAACTCCTACACTCTACTCCACCCAAGCAACCTCAGATGCCTGCCCAGCCAAATCCGAGCCCGAACAATATGCAGGCTCAATAAGTATACTGTGGAGAGACATCATACCCAGCTTATGTTGTAGAAATCCAGGAGATCAACCTAAGATATGGGAGAATTATACCAGATAGCCAACCTACCTCTCCAGATAGGGAGGTTAAGGAAGAAAGAGAGGAATGTAACATCAAAGTAAATCCACCCTTTCCTAAGAGATTAGCCCAACCACTCCATCCTACCCCAAAAGAACTTGAACTTCTGGGAGAATTGTAAATTCTATGTGTAAATATCCCCCCTCTCCAGGCAACAAAAGATGTTCCCATTTACAATAAGTTGATTAAGGAGAATGCTTCAAGCATCCAGGAAGAAGAAAAAGGGATGCCCTATCATTAATGTCATTGGGCAGCTGTCTGACTCAATGCTAGGGCAGGGAATATGTCCGAAATATTTGGACCCTGGAAGCCTAGTAGTAGATGTGCACATCAATGGCACCATCGTCCCACACACTCTAATCGATCTAGGGGCTGCCATTAATGTTATGACTGACACCATGCTCAAGCTCAACCTCCAAGGGTCATTGAGGAAGACCACAACAATTCTGCAACTTGCAGACCATTCCACAGCCACCCCTGAGGGAATTATGGAGGATGTGATCGTCTCCATTGACTCCTGGGAATACCCTATAGATTTTCTAGTTCTCCAGCCTAAGACTAAGCTTACTGGTTACTCTCTTATCCTTGGGAGGCCATGGTTGGCCACAACTGATACTTACATTAGATTCAAAGCTAGGAATATGACCATCAAGAACGGGCATATGTCCAAACATTTAGTCCTATACCCTCCTGCTCAACCTTCTCTAGAGCATGATTTTTCTTTATGGTTGGAGGAGGAGGAAGAAGATGAGGCTTATTTAGCCCAACTTTATGATTTGGAAGCAACTATAGGAGGAGGACAACAAGATGAGGATGACTTAATTGAACACCTGCTCCAAAGTCCAACTCCTAGTTCATTACCATTAGAAGAATAAGTCAGGGAAACCTAGAGCAATCATTCAATTGACTTATTCTTGGCCAATTCCAAACCACTCCGTGTCAAAACCATAGAATTTGGCCTAATGAAAACTTTGAAAATTAATCCATGTATTTCAGCTCTTGAAGAGGAAATGCTATGCAACATGTTGAGAGAAAACCTAGAAGTCTTCGCTTGGATTTATAGGGAAATGAAGGGAGTACACCCCTCAGTGTGTACTCACCACATATACATCAAAGAAGGTTGCAAGCTAGTCTGGAAACCACAAAGGAGGATGAATCCAGCTCTTAAAGATATAGTCAAAGAAGAACTACAAAAACTACTAGATGCAGGATTCATCTACCCTATCTCTGACAGTGAGTGGGTCTCTCCCTTAGTGTTAGTTCAAAAGAAGAATGGTAAGTGGAGGATTTGTGTCAATTACAAGGAGTTGAAAAAATCCACAAAGAAGGATCGTTTTCCCCTACTCTTCATTGACGAAGTGCTAGATGGCCTCGCATGGAAGAAGTTTTTTTCTTTCCTAGATGGATTCAGTGAGCACAACCAAATACAAATCTTCCCAGAAGACTAGGATAAGACCACATTCACCTATCCTTGGGGTACTTTTTCCTATAGGGTCCTTCCTTTTGGCCTATGCAATGCTCCTGCCACTTTCGAGAGAGTAGTCTTGAGTAGTTTTGTTGAATTAGTACATGATGCAGTGGAAATTTATATGGATGATTTTACACCTTATGGCTATGATTTTCAAGAAGCCTTGACTAACCTACGCAAAGTGTTGCACAAATTCATTGAAATGAGCCTATCTCTCAGTCCAGAAAAATGTGAATTCTTAATGACTGAAGGGACCGTGCTAGGTCATTCAATATCTTAGCAAGGATTGTAGATGGACCCGAAAAAAATATCAATCATCCAAAGGGTCCCACCTCCTCAAAAGCAGAGGGATGTCAGGAGTTTATTGGGGTTAGTTGGATACTACTGAAGGTTCATAAAGGACTTTAGCAAGTTGGCCTCCCCTTTATTTGGGTTGTTGACCAAAGATTCTGAGTTTATATGTTCAAAAAGTTTTCAAGATGCCTTAGACATTTTAAAGGGTAAGTTAACCACTACACCAATTCTTGGAGGCCCAAACTGGGCCCTCCCTTTTCATATTCATGCTGATGCCTCACACAAAGCCATAGGATCAACGTTAGGTTAGGTAGAGGAGAAATTGCCTTATTCCATCTATTTTATCAGTAAGAACTTGTCAAAGGCTGAGCTAAATTATTCTATGACCGAAAAGGAACTCCTAGCTATTGTGCATTCATTAAACAAATTTAGGCATTACATTACAAGCTATCAAACATTTGTGCATACTAACCACACTGCAATCAAATATTTAATGAACAAACCAGATGTGAATGCTAGAATTATAAGATGATTTCTTTTATTACAACAGTTTGATCTAACTATCGTTGATAAGCCTGGTAAGGAAAATGTTGTTGCAGACTTTCTATCTAGGATGAATCTACCTGCAAGTGAAGAAGGAATGGTGGATGATGAGTTACCAAATGAGCATTTGTTTGCTATTTCAGTTCTCTCCCCATGGTATGCAGATACAACAAACTATTTGGTATCAGCACAGTTCCCACTAAACTTGCCCTCCAAAGAAAAGAGTAAGATAGTTAGTAAAAGTGCCCCCTTCACCTGGATTGGGGGCAATCTCTTCAAAATTGGCCCATATCAAATATCGAGAAGGTGTGTAAGGGAAGAGGAATTTTTTGACATCCTTCTAACCTGTCACGATGAGCCTTGTGGAGGTCACTTTACAGCAAATAGGACATCATTCAAAGTGTTACAAGTGGGCTATTATTGGCCCACTCTTCATCGTGATGTGAAAAAGTACATTAGTCAGTGTGATCAGTGCGAGAAGATGGGAAAGCCTACTCCAAGAGATGAAATGCCCCTACAACCTCAAATGACATTCGAGCCATTTGACAAGTGGGGCATGGACTTCATTAGGCCTATCAACCCTCCTTCAAAGCAAAATAAATACATTATTATGTGCATTGATTATTTGACTAAGTGGGTTGAAACCAAGGTGATTAAGGCAACAAGAGAAGAGAAGGTGGCTGAGTTCCTAAGGGAGAATGTATTCTACAAATTTGTGTACCCTAGAGAGCTAGTCATAGACCAAGGTAGCCAGTTTACCTCCAACATGATTAAAGAACTACTCAACCATCACAAAATAAAGCATATGACCTCCACTCCTTATCATCCATAAGCTAATGGGAAAGTGGAGGTGACCAACAGGGCACTGGAGAGCATCTTAACCTAGGTAGTGAGTAACAGTAGGAAGGATTGGGTAGAGAGACTAGTTGAGGCCACCTAGGCCTATAATACAACATAGAAGACCACCATTGGATTTACACCTATGAGCTGGTCTATGGGAAAAAGGCTTTGCTTTCCATTGAGTTTGAATATAAGACATTGAGGATGGTAGCCCAACTAGATTTGGATCTCAGTCATGCATAGAAAGAAAGATTGTTCCATTTGAATGGCTTGGATGAATTCAAAATGAAGGCCCTCCTACATATAGATATAGTTCAACTTCAAAGGAAGATCTGGCATGATAAACATATTAAGGAGAAGAAATTTCAAGAGGTCGATTGGGCATTGTTATATGATTCTAGGTATAAAGACTTCAAGGGCAAGCCAAGGACAAGATGGCTCGGACCTTATGTGGTGGAAAGATGCCATGATAATGGTACAGTGCAAATCAGAACTATAGTTGAAGAAGCCATTCCATTGCTCATTAATGGACACCGATTGAAAATGTACAAGAGCCCTTTATCAAAACAAGAGTTCATTGAAAATATCAATAAGATAGTGATGATGGTGGAGCAAGTTCCAGCTCTCCCTCATCAGGTCAATGAAAAAAGAAAAAAAAAGGAAAAAAAAAGAATAAGGATTCAGGTGAAAACCTACATGAGGCACCTGAGTCCCATCTTTGGGTTGAAAACCTTGTGAGGCAGCCTAATGATGAAAAAAAATGAAAAGTAAAAGAATAAGAAGATCCCTGGGTGAAAACATTCCTTGAGGTGCCCAGGGCAAACATATAGGTTGAAAACCTCTCTGAGGTAGCCTAGGTGTTTTTCAAAAAAAATAAATTATATCTATATATATATATATATATATATATATATATATATATATATATATATAATTGTTATTTGCAGGTGGGCGAGAAAGATAATCAAGGAGAAAAGTGAGGATCCAAAGGGAACCCTGCCTCACATATATTCATCTCCTCCACTCCTTACCATGCATCTCTCCATGAATTCCATTGTTTTTTCACTTCATTGCTTTTATTTAGGCAAAGATTCTATTTTCTACAAGATCCTCTGTATTCCTACAGGAAGTAATCCGAGGGTGAATGGTAGGTTGGTTAGGTCCTGTAGAAGCCTATCCCACAGAATATCAATCATCAACTATAGGTCTTCACTAGGATGATCCAGGAGCTCCAGATAGGAGACAAAAGACAACAGACAACAGAGGAGGAAGAAGGATGACCATGCAACAACTAAACAACGCAACACCTCTGATCTTCGATAACTACATCATGGCATCGAGACCACAGGTAAGTATCCTGCTTACTCACTCATATGCATCATTTGATCAAAAGTTGTAAGGGTTTACGAGGTAGTTGGTTTATATGTGAAAAAGTGGCCAGTTAACTTGTCCACCTTTGACAAAGCAGACAATCAGGTGGTGAAAAGGAAATTCTTTTTAAAAATCAAAACAGAATGCTAGGGTCTAAAAAATGTGATTTATTTTTTATGGCATTCAAATCCAATGTAAGGTGGGGCCCTGACCCATCTTAAAGTTCGAGCGATAGCACAATATTTAAGTAAGCATGGGTTTGAGAGGTAGATAAAGTGCTCTGCAAGGGAGCAACAAGCACGAGTTATAACTTAGGCTCAACCCCTGCAGTTGACCATGACATCAAGGTGTTTGACCGAGATCTACGGCCTGAGATTGATGCAGGGAGGTTCAAGCTTGATGAACATCCCGTACCCTCCCTACCCCGCAGTGGGCCACCCAAATTTCTCCACTCCATCTCATCTCCTCCACGTCCTCTGCCACCCTCATTCATTATCGTCCACCTCATTCACCATATCCCGTAACCTCATCTGCCATTCCATAGATACAATGTTGTTTATGTCTACCATTTTAGGATGCTTGAAGAATTAAGATTTGGGGTAGAAACACCAGTTCACCAAAGACTCAGCATACCCTATTTCTTAATTCAATCACTCATAGACTCCAGAAACAATGTAAAGGAAGGGAATTCCTCATTGAGGATTCCCTCCAAAACCTCTGGATCCCTATAACATGGTTAGTCTTAAGAGACTTACTAGCAGAGGATGACATCAAAACCCTCACCTATGATGTTAGTCCTTCTATCAGTGAGGGGGAGGCAAAATAAAAAGAAGAAGATACAGAGCTAGATGGGGATGAGATGGATGAAGAAGAAACTAATACAAAGGAACATGATGAAGGAGAAGAGAAGTAGGATGATTCTGAAATGGAGGAGGAAATGAAGGAAGAAACTGATGGAGATGAGAAAGAACAACAAGAGGAAGAAGATAAGAAAAACAAAGAGCTAAGTGGCTTAAGGGACAAAGAAGTGATAATGAGAGATCAACTTGAAAGGGAAAATGCATGGCTGAAAGGATAGCTGCAGGAAAGGGAAAACAAACTAGCATGTATGGCCAGCCTCTCCTTGGAGGCCATCCAGTGTAGGATTCCTACTAAATCCTATGTTCTTTACCTCAGAGAAAATTGGCTACAATTTTAGATTAAAACACTAGCACGAAGGGGCACCATGCCATCTCAGGACTATAGGCTGTTTATTGATCTTTGTGATCAAAGTACACTGGAGGATAGGGCCAAAATGGATGAGTTTTACTTGCACAACATGGCCCTCACAGACATGAATGTTTGGGATCCTAATGTCGAGCTAGGAGATCTACAATTAGTGTCTTTGGCATCATGGATGAACCATGAGGATTCAAGGGCTACAAATATGGAAAGAATATTGGCCAGAGAGAAAAATGAACATCTTTTCATTAGAGCTGAACAATCAAATCCCATGGCCCTAATCAGTACCCATAATCTAATTGCAAAAGATCCTCATTTGGCACCTAGATATCTTACTGCACAAGAGAAAGCAATTTCACATTTTGAGGATATGTTTAGGCTGCTAGGAGATGATAGTAGACATGCCTGCTTCAGGAGATGGAACACACTACCACACAACTTGAAGATCAGAGAATATCACTCCCCTCGAAGGTGGAGAGAGGCAATCAACAAGACACCTATGTATAAGCAATCAATGCAAAGGTTGAAGGTCAATTGGATAGGCCTAAAAATCATCCCACCACTACTCCTAGTGATGCTAGAAGGGAGAAAAGAAGAAGAGGAAAAGAGGGAGTGGGAAGAAGGAGAAAGGAAAGTAGGCTTCTATGAACAAGAAGAAAATACCACAATAGAGGCATGGGATGTCAGAGAGGCTACTAGAGCCATGAAAGACATGGACATTGACTAAGTTGCTCAGAGGATGAGCAACACTTTCAGTAGGGGGGTGATGATGAACTTCATCATTGGGTAATTATATGGGCCTTAACTCACCTCCTAGCTTAGTCAAACCAACTATTCTCACAACTTATTGCATACTTTTGATTATATTTTGTTTATGAGATGAGTTAGAGCTGGATATTTTGCTTTGTGGTCTAATGTGCATTTAACACAAGATTAAAGGATAAAAGCAAGGAATTTTTGCAAAGACCTTGGTCAAAACTTGAATGGGACAAGGGAGAGGAATTATAGGAGGTAAATCCTCCTCATTTACTACCCCTCCATTCAAATATTCCTCCATCAACTCCGAGTGCAAACAACCAAATCATGAGGACTAGAAGGCAATCGAGTAAGTGAAAGTCAAAGCAACAGTTTATCTCGAGTTTGGGAGTTGAGTCTCCCTAATATTAAGGATGTCGTTAGAGACTTTAGTCGTATAAGTAGAGAGGCATAGGACCTCAGTAGGATTCTGACTTTTGATTGTAAAACTCTACTTTATTTTTGAGCTGCAAGACTTGTGACAATTTTTTTATGTAATCCATTGTTTTGATAATAAGAATGAGTTTTGTTTTGAGCCAGCACTGAGTTAACTCAGAGGGATGAAGCTCTTGGGTTAAGGCCCAACCCTAGCAGCTAAGGCTCCTTTTTATCGTACATGTATGCTAGTGTAGATTCATGGTTTAATCACTCATTTACTTAAGTAGCTACATTTCCATTACAACAATGTAGTGTATAGATTCATGGTTTAATCATTCATTTGCTTAAGTAGCTGCATTTCCATTACAACAGTGTAGCGTAGATTGGTTGTGTTTTAGTTTGCTTCCATTTGTGCCTTCTTTCAATTAGCAGGTTAGCAAGGAGAAAAAGATCACCATAAGGTTGTCCGTAGGTGTCTTAGCTTCACCTCCTCCCTCTGGGACCATGACTTGAGGAAGAAACCCTCTAGCAACCCCAAAATCATAGATTTCTAGTTGTGGCATGAGCTTTGGTGTTTTTCGTCTTGATTCAGTACTTGGTTAATTTCATCATTATCTTTTTGTAATAAGATCTCACACATATTGTCATTTCCTTCAACACTTTTTTGATGCATAATATATGTGGAAGCCAACGAATCACGTCTTAATCATATTATACCCGTAGATCTCCTTATTGTCCGATCCATAAAAATCTTGACCAATCACCGTTAACTGCATGTCACATATTCATTTCAACGTTTGACTTTAGGCACTCCAAATCTCCACAGTCGATCTGTTTTTCTTGATCCAACGACTATTGTGTCACCCTCTCACCAACTAGCTTGGCCGATCTCCACCGTTGATCAGTCCCACATGATCTAATGGCTATCACACAATCCCGCGTGAATTATTACATGATTGATACTTGACCAAGAGCACGCGAGAAAAGTGGTTTTCCCGTGCTACATGTCACTCACTTAGGCTAATCGCGTGAAATTTAGAAATACAGCTTACAGTTCGTAGGGCATGTGAGATACTGCTTACCACCTATATTCATTTTAACGTTTGAATTTAGGCACTCTGAATCTCCACTTTCGATCTGTCTTGCCTGATCCAACGACTATCGCGTCACCTGCTCGCCAACTAGCTTGGTTGATCTCAACCGTTCATCAATCCTACATGATCCAACGGCTGTCGCGCAATCTCATGCGAATTCTTGCACAGCCAATATCCGATCAAGAGCATGCGAGAAAAGTGTTTTTCCCATGCTACGTGTCACTCACTTAGGCTAATCGTGCAAAATTTAGGAATTCCACTTACAACTTTGAGGGTGCGCGAGAAACTGCTTACCACCTACGAAGACCGTGCCATCATTCCGCACGTTTTTTTCCTTCTGTTGCCACATGACTTAATGTGATCCATCCATCTATTCACTTAATCTCCATGATAAGATATTCCCCACTCATATTTCTTTAATCTTGTTCCACCATCTATTAACTCAATCTCCTGCGATAAGATCTCTGCCACTCATCTTTCGTTAATCCTGTTCGTCCATCTATTCACGTAATCTCCCGTGATAAGATCTTTGCCGCTCATCTTCCTGTGCACTGTAGCTTCATTACATCTTCCTTTCGCTGATTTCGATCTTCGCTTTCTCTTCCACTTGTTTCCTTCTCGAACGTTGTTCTGCATATCATTTAAACGTTGCCACTCCTGAGTTTCAACTTGGTTATTCAATCAGACTATAACATTGTCCGATCATCAAAAAACCCAGAAAAGTGAAAACAAATTTAGTCTAGTTTCCTTGCTTACACATTAGTTTGGTTTGATGCTCTTTACTTCTATAACTTAGATACCAGCATTAGGTTACTATTGATTTAGCAATTTTTCTTAGCATAGTTGTTTAAATGCTTAATTAGGATATGCTGTGATTTAGCATTACATGTTGTTTTCTTCATTATTGTAGTAGAGTAGCTCTCTTAGAATAGATTTGCTCTTCTTCCATTAAAGAATCAAGCTTCTTCTGACTCTATATAAGTCTAGCTTGGAACCCCTAGGGTCTCCTGCTAGATGAACAAGTGACAACAAGCAGGACCTTCACTTCTACTTGTGGATATAGCACTCTCACCTCCAAGTTTGTACGAACCTGTGGTTGATAAGTAAAGCTGGAAGCCCAGGAGTTGCAGCATCCTTGCTGCAATACTAGCGCTCATCACTCTCATACCCAAGTAACCCACTGGAAGCAAAACTCCATCGTTTTACTGCATAGGAATTCCTACAAGATTGCATAAGAATTCCTACAAGATGATGCACAAGAATTCCTACAGGATACATAGAGACTGTCTACAGGATTGGTCAAGAAGAGTTTCAGAAGGGATAACACATCTATTGGGCACTGCAAACAACATAAAGAGGTAGGCTATGTAATTACATCCCTCTTTACAAAGTAATTGAACTAGAAGTTCTCTAATTTTTAGTGAATTTAGAAACTGTGTAAGGGAATTACATACACAGTCATTTCTATTTTGGTTCTACATCTGAAAATTCTCTCAACCATCTCATCTCCTCAAACTTCACCAACCAAGATGACAGGAGGGTTTAATAGGAGGGATCCCATCAACACTATGAGAATCCAACAACACCCCCAAGTGCTTGAAATATTCACAAGACATAATTGGATGGGGTTTTTCGAAAAATTCAGAGGGTATGATGATGAGGTGGCTCGAGAATTTTCTCTCTCCCTCATTCCACTCACCAAAATCCATGCCACTATTGTGATAAGGGGCCTCTCTATATAACTCACCCTTGAGCTCATCAGCAGAGTCACCACACTTCCCTTAGGAATACCATGGAGGAAAGAAGACAAAGGAGATAGCCAGGTTGCCAAAAGGAAATTCTTTTTAGAAGGTGAGGAACCCACTGAGGACAAAAATGGAGTAAGGAGGGAAAGTCTGTCATATCCATGGAATGAGGTAATCTACCAACTGATCAAATACATTTTATGTGTGGGTAGGTATAGTGTGGTCTATGGCTATCATTTTAGGCTTCTTTAAGAATTTAGATTTGGAGCAGAAACACCCCCTCGCGAAAGGCTCAACATACCATACTTCCTACTACAATCACTAATAGACACAAGCATCAAAGTGTAGGAGGGAAATTCCCAACAGTTAGCTCACCATGGATTGATTAGGATCCTTATAGAAGATTCCATCGAAAGCCTCAGAATTCCTATAACATGGTCAGTTTTCAGAGACATGCTAGGAGAGGATGACATCAAAGCTCTCACATATGATGTTTATCCTGCTATCAGTGAAGAGGGAGAGATAAAGACTGAAGCAGAGGAAGAAGAAGTAAAGCGGGAAGATGAAGATGATATGGATGAAGAAGGAGAGGAAATTGAAGAAAATGAGTAAGATGAAGAATAAGAGGGGAAAGAGAAGGAGGATGATGAAGAAACAGAGGAGGACGTTAAGGAGGAAACTGATAAAGATGATTAAGATCTATAAGAGGAAGAAGGCAAGAAGGACATAGGTGAAGAAGGCAATGGAAAAGAGGGGACAGAAAACAAGGAGGAGTCACCTAGGGTGTCTCCAAAACCCACTGACAGAGAGGAAAAAACTATTCTCACTGCTCTTAACACCCCTATCAAGAAAAAAGGAAAAATACAGAGGCAGACCCCATTATATTTGAGGACAAGAAAAAGCACAAGAATAAGACAAGGGAAACCCCAAACATCAACCAAAATTCCTATTGTGATTGAAGACTCCCCTACACAAAAGGAGAAAATGCCTTCCCCTAAGTCTCCTATCACCTATGTGAGAAGGCCTAGCACTAGATCAACATCCTCCAAGGGAAAGGCAATCCTATAGGATACACAACAAAATCTACAGGAATCAGAAGAAGTCCTATAAGATACATTACTGAACCTCCAGGAGGCACAAAAATTGGAAAGGGAGGTAGGGGAGCAGTAAGAAACTAAAGAAGAGGACCCAGAGATAAAGGAACCCAACCCCTAACCTAACCTAGACTCCTACTATAGGTTTATTGAAGGAGGTAGTGTCATACCTAAAAAATTTGCTATCCCACTATTCTTCGAGGTTGAGAAGGAGAGGGTCAGGACTCACCAATGGATGTAGATCACCAAATCAAAGGGGGTAGAAGATATTGGGCACATGGAAGAGAAACTCAAGGAGATGGGCAAAGAGCTAAGTGGCTTGAGATATAGAGAGGCCATAATGAGAAATCAACTAGAGACAGAAAATGCATGGTTGAGGGGACAACTGAAGGAAAGAGAGAATGGATTGGCATGTATGGCTAGTCTCTCTTTGGAATCAATCTAGTGTAGGATGCTAGCTAAATCCTATGCTCTATACCTCAAATAACAGAGGCTACAGTTCTAAATCAAGACCCTAGCACGGAGAGGCACCATGCCATTTCAAGACTACAGGCAGTTCATTGATCTTTGTGATCATAGCACACTAGAAGATAGGGCCAAGATGGTTGAGTTCTATTTGCACAACATGACCCTAACAAACATGAATGTATGGGACCCTAATGCAAATCTAGGATATTTACAATTAATGGCTTTGGCATCATGGATGAACCATGAGGAGTCAAGGGCTACAGAGATGAAAAGGATATTGGCAAGAGAGAAAACTGGACCTCTTGTGATCAGAGCTGAACAATTAAATCCCATGGCCCTCATCATTACCCATAACTTGATTGCAAATGATCCTTAGCTGGAACCTAGATATCTTGTTCCCCAAGAGCAAGTAATTTCACATTTTGAAGACATGTTTAGTTTTCTAGGATATGATAGCATACATGCTTGCCCGAGGAGATGGGACACACTACCATACAACTTAAAGATAAGAGAGTATCACTCTCCTCAAAGATTGAGAGAGGCACCAAATAGGAAACCCATGTCTAGGAAATATATGCAAAGGTTTAAAGTTAATTGGATTGGCCTAAAACTCAGTCCACCACTACTCTTAAGGATGCTAGAAGGGTGAAAGGAAGAAGAAGAAAAGAGGCAGTGGGAGGAGGTAGAAAGGAAAGCAGGCTTCTATGAAAAAGAGGAGGAGACCACAAAAGATGCATGGGATGTCAGAGAGGCCACTAGAGCCATGAAGGATATGGATATTGATTAAGTTGCTCAGAGGGTGAGCAACAATTTCAGATTAGCCTCATCATTGGGTAATTATATGGGCCTTAATTTACCTCCTAGCTTAGTGAAACCAACGTTTCTCATAACTTACTACATGTTTTTGATTATATTTTGTTTATGAGGTGAGTTAGAGTTGGATATTATGCTTAGTGGACTAATATGCATTGAATGCAAGATTAAAGGAGAAAATCAAGGAATTTTGGCAAAGAGTAAGGTAAAAAATTGAATGGGACAAGGGACAGGGATTGTAGGAGGTAAATCCTCCTCATTTATTACTCCTCCATTTGAATATTCCTCCATTCATCATATCAGCTCGGAGTGTAAACAACCAAATCATGAGGGTTAGAAGGCAATCGAGCAAGTGAGAGACAAAGCACCAGTTTATCTTGAGTTTGGGAGCCAAGCCTCCCTAATTTTAAGGAATTCGTTGGGGACTTTAGTTGTCTAAGTAGAGAGGCCTAGGACCTTAGTAGGATTCATATTTTTATTGTAAAAATCTAAGATATTTTCGAGCCGCAATACTTGTGAAAGTTTTATTGATGTAATTTGTTGTTTTGGTAATAAGAATGAGTTTTGTTTTGAGCCAAAACTTAGTTAACTCAGAGGGTTGAGGCTCTAGGGTTAGGGCCCAAACCTAGCAGCCAAGGCTCCTCTTTCTTGTACATGTATGTTTAGTGTAGTTTCATAGCTTCATTGTTAATTAGATTTTTAGATGCATTTCCATTACAAGTAATGTAGATTAGGTTGGTTGTTTATTAGTTTGCTTCCATTTGTGCCTTACTTTAAGTAGCATGTTAGCAGGGATAAAAAATCACCACAAGTTTTTTAGCAGGTGTCTCAGCCTCACTTCCTCCCTCTAGGATCTTGACATGAGGAAGGGACCCTTAAGCAGCCCCAAAAACACGAATTTCTAGTTCTTTTATGAGCTTTGGAGTTTGTTGTCTTTAAATTAATATTTGGTTAGTTTTGCAAGGTAGATTTCCATTGTCATCTTTTTCATCTCCATTTCTGCAGTAGATCTCATCCATGCTTTCATTCCTTTCAGAAACTTTCCTCATGCATAGTGTAGGTAGTTAATTAATTAATTATGCTTTTCTAATTTATGAAAATGTATCTTGTTTGCATGGCTTTTTGGAAGAGATACATGTTTTACGCAGAGCAGGTGCTTCAGGAGGAGACTAGGACTTCATAGCCAGTAGCCACCTTCCACTCCATCCACCTTAGCCATCCCTTGTTTCCACCATCACCTTCACTAATTTTTCATCATTTTTCATATAAATCCTTCCAAGCACATTAAGCGAATCCAAGAATCTACTATCTTTGATGTTGACTCCTGAGTGATCCTAGACTTTCTCCCACTGCATTCCACCCATCACACACCATTCCTAGGCCTCCCATCACCTCCAAAACCTCACATTTTTCTCTCGGCTGTATCTTGTAGGTTTACAAGGGATCCTGTAGGTTTCTAGTACATCCTGTAGGTTTTCCTGAAATGGCCTGTTTTAAGGACGAATTGATGGAAAAGCTCTAGGAAGTGACCAAAAGCCTCCCAAGGGTCTTCCACACCATGCAACCATATCACAACCCTTCTAGCCATCCTCAAACATCCTTAATTCATCTGCCACATGAACAGAAGAAATTAGTTTGCATACTTGATTTTTCATAAAAAGACAAAAAAGAAAAAACAGATTTAGTTCAGTCTCTTTACTAGCACATTAATGATGTTTGATGCTTCTTACTTCTATAAATTAGATAGTAGAATTTGTTTCATTTTGATTTAGAATTTATGCCAAGCATAGTTCCTTAGTGGTTAATTAGGAAATGGTGCGATTCAGCATTACATGTCGACCTTCTCCATTATTGCAATAGAGTAACTGTCTCTTAGAGTAAGTTTACCTTTCTTCCATCAAAGAATAAAGCTTCTTTTGACTCCATAGAAGTCTGGCTTGGAACCACAGTGGTCTCTCGCCAGTTGAACAGTGACAACAGGCAAAACCATCACTTTTACTTGTGCATACAACATTGTCACCTCGAAGTTTGTACAAACCCCCGGTTGATAAAGTAAAGCTGGTAGCCCAGGAGTTGCAGCATCCTTGCTGTAATACTAATGCTCATCACTGACATGAATTGAAGATTGTGTTATTAGGCTTCGACAATATTAGTATTCTTCTTATTGGTCCCATCTTGCTTACTTTTATCAAACTGTCAAAATTCATATGCCCAAGCCTCTTGTGCCACAACTGTGGTTCACTTATTTTTCTTAAATAGCGCTTAACCTTGGAATCATCAAATACATGTACATTATTGTGGGTTCTGATTTCTTTTCCCAACAATTTTCCATTCTTTATGTTGTGGATCTTACAATCTTTATATCGAAAGGTAACATCATAGCCATTGTTACACATATGGCTAGCACTGAGAAGATTGTGCTTGAGACCTTCTACATACAACACATTTTGTGATTTTGTGTTTTGATCAAGACTAACTACTCCTTTTCCCTTGATTCTTGTTGGAGCATTGTTTCCAAAAGTGACATTGCTTCCTATGTCCTTTTCCTTAAATGATAGAAATTTTCATTTTCTCGTAGTCATATGTTTTGAACAACCACTATCCACATACCATTTCTTTTCTTGATTACGAGCTGATAAGGCGAGTCCACATTGCATGCTCTTTTTAGTCTTTAGTTTCTAGCTCCCTTTATCCTTTTGGATAGATGTCTGTCTGGCATTTTGGGACTTATAGAGGTATTCAAACTTGCTTTTGCACTCATTGGCTTTGTGCTTAAAATTATTACATTTGAAGCATTCTAATTCACTTAGCAAGGGAGAGAAGACATTCCAATTTCTAAGAGAAGAGTTTTGATACTTAGAAATACAATTTGTATTATATCTAGGATTTTCATCTCTTTCAACTTTGATTCTTCTAAATTCAATGGATTTATGTTGACATATACACCACCTATAGCAGTGACCATAAAACAAATAGGCATGCCTATTGTTAGAAGCATTATGATATTGTCCAAGAAAATACCTTGGTCATCTAACTGATTGGTTCATTCTCCATTGGCGATCTCCTCTTTTCCCGACTTCTCTTTTGTCTTCCTTAATTATTTCATGATGCTTCTTCCTAGGTCTCTGTGGTTCTTCTTATTCAAATGGAACATGGCATCCACCCATGGTATTCATCTACCCATAGTATTCATTCACCCATGGAATTTACCCATGGTATTGTAAGTGGCATCCACCCATGGAATTTACTCATGATATTGTAAGTGGCATCCACCCATTCATTCATCCATGGTATTTTCAGTGGCATCCACCTTTGGTATTCATCCTCCCATGGTATTTATCCACTCATCAAATTTACCCATGGTATTATAAGTGACATCCATCAATGGTATTCATTCACCCATGGTATTTACCTACCCATGGAATTTACCTATGGTATTGTGACAAAAAAAGACTATAAGTAACAAGTCACATTTTGTAAAAGGACAGATTTTTCACCAAAATGTAGCCTTTACAAGTATTACCTGTTTTAATAGAAAAAAAATCTTTGTGGGTTTGTTATTGTGTATTCTCCTCTTTTCCTCTGACATTAAAATTTTTCAAATCTTGGGGTTATCCCCCCAAGATTTGGGTCAGTGGTATCAAAGCCAGGTTATGATTCCATGGGAATGAGGGTTTGATGCATATTTCAGTTTCAAAAAATTTCATCAATATTCAACAAACTTCAGGCACGTGCTACAACCTCCACAGAGCACTTTCTTGGGCAAAACGAGAAGAATTTATTTTTTCATTTTTTTTGCAATATTTTTTTTGGGTGGCGAGTTTGCAGATCATATATTAAACTTTGTTGAAAATTTTACCAAAATAAATAACTAATCTATATTCCTTGTCAAAATTACCCAAAAAAAAATCAGTCGAATCAGAGTCTGGATGAGGGAGATATCGTTGATTTAAAATATGCTATGTTGCAGAAATTTTTCTCACGACAATTTGTGGATGGAAACTCCCATATAATTTTTTCCCCTTTTTTTTCAAATTTTAAGAAAAATGATTGTCGATCTGACCTCTTCTCGAAAAATGATCCAATTTCAAAAAACAATTGGTAGAATTAGAGTTCGAATGAGGGAGATATCACTGATTTAAAATCAATTATTTTTTTCAAAACTTTTGTGATGGCATGACAGTTGTAGCATAAATCAGAGTTTCCAGACTGTCTAAGTAGGGATTTCAATCACATGGGAAGATGAATAATGGTAATTCTATTTCCAAACACAGGTTATAATAAACATTCTAAGTTATATTGACTGAGTTATGCCCATTTTAAATCTGGAGCTACATTGGGAGTGGGTTCCCTTTAGAATGGTGCCCTCCCACCCTACTTTAGTAGGCACTTGCTTCACATTCATTAGTTTCAGCATAGCAGCATCCAACTTGGGTTCTTTGGAGGCATTTCCTCCCACCCCAGGCTATGTAGGAACCTATTTCTTCATCAACAGTCAACATCATGGTTATGGGTTAATGACACAAAATCCTTGTCATCGAAGTCCATTTGCTAGGCTGCACATTGTTAGTATCATAGTTGGTCACAAGAATTACAAGGTATCTCTATCCTAAAATCTTCATTTTTCATGGTTATGGGTCATCCCGAAACCCACACTTCATCAAAGTCCATTTTCTAGGCTGCACACTATTAGTATCACAGTTGGTCACAAGCATTATAGGGTATCTCTATCCTCGAATCTTCATTTTTCATGGTTATGGGTCATCCACAAACTCACACTTTATCAAAGTCCATTTCCTAGGCCACACACTATTAGTGTCATAGTTGGTAACAAGAATTACAAGGTATCTCTATCCTCAAATATTTGTTTATCACGGTTAGGGGTTAATCACACAAAAATATTCTCTTCAGTGACTCTTCATATTAAAAAAAGGATTCTTAGGAGGGAACTTCATGAAATTGGGGACCATTGCTTCTTGGGGAGGGATGAATGATTCGAATGGAAAATGGCATCCACCCTGGTATTCATCCACCCATAGTATTCATTCACACATGGAATTTTCCCATGGATTCCTTAGCAAGCCTTCTACTATGATGATTCTCTACATGAAGCTTGCAGCTACCATGGACTTCCATCACTTTAAACATAATTTTATGGATTTTCTAGTAAGACTGCTACGATGATGATTCTTTATAGATTACTATAGAAACCATGGGATTCCTCGCAAACTCCTTATCATCCTAGTTGATATCAATGCCAACACTAACACAGCTACCCACACACCATCAAATTCCCAACACTTGTAACCTTTTAAACCATCCTTATACCCAATAAAGATGCACCATTCAGATTTACTATCCAACTTGGTTCTTTTCTCCTTTGGAACATGTACATATGCATCAAAGCTAAATACCCTTAGATATGTAAGAGAGGATTTCTTACCAGTACATACCTCATGTGGATTCTTATCCTCCAAAGCTGATGAAGGTGATCTATTAACCAGGTAACATGCAGTCTCCACTACCTCTACCCATAATTCATGTCCTAACCCAACACCACTGAGCATGCTTCTTCCCTTTTCCATCAATGTCCTGCTCATCCTTTTTGAAAATCCATTTTGATGAGGTGTGTATGGAGTAGTCTTCTACTGTGCTATACCACACTTCTTATAGAACTCTTCAAATTCATTCTTGCAAAACTCTCCACTATTATTTGTCCTCAACACCTTTATCTTCTCCTCTGTCGTGTTTTCCACCAAAGCCTTAAATTATTTAAACCTGTCAAAGAATTCAAATTTATTCATGAGGAAATATATTCATGTATTCCTTTAGAAGTCATTTATAAATGATACATAGTACATAGACTTACCCAGTGATGCAACCAACATAGGCCCAAACACATCATTGTGCACAAGCTCTAATATCCCTTTCACCCTCTTAGCACCAAAGTAGAAACTCACCCAATTCTTCTTCCCATATACGAAATGTTCATATAAATTGAAATCAAAAGAGTCATTAGACATACCTTATATCATACTATTACCATGAAGTATTTGAAGGCCCTTATCTCTGATATGTCTAAGGCTCTGATGCCATAACATGGTATTTTCTCCAGAGACTACTGGATTTTTTGATCCACTTTCAGGAACCACATAATTGTTGCATCCATCAATAATAATGCTACCCAGAAGCTTATAAAAAGTTCCAATCCAATCTCGTCACATAAATACAAGTGCTTTCCAAACCATCTTGTAGGTATATTTCTTGAACATTGTTTTTACACATGCATCATTCATTTTGCTTACATAAATCATATTTCTGGCCAATGTAGGAATGTGTAGAACACTCGAAAGTATTCTAACCCTTCCACCTTGCAACTTCAGCTTTAATGTTCTACATCCGATGATTCTAGACTTCATATCATCCCCTAAGAATACATCACCACGATCATATTTATCATACTCGTAGAACCACTCCCTATGGGGAGTGAAATGAAAGGATGCACCTGATTCAATCAACCATGCCTCATGATCTACATATGTACTTGAAGAAGAAACAAGGTACACATACCCACCTTCATCTGAGGTGATTTTCACCTCTATAGAAGGAGCATCATTAGATCCCTTTCCTTTTTCAAGAGATTTTGATCTATAGTTCTTTTTGAATTCCCTTCCTTTCTGCATTTCCAGTACACCTTTACAGGTTTTCCTGGAGATTTAGATCTCCATCTATATTTAGATATCCCACTTGAGGAATTATTTTTGTTTCCATTCTTGGACCTTCCTCATACAGACAAGGTGTTATGAAACCAGCTCAAGAAAAGATAGAAAAGATAGATCAACGCCTTAGAATTCAGCCTCTTCGAGGGGGCAACCTCCTTTACATTACATAAATGAACAATTCTTGGATGATACAAATGACAAAACCTCCTTTCTATATATAGGAGTCTAAGGAGTCACAATATAATCCAGCCGACCTAACAATAATAATATAAAGCCACAAAAATAACAATAGGGGGATTCTATGGGGCACAGAAATAACAATATGGGGGTAATAGGGGCACAACAATATAAATAAGGGGTATAACTACAATAGTAATGGGGTAATCACTAGTATTATAGGGACCCAACATGCCCCTCTCCTTCAAAAAAGTGTTGTCCTCAACGCTTGAGTAGTTCTGGATACTTCTGCATAAAATTCTCATCCTCCCATGTGGAATCTTCAGCGGATAAGTTCTTCCACTTGATAAGATACTCTGAAATTGATCGATTTCGTAGCTGTCGAGTTCTTGTTTCTGTGACTGCTTCCGGTTCCAATATAATTTTTCCTTCCTCGTCAAGTTCTGGCAATATTGTTTGAATTGGGAGCTTGTCACCTATAACCTTCTTTAAACATGAAACATGGAAAACTGGGTGCAATCGAGAAGCTGCAGGAAGCTCCAATTTGTATGCCATAGTACCAATCTTTTGCAACACCTTGTACGGACCATAATACTTTGGTGATAATTTATTATCCTTCTTAGCTTGCTTTAGGGACATTTGCTTATATGGTTGTAGCCGTAGGAATACCCAATCACCTACATCAAAACTTCTTTCACTGCGATGTTGATCTGCCTGTTGTTTCATTCTATTTTGTGCCAACACGAGGTTATCCTTTAAGAGTTGGAGGACTTGTTGTTGATGTTCGATGTGATGTTCCACTGCCTGAACCTTAGAATTTTCTCTTAAATATGATGTGATGGATGGTGGTTGATACCCATAAAGTGCCATAAATGGGGTCATTTTTGTTGCTGTATGGAAGGAAGTGTTATACCACCATTCAGCCAGAGGCAACCATTTGACCCATTGTGTCTGTTTATCAGATACAAAGCAACGAAGATATCCTTCCAAACATTTGTTTACTATCTCAGTTTGCCCATCAGATTGAGGATGATAAGATGAGCTATGAGCTAACTGAGTACCAAGACAAGAAAATAATTCTGTCCAAAAATTTCCAGTGAAAATGGGATCTCTGTCACTTACAATAATCTTTGGGTTTCCATGTAGCTTTTGAACTGTTTCCATAAATGCAGTAGAAACTGTACTGGCTTTAAATGGATGTGATAATGCACAAAAGTGTGCATACTTGGTAAGTCTGTCAACTACCACCATGATGACACTCTTTCCCTCAGACTTGGGTAAACCTGTGATAAAATCCATTGAAACCTCCTCCCAACGTTGGCTTGGAATGGATAAAGGTTGTAATAGACCCGGTGTCTTAATTGTTTCAACTTTATTTTGTTGGCAAACCAAACATTCCGCCACAAACTTTTGAATATCTGATTTAAGGCCATCCCAAAAAAATTCCTTCTTAACCCTGTGGTAAGTTTTTAAAAATCCTGAGTGCCCTCCTAAGGGAGAAGTGTGCAATTCCATAAGAATCTTTTGTTTTAGCTGGGAATTCTTACAGAGGTATAAGCGATCTTTGTACCATAACGAATCATTTTGCCAGCTAAATGTATCAGAAGTACTGGAATCTTGTTGTAGCTTTCGAATAAGTGCCCACACTTCTTCGTCATTCTTCCATTCCTCCCTTGCTTCGTTTATCCAATCTGGTTGGATAATAGAAATGGCACACAACAATGCTTCCACATCCTCATCCTTTCTTGAGAGTGCATCTGCCACCACATTTTGCTTCCCTTTTTTGTAGATGATTTCAAAGTCATAACCCAACATCTTTGTGACCCACTTTTGTTGCTCTTCAGAGGATAATCTTTGTTCTAAAAAGTATTTAAGGCTATCATGATCCGTTTTTACCTTGAAGTGTCTTCCCATTAGGTAGGGTCGCCATTTCTTAAGTGCATGGAGTATTGCCAACATTTCCTTCTCATAAATAGCTTTGCTTAAAAACTTTCCCTTGATTGGACGACTTTCAAAAGCAATGGGTCTTTCATCTTGCATTAGAACAGCACCAATTCCATTTCCTGAAGCATCACATTCCACAATAAAGGTTTTTGTGAAGTCCGGTGTAGCTAAGACCGGTGCTTGGCACATTGCCTCTTTAAGATGTTCAAAGGCCTTTGTTGCTTCCGGAGTCCATGAAAATGAATCTTTCTTCAATAATGTTGTTAGAGGTGCTGCTATTCTCCCATAATTCTTAACAAACTTGCGATAATACCCTGTCAACCCAAGAAATCCTCGCAGATGCTTTATGGATGTGGGGATTTTCCATTCCTTAATGGCTTTAATTTTGCTAGGGTCTACCTTAACTCCTTCATGAGATACAATATGACCCAAATATTCCACCTCCTGGACTCCAAAGAAACATTTGGATCTTTTTGCATATAATTGTTTCTCCTCCAATAGTTGTAGCACCCTGTCAACATGTTCAACATGATCCTTCCAAGACTTGCTGTAGATTAGTATATCATCAAAAAATACTAACACAAATTTTCTAAGGAATGGTTTGAAAATTGAATTCATCAAACCTTGAAATGTTGAAGGTGCATTGGTAAGGCCAAAAGGCATGACCAAAAATTCATAATGACCCTCATGAGTTCTAAATGCCGTTTTTGGAATGTCTTCAATCTTCATTCTGATTTGATGATATCCCGAACGAAGATCCAACTTGGTGAAGTAAATTGATCCATGCAATTCATCCAGTAATTCATCAATAACAGGAATGGGGAACTTATCTTTAATAGTGAGCTTGTTGAGCTCCCTATAATCTGGACACATGCGCCATGATCCATCCTTCTTGTGCACCAATACTACTGGAGCTGAGAAAGAACTTTGACTCGGTTGAATTATACCAGCCTCTAGCATTTCTGCAACCATACGTTCAATTTCACTTTTTTGGACATAGGGATATCTGTACGGCCTGATGTTTGGAGGAACACTTCCTGGAATCAGATGAATAGCATGATCATGATCACGCATAGGTGGGAGACCTTTGGGAGTCTCAAATACCTTGGAATGATTGTCCAAGACTTTTTGGAGATCTGGAGAAATAGATGATTCCAATGTGGAAACATCTAGCGAACATAATTGTGCAATTACACCTCTTTGCTCCTTTTTTAGAAGCTTTGTCATACCATTAGAGCTGATTATCTTTCCTGGTTTCCCTGCAATACCCCTTAATTCAACTTCCTTTCCTTCCGAAGAAAATTTGATGAAAAGTTCTTGAAAATTAAAAGCTATTGTACCCAAGGATTGTAGCCATTGGACTCCTAGTACAACATCAGCACCTCCCATTGGAATGGAAAGCATTGGGCTAGTCAATACATATTCTCCCATGGATAGCTTGATATTATGGCACTTTCCAGAGCAATTTATTGTTCCTCCATTTGCAATCATCACTTGACACTCTGGTGCTGGATATAGGAAGCAATTCAATTCTTTTGCTACCCTACAATGAATAAAATTGTGGGTGCTTCCTGAATCAATCAACACTATTACCTTTTTCTTCTTGATTTGTCCTTCTATCTTGATGGTTTGAGGAGTGGTAATTCCCGCCAATGCATTACAAGATATGGTCGGATTTATTTGTTCTTCATCTAGGCTTTGTTCCTGGAATATATCCTCTTCTTTTGACCTTTCTTGCTCCTTTTCTTCTTCCTCTTCACAATCTATGTAGAATAATTTCTTCTCAGCACACTTATGACCTTTTGTGTATTTGCTATCACAATTGTAACAAAGCCCTTTTGCTCTTTTTTCTTCCAATTGTTGTGGTGTCAACCTTGTAGGTTGTGGAAGACTATGGGCAACAACACTTCCATCTTTATAGTTGTGAATGGTATGCTTCCTAGTTGCCATAATTTTGCTTTCCATTTTTCTTGCTAACCTGAATGCCTTCTCTAATGAATCAGGTTCCCAAAGGCGCACATCATGTTGGATATTATCCTTTAAAGACCCTATGAACACATCAATCCTATGCTCCTCTGGAATATCTTTTACCCTTATGTTCAATTTTTGGAACTCCTCAATGTGCTCCATTATTGAACCCTTTTGTTTGAGACTTATCAATTGGCTAAAAAAAGTGTTGCTTTTTGTATCCTCATAATGTGCTATCAATTCTTCCGTAAAAATTGCCCAAGTGATAAATTGTTTACGAGAACAAAGCCATTGATACCATACAAACTGATTTGGTTCCAAATATAAAGTTGCCATACGTACCTTTTGTGTGTTTTGCACATTATTGAGATCGAAGAATTGCTCCATCTGTAATATCCATGTGGCGGGATCCTTGCCATCAAACTTCCTCATATCGATTTTTGGAACATGGTGAGTCTTCGATCCAACATTAGAGTCTATGGAATCATGATTAACATTTCTTTTGTTCTCATCATGAGTTTCCTTTACTACCTTTTCACCATTAGTGACCCTTTCTTGTAGCAACTTCTTCAATTCTTCCATGTTTGTCTTCAAATCTATCTTCAAATTTACCATCGAATCCTCCACCTTAGTTTCCATGCCCTTTATCTTAGATTCCATGCCATTTATCTTAGATTCCACGCCACTTATCTTAGCTTCTGTTAGCTTTTGTGAGCGTGACATTTGTTGCACTTGTTCTTGTAATTTTGATATATCATGTAGCATTTCTTCCTCTTCTTCATGAGTCATGCTAGAGCTTTCAGGTTCCTTACTAGGTGTTTGCATTTTCTTTCCTCGGGGCATCAGTTACCGATAATAATGCTTTACTATGCCCTTTGAATTCCGTTAAACCAAGCTTACATAAAAATTTAAAAAAAAAACTACACACCTTTTTTCACTTTATAGAAGCCTGATATTGAATCTGATGTATCTCTGTAATTTCGGATCATCCAGTTCTGAAATTGCTACCTGTAGTAGCCTTCTACGTCCTCTTTCCAATGCCACAAGTCTGAGCCAAATTGGATTCTCCAAGGAAGAGTTATGTGAAATCTCCCACAGTGACTTGCTTTTAGACTGGTTCAGTAGAGCGAACTTGTACGACGTGCCACGAGTCACTGTTTCAACCTTTGAATCTGAAACACACATACAAGAAACTACAGTCCATCCTCTTTCTGTACCTTTTTACGAAATTTCAATCCGATCCTCAGAGAGAGAGTTATGACGATTTTTCCCAGGTCACCTGTTTTGAATGTAATTCAGGAGTCTGCAAAAAGCCAACTTCCTCAGATCATATCTCCGAAAATATCACGCAAAACGCTCTGAAATTCGGACCCAAGGTTCAACACCAATTCTTCTCAAATGGGTTTTTTTTACGACTTCTGAAACATCACAGAAAAAACGTTATAGCGAAAATTCCACGATGACCTGTTTGGAGCAGCGAAACCCTAGAATCCAAAGCTCTGATACCAAATGTTATGAAACCAGCTCAAGAAAAGATAGAAAAGATAGATCAACGCCTTAGAATTCAGCCTCTTCGAGGGGGCAACCTCCTTTACATTACATAAATGAACAATTCTTGGATGATACCAATGACAAAACCTCCTTTCTATATATAGGAGTCTAAGGAGTCACAATATAATCCAGCCGACCTAACAATAATAATATAAAGCCACAAAAATAACAATAGGGGATTCTATGGGGCACAGAAATAACAATATGGGGGTAATAGGGGCACAACAATATAAATAAGGGGTATAACTACAATAGTAATGGGGTAATCACTAGTATTATAGGGACCCAACACAAGGCATCTCCATTCTGGCCCTCATTATTTTTCCATCTCATCTCCTCAGACAACAAGGAAGAGACTATTTCATAAAAATTTAAGGTCATTGTATTGCCACCTATTGCAACAACCATACTATCCCATGAATCTGGTAGAGAACGCATCAAATTGATTCACTTATCTTCATCTAAAATTTTAATATCAACCGATAACGACTCACTTACCACAATATTAAAGGCATTCAGATGCTCTGTCATCGAGTCTCCATCCTTCATCCTTAGGTTATACAATTTTTTTTGTAGGAACAGTTTGTTCACCACATACTTAGATTGGTACAAAGTCCCTAACTTTTCCCATAAATCCTTTGTCATAGCTTCCTTTGACACATTCAAAAATACTGAATCTAAGATACACAACCGTATTGTGCTCTTTTCTTTCCAATCCAACTTCGACCACTGAAATTATCGTTAGTTTAGTACCAGGATCTACCACGATCCAATGATCTTTATTCGCCAATAGCTCCCACATCTTGAGTTTCCACAACTCAAAACTCTAACCATTAAATTTCTCGATCTCTATCTTTCCACTACTCCCCATCTTCTTTCACTACAAGAATTGATCTCGCATATCTCCCACTGAACAATGTATACCATAAGCCCGAGCAAAACCCCTCAGCAACAAAGGCGTCCACTTGAATCTGAAACAAATTTGATACCAAATGTAAGTTTTAACCCTATACATAAATTACCTACATATGAATTCTAAAATAGAAAAGTGACTACACAGATATTTCCCCTGGATCCCAAAACCAGGACTACTAGATTGATTTTTCATTATGTTCCTTTCAATGTTACAATACATATATATACATGATGAAGCATTCATAAACCCTAATCCATTAACCCTTGATTAGAAAATCACTATAGTTCCCTTAACCAGATCTACAAAATACCATGGGAAAAAAACCATCGCGCCCAAAACCATGTGTAAAACCCATGCACAAAACCATAGGTAGGTCCGCCCACCTAATATAGGGTCAGTTTTTATTTTTATCTTTTAATTATTATTATTATTATATTAGTAATTTTTATTTATTTATTCGGGGCACTTCCGTGGATCCCATGCAGGGGGTATTTTTCCCTCGTGGAACCCCCAACAGGGGGGTTGTGCCCCTATTGTCCCTAATGCAACGAATACGGTGGGCTATTGCCCCCCTTATGACTCCCTTGTGTGTGCGACTAGTCGTGGAAAGATGATGCAGGAGCAATCAACTCAACAATATCATTGTATTTTAGTAAGACATAGGGGGTCTTATGTTTCCAAGGAAGTTGGTTTCCTAAGTGTGAATTAATGTAATTATTTAGGATTTTGAGTGATTTTAATGAGAATAGGATTTAATTGAATATAGTGAGGCATATTTGTAAATATTCTTGAAGGTAGGAGAATATGAGAGATTTAGGATAGTTTAGAGATTGAGGGATTTTAGAATTAATTGTAAAACTGAGATTAGGAGTTAGTTCATGATTTTGAGGATTGGAGAGGATCCTTAGGGATGAGGAAGAGATTTTAGGATTCTGTTGAAGAGTTTATGGATCTAAACCAAGAATTGATTTTAGAATCCCTTTTTATAAATGTAATTCTAAAAGGCATAATTAGAGGTTGGATAGGTTAGATGGTTAGATAGATAGCTGGTTAGGTAATTGGAGTGTGACTGTAAGCCTATAGGTAGATTAGGAAATAAAGACAATTAATTAGAAGAATTAGTCCAGAGAGGGATGGAGAGTCTCAATATGTAATCATTTGTTTATATGTTTATATACAGATAATTCGATTCTGAGTGTGTAAGTGTGTGATTCAATATGGAATGATAAATTCTGTGTGTATTAGAGATTTTATATAACATATGTATGTAGGTAGAGTTTGACGAAACACAATGAAGAAGAATGAGACAAAGGATCGTAATGGGTCATTGAACCAATTGAAGGTCCAAAATAATTCTCTGGAATGACAATGATTAAAGAATTGCATAATTAAGCTCAGGAGGGAGTCATGTAGTGGAACAACGGAAGGTCTAGAACCACTGAAGTAACCCAAACCGTAGAGAAAACGTTGAGGAAATGTCATCAAACCCAAGTGAAGAGAAGAGCGAAGAATTGAAGCATTAATGCTCAAGGGTCGTTGGATCTAGAAGATCAACGGAAAAGATCAAGTCGTTGAGAATAGAGCCATTAATATCGCATCGCAACATCGCAGGAGTAAATGAACCAGCTTTAAGTGATTGCGATTTGTGATAAGCGTTAACATTGCTGACCATTGAATCGTATGCACTGATCAATGGTGGAGGATTCTTGTTAAACCCCACAACGCAATGTGTCATTGGTGAGTGAATTAACCTCGGCCACAAGTGATTGTGATGACTGATGTGATCAACAATTAGATCACATCGCAAATATCCATGGGATATGTACCTTGGTCCTTAGCAACTGCGATAAGCAACGTTAAGTGGGCCGAGAGGACTTGCAATATGAAATATAGAGCGGACCCGAGCAAGTAATGATTGCAATTTATTCGATTTGGAATCGGACTGTGTTATCGCATCTCAAATGCGAAGGGAAGAGTTATATGTTAGTGTGAGAAGAGAATGCATCAGCCAATAGATCTAATTAGTAAAACCCAATGGTGAAGAATGAATGCGAAAGGTGGAGCACTGGGAATATATATATAAGTCATAGAGTGGTGGAGAGTTTGATCACATCCCATAGATTGGGGAGTTCCAATGCCAAGTTCTTAAGTCTTTGAAACCCTGCAATTGCGATAGTGATAAAGGCATGCATTGAGAAATGTGCAAAGGCGAAGAATAAGTGGAAAAGGTATGCTTACACATGTTTTTGTGAATATTTCTATTGTATGAGATTTATAATAGAAATAAAGCGATATGAAGGTTTTGTGGTTAAGTCCAATATAACCATAGTTATAGTGTGAGGGGGGTCTGGTTATATGTGTGGTGATAGGGTTAAGAAGGTTTAAATGTGCAGGCATAAAGATTTGGAAACGTTTAATGAATTGAAGAGTATAGAGTCCCCATGAAGGATTTGAACAAAGGGTTAGTCTGTGGTTAATAAATAAATGTTTCCACATGAGATTTACTTAAGGGGGCCTTGAACCATTCATTAATGAATATTTGACTCGGCAGAGAGTTGAAAATTGTTGGGGCAAAACAGACAGATACATATTACCTGCATACTATGGGTATACGCGAGTTTTCCTACGTCAAAGTGGTATTAGAGCAGAATTGTGATTGAAATATTTGGTATTAGGGCAGCACAAATAAATTCTATGCAACAATCTCTTTAAAAGAATTTAGAACAGAGTATGTGTTAAGATGTTTATGCAGGCAAGAGGAGATCATATTTTAATCTGACAAATAGTAAGCACATAGAGGTAAGGTATAGCATAATATTAGGACTTGTAGATGCAAGAGACAGTCTACAATCCATTCGAAGTACAGGAAACGGTGAAACAAGATCATGCAAAGATTTTGAAGGTGAGATGACATGTTTTGTTTGATTAGATTTGAAGATTAGAGAATGTGTGGTTTTTATATTGATACATAGGTGACATAATAAGAAGGTGAGAAGGGTGTAGCAATCTAGAGCGAGGAGTGCTTGAATTGGTTCCATAGGAAAGAACCAGAGAAATGCTAACAGACTGAGCTAAGTTGAAAGAAGCTTAGTGAGGCATAGATAACAAGAAGGAGACTTATTACTGCAGAGATATTGTTGCAGATCACAAAGGCAATTCCACAAAAGGAGGTGGGTAGAATTGATAAGTAATGAAAGAAGCTAGTAAGACCTTCTAATTGAAAGAAGAGGTGGTCAGAACCAAGTATTTCATGGTGATTGAAATACAAGAGGACAATTGTGTTCTTGAGAGGTGCAGATGAGTTAAATCCTAAAACGAGTAGAGAAGAGTGCTCAAAGGAGGTTCCAGAGATAGAGAACCAAGTGCTTGCCAAAATACCAAGTACAGAGGAAATCTTGGTGTGGTAAGTTGCAGCAGGGAGGACTTGCTATTGCAGAGGCTTTAATGCAGCTCATAGTGAGTGAGTGAGGAGCTCATAGAGATAGAGATGGAGAGGATGATGGCTACTGATAGTCATAGCAGAGGTTCTAAAGAATACTACAACAGAAGAAAGATGAAGAAGGAGGATGCCAAGGAAAATGGCAAGAGAATGAGTCAAGAGGAACTTGACAAAGAGATTGCTGAGATGAAAGAACAACTCGATGTATTGATGATGATACTAGAGGAAAGCCAGAGACAAGGATGGGTTTTAAAGAAGAAGCCAGTGAAGTGGCATAAGTTACAGAGAAGGCTACAACAGAGGCAACTAAGGTGGATGATCGGAAAACTCGGAGAAGTTGAGTTGGAAATGGAAGTGTCTACTTATGAATCAAAGTAGGGTGAAGTTATGGGTAAAGAAGAAGGAATTATTGATGATTTTTTGAACTGTTGGACAATTGAAAACCAGCAGGAGAATGTAAAACCTTGTATTGTTAAATCTAATAATTTTGATGCGATTACAGGTTTCGCAGAGGATGAGCAGTCTTTTGAAGCTATCAAAAGTATGGGAGAGTATCTTTCAGAAGGTAAAAAATCTAAATTAAAGGATGATGGAGAATGTCTCATGAATAAGAAAAGCAGTTAATTACTGCAGTAGAAAGAATTTAGTGATGCATTGATGTTTGAAGCTGTGACAACACAAGAAGAATTTCTTGTAAAAAGAGATGAAATTTAGTCTGAAGAATTGATACGTGAAGCAACAGTTGATACTGTTGAACCTTGTAATTTTAAAATTGATAATTTTAATATAAACGCAAAAAACATAAGTAATGATGAAGTACTTATGAAGTGTCATAGAGAAATTGAATTGCTGGAGTATTTTCTAGGAAATTCAGAGTATGACAGTGTGATTGCTGAAGAAGGAGTTCATTACAGTGGACAAAATCAGAAAGACATCATTAGAGAAGATGGTGTGGAGGAGAGACTAGTTGACAGTCTCATGAATTCTATTGATAATTCAGAAAAACATATTGATGTGCTGACAGAGGAGGAAGAATTAGAGCAGCAAGCTGAATTGTTGCCAAAGAAAGAAAAGGCGCAAAAGCTTTATGATTTTTATTTTAACAATTCTTTTATGAGTGCAGGTTTAGTTGCAGATGCTGGAGAAAATTTGGTGCAGATGAGTAGCGAAGTAATGATGGTAGGGGATTTTGTGGAAGTATTAAATCCATGGAACAAAGATGTTTGATTTCTAGAAAGAATGCTGGAAAGTCAGGATTTAATGCAGAAAGAAATAACCATGAAAAAGGATAAGGATGAAAGGGAGGCAACCAGAATAAGCAAAGAACAAGTAAGAGTAAGTGATAACATTCAACAACTTCAAGAAGAAAAAAAGAAGATTGAAGAGTTAGTGGATAGCAACAACAATGATCTGAAACAAAGAGAAAGAAGTAGAAGTAAGTGGTGGAGTATGGACCAGTCCAAGGATGTGCTGGAAATGGAGATTGAAGAATTATGAAAGCTAATGATGAAACAGTTCATATGGAGGAGATTGATAGTAGCTAGAAGGATGATCAGTTAGAGTATGAACCTGATTGACAAGGGGAGGAAGATGAATCAACACACAGTAGACATATAGTAGCAACAAAGGTGCAATGGATTTGGGTAGTTACAAACTAAAGTTTGGGACCCTGGAGGTTTTTCTATCAACTTATGAACACACATGATATGGAGATCATGAATATTTTCCACTTTGGATGTCTGATGTAGGAGCAATCAGCTCAGCAATATCATTGTACTTGAGTAAGACATAGGGGGTCTTATGTTTCCAAGGAAGTTGGTTTCCTAAGTGTGAATTAATGTAATTATTTAGGCTTTTGAATGATTCTAATGCGAATAGGATTTAATTGAATATAGTGTGGCATATTTGTAAATATTCTCGAATGTAGGAGAATATGAGAGATTTAGGATAGTTGAGAGATTGAGGAATTTGAGAATTATTTGTAAAACTGAAATTAGGAGTTAGTTTATGATTTTGAGGATTGGAGAGTATCCTTAAGGATGATGAAGAGATTTTAGGATTATGTTGAAGAGTTTATGGATCTAAACCAAGAATTGGTTTTAGAATCCCTTTCTATAAATGTAAGCCTAAAAGGCATAATCAGAGTTTGGATAGGTTAGATGGTGAGATAGATAGCTGGTTAGATAATTGGAGTGTGACTGTAAGCCTACAGGAAGATTAGGAAACAGAGGCCACTAATTAGAAGAATCAGGCCAAAGAGGGATGGAGAGTCTCAATATGTAATCATTTGTTTATATGTTTATATACATAGAATTCGATTTTGAGTGTGTAAGTGTGTGATTCAATATGGAATGATAAATTCTATGTGTATTAAAGATTCTGTATAACATATGTATGCAAGCAGAGTTCGGCAAAACACAGTGAAGAAGAACGAGACAGAGGATCATAATGGGCCGTTGAACCGATTGAAGTTCCAAAATAATACTTTGGAATGACAGTGATTAAATAATTGAAGAATTAAGCTCGGGAGGGAGTTGCACAGCGGAACAACGAAAGGTACAGAACCATTGAAGTAACCTAAGCTACCAAGAAAACATTGAATAAATGTCATAAAACCCAAGTGAAGAGAACAACGAAGAAGTGAAGCATTAATTCTAAGGGGTCATTGGATCTAGAAGATCAATGGACAGGATCAAGTCCCTGAGAACAGAGCCATTAATATCACATCGCAACATCACAGGAGTAAATGAACTAGCTTTAAGTGATTGCGATTTGTGGTAAGCGATAGCATTGCCGACCGTTGGATCATATTCCCTGATCAACGGTGGAGGATCCTTGTTAAACCCCGCATCACAATGTGTCATTGGTGAGTGAATTAACCTCAGGCACAAGCGATTGCGATATGTGATTGCGATATCCGATGCGATCAATGATTAGATCACATCGTAAATATCCATGGGAGATGTACCTTGGTCCTTAGCAACTGCGATGAGCAGTATTATGACATTGGGATGAGAGATGTTGAGTGGGCCGAGAGGACTTGCAATATGCGATATAGAGTGGACCCAAGAAGGAATGAATGTAGTTTATTCAATTTGAAATCCAACTGTGTTATTGCATCTCGGATGCGAAGGGAAGAGTTATATGTTAGTGTGAGAAGAGAATGCGACAACCGATAGATCTAATGAGTAAAACCTAATGGTGAAGAATGAATGCGAAAAGTGGAGCATCGGGAATATATAAAAAGTCATAGAATGGTGGAGAGTTTGATTGCATCCCGCAGATTTGGAGTTCCAATGCCAAGTTATTAAGTCTTTGAAACCTCATGATTGTGATAGCGATAAAGGCATGCATTGAGGAATGTGCAGAAGCAAGGAATAAGTGGAAAAGGTATGGTTACGCATGTTTTTGTGAATATTTCTATTGTATGAGATTTATAATAGAAATAAATTGATATGAAGGTTTTGTGGTTAAGTCCAATATAACCATAGTTATAGTCTGAGGGGGGTCTAGTTATATGTGTGGTGATAGGGTTAAGAAGGTTCAAATGTGTTCGCATAAAGATTTGGAAGAGTTTAATGAATGGAAGAGTATAGAGTCTTGATGAAGGATTTGAATGAAGGGTTAGTCTGTGGTTAATAAATAAATGTTTCCACATGATATTTACTTAAGGGGGCCTTGAACCATTCATTAATGAAGATTTGACTTGGCAGAGAGTTGAAAATTGTTGGGGCAAAATAGACATATGCATATTACCTGCATACTATGGGCATATGTGGGTTTTCCTGCGTCAAAAGAATATAACACACATCCAACATTCCGAAGATCAACACATCATGTCTATTAATTGAAATCAACCTTTACTAAGACTAACATCCATGTCATAATCAACTCATAGTCATTAATCATAATACTATAACTAGCACCCACTTGCACTCAAGTACATATCAGTTGTCTCAACACATATTGAGTTAGTACAACCATCTTAAAACAAGATCATTCCTTCATGCAATCTTATAGACACATACTCATATCATGCAATTAATGAAACATTCAAAAAGTCTATAAACATACAAGGTTAGATAAACCAAACAGGTACCATAATCACACTCATACCTCGTTGTATCTCAGAGGAGGCTATTACATATACAAAAGTCAGTCTAGATTAATACAATGCAATATCACAAATAAATCAACTCATACCTGAATATCATAGCCACAATCATTTGCATATACCAATCCATATTAGCACAATACATATAACATTAAGATATTAAGTATAATGACCATAACCATCATGCAAATGACCATAGTGCATACAACAAAAAGTTGCAATCCTTCATGACTAATCGATGCATGTACATATGATCACACTGATTAATTAACATATATGATACATGTAACCACAACAACCATACACTAACAGAAATGTCCATAACCCTAATGCATGTAACAACCATTAACCGACATACTTGCATACCCACCATAGAAACCTATACCGTGATCTTCTTTTACCTGAAGATCCACTGCTACAACCTCGGTTTGATGATTTGCATCTCCTGCTCTATCTTAGCCAACACATTAGTTACATAACAACCAACAACATCATGATGACACAAACTACATACAATGACCTCACAATGCATGTTTGAGCTACTATACATGCATAACCATAACCATGACAATGCATCATAAAACCATATAGACACTAAGATGCATAAAAAATTCATATGCAACCGACATGCATTCATGACAAACAAAGCCCAACAAAAACATCATCAACGTCTACATGGAAACACAACTGCAACGATGACCACCACTATGCATACACATCAAGCACATATACAACCTTCTTGCATGAATGACAAACACATTTTTCCCATCCAGTCTACGTGTTGAACCTGGAAGCTCTAACACCACTCTGTGGTATTAGATATTATCCAAAGAGAATGAAAACTAGACATCACCCAAGGAGAAAAGATCCCACTCTTATGCCACTCTATAACACCCTCCTCCCACTCTTACCCAATATTACAGGTCCATCGGGGTAAATATGTGATGAAGAGTTACTATGATATGATTCAACTCCCCAAGTATAGTTAAGGAAATGGAATTGACAAAAAAAGGACCAAACTGACCATCCTCAAGAGCTACTAGATCCTCAAGGGCTAACCATCCACTCAAGGTGCCAAAACCCTAAGCTAACTTGTATTTTCATAAAAAAACCTAGTTGTATGAACAAGCCTACATCCATGCATCTGAAACTTTCCAGTCACTCCGAAAAGCCTGAAAGGGAGAGACTACGGTCTTTTTCAGCTAGTTTTGTGCTGAAGACTATGAGATTTAAGCCACTTTTCAAGGCTACTCTCCAGAACAGTGCCCAAAACGTGATGAGACTTTTGAAAAGAATAAATGAAGCAAAGACAAAGACTCTAATACAAAACTTAATCAAGGACTTGGCCCAACTAAGCCTAACCATGAAAAATATTTTGTTGAACACATTATGAACATGTAATCTACAGGTTGTAAATGCATATCTAAACAAAAGGGTCTGATTCTTACCTGAAAATCACCAAGAAGGTCTAATACCATCTCATAATATCCACAATAACATATATTAGGTCATGCATTCAATATCCATTCATTTACCAATCAAAACATGTTAAGAGACATAACTAGAATCTCTCATGAAACCGTTCCTATAACCAACACATAACCATAGTATTAACAATGATAGATCAACCATTAAAGCCACATAATAACAAGTACATTTACACATCATGCATACGAGGAAATGAACTCTTATTAATGTATGCAAAAGCAAACCAAGCCAAGGACTTTCACATTCCACTGAACCATAGATTGCGCTGAACCAAATATATGTTTCAAGAAATCAAGCCCATGCCATATTCCAAGCATGAATGTGGGATCTCATGGAATAATCCAAGAAAAACCAAACTAGAGATTCCAGAGGCCAAACCACCTAAACCCTTAACCAGTGATTCCAACTCATGGTCGGACAACACTAACCATCATAATATTGGTCTCTACCCAAGCCTTCCAAGGCTCCAGAGAATTTGTTCCAACACGACTCTAGGACTAGTAACTCAACCCACAATGGCTACTGTGTTTCTAGAGCATTTTTTCTAGCTAAGGCTCTAGGACTAGTAACTAAACCTACCAAGGACTCCAGGGTGTTTGTCCAACCAAGGCTTCTGGGACTAGTAACTCAACCCAATATGTTACAGGGCTTCTAGAGAATTTGTCCAAACAAGGCTCCAGGAACTAATAACTCAACCCATAATGGTAAGGAACATGAGCACCCATCAGAAAACAAAAGTAAAAACCCACAACACCTTGTCTATCTAGAAAATGGCAAGGCTAGGAAAAACCACATTCAATCCACCCAATCCTCCATTCCAATTAAATCTCATAACCAAGAAACCACATGCATGTACCATTCATGCTAAAACTAGCAAGGAAATCATAAATACAACTAGATACCCACAAAGAAAATCTATTGTATCTATTGGTGTCGCTATCCCCTTCCACTTTCTTACTATCCTTTTCCTTCTTTCTCCAAATCTAATGTACACCAAAGTTCTCCAAGAATACTCTAAATGTGAAAGAGTATGAGAGAGAGAGAATAAAAGGAGCTCCCAAAACTAAAATGACAAAATCTAACACTGACAAATGCCATGAACTGATCCTTAGAAGCCTTTCTAAAATTAAGGCCTTTATTTTCTTCATTTTCCTTCATTTTTCCTTCAATTTCCCTCTCACGCAAACCTATTACATTTCACCTTCCTTTTCTACTATTTTCCTTTATTTTCATAAATAAATGCCAATTAATGCCTCTTGCCTTTTCAAATTCCTTTGCCAATTTCCTTAGCCATAATAAACTGAAATGAACAACCACTAGGATTCTTTTCCCACCATTTATCTTGGAATACGTCCCATGACCTTGGTCTTATTTTTTTTTACATGAATTTTTAATTGGGGTTGTTACATCAACCAAAACTTTCCAATTCTTGAAAGTATCGAATACATCAGATTTAAACTGAATAAAATAAATCTACTTTTTTCTAGTTACATCATCAATAAAAGTTACACAATAGCGAGAGCCATCGAGAGATGGTACCTGGGTAGGTCCCCATACATATGTATGCACAAAATCTAATTTTTTTCTCTTCTTTTCCTTCCCATATCTGAGAAATATGAGTCAATTTTTTTTTCCATAAACATAATTTTCACAGAAATCAAAATCAACATGCTTCAAACCCAACAACAAATTTATTGAGTGAAGAACTGCATCCCCTTCTCCCTCATGTGCCTGAGCCTATGATACCACAATGTTGTATTTTCTCCTATGGAGGTTAAAATATTAACATAATTAGAAATACCATTGCATACATACAATGTACCAATCTTTTTTCCTTTTTCTATTACGAGGGCTCCTTTAGTGACCTTCCATGTTTTAATTGTAAAAGTAGTCACACAACCTTCACCACCTAACTGTCGTGTTGAAATTAGATTTTCCTTTAGATCTGGAACATTCCTTAACTCCTTCAATAGCCATTGGTTTCCATTCTATTTTTTTATAAAAAAATTACCCATTCCAATGATTTTATAGGGTTTATCATCACCCAGACGAACCTGTCCAAAACCTCCTTGAACATAGTCATGAAAATGTTTCCTATCAGGTGTGGCTGGAATGAGGCCCCTGAATCTACCACCCAGGAATCAACAACATTCTATAATGAAAGAATCAAAGCATCTTGCAACACATCACCTATCACATTCACTTCATGATTGTTCTATTGTTGTGCGTCTCCTTCTTTTCCCTTATGTGACTTACAATATTTCTTCAAGTGTCCTTTCTTCCCATTTTTCTAGCACACTATCCTTGATTTGGATTTGAATCTACCTTTTCTTGACTTACTGTGATTTCCTGGGCTCTTTCCTCTTTCCATTTTTCTTCCCCTAGTTTGTAGTCAAAGCATTACCATATGTCTCACCAGAGCCATTCCATCACATTTCCTCACTAAGGATAGCACCAATGACATCATTAAACTTTAAACAACTAGATCCATATACAGAGTTACTAATGTCCATAACTAAACCATTCCAACTTTCTGGCAATGAGCATAGAAATAATAGAGCCCTAATTTCATGATCAAAATTTACCCCTATAGAACTTAAACTAACTGGTAACTGTATTAAATTCATTTAAATGATCAGAAAAAAATCCACCTTTTGACATCTTGATATTAAATAAACACTTCTTAAGAAATATCTTATTTAAGGCCAACGATTTTTCATATATTTTGTCCAATGTGGTCATTAAACCCTATATTTTCATTTCCTTTAAAATATTGAATGCCACTAATGCTGCCAAACACAACCATATTGTTCCAAATGAAATTTTGTCAAGAATATCCCATTCTGAATCAGTCATACTTGTCGGCTTCTTTGAATGGTAGGTACAAATCTTTCTAATACAGATAATACTCCATCTGCGTTTTCCATAGCTAGTATTTTTGACCATTGAATTTCTCAACCCTAAACCTACCATCTTCTATCATTGCTCCCACTCGAGCTAAGAAGCCTTCTTTCCAGGTATTTTATCATGAAAATAGGCCTTCAACTCTGATACCAGTTGTTAGAAAATTATATATTACAAAGGAATGTAACACATAAAATATTTCATAAACATAAACACAAAATATGCATAAAACAAGATAGACACAGATATATGTGGTTCACCCAATTTGGGCTACTTCCACAGAGAAGCAACTAGCTCTTTGTTTTATATTATCCAACAAAATGAAGATATACAACCTACAACATATCCGATGTAATTTCCTCTTCTATCTCACACAACCTCCTTTCTCTTTATCGCTAAGAATACATATTGTTCTCATCGCAAGTGAAAAATCCAAGTCACACATTGAAACTGCAACTACCACTAGAAATTACAACTTTGACTACAATATGCTATGACTAGGAAGTGTGACTGCGACTGCAAGGAATACAAAAGGTCACAAGGGAAGGTGAAAATACACCTCCCCATTTTTATAAATATACCATCATGCCTCATTTAGAAGTGGAATTTAGCACTTAACCTAGGACTAGCATTAGATAGTTGATTTGTGCTTAAGGAGCTAGAGGAAATCAACTCTTGGCAACTAGTAGGGTGAGTTGTAGTGAGGCTAGGGTTTTCCTTTGTATGATGGCGTGAACATCCCATGTTCCACTACTGGGATTAATGGAATTTTTGAATATGTACTTGAATGTGTGACATGGATAATGAGACATTCTTCACTTTCGACATGGATTCCCATGCATCTATATGGTGGTTGTATTTTCTTTCATGTACTTCCATCATCTTTTTATGTTTGATTTCATGTGGGAAATATGTTATTGAACTCATTCTTATCTTATGGGAATAGAACCATTTGTTGGCCTTAGGGGGCTTGGACCTAGGTTCAGAGTTAACTTTGTTAACCAACAAAACCCTACACTACCAACCCTTTTGGAAACAACCTGCGTAGCATAAGCTGCAGTCCCACCCGAGGCAGTATCGTGGGATGCTAGAACTAGGCTTCTACATCCAGAAGGATATGTGATGTGGGGTTAAGGTGTTTTCCTCAGTTTCAGGTCTGATTTTACCTTCACAAACCCTTATTCATGAAATTTCAGAACTTAAGTGATTTTCAGTTAAAGAGAGCTATAAACTTTGCGTAAACGTCTAGCCATGCATAATAATACATATAATGATGGATCCATATCTTCATGGAACAGTAAATTTGAAAATACAGATAGCTTTCATTCAAGTGCGCGTAAATATAAAAAATACACAAGTATATAAATGTAGACACATAATTGCTTCAAATATTCTTTATTACTTTAGATATTCCTTATAAAAATTTTCTAGACCCTACGCACACAGCTCTAGGGGCCTACACACATAGCTATAGACTTACCAATGTCTCCATGTGCTCAACTGTAGGACCCTTCCCCTTCGCCAAAACAAAGAAAGATCATACAAACTTAAAACATATCAAAATCCCATTTTTTTTAGTTAGGTTCTTCTAGACTCACTAAGACACCCTTTTATAGACTCTTTTCTATTACATTACCATGGTCCACAAACCATGGGAGGATATCAAAAAAGGCCAAAATGTAAGGTTTTTTGACCTTCCTAAAAACCCTTGACTCCTATTGACCTATGCATTGCATCCTCCGCTCCTCAAAATACAAAGACTTACAATATTTTAACAAAACGTGACCCAAGGGACCTTGCCCCAACATGAACCCAACACAAATATGTGAATCGTCCTCGAGTCACTCTGCTGGTATGCTTTGGATACTTTCTTTCAGGTTGGTGAATGAAGAATTCACTGGGTGAAGCACCTCCGTGCATTGAACTATTTCCTATCTAACTTCTTTGACCAACTTTTCCGTAGTTGGCCCTTCTGTTGCTAAGCCAATTGTTTGTTATACTTTTTGCATACACTTGAGCGTGAATTACACAGTCTGTGAGAGCTACTATGCTTCTTGTTCCCATGGCTACATCTATGTAGTAATAATCTGCTTCTTTTTTTGCATCTCCTCGATCTGTCCTTACAGGGATGTCCCCTCTTTCAACCGGGTGAATTGTTGCATAGGGGCTAAGGTGTGCATTGTTTCCTTTATCTCATCATACTATAGCTGCTTATCTTGGATGGCTACTTCAATTTTTTTTCACTTGTGGGTCCTCTTGTAGCGAGGCCCATAGTTCTAGAGTCTCTTCAAACAAGTGGCTACAATCCTTCACTGCAGCGTCGAGATTTTCCCTATATGTTCTTATGGCAGCCTCGAGCTACTCTCAGATATCTGGTGGTGTGGTGGGCTACAGATTCAATTGAAGCTTATTGATTTGTAGTTTCAAATCGAAGTGAATTTTATCGAGCTATGCCTTTCATTCTCTAAATGCATATGCCAGCTACTATAATTTATCTTCAGAAGAGGCCTTAAACTGAATCTGGAGCTCGGGGAGATCACTGCATACTCTAGAAATGGCCTGCTCTAGCCGCACCCTTCCTGCAGTTGCCTCATCACAATCCTGGAGAGATTTTTTCTTTTCATTGCACATATGTTTATTGGTGATATGCACATCCTTGATCACCATGAGAGCTCGTTGCTCTCGCACCTTAAGCTCATCTGCTACACCCTGGTGTAGCTCATGAAATGTGGATAGGGGGAGCGGTGCAAAGCTAATACTCATGTTCTTAGGTGGCTGGAAGCTCCCCCTTTCTGCGACATCATTCAAGTGTAAGGATTAATCAGGTAGGGGTACAACACAAATCTTTGAAGTGAGTACTGACTGCACACTTCCTAATGTCATTGGTTTCTCACTCACTTGAGATTGGATCGCTTGAACCATGCTCACTTGAACCTCCAACTCTTTGAGGCCCACTTGGACCTTCATCAAAATGGACTAGTATAGTTTTTTAATGTGGCCCTAGATATCTTTTGTCGTGGACCCGACAATATCTCCAATTTCATCAAGGCCCCCCTCAGTGAGGACCATGGCCTCTGCATCGGCGGACTTATTAGATTTGTGCTTCTTACGTGCACCTCCAACACTTGACTTTTGTCACCACTCGACAATAAAGAGAACGTCCTCTGGGTCTACATAGGGGTCTTCAGTACCTTGATCAAGTTCTTCAGTATGTTTCTCTTCATCTTGCTCGTGCTCTGGTTCCTGCACGATATTCTTTTCTACCATCATCTTTTCCTTCTGCACTTCTTTACTAGTCCCTGTTATACCTTCTACATTATCTTTCGAAAGGAGCCAGTCAGTTGGCCACTAAAGGACTAGTTGCATGATATCCTCTTTGGTGACCAGAAATGACAAAGCCATCCATTTCTTCATCAAATCGCGCCTCACACAGATGTATACATGGTGGAAATTAGCCTTAAAATTAGAAATGTGTCGATATTTCTTGAATAGATATGATGACAATCATTGATTCTAGTTAATCATCATTTGCAAATCCATTTCAAACATTACTAAGAACATCTTATTTTTGATGACACGGGTAGGGTCCTTTGTTTCCCATAAGGAGGCAAATTTGGCAGCCTCACACAACTCTGGATCCGTCATGGGGAACTATGAATCCTCTGGCATCCTCCATGCTATCAGCGCAATAAAAAATAACAACAATGCGTAGTCCAATGCTTTTCCTTCCTCCTGCATTTCATGACAATCATCCAACCATTCTTGGCATAAGTGCTTTGCCCAATTGAATTGAAACCCCTTGCTACAGTGTAGCCAAGGATACCACTAGTGTTGGCACTTCATCATCACGACACTTTCTCCTGATTTTTCCTGCCAAAATTTGTGCAGCAAACCACATAGGTTCATATGAGATGGAACTAATGGCATATCCCTATGACTTCCTGACCAACCCAAAGTCACTTTTCATTTGATTTGCGAGTTTTTTCTCCTGTGACTTCCCCACAAAAGAATTTGCAGGGTTCACACACTGATATGGAATCCTTGTGTTTCTTTGTATCAAAATGTCATCAACTGGGATAGGCCCTCCCAACCAGAGACACCCATCATGGAATAACAACTGGTGCACACAAATAGTATTATCAATTTTGTAGCTAAAATGTGGGACATACAACATATTGAGCAAGCCTGCACACTCAATACCAGCTGCTCACTTCATTGGTTCATGCCTTGTAATGCCTGCCTCCTTATTATTAGGAAAACTAGTGTCCATTCAGAGCTGCTAGTCCCACTAAGATGGGTAGCTATCTTAGAAACAAACAAACCAAAGTTACTTGTGTTTTCCTTTACGAGAGATAGATGAGAGAGAAGCAGAGAGTACCAACCTCAGTCTTTCGCTAGTCTCCTTGCTTGTTTCCTCTCTCCCTTGATAGAGCTTTTGCCACTCCTTTCTCATTTGTCCTGCTTCAAAGAACACATGTAGAGTCAAAGCAACAAAATACCATCAAAGCATAGAGATTTATAACCATAAACAATATAGGATCAGATGTATATTAACCATACAAATGCATACACAAATACAGGATTCAGAGATATACAAGCATATGGAGGAAAACTCAAATAGCTTTATTAATAGAAGCAGTAGAAGAGAGGATTACAACCAAACTGTCTAATCCAGCACCATCCTCCCAGCATGAAAGCCCTCTTCACCTCATGAGAAGCTAGATCACCCAACAATACAATGTCTCAAAGAGAAACCAACAACACTTCCTTAAAAAATACAAAATTCCAGCCTCTGGATATCTAGGATGAGGGATCCATATATAGATATTTGCAGGGGGTGAGTCAGCTTTTGGGATTTTTATTAGTGTCATCTCACTGATAGTTCTTGGTTCCACTTGGAGATTTCATGATATCTTACTCATCCCTAGGCAAATTTAGAGAGGAAAGTGTCATATGAGCAATTTCTAGAATATTCTCTGGGTTTCCACCTAGCAAACTGCCTCTGCCATTTATCTGCTCTCGCTCATCGCACCCTACAGAAGGGCTTTTCAGTATGCATCACACCCTTTGTGTGTAGCAGGTGAGATGCATCACACCCTTAGCACTGAGTAGTTTGTATGGTCTAGTTTTGACCAATTCTGAGTAGTTTTTCAGGGAGAACTTCTGGGAGATGATGTAATCAGCTGACCTTGTACCTTTAGGGTATGAAACAAAACTTTTATGGGTTTAGAAGTCCTTGGTTTATGGACATATGTGATTGGGGTTGCAGTGCCCAAATATGTCTATAACACTCCTCATAGTAGACCGTCTTCAGGTAATTGCTTTGTTCCATCTATGGAAATTTCTCATGGTTGCCCAAATCCCAATCTTCCATTTTTAGATATGGTACTGAAGCCAACAATTTTCCCTCAATAGGTATTTTCTTCGGCAGAAATGACGTGAATACCTTGAATTTTATAGAGTCGGGGTCCTTAGTTAGTTTGGCAGTCAACTTCTATGGTGGTATATACAGTGGAAACTGAGAAATTGGCTCTGCACCTTCTGCGTTGATATCCTCAAACCCCACATTCATCTCTTCTTTATCCAAGTCCTGAGGTTCCATAGCCTACTTTTTTTTTTATCCATTCTACCCTTCTTCCTTTGCTCAGTTTGTTTTTTCTTCTTTTTTCTCTCCTACCGCTGAGGCAGCAGGATTTGGCCTCAGTGACTTGGGTTTTGTAGTAGGGATTGGTGGTGTGGCAATCATGATGTTTCCTAATCCTCTCTTCAAGAAATCTTGCTCAACCTTTGACCAACTCAGGTAACCAGACATGCAGCAATATACTCGGCTCTTTAAGTTCAACAAAACATAGCAGTTTCTCAAGAAGAAAAGTGTCCAAGTGTGGAGCAGGGAGTGATATTTATAACCCAATTCAAATTCAAATTGTCTATTCCCCTGTAAATATTCCTCATAAATGAAATTTTGGCAGCATATTTTCCAAGATTTTCACCTTAAATTCATTTCCCCCGCTCCTTTTAACGAAAAAATCGTTTTTAAATAAACTATAGTTGTTCCAGCAGACATTTTCTAGGAAGGTCGCATGGAAATCCTTATTGTGGCGTAGCTACCTCATCGCAGTTTCCACCTGTGGGATCTTCCAAAACATCGCGTAACCTTCCTTCTTTGATAAAAAATTTCCTTCACAGAGTAGTTTATAGTCCTATACTTTCTTTCAACTGCTAGAAGCACTAAGACTTTCTTGTGGCCATGTAGTCATTGCACAGGGGCGGGATCATCCCTATAAACCTTCAACCTTCTCCCATTAATCCTGCCAAGAAATACTTCCCCATTCAATTTCGTAAGCTGAACTATGCCACCATCTGAAATGTCCTTAATTACGTATGATCCTAGCCAGTGAATCTAAGACTTCCCCATAAATTTGGTAAACTTGTTGCCATGCATCAGGACCAAATCGCCATTTTTGAAGGTGTGTTGCTTGATGTGACAATTGTGGCATGCCTTTTCTCTAGATTTTTGTATCTCCTTATGAAAGCCAACCAAAAGGTGGTCTTCCTCTAATGTCAGCAGCTACGCTAGGCGCTCCTCTATGACATCTTTATCTTCCATCTCAGTTACTATTGAGATCCTTAGGTTGGGCACTATGTATTCCATCGACATTACTACTTCTTGTCCATAAACCAGTCGAAAGGGTGTTTTCCTAGTCAAATTATTATAGGTAGTCCTATATGCCCATAGAACTGTTGTATGTGCACATCCTAATCGTTCCTATTAACATTGTAGACCTTTATGAGGTAACTCTCCAAGATCTTGTTGAAAGCTTCGACAATGCCATTTTCCTGGGGGTGATATGACATACTCTTCTGATGGTACATCCAAAATATTCTGTTAAAGCTGCAATTGTATCATTTAAGAAGTGCGACCCTCTATCACTCATCAAAATCTCCGGGCATCCAAACCTTGAAAAAATAAACTTGAATATGAAATTCGCAGTAGTGTCTACATTGCAATCCATCACAAACTATGCCTCGGCTCACCTAGTTAAGTACTCTATCGTAGTGATAATATAATGCGCTCCTGTCTTCTTTCTTGGTGGATGAATAGGTACAACAATGTCAATTGCCTGTTTATCAACTTCTTGTAATGGGACCGATCGATTTAATGGAAGTTCATCCCTTCGTGATGGTCTCCCGATCCTTTGACACACATTACACACACTGTAGTATTCCTTGGAATATTTATGTACTGTTGGCCACCATAACCCCGCTCATAGGATATTATACATAGTTTCCTTGCCTTCATAGTGTCCTCCAGTGACACCACCATGTGCTTCAGATAAAATGACATGTACGTTGGAAATAATACTGAGAGGGGGGGGGTGAATCAGTATTATCACATTAATAAAACTTTTTCATTTCAATATTCAAATTCATATATGCTACTTACACAACTTCTTATGATTCAGTTAGTTGATCCTTAATGAGTGCATTAGAACATTATCAACCATATTAATAGTAAACTGGTGCAGTAAAATAGAACGGATCATCACACATAAGTCACACACATGAACACCATGATATAAGGTGGAAACCCAATGTGGGAGAAAACCACCTGCTGCAAGTCTCTATCTTCTTTCAATTAGAAACTCCTTTTACAATGATTTTGTACTAGTGCAGTCCTTTACCAGTACGCAGGCTGCAACCTGCAGAGAGCTAAAACTCTCTCTCGTTTTCCAGTCTCTCCTGGAAGGGAGCTACAACCCCGTTACTTCTTTCAAGGACCACTTTTCATAAATTTTCAAACTAGATCCAAGAAGATCAAATGATCATAAAGTATAAATGATTCTTTAGAAATACCCAAACCTTAGATCAATACATGTTTTCTTTATACAGCAGATCACCCACGCACCAACCCATGCACTAGCTATAAATAAATATCTGATCTGGTCACCTCTTAATCAGAGGTTGTATATGCCTGAATCATACCATAATGCAGAGGTCATACATGTTATAGAGCACCCAGAGGCTAGACACAAGACAAACCCAATATCCGGACCCAGAGACCTTTAGCGAATCAACAGAAGGCGCTATATCAGAGTTAAGGAATGACTGCTACTTCCCTGCTATTGGCTGCTCTCAACTGAATTGGAATACCCCCGAAGCGATGTGGATCTGCCGTCCTGCGCACATTCTTCTTGAATTCGGTTCAGTATATTGCTTCTTGACAGATCATAAGAATGTCGATCTATCCTCCTTTAAGATCTTCAATTCATTATCCATGCTTGCCACCGGGTCCCCTTTTTCTTTATATAGCCATGCTTTTGATAATACCATGAATCGAAACCAGAGGATCCGAAACCTGAGGCGCAACTGTTTTGACCAATTCTCTTAAGAGAAGGCTTAAGCGGGAAAACTATGATAGCGGTCCAAAACCAGAAAAGGTGGGCTTTAAACATTATGCACCCATAACAATAATATATCGGGTCCGCTCCTTATCGCTGAATAACATCGTCTATTTGCCGATGGCCGATCCGATGGATCGGATGCGATATGGCCATTAACCATGCTTTATAAATATATTAGGTCCGCTCCTTATCGCTATATCACATTGTCTATTTGCCGATGGCCGATCCGATGGATTGGATGGCCATTAACCATGCTTTATAAATATATCGGGTCTGCTCCTTATCGCTATGTAACATTGTCTATTTGTCGATGGTCGATCCGATGGATCAGATGCGATATGGCCATTAACCATGCTTTATAAATATATCGGGTCCACTCCTTATCGCTATATAACATTGTTTATTTGCCGATGGCCGATCCGATAGATCGGATGTGACATGCCCCATTAACCAACCTATATATATATATATCTATATATATATATATATATATATATATATATATATATATATATATATATATATATATATATATATATATCTATATATATCGGGTCCGCTCTTTTCATTGCTATCAGCGGTTTGCGATGGATGCGATATATTATAAAGTCCCTTTAAAGTTCCCATCAGGTCCGCCACTTCTTATCACAATTGGAGGATTGGGGTGGACGACCCTTTATGTATTCCGATATACTACGTACGCGATATTATTATAAACCACATTTGATATGCCATCGGGTCCATATGTTATCGCAATCGGAGGATTGGGGTGGGCGACCCTTTATACTGCGGATGCGATATGATTATAGACTGTCTTTAATACCTCCATTGGGTCCGCCTCCTCTTGTCGTAATTGGCATTCGGGTGAGGCAAGACTTGACCGATTGCTGCGGATGCGATATTATTATGGACGAAGTTTAATGCCACCATCGGGTCCGCTCATAATCAGAGGTTTCAGTGGTGTCACAGAGCCGAACCCCCGACGTGCATATATGCCGAAATATATACATTAACACATATAACTGTGTTTATCCGCCAAAAGGGGAAATACCTTTGATTATTGTAAAATGCATATATATGGGATTTGGGTGCCCAACAACTCCCGATAGTGTTAAAGCATGCATATATGGCCTGATGACTCCCGATAATGATTAAGCATGCACCCAAGGGTTTTATACGCCTGATTCCTCCCGATAGTGATAATGAATACATATATGGGTTTTAAGCACCCAAACACCTCCGATAACATTAATACATGCGTATATGGCCTTTCTTCTCTAATACATGAGTATATGGCCTTTCTTCTCTCCTCTTGGCTCTTCTTGTCCCCATCATGGTGTATATAAGAGAAATGACCATCTAAGAGAGGGTTTCCATCAAGTTCAACATATGTTCATAGTGCCATAATTCCAACAATCTCCCCCTTTGGACTTGATGGCAACAACACCATCCAAAAAGCACTCTCTCCCTTTGACATCAAGGGCAAAGGGTGGATATCTGCTTCTCCTAACTATTTCTCCCCCTGAGAGCTTGCTCCTCCTGATTTTGCCCCTCTGACTTTAGGACAGAAAGTCGAGCTATTCTGGCTATATATAAAATAGGAACCGTGCTATACTGCATTCAGCATCTTTATTGCCATGGATAGATACAGTGCATTTACCCAACATGTTCCTCCTTCTGTAATACGATAATGAATTATTCTCCCCCTGAACCTTGTACGCGTATACCCCATCAGAACCTCGCGTACAAGCACCAATCTGAGAATTAACAGTAGGATGATGCGTCGACAACCCCTAGCTTCTGCCTGAGGTATTCAAAAGTCTCCCTAGCCAATGGTTTGGTAAATATATCAGCCACTTGTTCCTTAGAAGAAATGTATTCCAACTTGACCTTTTGTTCAAGCACTTGTTCTCTGAGAAAATGATACTTGATCGGTATGTGCTTGGTTTTTGAATGCATGACTAGGTTCTTTGAAATGCTGATTGCACTTGTATTATCACATAAGATGGGGACAGGTGGAGTACAAGTGATTTGGAAATCCTATAAAGTCTGCATCATCCAAAGAAGTTGGGTGCAACAAGATGCAGCAGCCACATATTCTGCTTCAGCGGTAGATAAAGCAATCGAACTTTGTTTCTTGCTGAACCAAGATACTAATCTGGAACCCATAAAGAAAGCACCACCACTTGTGCTTTTCCTGTCATCCACACTTCCATCCCAATCTGCATCTGTGTAAGCATGAAGTGTGAGATCTGTATCTCTAGGATACCATAAGCCAAAGTTTTGAGTTCCTTGAAGATATTTGAAGATTCGTTTTACTGCCTGAAGATGAGTTTCCTTTGGGTTTGCCTGAAATCTTCCAACTATTCCAATTGCATGCATGATGTCTGGTCGGGTACCTATCAAATAAAGTAGACTTCTAATCATAGATCTGTATGTTGGTTGATGAACTGCAGCCGATTCATCATTCGCACTAAGACTGCATCCTGTAACCATGGGAGTACATACTGGTTTTGAATCTTCCATGCCATACTTCTTCAAAATCTGCTTGAGGTACTTGGTTTGAGACAAGAAGATACCGTCTTTATTTTGTTGGATTTGCAATCCAAGAAAGTATGTCAGTTCACCTAGCAGGGACATTTCGAATTCTTTCTGCATTACCGAGGCAAAGTTTTGACTCATAGTTTCTTCATTGCTGCCAAAAATAATATCATCTACATACACAACAAGTATTAGCAACTTGTCATTTTCAATTTTTATATAAAGATTACTATCTGTGGATCCTTTTGAAAAACCTTGTTGATGAAGATATTTGTCCAAACGATAGTACCAAGCCGTTGGAGCTTGTTTGAGACCATAGAGAGCCTTTTTCAGTCTACATACAAGGTTTGGATCATTCCCAAGAATGAACCCATCTGGCTGCTCAATGTATACTTCTTCTTCTAAATCTCCATTCCCCACCTCTTTCAGACCTGAGACACTTAATTTTGTGATCTGATTCATTTTCGACCAAGGCTTTGAAGGATTTGAATTTTTCAAATGCTTCGTCTTTGTGTTTCATAAGTCCTAACCAAACAAACCTGGAGAAGTCGTCAATGAATAATATAAGGTATTCCTCTCCTCGAGGTGTCCTTGTCCTAAATGGACGACATACATCTGTATGAATAAGTTCGAGAGGTTTGCTAGCTGATCCTTCCTTCTCAGGGAAGTTAGTCCTGGTTTGTTTACCAAACTGACATGATTTGCATACTGTATTCTCTGGAATTTTGATATCTGTAAGATCACGAACTGCCTGATACTTGCATTCTTTCCTTATTTGTGAAAAACCTAGATGCCCCAACCTCCAGTGCCATAACCAGTGCTCATCATACTTGCTCATATAGCATTGTTGTTGTCCTTCTTCAAATATGTATAGATTGTTTGGAGTTATTTTGCCTTTGATCACTGTTTCACTTGTATCAAGACCACGAACACGACATCCATTTGATCTAAATATTACCTCGGTTCCTTGATCGCACATCTGACTGACACTTAGAAGATTATGTTTCAATCCATCAACGTACAAAACATTTCCTGCTTTGACCTTTTCTTTCAATTGAGCAATACCTTTTCCTTTTATGGCAGCAGGAGTATCATTCCCAAATGAAACTTTCTTTCCTTTTTCTAAAGCAGTGTATGATTCAAGTTTTTCTTTATCACCTGTCATATGCTTCGAACATCCGCTGTCGATGTACCATTGATTTTCCTGTCCTTCTGCATAAAATGCTATCCCACATCTTTCTGGCCGAGGTTCCTTTATTCTCCATGTTCTGGTGCTTGAATCTTGTTCCTTTGTTTGCCGAAACCTACTCCTACATTCAGAGTCTTCATGACCAAAGTTATTACAGATAGAGCATTCAATTTCATTTTCAAGAGCCGAGAAGTTGTTATAGGTCCTTTTTGTAATCCCAGTCATACTTCTTTGATTTGGGCTTCTCTAGTCATGATTGTTTTGTAGGCAACACATTGAGCTGCTTTGTGACCGAAGTTATGGCAAGAGAAACATTGGCCATTGAAGAAACTTCTGCGATTCTAAAATTTACCAGTCATATGATTGTGATTTCTATTTTCATCCATTCTTGAGGTAAATCGAGAGGATATTGGCTGATTGTAGCTTTTGTTCGTCCTTAAGGTGAATTATCCCTGATTTGTCTGGCAGTCTTTGTTTATTCTTGATTAAATTTGTCCCTGTTTTACTTGGTGATCTCTGTTTGGCTTTTGCTCATATCTTCTTGCACCATCGAGATAACTCTTCGAGGTGGATGCTTGAGATGTTTCTCCATTATACCCCAGACCTATCTTAATTAGAGGAGAGCGTTGTACATTGATGATCTCATCCAGAGTTTCAGATCCTTTAACAAATTTAAGATTGAGAGCCTTTGTTTTCTCAATTTCTTTTCGAAGCCCAACAATTTCACATTCTAACTTTTCAAGAGATTGTTTCTTTTCATCAAGTTGGATTTGCAGAGTCTCAATGATCACATTCTTTTCTTCTAAGCATGTCTTGAGTCTAGACATCTCCTCATAATAGCTATCTATATCTAGAGCATCCATGTAATCATCATCTTCAAAAGCCATTAAAAGTTTATAGGGATTACCTCGTTCATCTTCATCGCTGTTTGATAGACCATCACTGTCTTCATGGGTGTAATAGCTCTTCTTATTTGCATTCTGTTTCTTGTTCCATCTAACAGGTTCCTTTCCCTTGTCAATCTTATCCTTATGAGGACATTTGGCAGCATAGTGACCTACTCTTCCACAAGCAAAACATTTGAAGGGTAACTTACCTCTAAATCTGCCAGTACCTCGTTGAAGATTTCTGACAAAATTTGATTCTTCTTCTTCTTCTGACACATGACTTGATTCAAGGTACTCTCCTTTGCCTGAAGCCTTGAAGGCAGCTTCTCTCCTATCTGAAGGACCTCCTTTTCTCATTTCATAAGCGGTTAGAATTCCATGCAGCTGTGACATGGTGAGAGTTCGTAGATTTTCCTTTTCTTCTATGGCAGACACTTTAGATTCAAACTTGGTGGACAAGGATCTTAGAACTTTTTCAACCACAATAACCTCTTTTATTTCTTCACCCAAGTTTTTCATGCAGTTAACAATCTCATCTACCCTAAGGAAATAGTTGGCCACACTTTCATCATTATACATTCTGAGATTCTCATACTGAATCCTAAGGGTTTGAAGTTTAGCACGCTTTACCTGTTCATCTCCTTCGTAGCTCAAGACAATCTTGTCCCATATTTCTTTTGCGGATTTATATTGCATAAGCTTTACGAATTCTGATTGAGATAAGCATCCCAACAGAGTATTGACTGCTTTAGCATTTGTTTCATATTTCTTTTTCTCGGCCGGATCTGTAGGAGTAGCTGAAGGAAAAGTGTAGCCTGTCTCTATGATATCCCAAACTTCCGTACCAAGAGATTGAAGATAGGCAGTAACTCTTACCTTCCAATAATTGAAGTTTGTCCCATCAAAAATCGGTGGTTTGATTGATGCTTCCCTCTCGTAGTTGCTCATAGTGAACGATCTTCCTTCAAGCGATCAAGCTTCTCTGAAGGACCTGCTCTGATACCAATTGTTGGAAATAATACTGAGAGGGGGGGGGGGTGAATCAGTGTTATCACATTAATAAAACTTTTTCATTTCAATATTCAGATTCATATATGCTACTTACACAACTTCTTATGATTCAGTTAGTTGATCCTTAATGAGTGCATTAGAACATTATCAACCATATTAAGAGTAAACTGGTGCAGTAAAATAGAACGGATCATCACACATAAGTCACACACATGAACACCATGATATAAGGTGGAAACCCAATGTGGGAGAAAACCACCTGCTGCAAGTCTCTATCTTCTTTCAATTAGAAACTCCTTTTACAATGATTTTGTACTGGTGCAGTCCTTTACCAGTACGCAGGCTGCAACCTGCAGAGAGCTACAACTCTCTCTCATTTTCCAGTCTCTCCTGGAAGGGAGCTACAACCCCGTTACTTCTTTCAAGGACCACTTTTCATAAATTTTCAAAATGGATCCAAGAAGATCAAATGATCATAAAGTATAAATGATTCTTCAGAAATACCCAAACCTCAGATCAATACATGTTTTCTTTATACAGTAGATCACCCACGCACCAACCCATGCACTAGCTATAAATAAATATCTGATTTGGTCACCTCTTAATCAGATGTTGTATATGCCTGAATCATACCATAATGCAGAGGTCATACATGTTATAGAGCACCCAGATGCTAGACACAAGACAAACCCAATATCCGGACCCAGAGACCTTTAGCGAATCAACAGAAGATGCTATATCAGAGTTAAGGAATGACTGCTACTTCCCTGCTGTTGGCTGCTCTCAACTGAACTGCAATACCCCCGAAGCGATGCGGATTTGCCATCCTGCGTGCATTCTTCTTGAATTCGGTTCAGTAGATTGCTTCTTGACAGATCATAAGAATGCCGATCTATCCTCCTTTAAGATCTTCAATTCATTATCCATGCTTGCCACCGAGTCCCCTTTTTCTTTATATAGCCATGCTTTTGATAATACCATGAATCGAAACCAGAGGATCCGAAACCTGAGGCGCAACTGTTTTGACCAATTCTCTTAAGAGAAGGCTTAAGTGGGAAAACTATGATAGCGGTCCAAAACCACAAAAGGCGGGCTTTAAACATTATGCACCCATAACAATAATATATCGGGCCCGCTCCTTATCGCTAAATAACATCGTCTATTTGCCGATGGCCGATCCGATGGATCGGATGCGATATGGCCATTAACCATGCTTTATAAATATATCAGGTTCACTCCTTATCGCTATATCACATTGTCTATTTGCCGATGGCCAATCCGATGGATCAGATGGCCATTAACCATGCTTTATAAATATATCGGGTCCGCTCCTTATCGCTATGTAACATTGTCTATTTTCCGATGGCCGATCCGATGGATCAGATGCGATATGGCTATTAACCATGCTTTATAAATATATCGGGTCCGCTCCTTATCGCTATATAACATTGTCTATTTGCCGATGGCCGATCTGATAGATTGGATGTGACATGCCCCATTAACCAGCCTATATATATATATATATATATATATATATATATATATATATATATATATATATATATATATATATATATATATATATCGGGTCCGCTCTTTTCATTACTATCGGCGGTTTGCGATGGATGCGATATATTATAAAGTCCCTTTAAAGTTCCCATCGGGTCCGCCACTTCTTATCACAATCGGAGGATTGGAGTGGACGACCCTTTATGCATTCTGATATACTGCGTACGCGATACTATTATAAACCACATTTGATATGCCATCAGGTCCATATGTTATCGCAATCGGAGGATTGGGGTGGGCGACCCTTTATACTGCGGATGCGATATGATTATAGACTGCCTTTAATACCTCCATCGGGTCCGCCTACTCTTGTCGCAATTGGCATTCGGGTGAGGCAGGACTTGACCGATTATCGCGGATGCGATATTATTATGGACCAAGTTTAATGCCACCATCGGGTTCGCTCGCACTCGGAGGTTTCAGCGGTGTCACATAGCCGAATCCTCGACGTGCATATATGCCGAAATATATACGTTAACACATATAACTGTGTTTATCCGCCAAAATGGGAAATGCCTTTGATTATTGTAAAATGCATATATATGGGATTTGGGCGCCCAACAACTCCCGATAGTGTTAAAGAATGCATATATGGCCTGATGACTCCCGATAATGATTAAGCATGCATCCAAGGGTTTTATACGCCCGATTCCTCCTGATAGTGATAATGAATACATATATGGGTTTTAAGCACCCAAACACCTCCGATAACATTAATACATGCGTATATGTTCTTTCTTCTCTAATACATGAGTATATGGCCTTTCTTCTCTCCTCTTGGCTCTTCTTGTCCCCATCATGGTGTATATAAGAGAAACGACTGTCTGAGAGAGGGTTGCCATCAAGTTCAACATATGTTCATAGTGCCATAATGCCAACAATGTATTTCATACTCAAGCACAGATAAGCATGGAACTTCGTCCGATCCCATCTTATATAATTATCCTGCAATCACAAAAACATTTGTAGCCATGGTAACTAATTTCTTCTTCTGTTGCATCGTATAACCTTAAGGAGCTACACCAATAGATAGACACTTAATAATGTCTACAAAATTCTCATCTGCAACCCTAACAGCAAAGAATTGCGCGTCAGGTAATCCTTCCCCAATATTTGTAGGCTCTTTTCCATTTTCGATCTGAGAAAGGTGGTCTCGTCCAGCATTCAATCTCCTGGGCTTCACTATTACCTCAAAATAATATTCTTGGAAAAGGAGAAACCATCTACATATTCCGCCTCCCCACCCCCCACAAAACAGGCTTATTGACCAAGTACTTCAAAGTAGAATCGTCTTTGTACATCTTAAAGTATTCACCTAATAGATAATGGCTAAACTTCTGTAGTGCATAAACCATGGCCAATCCTTCAGACTTTGTGATTGAGTAGTTATTCTCGGCCTTAGATAGTTTCTGGATGGCGAAGGAAATCAAGTGATCAATTTCTCCTTCCCTTGGTTGTTTTAAGATGGCTCCCAACGTTATGCAAGATGCATCCATATGTACATGAAATTCCTTTTTTCAATCCAAGAATACTAAGATTGGCACCGTAACCATCTTCTCCTTCAGAGTATCCAATCTCTTCTAACAATCATCATCCCAAAAAAATGTAGCATCCATTTTTAACAACTTCTTCATGGGTGCAATGATCTGCATGTATTCCTTAATAAACTTCCTATGGTACCCAGTATGACCCATTGTCACGCGTAGCTTCTGTACCTTCCTAGGGGGCTCCAGATTGATAATTACGATGAATTTGATGCTATCAAATCGTTAAATGATAATAAGAATATTGTTGTTCTCAAAGCCGACAAAGGTGGTGTTGTGGTTATTCTTGATAAAGATGATTACTGTCGAAAGATGTTGGACCACCTCCATAATAGTGGGAGCTACAAGAAACTCAACAAGGATCCTCTGAATAATATTTCCAAAAATGTGGCTCTTGCTACAAGGGCTAGTAGCTCAGTCAGCTCGTTCAATCATAAGCTTATTGAAAGTTTCCCTCTTACCCCCAGAATCTATGGTCTACAAAAGGTTCATAAGGAAGGGGCTCCTCTGAGACCCATTGTCAACACGATAGGAGGGCCAACTTATCTTCTTGCTAAATATTTAGCGTAGAAGCTTAGGCCCTTTGTTGGCCATACAGAATCCTTCTTCAAGGACTCTACATCGTTCGTTAATGAGTTAAAGAGTTTCAAGCTTGATCCAGATGAAAAGCTTGTGAGCTTCGATGTGGTCTCTCTCTACACTAATATCACTATCAACGAGGCCATCGAAGTCATCAAGTGCATCACAGATCTTGATATGGCTTATTTAGTTGGTATTTGTCTTCTACTTTCTTTTCATTCAATGGGGAATTCTATGAGCAAACATGTGGTGTCGCCATGGGTTCCCCCCTTTCCCCTGTGGTAGCTAATCTATTCATGGAGGATTTTGAATCAAAGGCCTTAGCCTCTTCTTGTCTTCTGTCTAAGTTGTGGAAGAAGTTTGTGGATGACACTTTTGTCATATGGTCCCATGGTAAATAAAAGTTGGAACTATTTTTCCTCCATCTCAACAATCAATCTAGTTCTGTAAAGTTCACCATGGAATTTGAATGTAATGGTAGTCTTCCCTTCCTTGATGTCCTCCTGTCAAGTAATGATAATGACTCTTTCTGTCATCAGATATATCGTAAGAAAACTCATACGGAACAATATCTTCATGCTAATTCTCATCATTTCCTAGCTCAAAAGCTTGGTGTTCTCAACACCTTAGCAACTAGAACTTTAAGAGTTTCTGATGAGAACCATCTCAAGGAAGAGAAAGCATATCTCCTAAGTGTTTTCTTTAATAATGGGTATAGTAGACCCCAATGTACTAAGGCTTTCCTCAGAGCTAGAAAAGGTCCTAGTGCTAAGAAAGATACCAAGGATCGATTTTCTGGTGTTCATCTTCCTTTTATCCAAGGGACCACTGACAAGATTGCAAGGATCTTAAGGAAGCACAAGGTGGCTTCAACCTTTCGACTTCCCTTATATCTGTAAAAGACCTAGTGGACCCCAATAATATGAAAGGTGTTTATGTTATCCCATGCTCTTGTGGGACTCCCTACATTGGTGAGACTAGTCGCTCGATTAATCAAAGGATTCGTGAGCATGCTGCTGACATCAAGCATGGTAGGACCTGCTCCTCTGTTTTGGTGGAGCATGCAGATAAATCTAAGCATCACATCTACATTGAGGAGGCCCAATTCATTGCTAAGGTTAGTCATTTTCATCATCATAGGTTGAGGGAGGCCCTTGAAATTGAAAAAAGACCCAATAATTTGAATACAGATGATGGTTGGAATATTAGTAGAAGTTGGGTCCCTCTCTTATCCTCCTAGTTTTTTATTTTATTTTATTTTATTTTTTATTTATTTTTTATATTTTTTTATCTATGTTGGTATTGGCATCCTTTTTATAGTATTTGCTGTTGTTTTATTCTTCATTAGAGTTTATTTTCTTGATCCTTCATGTTTTTTATGTATTTTATCATCCTATTCATTCTTAACTCCTTTTAGTATTTTTGTTATTTATTTTTTTTTCACTCAGGTTGTCCTTAAGCTTTGGAAAAGGATACGACCGAGGTAACCACAGACCAACTTTGGACTGCAGGTTCTAGCCCACCTGCAATCAGAGAGGGCTCTCTCTTTCAGATTTAGCTTTGTTGAAAAGGATCTTAGGCTAGTTATTGAGTTCAGGGGTTTTTGTTCTGATTTCTGTGGGAAAATTGATGTTCTCAGGTAGAGAGGCAAAGCATAGTCTGAATTTTCAAACCATTGGGTGTGGAGTCGAAAAGGAGGAATGCTGGTGCGTTTTCTTGGTCCCAAGAGAGAAGATGGAGCAAGGTAGCTGAAAATGAAACAATGTTTCAGGTTTAAAGGATGAGATGAATGCTAAGTAATGAGGGGCAGTTAAGAATCCCTCAATCAGTTTAACAGGGGAAGATAATAGAGCTCTACCTAGGGGCAGTAAAAGAATCCCTAGATAATCGGCACACACAGGTGAATCGGGGTAAATATGAGCCAGAAGGAATTCATATTCATTACCAATTCATTCAGAGGAAAACATAAAGAAACAGCAGAAATTGAGCATAGAGTGTATTTAAACAAATTCTAAGCTAATCTTTCTTTCTGCTATTTAGATAATGGTAAATAGTAAACAGAGGTAAGAAGCACTTATTGTATCAGGTTGCAGCGCAAGAATTCCATCTTCAGTCTCCAGAAAAACATTAACAACACATCAAACAATCTCTTATCAGAACTTTCGGCAATCTTTGATTACAGAAACAATTTCAGGTATACAGTGCGAGTCTCTAGTGAAAAATACCAATTTACCAACCCTTGAAACAATGCTGAGGGCGGTATATATAGGAAAAACTCTTCAAAATTGTTTATTTACAGTTTGACCTAAACAGGTCTGAAAGAAAGATGATTACTTTAACCTAATCCTATCCAGAAATAAATGCATAAAATATCTTGAGCTGCGCTGAGGGCCGCCGTATGGGGACTGAGTAAATGTGTTGTCCTCGGTGGCTTGGTCCAGTTGTCTCCGCAATAACTGTGCATGGGTTTATGTTCTATGTTGTTCGGTGGCCTTAAATGCTTCAACTATGATTTGAGAGCTGGGATGGGCTTTCACTGCCTGATTTGACTTTGTTGGTGGCCATTCAATGTTAACCTGCTTTGGGAACTGAAGGTTTCCATTAAACAATTTAACTGGTACACTTTGCTGCTTCTCTTTCCTCTGATACTCTCTGACAAATCAATTGGGTTGCTTTTCTCCTTTGCTGTGGGTCTAACAACAAGTTAATGGTCGTTGTTTGGCCTTTGTTTCCTCTAGAACTGTCTTTTGCTCCTTTCTGCATGCTTCGCGAAGAAAAACGGGTCATTCGACGCTTTTCGGGCTTGCTGGGGGCTGTGCGATAAGAAGATTCCCCATTTTGGCCTAATTTATTAGCAAATTGCGCATCAAAAACTGCCTCAGAAACTGATTCCGGGGCTCCAGAGTGCGATTTTCGCCCTTCGCGCCAAAATTGCTGATGACGTCAGCATGACGGACCTCGTACGGTGGATGACATGGCAGGATGACGTCAGCATGTACGGAGGTGACGTGGCAGTACGGCGGGTCTAATGATGTGGCAGGACACGTGGCAGGGACGTGGCAGGAGGCCACGCAGGCAGGTGACGTGGGGTTTACATCACAGGGGGGGGCGGTAAGCAGTTTCTGGGCACACCACCTTTGAGGAAGGGTGGTTTTGTCAGGGGGGGCTCCGCCACAGCCTAGGAGGCGGTGCGTGGTGGGAGTACGGCAGGAATACCGCCCATCTCCCTAACGCTAACCTTCGGGCGGCTCGGAGATGGGATGGACCCGCTAACCATTGATCTGGGCACAGAACGATCGGACGACTGGTGGTAAGGATGAGTCAGCGAAGGGGTAAGGGGCGGGAATATACAAGGAATATTCTAAATTTAACAAAGCGCGGCGGGATTTTGAAACTTTGGTTTATGTGGGTTTTGGGGGTTATAAACGGGCGCGGGTTCATATATTTACACTTGGGACTTAGGGATAGGGGCGCAATATGGTTTTTTTGAAGGTTTTGGGGCTAGGGGAGAGGTTGTTAGCATGACCAGGTGTCATCTAACTCCTGCTATGACACAGATGGGCTAAAAACAGCCCCAGATAGACTGCTTTTTCCCTGACTTAGAAGAAATATGGCTATATTGCCAGGGAGGGGATATTTACATAGGGGAGTATTATGTACATAGTTTAGTAGGGGAAGGGAAAAACTGATAGGGAGTTATATACTAGAGTTAGTAGTTAATATGGAGATGATAAGCAGGCGCTAAGGTAGGGGACCTTAGGCTAATTTTGGGGAAAAGAACTTGTAAAGAAATGAAATCCTTGAGCGAATCAGATCTTCACCAAGGTAGCTGATATGGAAAATGGTGAAACTAAGAGGAATCAAGTAGATCTTGATCTCTTTGGGGAAATTAGTAAGTGACTTGGGGAATTAGAAGAAGGGGGAGTTAGTGATGTCCAGCTTGAGCTCCTCCAGATGAAAATTGCCTGATAACTGTGATCTGGAAAGATAAAACACTTTGTAACACAAAAACTGATCATGAATCATTCTGCAACCTCACAGCTACCTACCCAGCCTACCTTCCTAACATTTTTTCTTCTTTTTGGGTGGGTGCACTTAGACTTGCAGACCCTGATTTACAATTTTTCTTTTGAATGCTTTCCTATCTAAATCTACACTTATTTCTGCCAAGGGCCCAGATTAAGCAGTTGGGTCCCTTTGATTCTCTACCTATCTACAAATCTGCCAAGATTAAACTGTTTGGACAGATACATTCTCTATATTCTAAACAGGAAATTGAAACCTAGGGAGACCAAGATTAGACTGTTTGGACCTCCCTTAAATGAAAACTCTTCAAAACTGGAACAACTCATCAAAATTGGAATATAGCAGTGCCATTTGGATTAGCACAGTTCATGACATCTTGTGGAAATATGGAACACTGCAGCCTGCAAAGTATGACATATTTTGCATGTAAAATTGTCAATCATGAAAGATGAAACCCTGTTGCAACAGGAGGCTAACATGTTTAATGGGCCTGAGCCCCATATTTTATTATTGACCCCATTTTATTTATTGATTGTTTTCCTTTGGATATATATGTGTGTGTGTTTCTGTTATTTATTTATTTCTATTTATTTATTTTTATTTTATTTTTATCTATTTATTTATATACATGTTTATTTTGACTTGTGTATATTTTGTTTTATTTTATCTATTTTTTCATTAATTATTTTTAATTTATTTTATTTTATTTCCATTAGTTATTTTATTTAACAAATGATCTTGTCTCAATTAGTATCTTCACTCATTTTTATAATTTTTTACTCCCCTCCTTTAAAGTTTGACTTTTATTATTTATTTATTTATTTTAAAAACTCGCTGTTTAATATAGAGGTTACTTATTAATATTTGTTTTTAATAAACTAATAAAGTAATATCACAGTTTAAATATTATTTTCCAAAAACTAGTAATATTTGGTTTTAATAAATTAATTTAAATATTATTTTTCAATAACTAGTAATATTTGGTTTTAATAAATTAATTTAAATATTATTTTTCAAAAACTAGCCGTTTAATATAAACATTACTTAATAATATTTGTTTTTAATATATTAATAAACTAATATTATAATTTAAACATTATTGTTCAAATATAGCCATTACTTGAAATTATGTCTCTACATTGCTCTCTATTTAAGCCTTTGCCATGGTCTGCCTCTTCATTTGGTCCTGATGATGAACCACACTAGTTGGTTCGAAACGTGTCGGCCAAAAAAATTTTCTCATGTGATTTCTACTGAAAGACTTTGTTAATTGCGATGCTCTTAGTAGGGTCTACCACCAATCCCTGCTTATAGAAAGCATGACCTAACAATATTCCATAATTCACACAAAAAATGCACTTCTTCAAGTTCAAGGAGATATGATACTTCCTACATGTATCTAACATCAGGTGCAAACTAGAGACATGTTTTTTTGCTAGCCCAAACATTGTCCAATCATCAAAGTAGACTTCCACAAACTTATGAATGAATTCATTGAATGTTGCGACAACCACCCTTGAAAAAATCATAGGAGAACTTTTGAGTCTGAAAGGTGTAACAACCCTGGTGAAAATTCCATGTAAAAATATATAAATACTGTGGATGAGGGGACACGTCCAAGATGAATGGTGGGTAGGACATCCTAGTGGGTGTTCATTTGGTTGTTTATTATTAATGAAATTGGAAAAGGAAATGGCTAAGGCATTAAAGAGGAAAAAAGGTATTTTGGCACATTTATTTATGAAAATAATGGAAATTATGAGAAAAAGGAGGTGAAAGGTTGATGAGCTTCGGTATTGCAATAAGAATGTTGCAACTCCCAAGGATACCAACATTAATTATCAACCCAAGGTTCGTACAAACTTAAGAGGTATAGGAAATATATGTGCAACATACAATGTGTCTTTCTTTTGTTGTCATGACAGAAAATAAATGTTTCCTATTTCCAGGAATGAAAGACTGAATTTAAAAATTCTTGTAAAGTAACATGAAATCCTCTATCTACTTATTAACACACTTTGCTTGCAAAAGAACCCTATTTTAACCCTATTTGTCAAATGTGATGTTTTAACAGATCTAGGAATGAAATTTGATCTAGAGAGTACTAACTGTTGTGTGCCTATGTAAATATAAAAGAACTCATTTTTTAATCTTTTTGCTTTATGAAAGCAAATGTTAATCTTTTCTTGTTCTTTGGCAGGGGATAATGGTATGGAGGAAGAGGGTTAAAATGGTCTTGATGGCATGGAGGTCAAGTAGAGGCCTAATCCCAACTTCAATGATGATTTTCCTCAATTCAGGCTCAAAACAGGCTGTTACAGGTTTTCCTACAGGATGTACTAGTTCTCCTATAGGATCCCCTAGTTCTCCTACAGGATACCCTGTTTTACTACAAGATGTTATAGATTTACTATATGAAATTATAATTCATTGAATGACTAAGAAAATCAAATGAAAATTGGATGGGAAATTTTTTTTTATCGACTACGATGTCTCAGGTCCCTAATACAAGTGGAATTACTCAAAAAGACCTCTCTTAACGCATGCTAAAAAATAGCAAAAAATTACTAGTCGAAAATCTAGAAATTCGAGAACTAGTAAGCTAGTAAATCTATAAAATACCTAACCTAATCAACTTCAAATGCAATGGGGTAGTTTTTTCTTTTTATGAATTATAATGTTTTTTTATCTAATTCAAGTGGAACCAACTCTATTGAAGGTCATTAGCATGCTCTAAAAAATAGCAGAAATTTACTATTCTTTGCCACAAAGGAGTTCCAAAAATCTAGATTTGGGAATAAGAAAGATAATCCAAGTAGCTCAATTATTACTGTGACCTTCCAAATCTTTTCAAAGGATGAAAGTATGCTTGTGATCCTACAAAATAACTTAATTAACCATTTAACCCAATCCTACAACAAGAAATCATTAATACTAAATGCAGAAATAAAAATAAGGGATGCATGTGAATAAGAGGCGAAAAGAAGGAAAGAAAATGATACAAAAGGGATTTAAGGCTCCTAGGACGGCTAATCCCAAGAAAATTCACATACCTATGGAGGAGAACAAGATTTAGAAGTTGAAAATGACCCCAATCTTCATTTATTTTCATCAATACAATTACATCCCTGCAAGAAAATACAATGGAGCTGTAGAAATACGAGTCCTCTCCACAAAAACACTAATGAAAATCTATCGCTAGAGGAAATTAGACTTGCTACTTATACAAAATGGTTAGGAATCATTCCCCATGACTGGAGGAAGCTTTCCCCACCAAAATCCCCTGATTAGTGTATTTGGTTCCCAATACTAGGAATCTGCATTAAATGGCACGGAACACACTCCTAGATTTTCTCAATCATTGGAGTTCCAAAATCTGTGCCATTATTCCATAATATCTTGTTGATTTATTATTTAATAGTGATCCTCTTGTAGTAGGGATCATGTCCCTAAATTATCTCCTCCTCCAAATATTCATAATCTACCCAATATTTTCATAATATTCCACAAAAATAAATAACGTTAGGCACAAATATGAAATTATTCATAAACCTTCCTAATGAATATATTAAAGTTAAAAATACATTATATAATGCAAAAAGAGAGGTTTAATGTGCTGAAGGATGATGAGAGTCCTTAATTTATGTTTAATTATTGCCAATTTATTTATGGAGGACTTTGAAAACAAAGCCCTTATGACCACATCCCTAAAACCTAAATTGTGGAAAAGATATGTGGATGACACATTTATCATATGGCCTCATGGAAGAGAAACCCTAGAAACCTTGAAATAACACCTAAATAGTTTATCCCCTTCCATAAAATTCACTATGGAAGTTGAGGTCAACAAAAGTCTCCCCTTCCTTGATATCCTCATAACTAGGAATGATGATGGCTCTATATCCCACCAGGTATATAGAAAAAAGACTCACACCGAACAATATTTACATGCCTCCTCACATCATCACTCTACCCACAAACTAGGAGTCCTCAACACATTAGCAGCCACAACCCTTAGAATCTCTGACAAGGAGCACCTAGAAAAATAAATAGAACACCTTATTAAAGTTTTCCTAAAAAATGGATACAACAAACATCAAGATAAAAGCCATAAATAAGGAAAACACTCGACCTAAAAAAATTAAAAACTTTGATGATATAATAGGAAAAGTCAACCTCCCTTACATACTAGGGACTACAGACAAGATCTCCCGCATCCTAAAAAATAATGGAATTCTACCCACCTTCAAATCCTTAAACACTATCCGTAACTGCCCTAATCCAGTCAAAGATAAAATTGATCCTAAATGCCATAAAGGTGTCTACTTAATTCCCTGCTCATGCGGAAAGCCCTATGTAGGTGAGACTGGGAGATCCTTTAATACAAGAATCCAGGAACACTCAACTGACATTAAACACAATCGATCCAAATCCTCAGCTCTAGCTGAACATTATGATAAAACTAAGCACCAAATCTGTATAGAAGATACTCGTATCTTAGCTAGAAGTGATCAGTACTTCTTAAGGAAATTCATAGAAGCCATAGAAATTAGCAAACACCCTAATAACCTGAATAGAGATGACGAATGGACCATAAGCGAAAACTGGATTCCAATCCTATCATCCAAATCTACCCCTACCTAACTATAATCCTCCTGTAATTAACCTAGAACAAACATAAAAGATCTAATCCATTATAATTAAAAACAAACTATGACCACACTAAAATATAATTTAACAAAAATCATATGAAATAAACATCAATTTAAAATATCTTAACTATAATAATTCCACAACCTAGGATAATATGTAGTAAGCCTTAATAAATAATCACAACATATAATTAAAATGAACATGATTAAAATTAATATAATTACAAAGTAAAAACAATTACAATAAAACATAAATAAGAAGATATTATTAACTCAACTATGACCCTAATAACAGAATAACTAACACATAATCAAAACAAATAGAATAAGGGTTAATTAACACAATTAGAACAGGGCTCTTATCCTAAACAAAATTAAAAAAATTAAAATGAACAAAACATAAGAGAATAATTAATGAAAACAAACAGAATTAAAATAAATATAATTATAACAACTAAAATAAATAATTAATTAAAATAAATATAATTAAAATACGAAATAAGTAATACAAATATAATTAATACAACCATAACCCTAATGAAATAATAATTCTATAATAATTTTAAAATCCCTAAATATCACAAAAATACAATTAAATTTACAAAACATAATAGAATAATTAAATTAATTCTATAATAATTTTAAACTCTAAATATCACAAAAATATAATTAAATTAACAAAATATAATAGAACAATTAAATTATAATTAAAACAAATAGAATAATTTAAAAATAATTTAATAAATCCTAATATCTGTCGACTAAGCATCTCATACATCTCTATATATATGAAAAAAATGAGACCAGTCTTTGAATAATCTTTCACATCCTGAAGATGAAACACCGTTGCTAGTTCAAAAAGTCAATAAAAAATAAACCTAATGTGATGTATCCAGAAGATAATCTACATAATCATGAAACTCGTAGAAACCTCAAAGACAAAATCTTCAGGATGATTTAAAACAAGAAAACAAACCTCATTCCAAACTGTTGTTTTACTTATGTGTTGAAACTAATTCTCTTCAAACAAAATGGGAGAAAACTGTTTTTCCTTGTTATTATCCATTATAGTCAAGTGTTTTGAACGCTCTTGAATCTCCTCAAATATGACAACAATATCATATGCAACAGGAAAATCCTTATCGTTCGCTTGGTCACATAAAATATTACAAGGTAGTTGCAAATGCTCATTAATTTCAAGCGAAGGAATATGACTTGCATCAATACTTTTCCTTTCTTCGTTAACATCCAAGGAAGAAACTAATGATTGAGAAATTTTATTATCTTCTTCAAGGGATGTAACCTTTACTTGCTGATTAGTACCAGGATTTTTTTTTTTTTTTTTAATTTAATCTTCTAAAATTGAGACAACCACAGTGTTAATGGGTTCATCCATGGTATCTGAAATATCCTGTTGATTTTCATTGCTATCCTCTTCTTGATCAGTTCCAGGCTACTAAATTTCTTCCCTTACCTCTAGCTGATCAGTTTGTTGTGCTGTTGCAAGAATTATTTCCTGTGGGGAATCTTCATGAACATATAGACAACATACATCTTCTATTTCCCGCTGAGGGGAAGACAATTCAAGCAAGACTTCTACTTTTTTGTTCATAATGTTGAAACACATTTCCATCTAAAGCCTCTAGTATTTCATCATTTTTGAATTGATCATGATCATAATAATCTTCTAGATATTGAATAAAACTTTCAAAATGATCACAACAGTTTTGAATCAACAACAAAGATGGGTAATCCTCTTTGTATTTCTCACAAAAAATAGTATGAAAATGCTTTAATGAACATATACTAGCATCAGGTAGATTTGCATACCAAGATCTAACCTTTTCCTCCAAAGTTCCCATAAACATTTTCATAAGACAATCTTCATGAAATTTCACTTTAATCTTATAGATGTGCATATGAAACCACAATAAATGTACAAAAACATGATCTGCTTTTTTATGTTTAAACATTGGAAGATAAATTAACCAATTAGTGTTGGGCATGGGATTTGGAAAACCTGGAATTCTTGATCCCTGCATTGTATTTTTGAACTCATTTTAAAAACAATCAACAATGGAATGGAGTCACCATAAGTGCTTTAAAATTATGGATTCTTTGATAAGAGAGTCGCCATGCAAACTTTGAGCTATGGATTCTTGAAACATGGAGTCATTAGGTGAATTATACAACCTTCTTGTGTTTGATCACTGTCCACCATCAGTAGCCTAATCTGGAACTTCATATGATTTTCTTAGGAACTTGAAATGTTCAGATTCACCAGTGGAGTCACTACTATGTTGTCGTTCTGTATTTTTGAAGTTGAGGGAGTAAACACATAGGACAACATCAAAACCAGTTTGGACGCTAGGATCTAGCCCTTCCAGCTTCAGAGAGGGATCTCTCTATAAAATTTAGTTTTGTTTTGTGTAAATTTTAGGCTAGTTATCACTGTACTAATTCCTTTGTTTGAAAGGTTTGGTTGATTAAACTGTGATAATTCTGTTGGGCTATGGAGTGTATAAATTAAAATGGATTTGGCATCCAATTTTTAGAGGATTTTTCACAGGGAAAGCTAGGTTGCACTATTTGGATATTTTCAGAAACTAAATGGATTGTGAAATAGCAGAAATTGTAAGGTTCAGTAGAAATTAAACAGAAATTAAGAATTCCTTAATTTGACTTCAGTAGAAAACATGAAAATGACTAACAACCAGAATAGGATGCTCTAAATAACAAATCCTATTCACCACAATTTATGTTAAGTAATTGAGATTTTCATAATAACAGAGAAAGAAAAGCAGTGTTTAAACAAATAAACTGAAGAAACACATCACCATTTAGCACACCACCTAAATCCAGTGAAAGCTCCCTATATTATTGATGCTCGAGTGCTTTGAAAATTTGCAATATGTAGAGGAAATTACATTCAGAAATCACCATCTCTTACCTCAAATGATGACATATTTATAAAAATTCTAAATTGAAATATCTTGAAAAAATATCAACATGTGTTTACAAATATCTCAAACTGTCTTACACAAATAGACGTGAAATAAAGGACATTCAAAACTAAAGAATCTACATGGCACTATCTTTATGGATTGTTGGTGACAAAGAAGAGAAATTCAAATTTGATAGCAACTCTTATTTGATGAGGTGGCATCCAAGTCACTAACTGTTTTTGAACTTTTTCCTCCTGAAATTCTGAAAGATAGGGTCGTGTAATGCCTTTGTGTATCCCAAACCATAATAGATGTTAGAAAACTGAGAAACGTTTTCTAAATGATGATGTTGGAAAAAAAAAACATCTTTCAGTTTTTTAAAATTCATTTCCACCTGTTGAAAAGAAAATTTTAATATTGGGATGTGTTTTCGGGGGGAATGAAGGAACAGGGGAGTCGGCTGCAGTCGGCGGGCTAGGGTTTGCAGGAGAAATCGCGGAGAGGTCTGGAAGAAACGCGCGTAGGGGAAACGAGCAGGAGAAGCCGGGGTTGGAGCGAAGGAGATAGCAAGAAACCTTAGCATAGGAGCGGAAGTTTTCAATACAGTCCGTGCTGAGGGCAACAATGGAAAATCGGCAAGGGAGGGGAGAGATCCCCTCCTATAAGAATATTGTTGCAGGAGAGGCAAGTGGCAGCGGCAACCAGAGTAATGCCAGGGAGAATAATAAAGAAGCACCAGTGATGGGCAATTTGTGGCAAATGAAGACCGGAGGAAAGTGCTTACCAAGGGCTCAGAAAAAACCTAGGTACGTAATACCCAACAACAAGCTGGAGGAATATAACAACTACATGAAAGATCATGCATTGATTTGCAAGTTCGTAGGGTATTGGCCTTCTGAAAAAGAACTACACAAGTGGATTTACCAAAGATGGAGGCCAAAAGGGCACATTGAGCTGAAACTAGGAGCAAAAGGGTTCTTTACAGCCATATTTGCGAATTTGGAGGATAAAGAAAGGGTTTTTGAGGAAGGGCCATATTTTATGAACAATGCAGGACTGTTCATGAAGTACTGGGAAGAAATATATAACCCTGATAATGAAAAGATGTTGGAAGCCCCGATCTGGGTCAGACTGTTTGGATTACCAGTGGAATTTTGGGATCCTGAGATTATGGAGGGGATAGGCAACACGATTGGTGCTTTTGTCAAGGTAGCGGAAGCAATGAAAAAAGGCAAGTATACATCATATGCAAGATTATGTGTATACATGAATATAGCCGAACCTCTGCCGGAATACATAGAACTAGAATACCACAATGAAGTATGGCAATAGCCAATAGACTATGAGCATATCCCTTTCAGATGCAGAAGATGCCATGAGTATGGACACCTATATAGGCAATGTCCATTAAATAAGGAGGAATAATACATAAGGAAAAAAGAAGAACAACAAAGGGAAGTAGAGAGAACTGAGGAGACAGACAAGGGTTTCCAACAGGTTACCAGAAAGAAGAAATCCAGTAAAGAAGGTCTAAAAAAACAGACACAAGCGAAACAACTGAGCATCGAAAGTCAGAACAAGTTCAAAATCCTCCAGGAAAATAGTGAAGAGTGTGAGGACAAATTGGAAGAGGAAGAAGATCCAGAGAATGAACCCATGGAAATAGTCAAGGAAACCAGAGAGAAAGACACAGGAGCAAGAGTAATGAATGAAGAGGAAGCTGCTGAAAAGATAGAAATACTGACTAACCAAGCCCAAATGGAGACGGAAAGCCAGAAGGAAAACGAGGCAGAGGAAGAAAGAATTATGAGACAACTAATTCAGGAATGGAAAAACTTGGACGAAAGATTCATACCAGATAGTCAAAAACAATTATATAAGGAGGCATTTCAAAAATACAAAGATAAAAAAGGGGAGAATATGGATAAACAGGATACCACATCAAGAGAATAGGAAAGAGGTCAGATGGGAATTGGCGGTGCTGGCAAAAGCAGCAGGAAAAGAGGGAGGAAAACGATGAATGAAACGATCCAAACAGTCGGCGAAATATTGATAAATTCAGGTAAAGTGATACCTCTGTCAGAGGTATTTTTGCACTCCTCCAAAAGTTTAAAATGATTATTATCAGTTGGAATATTAGGGGTCTGAATAGTAAGGGAAAGCAGAGATATATGAAAGAGAAACTTAAAAAAGACAGACCAAGTATTATGATCCTTCAACAGACAAAGATAACCATGCAGCAGATGGAAGGAATAATCAAAAACAGCAAACTGCAATACGAAGTCATGGGACAAGATGCAATCGAATCAGCGGGGGGCATTGCAATCTTGTGGAACCCAAACGAAATAATTTTTGAAAGCTGGACCAGCATGACCAGAATTCTTATAGGTACAGGAAGAATAGCAGGGACGAAGGAAAGGGTTATTATCTCAGGGGTTTATGGTACTCATACTCCGGGAGAAAGAGAAAATTTCATTAAAAATATGCAAGCAACTCGAAGACTATATCCGGAGACAGCATGGATTGTAGGAGGAGATTTCAATTTAATCCGGTCTCTAGAAGAGAAAAAGGGAGGTATAAGAAAATCAGACCAGTATATGGAAATGTTCAATGACATGATAGATGGTCTGAGGATGGTAGATTTACCAACTATCAAAGGAGTATATACATGGAATAATAGGAGAGGGGGAAGGAATCAAATAGCATCCAGATTGGATCGATTCTTAGTATCAGAAACAATTATGAACAGATATGTATTCATAGAAGCAAAGATCATGCCATCCCTTGGCTCAGATCATTGGCCAATTAGACTGGAAGTGGATATTAAAAATAACCTTGGCAAGAAGCCATTCAGATTTGAAGCCTTTTGGCTTAGAGACCCGGAATTTATCAAAAAAATGGAAGAATGGTGGATGCAAAGCACAGTACAGGGAAAAGGAAAAATGCATACCTTCCAACTAAAACTTAAAGAGTTAAAAGGAAGGATAAAGAAATGGAACAAGGAAGAATTCAGAAACATCATGGAGGAAAAACAGAAGTTGGAAGAAGAAATGGAAACTTTGCAACAAAGGATAGTAACTGAAGGAAGGACAGAGGAAAGTAGCAGAGAAGAAGGGATAATTCTAGGAAAACTGGAGGAGTGGAGAAAGCAGGAAGAATTTTTATGGAGACAGAAATCTAGAATAAAGTGGCTGAGGGAGGGGGAAAGGAACACTAGATTTTTTCATCAAGCAATGATACAACACAGGAAAAGAAACAGGATACTATCTATCAAGAACGAGAGTGGAGAGAGGATTGTTGAACAGGAAGGAATTGAAAAAGTACTGATGGAATACCACAAAGGAATATTGACTGAACCCCAGATGGACAGGTCTGAAGCTATAAAGGAAGTTTGCAAGGCCATTCCTCGGATAGTAACTGAAGACCAGAATAGAGCCCTAATGAGAGCAGCTAGTTTTGAAGAGGTGGAGGAAGTGGTGATGAGCATGAAGAAGGGTACAACGCCAGGACCGGACGTCTTTACGGTTGACTTCTATCAAGCGGGTTGGCACCTTTTGGGAAGGGAGATTTTGGACCTGATAGAAGAATCCCGTATGAATCAAAAGGTATGGCCAGCCATTAACTCTACTTTTTTCACTTTGATTCCAAAAAATGACAATTCAGAGGATGCTAAGGGATTTAGACCCATTGCCCTATGTAATGTTATCTACAAAATAATTGCAACGCTGATGGCCAAAAGACTGAAACCCCTGCTAGATAGATTAATATCCCCTGAACAAACTGGTTTTGTAGAAGGTAGACAAATTCTAGATGGTTTAGTGGTTACTCAAGAAGTAATTCATTCGCTGAAGGCGAAGAAGCAGAAAGGAATGATGATTAAACTGGACTTGTCGAAAGCTTATGATAGAATCAACTGGCAATACTTGGAAGAAATCTTGGTAAGTTTCAGTTTTGGTACTAGGTGGATAAAGTGGGTTCACAGTCTCATATCAACTCCAAATTTTTCAATATTAGTCAATGGAACTCCCTCGAAAACATTTAAGGCATCTAGAGGAATAAGACAAGGTGATCCTTTATCCCCTTTCTTATTTATATTAGCAACAGAGGGTTTGGGCAGATATCTTAAAAAAGAAAGAGCAGCAAATAAAATCAAAGGGCTAAGACTATGGGGTAATGAATTGCCTATAACCCATCAGCAATTCGTAGATGATATCATGTTATTTGGGGAGCCAACCGTAAAAGAAGTGAGAAATCTGAAGAAGGTTCTGGATTTATTTGCGGAAGCATCTGGGTTGGAGATCAATAAGGAAAAGTCATGCACCTTTATATTCAATACCATGGAGTCAGTCAAAATCCACTTGACCAGGATGCTGGGATTTAAGCAAGGAGAACTCCCAACTAAATACTTGGGAAACTTACTGGATTTCAACTCTAAAAGACAGAAAAATTGGCAAGGAGTCTTAGAGAAATTAAAAAATAGAGTGGCTAACTGGGCCTTCAGAACTTTAAATATTGCTGGAAGGATTGTATTAGTGAAATCAGTGTTGCAAGCAATCCCCATATATCCACTATCGATTATGGCTGTACCACAAGGAGTCTGCACCAAGATCAGAGAAATTCTGAGGAAATTAATTTGGGGAGGATCGACTCAATAGAATAAGTGGGCCTTAGTATCATGGAAACACCTGACAAAACGAAAGGAGGAAGGAGGCTTGGGTCTGCACGATCCTGATAAACTCAACAAGGTGCTTGGTGAAAAACTTTGGTGGCGATGGCTAAGAGGGGGCAATGACCTGTGGAAAGCACTATGGAGACACAAGTACAATATGCCAGACACTACGGAGGGTATTTACCGGTTGCAGGAAACCCCGAAAGGCTCGACAATCTGGGATCTAGCTCGACAAAACCGAGATATAGTAGAAAAGAATGCCTTCTGGGAAATACGAGGAGGAGGAGAAGCCAAATTCTGGGACGAGAAATGGCAACAAAGAGGGAAAATGAGCAGAATTCAAAAAATCCAAAACATACAGGAAAAAATAGGGGATAACCGTAGATATGTCAAAGATTACTGGAAAGAAGACGAATTGGATGGAATTTGGCGGAAATGGATAAGACCAGAGGAATGGGATATCGAGATAGATCAAGAACAACAGGAAGCATTCATGGAAGAGGTGGATTCCAGGAAAATAAAAGCTAGAACGGGTAGGGATATTCTCAGATGGGGGAATTCAATGAAAGGATCCTTCACCGTTAAGGAGGCATACTATCTGGCAGACCAACAGGGGACCAACGAAGAAAACCAAGACTGGAAGGTCATCTGGGGTAACAATTGGTGGCCGAAAATTACCTTATTTGCATGGCTAGTAGCTAAGGGTAAGATCCTGACATGGGACAAACTCCAAAAGAAAGGTTTCAGTGGGCCTTCAAAATGTTACCTGTGCAATAGTGAAGCTGAAACACAAGATCACCTTTTAATCAAGTGTGTATATACCAGGAAGCTATGGATTGAAATAGGAAAACTATTCCAAAAACTTGAGAGGCCCCCGAGAGACATAAATGAAGTGATTTTTCATTGGCAAAAGGAAAAATTCCAATGTAAAGTAGTCCGAAAGGCCTGGGATCTCATTGCGGGTTTTGTGATTTGGATGGTTTGGAAAGAAAGGAACCGCAGAGTATTCCAAGACAAATCTAAAGATTCAGAAATAATATGGAACGAAGTAGTGAACTTAACTAGAGAATCAATTCTGGTGGAAAAATGGGATGCAGATGATTGGAAAGCAGATCAGAGTGAGGAACAAATTTTAAAGAAACTAAATTTGAAATATGAAATGGTGCATACCAAAAAAATCGGCAGAAATAGTACGAGAGCTCAAAGCTCTAACAATTTTGCATATCCCAGAGATAATTTTATGAAGTTAAACTTTGATGGGCATCGAAGGGGAACCCAGGTAATGCCGGATTCGGAGGTATCTTCCGTGATAGCCAGAGAAACACCAGATGGATCTATGCAGAGTGGGGAGGGGAGATGACAAACAATGAGGCCGAATTGTGGGCGATTCACCAAGGCTTGAGAATCGCGATTAGAAATGGCTATACAAACCTGGAAATAGAAGGAGACTCTCAGATAGCAATTGAAATCCTGAAGAAACTTAACAATAGGAAGAACTGGGAGAAGATCACCAATATTGGAGAATGGCAGGGATAGTTCAAGAAATGGCGAACCTACTAAAAGGGATTGATTATAAAATCTTTAACCATGTGAAAAGGAATAGAAACCAAGCGACAGACTTCCTTGCGAATTGGGGCTGCAAGGGTCGAAACATCAAAATAGACAATCAGTGGAGAATGTTGCGACCCAACAGAGAATGGGAGGACCTGGTCGGTATCATTAATTATGGCCATGAGCAAGCAACAAATGAGAATCATGGGCAAGCAGCAAATGAGAATCATAACATCCGTGCGACAGATAGGTGAGATGGATCGGCAATCCCAGAAATTAAATGAGTGTCAGTCAAGGCGGGGGAATGGTATAATGGGCAGGCAAGCTACAGTACAGCAGAAGTGTGCGACGATAGGTAAGAAACAACCATCCCACAACAAGATGATTAACACAAGTGATCGAAGAGGAGGAAAAAAAGGTATGTCAGAGTCCATAAATGGAAATGAGGGTAGAAAGATAATTGATAAGAAAGGTAGTAGGCAAAGTAACAGGTGGCAGCGGAAGGCCAAGCTGACAGGTAGGCAGATCAGAGCAAGGAAGATTATAAACGGGCGGCAGCGAAAGGATCGACGACGAGGAAACTTGTTAGGAACTCAGAGAGCGAGGGGAGGAAAGGTGGTGGAGATCCGCCACAGAGAGAATTTGCGCCGAAACCTCACTGAGGACGCTATGGAAACCAGGAAGAGAGCAAGGGCGGTAGAGGAACTGGAAGCCACGGAGCGCAAAGACAGGGACAGAAAGGGCAAGGCGTTAGCGAAGGAAGAAACAGTAGAGGAGATATATGAAATATATGACGACTCTGAGGATGAGGAGGACCTGCAAGAACAAGGCAGGCAAGGTAAGGAACGAGGCAGAACTGTAGGAGGCTGGGATACCCAGCAAACCAGTGACGAGCAGCTAGGACAGCGGGAGGGAAAGGTAAGGCAACGCGGCAGACAGAGGGGAAGAAGAGGCGCGGGTAGCAGGTTGGAACCGGGTAGCAGGAGAGGCAGAGGACCGAGCAGATACAGAGGAGAAAGGGGAGGAAGACAGGGGCAGAGAGGGAGACCTGGAAAAAAGACAAGTCGGTCGTTAGATAAGAAAATTCAACAAGCAGAAAGGGCGTACAATCAGAACACGAACCCAAGAATCAGGAGAATTATCCAGAATATGGAAGAAGATGCGCTTCAGGCTCAGTCTGACTCAGAGATGGAAGATTGGGAGTTTTTACTCCATGACCCTGGCAACACTAGAGGTAGAATGTCTCTATTTAAGCAGTCCCTGCATATCTACTGGGTGATGAAGAGATTGTTGGCTAAAGCCTTGGAACAAGCTGCAACAGAGATGGCAGAACTGGCTCAAGGAGTCCCCAACCTAAGGAGGGAGCTGAGGATTATTCATATTACATTGGAGATGCAAGAAAAGAAGCTTGAGGAGATTCAGCAAATGATAAGGGAAGGACAACAGGGTGCAAACAAGGAGACAAACCAGCGACCAGAGGCAGAAGCTGTTTGAATATAGATATGTATTAATTTTGATGAAGCTGCATAGTATAGATAATTTTAGTTTGCTTCAAGTATTAGAAGAGGAAAATCGATATATGCATACAAGTAGAATTAGAAATCTGCAAGACTGTTTAGTTTATTTAGCATGGATAATCAGACTCTGGAAATTCTATCTTTGGTCGGCTATTAAGAACTTTAGGTGGCTGAAATACTCGGTTTCCCCAAGAGGGCGAGTTGAAGTCAACCACATACATACTGTTTTGTTTTTGAATTAAAGTAATAGAAAAAGAAGAGCAACACCACAGCTTACAAAAAAAAAAATTTCATTTCCACCTGTTTAGAAACTACATTTGAAAACACTGACCAAAAATAAGAAAAATCAGGAAAATATAACTGCAAATATTCATCTAAATCTCCAAAACCATAATATCTATTAGAAAAATGAGAGAGTTGTTTGTACATGAGGATGTTATTAGCAAAAACCTCTTTCAAGTCTTGAAAATTTGTTGTCCGTTGTTTTTAAACCATGTTGTAAATGAATGTGTTGTATACATAAAAACATATTTTTAACTGACCATGAAATGAACATATGACGTGGAGGCGTGAGGTGACATGGAGGTGGGGGATGATGTGGAGACATGACGTGGAGGTGAGTGGGGACAACAATCCAAGTGGCAGGTAGTGAGTGGTGTGGGAGTGACAGCGAGGTCAAATGTTAATTACATAACATACATGGCCAGGTGTTGGGATAGGAATGGAGGGGAGCACGCGGGAAGAGCTAGCAGGAAAGGGAGACGGTTGGCAGATTTCGGATGGGGTATAAGGTGGTAAGTGGTATCGTCTAGGGGGGTGCTAAATGTGGGGAAAACACCACGTAAGGATGGGGCCCAACAGAGTATACTGCATTTTCAGACCCACCCCGACTGTACAGGTAGGATGGAGAGGGGGGGCTGAAAATAAATGAGTGTCATCAATCATGAAGAGTGGAGAATCTTGATGCTTTGACCGCGACCTCCTTTAACCATAAACAACGAAACAACTTTTTGTCTATATGCGCCTTATTACAATTTATTTAATCACATTTAAATGATGTGATTATATCTAAACACATTTAATTATTCTCTAATGCTGCATTTCTACTTGGAATCATCTTTTTTAGTTTCTCAAGGTTTTGACCTTTTTTGAAAATAATTTACAACATGGAATATTATTTACAACGTCTGAAATATAATAATCATTAGCTATAATCAAGGAATCCTATAAAAACTATAAGACCCTAAAATGGCTTCAACTAGGGATGACACTTCCTGTTGAAGTGTCAATAATGCCATAGACTAGTAGCCTGATCCACTGGGCTAATCCAAAAACCTGAAACCTGTTCTTCCATCAATTTTCTTCTCTTAAAAAACTCTCAAACTGAAATCAAAACCATTCTGCACACTGAAATTTGAAATATACACTGAACTAAAAACTGTACTGCAATCTAAAACTGAAACTGGAAAGAATTCTTTGAAAAACAAAAATGATCAAGGCACTAAATTTATTTGCACTATGCTACCTACTCTAATATGAAAAAATGACTGCCATATCAAGTGATGATGAACATCTAGTGCAAGCATTCAAGCAAATGGATACTTAACTGAAGTTTGCATTCCACTTCTTTAGGGGGAGAAATAAATTCAGAGAATGGCAACTCAACTTTTCCACTAGATCCAATAGGTGCATTGATGAATCTGGAAACTTCTCCCTTCACTAATGACTGTAATAAAATGACCAAAGGATCATGGAAAACATGCAACATAATATCTTCAGGATGATTTAAAATAGGAAAACAAACCTCATTCGAAACTGTTGTTTTGCTTATGTGTTGAAAATGATTCTCTTCAAACAGAATGGGAGAAAACTATCTTTCCTTATCATTATCCACTGTAGTCAAGTGTTTTGAATGCTCTTGAATCTCCTCAAATATGACAACAATATCATATACAACAGGAAAATCCTTATCATTTTCTTGGTCAAACAAAATATTACAAGGTAGTTGCAAACGCTCATTAATTTGAAGTGAAGGAATATGACTTGCATGAATATTTTTCCTTTCTTCATTAACATTGAAGGAAGAAACTAATGATTAACTTTTATTATCTTCTTCTAGGGCTATATCCTTTACTTTCTAATTAGTACAAGGAATTTGTTTTTTAATTTGATCTTCTGAAATTGAGACAACCATAGTGCTAATGTGTTCATCCATGGTATCTGAAACATCCTACTGATTTTCACTACTGTCCTCTTCTTGATCAAGTTCAGGCTCCTGAATTTCTTCCTTTACCTCTGGTTGATTAGCTTGTTGTGGTGCTACAAGAATTATTTCATTTGGGGAATATTCATGAACATATAGATAGCATACATCTTCTATTTCTTCCTGAGGGGAGGACAATTCAAGCAAGACTTCTACTTTTTGTTCATAATGATGAAAAGGATTTCTATCTAAAGCGTCTAGTATTTCATCATTTGTGAACTGATCATCATCATAGTAATCTTCCATATATTGAATAAAACTTTCAAATTGATAACAAGAGTTTTGAATCATCAAGAAATATGGATAATCCTCTCTGTATTTCCCACAAAAAACAGTATGAAAATTATTTAATGAACATATACTAGCATGAGGAAGATTTTCATACCAAGATCTAGCCTTTTCCTCCAAAGTTTCGATAAACATTTTCATAAGACAATCTTCATGAAATTTGACTTTAAGCTTATGGATGTGCATACGAAACCTCAATAAATGTACAATAACATCATACCCTTTTTTATCTTTAAACAATTGAAGATAAATTAACCAATCACTGCTAGGCATGGGATTTGGAAAACCTGAAATTCTTGATCTATCCATAGGAGCATCCTGTGTTGTATTCTTGAACTCATTTTAAAAACAATCAAAAATGGAATAGAGTCACCATAAGTGCTTTACAAGTTTGGATTCTTTGATAAGGGAGTCGCCATGCAAACTTTGAGCTCCAGATTCTTGATACACGAAGTCACCAGGTGAACAATACATCCTTCTTGCGTTTGATCACTATTCACCATCACTAATCAGATTTGGAACTTGATATGTTTTTCTTAGGAACTTGAAATGTTCAGATTCCCTAGTGGAGTCACCACTATGTTTTCATTCTATATTTCTGAGGTTGAGGGAGTAAACACATAGGAAAACATCAAAACCACTTTGGAAGCTAGGATCAACCCTTCCAACTTCAGAGACGGATCTCTTTATAAAATTTAGCTTTGTTTTATGTAAATTGTAGGCTAGTTATGAATGTACTAATTGTTTTGTTTGAAAGATTTGGTTGATTAAACTATCATAATTCCATTGGCCTATGGAGTCTATAAATTAAACTATATTTGGCATCAAATTTTTGAAGGAGTTTTCACAGGGAAAACAAGGTTGCACTATTTGGATCATTTCAGAAATTAAATGGATTGTGAAATAGTAGAAATGGTAAGGTTCAGTAGAAATTAAGGAGGAATTAAGAATTCCTTAATTTGACTTCAGCTGAAAACATGAAAATTACTAACAGCCAAAATAGGGTGCTCTAAATAACAAATCCTATTCATCACAATTTCTATTAAGTAATTGAGATTTTCATAGTAACAGAGAAAGAAAAACAATGTTTAAAAAAATAAATTGAAGAAACACATCACCACTTAGCACACCACATGAATCCTGTGAAAGGTTTGTGTATTATTGATGCTCTGGTGCTTTGAAAATTTACAATATGCAGAGGAAATTGCATCCATAAATTAACATCTCTTACTTCAAATGATGAAGTATTTATAGAAATTGTACACTGAAATAGCTTGAAAAAATATCACGATTTGTTTTCAAATATCTAAAGCTGCCTTACACAATGGAACTAAAATAAAGGACATTGAAAATTAATGAATCTACTTGGCACTATATTTATGGATCGCTAGTGACAAAGAAGAGAAATCCAAATTTGATAGCAACTCTTATTTGATAAGGTGGCATCCAAGTCCCTAACTGTCTTCGAACTTTTTCCTCCCGAAGTTCTTAAACATAGGGTACTCTAATACCTTTATATATCCCAAACCATATTATATGATAGAAAAATGAGAGAGGTTTTTGTAAATTATGATTTTGGAAACTAAAACTTCTTTCTCTTTTTTAAAATTCATTTCCACTTGTTCGAAAACACAATTTTAAAACACTGACTAAAAACAAGAAAATTCGGGAAAATATACTTGCAAATATTCATCCGAATCTCGAAAACCATAACAATTGTTAGAAAATGGAGAGAGGTTTTTGTACATGAGGATGTTATCAAAAAAACACTCTTTCAGGTTTTGAAAACTAATTTTAATTTGTTCATAAACCATGTTGTAAATGACTTTTTTGTATATGCAAAAACATATTTTTCGCTGACCATGAAAAAAACATATGACGTGGAGGCGTGAGTTGACATGGTGGTGGCGGGTGATGTGGAGACATGACGTGGAGGTGAGTGGGGACAGCAGTACAAGTGGCAAGCACTGAGTGGTGTGGGAGTGACAGTGAGGTCAAATGTTAATTATGTAACAAACCTGGACGACTGTGAGGATAGGAGTGGAGGGGAGCATGCAGGAAGAGCTAGCAGGAAAGGGAGAAGGTTGGCAAATTTCAGAGGAGGTATCAGGTGGTAAGTGGTATCAAATAGGGAGGGTGTGAAATATAGGGAAGAATCCATGTAAGGATGGTGCCCAACAGAGAATATTGCCTTTTCAACCCCCCCCCCCCCCCCGCCCCAATGGTAGAGGTAGGATGGAGAGGGGGGGCTGAAAATAAATGAGTGTCATCGATCGCCAAGAGTGGAGAATCTTGATGCTTTGACTGTGACCTCCTTTTAGCATAAATGACGAAACAAATTTTTTTCCATATGATCCTTATTACAATTTATTTAATCACATTTAAATGGTGTGATTATTTTAATCAAAACACACTTAATTATTATCTAATGCTGCATTTCGACTTGCAAGCATATTTTTTTAGTTTCTCAAGGTTTTCAGCTTTTTTGAAAATAATTTACGACATGGAATATTATTTAAAACATCCACAATATGATAATCATCAGCTATAATCAAAGGATCCTATAAAATTTATAGGACCCTAACAGTGGCTTCATCTAGGGATGGCACTTCCGGTGAAGTGTCAAGAACGTTGTATACTAGTAGCTTGATCCATTGGGCTGATCCCAAAACTTGCAAATTTTTCTTCCATAAAGTCTTTGCTACTCAAAAACTCTCAAACTGAAATCAAAACCATTCTGCACACTAAAATCTGAAATGTACACTGAATTGAAAATTTTACTGCAATCTAAAACTGAAACTAGAAAGAATTCTTTGAAAAACAAAAATGCTCAAGGCACTGACCTTATTTGCATTATGCTACCTACTCTAATCTGATAAAATGACTGCCATATCAAGTGATAACGAACATCTAGTGCAACCATTCAAGAAAATGGATACTTAACTGAAGTTTGCATTCCACTTCTTTAGGCGGAAAAATAAATTCAGAAAATGGCAACTCAAATTTTCCACTGGATTGAATAGGTGCATTGGTGAATCTAGAAAATTCTCCCTTAACCAATGAATGGAATAAATTGGCCAAAGGATCATGGAAAACATGCAACATAAGATCTTCAGGATGATTTAAAACAAGAAAACAAACCTCATTCCAAACTGTTGTTTTCCTTATGTGTTGAAACTGATTCTCTTCATATAGAATGGGAGAACACTGTTTTTCCTTGTTATTATCCACTGTAGTCAAGTGTTCTGAATGCTCTTGAATCTCCTCAAATATGACAACAATATCATATATGACAGGAAAATCCTTATCATTTGCTTGGTCACACAAAATCTTACAAGGTAGTTGCAAACACTCATTAATTTCAAGTGAAGGAATATGACTTGGATCAATATTTTGCCTTTCTTCATTAACATCCAAGGAAGAAACTAATGATTGAGAACTTTTATTATATTCTTCAAGGGATGTAACCTTTACTTGCTGATTATTACAAGGAATTTTTTTTTTAATTTGATCTTCTGCAATTGAGATAGCCGCAGTCTTAATGTGTTCATCCATGGTATCTAAAATATCTTGCTGATTTTCGCTGTTGTCCTCTTCTTGATCGGGTTCAGGTTGCTGAATTTCTTCCTTTACATCTGGCTGATCATTTTATTATGGTGCTACAAGAATTATTTCCTATGGGGAATCTTCATGAACATATAGACAACATACATCTTCTGTTCCTTCCTGAGGGGAAGACAATTCAAGAAAGACTTCTACTTTTTGTTCATAATGTTGAAAAGGATTTCCATCTAAAGCCTCTAGTATTTCATTGTTTGTGAACTAATCATCATGATAATAATCTTCTAGATATTGAATAAAAATTTCAAAATGATCACAATAGTTTTGAATCAGCAACAAATATGGGTAATCCTCTCTGTATTTTTCACAAAAAATAGTATGAAAATCCTTTAATGAACATATATTAGCAACAGGCAGCTTTACATACGAAGATCTAGCCTTTTCCTCCAGAGTTGCCATAAAAAATTTCATAAGACAATCTTCATGAAATTGGACTTTAAGCTTATGGATGTGCATATGAAACCTCAATAGGTGTACAACAACATCATCTCCTTTTTTATCTTTAAACAATGGAAGATAAATGAACCAATCACTGCTTGGCATGAGATTTGGAAAACCTGGAATTCTTGCTCTGTCCATAGGAGCATACCTGTGTTGTATTCTTGAACTCATTTTGAAAACAATCAACAACGGAATGGAGTCATCATAAGTGATTTACAATTTTGGATTCTTTAATAAGGGAGTTTTCGTGCAAAATTTGAGCTCAAGATTCTTGAAACATGGAGTCGCCAGGTGAATGATACAACCTTCTTGTGTTTGATCACTATCCACCATCAGTAATCAGATCTAGAACTTGATATGCTTTTCTTAGGAACTTGAAATGTTCAGATTCCCCAGTGGAGTCACCACTATGTTGTCATTCTGTACTTTTGAGGTTGAGGTAGTAAACAAATATGACAACATCAAAACCACTATCGAAGTCTGGATCTAGCCCTACCAACCTCAGAGAGGGATCTCTCTGTAAAATTTAGCTTTGTATTATGTAAATTTTAGGCTAGTTATGATAGTACTGATTGTTTTATTTGAAAGGGTTGGTTGATTAAACTATCATAATTCCATTGGGCTATCGAGACTATAAATTAAATTGAATTTGTCATCAAATTGTTAGAGGATTTTTCACAGGGAAAGCTAGGTTGCACTATTTGGATCTTTTCATAAATTAAATGGATTGTGAAATAACAAAATTTGTAAGGTTTAGTAGAAATCAAGGAGAAATTAAGAATTCAATAATTTGACTTCTCTAGAAAACATGAAAATGACTAACAACCAGAATAGGGTTCTCTAAATAACAAATCCTATTCATCACAGTTTCTGTTAAGTAATTGAGATTTTCATAATTATAAAGAAAAACAATGTTTAAACAAATAAACTGAAGAAACATATCACCATTTAGCACACCACATGAATCTTGTGAAAGGTCCATGTATTATTGATGCTCCAATGCATTGAAAATTTACGATATGCAGAGGAAATTACATTCATAAATCAACATCTCTTACTTCAAATGATGGAGCATTTATAAAAATTCTAAGCTGAAATATCTTGAAAAGTATCAAGATTTGTTTACAAATATCTCAAACTCTCTTACACAAATATAACTGAAATAAATGACATTAAAAACTAATGAATCTAATTAGCACCGTCTTTATAGATTTATGGTGACAAAGAAGAGAATTCCGAATTTTATAGCAACTCTTATTTGATGAGGTGGAATCCAAGTCACTAATTGTCTTTGAACTTTTTCCTCCTGAAATTCTGAAACATAGGGTCCTCTAGTACCTTTTTATATCCCAATCCATACTAATTTTTAGAAAACGGAGAGATGTTTTTTTAAATGATGATGTTGGCAACAAAAACCTCTTTCCATTTTCGAAAATTCATTTGAAAGCACTAACTGGAAACAAGAAAATTTGTTGAAATATACCTGCAAATATCCATCCAAATCTCCCAAATGGTAACAAATATTTGAAAACTAAGAGAGGTTTTTGTACATGGGCATGTTATCAGAAAATACCTCTTTCAATTTTTAAAAGTTCGTTATCAGCTTTTTGTAAACCATGTTGTAAATGACTATTTTGTATATGAAAAAAAAAAATTAACTGACCATGAAACGAGCATATGACGTGGAGGCGTGAGGTGACATGAAAGTGAGGGATGATGTGGAGACATGACATGGAGGTGAGTGGGGACAAATTTCCAAGTGGCAGGTAGTGATTGGTGTGGCAGTGACAACGAGGTCAAACGTTAATTATGTAATGCACATGGTCAAGTGTCAGAATAGGAGTGGAGGGAGCATGTGGGAAGAGCTAGCAGGAAAGGGAGAAGTTTGGCGGATTTCGAAGGGGGTGTAAGGTGGTAAGTGGTATCGGCTAGGGGGCTGAAAAATGTGGAAAATATGCCACGTAAGGATGGGGCCAAGTAGAGAATACTGCCTTTTTGGATCTCCCCGGTAGTAAAGGTAGGATGGAGATGGGGGCAGAAAATAAATGAGTGTCATCGATCGTGAAGAGTGGAGAATCTCGATGCTTTGCCTACGACCTCCTTTAACCATAAATGGAGAAACAAATTTTTTTCCATATGCACCATATTACAATTTTTCATTTTGACTTGCAAGAATATTTTTTGAGTTTCTAAAGGTTTTGACCTTTTTCTAAAATAATTTACAACATAGAATATTATTTGCAACATCCAAATTATAATAATCATCATCTATAATCAAGGAATCCTATAAAAATTATAGGACCCTAACATGGCTGAAGAGAGATTTGGCTCAACCATTCTACAGTCAGGAGGAACGTGGTAGTCCCATCTCCAATTGATTCATTGCATTCATTAATGAGAAATCCATTCCCTTGAATTTCATGTGTAAACATATTGGTGTATTTATGGATTTGACGGATGATATGTTTATTGTATTTATGTTCCTATTATGTGGGTTATATGCATATTTTATGACAACAGCTATGTATGGCTCTCAGCATGTTTTTACTTGTATGTGAATAGGTAATGTGTCTAGCATGTAATGGAGGATAATGGAGAAAATTGCATGAGGGAAAAATGGTTCATAGCGATTCTCAGATCAGTATGAGATCCCTACACTTATTTCTGTTATTTACACCTGTAGATTACACATTGATGATATGTTTGACGAAATGCCTATCATGGCTAATGGGGTTCTGGTTATGATCTTGTTCAGTTTATTTCTTTTTCGATTCCATTTCCTTAAAGTCACCAAGGAGGTTGAATCTTATCCATAGTGGCCTCTCGTCACATGTTTACCCTGGATGGCCAGTTTCTTGGGTATATATAGGAGTAGGGTGTTATAGAGTGGTATCAGAGTTTCCAAGTTCAAACACTTGGACTGGATGGGCTCTATCATAGGTGAAATGAATAACAAAGGTTTACATTTTAGACCTTTCTTTCATATCTGCTATAAATTTTCTTCTATGGAATATTAAAATTTGAAAAATTGTCCATATTTAAGGTAAATCCCACTGATAATGTGGTAAAAATTTCAGATATTGGTCCACAATATGTTAGGAATTATGATCTAAGGATGGTGACCTCCCTGAATGCACATTTAAACAAGCCATGTTGGAATTTATGAAATAACTTATCTTCTATAGGCTTTCAGAAGCTGAAAAATTGTCCACATTGAGGGGACATACCATTGATTATGTGGTAGAAATTTTAGATATTGGGTCGCAATATTTTAGGAGATATGAGTAGAGGGTGTCGTGCCTTCTGAATGCTCCTAAAATCATGCTCAAATAGGTTACACTAACATTTTTGTTATAACTTTTCTTCTGGGCACTCTTAGGAGATGAAATGTTTTCCAAAATGAGGGGAAATCCCATTGATATTGTGATAAAAATTTCAAACATTTATTCACTACATTTTAGGATATATGACCAGTGTAAGATGCAATTTTTGGATACTCCTAGAATTATGCACCAAATAGGATTGTGTTGATATTTTTGTTATAATTTTTCATCTATGAAATCTCAGAAGTTGAAACTTCAACCATAGTGAGGGAAAATACCACTGATCATATGATTCAATTTCCATAACTTGTACTACTACAGTTTAGGGTGTATGCATTAAATCATTCGCTATATTAGTTTGCATGCAAAGTGTTTGATGAAATGTTTAAATGGTTCAATGATTAATTGCATACAAATTGTTTAATAAAATGCCCCAATGAGTACGTTGTTCATGGTTGGGGATAGTATTGATGTGTAATAGTATTGTTGTAGTTGATATATGCTTACTTGTATGCAAATAGTTTGTTGTATTAGTTCTCATGTAAAGTGTTTGAAGAAATGCTTACATGCAAAGGTAATAATGTAGTAGTTGTTTGAAGAAAATGTAAAAGTATGGTAATTTTTTTGAAGAAAATAATTATTTTTTTGGATGGGATAGTATTGTAGTATGATAATATGGATGCAGTTAATCTATGCCTATTTTCATGCAAAGAATTTGAAGAGTTGCATGCAAGGAATTTGAAAAGTTGCATGCAAGGAATTTGAAAATTTGTACGTAAGGAAATGGAAAAGTGGCATATTTTTAGTTATTATGTTACAAGTGGAGTAAGTGCAATTTTTTTCTTTAATCTCATACAAAATGTATGAGAAATTAAAATCAATTTCTTTTCAAGTGTGGTTAAATTTAGTAGACCTTTGCAGATCCCATTTCCATAATTGGACATTAGAGATCGGGCCATTATAGTAGCGTCCTCCTTCTACCTCAGTGTGGACCATGGATAGTAAGGGGGTATGTTTATAGGTTGTTTGAATGCTTGATTAAGTGTGTGATATGTGTTTTTTCTTATAAAATTGTATGAAGGAATGCTCGTGTTTTAATACGGTTGTACTAACACAATATGTGTTGAAACAACTAATATACATTTGTGTGTAAGTGGGTTCTAGTTTCAATATTATGACTATGATTGTGAGTTGATTGCTAACTACGAAATGTTTGTTAGTATTGGTGAAGGCGGATTTTAAATTAATAGACACAATGCCTTGATTTTTGGAACATGTGACTGACATATGTGAGCAGTTGCATGGAAACATGTTTAGTATTATCTTGACAAGGTAATAGTTTATTTATTTATATAACTAACATCTTGGTGAATGTGATAGCACATAATGAGACTCAATTTTGGCAAGGTAAAAAGGTAAAATAAAGGAATTGGGTGAGAATTCCTTTGGCTATGTTTGGAAACCACAATTCCAAATGAATGAGTGCTTTGCATGAATACAAAAAGTTTTCTTAACCTTAATTTTGACTGACATTATGTGGATATGTGTGTAGGAATTTACAGGGTAAGTTCCCCAAACAGAACACCAAAGTACACCGCTCACAAACAGATCATAGATAAATACACCAGTATTTTGACGTGGTTAAAACCCTCAAAAAGGGAAACAGTCCACGGCCTGAGCCAACGCGGCCACTTCAGGCAATTTATTAATAAAAGAATGAAAATTTACATAAGCTTCTCTCGCGGATGGTTTAACCTACAAATGACCCTCCATGCTCTTTAAATAGAGATCATGGACCAATCAGGTGTTAAGCTACGGATCAAGTGTCGGTAATACCGAGGAGAGAATGAACCATCAGATCACTACATATTGTGACCGTCGGATTGTAAGTTACAAAATGTACATAGTAAAGAAACACACTTTACCTAACTCTATACTAGACCAAGTTATACTTAACTATTTCCTATGTGTCAAAATATCCTAACAATGTGTTATATTCATGAATATGTGTTTGATAGGTTGTTATCGTAAGGTTGATATTTGAGATAAGAGGTTGAGTTCTAATATTGTAAAGACATGAATAAAAGCATGAGTTAATGTTGCATGATGTAGGGAATCAAATGACAAAAGAGACTATCATAGATCTTGAAGAAGGCTCGAGCTGAGCTTTCACTCATGAATCCTTGGAAGTACTGGGAAATCATGGGGGTTGAGTCACGGTGTTTTTTGGAAGTCTTGTTCTTTCAGTGTTTTATGATTTATTTATGTTTGATTTGTGGTTTTTATTATGAATGGTTCATGGCCATGCCACTTTGTTTTTGGTGTTGTATTATTGTTGGTTTTCCATGATCTTCTTCTTGTTTGTTTCTTGACCTTCCTTTTATTATTTTGAGCCTTGGGAATTGGTTGAGAAAGAGGAAATTTAATGAAGCTCGTGGAGAGTTGTGTGGTACCTGATAGGTAATGCAAGTAATGCAAGACCCGAATGAAGCTCAATATATGAGTAAGCGCATCGGAAGGTAAGACTATGAAAAATGAATTAGATTGGTTTGGTCCATTGGTGTAAATGGACAGTGGTAGTATAGTCATGAGAAAGGTAATCAGAAAAGGTAAATTAAATGGATCTAAGGAATTAGATGCCTTGGCTATGATGGGAATTATTGTTCTCAATATCGTGCATGTTGTGCATGAATAAAGGAAGTTCTCTTAACCTTGACCTTATGTTATCCGGTAACTTTGTTATGATCATGATTATGTTGATGTTTATATATGTATACATGTATGTATTTATGTTGTTGTCTGAGAAGGTGATGATTGTTTTATGCTAACTATTATATCTTTATGTATCTATGTATCTATGTCACTATCTGACAGGGTCATCAAGAATCATTCTTGTGGAGGAATGATTGCTTATGCAGGCTAATAGTATGAAGAGGTTCTTGGTATCGTGATGAATCAAGTGGAAGAGTAGTCATGACAAATATATGAGGTCAGTGTCATCTGAATATGAATTTATATGCTTTTATTATGCCTATTTTTATGTTATGATAGGTAACACTGAAGGATACACCAATGGAATGAAAGCAGCGTGGTCTACAACATGCTAAGACAAGCATGGATAAGACACAGAAAGTAAGGTTTCTTGGTAAGGACAATGTGGTTTTGGATTATGGTACTACTATTGTGCATATACTATATACATTGTACATGTTTCATATATGATGTGTTCACATTCGGTGTTGTGTATATATAGTGTGTGTACATGTTGTTTATGCAATGTAATGTACAAGATGGTACATATAGTGTTGTATGAATGTTACATATTCAATATTGGGTGTATATGGTGCTATATACATGTTGGATATGAGGTATTGTGTACATATCATACTATTTTCATGATGGATATGCATTGTTTTGTGCATATGGTGCTATGCGCATGTTGGATATGTAGTGTTGTGTAACAAACTCGTCACCTTGTCTTCTGCTAAAATTTTGGGTCATTAAATGATTAAATCTTCCAATCATATCATTCCCATATTATTCTCCATAGTCTTAGCTTTCCAAGGAGATATTGCGAGCTTCATTTGGCTAAGAAAATCTTGAGATATGACTTTCCAAATTTTAAGTGTCAAAATTATTAGAATTATAGAAAAATACATGTGTGTGCCAAAATTTTAAAAAAAAATTAATTAGAAATCCTAATCTAAATTAAATGATTAATTATTAATTAACGATATAATTAAAATTAATTACAAATATTAAATTAATTATATATGGATTAATTAAAAATTAAATTAATTAAATTATAAACTAATTTATTTAAAATATATTAAAAATGATTTAAGTGACTTTTGGGAACTCTTTAACAATCCCGAAATTTATATGAGGAGGAGGAATTTATAATATAAAGTGGGAGGCATAAGGGGTGGATTTTCAGAGTAGGAAAGTTTTGGAAGGATGGTTAAAATAGGAGGTACAAAATTGGAGGATTCAGAAATGGGAAGGGGAATGAGGTGTTGAGTGATATTTTATTACCAAAAGCCATCAGAGTATCGGAGGATTAAGAGGTATAAGTGATTAGAGGTTTTTAAATATTTTTCCCGCAATTCTGAGACATATTTGAGGCTCGAGATTTTTATTGTATCATCAAAGATATGCATATTCCATCAAAGGTATAGATTTTGGGGGCCTATTTAAAAAAATCTAGAAGGGATTTGCAATGGAGACAGATAAGGAGGGAACCAAGGTAATGAATAAGGAATATTTCTGAAATGAATGATTTCTAGAGTCATAACGGATTTCATAGATGTATTAAAATTAATGTTACAAAAGTGGGTGAGCTCTGAAATGAGATGTAATAAGGTGTCGAGGAGGGAGAAGAGATAAGGAGACTTCATAAGTAATCATTTCAGAAGTCTTTTAAAATAGGAGTTACAAAATGTATGTGTTTTGAGGTCTAAGGAGTGAAGGAGTGAGGGAGGTGAGGTGAAGTGGAGCCTACGTGAAGTGGTTCCCTTCCATCATAAACTACAACCACTTGATAATGAAGGTCCCTGTTAGAGTCATTATTTTCATACTATCATCAGTGATCAAAAACCCTCTTTTCATATCATATTAGGGGCCCATTCTAAAATTTTTATCATTCCACCTAGGCCATCATGTAAAACTTTGCTCACTAATGGTAGCCCAAGTTAAAATCACACTCTCTCTCAAAAATTGATATTTGCTGGCCCACCTTCATGTGTCTTACTAAGCATACATTCATTTTAAAAGCTCATTTCATCATCTTTTATGTCAGTTAAGTCCACCTGGAGTCCAGTCATTCAAGGTTCCATTAGGTCACTAGGTTTCATTTTCCAAGGTCCAATAAAACACCATTTCACTGCATAAGGCTAGTGAAGTATGAGAGTGAAGCAAATAATATCCCTTTTTTAGTTAAATAAGGGTTTACAACCATGTAACTATGGTTGCTAAAGTTCCAAATTTGATTTTAAGTAAGAATTTCATTCCAGTTTGTAATTTTATTCCAAAAGAGAGATGTAATAATTTTTATTTATTTATGTAATTTTATGTTTATCATATGTAATAAGTTACTGTTCTTAGTTGTTTACTCAAACTTCATTTCCAATATCATCTAAACAAAAGTCAAAAGTGAACATTGCCAAAGCTTCAGCATCATCCACCTGCAAAGAAAAACGTCAGAAAGCAAATTAGCAAAGAGGTCCAAAAGGGGTCAAATGAAACATGAGAAAGTGGGTTTGAAAAGAAAAAGATCAAATTCACTCAACTATAAAGGGCTTCCTGGCTTCAAACTCACCCTCATTTGCCTCTTACCACTATTTGAGCAAACCACAAGAGAGGCTTTTCACAGTTCAGGGCAAAATTCAGCTTAATAGAGCCAACACTACATGTTTCCTTCTAGTGCTACACATTTCCTCTTGGCGTTGCACATTTCCTTAAGGCACTGCGCGTTTCCTTAAGGTGCTGCATGCTTGCTTGAGGCACTGTGCACTCTGCATTGGCACTGCAGGTTTTTCCAACAACACTCTAGTCACCTCCTCAGCTCCTCCAAAGTTATTTTAACCTCAAATCAAGTAAGTAGCAGCTATAGGATGTTCTTTTCCTCCTCCTCAAGTGAATTCCTAAGTGTTTCAAAGATTTTATTCAAGATTTGGTTTAATTGTTATATCTAAACTGTAGATCTCTCCCCAATAGCTACCTTCCACTCTCATTACCTTTCATACACTTCCCTATATCTTCCTTCCCTTTCCCTAAACCTTTTATATACCTTACTCCCTAAACCTTTATCCCCCAAGCCGTAAGTCCTAAGTGCCACAATAACCTAGGCTCCCAAACCCCCTACATTCCAAATATTTTCTCCCCATCCCTAAACTATCATACTATTTCCCTATATCTCTCTCCATTCCATACATCCTTTCACTCATCTACCTCACATTATCCTTCCCCATTCCCTACTCATAAAGAGCCACATTCCCACTACGTTATACCCCCTAGGGATGATACTAAACACTATGGCAGAGGAGGAATACATACCACATAGTGAGGAAGAGGAAATAGATAGAGAAGAAGACAGGGAATAGAGGAGGCCACATAAAGGAGGCTAGACACATAGGTTTGAGCCCACAGAGCTCAAGGAACTCTTAGCATCGCCTATGACTGTGACATCCTTCAAATGGCTAGGTTGTTATGATTTCTGTGAGCAAGTTCAGGCAGTCCAACATCATCATGAGTTGACTAGGCTCTTCATCTCTAAACTCCAAGACAACCAGGTCAATCTAGTAGGTGTCACATTTACCCTATCTACTTCCATTATATTAGCTGCCACTGGGATTCCAGATGTTGGAGAAAAATGGTTTAAACAGGGTGATTTGGATAGCCATTATTATGAGCCTTACATGAAACCAAGGCACTGAAATGAAAGAAGGGGATATTTTCCTTTTCCACACCTCCTTGATAGATGTGCCCCAATGATGAGGACCATTATGAAGTATTTTTCATGTGAAGGTAGATTCTCCAAGGTCTATTTTTATCATATCCAACTTTTAATGCATTTCACTAGGGTAAAAATGCTCAATATACCCTACTATCTTTTCTGGAGTGTTGAGAAGATGGCCTACATTGCCCAAAAGAGGGAGTACAAAGATGAAATGAAGAGCTTATTTCATCATTCCCTCATTAAAATTATAGTTCTGTATCATCTCAGGGAACTCAACACTGCTTGGAGCACCTTTATAACTAATTCCATATTCATGCATGCATCTGCTCAGAATGTTCAAAACATCCCTTCATCATCTCTTCCTTCCACCTCCATTCCTCCATCTCAACCAATTGATCATTCATCCTCATCTAATGAGTTAGCCACAACATCACCTCCATTATCACCATTTCATGAGCCCATTCATTCACCTAACAAAGATGAAAGCAGAGACCAAGAGCACATTGAACATGGTGAGGTCAGCAAGTCTAAAGTGGTTGATTTGGGCACTGTGACACATACCTATCAAAGAGGACATAGGCAAGTGTTTTCCCCACAAATTGTAGGAGGGGCCTTGCCTTCTTCATTGGAAAAGTAGGTACAGAAGGGAAAGGAAAAGCTATCAGAGGCAAAGATTCAGTAGCAGCAGGAGGACCTCCATGAGACAGAGCATGATTTTCTCTTAGTTTACCTAAATGAGCATGATGAAATTGAGATCACATCCATTGTCATCAAAGAGAAGGAATCACTCATCAATGAGCTCCAAGTCAATTTGTAGAGGGAAAAATATATAATCGCATACTATGAGCAGGAAAACAAGCAGTTTGAGACCAAAAATGAGCTCATGGAGATTAAACTCATCAAGGCAAAGAGAGAGGTTGAAAAGGCCAATATTTTACTTAATGAATCATATGGAGAATATGAAGACTAACTGGAGGAATAGGTGCTAAGAAGAAGGCCAAGGACTAGAGTGCTAAAGAGGGCATTGGAGCAAGAAAAACAGAGAGAGGCTGAGCTAGCTAATGAGCTCACCCTAAATGAACAATTTACCAAAATGGTCAATGAGAACCGGGAATATTAGCTTGAGAGGGTGAACAAACATCTATAAAATCTCCTTGATAAGGCTAAAAGAGACACTGGCATTCAAAGAAAGATGAAAAAGTATTATTGCCGAAGAAACCAAATAGCAAGGGCAAAGCTCAAAGTTGTTAGGGCAAGGATTGAGGCCCTAACTCACCATGAGGAGAAAAAAGAAGATTCACATACTTGAAAAGGCTTCACTCCATGCCTAGCCACCTCAAACACTAGCTTTGTGCTCAATTTTGAAGATCTTTGGCTCATTTTTGGTAAATCTGTCTTTCCTGTCTTTTTAAGGCAATTTTTGTATCAACAGTTTGGTCAAACGCACAGCACCTTAGGCATTGCACACTTTTTAGAGGCAATTTTTGGAGGAATGGCCACCACCATTGGATTCAGAAGGACCAAAACATTCAGGAAAACCATTTTTACTGCCCTGGAAAGAAAAACTGGTGGGTGGAAAAGGCAAAAAACCACAAAAAATCATGTTTCTGCCTCTTTTCTGGACCAGGCGCTGCGTGTTTGAGTAGTCTTGGGAGAATGGAATTTTGGAGGTGTAAATAAATCCAATTCTAGAAACCAAGGAAACGTTTGGAAATTAGACTAGATAAGCTTTCCAATGAGCTATCCTGGGCTAGATTTGGACATCAGGAAGGCAGGTAAAAGTCATATTGAAGAGGGCACTGCACGTTTGACAGTCAGCCTAGATTTTCATTGTTTCTCTGCAATTTGATTTTTACCTATGGGAGATTAATGTTTTGCTAATGCAATTTCTAAGGATGATGTAATTATTAGGTTTTTAATGTTACCTAGGGTAATTTCATTAGGTAAATGGCCTCCATGACTTGTAATGAACCAGTTTGCTTGAGTTAGGGATGAGTCACTTTGACCACCCTACACTCTAGCTATCAGTTCAGTTTTTGTTGCAACTGATCTTCCTCTCATGGATTCAACCCCTAAGGCTAGGATGAGTTGGTTCGAGGCCTATATTATGTAATTTCTTAGTCATTCTACAGGTTGGACTCCATTGGATGCTTTATTAGTGTTTCATACTTTGGCATGGAATATATTGGATGAGTTGCAGCTATTTTAGTGGGATTCCTGTGGCATGGTATTTTGATCTTGTTTCTTCTTCAGTTTCATATGTGTGAATGTTTTGTTCCTTTCATGATCCGTTTAACTTTAAGTATGTTTTATTTTCAGGGTGTGATAAGAAGAATTCACCCTCTATGCTCTGTTTTGGGAAAATCATCATAGAGTGTTTCATTTCTTCAGTTTAAAAAGAACACATGATCTCATGCTCTTTTTAGCATCTCATCATTCTAAAACATTCCATCAATATACTACAAACTGTTAAAGTACTTTCCTACCTTGCCCCATCAGATGTATACAATTCTGATTCTCTTTTGCCCTGACCTAGTTCACTCTCTAACCTAATTCAGTCATCCAGTGACTACCCCAATTAAATCAAATCAACTCAACCCCATGAGCTACTATATCTAGCCTAAAACCCTAATATATATAGCCCTCTTGGTTGTGATTCTTTAGAGAGAGCCCTCTCTGGCTTGGTAGGGCTAGCTACCAAGTCAAAAGGTTGGTTTGTGGTTACCTCAGCTGGACTCTTTCTATCCTTGGATATCTAGAGGAGTGATAACAGTCCCGAAAACATTAAAAACTATGACCACTTGAGTTTTCAAGATTTCATAATTTTTAAGAATTGAAATTTAAATTCTTTTCGAAATACGATAAAATATAATTTTAATTGTTCTACCATCTCTGCTGCATTGGCTCTGTAGGATCATTAGAAAAATAATAATTAATTAAAATCTAATAAAAAATCAATATTTACAATGAAATATACAAAAAAAAATAATATACATTTTGTACATTTTTTAGCCCAGGCAGTAAAAACCATCAAACTCTGGATAAGAGTCATTTGCAAATTGTGCATCTAAATGAGATGAAACAAGAACCAATGGAAAGGTAGCAAAAATAAAATGCAATGAAGCAATCAGAATGGAAATTTGAAGAAAATGAAAATCTAGCAAAATTGTCGGACACTTAACCAAATGAAAATATTAAAAGGCGATTTAGCCAAAATTTATGAAAAGGGTCCCCATTATTATTATGAAAATAATAATTTAAATTGGGGGGTGGGGGGGGTATTTCTCCACAAAAATGGCGACACATGGGGAAGCACCAATTATATTTGGTTAAATGTAATGAATTTAACTTTACCCAAAGGTTAAAAGGGAGGGATCTTATTAAACCGCCAGACAATAAAAAGTTTCCCATCCGTCCCACATTACTCAATTAAGATATATAACTTTAGAAAGATAAGTACTCAAAGCAAACTGAGTCTAAAGTCATGAATTCAAATTTTGGGGATTATCTAATATTTGAGATTACCTCGTATGAAAAATAGAAGAAGGTACAAATAGGAGTTTTTTTATAAAGCATATATCCATCAATATGAATGGTCTCTGACATTGCTTCGTTGCCAACAAGCCTGGTCAGTACCCCAACGAAGTTGTCTTTAATTCCATACAAGTATGACCCCACTTCTAGCGAGTGTCCATAGCCTCCATGGGTTTACTTGTATTTACCATACTTTCCCTTTTGATCAACCCTTCGATAAGCACATTTGCGAGCTAGGTTTCTAGTGTATCTGAGTGACAGAGGTGGGATGGGAAAAGATACTTATGCTAATGGATATAATACTTCCATAATGTTGACTCCATATCCTTCCCCGTGAACATCAAGTCAGATACTTTTATACAGTGGAAGGATGGGAGGGATTCATTGAGTTAAACTTAGATCAATTCTTTCCTTGAAAAGATTAACTATATTACTTAGAAAGGATTCATGTTCCTCCATGAAAAAATATTTAAAGCAAGAGGGATTTACGAGTCCATAAAAATATCACTTGAAGGTAAATGAAACCCATCGAAATAGATAGATTAAAAATTTCCCATGTATGGAAATCAATGTTGGGTAAGATAAATTCCTTGCAAATAAATCTTGGCACTATCACCAAAACTAAACCATAACCAACAGAAAAAAAAAAAAAAGAAGAAGGGAAAAATAAATCCAAACTAAAGCGAAAGAAGAAATCAACAAACTCCAAAAATGTCAAATAAGGAGAAGAAAAATGAAATAAAAACCCCAAATTAAAAACAACTCCAACAAAACTAAGTATACAAATGTATCAACAAAACAGTAAAATGGGACAAGCATGTGTGTGCTCGCCTTATGTTCAAATTTTAATGAATTTTATCCTGTAGAGTTATAGGAAATTAGGCTTGCAAACTATAAAGTAAGTAGAAGTCATGTGATAAAATTAAGCAAAAGGATAAGTTTCTGCCCTTTGCAAATTTTCTTGTTTCAAAGAAAAACCTGCATGAGATCATCTGAATAATTTTAAACAAAAAAAAAGGCTTCTGAAGCAGATTAAAATTCCAGGGACTCCCCAATTTAGTTGATTTGATGAACATCATAACTACTCTTCTAAAACTCAAAATCAAACAACAAGGAGAAGAGTGCCAAATCTTAGCAAGCAAGGGTATGAAAACAAAAATTTGTTGAAGTCATACAAAACAGAGTTTAAGATCAACAAAACTAAAAATAAAATAGAAACAAAAATGTAAAGAAATATAAAAGGATGAAAGTGGGCATATGTGACTTACCATTTAAACAATTTCGTTAAAATTTTACTTGAGAGATATCGATTTTCTCCAACAAAATAGGTTGTATTCTATGAAGTTATGATTGACCCAGAATCATAACTTATTAAATCTAAACTAGAGTGAGAAGTAATACTAGAAAAAATAATGATTCATGTTCAAGGAATCTGAAGTAAGAAAAATTCATCAGTAATGAGAATGAATATGTGTTTCTTTATGAATTGTAGCAACAATTATTCTCTTTGTCTTTTCAGTTTTCATATCAACTCCAAGTTTTTCATAAAATTGAGATCAAGCCCAAACCTATGTATTACTTATGTGTATATGGAGAGGACTTGAATTTTTGCATGGTAAATATGGAGTGATATTTCAATAATAAGAAGACCACAAGAGAATTTGCAATTGACCAAGATCCATTACCTTTGCATGTTCCGAATTTATCAATTGACTACATTACCCTAGTGGCTTCTCAAGAATGCATTCAAAAGAAAACGAGGATGCAAACTAAATATGACCGAGATGATGAGATGAGCATCCAATAGTAAGATAAAGACCAAAATTTAAGTGAGCCACAAGTGATGAACTTTTCATTAGCCACGAAGATTGTCGTGTAGAGTAAAAAGACGCCCAACTATACATGTGAGGATGTATGTCCAATGAAGGCAGAACAATAATATCCTTGTGCACACACCATAAAGAATGAATATCCCTAAAGTCATTGAGTCATCTAGAGAAATGAATGCTTGGATGTTGGAATAAATTATAATTAAAAACACATCCAAGTTCTCGAATACCATCATAACTGATGCAGCAAAGCTACAATCTAAAATCAATATGCACGGACCTATAGGTTATGGGCCCAAAAAACCTATCAAAAGCATTATTAGCTTAAAACCCTGGCAACACATAAAATTAGAACCACACAGGAAACACTGGAAAAATGTACTGCACCACATAAGGCCGGACTTCAAAAGCATTATGCCCGCATCTATAAATTTCTTGTGTCTGCTCTTTTCACCCAAACTCTATTAATCAATCTCCACTGTCCATTGCATTCATTGATCCAATGGTTAACGTTACACCCGATCAACAAAACTAATCACTGATCCTCCACAATCGATTAACTCGTGAAAGATCCAACGGTTCAGAAGGATATCGGGGACACAACTTGCAGAGAGAGTACCTGCCTGAAAAGCAGTTTCATCTCACCTCCTCGCTGCTACGTGTCCTCCACTGAATGGAATCGGAGGCCTTCCTCGAAATACCGTTTAATGCTTTTTGTCCACTTGATATACCACTCTCATTGTTTAAAACCCGCTCTTCTCTTAATTAATCTTGCGATGCAATATATGGTAATCCAACGGTCGGGAAAGGTTCACTCCGTTGGTTCAAACTGGAATCAACGGCTGAGATCTTATTCGACTCAACACTGTTAAAAGTACAAAGGCCCGCGATTTTTCTATTAACTCTATGTTTTCTATTACGAAGCGTGAAAACAGAGAAATCATCAACTCTATCCTGAATACAAAGAAACAAAAGCACAACGAGGATTTCCACAGGCTTGATAATTAATCACAAATACAACATCAATTATTCATAATAAAAGAGATTACAAAGTCTCGGCCTTGGCCGGATTACACAATAAAAGACGTCTGTTTCAAAATATAATCCACAGGCTATTCTTGCTCTCGCTCCACTCTATCCTCCTTTCATTACATTTTTTCCTTCTTTTTATCAATCGAACATCACTCTATTCTGTGTGTGACAACTCAATCCCTATTTTTAATAAATCTAACAACAAATCTCTAATTCCTAGCTCTACCACACACCTATGTTAACAACTTATCTTTGAACCTACTATAAGACAATTTCTAACTATTACAATAATGATATACAACCCATTTCTTGAGAGATCCAACCCTCTCAGTAAAACTAACTTTTGACCAATCAGGTCAATGGAATTCAACTTGTTTAGCCACAACATGTGAACAAAATTTCACATTGCTGACTAAGTCCGGATGCTCCTGCATCAGACTCATGGGGAAGAAAAGAATCTTCCTTCAAACTTTCAGGACTTACTCCATACTTTTGCAATTCTGCTGTTGTCAACCAACTAGCATCCTCCACTGGATGTCCTTTCCAATTGACTAGATATTGAAAATAATTCTGTCCTCTAGTTCTTTTGGATACTCTTTTCTCCAAAATAACTTCAACTTCTTTCCTAACTGTCTTTGGCATTTGTTCTTCCCAGTTGACAGTTTGAACTTCATCTCCTATAGTTTCCTCTTGTAGCTCTATCTTTGTCTCCTTATATGGGTACAAATCTACAACATTGAATATAGGTGATATCCCAATCCCTTATGGCAATTCAATTTTATAAGCATTACTTGAAAACTTTCTTACAATTCTACATGATCCTATCTTTTTCATTTTCAGTTTATTGTATGTTTTAACAGGAAACCTTTCTCTTCTCAAATACACCATCACTAAATCTCCCACTTGGAATTATTTCTCTCTTCTTTTCATATCTACCCTCTATTTGTATGTGTCGCTACTTTAATGTAATCTGCCTTTGACATCTTCTTGTAGTCTCTGCATCCGTTCTGAAACTCTTCAGCTTTTGCACTTCTTGTCTCTTGTTTACCTAAATTTCTAAACTCATACACCCTCTTGGTTTCATTCCAAAAACAATCTAAAATGGACTCATCCTAGTACTTTGGTTTGGAGTATCATTATAAGCAAATTCAGCTTGAGCTAGTGCTAAATCCCACTGCTTAGGATTTTGATACACTAAACTTCTCAATATGTTTCCCAACCTCCTGTTTACTATCTCAGTTTATCCATCTATTTGAGGATGGTATGTTGAACTAAAATTGAGGTTAGCTCCCAGTTTCTTCCAAAGTGTTCTCCAAAAATGCCCTACAAACTTTGTATATCTATCAGACACAATACTTACAGGCAATCCATGTAATCTTAAAATTTCATCACTAGTCTTCTTACGAGCAATGAAATGTGCCATCTTGGAAAATATATCTACTACAACATAATGGAATCATTCTCCCTTTTAGTTTTAGGTAAGCCCAAAACAAAATCCATGCTAGCTGCATCCCACGGTTGGTCTGGTATTGGCAATGGCTAGTACAATCGTGTATTCTAGCTTCTCCCTTTAGCATGCTGACATATCCCGCACTTCTCAACAAATCTCTTAATATTAGTCTGCATCTTTGGCCAATAATAAAAATCATTTATCTATGCAAAGGTTTTATCTTATCCAAAGTCACCAGATAATCCCCCACTATGTTTCTCCTTTATTACGTTTTCCCTCATAGAACATTTGGGAATTCAAAACTTGTTATTTTTAAACAATAACCCTCCTTGAATAAGATAATCTAACCACTGACTTCTATTATGAACTATTGGATTTTGAACTGATATATAGATATCTTTGAAATCTGCATCATCTTTATACATTTCAACCGTTTCTTCAAATCCTACAACACCAGTTTGAATTCTTGCATAATAAAACTTACCTTGCTCAATGCATCAACGACTTTATTTGACTTACCACTCTTGTGTTTTATCACAAAAGTAAAGATTTGCAAAAATTCTACCCACTTGGCATGTTTTTGGTTCAACTTCGGCTGGTTATTAACGAACTGTAAGGCATGATTGTCCAAGTACAATATGAATTCCTTTGGGAGCAAATAATGTCTCCATTTTTTCAAGGCTTGTACAATAGCATAAAATTATTTATCATAAGAAGAATACTTCTTCTTAGCTTCATTTAGTTTCTCACTAAAGTATGCTATTGGTCTTTGTTCCTGACTCAAAACTACTCCAATTGCAACTCCACTAGCATCTGTTTCAACTTGAAATACCTTTTCAAAATCAGGTAAAGCCAAAACTGGTTTCTCTGTGATTTTCTCCTTCAACAACTTAAAATTCCTGTCTACTACTTCTGTCCACTTGAATGGTTGATTAGTCTCCTTGATTTTTTCAAGAATTGGTGCACAAATCTGACTAAAACCTCTGATAAATTTCCTATAAAAGCCTACAAGACCATGAAAGCTTCTTACCTCGAATGTGTTCCTTGGAATAGGTCAGTTCCAAATTACTTGGACTTTTTTTGGATCCATTTTCAATCCTTCTTTAGAAACTACAAATCCCAAGTAAATTAATTCTTCCTTCATGAAACTACATTTCTCCAGATTTATTAGTAGTTTCTCTTTCTGCAGAGTTCTTAGAACCAACTTAAGACGCTCTAGATGTTCTTCTTTACTTCTACTAAAGACTAGAATATCATCAAGATAAACAGTAACAAGCTTGCCTGCATATTCCTTCAAAACTTCATTCATCAATCTCATGAATGTGCTAGGTGCATTAGTGAGTCCAAAAGGCATCACTAACCACTCATATAACCCACTATTTGTTTTAAATGAAGTCTTCCATTCATCACCTTCTTGAATTCTTATTTGATGATATCCACTCTTCAAATCTATTTTAGTAAAATATTTTTATCCACTCAAGCAATCCATTAAATCATCCATGTGTGGCAAAGGAAATCTATACCTGATAGTGATCTTGTTTATAGCTCTGGAATCTGTACACATTCGCCATTCACCTCCTTTCTTTCGACTGAGTACTGTTGGTACAACACATGGACTAAGACTTTCTTTGATTAGCCCCTTATCCATCAGCTCCTACACTTGTCTTCCAAGTTCTACATTCTCTTGAGGAGTTAATCTGTATGCTGCTTTGTTTGGCAAAATTGCTTCTGGTATTAGATCAATATGATGACTAATACTCCTGATCGGCGACAATGCATTTGGAAACTCATCCACAACAATATCAGCAAAATCATTCAACAAAGTTTTGATTTCCTCAGGTAAATCGTTTAAGTTTGTGGAAGTCAAAATTACCTTAGGTCTCCCTATGACAGCAAAATGCATTTCTTCACCTTTCTCAACCTCTTGTAACAGCTCCTTCCCACTCATCACCATAACAATACTTCTAGGTGTTCCTTTGTCAGTGTCGTCCTTCAAGGGCAGCAATGTATGTTTAGTTCCATCCTTCCCCAGAGTATAAGTGTTCCTCCTCCCATCATGAATATCTTTTCGATCAAATTGCCACTGTCTCCCCAGCAATACATGGCATAAAGCCATGGGCATTACGTCACACAATATCACATTTTTATATGTACCAATTTGTATCTCAATTTTCATTTTTCTGTCACAATAATATGATGTCCTTTCTGTAACCATGACACTTTGTAAGGAGTAGGGTGTATTGTCTTTGCTAGTCCGAGCTTGTCCACCATCTCTATAGAAACAAGGTTTTAAGTGCTTCCACTTTCAATTAGTAATTTACAACACTTACCTTTTGATTTACAGGTAGTTCTAAATAAATTCTTCCTCAGTGCTGGTTCTTCAATCTCCTTCTCTGTGTTAAGCAAGGTCCTTCTCAATAATAGGGATTCTCCTACTTCAGGGGGTTCTTCCTTTTCCATAAGTCAAGGTGTTTCTGGCTTTGCCTCAGCCACATTTGCATTCCTCTAACTTGCTGGTTTATTATGAGGACAGTCCCATGACACATGTCCCCATTCTCCACATGTGTAACATCGAACATCTCTTCCTCGGCCTCTTCCTCTGGGTGCAAATCTTCCTCTATTAAATTCTCCCCTTTGTGGTGGTCTACTACTTGAGCTTCTTGCTTCATGTTGATGTTGTTATCCCCTTGGTTTGGTAGTTCCTCTACATCTTACTGAGTTTCTTCCTCTATTCCTCTGATTTTGTTTTCTCAACATCTTCTCTTCTGCCTTCAAACCTGCTTGATAGGCATCTTCAATAGTCTTCAGACTCAACAAGCTGATCTCATCCTAGATGTCATACCTTAAGCCATTGATATATCTAGCTACCTTATCCATGTCATCTTCTGCATGTCCTACTCTAATACTCAATCTATAAAATGCTTTTGTGTATTCCTTAATAGACATTCCTTTTTGCCTTAAATTTTGCAATTGTTTGAAAATATTTAACCAATAATATTTAGGCATAAATTTGGCTTTCATTTCTCTCACCATTTTTTCCCGTTGCTTGATCTTGGACTTTCCTTTCCTCGTTCTGGATGTCTATAATTCATTCCACCAAATAGCTGCATGACCTTTCAATCTGGTAACTGCAAATTTCACCTTCTTTTTGTCGTCAACTTCTTCTTCATAGTCAAAATATTTGTCCAATGAATTGATGCAATCCATTCGCTCTTCTGCATTGAAACTCCCTTCATACGTAGGAATTTCCATCTTTGGATTTCCTCCTACTCTCCCCAATATCTTGATAACTCTGTTAGTTTCATTTTCCTCCTCTTCTTCTTCCTCAGAAGATTCTTCTTTAGTATTGTCAGCTCCTTCATCAGGTTTTCTTCTCTGAGCAGTCTCAATTGTTTTCATTCTCATACGCAGACATCGGATCTCTTCTAGTAGTACTACATTTTGCTTCAGGTCTTCCTCGACCAATTCCAACTCCTCTCCTTGGCAACATTTTTGTTGCAATCAACCTTAACTTCTGCTCGGATACCACAAATGATGCAGCAAAGCTGCAATCTAAAATCAATACGCTCGAACCTATGGGTTATGGGCCCACAAAACCTATCGGAAGTGTTATTGGCTTAAAACCCTGGCAACACATAAAATGGGAACCACACGGGAAACACTGGAAAAATGCGCTTCACCACATAAGGCCGGACTTCAAAAGAATTATGCCCGCATCAATAAATTTCTCAAGTCCACTCTTTTCACCCGAACTCTATCAATCAAACTCCACCATCCGTTGCATTCACCGATCCAATGGTTGATGTTACACCTGGTCAACGAAACTAATCGTTGATCCTCCACCGTCGATTAACTCATGACAGATCCAATGGTTCACACGGATATCAGGGGCACAACTTGCGCGGAGAGTACCCGCCTGAAAAGTGGTTTCCTCTCACCTCTTCACTGCTACGTGTCCTCCACTGAATGGAATCGAAGGCCTTCCTCTAAATACCATTTACCACTTTTTGTCTGCCCGATATACCACTCTCACTATTTAAAACCCGCTCTTCTCTTAATTAATCTTGCGATGCAATATATGGTAATCCAACGGTTAGAAAAGGTTCGCTTCGTTGGTTCAAACTGGAATCAACAACTGAGATCTTATCCGACTCAACACTGTTAAAAGTACAAAGGCCCATGATTTTTCTATTAACTCTGTGTTTTCTATTACAAAGCGTGAAAACAGAGAAATCATCAACTGTATCTCGAATACGAAACAAAAGCACAATGAGGATTTCCACAGGCTTGATAATTAATCACACATACAACATCAATTATTCATAATGAAAGAGATTACAGAGTCTCGGCCTTGGCCTGATTACACAAATAAAAGACCTTTGTTTCAAAATATGATCCACACAATATTCTTGCTCTCGCTCCACTCTATCCTCCTTTCATTACATTTTTTCCTCTTTTTATCAATTGAATATCACCCTATTTTGTGCCTGACAACTCAATCCCTATTTTTAATCAATCTAACAATATATCTCTAATTCCTAGCTCTACCACACACCTATGATAACAACTTATCTTTGAACCTAAAATAAGACAATTTCTAACTATTACAATAATGAAATACAACTCATTTCTTAAGAGATCGAACCCTCTCAGTAAAACTGACTTTTGACCAATCAGGTGAATGGAATTCAACTTGTTTAGCCACAACATGTGAACAAAATTTCACATTGCTGGCTAAGTCCGGATGCTCCTGCATCAGTAACATGGAAGTCAATATTGAAGAAAGAATCATGAGATAAAAATGTAATCAATGAGGATTCCATATGAGCATGGTGATTGAGTTGAATTGAATGAGTTGGCCCAAGGCATATGAGATTAAAATAGTCCAATATCTCACAACTCCAAGATATTGAGGAGGCTCAGTATAGAGGGAAATAGGAAATATCAAAAGAGAAATCTCGTATTGTATGTAAAATAAACCTCCGAGAAAAGGAGTATGAGATGAATAGATAAGAGTGAGGAAGAATAGAATCTCGTATTAGAAATCTTGGAAACAATTTTGAAATTAAATCCTCTTATGAGATCCTAAGATCATAATGTCTAAGCAAAGTCAGTAAAGTGAGGGCCATTTTCTATATTAAGCATAATGGGCATGACAATTGAGGAAAAGGTCACATGCATCTCCTTCTAGAAATCTTGGAATGCATTTTAAAATTCTTCCGATAAAATGTGCTTCCAAGGTTCTGAAGTATTAAGTTCTTAGATGATAAAATCTTAGAAATTATTTTAAAATACGTCCAATATAATATGGACCCGAGAGTCTGATAAGCTTGAAAATTCGATGTCTCAAAGAAAATATCTCAGAAAATGAAAAGCAGAAGATTGGGATTCCAATATTAACCATTTATAGGGTTTGAGTCATCTCAAAAGAATGAAATGTGACTAAAATGGATGTAAGATAAATGAGTGTAGTGCAAAGGTTCAAATGAACTCGGAAAATATAATATTCAGAATGGATAAATGTGGATAGGAGCACTTTTACAACTGCTAGAATATTTTTGAGCAACTTTCCTTTGCTTATGGGCCTTCTTTAATCTAAAATGCGAGAAGTTGTAGACCCACAACAAATCTGAACAAGAAGGAGTTAAGGGCTTGATTTTAGCTACATAAACGATTATTGGCTCATCTCATGAATTTGAAAATAAATGAAATATCTAGAGAAGTACTAATACAAAGTACAAAAATTCTCATGAGAAAGCAAATACTTCCCTAAACATGTTAATGGTCTGGAAAGAGCTGGTTGCTCGCTTATTTCTAAATCTAATTAAATTGGCTAAAAAAAAAAGAAAATCAAATCTCCAAATCAAGCCAATGAAGATCTGCAAAAGAAGAAAAACATAAATAAGAAGTAAACTATGAAAAAAGAGAAAAGTAACAACAGATGAACATGAACATGTCTATGCATACCTAGAAGAATCTGATTGTAAATTTACCTTATAAATCTCGACATTATCCTACGTATTATCTTTGATTTTCCATATTGTTAAAATCAACTACTTATTTAATCTAAATTAGCCATTAAGTAATGAGGTATTGATTTGCATTTACTTCATAATAATATTGAGGGACAAGAGTGGGAAAAGTGATCATATAGAAATGTTTGTGAATTGAAAATTGAATTTTTCTTGATTATAAAATTTTCTTTAGAACTTCAATCTTCCTAATTTTCTTTGAAAATTTCAACAATGTGATAAGGATTCACCAAGAAGAATAAGCAAGTGCAACATAAGCGTAATTTAAAAAATCGTACTTTTCGAACACTCTAAGCATCATAGGCTCATTATATGTTTATTAAAAATATACAATAATGAAATAAATACAAATGGGAGGGGAAACTAAATCTAAATTAAACTATCCATAATTGTAACTGCACAAGAGAAAATATGACTAAGTATAGTCATAATTCCAATGTAACCATTCAAGCATTTTATTTTTTGCTGCCATGTTTGTACAAGTCACACATCAGTAACAAAAATACAATTATAATTAAACCAACAAAAATAAATCTGACTGTAGTATGTACACTTATTGCTAACATATTTATCAAAAGAAGTTATTTACAATCACCTTCTCTTGAGTAATTTCCTCCAACCAGATCTCTATGGGATCTTTAAAATAAGGATGAATATTTGACAGATAATAAAAGAGGTTACATGAAAGAGAGGTTGAACAACCATGAAACAAGTCATAAGTCAAACTATTATCAATTTTCTATGAAAATGAAGCTTTCAAACAACTTTGAAATGGACTAGTGAAGTGTGGATGGAGGTTTAGTGCATACGTCATAAGATCTTCAATTGGATTAGACAGTTGGTCATATTGGATCAATGCAGTCACAAGTGTTGATTCATGCTGAAAATGTACTCTAGAAGGAAAAGTAAGCTAACAAGATGTAACCATCAAATGGAATTGGAATATCAAAAGGTCTTGATGATCATGATCTAAATTTTGAGATTCTTCTTTACATTATGGCAATGCATATTGTGAATTTTCAATAGTTGATATCTCAATATGCTAACAAATGACATCTAAAAACTAAAAAATACAAACACAATAGAAATATGAAATCAAACAAAATAGATGAAGGGAAAATAATGAAATCAACTCATAATTTAGAATACTTATACAATTAATGTTACATCGCAATTGAGATTGATTTGAGAGAACTTCCTTTTCACAAGAACTAGCCAGGATAGTACAGTTAGAAAGGTCATCAACATCAGCTTGTGAAAGAGGGAAACATTAGTTTCATGAATAGGAGTGAGAACTTGATAAAAAAATATTGGGATGGATTCTTGAATGTCAAAATCACGACAATGATTAAATTTTTGAAAATGAGAATTTATTGATAGAATTTCTAAATTGGAGTTTTCTTAATTTTCAAATATGATTTGAATTTGATTATGAGGATTTTTTGGGGATAAAGATAAATCAACATCCTAAATGTCAAAGTAATCATCATAAATGACTTCACAATATTCACCAGAATTCTCTTCATTCTCATACACTGCATCAAAACAAGGAGTATTGAGCACATGCTAATAAATGTCAGAAGAATTATCAATAATTGTCTCTCTACCTTGATAAAAACTAATAGGAAATTCATTTATATCAGCCTCCGTTTTTATTTAAACAACATTAATGCAAAATAAAGATGAATTTATATAAGAAAAAATATCAGGATAAACGAAAAAATGAGAGTTAGAAGCAATGAACCTGAAAATTTTAAAAATTTTAGATTCTTGATCATTCATTTAGGTAGTTATGCTTTCTTGAAGATTGTTGCTTGGCTTCCTTGCATTTTGTATTTGATCAACATGATCATATTCATCATTTTTTGTAACTGATTATACATTATTGTAATCTTCAATTTCTTCTTGTGCTTACTAATTAAGTAACTGATTTTCTAAATAGATTTCATGCTAATTGTCAGATTTTGTGGCAACTTGTTCTTTAAGTTTATTACTGGTATCTTCTTGCAATTGATTATCAAAATTTTCCAACATTTTTGATAGTGATTCATTAACATGTAGGATACTATCATGATCATCGTTAATTCTATAAGAGGTGTGCACCAAATGAAGGAATTTATCATACATGGCAGAGGCAACTTCATCATGATTAGTATGCACCTCCATATCAAAATTTCCAATCATGTTAATAAAAGTTGAAGAAGTAAATCAAATCTTCCAATTGTTTCATATGGATTAGGAATTCAAGGAAGGGAACAAAAATATTCAAAGCATTCCAACAATTCAAAATATGAAGGTTTATGAAAAAATGTATGAAAAAATCATTTTCAAACCTTCATAAATCTTCAAGTTCATCACATACATGTTCATAATCATAACCATCAAATTCATAAAGAAATTTTGTGATAAATTGATCCCAATTGGGAATAGAGGGAATTGGAAGAGATTGACACCATTTTTTCACTTTTGCAGATAATGTAAGAGTAAAAATTCTACATAAATACCTTCATCAATATTATGAAAAGCAAAATTTGCAAAATTTTGAATAAACTGTAAGACATGATAGAATGCAGAAGCATTATTTTTACCACTAAATTTTAATTTTAACAAGTGTATTACTGTTTCAGTGGAGTATTGGTGAATGCAGGTCCAGAGATACAACTCCAATTGGGAAATTTGGGAGGAGCCATTGTGATTAAATAAAAACTTTAAAATACTAAAACTCCAAAAGACAACATGTCATCAGCCTGTTGTCATTGTGGTGTTGGCATGGATGTCAACGAGCTCTTGGTGCTGCTGGTCATATGCATGAGTGATGGATACATGATTGGTGATGGTCTTGTTAGTTTGCATTGATGTCAACATCCTATGACTAGATCTAGTAGAGGTGATGTTGTGGCTACTAAGGAGATGGTTTCCAGACATGATGTGTTTTTTTTGTCGATATTCAGACATGATGTGTTGGTTGGAGATGTTGCAAGATGATGGTGAGATTCTCATGGTGTGAGATGCTATTACTATAGGTGGTTGGAGTGTTAATCCCTTAGTGCTGCATATGTTTGTACTTGTGTTGGAGACATTGGTTTGTTGTTGCATGTGATGGTTTGAGGATGCTTTTGTTGGATGTGGCTCCACCATTGTTAGAGGAATTTGTATTACATGTTGATGATGTTGCGGGACTTGAGGATGCTACTATAAAGGATAGAGATGTTTCTACAGGTGTCAGATATATTGAGGTTTATGCTTGAGGAGCTAGAGGTGTTGGTCTTGGTGCTAAGGTTGGTAGAATAGGTCTAGAAAATCATAGAATTGTTACCTGCCTATTCATTAGTTGCAGACCTATCTCAAAGGCTTGGAGGAGTGCGCAAGAGCTAGGGAAGATGATGGATCAGGTGGTAGAGGTTCTGGACTGAAGAACATATGTTTTACTTCAGTTTTAGGCCCAGTTGTTGAGTATGGTGTTTGGATAGAAGTAGTAGTTTTGGATTCGATTTTTTGGGAAGATGAAGATGAAACTCAAAATTATGAGACATGGGTTTTGTGCAAAATGGATCAAATTAATTTTTTGATGAGTATTTTTCCAAAATTTGGATTTATTGAGTTAAACGAAAGGTTCTTTGAAAGCAATTCTCATAGATTTTATGTTGTTAAAACATGCCAAATCAAAAATTCACTAGATAAAGAAGTGATAGTTTTGCGGATGGTTTTATCGGTAAATGAGATTGAATTGAAAAATTATGAGACATGGGATTTGTGCCGAATAGACCAAATTAGTTTTCAAATGAGCAATTTTTTAAAATTTGGTCTAGATTAAGAGAAACGAAAGGTTCTTCAAAGGTAATTTTCACATATTTATTGTTGTGGCCATTTTCCAAATTGTCCCAATTACAATTCCAGATTCGATTTGCTTCCAGAAAGTAATTAAGTTTGAACTTAACAAAAAGGGCTAGTCGAATTAGTGATTAATTTGGTCTATATGCCTTCCTCAACCAAATCTGAAGCATGTGAATATGATTATTGAGCTCAGAAGTTCTGATTAATTATTGAGTTGAGCACTTGAGTTGATCTATGTATTGGAGATAGCTCATTGTGATATGATTAATTTTGGTGGAGACGAGTTGTGAATGTGTGAGTGTGGAGAAGAGTCTGCAAACAACATGTGCCTCATAGTATGCTAATTTTTTGAGTTAGGTTGCAGTGACAACAATACAAAGCTGAAACACATTTTGGCCATTATGTTTATGCAGTGAGTTTGTTGTTGGTGTGTGATTGCAGTAGTGATTGAGGAGATTGCTTTGCTCCTTGTGTGGAGAATTTTGTTTGGAGTTTTAATGGAAGCTTGTGTTGCAAATATCATTTGATAGAGCTTTGATGTTATATTTTTGCAGTGCTCATGTTTAAAATGTCTTAGGAGATCAATTTGAAAATAGATGAAAGGAGGCTCACATGGAGGTAGTGAAGGCATGGAGGCTTTGAGTAGGCAGTGACTTGGTGGATTCCTTAGAGAGAATAATTTTATCCATCCAATAAGAGTTATATATTCTCATCAAAGTGGGGCAAGGATCGACTGATCATGGTGGCCTTCAGCGGATGGTAGTCTGTAGATACGAGAGAGAAATAGGTTCCTATCTAAAAAGACTAAAATAATGTGAAAGAAGTAAGTCGTCAAGGCTCATTGGAGTGAGCTTATCCATGTGTATTTTTCTTGATGACTAATAAAATAATTGAGCAGCACAATAGTAGTAGGGTGGTTTTTTTTTCCCAGCATGGGTTTTCCACGAGAAAAATTTGTGTTGATGTGTTGATTGATTTTATGGTTGCATGTTTATTTGTGATGCACTAATCTTTAATTATGTGTTTCAGTTTATGCATGCTTAAAGATTAAATAATTGGAGAAAAAGTTTAAAGTGCCTCCTAACGATTCACACCCCCCCCCCCCAAAGTAGTGAATATATTTACAACAATTGGTATCAGAGCGGGGCTCTTGGTTGTAGCTTGATCACTGGAGAGTAGATCTAGTTTTTTTTTTTTTTTACCAAAATGATTGTCCTCACTACTGCAAATAACAAGGTATGGTACAAAATGTAAAATATCAAATTTTATCTTGTGGATCTAACATTTGGAAAGTAGTGTGTGAAGGTTGTGGCAAAGATCCAATTCCAGATGAAGTTTTGCAGCAGGATGCACAAGCATGATGTATAATCTATGAGAATCTTTATAATGATGATATGAAGATACTAGTGTGTTTGGAAACATGCTAAAGAGATGTGCGTCAAGATAGAATCAATATTTGGAGATGGTACCAGAAATGGTTTTGAAAATGAGAAGAACAACAACAAGAAGAAGAACAAAAATAAGAATAGGAATAAGAGCCTCCAAAAACAAGAATCTCAACCACAAGCATCTCATTCTCCCAGTGCACATGATTCAGCAGATAATGAGAAGAGATCGTAAAATCTTGCACCTAAAGGTATAGAAATTAATGATTTTCTATTCAGTTATAATTTTGATGATTCAGATTTAAATCATGTTGATGCGCATAGTAAAGATGAGAATGATGTTGAGATTTTTAGAGTTGAGATTTCTAGACTAACAATTGCATGCATAGATCGAGAAAATTGTTGTAGATATATTATGATAAGGAGGCCAAGCTCATACAGGGGATAGTGAGTTTAAAAATTGAAATGGCAGAATTTGAAAGAGTTGAGGAAGGAATGAGCAAACAATATCAAGTAAAGGTAGAAGAGGTTAAGAAATTAGAAGATGAAATTGTTTCCTCGAGAAAGAAGTGGAAGATGGAGAAGAGTACAATGGCCCTGGATAATTTGCTTGAAATCCAAATATCACCATTGGATAAATCTAGTCTTCGATTTCGAATGGGTGAATCTAGTTTGGATGTTGGTAAGAACATCAAAGAAGAACCCAAGAAACCTGTTGTAAGCAATACCAGTAGCAAAAATGAGAACCAAGGAACCAAGAAGCATATCCAGCATCCAGTTAGCAATCAAAAGAACTAGAAATAGAAAAATAAGCAAAAACAACAGCGAATCAAGCAACAGAACCAACAACAAAGTAGAAAATATTAAGGAGCATCTACATTCAAAAGATCCTTTTCTCTTAAATATGTTCATGGCAACTCCATTAGATTTCAAAGGAATCAAAGTCCTTTCATTCCTTTGATGCATGAGATACAATGCTACAACTGTCATAAGTTTGGGCATATTGCAGCAAATTTTTGGAACAAAATGTATAGACCATATCAGCAAATATTCTAACAATATCAATAACCAAGGAGAATGGCCAACAAGTATACTTTTGATTTTTATGGTTATTGTAACTCATGTCACTTTTTTGGCCATAAGGAAATATATTGTAGGTCTAACCATTGGAGGAGAGAAAAATTTCATGCACGGTTTAGATTTGGCATGAGCAGAAGAAGAGTTGATCCTCTTAGCCATGTGGAGTTCTATATTGGCCATAGATTTGGCCATATGGTACGAGATTGTTTTCCGCCCCGCTACTCAAGGAAAAATCGTCAAAAACAGCAAAAACGAAGAGAATCCAGCACCAAACCAATGAAGGAAGAGAAGAAGCAGATAAAGGGAAAAAAAGCAACACAATACTATGTGGAAGAAGAAGGAGCTTCATCTCTTCAACTAGTGAAGAGCATTGCCTCCTACAATCCATGGCTATTGCATGCATACTTATTAAGGACTGCAAATTATGAGAGGTGCATAACCTCAGGGGAGTGTATGATGGAGTTTGTAGTAGCATATGATGGTTTCATTTCAACCTCATGTGCATTCAGGTCCACAGGATTAGCCTGTCTTATTGGAGGTGAAGTGTATTTTTATGTATGATCTATTTTCTTCCAGTTTATCTATCAGTTGGATCAAATATGTTGTTACTGATAGTTTTTGGAGCAACTGCATGTTGGAGTGTTTATGATGTGTTTGTTGATATGGTAGCCATATAGTTACTCTATGTGCATTGTCTAGGTGTGATGAGGGATCTCACATTCAGGGGGTGCATTTGTTCTTCCAAATGGTTTTGGAATGTGTTGGAATTATGTTTCAGGAAGACTTTTGTTGCTACTACCACACATTACGTGTTGGATGAGAAAGTATGGTTGTATCACAATTTTGGCATTGATTTTGTTGCAAGATTGTATGCTTGCATGACATAGTTGGTATTTTGATGATGATCTTACTTCTAGATCATGTTTTCTATATGTTGTCATGCATATGTTACTGCCATGGAGATTAGATGTTGTGTTGGAGTTAGTTCATCTAGAGTATGCATTTTATTGGTCATGCTTACTATTCTAGATGCATCATGTCGCTGCTCATGATATGTATTTGGATGGTTTAGTTATGATGATTGATGCTCATATATGGAGTATAGTTGTGTTGTTGCTCACCGATTTGATGCTTATGCCTCATTAATGATATATTTCTCACCTTTGATGAGGATAAGTATTAGCTACTGCCTATGATGCTTGGTATGTTGGATGTTGCTGCTTGGACATAATGATATTGTTGCTGCTACTACCTATGATGCATTATGTTGTGGATATATTTGTTTCTTCTTAAGACATATCCCTATGTTTTTGCTATTAGTTGATTTTTTGTTTGATGCACATATGGAGTATGATGGTGATGGCCCCATGCACTAGCACGTGTTCTGGTCAGTGTTCCTATTTATATTGCTATATTTTGAGAGCTTATGTTATAGCTCATAGAGGTCATGTGGTTGATTGATATTCCATATATTGATGATGCCATATGGAGCATATGTTGATGCCCACTGCTACCATGTTCACAATTATTTCATGTTTTGGGTATGTATTGTTGAGATCACCATTGTGTGCAGATGTAAAAGCCATTTATTGTCATTATGTCATGTTTTGGGCCCATTTATCATTGAGAGACCTATGGTGTCTAGTATGTATTTTCATTTACTATGTATGGGTCAATGAATGTCCAAGTCATGCATCACGATCTAAATCATTGATGTAGTCCCACAAATTTGGTTGCATGATCTAAACTTAGGTCCATAGATTCATGATTGGTGATAGGAGGTTTTAGAGGATTCATATGTCAAGTCCTATGTATATGTCACAAGCATGTATCAACATGGTGTTTATAATGACAAGGGGGAGTCCTTCTCTCATCCAGCATATTATTGGCATTGTACTTCATAGTTGCATGGTCCTTTGCCATTGATGTCAAAGGGGGAGAGATTTTGGATTGGTGAATTAGTATCACATGTGTTGAGGTTCCCACCAATACCAAAGAGAGAGTTTGTTGGCATTGATGTCAACGAGCTCTTGTTGTTGTTGTTCATATGCATGAGTTATGTATGCATGATTGGTGCTGGTCTTGTTAGTTGGCATTGATGTCAACATCCTATGACTAGACCTAGTAGAGGTGATGTTGTAGCTACTAAGGAGATGGTTTCCAGACATGATGTCTTGGCTGGAGATGTTGTTGTTGCATGAGGGTGGTGAGCTTCTCATGGTGTGAGATGTTGATGTTACAGGTGGTTGGGGTCTTGATCTCTTGGTGCTACATATGTCTCTACTTGTGTTGGAGTCACTGGTTTGTTGCTTCATGTGATGGTTTGAGGCTTCTTGTGTTGGAGGTGGCTCCACCAATGTTGGAGGTAGTTGTATGGAATGTTGCTGATGCTACAGGACTTGAGGATGCTACTATATAGGATAGAGATGTTGCTACAATTGTCAGAGATATTGAGGTTGCTTCTTGAAGAGCTGGAGGTGTTGGTCCTAGTGCTCAGGTTGGCATAATAAGTCCAGCATATCATAGACTTGTTACTTGCCTATTATTTAGTTGGAGACCCATCTAAGAGGATTGGAGGAGTGTACAAGAGTTGATGAAGATGATGGATAAGGTGGCAGAGGTTCTGGACTGAAGAACAAATATTTTACTTCAGTTTTAGGCATAGTTGTTGAGTATGGTGTTTGGATAGAAGTGATAGTTTTACATTGGACCTTTTGGGCAGATTAAGATGAATCTCAATATTCTCATACATGGGTTTTGTGCAGAAAAAACCAAATTAGTTTGAGTTGTCTTTCAAAATTTAGTTTATATTGAGAGAAGTCAAAGGTTCTTCAAAGGAAATTTTTGTAGATTTTTTGTTGTTCAAACATGCCAACTCAAAAATTCGTTGGATAAAGAAATGACAATTTGGCGGACGATTTTGTGGGTAAATGAGGATGAATTGAAAAATTCTGAGACATGGGTTTTGTGTAGAAAAGACCAAATTAGTTTTCCATTGAACAATTTTTCAAAATTCGGTCTAGATTGAGAGAAACGAAAGGCTTTGAAGGATTTTTTCATAGATTTTCTTTTATGGCCATTTTCCAAGTTACCCTAATTACAATTCCATATTTGATTTGCTTCTAGAAAGTAATTAAGTTTGAACTTATCAAAAAAATCTAGTCGAATTAGTGATTGATTTGGTCATGATGCATTCCTCAACCAAATCTAAAGCATGTGAACATGATTATTGAGCTCAGTAGTTCTGAGTAATTATTGAGTTGAGCACTTGAGTTCATCTATATATTGGAGATGGCTCATTGTGAGATGATTGATTTTGGTGGAGATGAGTTGTGAGTGTGTGAGTGTGGAGAAGAGTTTGCAAACTGAATGTGCCTCATAGTATGTAGACTTTCTGAGTTAGGTTGTAGTGATAGCAGCAGAGGGTTGAAATAAATTTCAACCATTATGTTTACATCGTGAGTGAGTTGTTGATGTGTGATTGCAGTAGTGATTGAGGAGATTTCTTTGCTCCTTTATGTGGAGATTTTTGTTTGGATTTTTGATGGCAGCTTGTGCTGCAAATATTATTTGATAGAGCGTTGATGCTATGTTGTTCTAGTGCTCATTTTGAGCAATTTTTAGGAGTCTAGTTTGAAAATAGATGAAAGGAGGCTGACATCGAGGTAGTGAACAGAAACTTCCTTCTAGCTACAAAAATGTGGATGGTAAAACATGACCTTTTCAACATGCAAGGGAGACCACCCAGTCAAGCCCTTACTGATCTCTTATCCATTTGTTCCAGTGGTTCCAATTGGTCCAATTGGGTCCAGTTATCTTCTCTTTCAGAACTAAAAATACTCTATCTCTCCATAATTCACTAACAATACATTACAGTAGTGCAAATGCACAACAAGATAAATCATAGATTTTTCCCCAAGCCTTAGATTTGAAGTTTTTTCCTCACCTACAACTATAATCTCATATTACAATAATGATTTCAGGGCTTCTATTTCCAGATAAGAGGAACCCCTTCTTCATTATCTAATTTTCTATTTAATAATTACAAGAAATCTACAAAATAGAGAATTGTTGAGAGTAGTTTTCCAAATCGTGAATTAGAGCTGCAAATTCTCTAATTTTCCCTTTGTTTCTATTTTTTCATTGCTCCAAAATGTCTCAGATCTGAACTTCTCAAACTGTATTCTGTTACAAACTAATCAAAACCAAAAATAAAAATAAATTAAATTGCAAATTAGAAATCAAGAAAACAAACTCTCATGAAATTGTTAAATTAAAATAAATAAAATCCAAAAGAATTACATTCTATAATCGATTCTAATGGATCTATTTAGTCTTTCAGTAATTATAGGGAATGAATTATTGACAACAGTTTTCCCAATCCAATAATATTTGCCTAGATCAAATTAGGAAAAATCAATTTTTGTTACAATTTCATCACTTTGTCTTCTGCTGAATTTTTGGGTCGTTAAATGATTAAATATGTCAAAATTATCATTCCCAAGTTATTCTTCACAGGCTATTGTGATCTTCATTTTGCCAAGTAAGCCTTGAGATATGCCTTTCCAAAGTTGAAGTGTCAAAATTATCAGAATTTTGGAAAAATGCACGCGTGGACAAAAGTAGGAAATTTCAATTAAAAACCCTAATCTAAATTAAATTAATGGAGTTGTCTTTAGTGCGACTTTTTGAACTTTCTTGTGCTGAAATTTGACGGAAAACTTTGAGATGAAATCTTGATCTGTGTTATTGAAACTAGTTTTTTTACTGTATATATGGATTCAACACCCTAAGAAACCCCTAGGGCACTTCGATTGTGCAGGGGTTACCCATCAAGCTTGTGATTTCAATAAATTCCTGCCGGATTTTAGATAAATTAGACCGGAAAAAACCCACCATAAAAACTTCCAAAACATCTCACTAAAGACAACTCGAATTTTATCAATTAACAATATAATTAAAATTAATTAATTATTAATTAATTACAAATATTAAATTAATTATACAGAGATTAATTAAAAATTAAATTAATTAAACTACAAACTAATTTAATTAAAATACGTTAAATGATATTTAAATTAAAAGTGATCAAAATGTAATTAAAATATATTAAAAATGATTTAAGTGACTTTTGAGAACTCTTTAAGAGTCCCAAAATTGATATGAGGAGGAGGAATTTATAATATAAAATGGGAGGCATAAGGGATCATGAAGTTTCAGAAGGATGATTAAAATAGGAGTTATGAAATTGGAGGACTTTGAAATGGGAAGGGGAACGTGATGTCATGTGATATTTTATTACGAAGATCCATCAGAGCATCAGAGGATCGCGAGGTATAAGTGATTGAAGGTTTCTAAATATTTGTTTTGAAATGGCAAGACATATTTGAGGCCCAAGATTGTTATTGTATCATTCGAGATATGCATATGCCATTGGAGGTATAAATTTCAGGGGCCTATTTAAAAAAAATCTTGAAAGGGATTTATAATGGAGGCCAATAAGGAGGGGCCTGAGGTAATGAATAAGGAGTATTTCAGAAATTAATGATTTTAGGAGTCATAAGGGATTTTTTAGATGTATTAAATTAATGTTATGAAAATGGGTAGCTCTGAAATGAGATGTAATGAGGTGTTGAGGAGGGAGGAGAGATAAGGAGACTTCAGGAGTAAGGATTTCAAAAGTATTTTAAAATAGGAGTTATGAAATGTATGTGTTCTAAGGTCCCGAGGGGTGAAGGAGTGAGGGAGGTGAGGTGAAGTGGGTCTTATGTGAAGTGGCTCCTTTCGATCATAAACTACAATCACTTGAGTTATATTATGTTTTGATGTTATAAAAAACTACAACCGCTTGATAATTAAGGTCCCAAAAGCATTAAAAACTACAACCACTTGAGTTTTTGGTATCTCGAGATCTCCTAGAACTTACTCCCTCTAACATGGATCTAATCCCTAGAATGGTAAATCCCAAACCACCTCATTTACCCTCTAAATTCACTACCTCCCATAGAGTCTGGTTTGGCTTTTGGAGACACTGAATTATGCCCTCATGCTTCTCATTTGTGTCTAGAGGTCCATAATCCATCCATGTGCTTGATGTATGGTTGAAGGCATACTATTGTGGCAAAGGAAGGAAAAGACAGATGGGAAATATCTACAAGGTCAATGCCTACAAGGGTTGTAATATTTTCTTGTTTTTATTAATACAAAAATGCATTGATTATCCTATAGTTACGTCTTATTTATGCATATGTATGACCTGAATACTTTCCTTCTTATTTAGAGTTGTTTGTATATGCTATTTTTATGTTTTGGTTCCCTTTCTTGTTTTGGATGATTTGAAAGTTCCACTTTTGTAAATTGGATTTGGAGCCAGAGCTAAGAAACAAAGAGAAGGGGGAAGCTTACATCGAATTCCAAGTAACTATTCCTTCTATATTTCAAACATCTCTAAGGAAAGCATTGCAATTATGTCTTGCTTGTTTCTAGATTAAGCCACTAGGTCTATGGAGAATGCTTCTGTCTACAGAAGGAATTTATCCAAAAAACACCATAGTCAACTTATGTAGTTGAAAGTGCTAGTATAGACTGTCTATTCCTCATCTAAATGATAGATTTCCAAATAGGTTAAGCACATACCCACTTGTACATCTTCTATGATCCAAATCACCAGACCAATTTACATCAGCAAAGACATGTATGTCCAACAATATGTCTAGTCTTGGTCCTCCTTGGTAGCATAATCCATAATTAATAGTGCCATGTAGATACCCGAAAACCCTCTTTACTCTTGTCCAACACTCCTTCCTTGGTTTTGACATATACCTGCTCAATAGTCCCACTACATGTGAAATATCTAGTCTTGTGTAAATCATTTCGTACATCAAACTTCCTACTGCACTGGCATATGGAACACAACACATGTTTTCTTCCTCTTCTTATGTCTTGGTGTTATCACCTAAAAAGTGATCACCTAGCCATTTTCTACAAGGATGATCGAAATACACCATGTAGCATGGGTTTTACACATATAACCCACTTTCACCTTAGGAATAATTTATAGAACAATTTAGCTAAATTATTTCTATTTAAAACCCAAAAAACCCATACGAATAATTAAATAAATCTTTATTTCCTTATTATTTTTTCAAAATAATTATTAAATCATTATTTAATAATTATTTCTAAACCCTTTTTTATAAGGGTTCTTGGATAGATGGTGATCAGGTGTTCCATTAAGGCCCTCCTTGATGTGAAGTCACTGGTTCAATTCCCTACAATCAATCAGGGTGATCTACTAGACATGATGAAGATGTAGTTTTGTCAAGATTACAAAAAAAAACTATTTCTAAACCATTTTAATTAAATCATCTAGAAATAATTAAATAAATCATTATTTATTTATTATTCTTTATTTATCCCTTATTTAATTGATGAGATGATTATTAAATCATTATTTAGTAATTATCTCTAACTCAGTTTCACTTTAACCCCTTAAGGTAATTAATAAATCAAGTTTATTTATTTTCTACTTTAACCACGCTCTTTAACTAACTCAATAAATCATTGTTCTTTTAGATTACTAAATAAAAATTTCTTGACCATTTCAAAAATATCTCTCTGAAATATAATAAAATATTCCTAATGACTAGATTTTGATTTAGTATAATAGTTTTTTTATTATTTTTCTAGATCCAGCTCTATCCTAATATGTTATTATAAATAGAGAGGTTTTCTCCTCACTCTCTACACATGACCATTTCATCATCGACACTATCGTCCTATAGCTTATGAGCTCCCATTATTGAGTGCAACCCACCATTTTCTCTTTTTCCCCACTGCATCCGTTGACAGAGATAACTGTAGTTGAAACATAGAATTAGAAATAACCAATCCCACAGAGGGGAATATTTTAGATCTAAATCTGCTTAATCTCCTCACTATGCGTAATCAATTTAATTTTAATATAGTCAATTTATTTACATTTCTAATGGGTTTCTGTCACATTATTCATTGCTATATTCTTCTTTGCGTTTTGTAAATCATCTTTTTGCATGGCTTCTAACAATGTGTTTGTAGATCTAAATAACATTAACATGTTATTCACAATTGTTAGGGTTATCTGCCAGTAATAACTAAAGTGAGTTTTTTTGGTACATCTTCTGAATATATTCATACTAATGCTTGTGCATTGATTTGTAGATAACTTTACACCTACAAGAATAGGGATCTTCACCGTTTTACTTTCTAGCATATTAAATGTCTGCAATATTGTCTTGATATACTTCCTCTGATTTAACTATAGTTTCCTCTTTTCCAAATCTCTTTTAATTTCCATGCCCAAAATGAAATTTGCAACACCAAGAATATTGATATCAAATTGAGAAGATAATTGGGTTTTCACTACCTGGATGATTTTCCTGTCATTTCCAATTAAAAACATGTCATATACATAGAAGACTAAATAAATAATATGATCACCAACTAATTTAAAATGCATATAGTGATCTACTTTGATCCTTGTGAATCCAAGTCCTTGTATATATCTATCAAATTTTTTGTACCAAATCCTTGGTGATTTCTTTAACCCATACAAAGAATTTTTTAGCTTGCATACCAACTCTTTCTTACCCTTTTGGCTACTTCATATAGAGCTCTTTTTCGAGATACAACAAAGCATTCTCGATGCTTCATATACACCTTTGCTTCGAGATCCCCACGTAGGAATGTTGTCTTCACATCCATCTGTCCTACCTCAAAATCAAAAGCAACAACAATAGATAAAATAAATAAAATAGAAGCTAACTTTGTAAAAAGAGAAAAAATATCACCATAATCAATTCCCTATACCTAGTAATAACCCTTTTCTACTAAAATAGCTTTGTATTTCTCCACATTTCCTTATTCATTCCACTTCTTCTTAAATGCCCATTTACTGCCAATTGGTTTTTTTACAGTGGACAACTCCACTAGATCCCAAACCTCATTCTTATCCAAGGTCGCCATTCCATGAGATTTTTTGAAAATTTTCCATCCTCTAAATCAATTTCATCCCTAATAGTTCTAGGATCATTATCTGTAATAAAAAAAATCAAAATTTGAATGGAATTTAGGTGGAGTAGACCTTTCTGGCTTCCTTCTTTCTCGAACTGATCTCCTCAAAATTAGAGCATGTGGTCCTTCTTATTTTGGTTCCTATTCTTTTGTAGAGTCTGAATCATCATTTTTTAGTTCAGTCTCTAACTTCTCTAGTTCTTTCTCCCTTGGTAGAAATTCTTGTTTGACAACATCTTTCACTTTTCTAAATACCACATGTCGAATGTGCACAATCTTGTTTCTTTCTAAGTTCCAAATCTTGTAACCTTTCTAAACCATCTTTGTGACCAATAAACATGCACCTTTTATATTTGATATCCAACTTTGTTATGATTTCCTTTTGTACATGTAGATACGCATCATAGAAAAATACTTTGAGATGTGTGAGAGATTGTTCCTTACCAATAAATAACTCATGTGGAGTCTTATCATCTAACACTAATGGGATATGTTTACAAAGTGTAATTCCCCCTCCCACATTTACATGCTTTTACAATCCCTCTGAGTAAATGTGAAATGAAGTGCTACTATGACATGAACCGACCTCCTAGCTCCAGTTAAGGAAGTGAGGCCTACAACTGATACTTTTTTACCCCAAAATAACATCCTAAAGGGACTACAAATCACCCAGGAGTTGAATAAAGGGATTACATATTAGTGATCTAGACTCCCAACCGCACCCTTGACACTACCTGCATGCAGTCGAAATCCTCCAACCACACTCACAAGCCTTGATCCATGCAATTGTGACCTAAATTGATCAATTTAGTGCCTGTGATATCGAGATATGAGCCATAATTCTAGGCCAACTCCCAAACCCCTACCCATAACTATGTGAGACTTCTCAAAATGATAAATGACATAGGGACAATGCTAAACATACAAAAATTGAACAAGAAATTGACCAAACCAGGCCTAACCATTATAGTCATTTCGTAAAACATATAATGAACATGTAAGCTAGAAGTCTGATCCAAGATCTTTTACTTATAGATGCATCAGAATTACATTAAAAAAACTTGTTAACAATGGAGCTTAATAGTACAAAAAAAAATGTGGAAATAACATGATAAGAAAGAAAAACATGATACAAAGATTTGATTATGGAGTTCGTCCAGTTTGGACTACGTCTCTGGGCCCTTCTCAATAATGGAGAGGCCTTCTTTTATTAAGTGCCATAAGAAACAAATAAAAGTACAAGAAAATTTATTTACAATCCTTCTACCTCCAATCCGAAAGAAGGATGAAGAATGGAGAGCCCAACTTCATAAATAGATAGTACCACTGACTTCCTGGGGAAAAAATCATGCAAAAACACCTATCCAAACACCCAATTTGGATAATCGGGCCTTCTGTAACTTCTCAGAACCTCCCTGTTTCTCAAGGTGAGGTCCTGGCCTACTGCCAGGGTCAAGGTCTATTGCATGCAATTGCTTCTAAACTATTCCATTGATCCTCTCTATCCTCTTCTGATACAAATGGTCCTTTAAATAAGCATGGCAGAAAATCCTCAACTCCCAGGCAGTTTTAGCACAATAAACCAAGTCAAGTAGACGAGATCAGGCCAGAATGATACATGGAAACAACCTTATAATTATGTGGAAGCTCCTTACAAACATGGCATGACTCCTTCAACTATGCATGGAAATCAAAGACCTTTACTATCGGCGTTTCCAACCATTGGCGGACAGTCACAACCCTAAACAATCTAGCACTCTGAGATAGCGCGGACCCACAGTAGTTACAATGTATAAGACATCGCATCTAACACTCCTCTTCGCAAATTGCAATTAGCACTTCCCTCGGCAGATATCAAATTCCACACACTACGATAACATTAGACCTGTCGGGCTATGAAATATAGTGCATAACCTAATGCCTCTAGAACCCTATCGCAATCACAACAAGGATTACTATTGGGGTTGTTTGCAAACGCTAGCCCTTCTACGATTACGATATGTGATATATTGCATCGTAACTAGGCTCCGCCGAGGGCAAATTCTTAACACTTTTCCATGTACAATATGTGATATGAGATATCGCAATCGCAAATCGACAATGCTGGGGGCTCATTCCTTAAACCGCAACCTATTTTTTCTCTGTTATGTGATATGTGGTATCTAATGGTAGCGTGCCACTTGGAGCTTCCCTATTTACTAAAACATTTACCATGTTATCTCCTCTTGCCACCTAGACAATTCAAACTTGAAATTTGACTTGCTCTAACTTCTTCGTATGAACCCAGATTTGAGTGTCATTCGCACTGTTGGAATCAAGATAATGAGCACTTTGATTTGATGCTAATTTTATCCACATTCAGCCACTTTGAGTTTTGAGCCTTTTACCATGCCACTGGTACTTTTTGAAGATCCACCTAGATCAATCCTCCCCACTAAGAGCTTTTGGACTGCCAAAATCCTTTTCAATTAATTGACAAGTGAGGAAATTGCTCATTCACTTTTTGTTTCTCCATCCATTGAGCTTTACTCGGATGCCTTCCTTTGAAGCCAACACTAATGTATTCCACATGTCCTCGTCGTGAAGTTTTAGTTTTCCTGTCAAGAATGTTATCTTTTGGCAACTTTTCTAGATACTCAGGTGAAAAATCGTCCACTGTAGGAATCTGTGCAACCTCTTCAATATCCATAACCAATGGAGGTTTATAAATCCTCAGGTTTTCAAGATTTACCATTGAGTACATTTGCATATAAGTGGGTAGGTCAATATGAAGAACATTGTCTCCAATATTTGCCAATATGGGTGAAGGGACCATATTGAATGGGTCTCAATTTCTTCCCTTCTCCCTGTTATCACCCCAAGAAACTCTCCTAGGTTGTAGCTCGAAGATGCTCAGGAACATAAAAATTCAACTTGTTGTTGCAAATGGATGAATGGAAGGAATGATGCTCGTTCAAGCCAGATAACCACTTCTACTTTGCTTGACTCTAGACATGCGTGAACACCCCCAGACTACAAGGATTTAGACCACCAATTACTCACAGTTTAAGGATTGGGTGAATATGGAGAATACTGACCACACCAGCAGATGCAGAAGACCATGTGATGGTCGGATACAACCGGTAAGAAGTCTGAAAATCTAATTCCCTAATACACAGAGAGGATGATAGCTCTCTGGCACTAGTTGAAAACAAACCCGAATAACTTATTCACTAATACATACAAGACTTTAACACAGAGATAGGATGATAGCTTCTCTAATGCTAAACATCATGAGCTCAGCAATACAACATATCTGGCATAGCTTGGAACAGAAGAAGAATGGAGAGTGAGCAATTAACAACAAAAGAAGCTTGTATTAGCTGAAAATGAAGACGAGACACTGCAAGTATCAAAATAGTTACAGTCTCTAGAAGTTGAACCTTACATCAAAACATCAACCATCAACCCTGATTACATCTTGTTTCTAGGTATATATAGAGTTTCATTACAAAGGCACTCAGCCATTCTAAGTATGGAGGGGTCATAATTGACCACCAACCACTTTTAACTACTTGATGGAGTCTCTGGTGCATTTTCTTGCTTCAATGGATGAATATGATCCTTTTAGGTGCTCTGTTGTCCTCTCAGGTGGCTGGAGTGTCATATGGGATGAAGTCCCATAACTGTTAAATGCAAGTATCTACTCGAGCTTTGTCCTCTTCCTTCTCGGCCATACTGCTTGTTAAATATGGTGGTTGAGGAGCAGCTGCAAACAGTACTCGAAGACTAGTCACCTTCGTCCTTCGGGTATGTGGAATGGTTAAGAGACGTGGACTGTATAGCAAATAGACGGGTCAGATGAAGGAGGAAAATCAGCCGTCAAATCAAGAGGATAGACAGCGGGGATGGATCAACAAGAATATCAGAGGAGGCAGGAGTGGCATGATCATGGGCCGTTGGATCTCTGTCAGGTAGATCCAACGGTTGTCAAGCAGCGGAAATGCGCAAAGGTTAATGGACGGGGATGGATGACTAGGCGGTAAGTGGTATTGATCACACTGGCTTTGGGGAGTGGGGCAGTAAATGGTGATGGCGTGTGATCCCATTCAGTGCATGATGCATGGCAGTGAAGGAGAGAGAAAACCACTCTCCATCGTGCGTTAACGTGTCGTTACTTTGTGGTCGTGGGGAGAATGGACGCCGTTCGATCATGGCGAAGATGATCGGATGGTGGGGATTTGATTGCACGGATTTTCGTCAAGTGCGACAGAGAACCGTTGGATCGAGGTGTAGCAATCGACGACCATAATTAAAAGGCAACGATGGGTTATGGAAGCACGAGTTCATGTGGATGCGGTGTTATGGGGGTTTAAGCTTTGCGCTCAGGGCTTGAAGAAACAAGGGTTTATGCTGGGTATTAGAGGAAAAATGGAGTGGTGGGGGTGAAAGAGAGTAAGTGGGGTAAAGGAGAAGAATGAAGATGATCATTGTGAGCTTTCTTTTGAGCATAATCAATATGACCAAGCTTATATTCGGCCTTCAAGAGACCGTAGTTATAGCAGAGCTAACACTGGCTCCTTCTGGGGTTGAGATCCTCCTTGTGAGGTCTCAAGAACTGCAAATCATTTCCTTTCCCGTGAAAACCAAATTAGCAAAATTTCCTAGTGTTCCATTGGGCATGGAGTCTAACTGTGTCTACACTAAAACTGATAAAATAACATATTTACAACTTTAAGGCCTGAGGACCTTAAATAACATATATTTTCAAAAACTGCACATTAACTAGGCCATCAAAAACTATCTCCCCTCCCATACTTTGCAATACGAAAGTATTGTTCCCTTGGGTCCGAGAAATGATAAAAGGCCCTATCCATAAAGCATCAAACTTCCCATAGTTGCCTTTATTGTCTTTCGCTGCATCCCACTTAAGAACCAAGTCTCCAACCTGAAAACTATTTTTCTTTGCCCTCCTGTCAAAAGCTTCCTTGATTCTCTTCTGATGTGTTGCTGACCTTTCAACTAGCTATTCTCTAATTTGGTGTACTTCTGCTAAATCAATGATCCTTTTTGCCATGTCTTCTTCCTCATTCTGCTCTTCTTGCAAGAAATTTGCCATAGGGAGGGTTAACTAAATTGGGAATACAGCCTCAGTGCCATATACTAGCTTGAAAGGAGAATCCCCTCTGGATTTCTTGGTGGTCACTCTGTCAACCCATAGTGCATATTTGAGCTTAGAATCCCAATTCTTTTTATTGTCTTCCAACAGCTTTTTAATTATCCTTATCAGGCTTTTGTTTGAAGATTCTACTAAACCATTGCCTTGAGGTTAATATGAGGTGGAATGAACTAGTTTAATGCCCATTGAGTCACACATGTCCACCAATTATTTTGCCCTGAAGGATGTTGCATTGTTTGTGACTAATTTATGCGAAAAACGAAACCTAGTGAAGATATTCTCTATTAAGAACTTCATGACCACATGGTGATCAACCTTTCTGGTAGGGATTGCTTCAATCCACTTAGTGAAGTAACATGTGGCTACTAAGATCCATCTGTGCTGGCCACTAGAATGTGGATTGATTTCTCCATTGAAATCCAAGTCCCACTGTTGAAAAGGGCCACTAGCATGTATGGGTTTTAAGGGTAGGGACTTCAATTGCCGTTTCCCTTCAAATCTTTGGCACCTGTCACATGATTTAACAAATAAAAAGACATCAGAAAATAAGTTCGGCCAATAGTACCCAGCTCTAAGGATCTTGTGAGTTGTAGTTTTCCAATAATTTTGTCCTCCACACATGCTGGAATGAAACTGTTGTATGACTTCAATGAATTGTTCTTTGTCCAGACACCTCAAAATAATTCCAGAGGGATCCCTCCAATAGAGAAGATTTTCATGCATGCAGTATTTTTCTGCCCTGAGCTTGATAGTTCTAGCTTGGCTTGAACTAAGGCCTAGAGGAATTTCTAGCTTCAACAAGAATTGAGCTATTGCAGAGTACCAATCACAAGAAGCTAGATTTTCTACCAATGACTGATTTTTCCCTGGTTCAGCTATTTCCTCTTCTATCTGATCATTCTCTGACACTGTGCTTATGAGATTTATGTCCAGCATCCTGCAATTATCTTCAGCCATTAGTCTAACAAGGCCCTGACCTATGACTAGCTTGGTGGGCTTCAATTCTATGTTAAATTCAATAAGATTTGCAATCCATTTTGCCCTTCTTCCATCGGCATCTGGTTGTGTTAGGATATGTTTGATTGAAGCAAAGGGCACATATGAAATTACCTTGGAGTGCAGAATGTAAATTTTGAATGCTTTCAAAGATTTGATAAGAGCATATGCCTGTTTTTCAATGATATCATACTTCAACTCAACATCCCTTAATGTATTGCTGAAAAATGCCGCTGGATGCTCTAAACCTTCCTCATTTGATTGCAATAAAACTATTGCAAGGGTGTCATCTGAGGCAAATGAAAATATATGGAACTCGTTGTTATAGTTTGGGCTGATCAGAGTAGGAGCTTCCATGATAGCTCTCTTGATAGATTCAAAATATATTCTTGCTGCATCAGTCCATTTGATTTCTGACCCCTTCTTCAACATGGAGGTGATATGCTTTACAAGTTCTGCAAAATTTGGAATAAACCTCCTCAAAAAATTTATCTTGCCCAAAAAGGACCAGATATCCTTCTTTGATCTCGGGACAGACAAGGTTTGTATTGCTCTTACTCTTTCTGGGTCAATTTTGACACCTGTAGCAGAAACAACATGTCCTAACAACTTGCCTTCTTCTAAAGCAAACTGTGATTTTTAAGGATTGATTGAAAACCCAAACCATCTGCACTTTAAGAGCACTCTCTTCAAATGCTGCAAATGGTCATGATGGCCACTGGAGTACACTGTTATATCATCAAGGTAGACAAGGACAAACTTATCCATCTCTCCTACAAATTCTATATCCATATCTCTCTGAAAGGTGGCTCCAGCATTTGTCAACCCAAAAGGCATCTTGGAATACATAAAAGTGCCCCAAGGAGTGGTGAATGTAGTCTTCTCTTGGTCATCAAGATGTATAGCAACTTGGTTATACCCTAAAAATCCATCCAAGAAAGACATTACTTTGGCTCCTGAGACCTTCTGCAGCAAATGCTCCATCTTGGGTAGAGGATAATTGCCTTTCTTAGAGAATTTGTTTAAGTTTCTGAAATCAATGCAGAGCCTAATTTTTCCACTTTTCTTCCTTACCACTACCAAATTGGCTACCCACTTTGAATATCTTAGAGGTACTATGATTTTGGCAGCTAGTAACTTCTTGATTTCCTTTTCGATTAGGGAAGGAGAAATGGATTTATGGGCCTCAGCTTCTGCTTAAAAGGGATGGTGTCTTTCTCTAAAGGGATTTTATGCTGGATGATCTTTTTGTCATATGTTTTCAGGTCACTATATTCCCAGGCAAAAACGTCAGCAAATTGCTTCATTAAATTGCAATACTCAAAACTTTGGGCAGCAGATAGATGGGTGGATAGATTTATATATCTTGGATGCTCTGGGCTCCCTATGTAATGCTTATAGACTGTAGATTGATCTTCTTTTTGGGCAGCCTTATAAGGCACATCATTATGGTCAAACAGCTTTTCTAAAGGAACTAGACCTTTAGGTATCTAATTGTTGGGCAGTTGGACAATGCTATTTTTGCCAATTTTGTTCTTTAGCTGGGACTGGGGAGTTTCTTCCAAGGCTCCGTTCTCTTGATCAATTTGCATTTCAGAGAATTCACCAATGACTTGCAGAAACCTATTCACTCCATTATCATCTTCAAAAACTTTCCAATGCTGGACATTATTAGGCAAGGATGGTCTATATTTCATCTGAACTTCATAAACTAGTTTGGGAGGCATGGGAGGGATAAACATTCTAGCGGACACAACAAGGGAATCAGCATGCTGATTTTTGACTCTAGGGATATATGAGATACAAAAATTATCAAAAGAATCTTTGAGTCTCCATACCTCATCTCTATATGCTTTCAGCCTTGGGTGCTTTGCTTGAAATATTTTGTACACTTGCTGAATAATAAGATCAGCATCTCCAAACACTTTTATGTTTCTGATTCCGTTGTCTTTAGCTGAGTTCAGACCCAATATCATAGCCTCATACTCTGCTATATTTTTGGTGACTTGGAAAGCTAGCTTAAAAGACAGATGTGTGCTTTCTTGTTTTGGAGATATTAGCACCACCCCTGCTCCTGTAGTATCCCTCGAACATGCTCCATCAAAGAACATTTCCCAAACTTGACTTCCTTGCTCTCCCTCAGCCCGATTCACTGGTTTCTTGATCTGCATTGAGGCCTTCTCAGATTCTTCAGTTTCGAGAATACATGCTCCAAAATCAGTGTCCACACCATAAATGGGATGATTAGAAGGATTCTTCTCATCACTGATGATGTAGGCCAGTTGTGATTCTCTACGCAATCTCCTGCTTTCTCCTCCAAAAACTGGGAGAGTGACATAAGATAAGTCATTTTGTAGTGTCCCACCTAGTCTCTTAATCCATCTTCTGGACAACAGCATGCCAAAATTGGGGGGGACGTCTGCTACCACAATTTCCATCATCATGCTCTTCATGGGCAGCTGAGGTAGGGTAATAGCTAAATCTTTGACTAATCCTAGACATTTGACCTTTCTTGAATCAAAGGAAAATAGATCATGATATGGTCTGGTAATATCAAGGCCTAACTCTTCCATGATAGCTTTGGGCATCAAATTATGGTTGGCCCCTGTGTCTAGCAGGAAATTGTGGAGGATTTTGTCATGAATGGTCAAGGAAACATAAAATGATGGAGAATTATCATCAGCGGGTTTAGTCATTGGGCTAAGGACAACTATAGGCTTATCATCTTGCAAATTGACATAGTCAGTCGGGGCTTCTGTGGCTTTCAGCTCAAGAGCATCAAGGATAGTCTTTCTAAAAAATTCGCTTTTTGCAAGTTCTACCAGAGGCACAGAGATTTTTAACTTCTGGACTTCTGATTCAAAGCTGAAAGGGGAAGGGGACTTGTCAGGACCTCTTACCTCTTGAGCTAGTGCTTTGAGGATGATTGGCTCAGCTAGTGGTCTTTTCTGTCTGATATTCTATTGCTTTGTTGGGACAGCAGCTCTTTGGACAAGATTCTCCTTGACATTGCTTGTTCTTGATCTAAGATTATATCTTTGTTTTTCACTAGTCTGCAGAACAACCTCTCTATCCCACTCTTGACTAGTTTGGTCCCGAAGTAGTGATTCTTCAAAGGCAGCCAATGTCAAGAAGGCAACACTGCCCTTATCTTCCATGCAATGAATTTCATTCTCTTCTTTAAACTTCTCCTCTTCCATGACTATGTTTTGGAAAGGAGCCTTAACATTTTGGTTCTTCACTAGCTTCTTTACCCCTCTGAATGATCTGTAATTGTTCATTTGCTCTTCTGAATGGATTTGGATTTCTTGGAGAAAATGTGTTTGGAAGCCTTTCCTTTCCAGAGCTCTGCTCAATCTTCAGCTTAAATATCTCAGCATCCAATGACTCTATCATTTTAGTCATTTTGTCTAACTTAGTTTCTGAATATGAAGCAGAGGAAGAAGAAGCCTCACCTCTCTACCTCCTTCTGTCAGCATGAATTTTGAGCTTTTCTGTAGCCATGATATTAGATTCTACCTCTAGGGCTACATCTTGCATTTCAGCTAGAGTGGAACATCTTCTTTCTCTCGAAAGCAAGAAGAAATCAAAGTCAAAGCATTGGCATAAGTGATTTTGGAAGAGGTGGGGGTAGGCTTTACTTCAGCTGGTATTTCACTATACATACAGTTAACTCTTTTATTAAAATCAGGCAATGATTCCCCATTTTCCCTCTTCAGGTTACCAAACTCAGTATGATAATAGAGCAGGTATTTCTTATCCCCCCACTGCTTCAAAAATGCATCATCTAATGATTCAATGTCTGTTATAGACCTAGGGGCTATTTCTCTGAACCACTTTCTAGCCTCTCCATCAAGGCTTTGGACAAATACTCTCATCCACACATCATCCCCACTAATATCTAGGTTATCAGCATAACTATAAAAAGACTCAAGGTGTTCTTCCGCTGTTACTCCCTCTGTACCAGTGAACTTAGGCATGTATTTTTTATATTTTCCTGTAGGCATGGCATTCAAAGGAACAGGCAGGACCAGGGGTCCATACCTTGCAACTATGATTCTTTCCATCTTCGTGGGTGCTTGTTGGCCTGCCATGGCTGGGATAGGTGGATGGATACTGGCAGATTGAATGGTAGGAAGCGCTGAAACAAATTACAGAGACAAAGGAATATGATGGACTGTATGGGAGGCTTTCTTTAGACTGAGATCCAAAGGGGAACTAAATGAACAAGGAGCTTTATGAATCTCTGAGAGTATTTCTTCACTAGAAATGCTAGGCTCTATATCTTCAAACTGTATATTCTCAGTTATAATCTTCTCTTGCAGAGATATATAAGATTTCTTAGGCTTACCTGATCCTGATGCTCCTTTCTGTGATGTTTTCCTTTGCTTAGTAATCTTCTCAGGGTTAGGCACTGGGTCAGCTGGTGATTTCTAAGGATTTCTCCAGGCATGCCTCACAAACTAAGTTAGAACTATAATGTGGAGTCGCCACTAATTTGGTTCTCCAATAGAGTCGCCAGATAGATGATTACAACCAGAAATGTGTCCAGACTTTGTCTATCATCAAAGCTGGAACAGTGTCATTCTCCCAAGGAAGCTGCGCTTCAATCTCCTATCCCAGACAGCGGCACCAATTAATGTTATCACCCCAAGAAACTCTCCTAGGTTGTAGCTCGGAGATGCTCGGGAACATAAGAATTCAACTTATTGTTACAAGTGGATGAATGGAAGGAATGATGCTCGTTCAAGCCAAATAAACACTTCTAGTTTGCTTGACTCCAGACATGCGTGAACACCCGCAGACTACAAGGCTTTAGACCACCAATTACTCATAGTTTAAGGATTGGGTGAATATGGAGAATACTGACCACACCAGCAGATGCACAAGACCTGTAAGGGTTGGCTGCAACCAATAAGAAGTTTGCAAATATAATTCCCTAATACACCGATAGGATGACAGCTCTCTAGCACTAGTTGAAAAGAAACCTTAATAACATATTCACTGATACATATAAGACTTTAACACAAAGATAGGATGACAGCTCCTCTAATGCTAAACATCAAGAGCTTAGTAATACAGCATATCGGGCACAACTTGGAATAGAAGAAGAATGGATAGTGCACAATTAACAGCAAAAGAACCTTGTATTAGCTAAAAATGAAGACGAGACGCTACAAGTATCAAAATAGTTAGAATCTCTAGAAGTTGAACCTTACATCAAAACATCAACCATCAACCCCGATTACATCTTGTTTCTGGGTATATATAGAGTTTCATTACAAAGGCACTCGGCCATTCTAAGTATGGAGGGGTCATAATTAACCACCAACCACTTTTAACTACCTGATGGAGTCTCTGGTGCATTTGCTTGCTTCAGTGGATGAATCTGATCATTTTAGGTGCTCTGTTGTCCTCTCAGGTGGCTGGAGTGTCGTATGGGATGAAGTCCCATAAGTGTTGAATGCAGGTATTTGCTCGAGTTCTATCCTTTTCCTTCTCATCCATACTGTTTGTTAAATATGGTGGTTGAGGAGCAACTGTAAACAGTACTTGAAGACCGGTCACCTTCGTCCTTCGGGTAGGTGGAACGGTCAAGGGACATGGACTGTCTGACGAATAGATGGGTCAGATGAAGGAGGAAAATCAGTCGTTGGATCAAGAGGATAGACGGCAAGGATGGATCAACAGGAATATCGGAGGAGGCGAGAGCGGGATGATCGTGGGCCGTTGGATCTCAGTCAGCTAGATCCAACGGTCGTCGGGCGGTGGAAACGCGCAAAGGTTAACAAATGGGGATGGATGACCGGGCAGTAAGCGGTATTGATCGCACCCGCGTTGGGGATTTGGGCAGTAAACAACGATGGCACGCGATCCCATTCAGCACGTGATGCGTGGCGATGGAGGAGAGAGGAAACCACTCTCCATCGTGCGTTAACATGCCATTACTTTGTGGTCGTGGGGAGAGCAGACACCGTCCGATCACGACAAAGATGATCGGATGGTGGGCATTTGATTTCGCGGATTTTCATCAGGCACGACGGAGAACGGTTGGATCAGGGTGTTGTTAGCACTCAGGTTGTTCCCTTTGACTCCAAAGGGAATACGGCTGAGGTAACCACTAACGAATCTTTTAGCCACAGGTCCTAGCCTACCTGCAACCAGAGAGGGCTCTCTCTTTCTGATTTAGCTTTGTTTTGGTGTAATTTTTAAGCTAGTTATGGTGCACAGGATTTTGTTTTGAATTTTTTGGGATGATGATTCCAATCAGAACAGGTATGTTTTTGCAGAATGATCTAGGCCATTGGGCATGGAGTCGATGATGGTGAACTACTGGGAGTGTTTTTTTGAGGAAAAGGTTATGCTACAGAGCCAGACGAGCATCTATGGAACAATTTTTCAAATCTATAATATGATGGGATGAAATCAGGGAGTGAAAGGCAACTAAGTTTCTTTCACTAAACTAATAGGGGGAATAGTGGGAACATTACTTAGAAGCATTTAAGAATTCTTGAACAACATTCATAATGATGGAACAAATACAAACATGAGCAGTTAAGAATTCATGTTTATGATTAGTTCTGAAGAAAACATTGTTTACAACAGAGATTGAGCATAGGGTGTATTCAAACAATTCCTGTACTATTCTTTTTCTCTATTGCCAAGCTAGTGACACATATATTTGAGTTAAGCAAACATAGAAAGAAAAAACATAGTTTAGGATAAATTATTGCTCCATTAGACAACACAGGAATTCTGTAGCAGAACGCAGATCATCACTTTGACATCAATCAGTGCAAAGATCATGAACTTTTCCAGCCATTTGTATTAGATAGTCTAAAAATATACAAAACATTGTCTCAAAGAGAAAATCACCAACCCCAAATACGTTCTGTGGGGAGGTATATATACAAAAAATTAGATACAAAATATCTAGCTGATGAGTTAACGACTCATAAATTCTATGCCAACCCTTGAGGGATTACAATTGATAGAGTAAATGCTGTAATAACTATTTAGTGCACTAGCTGTCCATCTTTGTCAGAAATTTTTGACTTTTGTGACCCATTGAGTCGGCTGGAGCTATGCTGTCCAAAATTTGCGCATTTCCTTTCTCTGGCTTGTTGTCCCAGTATTTTGCTGAGTCATTATTCTCACCGACCCTGCCTGTTGTCTTCATGCTGCATTAACTTTTGTTGACCTGAAGCTGATTAGGAGGGACCAAACTGAGATCATTGGGGCAAAATTAGCAGCATTGCTTGCCACCAATCTTCCTTAGGCAGTTGGTGTCTTCGTATTTTTATTAGAGTTTCATTTGCCTCTGTGTACCTGTAAAAATCTGGTGGGACCTCAAACAGGTGATTAATTTCATGCTCAATGTAAAATAAATTTTCTAGCTTGTTATAGAGGCTCTGCCCTGATGGAGGTCCTGCTTCTTCAGAAGTGCTGGTGGATGCTGTGATCTGATTTGCAATGAAATTGGTCATCCTAGTGGCATATTGCTCACGGGTGAGCAGTCTTCCTGTGCCGGTCAATAGGCTGGGCAATCCTTTGTCTTGTAATGCACCCATTCTAAGCTTGTAGTCATCTACCTCAACCTGCATTTCCTGACATTTTCTCTCCAAAGTTTGCACAAAATTTCTGAGGGTCAGCACATTTTTAGCTGTTAGAACAGTATATGTTCTGCTGCTGATGTCTAGGGCTGCCAACTCCTCCTTGGTGTAAGTGTTGAGGAAATGTATCATTCTGCTGCCCTGCTCAGGCATATTTCCTAGTGCTGCTCTAGCCTTTTGGCTTTCAACTTGAGCTTGGCCTATTAACTCCATCTGCTCATGTACTGTTTTGATTGATTTCCACTGTTTGGTGATAGAGTGGTCAATCCAGGTCCACAAAATTTTCTTTATTTCAGCCAGGGTTTTCTCCAAATTCAGTTCCTTTTCCAAGACCTTTATTCTATCTTTCAGGGCCTTAATCTCTCCGGTCTGCTCAGCTACCATCATTTTAGATTTGTCATATTTTGGTTCCAGCTCAGCCAATTTTTCTTTGGCTTGTTTAATCTCTATTGCCTGAAGCTCTAGCTCTTTCACAGCTTTGGTCAAATCATCCATGCTTATGCCAGCCTCAGTAGTTGTTGTTGTTGCTGCCGCAGTACCTGAAGTTGTTGTAGCCGTTGGAGGGGTCACTGCTGCTTCTATAGTTGCTGCAGTAGTTGGGGCAGTTTGAGGAGGCTGGGAGGTTGACTCTTCCTATTTGTCTTGCAGTTCCCTCTCCAATTTGCCTTCCAAATCAATTACTCTTTGGATTAGTTTCATCATCAAATCGAATTGATCCTCAGCTTCTTTCTCTTGCTGCAATTCTCATGTTTGAGGGTGCTCAGTAGGGAGCAATCTCAATCACTTTTTCAATGCAGCAATAACATCATCCTTCTTCTTCATAAGGGCCCTCACAGCCTTAGGATCCTTAGGATCATGTCCTAAGTCCACAATAATGTCCTCCAATGTTTTGATTCTGTTGTCTTTGGCCGTGGAGGACATTCTTTCCAAATCAAGCTGAGTATTAGTGTTCCTCAGAGATTCCTTTAACTCATGGGCCATTGTGGCCTTGCCTACCAATTTGCCATAGACCATTTCCCCTATTTGCTTATGCAGTTCTATTTGATCCATGGGGTGAATGTCTTTTTCCATAACCTCCAACTTTGTTCTGACATAATCTGCAGCTGAGTGAGGCTGCTGTACTTTGGGTTTAAAATGGCTGAGGATCATCTTTTCCTCTTTGATGTCATATGCTGCCATCAGCCTTTCTTGTTTGGTTGGTGTTGCCTTGAGAAATTGGTCATATAAATGCAATCTTAGCAGCTCATTTTGTGCTTTAATTTCTTTAAAGGTGGCCTTGGTGCTAGATGACTTCTTTCTTTGTTGAGTGGAGGAGGACACCTCCATGCCGTGTTGTCTTTCCTGCTCTTGTTGAAAAGAGCTTCTGGTCATTTGTTGACTGTCTTCCTTATCTTTCCTTGGGCTACCAATGATTTCTTCACTGATTTCTTCCACAGATGGAGAATCAACCTTTTGCCTTTTGGCTTCAGGTTGCTGAGTGGATCCACTAGCAGGTGTGGACTCCTCTCGGTCTCGTTTTCTGCCTCTTTCCTCATGTGTAGGAGTCTACAAGGCATGCACTGTTGGTGCCTCTGTTTGTTGTGGAGAAGTCTATTCTTGTTGTTGCCCTATTGAAGAGGCAGGCTGCTCTATGACCACTTCTTTTTCTGCACCCATTATCCCCTTGCCCTTTGTTGTACCTGTTGCTGATGTAGATGGTCCTTGGGCGGCTGGTGTGGCTGCAGCAGTGGATGTACCTTCTCCGATTTGATGTGGCAGCTTGAATGTTACCTGCTGCACAGAATCGAAGTCAAGAGTTTTTTCTAAATCCTTGACATTTTTCTCCATTATTTCCTCTTGAGATAATTCCTCAACTAATGTACCTTGTAACCACTCATCTTGGTTGGCATACTGCTCAATTTATGGATATTTACAGTGGTCATTACCTAGCAGCCTGTATTTGACTCTTCTGGCACTGATAAAACCTTATGGGTCATAAGGGACCCACCAGAAGCTTCTCTTTAGCTTATATTTGTCCCTGAGAATTTGATCAACATCTTGCCAACCTTCTTTCTTGTTCATGATGAAGGGGCCTAGATGGTCTTTGAATTTGAGGTGAGCCTTCTTTTTGGCACTATGAAAGTGGGTGAGGTCAGAACTAATGAGTTTCCTATAGTATTCCAAGGCAAACAATCTCATTGGTACATACCTTGGAAGCCTGTAAGGACAGAGCTCACAGCCATAAATTCTTATGACAGTATGGTTTTGATATAGGTACCAATCACCTATTTTATAGCTTTTAGACAGCTGCAAGGTCTTCTGAATCTCAAATGACAGTCTGGGAGGAGGGGATCTCATTAAGAGGCATGAGACTGGGTAAACAAATTGGTCATCGAACTCACAATAAGAATATGGAGAGTTTTGGACTTCATGAAAAACCGATGACCAGAAGATGACAAACCTCTTTTCACCCCTAGAATCCAATTTCTTGATGGGGCATTAGAAGCTTTCAGACTGGTAATACATGAATAAGTGGTAGATATATGATGAATATTTAAATACTCCCTCCCTATCCACTTTCAATAGCTGGTCATGTATTTTATTGGCTATAAACTTGGCAAAGTTATACTTGTAAGCAGGGGGCTGGCCTAGACTATATGCAGCTAATAATACCAACACTGTTTCATCAATGTGCTCACTAGTTTTGAAGCCCAGCACATAAGAGATCATATCAACTAGGAGCGTGCCTACATCATTGAAATGGACATATAAGAAAGGAGGTGGCCCTGTAGGCTGGCGGTCTGCCCTCATGAATGTCTTGGTGATCTTTTCAATGTCAGCACTGGAGAGTTTGGAGCTTGCATCCAGAAAATAGTTCATGAAGAAGGGAAACAACAGCTGAGTCTGCTTGAAATTTAGCATTTGGTTGATGGAGTCAGGATTAATGTGGAAAAGTATGCTCCCAGATGGAGACTTAATAGTTCTATGAGTTGGATCATAGTTCTCAGCACATAAGTGGATGATCTCTGTAAAAATATTAACAGATGGGAGGAAATAATAAGGCAAACTGGATTCCCATATACCATATGTGTCATTGTTGCTTAGATAGTTGTTTCTCAACTGGCAGAAGGTCTGCAAGTGGTTTTTGTAACCAACAAGATCTTGGATAAGGTAATCTCTATCAGCAAGAGGCATGGCTTCAAGCTCCTTGTTTGGTGGATACATAGGAGTGACACTAAGAGCTGATGGTGTAGCCATTATAGAACTTTCAGGTGTTATCTTTAGAATGAAGTTTGTGAGTATAATAGGCTGAGGATGATAGCTTATGAGGATTTGAAAAGGAGTGGCAGAATGAGTCTAGCTGAGCCAAAGTTGCTATATTGAAAAGAACAATTTGCAGAGTTTGATTTGAGCTTTGGTTTCTTCTGGTGAACTCTCAGAATTCAGAGACAGTGAGGGCAAATGCAGGGGAGAAATGGATTGCAGCTTAATGTACTGAGAGCTTGAAGTGAAACACAGCAAAAGTTAACAATGCCGGGCCGGTGTGAAAGCTATTTTGAGAATTCAAGCCCGAAACTGGATTTTAGTTATGAACGGTCTGTGGTTCTCTTAAATAAGGGGTGCATTAGATAATTTAGGCCAATCATTTACAGGACAACACCATTAATTTAGGAGTTTGTAGGCAATTTAGCGGAAATATTGCAGAGAACGGGAAGAACACAGGCAAACAGGTTGAATTTGGCAAATACCTGGATTAGCTAGCACCGAGGGTGGTCGAGTTGATTGGAGGGTGAAGACTGACGTCGACTTTGCAGGTGGCGGTGTCCAACGTGGTGAAATTTGAAATCTGGACGCAGTTGGGAGTGACCAACAGAACAGCGCAACAGCAATTGTATAATAAAAATGATCGAAAACGGTCACTTTCGGCGTTTTTAATGACAAATTTGGAGCATACGTGCTTTTGGCGCTTTCCCGTGATGACGTTAGCATGACGTCATCAGCGGGCCCTGGGTACGGACGGGTGACGTGGATGCTGACTGGGAGGACAGCGTGGCGGGACACGGTGGCACAGCATGGGCACAGAAGGACAGCGTGGCAGGCGACATGGGGCAGCGGCGGGGGACCAGGTATGACGTCATAGTGACGGGAATGCTGACGTTACGGGCGGAGGGCAGTTTCCGGACAGTGGTTTCCGGTTTCCCCGCACCGCCTTTGGGGAGAAGCGGTTTCGGTGGGGAGGCCTCCGAACACCCCGGGCTGTCAACACGTGGCAGGGCTATGGTGGCAAAACTACCCATCCCTCGGACGTTAAAGCACGGCATGTTGGCAGCTCAAAACACCCGCCCACCGTTGGGTCGGGTGCGGTGGGAGATCAATGGCTGGCGGGGCCTCCGACGCGGCGTGCAGGTTTCGGAGCGGGACCCGCCCATTATTTAAATAATATCTTGTGGCGTGGGTTTAAAACTTTGGTTCGGGTGGGTTTTTGGAGGTCGAATTAATGCAGGTCATTGCGCCACAAGGTTTAATTAAAAATAGTTAGACCTTTTACCATTTAAACATTGGGGTTTAACTGCGGGGAAAATTTTTGCAAGGGTTTAGATGGGTGAGGGTTTTAGGCATAGGCTATTAGTCTTAACTAGGGGTTAGATTAATTCGGGGGTAAGGACGCAGAAGGGTTGACTATAGCCCCAGATGGACTAATGTCTCGCATAACCATGTTACTTAGCTATAGTGCTAGGGGGGGGATAGTTAATATGTTTTTTGGGAATTTTATATAGTTTTTTGTAAGAAATAGGGGTGGGGAAGTGACTAAGGAGCTATATAATAGGGTTAGGAGTTAATATGGGTATGTGAGGTGAAGTGGGAAACCAGAAATGGATGAAGTATGAAGTGAGGGCTTTACACAAGAAATGTGGCTTCTTTTTGAGGAAGAAGGTGACAACTTGACATGACTTTCTCAAGGGAGAAATGTAAGGAGGACTGCTTAGGCAGATCCTAAAGTCCTCAAGGGGATATTAGTAAGAAACCTTTTGAAGGGAATGAGGGAAGTTAGACATGGTTTGATAGTTTTCCATATGGGCCATTGTTCTTGCCCTTCTCTTATTGGTGCGATAAGATATGATTTTCAACATATCTTGTGATCAGACCTTGCTTCTGCAGCCTCCAACTACCTACCCTACCTAATAGACCTAACATTTTTTCTTCTTTTGGATGGGTGCACTTAGCCTTGCAAACCCTGATAATCCTCTTTTCTTTTTGCTGCCCTCCTATCTAAATCTACCCTTATGTCTTCCAAGGGCCCAGATTAAGCAGTTGGGCTCCTTTCTTTCTCTATTCAGTTACTCATCTGCCAAGCTTGAACTGTTTGAACAGGTATTCATTCTCTAGTCTAGAACAGGCAATTTAAAACATGGCATGGTCCAGTTTGAACTGTTCAGCCATCCATCAAGATAGCAGTGGCATTTTGGTTGGCCACTTTCCTTGTCTTTCTTTGGGGTTCATTTCAATTATTTTTTCTGACCAATTCATTTTCTTGCCTTTTGATTATTCTTTTAAGGCATACCCTCTTTACATTTTTTAACTATCTGTTTGTTTCACAAAATATGGAACCTTTGTAACATCAAAGATGAACATTTTTGGCACTTCCACTGTCAATCATGAAAAATGAAACCCTATTGGTATAGGAGACTAATAGTGGCTCCACTTGGGGATGGCTTTTCCAGATGAAAAGTCAAGAACAGCAGGTCAGATCACCTTATTTTTCCATTCTTGTTGCAGTCTGAATTTTCCTTTTGTTAGAGACCATCGATCTGAATCCTAGAACTTGTATGAAATACCCTTTAAGCTGATTTGCTGTGAAATTACAGCTCTGTTTTTGCTTGTTTCTCTGAGTGTCCCTCATCACCTTGATAGTTCCCAAGTGTTTTCTCTTGCTTTCCAATGATGGGATCAAAACATATATCAAAAAGTGGTGCAGTACCCTGATCTTTCTCAAAATCAGCTCCACTTGGTCCTTTATCTATCAGCTGTAAATGAAAATACTAAAAATACAAATATTTATATACAATATGTGGCTGTGTAGTGTTTCATCAAAGGGGGTCAAAATAATGTTTGAGCATCCTCCCATTGACTGGGCCTTCCTCAATGTTTGAGCCATCCAAACTTTTCAAAAAATAGGTGTTATTACCTTGTACAGCATAAATGACACAGGGTCCCTTCCACAAGAAATCAAACTTGCCATGTTTTCCTTTGTCCTCTCTCCTGGAATCCCATCTCAACACTTTACTTCCTATGAAGAAGTCTTCAGCTTTGGTTCTTTTGTCAAATATTCTCTTGAGCTTATCTTGCAGTACTTGGGTTCTCTGATAGACTTCCTCTCTTGTTTGTTGTAGGTGAATTGTCTGATTGATCCTTCTTTGAATGTCGTTAGGCTCAGCTTGTACTTCTTGCAGCAACTTGATTGCAGGGATTCCCAAAGATGAAGGAAATCTTGCTTCCATTCCATAAACTAGTTCATATGGGCTTATGCCAATGGATCTCTTGGTGGTCAACCTGTCTGCCCATAGTGCATTTACCAGCTTCTTATGCCAATTCTTTTTGTTCTCCTCCAAGACCTTCTTGATGATGTTGATGAGGCTTTTATTGGAAGACTCAGCTAGGCCATTGCCTTGAGGATAATAGGCAGTGGAATGGCCCAAGGTCATGTGATATTTATGGCAAAAGTTGATCATTTTTTTGGACTTGAAAGCAGCAGCATTGTCTGTAATAATTTTATCAGGACAGCCAAACCTGGACAAGATGTTGGTTTCTAGAAATTGTATAATGATGGAGTCATTGGCTTGCCTACAAGGGATGGCTTCTATCCATTTGGTAAAATAGTCTGTAGCAGTCAAAATCCACCTATGCTGACCAGAGGATGAAGGGTGGATTTCACCAATGAAGTCTAAACCCCATTGCTGGAATGGTCTCTCAGTTGAAATAGGTTTGAGTGGTAAAGGCAACAGCTTTCTTTTTCCTTCAAAAATTTGGCATTTGTGACAAGACATTACAAATTTTCTCACATCAGCAAACAAGGAAGGCCAATAAAAACCAGCCCTTAGGATTTTATCAGCTGTGGATTTCCAGTATAAATGTCCTCCACAGTCACCTGCATGAAATTCCTTGAGGACATTGTCAGTTTCATCCAATGTTAGGCAATTAAGTAGAATTCCTTCATGATTCCTCCAAAATAAAACATTATCTATGATACAAAACTTTGATGCTTTCATTTTTAAGAACCTTTTCTTAGTTCTGGACAACCCTGGAGGAGCTTGCAGGTTTAACAATACAAAACATATATCAGCATACCAGGGAGATTGCAAAAAGGCTTGATTGATTTGTGGAGTCGCCATCTCCTCTTCGTTGTCCAGTTCATTAATGTCAAGGGCTTGAAAATTGGTTTCAGTCATTAGCTTGGCTAGACCTTGTCCTTTTATCAGTTTGGTAGGCTTAATTTCAATTTCATATTCTAAAATATTGGCAATCCATTTTCCCCTTTTGCCTTCAATTCCTTCTTGGGTTAAAATGTCCTTAACCACTGCATTTGTGACATAGGCAATTACATGAGAGTATAAAATATAGATTCTGAAGTCTTTGATGGCCTTTACCAATGCATAGGCTTGCTTTTCCATAATCTGGTATTTTAAGGGGGCATCTCTAAGGGCTTTGATGAAAAATGCAATGGGCTTTTCACACTCTTGGTCATCTTTTTGTAACAGGACTGCAACAATTGTATGCTCAGATGCAAAAGAAAAATGATGAAATCCCTATCAAACCTAGGACTTGTTAGGACTGGTGTGTTTGTCAATGCTCTTTTGATGTCCTCAAAGGCCTGTTTAGCTTCCATGGTCCATTTGACCTTAGAATCCTTCTTCGACATACTATTTAATAGTCTTATAAGCTCGGCCAAATTAGGAATAAATCTTCTCAAGAAGTTGATCTTTCCTAAAAAGCCTTGCAATTCTTTGACGTTTCTCGGATGAGGCACTTGAAGGATAGCTTGAATTCTATCCGGATCGATCCTAATACCATCTTTTGAGATTATATTCCCTAGGAGTTTACCTTCCTCTGGGCCAAACAGTGATTTCTTTGGATTCAAAGATATGCCATATTTTCTGTAAATTAAGAAAACCTGCCTCAAATGCTCTAAGTGTTCTTGGTCTGATTTTGAAAAGGCAGTAAGATCATCTAGGTAGACCACTAGAAAATCATGGATTTCTTTGGCAAAGGCTATATCCATTGCTCTTTGGAACATAGCCCCTGCATTCTTAAGCCCAAAAGGCATTTTGACATATTTAAAAGTTCCCCAAGGTGTTGTGAAGGAAATTTTGTCTTGATCATCTGGCTGTACTAAAATCTAATTGAATCCAGAGAATCCATCTAATAATGAGATCCTAGAGGCTCTCACTACTCTTTGTAGGATATGATGCATTTTTGGTAAGGGGTAATGGTCTTTGAGAGAGACTTTGTTCAAATTCCTTAGGTAAACACACAGTCTAATCTCTCCCGTCTTCTTCCTAGTAGGCACTAGGTTTGAAATCCACTCTGAGAACCTGATTGGCGCAATGATTCCTACTTCATACATACGTTTCACTTCTTTTTCAGTGAGGGGAAGGAGCACAGGGTTCACTCTTCTAAGCTTTTGTTTAAAAGGTTTTTGGTTTTCTTTTAAAGGTATGGTGTGCTGGATGACTGAGGTATCATAGGACTTTAGGTCCTCATAACTCCAGGCAAAGATATCCTGAAACTCTTTGAACAATTCAATGTATTTCAACTTCTGATCAGCTGGTAATGCCTTAGATAATTTTACCATTTTGGGATTTTCTGCAATTCCAATGTTACAGTCTTTAATTTCAGCATTCAGTGGTTGCATTTTTAGTTTCTTGAGATATCATTTGAATCAAACAAATCCTCCAAAGGGGTTAAACCTATGGGCAGAAAATTGTCCTTTATATCAATTACTTCGGCTTCTTTCTCAGCTATTTCATCTAAATCTGTTTGCTTTAGCTCCTGTACATTTTCGTTATTAAAGGTAGTAGGGTTCAAAACCAGATTCGTTGTTTCAGCTGATATATTCTGCTTGATTGTGTATGCCTGTTGTTGATCATCCATAGTGCTAGTATCAATGTTAATGCCGGAAAATTCTTCTTTTAGAGTAAGGAAGTTATTTATCTGTGTGTCACTCTCAAAGACTTGCCAATTCTTGATGTTATCCGGGACTGCAAGCCTATGTTTGATTTCAGCAGTGAAAGTGTGATTGGGTTTGAAAGGTAGCTTGCAAGTGCTGGCAAAGGTTGCCAAGCTATGAGCATGTAAGTTGAGCTTTCTGGAAATTTTAGTTAGCTGAGATTCTGAGAAGGTGTCAAGTACCTGAATATCTGCTCCCTTATACGCTCTTAACCTTAGATCATTTGTGATAAATTTTCCTTTCATCTGTTGTATGATCAGATCTGAATCACCTAAGATTGAAACTTTGGTTGCACCTAATTTTTTTATGAGTTTGAGACCTAACAAAAGGGCTTCATACTCAGCCATATTTTTTGTGCATCGAAAGTTTAACCTATATGCATGTCCTTCAGATTGGTCATTCTGCATATTGTGAATCCAGACTCCTGCCCCAGCTCCTAACTTGTTTACAGAGCCATCAAATTCTAAATACCATAAGGTTTCATGGTGAAGGTTTGGATTGAGACTCTTAGAAAGTTGGATCATGGGCAGATTGGTTTCTTGTAAGTCATTTGATGCATCATTCTCCTTTGTTATATCAATTATATCAACAGTCTTTTGGTCTTGAGAGGCAGATTTTTCATTCAATCCCTCTGTCTGTGCTGCCACTAATAGTTTAGAATAAGCCTTGTTGCACATGTCAGCATTATACAGAATAAATGAATCCACGTCAGAATGTATTGAATAGATAGGGAAGTTTTGGGGCTTCTCTTGACTACTCACCACATATTTCATTAATGTTTCACGGTATAATCTTTTTGGCTATCCAAAGACTGAAATGGTGGCATAGGACATGTCTAGTTGCAAAGTTCCTTGGAGTTTGGCCCCCCAAGATCTGGATAAGAGCATACCATACTTGGGTGGAATGTCAGCTACCACCACATCCATCAAAATCGTTTTGGTTGGGTATTGGACCAGGGAGACACACAAATCTTTAATTAACCCTAAGCACTTGACTTGGCTTGAATCAAATGAGAATAGATCTTTGTAAGGTCTTGTGATATCTAGGTCTAGTTTTTCCATTACAGATTTGGGCATTAAGTTATGTGAGGTCCCGGAATCAAACATTGCATTGTGTAATACCTTGTCATGAATGTTTAAACTGACATAGAAGGGTGGAACCCCTCCATTGGTTGTCTTTCCGTTAACCTCAGGACCAAACAGTAACTCAGGTTGATCATCTAGAACATTCACAACATCCTTATTGTCTGATATTTGGAGTGACCTATTAATCTGTTGTCTATACACTTGATGTTTGGCCAATTCAGAAAGAGGGACAGCTATCTTTCGCTTACTTATTTCTATTTCTAAGTTAAAGGGCTTTCCCATTTGAGTCTCAGCATTAACTGCAGCAGATTTTTCCTTTTCAGCTGGATTTTCAGTAATCCTTTCCTCATGATTAGTATGATTTTGAATGAAATCAGTCCTAGATTTATTTTCAGGGGTGCTGTTTGAACTTGCTTTTGAAGGGTGGGATGGGGATGGCTAGTTTCCAGAGGGCTATGCATCTGATATATCCTCCACAATGACTTCTGTGGGATGCGAGTCTGTTGTATCAGATGATTCTGCAAGAACAGTTTTATCCTTTGTCTTTTTTGGCTGCTTATTGTCCTTTGGTTTGAAAGGTTCAGGCACATCTATGGTTCTACTCCTTAGTTTATACTGTTTATGTACCTCATAGACTGCTGCATCATAGCCTTCCCTAAAGTCAAAAGACTCTCCTGATTTGGCTTGAAATTGATTACAATTATGAGCCTCTTGATCTTCTTGTGTTAGAAAGACCTACTGTTCGCTATCCAAACCCATTAGGTTGATGTGAGGGTCCTCGGTTGGTTCAGCAAATGTTGAGGCCTCAGCATAATTTTCTTGAAAAGGGGGTCTAATGTGCTGGTTGGGATCAGCCCTTCCAACATTTGGATTTTGATTCTTTCTAAAATTTGGGTTTCTGGTAGTACTTGGTTTACCTTCCCATGATGTTTTTCTTTCTATGGTTTCTACCCTGTCCCCAAGTCTGTCCATGCCTTTGATGATTGCATCTAGCTTTTGCTCAAACGCTGAGGGTTCTTCCTTAAAAGTGGTTCTTCTTTCAGCTCTTGCCCGATTTCTTTTAGCAATAAGATTTGCCTCTACACTGACAGCTATGTTTTGCATATCTGCCAAGGTTGCAGGGGCTCTTTCCCTTAGTTGATATGCCATATCAGCATCAAATCCATCAGGGAATTTGATTAAGGCTAAATCAGGTGGAGGTCTAAGGTTTTTAGGGATGGTATTGTAAACATTGTTGAATCTTGCACAATAATCTAGGACAGTTTCTTGTGGGCCTATCCTTATGGTGTCATACTCAGACAAAATATGTAGTGGGTCTTTTTTCTTTTCCCATCTGTTCAAGAAGGATTGATAAAGAGCACCTGAATCGGCTATGGAATTTGCAGCAAGTGATCAGAACCAAGTTCTTACTTCACCTGTTAAACTCTGGACAAAAATTTTCATTCTCACATCATCATCGTCTATTTCATAGTTTTCAAAGTAATCTTGCATTTTCTTGGTATGTTGCAAGGCAGTATATGTGCTGGTACCATCAAAATAAGTGATCTTACTTTGGTAGTCCTGAGGCATAGCCCCAGGATTACCAGGTAGCTGTAGAGGGGCGTAATGATTTGCCATATTCACCGGGATAAATGGGACAACAGGAAGGAAGGGAACAGCTGGAACAACAGGGACAACAACGACAGTTTGTGCGGTGGATGAAGGTGTGAAGAATGTGTTTCAAGAGGTGGATGAGGAAGAGGGAGAAGAAGGGGTTATGTGAGGACGAAATGATGGTTTAGCAGGGTTTGGGATATAACTTTGCTGGACTACCTCAGGACTGGAGTCAACAAGCTCTTCTTGTTGCTATTGTTTCCTAAGAATCTTAGGAATTAAATTAGGATTGTCAAAAATAGCTGGAGGATTTGGGTCAGGATTTGACCTGGTATACCTAGTTTTCTTTTTAGGAGCTAGCTTCCGAATTTGTTTTTGGTATTTTTGGGAATGTTTTTAGAACCAACGAGGGACTACTCAAATTTTGGAACAACTATATAGAGTCTAAAACTAGCGTGAAGTTTGACTGAAGCATCATTTATCTACTCCTGTAAATGCAAAGCAAGAACAGTTTCAAAGGCTTCTTGGCTGACCTTCAAACTTCATCTGTAGTTTTAAAAAGTAGACAGCAGTTGAAAAATTCGTTCTTTCCCCAGTGGAGTCGCCAATTATGTTAGCACTCAGGTTGTTCCCTTTGACTCCAAAGGGAATATGGCCGAGGTAACCACTAACCAATCTTTTAGCCACAGGTCCTAGCCTACCTGCAACTAGAGAGGGCTCTCTCTTTCTGATTTAGCTTTGTTTTGGTGTAATTTTTAAGCTAGTTATGGTGCACAGGATTTTGTTTTGAATTTTTTGGGATGATGATTCCAGTCAGAACAGGTATGTTTTTGCATAATGATCTAGGCCATTGGGCATGGAGTCGATGATGGTGAACTGCTGGGAGTGTTTTTTTGAGGAAAAGGTTATGCTATAGAGCTAGACGAGCATCTATGGAACAATTTTTCAAATCTGTAACATGATGGGATGAAATCAGGGAGTGAAAGGCAACTAAGTATCTTTCACTAAACTGATAGGGGGAATAGTGGGAACATTACTTAGCAGCATTTAAGAATTCCTTAACAACATTCATAATGATGGAACAAATACAAACATGAGCAGTTAAGAATTCATGTTTATGATTAGTTATGAAGAAAACATTGTTTACAACAGAGATTGAGCATAGGGTGTATTCAAACAATTCATGTACTATTCTTTTTCTCTATTGCCAAGCTAGTGACACATATATTTGAGTTAAGAAAACATAGAAAGACAAAACATAGTTTAGGATAACTTATTGCTCTAGACAACACAGGAATTCTGTAGCAGAACGCAAATCATCACTTTGACATCAAACAGTGCAGAGATCATGAACTTTTCCAACAATTTGTATTAGATAGTCTGAAAATATACAAAACAATGTCTCAGAGAGAAAATCACCAACCCCAAATACGTTCTGTGGGGAGGTATATATACAAAAATTAGATACAAAATATCTAGCTGATGAGTTAATGGCTCATAAATTTTATGCCAACCCCTGAGGGATTACAGTTGATAGAGTAAATGATGTAATAACTATTTAGTGCATTAGCTGTCCATCTTTGTCAGAAATTTTTGACTTTTGTGACCCATTGAGTCGGCTGGAGCTGTTCTGTCCAAAATTTGCGCATTTCCTTTCCCTGGCTTGCTGCCCAAGTATTTTGCTGAGTCATTATTCTCACCAGCCCTGCCTGTTGTCTTCATGCTGCATTAACTTTTGTTGGCCTGAAGCTGATCAGAAGGGACCGAACTGAGATCATTGGGGCAAAATTTGAAGCATTGCTTGCCACCAATCTTCCTTAGGCAGTTGGTGTCTTCGTATTTTTATTAGAGTTTCATCTGCCTCTGTGTACCTGTAAAAATTTGGTGGGACCTCAAACAGGTGATTAATTTCATGCTCAATGTAAAATAAATTTTCTAGCTTGTTATAGAGGCTCTACCCTGATGGAGGTCCTGCTTCTTCAGAAGTGCTGGTGGATGTTGTGATCTAATTTGCAATGAAATTGGTCATCCTAGTGGCATATTGCTCACGGGTGAGCAGTCTTCCTGCGCCAGTCAATAGGCTGGGCAATCCTTTGTCTTGTAATGCACCCATTCTAAGCTTGTAGTCATCTACCTCAGCCTGCATTTCCTGACATTTTCTCTCCAAAGTTTGCACAAAATTTCTGAGGGTCAGCACTTTTTTAGCTGTTAGAATAGTATATGTTCTGCTGCTGATGTCTAAGGCTGCCAACTCCTCCTTGGTGTGAGTGTTGAGGAAATGTATCATTCTACTGGCCTGCTCAGGCATATTTCCTAGTGCTGCTCTGGCCTTTTGGCTCTCAACTTGAGCTTCGCCTATTAACTCCATCTGCTCATGTACTGTTTTGATTGATTTCCACTGTTTGGTGATAGAGTGGTCAATTCGGGTCCACAAAAGTTTCTTTATTTCAGCCAGAGTTTTCTCCAAATTCAGTTCCTTCTCCAAGGCCTTTATTCTATCTTTCAGGGCCTTAATCTCTCTGGTCTGCTCAGCTACTGTCATTTTAGATTTGTCATATTTTGTTTCCAGCTCAGCCAATTTTTCTTTGGCTTGTTTAATCTCTGTTGCCTGAAGCTCCAGCTCTTTGACAGCTTTGGTCAAATCATCCATGCTTATGCCAGCCTCAGTAGTTGTTGTTGTTGCTGCCGCAGTACCTGAAGTTGTTGTAGCCATTGGAGGGGTCACTGCTGCTTCTGTCGTTGCTGCAGTAGTTGGGGTAGTTTGAGGAGGCTAGGAGGTTGACTCTTCTTGTTTGTCTTGCAGTGCCCTCTCCAATTCTCCTTCCAAATCAATTACTCTTTGGTTTAGTTTCATCATCAAATCCAATTGATCCTCAGCTTCTTTCTCTTGCTGCAATTCTCCTGTTTGAGGGTGCTCAGTAGGGAGCAATCTCAGTCTCTTTTTCAATGCAGCAATATCATCATCCTTCTTCTTCATAAATGCCCTCACACCCTTAGGATCCTTAGGATCATGTCCTAAGTCCACAATAATGTCCGCCAATGTTTTGATTCTATTGTCTTTGGTCGTGGAGGACATTCTTTCCAAATCAAGCTGAGTATTAGTGTTCCTTAGAGATTCCTTTAACTCGTGGGCCATTGTGGCCTTGTCTACCAATGTGGCATAAACCATTTCCCCTGTTTGCTTATGCAGTTCTATTTGATCCATGGGGTGAATGTCTTTTGCCATAACCTCCAACTTTGTTCTGACATAATCTGCAGCTGAGTGAGGCTACTGTACTTTGGGTTTAAAATGGCTGAGGATCATCTTTTCCTCTTTGATGTCATATGCTACCATTAGCCTTTCTTGTTTGGTCGGTGTTGCCTTGAGAAATTGGTCATATAACTGCACTCTTAGCAACTCATTTTGTGCTTTAATTTCTTTAGAGGTGGCGTTGGTGCTAGATGGCTTCTTGCTTTGCTGAGTGGAGGAGGACACCTCCATGCCGTGCTGTCTTTCCTGCTCTTGTTGAAAAGAGCTTGTGGCCGTTTGTTGACTGTCTTCCTTATCTTTCCTTGGGCTACCAATGATTTCTTCATTGATTTCTTCCACAACTAGAGAATCAACCTTTTGCCTTTCGGGTTCGGGTTGCTGAGTGGATCCACTAGCAGGTGTGGACTCGTCTCGGTCTCGTTTTCTGCCTCTTTCCTCATGTGCAGGAGTCTACAAGGTAGGCACTATTGGTGCCTCTGTTTGTTGTGGAGGAGTCTATTCTTGTTGTTGCCCTATCGAAGAGGGAGGTTGCTCTGTGACCACTTCTTTTTCTGCACCCATTATCCCCTTGCCCTTTGCTGTACCTGTTACTGATGTAGATGGTCCTTGGGCGGCTGGTGTGGCTGCAGCAGTGGATGTACCTTCTCCGATTTGATGTGGCAGCTTGAATGTTACCTGCTGCACAGAATCCAAGTCAAGAGTTTTTTCTAAATCCTTGACATTTTTCTCCATTATTTCCTCTTGAGTTAATTCCTCAACTAGTGTTCCTTGTAACCACTCATCTTGGTTGGCATACTGCTCAATTTGTGGATATTTATAGTGGTCATAACCTAGCAGCCTGTATTTGACTCTTCTGGCACTGATAAAACCTTCTGGGTCATAAGGGACCCACCAGAAGCTTCTCTTTAGCTTATATTTGTCCCTGAGAATTTGATCAGCATCTTGCCAACCTTCTTTCTTGTTCATGATGAAGGGGCCTAGATGGTCTTTGAATTTGAGGTGAGCCTTCTTTTTGGCACTATGAAAGTGGGTGAGGTTAGAACTAATGAGTTTCCTATAGTATTCCAAGGCAAACAATCTCATTGGTACATACTCTTGGAAGTCTGTAAGGACATAGCTCACAGCCATAAATTCTGATGACAGTATGGTTTTGATATAGGTACCAATCACCTATTTTATAGCTTATGGATAGCTACAACGTCTTCTGAATCTCAAATGACAGTCTGGGAGGAGGGGATCTCATTAAGAGGCAAGAGACTGGGTAAACAAATTGGTCAACGAACTCACAGTAAGAATATGGAGAGTTTTGGACTTCATGAAAAACCAATGACCAGAAGATGACAGACCTCTTTTCACCCCTAGAATCCAATTTCTTGATGGGGCATTGGAAGCTTTCAGACTGGTAATACATGAATAAGTGGTAGATATATGATGAATATTTAAATACTCCCTCCCTATCCACTTTCAATAGTTGGTCATGTATTTTATTGGCTATAAACTTGGCAAAGTTATACTTGTAAGCAGGGGGCTGGCCTAGACTATATGCAGCTAATAATACCAACACTGTTTCATCAATGTGCTCACTGGTTTTGAAGCCCAGCACATAAGAGATCATATCAACTAGGAGCTTTCCTACCTCATTGAAATGGACATATAAGAAAGGAGGTGGCCCTATAGGCTGGCAGTCTGCCCTGATGAATGTCTTGGTGATCTTTTCAATGTCAGCACTGGAGAGTTTGGAGCCTGCATCCAGAAAATAGTTCATGAAGAAGGGAAACAACAGCTGAGCCTGCTTGAAATTTAGCATTTGGTTGATGGAGTCAGGATTAATGTGGAAAAGTATGCTCCCAGATGGAGACTTAATAGTTCTATGAGTTGGATCATAGTTTTCAGCACATAAGTGGATGATCTCTGGAAAAATATTAACAGATGGATGAAATAATAAGGCAAATTGGACTCCCATATACCATATGTGTCATTGTTGCTTAGATAGCTGTTTCTCAACTGGCAGAAGGTCTGCAAGTGGTTTCTGTCACCAACAAGATCTTGGATAAGGTAATCTCTATCAGTAAGAGGCATGGCTTCAAGCTCCTTGTTTGGTGGATACATAGGAGTGACACTAAGAGCTGATGGTGTAGCCATTATAGAACTTTCAGGTGTTATCTTTAGAATGAAGTTTGTGAGTATAACAGGCTGAGGATGATAGCTTATGAGGATTTGAAAAGGAGTGGCAGAATGAGTCTAGGTGAGCCAAAGTTGCTATATTGAAAAGAACAATTTGCAGAGCTTGATTTGAGCTTTGGTTTCTTCTGGTGAACTCTCAGAATTCAGAGACAGTGAGGGCAAATGTAGAGGAGAAATGGATTGCAGCTTAATGTACTAAGAACTTGAAGTGAAACACAACAAAAGGTAACAATTCCGGGCCGGTGTGAAAGTTATTTTGAGAATTCAAGCCCGAAACTGGATTTTGGTTATGAACGGTCCGTGGTTCTCTTAAATAAGGGGTGCATTAGATAATTTAGGCCAATCATTTACAGGACAGCACGATTAATTTAGGAGTTTGTAGGAAATTTAGTGGAAATACTGCAGAGAACGGGAAGAACACGGGCAAACAGGTTGAATTTCGCAAATACCTGGATTAGCTAGCGTCGAGGGTGGTCGAGTTGATTGGAGGGTGAAGACTGACGTCAACTTTATAGGTGGCGGCGTCCAACATGGTGAAATTTGAAATCTAGAGGCAGTTGGCAGTGACCAACAGAACAACGCAGCCGCAATTGTATAATGAAAATGACCGAAAATGGTCACTTTCGGCGTTTTTAACGACAAATTTGGAGCATACGCGCTTTTGGCGCTTTCTCGTGATGACGTCAACATGATGTCATCAACAGGCCCTGGGTACGGACGGGTGACGTGGATGCTGACTGGGAGGACAGCATGGCAAGACACGGTGGCACAGCATGGGCGCAGAAGTACAGCGTGGTGGGCGACGTGGGGCAGTGGCAGGTGACTAGGTATGACTTCATAGTGACGGGACTGCTGACCTTATGGGCGAAGGGCGGTTTCCGGATGGCGGTTTCTGGTTTCCCCGCACCGCCTTTGGGAAGAAGCGGTTTCGGGGCGGAGGCCTCCGAACACCCTGGGCTATTGACACGTGGCGGGGGTACGGCGGCAAAACCTCCCATCCCCCGGACGTTAGAGCCCAGCATGTTGGCGGCTCAAAACACCCGCCCACCGTTGGATCGGCCGCGGTGGGAGATCAACGGCTGGCGGGGCCTCCGACGCCGCATCTAGGTTTCAGAGCAGGACCCGCCCATTATTTAAATAATATCTTGTGGCGTGGGTTTAAAACTTTGGTTCGGGTGGGTTTTTGGAGGTCGAATTAATGCAGGTCATTGCGCCACAAGGTTTAATTAAAAATAGTTAAACCTTTTACCATTTAAACATTGGGGTTTAACTGCGGGGGCAATTTTTGCAAGGGTTTAGGTGGGTGAGGGTTTTAGGCATAGGCTATTAGTCTTAACCAGGGGTTAGACTAATTCTGGGGTAAGGACGCAGAAGGGTTGACTATAGCCCCAAATGGACTAATGTCTCCCATAACCATGTTACTTAGCTATAGTGCTAGGGGGGGATATTTAATATGTTTTTTGGGAATTTTATATAGTCTTTTGTAAGAAATAGGAGTGGGGAAGTGACTAAGGAGCTATATAATGGGGTTAGGAGTTAATATGGGTATGTGAGGTGAAGTGGGAAACCAGAAATGGATGAAGTATGAAGTGAGGGCTTTACACAAGAAATGTGGCTTCTTTTTTAGGAAGAAGGTGACAACTTGACATGACTTTCTCAAGGGAGAAATGTAAGGAGGGATACTTAGGCAGATCCTAAAGTCCTCAAGGGAATATTAGTAAGAAACCTTTTGAAGGGAATGAGGGAAGTTAGACATGGTTTGATAGTTTACCATATGGGCCATTGTTCTTGTCCTTCTCTTATTGGTGCGATAATATATGATTTTCAACATATCTTGTGATCAGACCTTGCTTCTGCAACCTCCAACTGCCTACCCTGCCTAATAGACCTAACATTTTTTCTTCTTTTGGATGGGTGCACTTAGCCTTGTAAACACTGATAATCCTCTTTTCTTTTTGCTACCCTCCTATCTAAATCTACCCTTATGTCTTCCAAGGGCCCAGATTAAGCAGTTGGGCTCCTTTCTTTCTCTATTCAGTTACTCATCTGCCAAGCTTGAACTGTTTGAACAGGTATTCATTCTCCAGTCTAGAGCAGGCAATTTAAAACATGGGGTGGCCCATTTGAACTGTTGGGCCATCAATCAAGATAGCAGTGGCATTTTGGTTGGCCACTTTCCTGGTCTTTCTTTGGGGTTCATTTCAATTATTTTTTCTAACCAATTCATTTTCTTTCCTTTTGATTATTCTTTTAAGGCATACCCTCTTTACATTTTTTAGCTGTCTGTTTCTTTCACAAAATATGGAACCTTTGTAACATCAAAGATGAACATTTTTGGCACTTCCACTGTCAATCATGAAAAATGAAACCCTACTGGTATAGGAGACTAACAGGTGCTACGATTGAAGACCATAATTAAATGGCGATGATGGGTTATGGAAGTGTGAGGTCATGTGAATGAGGTGTTATGGAGGTTTAAGCTTTGCGCTCGGGGCTTGAAGAAATAAGTATTTATGCTGGGTATTAGAGGAAAAATGGAGGTAGCGAGGGTGAAAGAGAGTAGGTGGGGTAAAGGAGAAGAATCAAGATGACCGTTGTGAGCTTTCTTTTGAGCATAATCAATATGACCAAGCTTATATTCAGCCTTCAAAATACCGTAGTTATAGTAGAGCTAACACTCCCTTCATTCTATCCTTGCTGATGTGGAGCCATACCTTGTCCCCAAATTGAAATTTTTGGTCAACTCGGTGCTTATCATGTCCAGCTTTATATCAAGCTTGACTCTTCTCCAACTACTCCTGTATTGCTTGATGAATCACCTGTATCCACTGAATAAACGTTTGTGCTTTGTCCCTAACATCTCATCCATTTCCATCCTCATCTTTCCCAAAGACGATGTCTAAGGGATCCCTTGGTAGATAGCCAAAACATGTCTCAAATGATGAGCTCTGTGTGGATGAATGATGAGCTCTGTGTGGATGAATCTGATCCTCGATTGTATGCATGCTGCACATAAGGTATTTGTTCATCCCACAACTAGGGATGTTTCCCACAATAGCCTCATAACAAGTGTACCATGTTGTGGTTGACAACCTCTGTCTTCCCATCAGTCTATGGATGAAATGTCGTACTTATTTTCATATTAGTGTCCATCATTCTCCACAAGTTAGTCCAAAACTCTCCAAGGGAGCGAGAGTCTCTATCTGACACAATAGATGTGGGAAACCCAAAATGGAACCATACATGTTGACAGAAAAGATAAGTAGACTGCTCAATAGTGACTTATTTCTTACAAGGCATTAAAATAAAAGTTTTACTAAAACGAACCACAATGAAATACAAATAGTCGTGACCTTTTCTAAACATAGAAAAACCTCCTACAATGTCCATGGACACACTTTCCCATGGTCGACTCAGAATAGGGAGTGGTGTATAGAGTCCAAGTTTTCTATTAGAGGGCTTTGAAATAGAACACAACACACAACCTTTTACAAATCGAGTCACAATGTTTTTCATATGAGGCCAAAAACAAAACATCTATAACTAACATAAATTTTTCTCGACCCTAAGCGCCTTCTCATACTCTGAAAACAACTTGTCCACTTTCTCTGCCATGTTGTAGAATACCTTACGGAAATTATGTTCCTCTTCCCAATGAGCTTCTTCGGTGGCCATGTTTCTTCTTTGTTATGCATGTCCTGCTTCAGGAGCAAAGGGCTTAAGTGTTCCTCCTCCTTTTTGCAACTTGTTCTGGGGTAGCATATACTCTTGCAATTCACATGAACAAAGACTTGCTCTGATGCCATTTGATCCAAGATATTTTACTTATAGATGCATCAAAATTACATGAAACAAAACTTGCTAACCATGGAACTTAATAGTACACAAAACAATGCAGAAATAACATGATAAAAGAGAAAACCATGACACAAAGATTTGATTATGGAGTTCGTCCAGTTTGGACTACATCTTCGGGCCCTACTCAATAGTGGGGAGGCCTTCTCTTATTAAGTGGCATAAGAAAGAAATAAAAGTACAAGAAATATTCTTTCAAATCATTCTACCTCCAAGCTAGAAGATGGATTAAGAATGGAGAGCCTAGCTTCAGAAACATACAGTACCACTGACTTCTTGGCTAAAAAATCATGCAAAAAATCCTATCCAAACAGCCATTTTGGATAATCGGGCCTTCTGCAACTTCTCAGAACCTCCCTACTACTCAAGGTGAGGTACTGGCCTACTGCCAAGGTCAAGGTTTGCTGCGTGCAATTTCTTTGGAACTATTTCGTTGATCCTCTCTTCCCTCCTCCGACACAAATGGTCCTTTAAATAAGCATGGTGGAAAATCCTCAAATCCTGGGTAGTTTTAACACAATAAACTAAGTTAAGAAGGAAATATCAGGCTGTAATGATACATGGAAACAACCTTATAGTTATGGAAAATCCCCTTAAAAACATGGCATGACTCCTTCAACTGTGCGAGGAAACCAATGACCTTTACTATCGGCATTTCTAACCATCGAAAAATAGTCCCAAGCCCAAACAATCTAGCACTCCAATACCGCGGTCTCTCCATAGTTACAATGTATAAGAGATACCATCCTGTAGTCCCCTTTGCAAATCTCAATCGACACTTCCCTCGGCGGATATCAAAGTCCACACGCTGAATAACAATGGACCCACGGATAGTGTATAACCTATCGCATCTGAAACCCTATCACAATCGCAACCGGGATTACTCTCGAGGCCATTTTTGCAAACACTAGCCCTTTTGTGATTGCAATATGTGATATATTGCATCGCAAATAAGCTCTGTCGGGGGTCAATTCTTAACACTTGTCCACCTCCGATATGCGATATGCGATATCGTAATTGCAAATCGGCAATGCTAGGGGACGATTCCTTAAACCACGACCTCTCTTTTCTCTGATATGTGATGTGTGGGACCCAACAGCATCTTGCCACTTGGCACTTCCCTATTCACTAGAACATCTTGCCTGTCATCTCCTCCTACCACCTAGACAAGTCAAACTTGAAATTTGACTTGCTCTAACTTCTTCGTATGAACTCGAATTTTAGTGTCATTCACACCGTTGGAATCAAGATGATGAGAACTTTGATATGATGCTAATTTTATCCAAATTCTACCACTTTGAGTTTTGAGCGTTTTACCATGCCACTCGTACTTTTTGAAGATACAACTAGATCAAAATCATATATACATATTTGATCATAGGAGTTTAAAATTTATCTGAGAATCACCAAGAAGGTATAATGCCTTCTCATAATAGTTGTAATAATACTTTTTAGCCCATTCATTCATTAACCATCACATACTTGACAAATCATGAACAAAGCCATATATAGACAACATTACAAATCCATGCTTATAACCAGCATATAACCAGATTATTAACCATGACAGAGCAACCATCAAATCATCATAATAACAAGTACAATTTCTCATTGATTAGAATAGGAAAATAACTCTTACTAACTTGTGCAAAATCCAACCAAGTTAGGGACTTCCACGTACCACTCGACCATATATTGGGTTGTTCCAAATATTTCTTTTATCCAATCACCCTCGTACCATATTCCAAGCATGAATGTGGGATATCAAAACCAAGGGTTTCTGGAGATTAACCCACCTCCACCCTTAGGCTTTTGCAACCTTTCCAAAACTAGTCAAGAAATCACAAAGACCAAAACAAGCTTGGATGCCTCAAAGTTTATTCACCATTACCTTAAGGAATTTTCCTATCTCCACCAACCTGTCTAGGGTTTCCTAAAGATTAAACCACCTCTACCCCCAACCCTTGGGAATTTTCCTGAGACCAGCTCACCTGGTTCAAAAACCTTCCAGCAATCCAAAGCTCAACCAAGTAAATAATTCCATCGCACCATGGAAATCCAGGAAATGGTATGGAAAGGTTGAAACCGCTATCAAACCGGACAAACCCCATGCCAATGACAACAAATGAACCAAATAAACAAATGCATGTACCATGCATTCAAACCTTAGCTAGGAAATCACACATGCAACCTATTATCTACAAAATCTTCGAGTTGAAGCTACTTGATCCAACCTTCCTTGCTTGTCCTTTACTTTCCTTGTCCTTCCTTTGCTTTCTTGTTTTCTTTATTTTCTTGATGCTCTTCTCTCTCTAAAATTGATTCCAAATCCAAACCAACAAAAGGCTCCAAACTGATCCTCTAATGCCTCTAATTTCTTCACTTTCCTTCATTTTCCCTTTAGTTTCCCTCTCATGCAAATTTGTGACCCTTCATCTCCCTTTTCTCCTATTTTCCTTTATTTTCATAAATAAATTACAATTAATGCCTCTTGGAATACGTGTCCTGTGACCTTGCTCTTATTTTTCCTTTATTATCCTTTATTACATTAACTTTAACTCGGGGATGTTACAAATCCATCCCCCTTTTGGGAACACCGTCCTTATTGTTCAACGACATGTATGACCAACAAACCACTTAAAACAAAACATGCTACCTATGGAGATTTATAACCAAGCTCATTGCAATAATTACAATGACCATTGCTAAAAACATAACAATCATACCACTTACTGGAGCTTTATAACAAAACTCATTATGGTATTTACAATAAAAACCACATATACTTATGCACATTTGCTTCAGCCAACAAATAATCATACTATCTATGGATATTTATAAACGAACTCAATACAATATTTACAATAATATACACATATACACATATTCACATTTTCTCTAATTGGAAAATAAAAGGATACAGTGCCTGCATCAGTCGACAAGGGAATCCAAAGGATCACACCTCCCCCCTCAAAGCAATACTAGGGTTCACCTCCTTCCTAGGAAGTCTAGAATCCATTGTTGAGGTCAAACCTGCACCCAATGTCCAACACTACGATCCTTGTGCTACCTATTCTCCTAGTGAATGATTTTCGACTGATTGTTCTAGGGAACACTCCCAATGTGCTTTTGATTCCATATGGAAATGCTAATGACCAAAAAAAAAAATTCCCAACCTTCCCTTCTCGTATACATAGTCCCTCAAGAAATTTTGTCGCCCCCTTCCATGCAGTCACTCACCTTCAAAGTTCCTCAACATACCCTTCTCTTCTACATAGTCTCTCGAGCGGTCCATCCCTTGGAAATTTTTCTTCACATCAGAAGGTCCAAAACCCAAGGCCTATCCCTTCCTCAAAACCATCATATTAGTCATAGCATGATCATGGAAATCAATGGACACTATTGGGTACTAGTCTCCCACAACGGCCCTGCTCCTGAAGTGGTTTACTAGCATACTGTTGCCTATTTCAATTCCTTTTTTCGCTACCGCGAATTTTTGCAGTCAATTTCAACCACCCAAACCAGGAATTTCCTTGATTTCCTGTAGCAAGCACATAATTGTCATTACACTAAAAATGAATTGAAATAAATTCGAATCATTCCTCATTGATGGCTCATTAATAAGGTACACTTGCAATTATGTTTACTTCATGTCACAAAAAGTTAAACTAGATCTTCGATAAATTCATCATGTATAAACATATCACATTCAGTTAGCTCAAGATGTGACCATCATAAATCATAATCATAAATCACATGAATAATTAAAAACTGAAATAAAATACTGATACTTATATTTCAAATGGTTCTTTGCTTCTTCCTTTGTTCTTTATCCTTCTGTGCACACACTAAATTAGTTTCCAAACCCAACAAGGACCCAATTTCTTCCATTCTATTTAGACAACAGCAAAATCCAAAGACTAGTTGCCTCCTCTCTAAATATCAACAAGGCCATCCAGAGATTAAAATGCCTCAACCCTCAATATCAACAACAAGGGCATCCAAATACTAAACCACCTCAACCCTCAATATCAAAACCAAGAGAATCCAAATACTAAACCACCTCAACCCTAAATATTAGTAACAAGGGTATCCCTAGACTAAACCACCTCAACCCTCATTATCAACAACAAGGACCCAGGCAATCCTATACCTTCTTGTCCCATCACATTGTATAACACATACACATACATGGTGTACAACTAAACACATACACCAACACCCGGTGTACAAAACGACACATACACCTACACTCAGTGTACAACACCACACCTACACCTACACTCGGTGTAAAACAAAATACATATATGTACATAGAATACAAAACAATAAATACACATGTCATGACACAATGACTACACAATATTTGTAACATAGTACCACATATACACAACACAAGATGTATGACATGTGCACAATACCATATGCACATAGTACCACATGAAAAACATATACATGACACTGCATGTACACAACACCACATACACAATGTGTACACAACACTACATGCAACATGTTGTTCAGTCAATTTAATGTCTTAAATTGCTAACATAAATTATCAACCGGGGTTAGTAAACTAATGAAGTGTGGTGCAAAATATGTGTTTAGTTAACCTTGTTTCTTACTTCGTGAGTATGTTTTATGTTGTTTTGGGGTTTTGTTTCTTATGCCTAAGGAATTTAATCTAAGAAATGAAAGTTATGCTTCTAGATGAAATCTTTAAATGTTAATGGAAAAAATCTAATGAATTTTAATGCTGAAAACTAATTTCTAAAGAATAAAAGGAAATGTTTTTATGAAAGAATTTAAACTAGGAATTACTCTAAATGAAATGATTAAAATATGAAAAAGAAGGAAGAAAAGGAAATGTACTTGAACTAATCTATGAAAAACAGAGCATTAATCTATATACAATTGCATTCGTATGACAAGATGAAAATGAAATCACTTCCTTTCTTATCCTTCAAAGCTCTTGATCAAAATCAAACTAATCCTATTCATGGACTGAAAGCAAAATAACAATAACAATCTAAAACAAATGGAAAAGACAACTATGATCTATTGTATGATCAAATACCCATGAATCATTCAATTTAGGAATAAATCTTCTTGAAGTGATTAAGTACTTGATTATACATTAAATGAAAGAAAACATGATCTAGGAAAGCATAAAGAAAGCATGTAAAAGAAAACATGTAAAAACTTGCAATGACTGTGTAATCTAATGTTTTTAAGCAATCAATTTCGGAAGGGTTACCTTCTTGAAATGCTGAACATGAGATGACACAATAGATAAGAAATTTAATCTAAAAAGCATGATAAAAGCATGAGAAAGGAAACTAAATCACTGTCTGTTCTAAATGCCTCAAGCAATCAATTTTGGAAGAACTACCTTCTTGAAATGCTCTACATAAGATTAAACAGTGAATGTAAAACTTAATCCTAAGAAAGCATTGTAAAAACATGTAAAGGAAAACTAAGATCACTGTATCCTCTAATGCTTCAAACACATCCAATTTTGGAAAAGAGAAAATTCTTTTCTTTAGATGCTTTGATTAGCATAAGATTACATAGTAATTAAGAAAGCAATAAATCTTAATATATGAAAGCAAATAAATCTTAATATATGAAAACAAATTAATCTCACACATTGTATATGGCCAATCCAAAAGTATGAGGATGGAAAGTTGAGAAGCTCCAAATGCAAGCCTTCTTCTTTATTCAAAACATGAGCAATTCTCCAACTTTACACATAAAATGATAGGAGAAAACTTCCCCTATTTATAAAAAAAGACGAGAAGCTATCTCATTAATGAGAGTCCATTAATCTCTCCCTATATCTCTAGAGTTACAATAAAAATACGAAATGATAAGACACATATCTTCTTAGAGTTTCAAGACAAATAGGAAATGAGACACATTATGATCCCATGATCTCCTCCACTCAAATTCGAATTTGGCCTTAGGATGCCACATAAGGGTCTTTTAGAATCTTCCTTTTGACCTACACATGTCAATAATCTCATCCCACTTGTTAGGTATAAGCATATGCACATTATTTTCTAATTTTTAACCATAAATTCACTTAAAAATTCTAAGAATAAATAAAGTTTGGAAAAACATAAATGTGACCCAATAATGATAATGGTAAGGTAAATGTAATGAAATGGAGGTGGAATAGAGGTGACAATATGGAAATATAAGTGAAAATGTAATGGAAGTGAATGACAATTTCAAGGCCCAACACATGTACACAACACCATCTACACGACATGTACACAACACCACATGCACACAACACCACATTTACAACATGTACACAACACCACCTACATGTAGCAACACATGTACAACCTTCACACAACACTACATGTACATAGCACCACCTGCATGATGTGTATACAACACCATCTGCATAATGTGTAGACAACACCACATGTACAACAAGTACACAGCACCACCTGCATAACATGTACACACAACAATAGTACTGCACATCCATCGACCACACTGTCTCTTCCAAGCAACCTTGCTTCTAGTATATTTCCATTATCCATGCTTGTCCCAACATGTTGTATATCACATTATTTTCATTCTGCTGATGTATCCTTCAACGTTACGTTCCATGGCATAAACATAGGCATAGTATAATAACATAATATCAATTCATATCCACATGATAATAACCTCATAGATGTACCAAGGCTACTCTTCCCACTTGATTCCTCATAAAATAGAAGACTCTTCATGCCATTCACCTGCATAAGCAATCATTTCTCCACAAGAATGATTCCTGACGACTCTGCCACACATACGCACACACACACACACATATAAGCATTAGCATAAAAAAAGCATGATCCCTAATGACCCTGTCAGACAATGAGATACATACATACATATATATAATCATTAGCATGTTCATAATCACAATAGAATTACTAACATTAACTCCCTTTATCCGTGTACAACATGCACAACATTGGGAACAACAGTTCCCAGCTTAACCAAGGGATCCGACACCTCAAATCCATTTACTTTACCTTTCCTGATACCTTTCTCATTATTGTCCTACCACTATCCATTCCCCTCACTGGATCCAACCAATTCAAATTATTGTCATATTCTTGCCTTCAGTTGCCTTTATACATACACTAGGCTTCATCTGGGTCTTACATTACTTGTTGGGTTCCATTCATCTTCCCCCGACCTCCATTAAATTTCTTCTTTCTCCAACAAATTCCAAATACCCTCAAAACATAAAATGAAAGAACAAGAAACAAACAAGGAGAAAACCATGAAAAACCAATAGAAATACAATACCACAAAAAAATGGCATGGTCATGCACCAAACATAAAAACAAACTACAAATCAAGCACAAAAAAATCACATAGCGCCGAAAGAAAAAAAATTTGAACATACACCATGACTCAATCCCCATGGGTTCCCAATGCTTCCAAGGGAAATTTCAACCTGAGCCTTCCTCAAGATTTCATGCCAGTCTCTTTTGTAATGCAATCCCCTACATCATACTGCCATAAACACACAATTTTCAATGCATAAATAAACATAATAATATATGGGTTACCTTACCTTGTTGTACCCGACACACTAACCTATAACTGAACACACAAACACACACACACACACACACACACACACACACATATATATATATCATCTCTCATGGGACTCCAATTCCTTGACAAGTCCATCCACAACTGAAACCAATTGTTATACCTATCAAATACATGTTCATGAATCTAACACATATCAACATAATTCCCAACAAAAAAAAAAAAAACTTAAGAAGACTTCCAGTATTCACGCAAGTGCTCATTCATTTGGAATTGTTGCTTCCAAACATAGACAAAGGAATTCTCACCCAAATTCTTTCTTTTACCTTTTTCCTTATTGTAATTGAGTCTTATTATGTGCTATCTCATAACCCAACTATTAGCTATATAAATAAATCAACTGTTACCTTGTCATGTTAATACCAAGTATGTTGCCCTAAAGCTGATCACTACAATGACCAAAATCATCATGCATATGACCATAATGCATATAACAAAATGTCACTACTTTTCATGACTATCTGACACATGTGCATATGACCGTACTATTGAACTAGCTATATAAGGCATGTAACCACAACAACAATAGAATAACATGCATGTATATAACCATAATGGAAATAAAAACCATCAACCATCATACCAACATTCCCAACATACAAATTTGTATGACGATATGCTCTTACCCTGAGGTCCAGTGCTGCAACCTCGCTCTAATAATTTGCATCACTTGCTCCATCTCAACCAACATATAAACATCATAACATACCAACAACATCATGATGACACAAACCGCATAATGACTACCATGATGCATGTCTAACCTACTATGCATTCATAACCATATACATTTATCTCATTAAGTCTAAATGTTTGAACCATGCTCCTATACCACCCTATAATGCCCCCTCCCATATATACTTGCTTTTACAATCCCTCTAAGTAAATGTGAAACTGAGTGCCATTATGACATGGCCCGATATATTAGCTCTATTTAAGGAAGTGATACCTATAACTGATACTTTTTGAACACAAGAGAACATCCTACAGGGACTACATATCACCTAGGATCTGAAGAAACACACTAGGTGGTCAATCCCTAAGATGGAACTTTGTTTCAGTGACCTAGACTTCCAACCGCACCCTTGACACTTCCTGCATGTGGTTGAAAGCCTCCTACTGCACTCACAAGCCTTGATCCATGTAGTTGTGACCTAAATTGATCAGTTCAATACGTGTGGTGTTGATATATGAGACACAATCCCAAGCCAGCGCCTAGACCCCTGCCTAGAATTGTATGAGACTTCTCAGAATGATAAATGACATAGGGATAATGCTAAACATACAAACCTTGAACAAGAATTTGAGCTAACCAGGCCTAACCATGACAATGATTTCATCAAAGATATAATGAAAATGTAATCTACAAGTCATGAATGCTTATCTAATCATAGGAGTTTGAGAGTTATCTAAGAATCACCAAGAAGGTCTAATGCCTTCTCATAATAGTTGCAATAACACTTGTTAGCCCATGCATTCATTAACCATCATATACTTAACAAATCTTGAACTAATCCATAGATAGAACACATTACAAATCCATGCTTATAACCAACATATAGCCATACTAGTAACCATGATAGAGAAGCCATAAAATCACCATAATAATAGGTATAAGTTCTCATATATTACAATAGGAAAATATCTCTTATAAACTTATGCAAAATCCAACCAGGTCAGGGAATTTCGCATATCACCAAACCATAGATTTGGCTGAACCAAATATTTCTTTCAACCAATCACCATGTTCTATATTCCAAGAATGAATGTGGGATCTCAATACATAAACAACTAGAGCTTCATAGAGCTTAAACCACCTCCACCCTTAGGGTACCGCGATCTCTCCAAAACTGGTCAAGAGATCACAAAGTCGATAACAATCTTTGATAACTCAGAGTTTCTTCACCATTACCTTGAGTAATTTTCCTATCTCCACCCACATGTTGAGGGCTTCCCAGAGATTAAACCACCTCCAACCCCAACCCTTAGGAATTTTCTTGAGACCACCTCACCCGGTTCCAAAACCTTACGACAATCCAAATCTCAACTAAGTAAAGAATCCCATCACACCATGGATATCCAGGAAATGGCAAGGGAAGTCAAGGCTGAAACCACTGTCAAACCCAAAAAAACCCATGGCAACGACAAAAAATGAACCAAATAAACAAATGCATGTACCATGCATTCACACCTCAGCTAGGAAATCACACATGCAACTTGTTACCAGCAAAATCACATGCAATTTGTTACCTACAAATCTTCTCGATGAAGTTGCTTGAGTCAACCTTCCCTGCTTTTCCTTTTCTTTCATTGCCCTTCCTTCACTTTATTTCTTCTATTGATGCTCTTCTTTCTCTGAAACTGATTCCAAATCCAAACTAACAAAAGGCTCAAAATTGACCCTTTGATGCATTTTTATTACTGATGCCTCTAATTTCTTCATTTTCTTTCATTTTTCCTTCAATTTCTGTCTCATGCAAATTTGTGACCCTTCATCTCCCTTTTCTCCTATTTTCCTTTATTTTCATAAATAAATTCTAATTAATCCCTCTTTGCATTTTCCAATGCCTTTGCCAATTTCCTTAGCCATTAATAAATCGAAAGTGACACCCACTAAGATGTTTTTCCCAACATTCAACCTGGAATACATGTCCCATGACCTTGGTCTTATTTTTCCTTTATTATCCTTTATTACATGAACTTTAACACAGGATTGCTACACAAAGTAACATGCACTATTGACTACCTCTACCTAGAATTCCTATCCTAACGCAACACCATTGAAAATCCTCCTTTCTTTTTCCATCATCATCATGTTCATCCTTTCTGTAAATCCATTCTATTGAGATGTGTATGGGGTTGTCTTCTGCCATGTTATACCACACTTTTTATATAACTCTTCAAATTCCTTCCCACATAACTCTCTGCCATTATTCTTCCTCAACACCTTTATTTTCTTCTCTATCTGATTCTCCACTAGAAAACTAAATTCTTTAAAATTTTCAAACACTTCAAATTTCTTGTTGAGTAATTATATCCATGTATTCCCTAAGAACTCATGCATAAATGAGATACAGTACACATATTTACCCAATGAGGGAATTGAAATAGGTCCAAACACATCATTGTGCACTAGTTGCAATATTCCCTCTACCCTCTTAGCACTAGAGGAGAATCTCACCCAATTCTACTTCCTATACAGCCAATGTTCATAGAAATCAAAATCTAGAGAGAAATTATATATGCCTTCTACCATACCATTTCCATGTAGTACTTGAAGGTCCTTCTCTCCAATGTGTCCCAATATATGATGCCACAACATAGTCTTTTCTCCTGAAGTTGTAAGGATTTTTCCTTCTTTTTCCCAATTTAACTTTTCCTTGGTCAAATTGAGAAAATTAGAATTTCCACATCAACAAACAACTTGGAGGTAGTTAACTGAGGTGACATGAATATTTTCACTTATTTAGCTAAGTAAATTTGAGTTAGAGGGCTTGGATTTTAATTAAACATGTGTGATTGCTACTTTGTAACAATCTAGTTTAGTCATTTTTAGTTGTATTCAGTTAAACTAGTTATAACGTTCATAGAACTAGTTGGAGGTCAATTGTATAGTGGGATAAAAATATAACTCACTAATCATCCAGTTATCTAATCAATCGGCCTAAAATAGCTAGTGCATGTATAGAATTCGAGTTCCCTGGCTGTGGTGGAGATTCCAAGGGAAAGAAGGGAAAAGAGAAGAAATGTCAAACCAAACCAAAATCTAGCCAAAGGTGCAAGAAGAAGGACTTGTCCAAAAATAAAATTTTCAATTGTCATGAATTTAGGAACTATGATACAAAGTGTCCGCACAAAAATTCTAGCAAGAAGAACTCAGGAGGAGCGGTAAGTGAAGCATTAGCTTCACAGTTCAAGTTAGAATTCACCCTGATCACATGTATGACCAACATTGTGATGGGGAGTGTGTGGTACTTGGATTAGGGTTCTTCATTCCACATAACAAGGTATAGAGATATTTTCAGTGACCTGAAATGTATAGATCTCCATATGCATATTGAACTTGGGGATGACGAAAGGTACAATCCTACCAGGATTGGTACAATAACCTTTAAGAGGGAGTCAAGATCCCTTCTTTGCCTCAAAGATGTCATGTTTGTACAAGGCTTGAAGAAAAATCTCATCTCTCTAGTAGTTTTGGAAGACCGCGACTATGATGTAATATTTAGTAAAGGTAAAGGCTTTATAAGCCACATAGCTACTGGACAAGCGAAGTAGATCAAAGTTCATGTGAAGAACCTATATAAACTTGATGTGGAAGATTGTGCTGCATTAAGAAGTAAGACAGAAAAGTGCATAGTTGCGATGTCGGTGAGCTCTGACATAAGATATTGGGCCATTTGCATCATGGAACCTTAAAAGTTATGCAACAAATAACCACTGGCCTCCCTAATGGAACACTTGAGCAGCAGGATGTATGTAAGGGTTGTACCTTGGGGGAGTATGTGAAATATACATTCCATGATCGAGACAACAAAGCACATGCAATCTTGGAGAGAGTCCACTCTGATGTTTGTGGACCCTTCTTGACAGAATCCACTTCCATATATAAGTATTATGTTGTTTTTATTGATGATTTCTCAAGGAAGTGTTGGATCTTCTTCATGTGGAAGAAGGATGAGACATTCTCAAAGTTTGTAGAATTCAAGGCACTAGTCAAGAAAGATACTAGCCAGAAGGGGAAGGCTCTCATGAGTTACAATGGAGGTGAGTCTATTTCAAATGACTTCAAGGATTTCTGTGAAAAAGAAGGCATTCAAAGAGAGCTCACAAATCCCCACAACCCACAAAAGAATGGGGTAGTGGAGAGGAAATAATTGGAGCATCATGGTAGCTTCGAGAGCTATGCTACATGACCAAGGCATGTCACTACATTTGTGGGCAGAGGCATGTAACACACCAATATACTTGAAGAACCAAAGTCCTCATTACATTCTTGGTCTGACTACACTGGAGAAAAATTTCCCAGGGAGAAATCTAAACGTGTCTCACTTCAAAAAATTTGGAACCTTTGTTTACTGCCATGTCCCCAAAGATTTGAGGTACAAACTTAAGACGAAAGTAGAGTTGGGAGTTTTTGTGGGTTACACTGAAACTCCACACAATTACTGGGTGCACTTACTTTCCCATAGAATGATAGTTGTGTAAAGGGATGTAAATTTTGATGAGGAGAAAAAAATGAGATGCTCTCTTGAGAGGGAGCTTCATATCCCACCAAAATAGGAGATTTTAGCTCCAAAGGAGGAGCCTCCAGAAGTTGTGAAGAAAATAGAAATGGAGGATGAGAGAGAATGCATAGTGGAGACATCCACTTAAGCAGAACCATCCATAGAAGGTAGAAGAAGAACCAGGGAAGATGATAGATTGGTGCAAGATGCAAGGGAGAATGTGTAAGCTCCATCAAATTTTCCCAAGAAAAGGAGGTAACCTAAGAGGTACACTAGCTACATGGCTCTAGTGACTGAGCTTGTAGAGACTGAGCTATCCTATTTTGAGGAAGAAATTGAGAAACCAGTTTGGGTTGATGTTATGGTGGAACAATACGAATCCATCATCAAGAACAGTGTTTGGGAAGTGGTCCCAAGATACAAAGACAAATCAGTTGTGGGTTCGAGATGGGTCTTCAATGCTAAGAATGTAGCAGACGAAAGCATAGAGAAATATAAGGCCAGATTTGTGGCCAAAGGATTCTCTTAGGTTGATTGAATTGACTATGAGGAAACATTTTCTCTTATAGCAAGGTATTCATCCATTAGATCAATTATTGCATTGGTTGTGCATATGGGGTGGAAGATCCACCAGATGGATGTAAAAACAACATTTATCAATGGTGTTATTGAGGAGGAAGTGCACATCAAGCAACCAAAATGTTTTGAGACATTTGATTTGGATTCTCATGTGTGTAGAATCAACCAAGCATTGTATGATCTCAAACAGGCACCCTAATCTTGGTACACTTAAATCGATAGTTATCTCACTAGATTGGGCTTCACCAAAAGTGAAGTGGATGCAAACCTCTATCATATTTTGGTAGAAGTTAATTTTCCCATCATTTTTTATATGTTTATTATTTAATATTGACAGGTGATGAGTACTTGATCTGCTCTTGCAAGGTGGACCTTGCAAGGGAATTTGAGATGAAAGACATGGGTCTCATGCACCACTCCCTCAGGCTAGAAGTATGGCGAAGCAATGGGAAATTATTTGTGTTTCAAGGCAAGTATGCCACCGAGATACTGTAGAGATTTCACATGGAGAGATGTAAGCGCATGGGAACATATCTAACGACCAAATGGAGGAAGGACAATGCCACTTCACGTGAAGAGGTTGATTTTACCATTTACCAAAATCTAGTGGGTTCACTGTTGTATCTTGTGAACACACGACCATATATGTGCTATGAGGTCAACCAACTGAGCTAGTTATGGTTAGGTTGACCAAATTGTATTGGAAGGAAAATAAGCATGTCTTACAATACTAGAGAGGCACTACCCAGTATGGATTATGGTGCAAACATATAGAGGGAGTGAAGTTGTGTGGCTTCACAGATGAAGATTGGGCAAGGAGTCCATCCAACTAAAGGAGTAAATTAGGTGGAATTTTTCAGTGTTGGGTCTACAAATTTCCTGGTAATTTGCAAGTCAAGCAAAATGTGAGGCGATCTAGATGGGAAAGATACTCATGGGACTCTTAGGTCAATAGATGGATGCAACTGTGATCTATTGTGATAATTAGAGTTGCATTAAGCTCTCTAAGAATATGGTATTTCATGATTGATCCAAGAATATAGATATTCAGTGTCATCGTTTATGGGACTGTGTGCAGAAAAGGATAATGATGCTACAATACATTCCGAAAAAGGGATAAGATGTTGACATATTGACAAAGGAATTATCAAGAGGGAAGTTCTAATTCCACATGTGCATGATAGGGGTGGTTGATAATTCCTTTCTTGCTAAGAGGGAGTGTTGAAACAATGTAGCAAGAAGCTCAGTTTGACTTTACCTTGGTCAAATTGAGAAAATTCAAATTTCCACATCAACAAATAACTTGGAGGTAGTTAATTGAGGTGACATGGCTCTTGTCACTCAATTAGCTCAGTTAATTCAAGTTAAAGGGCTTGGAGTTCAGTTTAAGCATGCGTGAATGCTAATTTGTAGCAATACAATTTAGTTATTTCCATTTGTATTCAGTTAAACTAGTTCTAATTGTTGATAGAACTAGTTGGAGGTCAGTTGTGCTATGGGACAACATTCCAACTCAGTGATCATCCAGTTAACTAATCAATCAACCCAAAATAGCTAGTGCATGTAGAGAATTCGAGTTCCCTAGCTGTGGTGGAGATTCCAAGGCAACGTAACATAAATGTAGGCTAGTATTGAGTGTATAGTTGTTGTATGCAGTCAGAGATGTAAACTTGGGAATTTTTCAATCAATTGGAGGAAATTTCCTAAAAAATAGGGACCTAATTCCTCAGGATTTGCGCAAGGAAATAGGAGCTTAAGAAAAAGTAGAAATTGACTAAGTCTGGGTCAGAGGTTCTCATTGAGAATAGAGAAAGTTTATTCACTTGTAGGTTGAGCACATAGTGAGCAAGGAATTGTAATGAATTCTCTATTCATATGATTAATCAAATAAGTCTTAAGGGGTTTTTATGAGTTGGTTTCACCTAGATAAATTTGTGTACTTATGTATGTGATTGGTGCATGTTTACGAATGTTGTTCTAAATTGTGAATTAATTTCTGCGAAACAGTAGAGAAGAATTATGTCTCTTGATTTAGACTAAATTTCTTAAGTAACTACTATCACCATATTTAAAAAATTCCACCCTTAGGAACAATGGGACTATTATACCCATCACTAATGGTTCTTCCCAAAATCTTCTACAAAGTTCCAATCCAAAATCCTCTCAACAATACCATTTCTCCTTGAACCAACCTACATGTATCATTTTCAAACATTAATTTACATATGCATCACCCATCTTGGTTACAAAAATAAACTTTTTCATTAATCCTAGTATGTGAAAAACACCAGGGAGTGTCCTGATTCCATCCATGAGCTTCAAATTGAATTTTCCTCATCCTATAATTATAGCTCTCAAGTTGTCTCCTAAGAAAGCATCATCTTTGTTGAGTCTTTCATACTTGCAAATCCACTCTTTGTGAGGAGTCATATGAAAATATGCAGTTGAGTTGATCAACCATGCCTCGTGATCTACCTATGTACTTGAAGAGGCAAAGTACACATCCCCTCCATCTTAGGATGTTTTTTATTCTACAAAAGGAGCATCTTTATATCCCTTCCCTTTCCTTGCAATTTTGGCTTTATAATATTTATTGTAATTCCTTTCTTTTGCACATTTCCAACATACCTTTACGAACTTTCTTTGAGGTTTCAATCTTCCTCAAGATTTAAATCTCCTTGAGGACTTATTTCTATTTTTGTTTTGGGAGCATTCCTTTACAGACAAGAAATATTTGTTCTTTCTCTCCATGTTTTTCCATTTCATCTCCTCTGACAACATGGATGAGACTATTTCATCGAATTTTAAGATAGTTGCATTACTACTTATGGAAACAACTAAACTATCCCACGAGTCAGGTAGAGAACATAACTAACCAATTCACTTGTCCTCATATGAAATATTGATATGAATAGATACCAACTAACTCACCACAATATTGAAGTTATTCATATGCTCTATCACCAAGTCTCCATCCTTCATCCTCAGGTTATACAATTTTTGTACAGGAACAATTTATTCATTAGGAACTTAGACTAATACAATGCCCCTAACTTGTCCCATGTAGCCTTTACTGTAGCTTCTAATGCGACATTCAATAATACTTAATCTAAGAGACATAATAATATTGTGCTCTTTTCCTTTCAATCCAACTTCATCCAGTCTTCTGTTGACATCCTTGTTGGTGTAGTACCTGGATCCACAACAATCCACCGATATTTGTCCACCGACAAATCTTCCATTTTGAGATTCCATGGCTCAAAACCTTAATTAGGGGAATTTCGAGGTATAAAATGGGCCTCCTAAGGAAATTATAAAAGAATAGTGGGAATAATAAAATAAGATTACAATATATTATCAAAGTTTAGAGGGAAAAAAGAAATAACTATTTTTTCAACTCGTATTTTCAACTTATCTTGCTATGGGTTGTTGGGTGTGGGATCCCCCCAAGGCAAGTTTTGGGGCTTAAAGCCCAATTTTTTACTAAGTCTATTGTAAAGACTCCACAATTTGTGAGCGCGGAGCGTGAAGATGATCAATGAGTCAGAGGGTTGTTTGCCCTCATTTTTGTAATATAGTGTCAGTTTGGGAGATCTACCCATGGTTCGTGGACCATGGGATTGTATAAATAGAGCAAGGCTCTAAGTAGTTAGAACAATGAATTGATGATAATGGAATAGGAGCATAGCAGAGTATCTGAAGTGTAAATCCTAGTTTCGGGTCGTAGAGTAGGAGAAGGCTCTGTAGCTGAGTGCGCAGAGGCCTAGTAGTCCATAGCTGAGTGTGCGGACCCCTGAAGCTGAGTGCGCAGGGCAGGTTGAGTCTGTAACCATTGGAAGCATTAATAAAGAGAAGTTTTACCATATTTCTATGTACCTTTTCCTATTTCATGCATTGAAGTATAATGGGTATGGATTGTAAGTTTACTGTTTATTTACTGCGCGAACTTATATGAATGTGATGAATAAGTAAATCTAATAGAAGGTATTTGGTTACGTTAAGATACTTAACTGTTATAAAAATATGAGTAAGATCCACTATGAAACACGGGGAAATAGTGCAGATCGCTGCTCCAGCAGTGCAAAAGCCCCACAGCCCCTGGTTAGGACTGCGCGAAGGCGAATATAACAGGGAGCGAAGGTCTCGCAGGTCAGGGAAGTGCGCAAAGTAACCTACCTGAAGGTATTCATAGTTGGACTAAATCAAACCCTCAAACATCTCAAGGGTGCGAAAACCTAGTTCCAACATCCCCCCATACTGCTTTATGTGAGACCTCAGTCCGCGCTCAGTGGATTGTTGATGAAAGGGCTAGTAGTACATGGATTTTTTTGGCTAATTAGACTTCGAACTTGGGTCAGGCCTCAAAAAGCCAAAAAATGGTTCCTTTTCGGAGACCGGAATCTGCATAGAGATGTATGATGTCATGTCATTGGAATTCAACTAAGAAATAAATTGAATTTTTTTTGGATAGGAGAATTCATGAGTTCACGGCACAGGAAAAGAGGAATTCACGACTATCAAAAGAAGAGTGGTTAGACTTATACCTATACATAGAGATCCACAAAGCTTTCTTCACATCTTTCCCTACTGAGTTGTACGAGTGGATCATGAAGTTAGCCGATAGCCAAGGAAGGTGCAAGCTCGATAGTATTATTGTGTCGACCCGAGAGTTGGTGCACAAATTGGAAGCATCAGAGGATAAGATCGTGCGTGCTGTTGATCACTCGCTCGATCAAATTATAGGAGGATTCATTACTAAGTTCGCGGTAGATACTTTAGTTAGCTATAGAGAGGCAGAGAGACGCTTCCTCAAAGGACCACGAGGTAAGTAAATTAAGTATTTGAACACTTCGATTAAAATTCTACTGTGTGAAAAGTGGATTATGCAAATACATTTATGTTCGAGGCTACACGAAGTGGAAGAATTTACAGAAACGAAGGTAGTGCAGAACTAGAAACTAGCCCCTTGATTTCACCTCCGCGAGGGGACAAGGAAGAGCTCGCGAAGGTCTCACCAAGAAGTGCAATCAATCTAATAAGGTAGAGGATTCTGCGCATACCACCCCCACCCACACCACCGCCATTTTCACCAGCTTCACCCCCATCTTCGCCCGTACCACCTCCACCACCACTGCGAGTCAACATGGCAAGCACGATAAAGTTGTCGGTATTCAAGGGAGTAAGAAATGAAGATATGGACTAGTTTTGGTTCATGATAAAAGCTGTATGGGAAGCACAGGGAGTTACAAATGACAATATAAAGAAAGTGACATTGGTCAGCACTCTGCAGGGTCACGCGATGACCTGGTATATTAAGCATTATAATGAAAATCCGAATGCGGGGATCGCAGACATCCAAGTTGCATTGAACAAAGAATTTAGCATGACGAAGTTAGAGGTGTAGTCAATCATTTGGTTCAAGGAGATCATGATGCTACTAGGTGAGACCCTATGGGAATTAGATCAGAAATTGAAGTGAACAATTCATGAAGCTAATATGACCTTGACGGATGGGCAGCACCGCGAATGGTTTGTAGCATCACTAATGCTGCATTTGAGGAACGTGATATCACAAAAAAGGTTAACAACTCACGCAGATGCCTTGGAGATCATGATGAGGCTGCATGATACCCTGATATAGGATCCTAACCTGGGAGTTCAGTAGATCCACGCGCAGTTGAAAAACTTATGCCTTGAGGTGCAGAGTCTGAAGTAGGACAGGACAGCTCGCCCAGAAGTGTGTGAAGAGGTATGGTGTGTTAAATGTAAGAGTCAGGGTCATGACAAGGACCACTGCCTAGTGTTCAAAAATTACATCGCGGGAGGAGGACCGATGTTGTTAAGACCAGAGGCACAAGCAAGACCTAGCGTGGCACTTTCTTTGTGGTGCACGATTTGTCAAATAGGAGGAAAGCATGCTATGGACAACTATCATCTGTTGCAGAAGTACACGTAGAATTCACAACAGTTGTTCTGTAATTTATGTAGATTAGTGGGACATGATGAGAGAACCTATAGAAGTTATGAGTTGATGATGGATAGGACTTCCACCTATAGAGTTTAGGCTGAAATGCGGCCCCTTGACCGGAACGCATGAGTGGCGCGAACCAGATTTCAGGGGCGCGGACAAGGCCGAGGTGGAGGAGGACCTGGAAGATGTCGTGGATAGCTAATATGTTACAACAATATGCCCATTATTTTACGAATCCAACACATCCATCATGTTTGTATTATACCTTGTTTGATCATGAGACAGAGGATTGTCCCACACCGATAGCGAGGTTGCACGACAAAGGAGAGCTCCAACCTCCCCCGACTCAGAACCTGCAAATGATGAGCTCTGAGCCACGTGAGGAAGATCCTAACATGAACATTGTGCTTCGAAGTGGAATTACAACAGGGGATGATAAAGGCAAGCAACCTGAAGATAGTACCTAGGTTCACAAGGCTTTGACGAAAGAACCAAAGTTTGATTTGGAGCGCGCTAAGGAAACCTTCATGGAAGCTAGGAAGAGCTTTGTTGATGCCTCCATTTCAAGAATCAAAGATAGACCAGAGCTAGAAATGGACCCATCAATGCTCACGATGTTCCTAGAAACATGCATGAAGCTACTGCATGACATTAAGGCTATAAAGGGATTACAGGAACTCATAAATAGATGCGTTGGGACCGCACTGGGAGAATCCCACGTAGTCTGGAATATTGGAAAGCATGTGACAAGGACGGAAGAGATATGAGATTGACCACACAGATTGGAGAATATCAGATGGACCAAGTGATTCTAGCTTTAGGATCGAACACAAACATTCTGCTGAAGTAGATATGGGAGCGCATGGGAAGGCCTACACTACAATGGTCTCCTATCCAACTGTGAATGGAAAACCAACAAATGGTCATACCTATGGGGAGATTGTAGAGAATGACCGTGGATATTGAAGGAGCAAGTGCACTATTAGAGTTTGAAGTGATAGAGATTGTTGATGACAACAATCCCTACTCCGCGATATTAGGAATAGATTGGGCCACTAACATGAATGGGGTGATAAATTTGAAGAAGCACTTTTTTGAGAAAATGTCTCTATGTGTAGTCGTACATTTGGACCCTGCAGAAGGATCGCACTACACGGAGCTAGTGCGCAACTATGAAATGACGACGACTTAGACTGCATCTATAAGATAACCACGTGAGAGCAAGATTGGGTAAATCCCACCGCGGATGAATGAATCTCATGGGAGTGTGAAAGCTCCTACACATCAGATTCTGATGAGGAAATAGAGCGATGGAAGAAACGCTTGCATGAGGTGACCACACTGAACTGTAATATGAGGACAAGATCGTTGTGTTGCATATCGACGAAAGTAAGGGATCTGCCTACTTATGATGGGTTAAGTGAGGTAGATACTTTCCTAAACAGATTTGAAAGAGAGGTGCTGGAACAACAACGTTTCAAGGCTTTGAAATGGGTACTACGCGCTACGCTCACGAGGTGGTGGGGTACACACCACGGAAGCTTTGAGGACTGGTGCGAATGCAGGAGAATGATGTGCATGCCTTTTGGGAAGCCTCGGATGAGTCTAAAAGACAAGTATGATGAACATAATGATCCACGCATGCATCTGTCCATATGGGTACAGGCATATGCTAAACAACCTATGCGGATGCACATGGACTTCGCGTTCGGGAACACAGTCAATAAGAAGGTGTTGGCAAGGGAATTGCATGAATGCTCCCTCCAGTTGGGATGATGAAGTGTGGAAAGAACGAGTGTGCAGAAGGCTACCCACGCAGAAGCCTTTAACGAAGTATCCAAAACACTGAACATGGTATATAATGTGCAGCGGAGTGATTGGGACCTGCACGTACCAGCAGTTCTACGGGCGTATAGGACAACGTTCAAGAAACTATCAAGACAGACGCCTTCTAGGTTGACATATGGAGCAAACACTATAGTTCCAATTGAGTATAGTATGCCTACGCCGCGCATAGCAATGCCGGTGGATATAATGTTCGCGGAGCCTTGGAAGAAGGAATAGCACAGCTGACCATAGCAGAACACTTGGGACTTGAGGAAGAAATCCACATGGTGATCTTAGGCTCCAAGAACTCATGAAATAAAGGGTGTGATTAAGGGAGAAAAGTGCTCTGATAGAAGTGGAAGTCAAGAAGATTGAGGAAGAAATAAAGAAGGATTTTCTCGATAAGAAAACCAAGGTGATAAAACAGGGTGCATGTGATTATGTTGGCGAATTTACGGACTACCACCGAGAAATGATCAGTTTAATGCCTTGGATTGGACTGTATATTATTATAAGGATCACCCATGGTGGAGTGATGCAAAGGGTAAACTGCACGATGCAGATAGTAAAAATAAAAGGCATATTTTTTCCAGGAAGAGTGATAGATGACTAGTTGAAACCCTATACCGGTGGCACGACCACCTGACTAGCGATGAGAAGTATAGTCTTAGCGCTCCCGGCAATTGAAAGGAGGTGCAGGACTATAAACTACTTTTCCCGAGAGCTACACGATGTCGAGGGTGTGTGTAGGAGCAAAGTGTCACAAGGTTCGCGACCGTGCAAGGGGGGCTACGTTGCTGCGTAGGTTGGCTGGAAAGTGACCATTGTAGTCACTATTCATGATGTGATGCTTGACTTGAGACCAAATGGAGTAGGCGACAGGCATTTAAGATGAGCTTTATGGGCAACATTTGGGAAAATCTGCCGCTAAGGGAGCATGAATGGACCAGATTTGGGGGGAACGGTTGAATTCAAATCCAAAAGGCGCTATAAGATATAAAGGGTTACCCAGTAAACAACACTTGGTCATTTGAAAATTGAGTTGTCGTGCGCCCTGCTTATTCTGAACCGAGACCTGTTTGTCCTATGTAGAGCGTTGTTTTAGCAATTGAGCGAAAGGTTGAGAGATTTCTCGACGAACAAGATGGCAACGTTTGAAGAAGCTAGGGAAATCACAGAGATGACCGCCGAAGAAGTCACACAGGCCATGACCATAGGAGATGCCCCTAAGAGCGTTAGGGTTGTTGTGGATATTGCTAAATCATCGCACACACTAAGACCAAAGAAAGACAAACAACTAATGATTCTGGTGCATGTTCCCCCCCGAAGCCCGCTGCGAACCAGATTAACTATGGAGGAAAAAGGGAAAGCAATTAACCTGGAAACTAATGAGGAGGAGGAGGGCCTTGACGACCTCATAATTAAAGAAGACGAGGACGAGGGCATGGAAGAAGAAACCAAGGCCATGGTCTCTCTAACTAAGCTGCCCGCATATGTCCCTTTGTGGAAGGGGAAGGCGAAGGTGCCCAAGGACCTCGATGAGGGAAAGAGCTCTCTATAGACTCCCCTCCTCCCAGACGATATCATCTTTGAAGGAACGCACTTGGGAAGGGTTTCGAGCTTAAAATTCGAAGACTAGGATCTCACTAACCACGAGAATTTCCCACACTTAGCGACCGCGCACTTCATGTGCCAAAGAAACACACCACGGTGGGAGTCATAGAGTTGGAGCCATGCAAGTGGTTACATGGAGTTGAAAAGGCAGGGTTGTTGAACCTGCTCTAGGTGCTGCATTTCCATCGTGCCCCAGTGACTATCTTTGTCATCAGGTAGCTGCTCTACCTGGTGCATGGTGGGTGTTTGTGGCTGGAGGAGCCCATCCCCATCATGGACCACCCAATCCATCGAATCACCTAACTCCCATGTAAAGAAGTAGACCTCGCAGACATTGCAGAGGGGAAGAGCAATGATTTTCCCATCACGGAGGCCATGAAAAATAAATACAATCTGGAGAAGAAAAAGAGGGGCTACACAATTTCCAGTATCAACAACAAAGTAGTCAGAGTGGTGACTCAGATACTAGTAGGTAAGGTCATGAAGAAGTCTTGCGCGAATGAGGTGCCCACGCTAGTGGAGGCACTTGCCGAACAGTGCACAGAAGGGGTCCAGTTTAACCGGTCCAAATTCTTGTGTAAGGAGTTCCTAGAAAATTGCCAGGAGGCACAGGAATAAGGAAAAACTTACCACTATGCATGGCTTTTGCTGTCCATAGTGCTAGTGGGTGGGGAATTACCGGAGGACAGCCAGTTCCCCACAATTGCAAGGGATCTCCCAGAGGCCACGAAGTACGCTTTGTTGTGGGACACTAAGGACATGAAACGAATCCGCGACAGTAAAATGTTTTGGGTGTTCATTGAGATGAACATCAAAATGGGGATTAACTGCAAGTCATGGTTATCACCCACTATCTACAACAACCTACAAAGTTTCGAAGAGTTTAAAGCAGACTTTCATCACATCTACCTCAGGGCACGCAAAGACCCTACAAAGAAGTGGAATGAACTACCTTATATAGCCACAGATGATGTGATCTTTGACATACTAGAGACGTGGCCTCTAGAGTGGCACGCTCCAAACATCTTTGCACTGGAAAAATCTGCTGCTCAGAAGAAGAAGGAGGAGGCCAAACTGCACGTGGCACAGTTGGCGGAAAATAGAAGGAAGGAAGCAGTAGTAGCAAAGGCAGAGGAGGCACAGGACGCTACATAGACAGCAATAGAACAACAAAAGGCCATAGCAGCAACACAAAAAGTAGCAGAGAAGGTGCGCGAGGGCCAGAAGTCGCCTTTACTAGAGCAGCAGCAAGAGATGGAAACAGAGGTAGAGGAGGGCGACGTGGACCCACAAACAGTGTTGACACTACTAAATCGCCAGTGCTCGATCAAGCCGATGGGGTCACGCAAGAAGGTAAAAGCGTCGAAGTTGTCTATTGACCTGATCACCCTTACTGAGGGGGATTTGCATGATATAGGGGAGACAGTGCGCGACGTCACCATAGAGGCCCTTCAAAACTTTGCGGAGGAGAATCAGATTATGTTGGGGGCCCTCTGAGTGCAGATTCATGAATTGTAGGTGCGCGCTACTCAGGCTGGTACCATGTCGACCAACCTTTCAGTTGGAACAATCGCAACTGAGGAAATGTTGTGGACTCGTACAACCAACAAAGTAATGCTGCCAGAAGGGGCACTAGTTACAACAAATGATGTCGACCGACATACGGTTAGTACATTGAACGGGATAGGGATCAACATGGCTACGCTCCCACGGGCGATGCTCTATGTTCTACAGGATGTGATTACTGCAGAACTACGGGCTAGGGGGAGTCACGCATTGCAGGTGCTGAGTGAGCAGAAGATCAACATGGAGTAGTTGAGCTTGCAGCATGATGAGGTCATGTCTCAGAATAGGTAGATGGTGCAAGTACTTGAAGAATCCTGCCAGATGATCCCTGAGCTGGCCATCCTAGCAGAAGAACTAGCAGAGGTACGCATCCAGAGATTAGCAGCAGGGGTGCGCGAGGTGCGGGAAGAAATGGCCAAGGTTCAGTTGGAGTTGAAACTTCAGATAACAGAGCTACGGTTGAAGGTGCAGCCTTCAAGTCCTCCAAAGGTAAGGGAACAACGCTCCAATTCCATTACATCGAGGATGGAGGAGATTAGCAATGCAGTAAGGGACTAAACCAGAATGTTGGAAGAATCATTCGAGGTCCTCACCAATCTGCAAGAGGACCCGACCATGCAACACTTGGAAACAGAGCTGCGTGAGCTACAATAGTAGTATGAAAACGTCAAAGGGACTACACAGACAGTGGCCCTCCTAAAGAGGCTCGCATGATGCAATAGGCGAAAGCACTTAAGGAGCAAGTAGATGCAGCGTGACACAGAGAAGCAGTTTTGAAGGCGCGTGTCCAGCCTTGGATCAATGAGGCCTTCATAATCACAGCACCAATTGAAGGCAAGCTCACACAGATGCAGGGGACGCAGGAACAGATCCAGGGGAGTAGTTCTGACACCGTGGTCTCAGAACAACACATTCAAGAGATACAACAGGAATCCACTCAGTGTGTTTCTGACCTTCCAACAGTCCGAGCATAGTTGGGAGGTCTCCGCACAAAGATCTCCACACCGACAAAGTGACTCGAGGGCGAGTCAAAATGTTTTTGATGGGGGCCTGTTGGGTGTTGAATCCCCCCAAGGTGAGTTTTGGGGCTTAAAGCCCAAGTTTTGACTAAGTCTATTATAAAGACTCTGCAATTTGTGGGCGCGGAGCGTGAAGATGGTCAATGAGTCAGAGGGTTGTTTGCCCTAATTTTGTAATGTAATTTTGGTTTGAGAGATCTACCCATGGTCCGTGGACCATGGGATGGTATAAATAGAGCTAGGCCCTAAGTATTTAGAACAATGAATTTACGATCATGGAATAGGAGCATAGTAGAGTATCTGAAGTGTAAAGTCTAGTTTCAGGTTGTAGAGTAGGACAAGGCTCTACAGCTGAGTGCGCAGAGGCCTAGTAGTCCACAACATAGTACGCGGACCCCTGTAGCTGAGTGCGCAGGGCAGGTTGGGTCAATAACTGTTGGAAGCATTAAGAAAGAGAAGTTTTACCATATTTCTGTGTATCTTTTCCTATTTTATGCATTGAAGTATATTGGGTATGGATTGCAAGTTTACTGTTTATTTACTGTGTGAACTTATATGAATGTGCTGAATAAGTAAATATAATAGAAGGTATCTGGTTACACGAAGATAACTAACTGTTATAAAAATATAAGTAAGATCCATGGTGCAACACGAGGAAATAGTGCGGATCACTACTCCAGCAGTGTGAAAGCCCCACAGCCCCTGGTTAGGGATTGTGTGAAGGTGAATATAACAGGGAGCAAAGGGCTCACAGGTCAGGGAAGTGAGCGAAGTAACCTGTGCAAAGGTATTCACATTTGGACTAAATCAACCCCTCAGACATCTCAAGGGTGTGGAAACTTGGTTCCAGCATCCCCCCATACTGCTTTGGGTGAGACCTCAGTCTGCGCTCCACAGAATGTTGCCGAAAGGGCCAATAGTACATGGATTTGTTTGGCTAATTAAACTCCGAACCTGGGTCAAGCCCCAACAAGACAACATGGGTTTACTCCAATTTCGATCGGAAACACTCGTTGGATGCAAAATTTAATTCCTCATCCAAGGAGTACCCATGTTTCATACTTTTGATGGACCCAACTACACGAAAAATAAGAAATACAGGAAACACATGGTTGCAATCACGATTTTTCATGTATTTCTCATTTTTCGTATAACAGGGTCTATAGAAAGTATTCAACATGGGTACTACTTGGATAAGGAATTAAATTTTGTATCCAACGAGTACTCCTGCTCGAAATTTGAAAATACGAGTTGAATAATTAGTATTATTATTTTTTTATTTTTTTATTTTTTTAGTTTTTTACTCCAAAAAAGGTGAATCATCCCCCACGACTAACATCTCATGCTGAATCCAATTGGTTCTTATAAATTTTATTTTGGTGGTACATTTTTCTTAGGAGAACTATTTTAGACCTCAAAATTCCCCTAATGTCCCATTAAATTTCTTGATCTCTATTTTTGATCTACTTGCCATTTATTTTCACCACAAGAATAACTCTTGTAGATATATCATTAAAAAGGCCTACCACAAGCTCATGAAAAACCCTTAGTTGCAAAGACAACCCCTTGAAGCCAAAACTACTATGATACAAAATGTAAGTTTTAACCTTGTACAATTAGTTGTTGCAAATAGATTCTTAATAAAAACAGAAAAACTACAATGACACACACATAAATTTACACAAATATTTTATCCTGGAAACCCAAACCCGAGATGGCCAACAAGCATTATTTTCATTATATTCTTATACAATGTGAAATACAATATACATCTTGTGGCATATGAATTGCCAATCAAACAATACTATTCCATAATTAACACTACAGAACCATGGGAAAATCCACTATGCACCACAAAATCTCCTTTAGCAAAATTGTGGGCCAAAAAAATGACAAAAATGAATGCAAAAAGCCACCAAAATTAACCCCCCCGCACGAACCCGCCTTTGTTCATGGTGGAGAATATAACACATACCCAACATCAAGGAATTGCCAAAATATTTTATTTGGAGCTCCATCTAGCATAAACTATATGGCCAAAGCTTCCATCTTCCTTTGGACCCTAGTTCAAGGTGAAACCTTAACCTGGGACAACATTAAATATGAAAACGTATTTTCCCCTCTCCTTGTTCTTTGTGACTTCAAGAAGCTGAAAATGTGGAGAACTTCTTCAATAGTTTCCCCTATTCCAATAATCTATGGATCGATCTAGAAGCTAGCATGGAGAGATCAAACCATGATTTATCTGGTATCCCTCACATCATTAACAATTGGAGGGCTCAATATTTAAATAATCCTATGTTGAACCTCATCTGGACTCTCCATCTAGGCTTACTCATTTTGGAAATTTAAAAACAAAGGAATCATCACATATTCAATAATCGTTCCCTCCTTAATGACTCTCTTTGTGTCACAGTTGAAAAGAATGTGAAGGGATGAATTTCCATGTAGTCTTGGTTAGATCAATACTGCAAGGCCTTAAGCAAGGAGGCCTTGTTACTTCAGATCTAGTTACTTAATCTAGTAATCATGATTTCCTCCTCTCTTTTCCCTACTACAATGCCTATTCCCTCTCTTAGAGCCCTCCTCCCCCTAATTTTCTAAAGCTTAATTTTGTTGATGCTTCAAAAGACAACCCAAATGAGGCAAGCTATGGAGGCATCTTAAGGGATCACTTGGGATCCCCTATTTACATTTATTTAGGCTTTATAGGATATAATAGTAACAACCCAACAAAATTGACAACTATAGAAGAGGGACTATAGATTTCCCATACTCAAGGATACGCCAAACTAATGGTGGAGAGATATTCTTAAATCTTTATAAACATGGCCCAAAAGATCCTACATGGCACTTAGAACAACAAAATATCTTGCAGATGGAGACTTTAAAACCTACTCATATGAGTAGCATCACTCCTTCCTTCCACTTCGGTGATCATCCCTACTCACATAAAATGAACTAGAAATAAAATTGTAGAAAATTAGCAAATCAGGGATGTGTCTCGTTAGCTTCACATATATCCTCCTCATGGAAATCCATTAAATAATTTCCCCTCAAGAAAGAATGCTAGATCCTAGCTAAGTAAGAAAAATATCCTTGACATGTCTCTTTTAAGCTTATTCCTCCATGCTCTTCGTTTGCATCTCTTAGCCTACAATTAGCCTATGTAGCCCAACTTTTATTTTTTATATCAACAAGCAAAAATATGTCCTCTACTCCCCTGAAAAGGTTGAGATTTTGAGCTTGATATGGTTTTTTGAGTGGTAGACCAGCCCATAACTCCATGATTTAATATGTACTTCATGTTTTCAGACAATAAAAAATATTTACCCCACCAAAAAAGAGTTATAATCTAGTTAGTTTTTATAAAAAAAATTAATCTTGGTAATGTGAGATGTATCATGAGGTAAGTAGTTTTATGCCTATTGACATTTATCAAGAATTTAATTTATATGAGTTTGCTAGTAATACTTATAGTTACATTCCCAGATGCGGGTGCCTGCAGTGAGAATTAAACTGACCGGACAGGGGCTGGGCAAGGTAGAAGCCACTTGCCTGACCAGTACAAGGAATGTAAAGAGGATACGGCATCTGGCGCACGGCATAAGCGTATGGATGGGTATTTGGGATTGCAAGGCAATCGGTTCAGCTCACACACCAGGTTTACAGTGATGGAAATCACCTTCGCACACACCAGCATGCAGCAGAAAGCACGAACCATCAATGTAGCAGTTATGGGAGGAGCCTCCCGAGGCATGACAAAGAATGATAAGGCCAGGGGAGGGCCTGGGGAGACGGAAACTTCATTGGCTTTTCTGCTCTTCCCGCTTGCCTCCGGTCTCGCAACGAATTCCAGGGCGCATGAGGGGAAACGGGTTCTTGTGTCGATGGGCTTGGCCCTCCCAGCAAAGCTAGATCTTCTCCTACCCGCGTTTCTTTTTGGTGTTTCATACTGTTGTTTTCACTTACATATCTCAGTAACTCATCTCTTTGTCTGGTCATTGGTTTCGTATACAAGCAGGGATTTCTCTGATCCAGGTTTGGCACACCAGGAGGACGGGTTCAAGCTCAGCAAAGGAGGCTCGACTAGAAGGCAAAGCTGCTGCCAACAATTGGTTAGTGCTCTGGTGCTGCAGTCCTGGACCTTGGTTGTCGTCACTATCAAGATGCCTCGTCTGAGACCAAGGATGGGCAGCCGTAGAGGGCAGCCGAGGAGGGCTCCAACTGAATCGTCTTCCAGTGAATTGTCAGGGAGGCAACGACCTTTAACACATAGCAGAAGAGGAAGATCTCGCGCTACCAGCTCTCGCCCCGGACCTATCCCTACCTCTGGTTCCACCATCTTTACCTTTGATAGCGCACTTAACAGACCCAGGATCACTGCCTATTTCACAGTGGTTTTTCAGGAAGAAAGCCAAGCAGAAGATATAAGGATACAGTCAAGGAATTCAAGGGAAATCCCGGCTCCCTCTTCTTCATTACAGTTGGATGTTGAAAATTCTCCTCTGCAGGAGGCAAATGAACAGGTGGGCAGAGCTCAGGAAGCGATGATGGTTGACCCACATCCTGCCCTCAGAACGCGACTCAAACAGAGGACTTGCCAGACATGGGCTGGTGTCGTATCATAGAAGAGCCCCTTGATGATTAGCACGTCCACCCATGCTTCTTTTTCTGGCAGAATGCCCCTCACCATAGGGCACGATTGTAAGGCGAATAGGTTCTGGGATCTTTGGTGTTTCTTAGTTTTTTGGAGTTTTTGCACTGCCATATGTATCACAGATCGATCCCCTGCGAGGGACGTAAAATTAGACAGTTTTCATATATGTTTGTTTTGGACAATTCTGCCTCCTACAGGAGCAGAGTTCTTGACTTCGGTCATGATGTAAATTTACCATTACCCTATTAATATAATAGAAATAGTCTTATGTAGAAAAAAAATACTTATAGTTACATGCAAATGTCTTTTTTTTTTAGATGTTTTAATTTTTTTTAATCTAATATACATAACATTGATTGTATATAAAAATTAGAAAAGTAGTTTATTGTAAGTATTAACTAAATTTAAATATGAAGCTTTGAAATATAATATTTGCAAATATGAATCAATATTTTAATTTGTATTGAAAAATGGATGTTAATTTATAATTTCCAATTATATTTTATATATATTTCAGATCACTATATATAGAAATATTCTTTCTAATTATATGTTTATTAGTTAAATTTATTAAGTTTTTATATATTTTTTAATTATATACTCTGAAATATCATGGTTATGAATACCAATCTGAATACCAATCATTGTTATTTTAATGTGATTTGCATATTACGAATTTTTCTTAAAAAAATTGTTTGTAATTTTTGTGTTAGTCTTTCTCTATACTAGTATGGTAGAGATGTTGTAATGTCCTATCATGTTAAACATTTTGACTCTGTCAAATTACATAAAAATAAAAATAAAATATAAATATAAGTTAATAATCATAATTAAAATTAGAATTAACAATCAACTTAGATCTATCTTAACACTAGGATCAAATATTTTGAGATGCAAACCTCTTTTAGGGTGAAAATATATTTGATCCCTCTGGGTGTTTGGTAGATCTAGAGTTAAGATGGATAAAAATGAAATTAAAATATAACAAATTAAATTTAATAGTTTTTTTTCTTTTTTTTTTTGTAAGTAATCATGTCTAAATTATATTAGCCAAACCAAATTTAAAGTATGTATAGTAATGAGTTTCTTCTCTTCTTTAGAGCGAGGAAACCGAAGAGATGAGACACGAGTTCTCTACCTCTGGAGGGAAAACCAGAGTTAACATTGTTTACATTGTTTTTCAAAAACATAAAACCACATAAAATACATGGGAGGGCAAGGTCTTGTGGTGCCCGGACAGTGAACTCATACAAAGTGATAGATTCACATTAACGCAGAGCCAAAAGGTCCTTAGTCTCCAAATCGACACTTTTTGGCCAAGCAACAAATGTGCTATTGTGTTGGAAATTTCTGAAGAAAAAAGGTCTTCTGAAATCCATTTATCGAAAGGAGAAGAAAAAAATGACCTAGGTCTGCTCAGGAAGCTGGGTGGTGATGAGAGTTGTTGTGAAGCTAGAAAGAGACCGAGTTGGAGCCACCTTGCGCCTAAGACGTGCCACGTGCTGAACTCCTCTGGGATCTCCTCCATAACAAATCATCCGTAAGGGCTGGGCCTAGGAGGGGAAGAAGGTGGAACATTGGGTGCGAGGAGAGGCAGGGGAGCTCTGTGAGGAGGAGGGGGGAAGAGATTGCAGGAGGGGAGTGCGTAGGAGATCTGACCGATGAGGAAACCTTGGGAGGGTAATCAATGCACAGATCCCTGTAGGCAAGCTACTTTAAGGAGGAGCACCGAGAGCTCTACAATTCGATGGGTGGCTTTATCCTTTGTCTCTTCCTGGTCTTTTACATATCAGTCCAGAAGGTTGAAAAAGAAGTGTTTCTCTTTCCACTCAAAATCAATTTTATAAATGATTTATCATTTAAAAAAAACTCAATTTATCTTTTTATATAAATAATCCGGAGATGAAGGATCCGGATTCGCAAGGATGCACATTTGGCTTCTGTCGTAGTCTCCTCGTTGCATGGCAAATCTAGGCCTAACCTGTTGGGCATGCATCATGTTTTATGTTTGTCTCGCTCTTTGGTTTATGGTCCGTTACAATTGTTATGGTTCATCAAATGAAATTAGTAATAAGAATTACAATGCATATTTATTTAGTTGTATAATAGTTTTATTTAATTTTTAAATATTAAAAATATTGAATTAAAATATTAGTACAATTAAATTAAAGGATTTATAAATGTTGATAGACAATAATCTGTAATAAACATGGAAACATTTATTTCATGATACATATCACATTATTTAAATTGAAAAAAAAACGTAAAAACTAACTATATTATTAGCGTAGATTCATCTTAAGTACAAATCTAACATGAGCCTAGAAGGATCAAATTTCTTCAAGTACAAACCTTTTTAGAGTGCAAAATACAATGTGTAATTTTTCATTGTTTAAATTGTATTTTTGAAATCTATATAGAGTATATATAAGACCAAACAACTTTTTAACCATAAAACTTAATTTTTTTCATGATAAATACATATTTTGATAAAATTGGTATATAGTATATACATAGTTGACATTAAAATATTTTACATAACATGTGCATGAAGACATTTTATCAAGGAAAATTAAAATGGTTTTTTATTATTTAAATATTTTTAAGTACAAGGTGTAAACATCTTGCTCACACATTTTTTTACTTCTAATTACTTTACAACATATTCATTTTTTATTTTTTTTAATTATACCCAACATCAATTTTCTATTTAGAACATAATTTATTTTAAGTTTAAAGGGGCACGTATCATGTAGAATGAACCTATCAGCTCAATAACTTATTTAAATTATTATTTTGATTATTAATTATAAAATGAATGAATATATGAGTTAAACATATGCACATTAAAAAATACATATGACAACAAAAACATGGTAAAGTAACAATAAGTAATAAAATGTAATGCTATAACTAAAAGTAATCGAATTTGACATCCATGGACATAGATTTATTTTAATCAAACTTGAAAACTAAGAAGGATATGACTACCTTTAAAATAAATATAAACTGTCTATCCATGATCACTATTAGAAAAATCCATAGATATTTCATGGAGATTAAATCTCTACCATCCACCTAGTAATAAATAATAATTAAGTTAAAATTTTGGAAGTCCCATTCCAAAATAAATACACTTAGAGACATAATTATAAAATCGTTTAAAACTAGAAATTGCACCATATGTTGCAAAGGAAATGTCGCAAGGCAATACAATATAACACTATTTAATGCTTCTTTGACAACTCTTGAAAGACAAAAAAATATGAACAAAAGGCAAGGACCATGCTACAATGAAATCTTACTGAAATACTACTTCCTTCAGCCTTATATATCACGAGGCCTAGGTTGAAGTTAAAGACCTTGCCTGATTATGCCAACATGAATGCTTCATAAATAAAGAAATACTTCCTTGAGCCTTACATATCATGAGGCCTAGGTTAAAGTTAAAGACCTTGTCTGATTATGCCAACATGAATGATTCATAAATAAAGAAATATAACGTGATTTTATACCTTCGAAACCGCAGGTCGTTTTAGTACAATTCCTCCATATTTCTTCTTGATCACTTCCTGCTACTATAAATAACCTTAATCAATAAAAATATTTTTTTTAAGTTTGAAGCATGTGTCTATAAAAAACTATAACAATTTTTTAAATAAATTTTGAATTTTTATGTGAATTAAATCTACCCTCGAATAAAATTATCTCCAATCTAGAAATTGAACCCAAGAATAACATCAACTACACTTCTTCTTGAGAAAATTTCTTGTGTTTCTCCTTTGGTTGTTGACACACCTTTGTATTATTTCCTTCACGTTCCTTAAAACTATTCAAAAGATCGCATTACTCTTTACCACTAATCTCCTTGGTGTTTACCATGTTCTTGTTTTAATCCAAGAGATTTTTCTTAAGAAAATCTAACCCATGTCATGTAGTTGAAAATAATGTAGAGATCATTCAAAAACATTTAAGTAATTCTATCTTGAAAATCAAGCATGTGTGGTCCATAAGCAACATAATGAAAATATTGTTTTTTTACATCAAAAGACCACACCTCACCTTGGTTTGAAAATAATAGCCCCAAAATTTCTGCCAGCATGAATGCCTCATAAATAAATATATAGATTATGATTTGATACCTTAAAATATATTCACCATAAATCATGATAATGAACACTAAAAACGAAGTTCTCAAATTTACCCAAACTATATCATAAGTACATGCTTCACAAGATATTAAAAGCTCGTTTTGGTGCTTTTGAAGTCAAACCCATATTATTATACATCATAAAATCGAAGAGATATTAGCTCAAAGCATGCATAATATCTAAATGCTTCTCTAAACATTTTGAAGCTAAAAAAAATATGCAATCTCACAGTTTACATTCAATGAATCAGTTGTCCCATTTGAACCCATAAAAATATACACTAGTAGTCACGTCATGAATATGCAATGTGGTATACTCTTTGTATATACAACATAATTTGGTGAATTTTAGGGATCACGAGACATTTAAAGTGAATATCAAGTTCAACATACTTAATCTAAATTCATAATATATAAAAGGTCTCTCCATATATTATCATTCATTACTAATTGAGAAGGCACTACAAATGCAAAAAATATAAAGAGAAACTCAACTAATGATCACTGTCACCAATTGACCTGAACATGGATTTCCTTTTTTGAAATAAAGAAGACAAAATGTAAACATTTAAATAAATCGCTCCGAAGAAATATGAACAAAGATAAATCTCCAAATCATGAGATAATTGACTTCCTACCAAAGAGATCGATCTCTTTTTAAGTGCTCCTTGGTTGATTGAACTTGTGGAAACAATCTCTGAGTCCTTGGTGATACATAATTGGCTTTCCCATTAGGCGCTGCTAGAAGAGAATGTATCCTTATTATTCATTTTCAACACAACTAGAATAAAGCTTGATAAATAGAAAATCTCAGTGTACTTTTGACTTGTATTTATCGTGTCCCGATTGGGATTCATCATTGTTGGTAGTTACCTTGTTGAGATCTAACTGCTAGCCCCATCATTATCTCCATAATGAACTGGAGGAAAAGAAGAAATATATTTTTCTATCATTTGATTTGTTTAATGAAGGAAACGAACGAGGGGTTCATTATATGTGTAGTGGATATAAACGTATATTTTGAGAAATGAATAACCATATTGGCTCCAGAAGTTGTTTGAGTAGATACGAGAAATAGAGAGGTAGAGAAGTGAAGTTGGCCACTCTCATTCCTCCTCGAATTCCCTAGAAGCTAAGTTTCCTTGCAAAACAATAATACTAATAATACAAGTTAAAAAATAGGAAAATTCATAAAAGAAAGAAAGGGTTTTCTCATAACCCAGAGTGGGATTTAGATAAATGGTTAAAAAAAAACAATGGTGGTTTTACACGTCGTAGCCCGGTGCCATGGACCACAATCCATTCCAATTTCTTCAACTTCTCTATGGACTTCAAAGTATTTGAGAGTGGGGAAAAAACCCATAACTCCAACAACTACAACCATTGCCAGGCAAAAACCCTCTTTTGTAAAACAAAAAGCCTAGGTACAATTGATAGTCAGATGAACTTGGAACAAAAGCAAAGAAACGAGATTCAAAAGTTGGAGAAGGGCCAAGTCAAGAGGCTCGTTCAAGAACTTTAACAACTGCAAGGAATGAATTCATTACCGACGAAGTATATGTTCATGGGTTATAATAAAGATTAACAAGTTGAGTAGTTGCACAAATCAAGATCTAGTTGACAGTTAAAGCTGTGGGATCTAGCGGTGGAAGAACTTTAAATAGTCTAACATTGGATCTCACAATGCAAAGGAGTGAAAAGTAGGGAGAGTTCTTCCTAGATAATAAAAAATAAAAAATATATTAAATTTAACTTTAACCATCTTTAAAAACCAAAAAAAAAACGAATAATATGAACTATAAATAACGTAATTAACTAACAAACTCACTAAATTGAAAAAAATATTCAAAATTTTATTGCACATGTTGATAAAAATATTAACTATTTGGTAATTATTAAAATTTAATATATAAAATAAAATAACAATACATAAATATAAAATAATTAAAAAATAATCATCTAAATTATATATTAAAGCAATTTATATATATATATATATATATATATATATATATATATATATATATAATAAGAAAATCAATTCAATAACATAATTCATAAGAGAATTTCATATATCCGTATTAATGATATGATGAAAATTGATGTAATGGATGTGACCTTATCATATAATGGATTGAAATATGTATATTCTACATGGAAAAATGTAAAATCGTCTTTTTAAATGTCCTATAACATATACAAGAATTTTCAAATTGAGATAATGTAAATATAGATGTATAAGAATTCATTGCTTAGTGGCATGTAAAAGTTAAATCTATAGTAATAATTACTTTTAACCAAAAAAAATAATTTATGGAGAAATGTGTGACTTCTAAAGATTAGTTGTCATGTGACTATTACATTAGATATAACTATTTCATAAATGCAACTATTACATTAAATACAACTATATGTAACAAACTAGTGAACTAAGGAAAGAGCAAATAGAAACATGAATATAAAAAAAAAATCTTAAAAATGATTTTTTTTAACATGTTCTTAAAATCAATCTAAAAAAAGTAAAATTAAAATATTTTTATAACTACTCAAATTTTTATCAAAAATATATTTATTTTTATTTAAAATATTATTAAATTAGAAAAAAAAAATATAATAAAATAGATAAATAATTTAATGATACTAAATATAAAATATAATTTTAATATTATTAAATTTGAAATATAGTTCTTGTTATTGTGATTATTAAAATTATTGTATCAATAAAATGAACTAATATCTTTTAACCAATTTTGTTTTTATTTTTATGGAGAAGAAATAACTTCTAAATATTATTTGTCATGTGATTATTACATTAGATATAACTATTTCATAAATGCAACTATTACAATAAATACAACTATTTCATAAATTTCACAACCTAGTGAACTAGGGAAAGAGTAAATAGGAACATAACTAGCATTTGCACCAAATGTTGCAAAGGAAACGTCGTAAGGCATAAATTGAGAAACAATCATGACATGGGAATGGGAAAATCTAAATAAGATGCAAAGATGGTTAAATTTTGGGATCTAGTATTTAGAAAAATTCTAGAACAAATCTCAAACAGAAAAGCCTACGTAGAGTGAAAATATGTTATGATACACACACACACACACACACACACACACACACATATATCTATGAAAAAATATATTTGAATAGGTCAAAAAGTTGGATATGAAAAATAAAAGTGCATGTACACCAGGTTACACAAAAGCCAGAAACTTACTGCATTCAAACTCTTAAGATGGCATCTACATAGATGTCTACTTTCCTCTCACGCATCAAGTATCTTACAATTGTACAACATGTGGGGATCTACAAAGAAACACACCGAATGATAAAAGAGCATGTATTTGCAAAGAGTTCATGAGTTATTGTATCCAATTCATTCATAGCCTAGCAGTGTAGCGGAATTTAGATAATGCACATAAGGCGAATATCCCACTTATGCAACCTTCACATTAACAATGGTGACTTGGCTTTATAAGTTTCTGCATAATTGCACCATCTCCAAATGACTTCAAACACAGTCCAGTAAAACCTCTAACCTTCAGAAAACTTGGTAGTAAATGATTTTTCAAATCACAATCATCAAAATCATAATGTTCATGAATCTCAAAATTCTTTTCTATTCACAAAAATAGGCAGAAAAAAGAATACATAACGTCGATGGTAGTCTAGTGGAAATTTGAAGCTGTTATTGTGATGATAACCAGATTCCCATTTAAAAAAAAAAAAAAAAAAAAAAAAAAAAAACTTCTAAAGACTAATAGAAATAGAACATTATCATAATACATTAAACTACAAACCAAATTTTGAAATTTTTTACACACATCACCATTCCATTAAAAATTTGTCCTTACTCACTTTTTTCCACAAGTTGGAGTGAACTTTTAATATTAAGAAAAATCTTAATCTTAAAACACAACATTTAAAGTTTTAAAACAGAATATTTAAAGTCATTTACTCTTAATACAATATTTAAAATGTCTTTAATGTTACGATCACAACTAGACACCCTACTTTTACCACAATGAGGACTCTAGATACACACTTATATTCTTTATGACTATTTATTTAGCTATACCAGCAGGACTAGACACACTACAAAGAAAATTTGGATAACTAATTTCTGAAGGGCCAATAATGCCAATGGAACATGGATAACATGTTTGCAGTGTGCACTCATCCTGATCCTACACAACAGAAACCTTGCCATGATGAGCGCAAGTCATAAACTGAAAATTTGTCCAAAAAAGATACACTTCGATGTAAAAAATATGCACTGCTAACATTGAAGAGTCACCCATATGAGGATCTGCTAACATTGAACAGACACCCATATGAGAATCAAACTTTATTAATAGGAAACTTTAAGCTTATATCTTGATATCTTACTAGTCTACATGCACTTGGCATCATGTTTAAGGGAGATCTTAACCATCCAGCCAATCCAAGATGAAGTGTGCTTCTACAATTTCAACTCTAAGATCCATGGATCCATGGTAGCAAAACAACTCTTCAAACAATTCCATTACTTCCCAATCTTCTCATCACATATAACATTCTTTAGATATTTAAGCCCTCCAACGGATTTAGGCAGATTGCTCAACAGAGAACACTCTGTCATGTCAAGCACCTCAAGTTCCTTTAGCTGGCCTATTTCCTCGATAAGTTCTTTCAAGCACTCACATAGAGAAATGTCTATATATTCCAGCTTCCCAAGTTTTCCAATAGATGTTGCAATCTCTTTAAGACCTAGACATGCAGATATTCTTGATATTCTTAAAGAACTGAGCCTCCCCAAATCATCAATTAACTTTCGAATAAGGTAACAGTTATTGATAGACCACTTTTGAACTGAAGAGATGTCAGAAATGCCAAGGGGAAACTCCTCCAAATCATAGCAATGATCCATGTCAAAATCTGGCATTATGGGAAGCTTTAGATTTGACTGGATGCCATTGAAACTGGACATATCTCCAAGCCCTTCACATAAGCTCAAAGATATAATTATCTAAGTTCTGTAAGACTTTATTGTTCTCTTGAAGTGGGGGCACAACCACCCTCTCCAAATGAATAGTCTTGAGTTGAGTGAGTGATGATAGCAATGGAAGACCCTTCACTTGGCTCTCTTATACTCGTAATTGAATACTATGAGGACTTTCAATTTTCTCATTTTATTCAAAAACAATGGAAGAAAGTAATTTCTTGCAGAAAAAAGTAAAACCAAAGCCTCTGCCTCATGAAAATTCATCTTACACCACTGATACTCTTCCATTTCTCCTGCATAGGTAAATCAGAAATACCAAACCCAATTACAAAAATATACATTGTGAGACACATCACATATTTTCTAAGATGTTCAATATCAAGCACCTACACCTAGAAATCATAAATCTCATCATAAGTATTAATGTGCAAAGAAATGACATCATAAGGATATGACACTATAATAATGGCCTATAGTTAGGGACATTTTGAGTGATCGTATATATTGTAATCACCACCAAACTCAACACAGTAATATAATGCACATATATAGGATTATAGCTGCTTGACTAGATGTTCATTAGCAGTGCCTAGGATTGATTTCTGTCCAAAAGCCCAAAAGAAAAAAAGGGACAGAGCATCATCATCATCCAACAATGGCAATTCATAAAGCTGAGTGGAAGTTGTTTTGGGGATGACAGAATGATCTCCGATTGTCACAAGGGTCTTATATCCTATCCCTTCAAATAACTAATTTTCCAAATTTTCCCTAGACCAGACATCATCCAATGCCACCAAAGTTGACTTGGCTTGCCTCAGCTCTTGCTGCTGCAACTCTCTATGTGCTTCCTCCACATTTTGAAATTTAGGTCTCTTCCTCTGAACAATCTTCTCCCACATAGTCTCTAAAATTACCTTTAGGTTTGGAGACTCTGACACAATGATGAAAATGATATTGTTTTGGAAAACATCTGCATACATAGAGAGAGAGACACGTGTTAAAAGATAGAAATTCCATAATCTTCAGAAGCACGAGATCTTCAGAGGTTTTACTCTCAGAAAACATAAAAATGTTAAAGGAAAACAAAAAAAAATAGAACTTGACATTGAAAATCCACAACGTAATTTCTACATGTCCCATGTTCCGTGCTAGCCACGAGATATAGAGACAACAACCAAAACCACGCTGGCTCCCATTATAATCCAGTTTTCTGAATCTTGAACTTCTTATCACACAAAGCCTATGCTGCCAGGCACCATTTAAGAGAATTAAATGGTGCCCAAACTACAACACAATGTGTAGCTTAAACAATATAAAATGGAGAGAACAACAACAAAAGGTTATTTTGTGAAAAATTAACATTTTGTAGCTTAAACAAATTTAAACGGAAGAAACATGGGCAACAATTGTCATTTTTGCAAAAATAAAAAAATGCCCTTTCAGTTGTGTCATTTTTTATAATTTTGGAAAAATAAAAAAATGCCCTTTCAGTTGTGTCATTTTTGTAAAAATAGAAGATGCCCTTTAAGCTATGTCATTTCTATAAAAATAAAAAATTCCCTTTCTAAAGCCAAAACTCTGTTGGCTTTCATTGTCCTGAATTCTTCTTTGGTACCATGTTGGATTTTTATAAAAGTGTCATCCTCGATGAATCTATGTGTCATTCCGAAAGCTAGAAATTCTTCTCCAACTCATCCAAGACAACCCTCCCTCCATCCCTCCAGCATGTATACAGAAATTCTCAAATGAAATCTTGAAATCAGGAAATTGATCTTTGACATTGATTAAGAGATGTTCCACAAATCTTTTACATAAACAAGATTCATCAACAATTGACATCATTCGGGTCATACATAAACTTGGATTCAATGTATGATACAATCCCTTTTACTTGAAATTAACAATGCGTCATGAAACATAATCAAAGACACAAGAATAACTGTTAACCGCAGCTTAGCATTGACTAGCCAGTGCCCAAGCAAGGGATAAAATGAAATAATAAAGCCATAACTAGCCTAGTCAATTTGGTATCTTCTACAAAATCAATTAACTAGATAGATAAACAAAGATAAATTAGATAATTTATCATTTGCTATTCAACATCATTACTTTCTAGTACAATATCTATAGAGTACATGATAGAAATATCTAAGATGTTTTTAAATTTAGCTCATAAATGAAAAACCCTATTTGATTGTTGAAACTCTGGGAACATCAACATCAAATTGATCAATGGTTTGGATCCATGGGTTCTTCTCACAACTCAGATTGATAGTCCTTAGGGCCCTCCAAACAACACTGTTGCACATGAATCCAGGCCCAAATGCAATTTGCCAAGACCTGTCTCCTTTTCTGATGCTTCTCTTCGCCTCGCTATAAGCAAGCTCGTACCACAATGAGCTGCTCGATGTATTCCGAAACCAATAAACGTGTCATCCTTGATGACTCCATGTTCCATTCTGAAAGCTACAAATTCTTCTCCAACTCGTCCAAGACTGCCCTCCCTCCAGCATGTATACAGAAATGCTCAAATGCAAGCTTGAAATCAGAAAAACTGATCTTTGACATTGATTAAGAGATGCTCCACAAATATTTTACATAAACAAGATTCATCAACAATTGAAATCATTCGGTTCATACATAAACTTGGATTGACAGTATGATACAATCCCTTTTACTTGAAATTAACACTGCATCATGAATTTTAATCAAAGGCATAAGAATAATTGTTAACCGCAGCTCAGCATTGACTAGTTAGTGCCCAAACAAGGGAGAAAACGAAAGAATAAAGCCATAATTGGCCTGGTTAGTTTGAGATCTTGTGAAAAATCAATTAACTAGATAGTTAAACAAAGATAAATCACAGAAGTCATCATTTCTTGTTTAATATCATTACTTTCCAGTACAATGTCTCTAAGGTAACAGAGTACATGATAGGGTCTTGTCTAGTGTCTCCCTTTCTGATCCTTCCCTTCACCTCGCTATAAGCATGCTTGTACCACAATGATTTGTTGGATCTATTCCCAAACTAGTAAAGTGTCATCCTTGATGGCTCTATGTGCCATCCGGAAAGCTAGAAATTCTTCTCCAACTTGTCTAAGACTGCCCTCCCTCTAGCATGTATACAGAAATGCTCAAATGCATGCTTGAAATTAGGAAAATTGATCTTTGACATTGATTAAGAGATGTTCCACAAATATTTTAGATAAACAAGATTCACCAACAATTGACATCATTCAGGTCATACATAAACTTGGATTGACTGTATGATACAATCCCTTTTACTTGAAATTAACATTGCATCATGAAACTTCACCAAAGACACAAGAATAACTGCTAACTGTAGCTTAGCATTGACTAGCCAGTGCCCAAACAATGGAGAAAATGAAAGAATAAATCCATAATTGGCCTGGTCAATTTGGGATCTTCCGCGAAATCAATTAACTAGATAGCTAAACAAAGATAAATCACATAATTCATCATTTCATGTTCAACATCATTACTTTCTAGTACAATATCTCTAAAGCAATAGAGTACATGATAGAAAGATATAAGATGCTTTGAAATTTAGCTCATAAATGAAAAAACCTATTGGATTGTTGAAACTTTGGGAACATCAACAGGGAACTAATAAATGGTTTGGATCCATGGGTTCTTCTCACAACTCAGATTGATAGTCCTCGAGGCCCTCCAAGCAGCATTGTTGCACATGAATCCAGACCCAAATGCAATTTTCCAGGTCATGTCTGCCTTTTGGTTCCTTCCCTTTGCCTCACTATAAGAAATATCGTACCACAATGAGCTGTTGGATGTATTCCAAAACCAATAAGGTGTCATCCTCAATGGCTCCATGTGCCATTTCGAACGCTGCAAATTCTTCTCCAACTCGTCCAAGACTACCCTCCCTCCAGCATGTATACAGAAATGCTCAAATGAAAGATTGAAATCAGGAATGTACGGCTTGATCGTCATGTTCAAAAGTTTTCTTCCCATACCAAACACTGATGCCAAACCAAATCAGAGAAGAAGACAGAGATACGAAAATTTGAGAACCCGAATCAGAAAACAGGAAGCAGATACAAAAATTTGTGAACTCGAATGAGAAAATGGGATTGGGCTCCAAAAATATTAGAATCCAAACCAAAAATGGTCTAAATACTGCCACCCATTGTGATATACCCATAAAATTTTCTTGTGTAGCCTCAGACCTCAAGGCAAGCGACTCTGTTGCAGAGTGTTAGATGGTGCTACTCATAACAGATGGGCTTATTGTGTGCTCGAAATGAGGTATTAATGGCACAACCGTCTCAAATTCGAGGAGGCACAACCATCTTAAGTCCGGAAAAGGTCATGGACGCACTCATTGGGATCCTTCCAAGCACAATATTCTCAACTTCCTACAACGTTCTTCACGGATGATCACCTAATCACTTGGTACCTTCTGAGCATAATTTTATCAACTGATTAGAACGTTATTCGCCGATGATCTAATGGTCGAATATTATTTTATCATCTAACGGGCTACATCGAGACATGGTGGTATGGAGGGGAGTTCATTTCAGAGGGGAACACCTTATGACATAAATATAAAAACAAATTTTCGAACATGACTTTTTTTAAGGCATTTTTAAAATCAACGTAAAAATTAAAATTAAAGTATTTTTACTAATTTGTATAAAATATATATTTATATTTAAAATATTATTAAATTAGGAAAAAAGAAATTAAAATATAATAAAATAGATAAATAATTTAACGAAACTAAATTTAAAATATAATTTCAATATCATTAAATTTGACCCACAGTTCTTGTTAATGTGACTATTAAAATCATTGTATCAATAAGATGAACTTAAGAAAATATTTAAAAGACTTGATGAGACTAAAACAGTTAAAAGATTTGATAAAATTAGATTCAAACTATTGTTTCTTAAGAAACTAGAACAAAAATATTATTTTAAGTTTTGGTTATGTTATTTGTATTTTAACATATTATTCAAAATTTAATATACAAATAATATACTGTTCAAAATTTAATAAATATAAAAAACCTATTGATTTTTGCTTACTCTAACTTATGGGTATTGATTTTTTTATGTTATATGATCTTTACATAAATAAATATATTAATAAACAAATTACTAAACTTAGATTATTCAATAAACCATGTCTTAACACATATCATCCTTGAATAGAAATTGGTGGTTCTAGTGTTTATATATTATAACATATCAAATTTTCTGAGTTACTTTATGTTAGATTTTGTTTATAATATGTTCGTTTCCTATAATACATGAGAATCTAGGCACACATTATGAACAATTTGCACAACTTTTGGCTTAAACATAAGAAAAACTAGTAACAAAACAACATGCATTCATTGTTTTGGAGACAGTAAAACCTAAATTATTTTCCAAACGCATGTTTTAGACACAATTAAAACTAAATTATATAAATTTCATTCCCTTGGGAAATAGAATAACAAATTTGATTTCCTATAATACTTTAATTGAAGGCACACAGTGTTAAAGAATTTGCATGGACTTTTTCTTAAAAGGCATGATCAAACAATATCAGTTACTTCCCTATACAAATCTACAAATATTATCATGCCTTCCATATATAAATCTACAAATATTATCCATCTATGGAATTCAATGATGTCCCGTGACTTTTTCCAACTCTTACCATTCCAGAACACAGAGTTACCCCATTTGGAACAAAATTCTGAGCTGGGTACCTTCCCATTCTTTCATAAAACTTTGATGGAAAATACAAAGGGCTAGACAAATTGTGGCTATTTTGGTTTGCTATTTTGCTAATGCTAATCAAAGTCAAATAATTGATTTGGTTAATACTCATCAAAATTTGGGAATGCTTTGGGATGTGTGATAAAATATATTTAAAAAAATCAAATTTGTAATCAAATTATATTTGACAAGCAACCATAAACTTACATAAGGTTATGGAGATGCTGATATTTTTATGCCTTTTCAAGTTGGTCTATGTAGCATTGGGGTGATATGAAGGTCTATAGATGCCAATATTTGTATGCCTTTTCAAGTTGGTGTATGTAGTATTGGGAGGATATGGAAAAACCATCCACCTAAGCATGGAGACCCACCATATGAGTGAGGTTCACCTTAGATTTGTCACCTATTAGAATGTGTCGAATGAAATTGGCATAACAAGTGAGCCACGATTGCTCTATTTCCCTGCAGGCCACAAAGTGGAGCCACGGAAAAATTCCAAATGAATCCTCGCAGGCTTTGGGGAGACAGTGCTCCGGAGTGAGCCTAAAAGCCACCAAAACACATATTTCCTTTGGCCCTCCGACATATGTGAACCTCTAATCACAAATCTGAACTAAAAGCAAATCTAATCACAGAAATCATTGCAATAAGGTTAGCAATTCTAAATATCATGGAGGTCGCGCCATCAAAACGACTACCTCTACCTAAAACCCCACAGAGATGAACCCCAATGCACATGTTTTTTTACAGAAATTACAACTTGGAAATTCCAATCGTTGGCCTTGAAACCAACATTTTATTGAGTTAGTTTATTTTGAGGGACCGTATCTATTTGATAGCGAGGTGGAAGACACATTAGTATGGTTTAGTGAATTAGTTAGGTAGTTACCTAAGCGTAAATGAAGGAGACATTAGATCTAATGCCTTAAAACATTTCAATCGTCTAACATTCGATCTAATGGTGAAAATAGTGACACAGTGGAATTAGGGGAGTTTTTTCCAGAGGGGAACGCCTTACGATGTAACTATAAAGTTATCAATATTATTCCATCATACTTTTACAAATTGAAATTATATTGATTTTTTTCCCATTTTTTTGCTAAATTAAATTTTTTATTGGCCATTCATAAGAAGTACATAATCAATATTATAATTTCATCTCGAATCTTCCATTAGTGAAACCAAACCAAAGATAGAAAATTAGATTGATTTTCAACCAAAAAAAAAAAACAGTAAAATAATAGATTACATAGTTTAAGAGTTGTTCCTTTGAGGGGAAAACTAGCTCTAGAGAAAAAATCAAATTATGTTTTCAATTTCATAACTAAAAAGAATAACATAAACTAAAACATTAACAAAATAAAGGAGTATCCACCTCAATTAGTTGGGTATCTTCCTTGCATAACAATGTGTTTCTCATACTTGAGGTAAACCTAATTCTATACAAGCTAGGCAACCCTCAATATTCATGAGCAACATCTCTAAAGTTTCCATTTCGTTCAAGATCTAATTTCTGGAATCTCATTTTTCCAACAAAACATTACCCAAAAAGGTCTTAATATGAAAATACAAGTTCACAATGTGGAGATAGTGGTTTTGACATGTTTTGGTGTTCCCCAAGTCTAAAATCCACGCAACAACTTTGTCCAAAACCTCAACATTTGAAATTTGTTGATGGTGATGACGAAACTCCAATTCTGTCTCCAACTACTCAATCTAGATTTATGGAGGGGTGAGATATTGATAATGTCATATTGATGTCTCGACTTTGAACGTAGTGTTGGACCTCATATGTCTCCCTATCCTTCTCCTCCCCTCTGACTATGAGCTCTTCCCTAGTCATGGTAAAGAATAGAAGAAAAAATCACATCAAATTAAGCTACTTCAAATCGAGCAAACAAAACACATGAAACTTGGCTAGAAATGAGTACCCCTCAATGGAATTCAATAGAGACTCAACATTTAGCAATGGAAGAGAAAGGGCAAGAGAAAGGAATTCAAAAGGCTTAGAGGACAAGAGGTGAAGAATGGATGGATGCATGGAAAGTACATATCAGTTGACATAAACAATAGTGGCCAAGTCAATACAACCCCTAGATCAAACCACCAAAGGAATGTGTTAAACCAATTCATTATAACGAAATGAGACCTAAGCACAACACAAACAAAATTATGTTTCATTGATATGTAGATTGGTAGAATCACCAAATAAGAAAGCTAACATATGATTATTCTGCAAAAATGCTGACTAGCTTACCCCACTGTTGCAGCCCAAAAAATTTGGGTTAAATTTTTGTAAGTATAGGATCACACATCAGGGATGAGGAGTGTAGGATGTATGAGTGGAGTGCAACATAGGGAGAAGACAATAGTGTAAGTGGACGTCTTGCAGAGAGGTAGCAATGGCACCCGAGGATGGGAAGCACGTACAGGGGAATATGGGTAGTTAGGATTCTGCAGAAGGATGGAGTTGATTGAGGATGTCATGGCAGATTGGAGGTTGGGTATATTTTGTAGAAGAAGGGGAAGGGGTAGAGTGGAACCGACTAGCGCGAAGATATTTTGGAGGGTAGGTAATACACATGGTCGAGCTCAAAGATGGATTGGGAGGATAGTTGGAACCATTAGGAAGAGGGATGAGAAGGTTCGAGGGTTTCCAGGCGACGATAAAGAGAGTTGTTGAGGACTGGACATGGTTTGATGGCTAGATGTTGGACATCGAAAGAAGTAAAAACTAGAACTGTATAGTTTGTTTGCAGTCATACAATGTTTGTATCATATCTATATGTCTTGAGTTACGAGTCGGTCTGTTAGAGTCAATAGCTGTGTAGAAATGACATTGTATCTTTCTTTCATAATTGCGTGCCTAGAGTTTATGATATGAAACTTGTTTCTGTTTGTATTCGACATGTCTTTGAAATATTGGTGAACCCGTTGGTCTATTGACTGTACTCAACACATAATGCCTGTTTCCTTGATGCTAATATAAACTAATGGATGGATGTGTTGCCTCCTATGATTTGTGTTGATACTTGAATGTCTAATGTTACTTATGCATATTGACTTTTTGTGTGTTAAAAGGAGTTTCTAATAGTTTGAATACTTGTAACTGTGTTTAATGGCCTGAACATTTATGGTGTTTACATTGTATCAGATGTATGTATGTCGACTGAGTTGTTTCAAAAACTTATTAATGTACTTAATGGGCTGAATGGTTGTAAGGTCATTGGGGTGAATAGGTAATATTGTCTATCTGTAACAAGGTAAAATATTGGATAAGTCACGGTATAACATCTAATGGTCAAAATCATAAACCATTGGGACTTCCCACGTGTTACCAATCTTGACTTGTGTGTTGTTAGGTAATCAAGGAGCTTAATCTCTACGCAATACGTAGTCCTGAGGTAATGGTTAAGTGGATGTCAGTAGGGGTTTAGTGTCGTAGCTCATAGGGAGTTCTATCAAATTGCAGAAACCTGGTTCTGACATTCACCCATTAGCATCTTGGGTGAGACTTCACCCACTCTGTGGGTGTTGCTAAAAGGGATGATGTTGAGCAGGTTTTTTCTGGTCACTGTGTAGCAAATCCTAGGTTTGTCAAAATCCTGTGCACCAAATAATGGTTCTATTATAGGGAGTGGGATCACTGTGTGACGGGATTGTCTCATAGAAATGTATAAGTCATGGAACCCAACTAGGGAGGATATTGCACAGTGGTTAAGATGGAAACTATGGAGTTTGTTGTGAGAGAGATAGGAGACAAGAATCATAGCATGGAGAAATGGCTACAAAAGTATGTGTTCAATAACTTCCATGAAGTTTTCTTCGGGGAGTTGCATAATATCTTGATGAAGTGGAACTAGTGATTAAAGGACAATAACCTGACATATCACCATGATTGAATGAGGAGGTGGACTCCAAAGGAGATACACCTGAGTTAGAGGTAGTAGGTAATAAAAATTCTCATGTTTTTGTTTTTTGGTTTGAAAGTGTATTGGAAGGATACATTGTTGAATTTGTAGTGGAATCGACAATCTCCTACACTATAGTGGAGCGAAAAATTCTAAAGGGACCGAGAGGAAGATTTATAAGGTCACTATTGTTACTAATCAAGATGTTGTTATATGACTATGAAGTTCAGCCCTTGAAGTTTGACAACATGAGCAACTAAGCTTCCCACATGCAAGGTGAAGTGGGGGAGAACTAGGAGCTGGGACGAAGGAAAGGGAAGGGGACGAGGTAGAAAACTATGGTGGAAGTTGACAATGGGCCTGAAATTGCGCATATAAAGGAGAAGTTAAACGATGGAACAAGATATTTAAGAGGGTGGGACTTTGAGGAGTGGAAGGTGGTTTCGACGGGGTGACATGGGAGGAGGTTGGTTAGTGTTAATGCCTATTGATATAAGAAGAATCCTAGAGGGAGGGGTTAGGAGAGGCCACCAAAGGACAATGAGTATCAGATTTATGAGGGGATGTATTTTGGCACACCATAGAAAGATGAAGGAGAAGGACAAAAACTGATTCCACACACTATAGAATATTCAAAACTAGAAGAGTAGATTCAAACCATGCCTGGCGTTGAGCCCACGACCCCACGGGCATCCACGAACCAGGAGGTAAGTACTCAATGCACTAATACGACTAATGTAAAAGGAAATTGTAGTTAAGGAGGAGAAAATATGAGAACTAGTGGAAGTGGTTAGACAATAGGAGGGTCAACACAAGGTGCTCAAACTCATAGTAGTATGCAGTCGGGTGTGTAGTATTTTGCTAGTACAAAAGGCATAGGTGGGAGTACTTCGTCAGGGAGTACTATGCATAATACAATGATGGACATAGTTTACGGATTCCCATGTTTCATGGTACTAGGACCGAGGACCCAAAACAATGTATGTTCGTATGTGAGGTCATCCGGACATCTAAACAAGTCCAAGATGAGGCCATGAAGATTGCAAAACTGGAAGCAACTTTTAGGGACCACAAGTTGACCAAGTTCAAAATCAAGACTTCACCTAGCTAGAACTGAACTTTAGTGGATATCAAGCAAGCATTGATCAAGGAGTTCTAGAAGCCAAAGTTAGAATCCCAATGCATTAGAGAGCTGAAGGAAATAAACCAGGGTTTGAGTGAGTCACTATGGGACTTTTACCAGAGGTTTAATGTTTTGAAGGATAGGTTGACGTTTGAAATCCTAGACGCATAGTATAAAGAATGGTTCATTGCAGGATTATTGTCGCACATCAGGATACCCTTGACGCGAAAACAAATAGGCACATAGTTAGAGGCTCTAGAGCTTGCACTAAAAGTAAAGGCCTCGCTAGTAGGAGGTGTGGAGAAAAAGTTGGAAGAAGAGTGGTGCACCATCTACGAGATAGAGGGTCACCACCAAAATGAATGCAAGTTATTAACAAATTACATGATGAACTATGTAGTGAATCCACTTGCGCAAGGCAAAAGGATGCAATGTGAGATTTGTCGAGTGTGGGGCCATATATCGGCTACGTATCCAATGATGTAGAGGCCCATACTCTATTTTATGACTTTTTTAAATACATAAGGCATGACATCCGCCATTGTTGTGCATTGGAGTTGATACACAAATGTCATTTTGATTTTTTTTAGTGCAAGGACTTGAAGGAATGAAAGCTGCGACAACTAGCTTTAATGAAACCAGGTATAATCAAGGTGAAGAGTACAATAAAAAAGGTTGAGGCAAAGGCATGGTGGTTAGAGGACCTGGAGGAGGGGTCAGGGAAGAGGAGGATTTGGCCAGGGAAAAAGCACTATAGTTTGTTAGAATTGTAGTCAACAAGGCCACTTGGTAGGATATTAGACTAACCCTTGCTACACATGTATCTATTGTGAATCATTAGATCATTCGACTGGGAATTTTTCCTAGCTGAACGCCAAATGGAAAGAGAAGAAGGGACCCAATGTGCAGATGAAAACTTCACAGGCCTTAACTACGATTTGGCACAGTGAGTTGGGGAGGCGTCAATATAGGGGTAGATGTTGTGAGACCTTGGACACCACATCCCAATGGGTAAGGAGAGAACCTAAACCACCTATGAAATTTGATCTTTCATGGGAAAAGGAAACATACAAGGAGGCTCGATAGGAGATGGTCGTAGTAGAATGTGATAGGCTAGAGGCTAGGAACGAAGTGGTCATACCAAAGGTATATGATAACACCGTAGGTGAAGAGTTGAGGACATCATCAAATCTAGTTCAAAGTCTACTACAAAGTTTTTTACAGTTGTTGAAATATCCCCAAGCATTGGAGAAGTTTAGGAATATGGTGGAGCAATGTGCTAATGGACCTGAGGTAGCCACTGCGTAGACTTCAACGTGCATAGTAAACCAAGTGGCATGTAGGAAGAGAACTAGTAAATAATTTTATTTTAGTGCACAAAGTGGAGAAAATGAGATGGATAACATCATATTGGACTTTGGATTAGATGTAAATATCCTACCAAAAAGCACTTGGGATATGATGGGGAAGTTGAAGCTGACTTGGTCACCGATTCAACTGAAATTGGTGAACCAACATTGCATATTTCCCATTGGATGGTAGACAAGAGTTACAATGGATATCAAGGGGGTATCAAGCACTCATTAATTTTAGGTAATCGAGATTATGGATGTCATCGATCCCTATCGTGTTTTGTTGGGGATCGACTAGGATTTTGGCGACTAGTAATTATTAATTTAAAGAAGATACAAATGATTTTTGAAGGAGGGAATATATGAGTGATAACACCATTGGATCCACATGAAGGGGATCGATACATTGATCTAGTAAAAGGTAAGATCATTCAGAAGGAGCTGGAAAACATTTATAATGTTATAGCTCGAAGTGATGACTATGTAAATCCTACAACTGACAGAGTGTTGAGCTGGCGCAACTTTGGATCCTCCACCTAAGATTCATAAGAATCCTTGGAGAATCAATAGAATTAGTTGCATCAAGCCACTACCCAGATATATGCACATATTATGAGGATGGTTCACTAGATAGGATCAAATATTCATAATCCACCTCACTTCAATGGGCCATAGGAAGTACATATTTTTGTGTAGGAGTATGAGGACCAAATACCAAACTGTCAACAAATTCCTATGCTTGACATTGCATTACATGCCACTCCATCCAAATTGTGAGATATGCATAAGGAACAAGTCACGGGATGGCAGCAATGTAAAAAACTGGTGAAAGTTTGATTTAGGACCAGCTCTAAGCTCCCTAGAGATAAATATTCAAGCATGGAGTGCCTTAAGACCCACCTAAATATATGTGTTGCAACATGGACCAAGGGGTGAGTGCCACTAAAGGAGTGGGTGCATTGATTTATACAAACTCTTGACACCAACCAACAAATTGGTTTATTGAACTAGAAGTGCGTATAGGAAAACAGGATTGGAACGAAATGGCATAGAAATTCAAGGCCATGTTCAGTTTTGAAGTAGAAGAACCAATGCTAGATGGAGCATTGAAGGTGCTGCGACAAAATATATTTGATGCAAAGGAGTTGATGACACTGAGAAGTGCTCCCCTATGTTATTTACGTAAACATATGAAACGGCTGCAAGAGTTTTTATAATGCTACAAAATAGTGGAGCATGAAGAAGATGAAGATAATCCCCAAAATATTCAAATTTAGAAGTGGAAGGAGAATGCAAGTTAAGTGGCCCACCATTAGAGTCTGAAGAATATACGTAGCTGATCAAGACATAGAAGGTGAACATTGGGACTGAAGAAAGTCCCAAGATGGTGGCCATTGGGGATTATTTGGATGATTATACTATCGAGAAGATTGCCAACTTTCTACGCGAGTATCAACACCTATTCCCTAACACTTTTGAGGAGATGAAGGGAATCATAGGGGAATTGGGAGAAATGAGGATTCCTTTAAAACTTGATGTGAAGCCTGTGAAGAAATGACCTTATAGATTGAATCCTATTTATAAAGAGAAGGTCAAACGAGAGTTGAAAAAGATGTTGCAAGTAGGGATTATCGAACTAGTGGAAGAACCATAGTGGATCAGCCTAATGGTGGTTCAAAATAAGAAAAAAACAAAAATAAGAATCTAGATGACTCATTTCTTAGCCCATTCACAGACAAGATTCTAGAAAAGATGGGAGGACAAGAGTCTTACTCTTTTACTGATAGATTTTTTAGATACCACCAAGTGAGGATTACTAATTAAGAAGATCAACATAAGACTACCTTTGCAACATAATGAGGCTATTTCCAATATATCGTGATATCGTTTGGTCTATAGAATGCACCAACAATATTTTCAAGGATATTGGTGGCGACATTCAAGCAATTTATTCATAAATTTATGGAATTATATCTGGATGATTGGAAAGTGTTTAATTTATTGAAGAAACACATTGAAGTGTTGTGCCTAATGATAGACAGATACAAACAATTACAAATTTATTTGAATATTAAGAAGTGTATATTTTTCACTCCTTTTGGCATTTTGTTGGGACACATTGTCTGCAAATAAGGATTGCTGGTAGATCCAGCCAAAATTGTTATTATAGTGGATCTTCCACCGCATACTTTGGTGCAAAAACTGAGACCAACCTTGGGGAATACATGATACTACCGAAAGTTCATATACGTATATGCTAATATCACAACCCCCATGGAAAGATTATTGAAGATGGGGATAGAATTCTAGTGGATCGAGGAATGTCAACAAGACTTGGCCATTTTGAAGGAGAATATGGTGTCTATGCCTATTCTGTTCTTTCTAGACTAGAGTAAAGAGTTCCATGTACATGTGGATGCATCCTCCATTGCACTGTGAGTGATCTTTTCTTAGCCCAGAGAAGGAGAAACTGATCACCCTATCGCCTTTTCCAGCTGGAAACTGTTGATGATAGAGGGAAAATATGCTATTACAGAAAGAGATGGATTTACGATGGTGTGTGCCATCTAGAAGTTCAAGCACTATTTATAGGGAAATAAATTCAAATTGTATACTTAACATTCTGCCTTAAGGTACCTAGTCAACGAGCTTATGTTGGGGGGAAGAATCTATAGGTGGATGCTATATTTCCAAGAATATGAATTTCAGGTAATGGTTAAACCAGGGAAGCTAAATATGGGGCTTAATCATCTGTCGCGACTGACTTCGGGTGAGGAGGCATAGAACATAGAGGATAACTTTCCAGACACACAATTGTTTGCAATTAATATGGTGGATGACTACTTTGCAGAAATTGTGCAGTTTTTTAGCACTTGGACGGCGTCAGAAAACAATATAGTGGCACAAAAAAAGTAATTAGTGGTGAAAGCGAAAAATTATTAGTTAATTGTTGGAGAATTATATAAACTAGGATCAAATGAAATTTTGCAAAGATGTTTGATGGAGCACGAGTGACCAATGGTCATATGTAACTCCATCCTCTCACATCTACCCAAGAAACTGGCCAGCCGAGGTAAACATGGGATGAGAGGCCACTATGATATGATTTGACCTCCTAAGTCATGTTAGGTAAGTGGAACTGACAAAAAAACACCATATAGACGTTCAACATCAGAATTAGGATCCTCAGAAACCAATCCAACCTTTTTGCCAACCAACCCCTCGGTCCCACTAAGATTTTGGACCACTTGACGTCTAGACACTCTCATGCTATGGGCATGTAAGCACGAAGGGACCTTTGGACACTCTCACAGGTCCGCAAGCTAGTGCCCAAGGACTCCTTTTGTCAATGTTGTGCCAATGTCCCCAGGATTTGAGCCACTTTTTCAGGCCCAAAACCCAGGTCATTGCCCATAATTGAATCATATCTTCAGAAAAATAAAATAATAAGGAAATGATAGTGTAAACGAAATCTCTTGAATGATACTTTGATTGGACCCCTACTATCCATTATAGGCATTTTGTCAAACATATCATGGATATGTGATCTACTGGTGTAAATAACATATCTGAGCATATGGGTCTCATACTTAGCAGAGAATCGCTAAGTAGCATTGATTCCTCAACACATCAACTACCATTTCATCCATTAGGTCATAGCTACATTTTCCATTCTTTTACATGTAAAAATATTATGAGAGGCATACATAGCTACTATCATAAAACACATATATAACCAGCATAATAGTAGCTGAAATACCAATGAAATCACAGCCATATGATCTACATATAAACCAATATAATACTCATAGAAATACAAGGAGAAATAAACTCATATTGATTATGCAAAATCCAAACCCGGGATGGGACTTCCACATTCCAATTTGCCATCGAATGGCTGAGCGAAATCTCTCTTTAGCCATTCACCCTCATGCCATATTCCAAGCATGAATGTGAGATCTCATAGAACACATCAAACATCACAAGACCATCATCAGATTGGTCTCTATCAAAACCATCCAGGGCTCCAGAGCATTTGTTCCAACCAAGGCTCCATGACAGCTAGTAACTCAACCTACAACTTCCACCAAGTTCCAGAGTGTTTGTCCAACCAAGGCTCCACGACTAGTAACTCAACCCACCAAGGGCTCTAGAGTTTTTTTCCAACCAAGGCTATGGGACTAGTAATTCAGCCCAAGTTGTTATAGGGCTCTAGAGCATTTGTCCAACCAAGACTCCAGGAACTAGTAACTCAACCCAAGCTAAGGAAACATGAGAACCAACCAAAACAAGGAAATAAACCCACAATCTCCATGGCTATCCAAGAAATGGAAACATTAGGAAATCCATTGTCAATCTAGGCAATCCTCCATTCCAATGACAGATCATGACCAAGAATCCACATGCATATGCCCTGCATGTCAAAACTAGTGAGGAAAGTAGACATGCAACTTGGTACTTGCAAGAAAATCCTACTTTAGTTGTTGATCCCGATGTCCTCTCGCGATTTTCTTCTCTTCCTTTTCCTTCTTGCTCCAAAAATCTAGGTATTCCACACCCACCGAGAGTGCTCCAAGAAAACTCTAAGTTTCCAAGAGTATGAGAGAGAGAGAGAGAATAATGAGAAAGCTCCAAAATTGAACTAACAAAAGGTTACCAACTAATCCTCATAAGCCTTTTTATGAATGAGGCCTCTATTTTCTTCATTTTCCATTAGTTTCCTCCTCATATGCAACCTATGACCTTTCACCTCCCTTTTCTCCCAATTTCCATTCTTTTCATAAATAAATGTGCCAAAATTTCCATTTTCCTTTCCAAAGACTTATCCATTGCATGTTCCAATTTCCTTAGCCATTAAACAATCACAAGTGATCCCCATCCCTAGGATTTTTCCCAACATTCAGCTTGGAGTAAGTGTCCCATCAACTATGGTTATTATTTTGCCTTTATTAACTTGTATTACATGGAATTTTCACCTGGGTTGTTACATCCTCATGGAAGCACATGTAGGAGTCATAAGAAAGTATTATGCAGGGTGACTTACTGCAAACAAGGTTCTATGTGCTGGATTGTGGTGGCCTATAGTGTATTCTGGTGCTAAGCAGTTCTGCAGAACTTGTGACGTGTGTAAGTGACTGGGAAGACCATCTAGATGAGATGAAATTCCTCAAAACTTGTAGCCCATGTTGTATCCATTTGATAAGTAGGCCATTGAATTTTTTGGACCAATTTATGCACCTGTGAGGAGGAATGGTGCACGATACAACATCACCACTACAAATTATTTAACTAGATGGGCTGAAGTTGTGCTAGTAAAATATTACAAAGCAAAGACTTCTGCACATTTTCTGTTTAAAAATTTGGTGACTAGGTTTGGATGTCCCAAAATTTTAATGAGTGATTAGGGGACACATTTCTTGAAAAAAACTATCGCGACACTACTAGAGGAGTTTGATATCTACCATCAGAAAAGTATTCCATACCATCCCCAAACCAATGGCATAGTGGAAGCCTTCAATAAGATTATGGAAACAACACTCACCAAGGTATGTAACATGCAATGTGATGATTGGGACCTGAGATTCCCCACAGTTTTGTGGGCTTATAAAACTACATGCAAGAAGTTGACTAGGCATATACCTTTTCGACTAGTATATGGGATGGAAGTTGTCATGCCAATGGAATTCTTGGTTCCTAGCCTTCTCATTGCGTTAGCTACACATATGAAAAAATCTAATGCAGTGGAACAATGACTACATGACCTACAACAACTAGAAGAAGATTAGGCATTAGCCAGAAGAAGATTAGGCATTAGCCAGGTTTTACCAAGAACTGCAGAAGGCTTGACATAAAGCATGGCATGATCAGATGATCAAACAAAAGATATTCCAAGTGTGGGATTTAGTATTATTGTATGATAGTAATTTTTTGAAGTGTCTAGTTAAATTTTAGATGCAATGGATGGGAAAATATGTCATCCAACGCATGATTGATGTGAGCATGATACAACTAAGGAACTTGGATGGAACATTGTGAACGGTTTCTTAATGGGAGCACACTGAAACTATACTGAGACAACTAGGCTCCTCACACTCTATGTAGATGATAAGGGGAGCCAGTCTACCAACTATACATAAATAAGGTGGAATGATGTTCATTAGTAGGAAATCTAGAATGGGAGGACTTAGGGTTCAATTTTTTTTTTCAGTCCCAATCATAAAGAGTGTGATCACTACGCACCAAAGGAGATGTTGTGGCAGACTGGGTAATTTGCAGTGTTAGGGGAAACCTTACTCAGAGTGGATTACTAACAAGGATGATGTCACTAGTGAATAGCATAGTAATGGTAGTTGAAAGGAGCTTGAGTCACATCAATATAGTTGTAACTGACAGAAAATGATCACTAGGAGTTGCACTGGTGAAGAATCTAAAAGAAAATTAGTTCATAGACCTTGGGTGAATAAATTGCAATCATGAAGAGATAGTGGTACTTGGAAAAAAAACTTCCATTGGTGGATTATAATTATTGGTGGTAAAGGAAATCGTCCTTTCAAACTATGATGAAAATATACCCACTATGATGGCGAATTATGTCAAATTAAGGTGCTATGGTGAGGTGATGGCTCTGGAATGTGAGGTAAGTGAGACAAATGAATGAACCTAGGAATTAGTACCAAATATATGATAGAGGGAGATAAATGCAACATAGTGGGCAAACAAAAAATTGTATTCTAAGGGAATTTGAACCAAAGTCGAGTTGAATAGGGAAGTAAGAGTCTAAGAGGGAAAGTGACAGACAAGGAATTATGGGGAGGGAAATCTAGGTAGTGGAGGAGTGAAAGATGAACCCTAAATGAAATTTACTCCTGCCGAAGGAGAGGGGATAATGAGTGGCCAAAGGCAAGATATCCCTGAAAAGGGAGGGCTCTAAAACAAAATAGGAGAATACCAACCTAGAGCCAAGTGCGTGAAAAGTTGAATTGATGGTAGTCATTGGTTCAGGTTCAAACCAAAATATATGCCACCATTCTTAGATCCTCAGGCATCAATTTCGGTACCTAAAGGATACAGGTATACAATACAAATTCTACCTCTTCCACTGTGTGTTCTCCACAAGGCAAAGATGAGGAGCTTCTTAGAGCAGATTAAGTACTCAGATCATGATCTCTGTGACCCTTCTCAACACCCTGACCAGAATATCTGCAAGAGGTGACAAACTCACATGATGTAACATATATTTTTCCACAGGACTGAGCCCAGGGCTCGGAGACTACCAAAATTTTGAATATATTCTACATTCTGCATTTTTGACAAGGAGATGAAGTAAAAATTGTTACAAAGTGTCTATTAGCTCACATGCCTTGTGAATTTTTGTGCCTCAACAGGCCTGTGCCACTCACTGCAAAGTTAATCCATATGATTACATGACTCCCAATTCAAGGAGAAGACCTAAGGTCTTACATTAAGGAGATAGTGATTGTGACGTATAAAACAAAGGGAGGAAGTCAAGGGTTCCTAATTTCATTGTTCAATGACTAGGATACAAATTTTGCAGCACATGTTATAGCTTTTAAACTCCTTCACAAGTGTCAAGTGAATAAAGTCCTTGCAGGGGTTATTGTCATGGCTAATCAATGCACAAAATGGGAAAAGTTTGGATGGGCCCCCTTCCTGCTATGAGATTTCCTACAATATTGTCTTGACACCTAGGGGTTGAATGCAAAATTCCACTATGCATGGTTGTTAATTTTGATTGTGTTGATTGCATGGGAGAGCCCATAGAACTTTCAATCAGTGGTTGACCTAGACACACTGATTGTAATGGTTGATTTTAAGAAATTATGGGAATCTAATGGGCCAAACCGCAAGAAGCTCAACATAATAAATTTTCTTCTTTATGGGGACATGATGCACAATTTCATTCAGGATACCCCATGCTTACTTGCTAAGAATGTGAGAAATTTTAAGGGCATAGAGCGGTTCAAGGCGGGCCCTCACTATATTTAGATCCTACCACAAAGAGACACAGACAGATGTTGACGGAGGGAACCTTACGAGTTGATATTGGAAGAAATTGAAGTTATAATTGATGCATGGGAGCCCACATGGAAGGTACCTGTTATGTGAGTTCTATGATTGCGGACAAAAGTATCTCCCCTAGGTTTGGTGGTTAACCTAGAACAACAAAAATACAAAGGACCAAATCTTTTCCTTAAAGTAAGTAGATGAAGGGATGAAACTTACCTGGAATCTGTCATATGTTTCACTCCTTTTTTGGCTTGAATACTCCAATCCTAGCTCTAGCTGCCAAAATTAGAACCTATAGAACCATACAACACAAGCAAAGAAACTATGAGATATATGTAGCATTATCTATCTTCTTCATTCAACATATCAACATGGTATTGAAATATATGAAATAACAACATCACATATAGGAAAATAAATAACTCTTTTTATTGATATAAATGGAGTCAGTTACAACCATAAATAGGTGTTGATATTCTAAAAGAGCTCCTCCAAGTTGTTGAATTGTCCTTCCTTTGTCACAAAGTGCACCTCCAATCACCCTAAATGCATGAAAATATAACTCTCACAATAGCATAAGGGTAGAATCACTCTCCAAAAGCTAACCCATTGCATATGGAAGGTTGTAAATATATAGAGGAGTGACATAAGTTGGGAGCTCTTATCCTTTTACCAATATTGGGATTGAGATCCATTCTTGATGGGAGGATGAGATCTAAGGATAATGGATGGAAACTCCAACGTAGGATAGGATAGGATTTGAAGTTTTATCTGAGGTAAATGGTTAAAAAAGATCCTAGAAGCTTATGGAAATGGAGGCTTCAGGATTCTCTCTCTTTTTCCAGAATTTCTAGAACCAACGCACATGAAAAAGGGAGAAACCTATAGGTTATCAATGCAAGCCACAGTGGAGTAACCTATAGGTGAACATTGTCCAGCAAGAGGCTAGGGTGCATTGGTCCTAAAACTGGCTCAAATGATGCAGTTTAGGGTAGAAACTTTGGGGAATGAGAGATTCATGCACAAGGCTTTGTGTAATGATGATGTAAAGGGGGAATAGGATGTTGAGTGATCCCATTAGGAGGTTAATTGATCATATGAGAAAAAATGGCCTATAACATAGTTCCCCCTAAATTACAAAGTCATAAATGATGACTGATGACTGAATTTATTTACCTTGTGACAAGTCAAGATCAAGAACAACTAGAGAGATCATCTTCTGTTACAATAAATTTACATCATGATATCCTTTTGTTCAAGGAGACATACCCATACTCACCACATAAGCTAACATAACATGTATAATGATAAAAAGACATGACCACTGATGACTGATGGTGGACCCATGACTGGATGGTTTTCATTATGATCATAGGAATTATACATAGCGATCTTTTTATAATCCTGAAATTGCATCCTAGATGGCGGAAACTAGATCCGGGGTCTTCTATCTCGTTCACATGACCAACCAATGTACGAGTCTAACCATGTGAATCAATGAGTTGAAGTTGAACATGGTAGACACCATCTGATTACCCATTAGGGTAATTTTGAGTTCTAAAATGGTCCTCCTATGGAAATTATTAAATAATAGTGGAAATAATAAAATAAGATTAGATTACATCATCAAATTTTAGAGGGAAAAAAGAAAAAACTAATTTTTCAACCCATATTTTCAACTTATCTCCCTATGGGTTTACTCAAATTTTGAGCAGAAACACTTGTTGGATGCATAATTTTATTTCTCATCCAAGGAGTACCCATGTTGCATACTTTCGATGGACCTAACTACATGAAAAATGAGAAATACATGAGAAAACATGATTGCAATCACGTTTTTCATTCTCATTTTTTTCTGTAGTAGGATCCATCTAAGGTATAAAAAATGCGTAATCCTTGGATGAGGAATTAAATTTTGCATCCAATGAGTAATCCAACTCAAAATTTGAGTAAAACCTTAGGGAGATAAGTTGAAAATATGAGTTGAAAAAGTTGTTTTATTATTTTATTATTTTTTAATCTATTAATCATCCCCCATGGTTGACATCATCATCTTGAATCCTATTGGCTCCTAAAAAGTTTATTTTGGTTCTACATTTTTCTTAGGAGGCCCATTTTAGACCTCAAAATTCCCCTAATGTGGCCAATCATGTAAGTCATTAACATACGAAAGAGAAACCACCGATGATGTTAATGGCTCTGAAGGTACTCAAATACAATCTGTACGGTGTGAATAAATGACTTGATGTCGAACACCACATATAATATTTCGTTCGAAGGAAAATGTTGTAAACTTGTCACCAAGAGTGAGGAAACCTTCCACTAATGTATGCAAGCACCAAGGTACTGATGGGTGTTTCTAAGTCAACTTCCTAGATAATGTGTTGATTTCAATAGGAAGTGAACTGCCGCACGAGGGCCTTGATGTATCCCCCATCAATGACAAGAAACATGTATGATGATTGAGACATAATGATGTTGATATGGAACTAGATCAGGAAAGGAAAACATGGAATGAAGGCTTAAGAGTATTGTAACAAATATATGTTGAATGACTTCTCTTGAACATAGTGGCGACACTGAATGGAGTTGGAAGCATTGACCCAAAACCGAAATGGAGGTTTTGTGAAGTTATGATGAAGTGAAAGACAAGAAAATTACCCAACCCAACAAAGATGAAGATGAAGTGGAAGAGTGTTGTGTTTAAGGGTGACTCATTGCCATTAACAAATGGAGTACCCCATTTTCCCAATTTTACCAACCATACTGGTCAGTACCTCTTTACTTTTTAACAAGATTGAGGAGGATAACATATGCTTGATCCGTAAGTCCATCCCTTGGATGAATCCCTCTGAAAATATTTAATGAACCCAAAGAAGGAGTGTTTCATTTCTGTCATGATTGATGAGTCCATCGTTGTTTTATGTTTTTACAAGTTCAGTGATGGTGAAAACTCGAATTCTTTTTCATGTTTAGAGAGTTTGAAAAAGAGGTGAAAAAAAAACTCTAGATGTTCCTTTTCGTTGATAGTCCCTTAGGTTTGAAAAGGTAGAAAAAAATACCCAAGAGAACCTCTTACACATGTTCCACTAAGGTATTCCTTTTTCGTAATTAGTCTATTTCACTCCAGAAAAGGGGTAAGCTTATCTTGAGTAGATGTATTTTAATTTACTTTTACAAGTTCAAAAAGACAAGTGCTCTACAATCTTTTCATATTTTAGGAGTCTTAAAAGAGCTAAAAGAGGACTCCTCCTAGAGGAACGAGTGGTATAAAGGATAACAATTGGTTTCGGTCAAGATGGAACTTATCAAAACACGCAACAATCAAGAGGTTGGCTAATAAACCCACTCATCACAGCGGTCCGTCAAGAAAGGGTAAAAACCAGGTGAAAGCATATGATTGACCAAGCAGATGGTGACGATGGAATGAAAAAACTAAGGCTCATCTGGAAAAAGAAAATTGATAAACATGGGAATCACGAGGGATAAAATGAGAATGGTTTCATTTTTACAGAAGCTTAAAACATGGGAAACTATGCTTGAAATTGGTTTTCATGCCCCCATCATAATGAATCAATTCAAGGTAAATGCCTCCCAAGATTCATTTCATGCACCTAAGTAGACTACTAGGTACTAATAGGTGGATGGAAAGAAGGTTCAATTACGAGATCAAGTGAAAGACTTGACTGGGAATTTAAAATATCTAATCAAAGTCTCGAATTGAAAGGGTATTTGTTTCATTTTTTAATGAGATTGACACAAGAAAATAACTTTTCTCATAGGAACCTATTTCATTTTTTAACGAGCTTGAGAAAAGAAAAGGAAATCTGCTCGAAGGACCTTGTTTCATTTTTTAAGGAGCTTGACACACAAAAAGGAACTCTTCTCTGATCCTAATCATGGCCCCTGATAGACCATGGCTTCCAAGAGGTTCTCATCGGATGGGATAACAACGATCTAGAAAGGATGTAAGGATCTAAAAGGTAAAATCAGACTCCAATGGCCCCAGTAAATGTTGCGCCATATCACCTACGAGATCATCAGTAGACGCATGCATGGAATATGTTGCAACATAATTAATTTATGGTGGGGGAGATATGACTTGTATATAAGAACCATTTAGGGATGCTGGTTGATTGGGAGTCAAATTAGGACCAATGAATGAAATTTGGTCAATGGTCATGATTCTTTCTTCATGCAGGAAACACATCACATGAAAGAGTGAAGAAACAAGAGCTCTCATGACATGAACATAGTCATGCCCAAGGAGTAAATTAAAATACAAAGGGCCTTGGACTACCATCACATTGATATAGACAGTATTTCCCCCCAAAGTAATAGGAACTTAGGAACGGTTCCTAATGGTTGACTGGTTCCTATGTTAAAATCCAACAAATTTTGGTAACATACACAAGCTACGGATAACCTAAATCTTACCAATTAGTTGAGGACAAAATAATAACATATGCGCCTTCATATATGATTGTTATAGGTACAAGCGCATTATAAGTATGTACTATGATCTGAAAGGGCACATAAGAAGGAAAACAATATCCTCTTAGTTGACTCCAACCAAAGGAAGTGACCATGCTACTTAGAGGGGGTGTCATTTGAATGGGAGAATTTCCCCCTAATTCATTGGAATCTAAAGAAATCATAATAATTTGAGTGGTATGAATTTAACAATCTAAAACAAAGGTATGATCGACTAAAGGTGGAATCAAGTCAACCATTTTTTCAGCCAATGGTTGCTCGAGAATGGACTTATGGGATTCACATCCAGAGAGATCAAGATTGATTGGATTCGGATTTTAGTCAATTAATTCATCAACTAGTGGAATATTGGGAGAAACATTTCAGTAACCAGCTAGAAGCGTCACTCAGAAGGTGTAAGGTTTTCCAACACTTTTGATGCTTCATCCATATAAGGACAAAGGTGAATAAGATGATTCCCTTCACATAAATTACAAGGAAATTTGACTTTACCCTTTTTCCCATGGAACTTACTATCACTAGTTGAGGGTTTTTCATTAGCATGATCTCCAGAAGCTGGCAAAAAAAGCCGATGTGAGCCTGTGGACCACACTTCTAATGCCTTGGGAATACAAGGAAAATATCTAAGAAGGCGATCACTGTTACATAACATGCAAGGGAATTTAACTTTAAAGGGCTTATTGGAAGTTTCTTGCGTACTAATTGGATCTATAGAAATGGTTTATTAGTTGCTCCCTTGTTGATTTTGCTTCTTCTTCTTCATCCTTTTCTTGTTCTTCTTAGCTTCCTAGTTACTAGAATCAAGGCTTTCACCAGGAGAAGGGGAAGAAAGGGATGAAGAAATAATAGGTGAAGAAGGCAAAGGGTCAAATTTAAGATCAACATGAGTTTGATGTTTTTCAAGTGGAGGAGAACTCGATTGAGAAGCAGTTTGGACATTCAGAATCATAGGGGTCGAAAATAACCAAACTAGCAAACCAATGGTAAATCCAAGAAGGGACAATGTTTCCATATAAGGAGCACCAATATTCTGGAAAGAAGGAAAAGGACTAGGATTCGCATCACAAGGGTTCCCTTGATTGGTAGACTCTAGAAATGTTTCCATTAGTCTTAACCTAACATCCACTAAGGAGTTGTTTTATGGGGAGGATGTTGTTCTATGGTCAATTAATTGATTTCAAAAATTAAAGAAACAAACAAAACAAAGGGGTAACTAGGCATAAAGGTTTACCAAGAAACCATGAACTGCAATATACACCTTGTTTAACCAAGGAATTAACATATGTGCAGGTAATATCCCTGAATGTTGTGTTCGATGTATCATGATATACAAGGCGTCTGACTCGGTTACCTATGGATGGACAGCAACCTAGGTGGACCTCCAAAATATACTTGACGGTACATGGAAGTGTAGTTCGTAGTAGTTTTGCCTAATTCGTAACCGTTCGATGAGAGCATTCCCATATACTTTACGTGCGTGGAGCATCATCCAATATACTCGAAGGTACGTGGATTATGATTCTATACACTCACATATGAGGAACAATATTTCACCCCCCAGATGCAACGCTGGAAAACAATGACAACTCCTACATTTAACAACGTTAGAACACATCTCTAGCCTATACCTCTAAGTGTTTGTGTTAATGTTACAAATTCTCCTTAGGTCAACTCAGTAAATTTTAAGTTGATCTTGAACTATGTTTCAGTTTCAAGGCTCAAAAATTGATGTCACCTAAACATACCTATGATGCAACTAATATGAAAAAAATAAATCTTTTCATTTTCCTTTTAATAATGAAAGGCCTAACTAAGTAGGGGAAGAATAAATCAATCAATAATGCAACACACAAGTAATTCAACAATTAATCTCCTCAAATTCACCTTTCCAATCAAAATCAAAGCCTTATATGTAATGCATGATGCATACAACTTTCCTTTTCAATGTCTATTACACAACATTTTGTCACTATCCATGTACTCCTCATTCCATGATCCTGGAGGACCTCTACAGTGAACCTCACATGCTTTCCCATCATGAAGAAACCCCCCATTGTGTCCCTCTTCACGAGCAGAACAATTCCCCTTTGCATCATTTCCCACAAAACTTTTGTTTTGCTCAGTTTACAAGACCAACGCTAATGACCAGTGTCCTCCTCGTGCCAATGTGCAAAGACTATATTTGTCCCTAGCGCTAACCAGAGTGACTGAGCCATTTTCTAGTCACGTCAATCTTCTTTTGGAAAGTTTTTTGAAAATAGAGTTGAAGCTTCCAGCTCTAGAAGCTTCGTAACAGAAGTACGGTAGATGGTTAGGTCGGATGGAGTCGAGGAGGTCATTTTAGGCTCATTTTCACTATTAGGATGGAACTACCTCAAGAGATAAGATTTTCCCCCATGAGAAGAGGAACCATCTCCCTTCCATCATTTCTATATAAACCTCCCTTTTTCTCAAGCACAAGCTAGTTCAAATTATGCTCTAGTTGAGGTTTTGATTTTGGAGTAATCAGCAAGTTATTCATAATTGTAGCTCTCTAGTTGTGTGTGAGGGAGAAGTGTGAATTTGGTTTAGTGTGAAGAATAAATGGAAGAGCCTTAAGACTACTATTGTTGAGGCCAACATGGAATACTAAAGGAAGTGTTTGGGAACCTGGATTTATCGGAGGAGAACAACAACGTCAAGGCAACGGTTGTAATCTCTTCTTGATTTAATATATATGCAACTATCAATTGATTTCCTACATAATATGTAATCTCACATGTTTATGGCTTAATGCTTCTTGACTTGTTAAGTAGGTTGAATTACAATTTGTGTATTATCATGGTTGTTGTTTGCTGTTGTTTACTTGTTTAAGGTGTTCATTGAAGGAAATAGAAGATAGTTGGATCAAGAAAGTAAGGCCATCATCAAACATGATAAGTGTACTAAGAGGTAGGCCCTCTTAATTGGTTCTAACCTAAGGAAATCTTCCATAGAATGTATTGTTTGTGGCTAGACCTCATTTCGGGCTAGAGGAATTGTTTGTGTTCGCACTTGTAATTTTACTACACCACAAATTGGTGACTCCATTGGGGAGTACCATCCTCCCGTTTGTTTGTTTCGAATTGCATGATTATGTGTCAACTTTCCTAGTTTCACCATTTCCCTTTAATTTTGTCTGCTTTTGTTTGATCAATGCTCTGGGTTTGAATTTCGCAGTGGCATGTCTGGTCTCAGCTTCTGAAATGTTTGTATTTTTCTTTGCATCCTTTCTCAGTGCACTTATCACTCTGATAGTCGTGTCGATCAACACGATATGCTCAGAAATAGTCATGCTGACCTCCTTCTAGTGCTTGTTTTCAGTTAGTTAGTCGCACCGATGGTCATAGATGAATATTAGGGTTTACCCCAAATCTTGACCAATGTGTCTTTCTCTTGTGATTTCTGCCTTGTAGTCTATTTTTGTTGTATTCTCCCTCATTGGAAAGATGCATTTGACTTAGTTTATTTTCTTGTTGATTCGCCTTCTCTTTACTTGATTTCTTAGGTCTTGGATGGTTTGTGGCCTTATGGCATCTAGGTTATCATCCATTCATCTAGTTTTGAACTCAGTGAGTCAAGTGGTTGGTGAATTTACTCCTTGTGTTTCGTTTCCCGTCCTTTTATTGCTTTGGTCTACATTACACAAGTTTTGAAAAGTTTCTTTTGCTTGTCTAAACATATCTTTTTCGGCATAGATCAAATTGCTTGTCTTGTTTTTGGTAGGGTCATTGCATCATTAGCTTGAAAGAGGTTCTCTTTTGTGTTTTTCATTTGCTTGAAAATCGATTTTCTAGAAAAAAATTTCATTGAAGTGTTTTATGAGAAATTCATTTTGTCATTTCATGAAAAGTGCATAACTTGAGTTTGCTGCATCAATATGTTATTTTATTTAACATCATTGAAGACTATAAGTTATATTTGCATTTGAAAAAGGAAAATAATTCTCTTTACTTTTGAAAGGACTGTTTGAAGTGTACTTATTAGGAAAATAGGAATTGGAATTCCGTTTTCATTAGTTTCTTTTTCCAAAAGTGAAGTAGTGAAAAATCTTTTTTCTTTCAATTGCTTGGTTGTTTGCATTTGATTGTGTTTCTTACCCTCTCTAGTGTAAACAATTCATCAAATTGAAAGAGCCTTGACTCATTTAGGTGCATTTAGGGTTTTTTGGGTCACATCGCTAAGGCCTTAAAACCGAGACATAATTCAAGATAAACTTTAAAATGAAATGAATTTACCTAAGGTGCATTTGAAATCTAATGATCATATCTAGAAGGTCTAGGCTAGAGACGTGTTCTAGCATCTTTAAACCTAGCAGTTTTCGTTAGCTTCAGCACTAGACAACGCTAGTACGGACTTGTGCTCTGCGTACCGTCAAGTATATAAAGGGAGACCCATCTAGGCTGCAATCCTTTATCCATAGGAAGTCGAGTATACTGCCTTATAAACATGATACACTGAACACAACATTCAGGGAGATTTCCTACCCATACTTCTCAGTTCGCCAGGAGGTATTCTGTAGTTCATGGTTACCTGGTAATCCTTTTTACCTAGATCATCCAGAGTAGCCATTTGATCTTTCTGACTCATTAAACTTAAAATATCATTCGAGTGTTTGTCCTCTCAAGCTCATTTCCAATTGAAAGCGATAGAGTCATCATTTCTTCTTTCTCGACTCTTAAAACATGAAAGAGCACCAGTTCATTTATGTGTCTTAAAAAATTGTTGCCCATGATCTCATAACATCCTGTTAGTCTTTTTTAGACCAAATCGCGTGTTTTCCTTAAAGTACATTTTAAAGCCTTCAAATTTGTTTCCCTTTTCCAGTTAACTGAGACGATGTCATCATGGTTGAACCATCTGGTTCACCTAGTTCCTCTTCCTCTCCTCTGTCTAAAATATTGTCTAAGGAGCCTCTTCCTGAATTACCAAAGTCACTCAAGGACCAAGGCGTTCAACTTAGAATCATTCTGAGCATTCAACCTTCGTCATCTCGTCCTCCACCTACTTCAGATACTAGGTCACCTTCTCATTTTGGCCCGGAATCTTCAGACAACCCTATCTAGACTCCTAAGAGTTCACCGACTACTGAAGGTCAGCTTGGGGTTGTTATATATCCTCCAAATCCTTTGTTCGAACCTATTGTGATATCACCGCAGCATCTGTACAGTTTGTAAGATCAACCTACTATTCCTTTTGAATTATACCCTCATACATCTTCGACCATTTGTCATCACTTGTTTCAACCCATGGAACCCGAGGGTGACACTCCAGTCACTGATGAATCAAAGGTTTCCACTCCACATGCTTTCAAAGAGGAAGAACATCCATTTTCTCCTTAAGGTTACCCCTACACAGGGAGAATTCCCATCAGTCTGTATCGGGATTTTCTGCCTAACTATCTAACTTTAGCACAATTGATCTCAGGAACACCTAGTGCCTCATCACTTTATCATAACCCTATTTGGGCATCAGGTGCTATGCCTACCATAGTTCCATTCATTCAGAACATGACCTCCTAACAACTAGTAATTCCTATAGTTACTTCAGTCCCGGTCAAACCCACCATTCCAAACCCTCTCATCTCGTCCATCCAAGTCACCCATTCGGTTCAACCGACAGTTTTGAGTCATGTTTCTGTCAACCCTTCAATCAGTGCACGGGCTGTGCCATTGCCTGGGGGGTAGAATTTGAATGTGTCTATGGTGTCAGGTACAACTAATGTGAGTAGCTCATAAGCTCACATGGTTGGTATGAACCAGCCTTCTTCTAGTGCTATTCAGAACCCTATTGGTCCTGCCAGATCAAGCAATATCGAGTACCAACAGGTCCAAAATCCTGTTGGTCTGTTTGGATCAGGAAATTTCCAATATCAGTAGCCTTATGAGGCTCAGGTTCAGTACCAAGCTCCTTATGTTCCATATAGTCCTGTTGTGGTAAAACAAAACCCCCCCATTTTTCACTTTCAAATCTCACATGGGGACCCTTTTAACTGATCATTTGGTAATATTATTATTGGATTTGTAGAATGTGGATGACCTAAATGAGTTTGACATGTCTTTATCTATCTAGTTAAATATGTTTGAGCTCATTTGAATTAAATGTTGGTGAATATTGTTTGTTTGAAGATTTGATGTGTTCTAACTGCTTGACTTTGTGTCTTTTGCATGGGTTGTTGTAATAGGATCCTTGTGTGATTGGTGATTAGATTTTACGATCATGCAACATTCTATTACTGGTCACGAGAAGGCGATGTGGCACCTTTAGTTGCCACATCACCTTACATTTCATGTTGGTTGCTTCTCTCCTCCACATGGCATTGTAAATATTAACATATGAAACATCATATTGTAAATATAATATATAATAAATTAGAGCTTTTTGTAAATAATATAAATTGAATTTATTGTAATATAATATATATAATAAATCAAACTTAAAATAAAGAATAACAAAGTTATTGTTAAAGTGTATATATATTCAAACACATATTTAAAATAAATAAATAAAACAATTAAATTCACCTTATAAATAATTTATACTTTTTACATACTTTAACTTAACGTATTATATTTATATATTTTCTTTATATACATTAGCTTCTCACACATTTTATTTTCACCAAAGGGAGGCAATACACAACACATTTATTATAAACATGGTTCTTTAATTTTGAAGTTTGGTTTGACTTTTTCGTATGCATCAAAATTTGGTAATGTCAAAGCGAGTTTGTTCACAAAGACACTATTTCCATTCCCGCATGCTGGTAAATTCCATCTCAAGTAAAACCAAACTCTTAAAACAAAATCCTGAGGCATTGTTGTGGAACGTATTAAAAGCATGCATTAAAACAAAATACCACAATTTTGGCAAAACAATATCATGGCATTCATGTATCCATCGCATTTCTCTTCACGCAAATGCACATTAAATCGCATGGAGTGCAATCTGAACTAACCCATGACAGGTCATATAGGTATCACCCAGTCCATCTTATGCAGCTCACATGGCAATTCTGCATTCATTCCAAATAGCATCAAATGCCAATTTACTGCCAAACTAGATCTCAGGGATGCATTTTAAATACCGATTGCATTCATTTATTGCCACATGATTTTGAGTGATGCTAAAGTTTTCTAAGTTGTTGAATGATGATTAGTTTTGTTATATTGCAGGTCTGAGGATAAGAGCAATTTTTCCAATAAAAAAGGCATAGCAACAAATTATCGCACCACATACATTGAAACTACCTCATACAAGAACGAAGATTCTGGCGACTTCTAGTTTCAAAAATGATGAGAAACGCGTAGTGGAAGGTGCATGCTACATTGTTTGGAATGGGATTTGGCACACAATTCTGGATTTTGAAACAAACTCATGCCAAATGTTCCACCTGCAACCATGCAAGACCCATGCAAACACGAGGATCAATGGCACACTCCAGTTTCATTCTCGAACGGGAGTCTCATGATGAATGCCTAATTGACAGAACGTCGATGGCAAGGATTTGCATGACATAATCTCTGATCTGCCCCAATAATCAGATCCCATGAAATAAGCAACAACTATTGTCAGTTGGAAACAAAATCGATCAGTTTTCCATATGCATCGCATCAAAACAATCCATTTACAAGTCCGAACGATGTGGAATTGGCAAGAAAAGAATGCAGGAATGGATGTTGACCCAACGAAAGTAGCACAAATGGTTGCCAATGGAAATGTGACAATGCGATGAAATTAAGACGCCTTCGGCATTCTTACAGGAACAATTTCAATCTTGGGATACAAGAAGATAATTTAACCGCAACAGAACTCAAATATATCGCTGGAAAGTGAATTCTTGGCATAACAGATCAAGCTTTGGAAGCAGCCTTCATACTTTTCAAAGAAAGATGTAAATTTAATGATGAAAACGAGCGGCTCGACATGTCAAATACACCCTTTTCAATCCACTTTTATTTTTGTTTTTGTTTTTAAACTTAATTTTAAATTAGAATTTATCTTCCTTATTATTATATTAGTTCTAGAATTTAATATAGTTATTTAAATTTAGTTTATATATCAGATTTGGATTCTATTTGATTTAATTAAATCATTTTTATTAAAAAATAAAATAAAAGATTTGTTGGTTTGAATTATAGGTGGAATGGAGGATTTGAAGCCTAAGCTCAAGGAGACACAGGAGTATCTACGCTATAGGAATGATCGCGATTGAGGAGAGGGGATTCTCTACTATGATTCAATTTGTGCTTATGCACTTCTGTTTTGCATAGAGAGAGTGACTGTAGAGATTAAAAGAGGGTTTTTGGCCATGTTTTATTGCTTAGCACTATTGTAGGCAGTAAGATCATATGTCTCAAATTCTCGATGACTGTGTATTTTGTAAAAAGCTTTGGCATTGTTTAAATGAATTTCCATTCATGTGTATTATTACCAGAATGCTGAATTTTTATTTTTATTTTTTCCCAAGTTTTGTAATTGATTTTGATCTTTAAACACATATTTCATTAAATTTGGAAGTTTTTTATTACAAGGCCTTCAACAACATTCATTCTTTTGTAAATTGCCATATTAACTTGATTCAACATTAAAATAATTTTAGTAATCTCAAACCAATTAGAAATCGTGAATGGGTCAAACATGGGGTTGTTATGTGCAATAGTATCAATACACAATAGGAGTGTGAAATCAAAAATAAATTACATTTATAAACTTATATGAATACAAATAACTAAATGAAATTCAATAAATAACTTCCCATTCATGTCCAGTATCAGTAGTGATTTTGTCTTCAAGTCATATTGGATTCTAATAATGAAATTATTTAAACCACAAATAAACTATTTAAGAATTGAAAATGACAAAACGCTAATATGGATTGGAAAATCAATGTCCTATGGTGCAAAAAGTTTAAATACAACCATTTTTTACCCATCTCTTTAATGAGTCTAGATGGTCCACTTAACACATAATTTGTTAATTAATTATTCCATGTTTTATTAAGAAGAGAATTTTGTTTTGAATAGAGTTTTGTTTCAAAACAATACAATATGAGATTAATACAGTCTTCATAAATTACGTGATAGACAAATAAAAGTCAATAAATGGATTCCTTATTAAATTAAATGAGATGAGATGATTGCATATACAAATAGTTGATTTAAGAATATATGAAAAAAAAATTATGCGTTAAAAATTGAATATCCTACAACTTAACGAGTAGTATTCACTTACGAGCCATCACCCATTAGCCTAAATAGTCAACTTAATACTTATTATCAAGAAATTAAAAGACTCATTTTTCGAAAAAAATGCATCATAATATATGGATATTATAAATCACATTTATATACTCATATTAATGGACATAACTAAGTACAAGTCAATAATATAATTCTAGCTCAAGTGATGATTTCAGTTTATTTAAAATACAAATTTACAAAAAAATGACTTTAAATAATGAAATTAGATGCCTTACAATTCAAAAAGTTCAATGACATAATTCATCCATGATTGTGTCTAATGAAACCTTGATAATCCACTTATCAATTATTATCATCATATATATGTTTTTTTAAGAAATGCAAAATTATTTAGAATACATTTTTATCTCAAAAATTACATATCACATTTATGCGCTCATATTAGTGCATTTTATATGTAAACAATGAGTAACTCACTTTGTACCTTGTTGATTTTCAATATGATATGATTGTAGTTACAACCATTAATTGATTCAAACATATAAATTTATGAAAACTATCGATTGAGAAATCACATATCTTATGCTTGAAAAATATCAAATCATTTACCTATGACACATTTCTCATTAGCCTTACTAGTGAATTATGCATTGTGAATAGTGAATATTGCACATAACATTTATCAAGTAAATTATTATAATTTCTTTAGTAAGAATAGCACCTTTGTTTGCAAGTATTTTATTACAAGGCCTTCAACAACATTCATTCTTTTGTAAATCGCCATAGTAACTTGATTCAACATTAAAATAATTTGCAAGTAATTTCAAACCAATTAGAGATCATGAATAGGTCAAACATGGGGTTGTTATGTACAATAGTATCAATACACAATAGGAGTGTGAAATCAAACTCTTAGAAGAAATTGATTTAAGATAAATCATATTAGTATGTCAAACATAAAATAAAGATATTATAGTTATGGATAACATGCTAGATTCCTCGATGTTTAAATTTTATGTTTGACAACTCTAACCCCCTTTCCCCCAACCTACGAGGGATTTGTTGATTGAATGACGATGATGTGAGGATGTTATTGTAAATGACAAGGATAGGTGTCCCTTGCATTGCATTTAGACTAGTCTACTAAAACCTTAGTAAAATGTTCTTGTGCTCAATTTCCTACGGTCCCTTTGTGCCTTTATGAAGCACTAATGAGGGGGTCATCATTCATCTTCATAGCATGCAGGCATCCACTATAAAAGTTATACATTGTTGATCTAGGTATTTCAAGAAGGTTAGGTACCATTGATCTATCTCCACTCAAATCAAAGTACATTTAATGATATTTCTTAAATGGGTATTCAAGTCATTCCATTATGATGGACAGAGTCACAAATTGAAGTAAACAAGAAACTTTAGTGGTGAATTCTTGTAAGTAGTGGAGGCAAGGGTTTTCAAATATTAGCACAGTTGATGGTAGTGTGGATATTTATCTCTCCTTGTAAACATTGTCAAAACCAATAACAGTCTCAATGTAAATTTAGTGTCAACCAATTGTATGGAAAATCATGATTGACCATTACTTTCACTAAGAAGAGAAAATGATAAGCATTTTTAATGGGGAAGAAATAAATGTGAAACATAACTCATGTATTTTAGTTGAAATTTATATAAGTCCCTGTGTTCTTTAATTATTAAATACTTAATGTAAATACAAATAAATTATCATTAAGATATTGATTTTGAAGATTAAATATGTATTAAAAGGCATTCATCTATGACACTTGATTTTTCATGTAGCCTGAATAAACCACTTAAAGTTGATTATCAATTAATCTTAAATAGTTTTATATAAGATAAATCTTTACTTGCATTAATAGCTTTATTTCAAAAATAAATTACATTTATAAACTTATATGAATACATATAACTAAATGAAATTCAATAAATAACTTTTGAGTCTTGTTGGATTCTATGAGATTATTTTAAGTACAAATAGTTTATTTAAGAATTCAAATTTACAAAATGTTAATATTGATGGGAAAAGCATGTCATATGGTGTAAAAAGTTTAAAGGCATCCATTTATGGCCCATCTCTTGAATGAGCTTAAACAGTCTACTTAATGATCGTGGTGAATTTATTAATCCATGTTTTATTAGAAAATTCATTTTTCTTTACGTGGTTTTTTATTCTAGAAATAACAATTTCACATTTATACATTCATATTAAACCACATGATAGTTAAATAAAAATCAATTAATGCTTTCTTGACTTATTGAATTATATGTCTGATTACATATATGAACAATTGATTTAATAATGCATAGTTAGAAAAAGTTGTCAATTCAAAATAGAATAAACTAGTTAGAACTCATAAATAATTGATTTTAAATTATTAATTTTCTAAAAAATATTTTTTTACTTACTTTGAGATCTTTATTTCAAAAACAAATTCCATTTATACATACATACATTCTAAACATAATTTAAGACATACTTTTCTTGTTGGTTTCTATGAGATTATTTCAATTACAAATAATTTATTTAAGAATTGAAATTTACCAAATGTTAATAAAGGTGGGAAAATCAAATGTCATATGTTACATAAAGTTTAAGTACACTTATTTATGACCCATACCTTGAAATAACTTTAGCAATCTACTTAACATTCATTACCAATTAATTATTCCATGTGTTGTTAGGAAAAACATTTCATATTACATGGAGTTTTTTTTTTTTTTTTAAGTGCCACATTTACACACTTAGATTAAACTTCATGATATGAAAATAAAAGTCGATAAATGGATTTATATAGACCACTTAAAACTCATTAACAATTAATTATAATGTGTTTTGTAAAATATATATATTTACTTACATTAAGGGTTACATTTAAAAATTGCATCACATTTATGAACTTCTATCAATCCATATAACCAAATAGAATTCTTCAAGTCATATTGAATTCTATGAAATAATTTAAACCACAAATAAACTATTTGGGAATTGAAAATGACAAAATGCTAATATGGATTGGAAAATCAATGTCTTGTGGTGCAAAAAGTTTAAATACAACCATTTTTTACCCATCTCTTTAATGAGTCTAGATGGTTCACTTAACACATTGTTAATTAAAAGATTAAAAGTTTCAGATGAATAGGGGATGGATAGGGTTTGGCAGCTAGGGTTACGGGCGGAACCTCGCACAGGGCACGGGTAGGGAGCAAGATGTCGTTGTCCGTGTGCAGCAGCAGGAGCAGGAATAGGTTTACCTGAGTCGACTGGCAGCTGGAGGTTGTTTCGAAAGTTTTTCGCAGGAAGACGGGTGTTATCCCTCCATCAGCAACCGCAAAGGTAAATTTCGCTTTTCCCGTTTTACCAGAGTAAGGTCAAGGGTTGTTGGCATCTAGCTTTGTCTCAGGCGGTTATCTCGGAACGGTTCCCGTAACTATGGTAAACCCCAACGAATTGGTCGACTTGGACCCGGAATTGGAAGACATTCTGTCTGTTTGGGGGAAGGAACCGACAGTACAAAATGTGGAGCGGTATTTCGGGGGGTTCGAATACTCCAAGTTAATCCCGGTTTCGCAAGGAAATAGGGTGTTGTCTCAGCAAACCGGAAAGGCCCATGACAGTTTTGCCACCCAGGCTCACAGACAAGTAATCCAAAAGCAGCCAGCCAGTGGAGAAGCAGCGGGTAGAGTGTTCACAGCGGGTCATTCCTCCAGTTCTAAAGGCAAAGCAGGGCCGGGAAGATTTCTTCTTTCAGGAGGCATTGAGGATGTGGTAAATTTAGGGCTTGCTTCTGGGTCAGGCAGAAACAGGGGTTCTGAAAGGGTTTCTTCTTTATCTAGGGTCTCTCTACCGAGAAACCCTTCTTGTACAAATGAAATTGATGATGGAGGACGTAGCGGCCAGATTGGCAGCCTCGAGGGAGAGCCGGAAGGTCTCAATATATCGCCGGATGGGAGATGCAAAGCAGATATCCTGATACCTGATAACTCTGGGCCTCACCAGTCTTTTCCGGAGGTAGAAAATCTATCGGTTCCGCCCTTGGAGGAACCAGAATGGACTGGTCCTTTTGAGGAAGCTAGGGTTTCAGCGGAGGGTTCTGGGAAAAAAGGGGGAAAAAGGAAAACCCAAAGGCCGATTGGATCCCAGGAGTTGGAGGGCAACCTGATCCTCGGCATGGAGGTCTCTATCGATGAAACCCTAGTAATGGCAGAGTGCACGCTGGTAGGCAGGGCAAGAGGTAAGAAGTTCTCGTCAGGCTTTTTGCAGACGTGGGGAGAACATCGTTTTGTCCGTGACAGACCCTTGGGGTTTGAGGCCTTAGCACTAGCTAAGGGCTGGTTTATGCTCAAGTTTGAGGACAAGGAGGCAGCGGAGTGGGTGCTTGGTAGGAATTGGATTATCGACAATATTCCAGTCCTGTTGAAAAAGTGGAGTCCCTTGTTCGATGCCTTCAAAGAAAAAACCGATGTTTTCCCGGTTTGGGTAAGGGCCCCGGGTCTTCCGTCGTTCCTTTGGACCGAAGCAGTTTTCAAATCCATCGGTAACAGGTTGGGAACGTATCTGGAGGCAGATATGTCTTTCTTGCAGACCAAAGATAGAGCGATGGCACGCATATTGGTGAGTCTTAATCCTAGCAACGGTCTTGCGCAAAAAATCAATCTCCAATACAAAGATTACGTTTTCGAACAGATATTGGACTATGAGCATTTGCCTTTTCGATGTCACCTATGCCATGAATACGGTCACCTTGCCAAGGAATGCACGCAGGCCAGAAGAAGAAGGCGATTCCGGAGGACCCCCTATCCAAGCCAACCAGGTTTCAGGCAAGGACCCGTAACTCAAGAGGAAAAAGGCATGACAGAGCAGAACGCTGAAGACATGGAGACGGAGGAGGGGCAGAATGCAGAAGTACTGGTGGATTCTCAGCCCCATGAAGCGGTCAAGGAACCAGAAGCTCAACTGGAGGATTCTAAGGAGGAGATTGCAAAAGTTTCAAGTGATGATCAGCCCGATGCCTCAATACCTGAGAAGGGTAAGTGTACAGATCCCCCACATTCCTCTTGTATTTTTCCTGGGCTTATATCTGATAACCATCAAATTTCTCCTTCGCTGCATTCTTCTCCTAATAATGTTTTAATCGAAACCTCTGATCAAATTGCGGACTCCCCTGACATCGAGACCCTTTCGGCCGCCATGCCCTCCCTAGATTTAAACAGTGATGATAAGTGGCCTCCTCTCGGTCATTCGATCCCTCAGACTCCATGCCCCTATAATCTCAGATCAATGGTTGGGAAGTCCGGGCCGTCTGTAGGTGGTTTAGGGGTTATGGTCTCCCAAAGCGTACCAAAAAACAAGAGAGGTAGAATCTCGGACCTATCAAAGGCAAAGCTAAAAGCGAAGTTGGATGTAGCTGATGGGAAACAATACTCTATTCCTGGGGTACTTAGAGCGGTGCAGAACCCCGGCTCAGTAATCAAATGATCCTGTCTTCATGGAATTGCAGAGGTTTGGCTAGCAAACCTAAAAAACTGGTCCTTAGAGATTGGCTCCTTTCCTCTAAATCTGACATTATCTTCCTTCAAGAAACTCTGGGAAAAGGGTCGGAAGTGGAAAATATGTTAAACTCTCTCCTCCCAGGTTGGAAATTTATAGCAATCGACTCATCAGGCCATTCCGGGGGGTTGGCAATAGGTTACAAAGAAGGAAGAATAAAGGTCTTGAACCTATGGGGGTCGAAACAAGTAATGGGAATGGAGATCATTTCCCCAGATTTTTCCCTTCCCTTTTTGATAGTTAATATTTATGGCCCCTGCCAAGGTAGGGAGTCTTTCTGGAACGAATTGTTGAACAAATCTTTGATGAAATCGCCCCTATTGATTGTGGGAGGTGATTTAAATTTTTCAATAGGGCGCGCAGAAGCATGGGGTCCTTCAGCAAGGGAAGACCCCCTGTCGGATTTCTTCCTCAATCTTCTCTTGGATAACAATCTCATAGACCCCTCCCCTTCAAAACTGAAACCTACTTGGAGGAATAGAAGGACTGGGGAGGATCGAATTGCAAAAAGATTGGACCGGTTCCTCCTCTCTGAAGGTTTAATCACAAAGGCTCCTATTTTCAAGCAGTGGGTGGAGGAAATTGGAAACTCTGATCATTTCCCTATTTTCCTTGATATCTCCTGCCCTCCCCCTAAGCCTCCTTCTCCCTTCAAATTTAATTCTTCCTGGCTTCAAGATCCCTCCTTTAAAAATCTTTTTGTGGAAACATGGATTCATCCGGGCAGGGATGCAAGGGAGGACAAAAGTTTCTTATTCATGGAGAATCTTAAGAGACTGAAGAAGGCAACTCTTTCCTGGGCAAAGGATAGGAAGTCCAAACAGAATGAAGAATTAATCAGAATCAGGGAGGAGTTGAAAATTCTGGAAAGTACTGAGGAGGATGGTTATATCTCGCAGGCCTCCAAGGATAAAATCCTTCAATTGGAGAAGCTTCAGAATAAAATTCTTTTGGATAAGGAGGAAGAATGGAGGCTCAAGAGCAGGGCTATATGGTTGAAAGCAGGTGACGAGAATACCAGCTTTTTTCATAACTTTGCAAAAGGGAGAAAATCTGTTAACACCATCTGGAGCCTAAAAGATGAAGAAGGCAGGGAGGTAAATACTTTCTCTGGTCTCTCCGGTCTTGGTCAGAGACACTTCCAGAGCCTTTTCTCATAATCGGGAGAAGCCACAATAGCTGAGGTTATTAGAACTGCTCAATGCTTTCCAAGATTTGTCGAAGAGGATGAAGCAGAGGATTTATCAGCCCCTGTTACCAAGGATGAAGTTGAAGCAGCTATGAAACTCATGGCTAAAGAAAAAAGCCCTGGGCCGGACGGATGGACCATTGAACTCTTCCTCTTTTTCTTTGATCTAATAGGTTCTGAAATAACTGATGTAGTGGAAGAATCAAGACAGAAAGGAGAAGTTTACAGGCCTTTCAATTCAACTTTCATAGCCCTCATTCCTAAAAAGGATGATCCGGAGACCTTTGAAGACTTCAGGCCGATATCCTTATGCAACTGCATATACAAAATTATTGCAAAGGTGATAGCTATAAGAATCTTTCCCATTCTGTCAAGGAATATCTCAATGGAACAATTCGGGTTTTTGGATGGGAGACAAATCCATGAGGCCATAGGAGTAGCCCAGGAAGTCATTCACAGTGTCAGGCAGTAGAAAAAGAAAGGGGTGGTCTTCAAATTGATCTTTCTAAAGCCTATGACCGAATAAACTGGATTTATCTCCGAATGCTGCTAACTCACTTGGGCTTCAACTATTCTTTCATCAATTGGATAATGGGCTGTATCTCCAACGTCAGCTTTGCGATACTTATTAATGGAGCTGCCTCCCCTTTTTTCAAAAGCCAAAGAGGATTAAGGCAAGGATGCCCCTTATCTCCCCTTCTTTTTCTTCTAGTGGCAGAGGGCTTAAGCAGGCTGATTCATAAAGCCAGAAGAGAGGAGAAGGTAAAAGGTATTGAGGTAGCAATTAATCTTTTCATTACCCATCTCCTTTTTGTCGATGATGTTTTGCTTTTCACTAATGGATCTATCAATGAAATAAAGGAGATTAAAAGCATAATTGATCTGTTTCTGAAAGCTACTGGCATGCAGATTAATCACAGGAAATCTCAGGTCTCTATGGCAAATATTGAGAGAAGGGAAAGATCCTTGGTGCTAAATCTTTTCCCCTTCCATCATCAATAGCTGGAATCCCCTTTTAAATATCTGGGCTTTTGGTTAAAACCATCAGCATACAAGATAGAGGACTGGAATTGGCTCATTGCTAAGATTGAAGCTAGAATCTCTCACTGGAGTCACAAATGGCTGTCCAGAGCAGGCAGATTAACCCTAATTAAATCAGTACTTCTAGCCATCCCTGTCTACTGGGCAGCCTTAACTTGGGTTCCGAAAGGTGTGATGGAAAAAATCAGGAGGATCTGTAGCAAATTCTTATGGGCAGGGGCCAAAGAAAGTTCTGTTCTCCCATGGGTAGCTTGGGACAAGTTGGCAAGACCCAAAGAATGGGGAGGATGGGGAATAAAAAGGCTCCCTGAGTTTAGCCTTTCTCTGGCAGCCAAATCAGGTTGGAGACTTATTTCGACGGAAAATCTTTGGACCAGAGTGGTCAGAAGAAAATATATAGACCCTGTCCCTCTGGAGGACTGGATCAGAAGCCAGGAAAAGAGGAAAAAGAATGTTTCAGTTGTATGGAAAGCAACGGTGGAAGCCTTCTCTGTGATTGAACAAGGGTTGGCTTGGAAGATAGGTGACGGAAGACATTGCAGGATTGGTAGGGATCCTTGGGTAGGCTGTAATGAAGCTTATGCCCTATCCCCAGGCTTGCTCAGGCATCTTGATCACAAGGGAATTTTTACATTAAACTAGGTGGAGAAAATTGGTCAATCCTCAATATGGGGCCAGGCTTGGAAGAGTGCAGAAGACCTGGGAATAAATATCAGGTGGAAGAATGAATGGTGTTCTTACATTCAAGAACTCCACCGTTCTAATGTCAGGCTCAATAACGAATCTGATCTGTTGATATGGGCGCAGGGGGATACAGGGGAATATACCCCCAAGGAAGGATACAATTTCCTTATGCAAAAGAAAGGATGGGGCAATCCAGATTGGTGGTCGAAACTTATATGGAAGCTTAAAGGACCTGCAAAAGCCAAGATTTTCCTCTGGTGCATGCTAAAGAGGAAAGTTCCAACCTGGGATACTTTGCGAGCCAGATATCTAGTTGGACCAGGGAGATGCCCTTTGTGCAAAACAGAAGAGGAATCTATTAATCACCTTTTTATCTCATGTGCTGAATCAAAAAAGATTTGGGGGGAGATATCTAGTCTGCTCAACATCAAGGCACAGCTGGGCGATGAACCTTTGGAAGCAGTTTGGAGTAGGTGGTGGAAAACCTTCCCGGAAGGGAATATGAGAATCCTTCCTCTTATTTACTTCTGGGGGGTGTGGATTGCGAGAAATAAGAGCCTGTTTCAAGATAAAGTCATCCCCGTCGCAGTCACAGCGATAAACTGTGCAGCTATCTACTCTGCCATTCCTGTTCCCAATCCTAAACCTTCTCAAAAAGTCTCAAAGCCTGTTAACATCCAGGAGGGTATTCCTTGGGCATTTTTTGACGGGGCCTCCCAGAACAACAAGGCAGGGGCAGGACTGTGTATTCACCTTAATCAAGATCACTCCCTCAAAGCCTCTGTAGGCCTTGGATCAAGCTCAAATAACTTTGCTGAGATATCTGCTTTACGTCTTCTTCTATGTTGGCTTCTTCACTGAAATATTTTCTCAATCCAAATTTTTGGTGATTCTATGAACGTCATCAACTGGGTCAACGGAAATGCTGCTTGTCAAAATCAAATTTTGAAGATTATTTTGGTGGAAATACAGCGCTTAAAATCATCTTTTAACTACTTCACCATATGCCATGTATACAGGGACAGGAACGAGGATGCCGACAGGTTTTCTAAGGTTGGTGCTCAACAAGCTTTGGGAAGCTGGACAATAACTGAATACAGGCTGGGGCAGAACATTAGTTCGACAGACCCACCTTTTGAACAGCCTCAGTGATAGCGACATCATCTCTCTTTTTGCTTTTTGGCCAAGGATATGTCCGTCATTTCAGTCCCCGTTTCACTGTTTTATTTTTATTATGTTTTCAGTTTAATGCCAGAACTCAAGTATATTGTCCTTTTATTACTGATCATATCAGCACTTCTGAAGAACTCTTAATAGTTTTGTAAGAGGTTGTTTTCCTTCTCTGAAGGAGACCTCAAACCTGCAAAAATGTATATATGTTTAATGTCCAAAGACTCGTTATCAGGATGAAGACCAAACAATATTATATACGACCATAATAGAGGAATGTCAGATATATGAACATTCTACAAACAGTCAAAAAGGACTGTGACTTTTGTGTTTTTCTACAGCAGAACAATCTTGCACTTGGACTGCAAGTGGCTCACAGTATGTAACTTTTTATTATGCTTAATAAAAAGTTGGTTTTTTTTCTTCGGAAAAAAAAACACATTGTTAATTAATTATTCCATGTTTTATTAAGAAAAGAATTTTGTTTTTCATGTAGTTTTGTTTCAAAATAATACAATATGAGATTAATACACTCTTAATAGATTATGTAATAGACAAATAAAAGTCAATAAATGGATTCCTTATTAAATTAAATGAGATGAGATGATTACATATACAAATAGTAGATTCAAGAATATATGGAAAAGAAATATGGGTTAAAAATTGAATGCCCTACAATTTAACGAGTAGTATTCACTTATGAGCCATCACCTGTTAGCCTAAATAGTCCACTTAATACTTATTATCAAGAAATTAAAAGACTTATTTTTTGAAAAAATGCATCATAGTATATGGCTCTTATAAATCACTTTTATACACTCATATTAATGGACATAACTAAGTACAAGTCAATAATATAATTATAGCTCAAGTGATATGATTTCAGTTTATTTAAAATATAAATTTACAAAAAAACAACTTTAAATAATGAAATTAGATGCCTTACGATTCAAAAAGTTCAATGACATAATTCATCCATGATAGTATGTAATCAAACCTTGATAATCCACTTATCAATCATTATCATCATATATATGTTTTTTTAAGAAGTGCAAAATTATTTACAACATATTTTTATCTAAAAAATTACATATCTCATTTATGCATTCATATTAGTGCATTTTATATGTAAACAATGAATAACTAACTTTGTGCCTTGTTGATTTTCAATATGATATGATTGCAGTTACAACCATTAATTGATTTTAGCATATAAATTTATGAAAACTATCAATTGAGAAATCACATATCTTATGCTTCAAAAAGATCAAAACATTTACCTATGACACATTTATCATTAGCCTTAATAGTGAATAATGCATTGTGAATAGTGAATAATGCACATAACATTTATCAAGTAAATTATTATAATTTCTTTAGTAAGAATAGCACCTTTGTTTGCAAGGAGTTCTATTTCAAAACTTATATTTCACATTTATATATGATTATTGATACATATAAATAAACATAAGTCATTAAAAATAACACATCTCGATGGTTCATGTAAGATAATTTGAATGTCAAACAATTCATTTAAGAACACGTGCGTGCGCACACATATCTTAGAAAAAAATCGATACAACAAAGTCATTGCAAAAACATTTATAAATAATAAGAAATATACATATTAATATAATTGGCAATTCCCATATATTTCAAAAAATATAAAATCATACAAATTGATTCAACAAAAACTATGTCCAAAATGTATTGAAAAAATAGAATGTACTTTTCAACAAATTTATAAAAGAACTTATCTCCATGAACTACAATGAAGTACATGTTCTATTGAACATTCGAATGTACTCATGTTTTTGTTTGATACGATGAAGTGTCTTAAGAAAGGGGAATAAAACTTGCATAAGCCACGTATCTTTCTCTTTTCCTGTATATGATTTAATCAAGATGTGGTTTGATCGATATCTAATGAATTGAGAAGTATGCTTTTCTGTATCTATTAGCAATACATTTGATTCTTCATAATTATCTCCATATTGGGACCACACATCAATCAACATTTTCTCATAAAATTATCTTGCTTTCCCTACTTCCAATTTTGTTTGCAAATGACAATGAGACCTGTCCCATGCAAATTTAAAGTCCTCTATATCAATATTTGATTTTTCAAGTACTTTTCAAATGTACTTGTCAATGACATTTAATGTCCATATTGCGACATCATAATTTCTTAAGCAATATTTTAATACTTCTTACTGAAAAGGCCTTAAAAAATAGGACCTATGACCAATCTGCCAATCTGGTTCTCTTTGAATATGAAAATTTTGTTCATCTTTGGTGTATGATTGGAAGAATACTCTTCCACTTCAAATATCAACAACATCTTTTGAATTGTAGTAATTCCCAACTGCAACCACATGTATGATATTAATATATCTCCACTTCAACACTTCATTGTTTAAGGACATAAAAACCTATCATTTTAAAAATGACGTTAATATTTATTATGAACTATTTCCATTTGTATGCAAATGTAATTTTACAATGAGTTCAAAGTATCACAAAATACAAATACAATTGCCCCATTAAAATGAACAAACAAATAATATGTTTACTTTATACATACAGCCTAATACCTTTATTTAATTTGTATGGAATAAAAGTCTTATAAGATGCATTGACCCACCATTTAAATCATTGATTTTAAGACCTGTAACGATTTATTTAATTGCAACTGAAAAATATAATTACAATGGTCTAGTGCAAGTAAACAAACTAATTATATATTAATTTTCACATACAATATAATACAATTTTTAAATTTCAAACCTAATTAATTATATGTTAATTTATAGAGTTTCTACCTTAGTTTTTTTTGTTGCTTCTTTTAGTACAAATTGTATGTTTATTGTTGGTGCTACATACAACTTAATATAATTTTTCAACTTACCCGGATGCGGGTGGCATTCAATGATATTAATGAGAAGCCGCACAGAGCAGGCAGCTGGCCTTGCACCTGGCTGGCGGACGGCCCCCATTGCATGCGCCTCGGGTTGGCAGACACCTTCAAAGGCACGCGAATTGACTCCGCTGCAGAACGGTATGATGGTCTCACAGTTTGGCATTTATGAGCGCCTAGTTCAAGAGCATTCAGGTAAGATTTTATGTATGGCTCCGTTTTTAATTCACGCCATTGTCACTGGTTTATTTCACCTCCGCGCGGAATTCGTCCCTCACCCTTGCCTGGTTCATCGTATTTGGAAGCTCGCCTGGTCTTTTGATGTGATTGGGCTCCTCTGCGCTCAAATTCTCACCCGTCTGCTCAGCCTCAACCCCTTTCTCACTCTGCCTGTTATCCTAAGCATGCCTCGCCATCGAGGAATCCCACGCAGAGGAAGCAACACTGGAAATTGAGGCAGAACCTCTCGTCCTGCTCCACAGAACATCATTCCCATTGCCTCAACCTCCCCTTCTTCTCCGCCCTCGGGTCAAGCTCGGTCTCTTCCACACAATTCTTTTCAGACTACCAGGTTCACATTCCACAGTAGGCTCAACAAGCCAGAATTGACGGCAAGCATCACAATTATTCTCGCTGAGGCAGAGAATGATCCTATCAGCTCGGCTCAAGCTACTTCCTCTCAATCTCAAGAAGACAACGTTCTTCAAGGGGAAATGGCCGGGGTGGTGTCTAACACGGACAATATGCAGGAGGACACCCTTGCTTCTGAAGAACCTTAGCATCCGGTCGACCCAACTCAGAATGAGATTCTGGCCTGTGGGCTGTCTCAGCGTGCAGGCTGCATTCTCAATCTGATGACTACTCTTGAAGGCGCCATTGAAGGAAATGATGACATGGCTTCGTCTCCTGGGTAGCTTCTTCCAGCCAGGTGGATAGGGACATGCCTGACTCTCCGCAGCATGCAGACTAAAGCCTGCTCTTCACCGATGGGTGGCATTCTTGCCTCTGCTCTGTGTAATTTTGACTATGTGTCTTTGTTTCCAAGTCTATGGTCCTATGTCTGGTTTATGTTCTCGTTCAAGCTCGCGGCGCTAGCCAACCTGCTCTCTGTTTACTGTTGCAACTGTGGGTTTGATGGGTACCTTTTTGTCTTTTTGATTAATGGTGGGCATGATAGTATGCGTTTCAGTAAAATTTCTCATGGGGTCATGGTCCAAACAAGATCTTTTGAAATATGCAATGTGAAATCAGCAGAAAGCATGAAATGTAATATCTCTGAATATCTGGCTGAGGGATGGCTTTGGCCTCCTCTGAGGTCTTGACCTCATTGTACATAAATTTTCTCTTTTTTAATAGAATTAGTATTTACGCAGAAAAAAATATATATATAATTTTTCAACTTATATGGAATAAAAAGGGTTATAAGAATGCAATGGGTCATCCTTCACATTACTAATTTCTAAGAGGTATAATGATAACTTAAACCACATCTAAAGCAAATAATTGTAATGATCTAATTAAAACAAATAGACCAGTTATCTATTAATTTTACATATAATGTAATCCATTGTAAAATATATATATAGCATGGGAAATTTTGATATGAAAACATTAAATGACCATTCATCTCACCAAAAATAAAGAAAATCAAAATATTTTATTTTCAGTAATGACAAACCAAATCAACAATTCTTTTATTAGTGTTGTTAAATAAAAGTAATAATTCATGATGTCATACATATAATAGCATGATATAAACATCTGTAATCTTAAGGTACTTCTAAATGTAATTGAACATCCTTCAAAATAACTCGCACATCCATAGCCTTTTGAGTTTATGCAATATTCTCCATAGCTCATTGATCAACCAATTATCCCCTTGATTTGCTCCAATGAATGGAGGGGCAAGAATCACATTTTCTTTTGGATTCTCTTTCACTCTCTCAATTAAACAAACAACTATAATAGTACTGGTTGCATCATATTGGGTATGCATTTCCCACACTTTTTTCAATGATTTAATGTGTATAACTTTCATTGGATTATCAATGACCTTATGTCCCTTTTGTGGCTTACAATCTGAAGCAATCCACTTAAACACAAGTTTCTTGTAATGTCTCTGAAACCAATTTTTTTAGAAATCTTGTTGTGCTTTGTTTCAAAGCTGTCGTCCAAATTGCAATGTCAAGAGATTCATTTTTGAAACACATTTCAAAAAATGATTTTGCATGTGGATGAATCCAAAATAATTTTTATCTATTGTGTAATCAGCATCAGCTCCCATTTCTGAATATGCTCGTTGTTTGTTGCTTCATCATCGATGCTATGATAAAAAATGTCCTTTAGTTCAAAAATAACTAGTTTCTTTTCATTTATTTTGGCTGCAACACATTGGAAAATAATATAGACAAACCATTTTATTCATGTTACAAAAATTACTAAAATAATTGTTGAAACGATACATTTACCTTGAGTGGTTTTTGCACTATTTATAAATGAAACAATAATTTCTTTTATCATCTTGATAGGACCTAGAGTAAACATATTAAACCTTCAATCAAATACCAATACCAAGAAAAACATTAGTAATGCAACCTTTAAAAAGAAACGCACACACACACACACACCTTTAACATTACATTGATTGTCAATTTTATCCTTTTTATTTGTTCCTATAATAAAAATATACAAAGTTATTGTAGTTACAAGCATTTGAGTTTGAAGAATAATATGATAAACAAGAAGACAAGTTATAAGTATCTGATATGACATTATCTTCATCTTTGTGTAGTTGCACCTCATCATCATCTTAGTTACCTTTATTTGTTTCCAAATTAAACATATAAAATATTTTGAATTGTGAAAATGAATAAAATCATTAAATAACAAGGAAAACAGGTGGACAAATTATAAGTACCTGATGTTATATTTTGTTCTTGATTAAAGTTTTGTTTAACTTTCATTTGATCAATGTCTTGGTTCTCTTTGCTTGTCACTATAATAAACATAAAAAAAAATGTTATAAATTGTGACAATGAACAAAATTCATTAAACAACTATACAAAAAAAGAATCATCTATAATCATCCATAGTAATATTTTGGTCTTGATTGTAGTTTTGTGGTACAGTACCCTGGTCATTATATGCATTCTCTTTATTTCCAACTATAATCAACATATGAAATGATATGAATCACAATAATTTAAAAGAATAATAAAATAAAATAAAAAAAGATAGAGTCACAACGATTAATACCCATTTCTATCTCCATCGTTCCATGGTCATTGTCTTGATTAATTTCATTCATCTCATAATTCCCTATAATAGTCATCCAAAAATGTTATGAATATGGAAATTAAATAACTTGAAAAATTATCAAGAGAAAAAACCAAACAAATTATGTACCTGGTATGATAACTTCTTCCTCTCCTCCTTCTCCTCCTATTTTTATCTCCATACTTTTTTCAACAAAATGAGCACTATGTTGATTAATTTTTTTCTTCCCACTTTCATCATTCTCTATTTTAGAATCTCTATCATTAGTCATTTTAGTGAACTCTTTGACAATTAAGAAATATGAAAAAAATAGTATCCAAAGTATTATAAGAAGAAAAAAATGAATAATTTCATTCATCTCATAATTCCCTATAATAGTCATCCAAAAATGTTATGAATATGGAAATTAAATAACTTGAAAAATTATCAAGAGAAAAAACCAAACAAATTATGTACCTGGTATGATAACTTCTTCCTCTCCTCCTTCTCCTCCTATTTTTATCTCCATACTTTTTTCAACAACATGAGCACTATGTTGATTAATTTTTTTCTTCCCACTTTCATCATTCTCTATTTTAGAATCTCTATCATTATTCATTAGTGAACTCTTTGACAATTAAGAAATATGAAAAAAATAGTATTCAAAGTATTATAAGAAGAAAAAAATGAATTGTAGTACCCAAATTTTCCAAGAAGTTAATGGATACCAGAATTGATAGTTGAAAAGATTTGTAATTATTTAACATGATTGTCCTTTGTGACTCTGTTTGCACAACACATGAAATTCTTCTTCCATATGTACAACAAGCCTTGATTAAATTTTTCCCCGCATAAAGAAAACTGACCACTTTTGCATCACTACATTGTTGGTGTTTGTCCACTAAATCCATCCGGAAATCATAATCTCTCTCATTTTCATCAAATGTGTCTTCAAATGTGTGAGAGTGTTTTATAGCCTTCAAAAATTTTAATTCTGAAGTATAGAAATGTATAATAAGAACTATATCATAACTATAATTGTTTTGGGACTTATATTCATAAATGCCACTAGTCATTTTATAGTTGAACTTGGATTTCTTTATGGAAATTTCCAAAGACTGGCATACATCATTACAAAACCAAAGTTCTACTAAGAGAACTATAGTAAAGTCATTCAACTCATTTTTTTCGATAAGAAATCGAAAAAATTCAATGTAATATCGCTTGTGGAATTGTTTTTTTTCAAAGCAAGTGTATCCAAAACAACAAGGTCATATGTAAAATTGGTTGCAACTGACATGGAAAAGAGTGCAAAAGTGATGACAAAAGATGAGGGCCCCCAAAATGACAACCAAATTCAAAATTGTTATCAACCTGTTGAACACTTGTTGATCTATTTATCATTATATCAAGGATCCACATGCTTGCTGAGAAAGGGACTCTATCTTTGTATTACGTGTTCCTTTGACATATGTAGACCTCTCCACCATGTTGCAAAAATTGGTAAATGTGATATCATTAATTTCACAATGCTCAAGAATGTTGAATGTAGTAAGAGTCATCTCATTCAAATTTTGATCATGACTTTGACAATATGTAACGATTGCATCCAATATTTTTCTATTGTTTTTCAATTTAGAACAATAATATTTTAATTTTATGGCATTTGATGGATGATTAATTGGAATAGAAAACCAAATGGTTCCATCCAATAGCTTATATGCTACTAAAGCAATTTCTTCCATGGTTAATCCCTGAATGGGCCGAAGAGTCGCTGGTGTCAAACTGTGTAAACTATTTCTCTTGTAGTTCTCAAAATCAAGTTGGCTTGGAGAACACTTTAATGTCCCTAGTTGGTAACAATTAAAAGCAGTGTCCCATTTATCCCAAATAGGTTCATCAAAATATAAGAGAATTTTTTTATCAGAAAAAATTTGTAATTGTAGAGACAAAGAATGAGCACAACATTTCATCATCAACATGATAAAATAATAAATTAAACTAATAAAAATTCAATGTAAAAATGAAACTAAATAATGTGTTATAATCTAATGAGAAATCATTATAAATATAAAAAAATATGACTTATATTATCAGCTTTAGTCATTTATCTACAACAAAAATAGATACAATAATAAAATGTTAAATGTAAAAATAATTAAAATTACATACCTTCTCTTCAGCTGTCTCAGAACATCCAATCCTCCTTTTCTTTAATTTGTCATTGGCAATTAAGAAATGTCTTGCTGAGCGCACACAATCAATAAATGGAGTTTTGAAGAATACCTTATTTGCATAATTAATTGACAACAAATGCGGATCACCTCAGTGGGTTCAACTAATTGATGCAACAATCAAGCATTACATTTTTTATAATTTTTTTCGCTTCTCTCGATACATTATACTTAGGATTTGTTAAAATTTCTTTCACTGCTTGAATGGTATGTTGACCATCAACTATCCAAAAATTGATATTCTTAGAATTTAGATCTGTCTCATTTATAATTTTGATAGAGTTTACCAATGGATCAAGCTCATTGATGTCAAATGGAATCAGAAGAGCATCGGGTAATGAGGTTTGAATTTTTTCTAGGAATGATTTCACTAATACTTGAACATTTAAATTATCTTGTGATCTTAATTTGAACACTTTGGGGGCTTTTTTACATCTTTCGACAACCACTTTTGTATTAAAGGAGTTTGAAAATAGATAGCAATGCTTGAAGGCTTCATGAATCTCATCACATTGGTTTGCAAGGTTATAGTTGTTTCAAATCTAACTTTCCTAGTTTTTTGAAATTCTATAGTGAGCTTGAAATCACTTTTTGTTATATTCTCCTCCAAATCAAATAAATATACTCTTCTCAAAGCAAGTAATTGAGAATCAATTTTATCAAGAAATTTACTTTTTTGTTGTAAATGAAGAAGTACAGATGATGTTTTTTTACTTCTTACATAGCGATATCTCAGAACAGTGGCGATGCATTTTAAAAGATCTGCACAACTATTTAGTCCAGATTTAGAGAAGCTCTCAAAGTTATCCAACTTGAACATTGAAATCTTTATCGTATTTGTTGAATCAATACTTGAAGCTTCAATCAAATCTGGTTTAAAATTTGTATACTCCAATTGACATGAAATTAATTTTACCTCATTTTCTTTAATCATTTCCACTTGAAAGTCAATGTCATTTTCATTGTAAGCATAGCAATTAATTATTATTCCTAATATCTCTGGTTCGTTTCCATCTATTGATCCAAATAGATACATATCATGAAACATATTCATCGGAGCTTCTATTTGGATGTACCAATCTTGCACAAACTCATTATATGTATTGTATTTTTTAATCATTTCAAAAGTAGAAGTAGAAGGTGTTATTAATACTACCTTTTCAGTTGAATAACTTTTCTTTTTCTTAAGTGATGGTTGTAACATTTCATTTGCTTTTGGGCCAACCAATTCTGCAAATAACAACAAAAAAATATTTGCATTAATCAAAATGAAAATATAATTTCAAATATTGTCACATAATGTTCTTATAAATACTAAAAAACCACCTAATCTAACCATTTCTAAGAGAGTGTACATAAAATATAAAACCACCATACGAGTTGAAGGAAGCAATGTTTGTATATCACTTTTTTTTGTTTCTTCTTGACTACTTTACTTTGAATTTCAAGCACACCAGATTCCGCAGTTTCTAGAAAAAAAATTATGGAATACATGAAATACCAAATATTATTAAACAACCTTATCATACATGATTTCCATTTACATGGACAATAATAAATGAGTACATATGCTATGCAAGTTTTACTATATGACACCAAAAGTTATCACGTAGGTAAAATTGCTAAGAAAAGAAACCACCTAATCCAACCATTTCTAAAAGAGTACATAAAATATAAAACCACCATATCAGTTGAAGGGGGCATCATTTGTATATCATTTGTTTTTCTTTTTCTCTTTGCTACTTTACTTCAAATTTCACGCCTAGCAGTTTCCATGGTTTCTAGAAAGAAAAATATTATGGAAGACATGAAATAACAAATAGTATTAAACAACCTTATAATACACGATTTCCATTTACACGCACAATAATAAATGAGTACATATGTTATGCAAGTTTAGTATATGACACTAAAAGTTATCACATAGTTAAAATTTCTTGGAAAAAAAATACCCATGTTAGTATGGGTTGTCCTCATTAAAACCCCACTCCTAAGGCTATTTCCATAGGTTTTATTAATCAACAACGAGTTATTAACACAATGTCTAACGATTGTAACAAAGTATAAACTAAAATTGTCATACCATTTAAAGAATTTGGTGTCGTGTTTCTTGAACTTCCTTTTTCCTTGGATGCTTCCTTTGAATTCTCGCTAGCTTCATAGTCCATGGTATCTGAAAATAAAGTAAAAAATTGTTATCATAGTTTCAAATTATTGATGAAAATATGAATTTATAAATACTATAACTACTCACATCATTATATGTGTAACAAAATGAACAAGAACAATAACAAGTGTAGAACTCACAATAATAGCTAATCAAGGTTAGAAAAAGGGCACCCCCAAATAATTTATTATGTTCTTTTAATCGTGAATATAGGAAAGCAAACATCTACTAGGTTTCCTTCTAGCACGAGCATAAGAACATTTCCAAAAGACATTACATTGGGAAAAAATAAAAACAATTGTAGAAACTACAACATCATATGTACACAAAATTTATCTCTTCTAGTCATGTACATTCTTAGTTTGCTTTAGAAAAAATAAAAGCAAAACACAATGAAAGAACATTAACTATGGCGATCGTTAGATTTTCTTCTAGATCTTCGTCTAGCACAAAGAAAAACACATAGCAACTTTGCAAGGTGAAAGAAATATAAAATGTGATATAATTACTTCTAACACGAACAAAAGCATATTGCCAACAAGAATCTTAAAAAGCAAAAGAAATATTCGCATCCTAGATTTATTTATATTACAAACGCATGGATATTGTCAAAAAAAACATTGTAAGGTGAAATAAATATAGCACGTGCTAGAATTATTTTTAGTACGAACACATTCATATTTCCAAGAAAAACATTGCAAAACAAAATAAATATAGCACAAGCTAGATTTCCTTCTACCACAAACACAAACACATTGTCATTAAAAATATTGCAAGGCAAAGGAAATGTAACCCATGCTAGACTATATTCTATTGCATACAAGAAGATTGCCAACAACAACATTGTATTGTAAAGCAAATCTAGTGGATGCTAAATTTCCTTCTAGCAAAAACATAAACACAATGTCAATAAAAACACTGTAATAATAATATTTCTTGGGACATTTGACCTTGCCTTTTAGAGACTATGAGGTTTTAGTCCATGCCTACATAGACTGTTGTTATAATATAAAAAATGTTAAACCCCAAAATGATTAGAAGGCCCTTCATATGGAATATGTAGTCTAAGAATGGGATAGTGTACAAAGATTTCCTCCTATAAAAAACACAAGAACGTTGCAAATAACAACATTACAAGGTGAAAGAAATATAATGCATACTATATTTCCTTCTAATGGAAACATAATCACATAACAACATTGTAGGGTGAGAAAAATTTAGTCTGTGTTACATTTACTTATAACACAAACATATAAAAATTTCCAATGGCAACATTACACGACAAAAAAAATCTAGCACAAGCTAGATTTCCTTTTAGCCTAAACAGAAACATGTAAGCATTCACAACATTCCAACGTAAAATAAAATCTAACATGTGTTAGATTTCCTTTTAGCGCAAACTTGAGCACATAGAAACATTGTAGAGTGAGAAGTCTATCAAGTGCTAGATTTATGTCTACCACAAATACAAGCATGTTGCCAACAACAACATTGTAGAGTATAAGAATTCTAGATTGTGTTAAATTTTCTTCCAACACAAACACAAGCACATTTTAATTTGAAAGAAATTTAACACATGTGTTATATTTCCTTTGAGCACAAACACAAGAACATAACAACATTGTAGGACTAAATAAGTTTAATGTGTGCTAGATTAACAACATTGCAATTTAAAATAAAATCTAACATGTGTTAGATTTCCTTTTAGCGCAAACTCGAGCACATAGAAACATTGTAGAGTGAGAAATCTAGGAAGTGTTAGATTTATGTCTACCACAAATACAAGCACGTTGCCAACAACAACATTGTAGAGTATAAGAAATCTAGCTTGTGTTAAATTTTCTTTCAACAGAAACACAAGCACATTTAAATTTGAAAGAAATCTAACACATGCTATATTTCCTTCTAACACAAACACAACATAACAACATTTTAGGACTAAATAAGTCTAATGTGTACTAGATTAACAACATTGGAATGTAAAAGAAAATCTAACATGTGTTAGATTTACTTTTAGTGCAAACTCAAGCACATAGAAACATTGTAGAGTGAGAAATCTAGGAAGTGCTAGATTTATGTCTACCACAAATACAAGCACGTTGCCAATAACAACATTGTAGAGTATAAGAAATCTGGCTTGTGTTAAATTTTCTTCCCACACAAACAAGCAAAATTAAATTTGAAAGAAATATAACACATGTTATATTTCCTTCTAGCACAAACACAAGAACATAACAACATTTTAGGACTAAATAAGTCTAATGTGTGCTAGATTAACAACATTGCAATGTAAAAGAAAATCTAACATGTGTTAGATTTCCTTTTAGCGCAAACTCAAGCACATAGAAACATTCAAGAGTGAGAAATCTAGCAACTGCTAGATTTATGTCTACCACCAATACAAGCACGTTGCCAAAAACAACATTGTACAGTATAAGAATTCTAGATTGTGTTAATTTTCTTCCAACACAAACACAAGCACATTTAAATTTGAAAGAAATCTAACACATGCTATATTTCCTTCTAGCACAAACACAAGAATATAACAACATTGTAGTACTAAATAAGTCTAATGTGTGCTAGATTAACAACACTACAATGTAAAAGAAAATCTAACATGTGTTAGATTTCCTTTTAGCTCAAAGTCAAGCACATAGAAACATTGTAGATTGAGAATTCTAGCAAGTGCTAGATTTATGTCTACCACAAATATAACAACACTACAATGTAAAAGAAAATCTAACATGTGTTAGATTTCCTTTTAGCTCAAAGTCAAGCACATAGAAACATTGTAGATTGAGAATTCTAGCAAGTGCTAGATTTATGTCTACCACAAATACAACATATTGCCAACAACAACATTATAGAGTATAAGAAATCTAACTCGTGTTAAATTTTCTTCCAACACAAAAACAAGCACATTTAAATTTGAAAGAAATCTAACACATGCTATATTTCCTTCTAGCACAAACACAAGAACATAACAACATTTTAGGACTAAATAAGTCTAATTTGTGCTAGTTTAACAACATTGCAATGTAAAAGAAAATCTAACATGTGTTAGATTTCCTTTTAGCGCAAATTCAAGCACATAGAAACATTGTAGGTTGAGAAATCTAGGAAGTGCTAGATTTTTGTCTACCACAAATACAAGCACGTTGCCAACAACAACATTGTAGAGTATAAGAAATCTCGCTTGTGTTAAATTTTCTTCCAACACAAACCCAAGCAAATTTAAATTTGAAAGAAATTTAACACATGTTATATTTCCTTCTAGCACAAACACAAGAACATAACAACATTTTAGGACTAAATAAGTCTAATGTGTGCTATATTAACAACATTGTAATGTAAAAGAAAATCTAACATGTGTTAGATTTCCTTTTAGCACAAACTCGAGCACATAGAAACATTGTAGAGTGAGAAATCTAGCAAGTGCTAGATTTATGTCTACCACAAATACAAGCACGCTGCCAACAACAACATTGTAGAGTATAAGAAATCTAGCTTGTGTTAAATTTTCTTCCAACCCAAACACAAGCACATTTAAATTTGAAATAAATCTAACACATGTTTTATTTTCTTCGATCACAAACACAAGAACATAACAACATTGTAGTACTAAATAGGTCTAATGTGTGTTAGATTAACAACATTACAATATAAAATAAAATATAACATGTGTTAGATTTCCTTTTAGCACAAACTCCAGCACATAGAAACATTGTAGAGTGAGAAATCTAACAAGTACTAGATTTATGTGTACCACAAATACATAGACATTGCCAACAACAACATTGTAGAGTATAAGAAATCTAGCTTGTGTTAAAAAAAAATTCAACACAAACACAAGCATATTTAAATTTGAAATAAATCTAACACATGCTATATTTCCTTCTAGCACAAACACAAGAACATAACAACATTTTAGGACTAAATAAGTCTAATGTGTTCTAGATTAAGAACATTGCAATGTAAAAGAAAATCTAACATGTGTTAGATTTCCTTTTAGCACAAACTCAAGCACATAGAAACATTGTAGAGTGAGAAATCTAACAAGTTGTGATGGATTTCTCACACAAAACAATCTCATACTCACCTCCATATCCCTCCACATGCTCCTCCCCATCTAGGAGATGCATATACATGTTTATAAACCACATCAAGTAAATTGTCTCTCTCACTCATGTGGAATCCTGGGTCTTTGTAATATTTCCCAAACTATGCAAATAGAACAAACTCTTAAGATGGATCTAAAGGAAAAGCTTGTACATTGAGAAATTTGATCCCTTTGTAGGCTATCTAAATCTAGAGTTAAGATGAATCTAAAATGGTTTAATGATTAATAATTATAATTCTTATTTTATTTTATTTTATATTATATTTATGTAATTTAACTAAATTAACAAGTTTAAATAACATTACATAACCTTAGAACATCTCATTCACTTTGGGCTAAAGTCTCCCATGTAATCATTCATGTTGGACTAAAGTCTCTCCATGCAATTATTTAAATCTATAGATATTTATTTTTATCTTAATCAATAATATTTAATATAAAGTAGAAAACATAAACTTGGAAAAGCCCATAAATATTATAAATATCAAGTGAATTACAATGAAATTTGAACCATTTAAAATTATAATTTTATATTTTTATTTTGGAAAATTTCAAACCATAAAATTGATAATAATAAAATTTTTATTAAATATATGGTTATTTTATTTAATTTTATAAATATTATATACAATAATACATGAAAAATGTAATATAATTTCAAAAATTGTAATTTATAATTTTAAAATTACTAATAAAAAAATATTAACATGCCAAATTCTTTATTATTATTAAAATTTGTAGATATTTATTTTCATTTTAATGGATAATATTTAATATATAATGGAAAGTATAAATTTGGAAAGGGCTACCCATATTATAAATATTAAGTGCATTATAATGTAATTTGAACCATTTAAATTTATGATTTTATATTTTTAATTTAAAAATAAAATTTAAAACATATAATTAATTAAATTTATGATTTTACATTTCTAATTAAAAAAATTTCAAAACATAGAATTGAAAACATTGATTCTGCAAGCTGGTAGAAATGTTCAGGAGATCCTCTGCATGGAGCTGGTAGAAATGTTCACTGCAAATGAGATAAGGTGTCATTGAAATCACATTATACACTTGTCTGATTCATCACTGTAATGAGCCAAGGTATACGAATTTTAGGGATACCCAAAGAGCAGCCAGTAGCTAAAATTCTTTATGCCAACACTATGGAACTAGAGGGAATGGATTCAATGGAGATCAAGACCTTGCTTTGTGCTTTGCTAAGTGGAAGAGGTCCCTATAAATTAAAATTTTCCTGGAGATAGGGACAAGCAACTAATAACAAGCAAAAGCACTAACAATGTATCAAGGAGTCAAGTTCCTCAAGGGCATTGTGCAAAGGGATGTAGTTATTGTTGAGGACTCCAACATAATCACAAGATTTAATTTAAGGGAAATACCATTGTACTATGAGGAGCATACAAGAGTATGCTTATGTATTACTACTATATTCAATGCTAACCTTAAAATTCATGAATGGTATATGTTGAACCAGTGTTATGATTTATTATCTATGTTGTTTATAATCAAAGTAATAATGAGAACCAACACCTTGCAAAAAAAGAACAATTATCATGAAGTATATGGAAAGTGAACCAAATGGTAGCATACCCTCCTAGTGGAATTATGTCTTTCATAGTTGAATATTACCTTGTTATTGAGTCACAAGTGTAATCACTCAATCAAATGTTGTAAACATACCATTGTCATTTTGGAACTAGATTGGTAAGCCTAATAATAAATGTTATGTTAATTTATAAATAAGATTAAATACTTGTTGAGTAGCAATGACATGGTACACTAATTAGAACCAGTGTAGATCCATCTTAATTCTGAATTTATTAAATGCTAAGAGGGATCAAATTTTTTGGCATGCAAACATTTCTTCAGGTTTTGCACTAAAAAAAGAGGTTTTCACTTCAAAAAATTTGACCCCTCTCAATAATTGATAAATGATTTAGGCTAATATATTAAATGATTTAAATAGCTGAAATTCACATTGTATTAATATAAAAAGTTATTAAATCATTTATAATTCAACTTTATATTTCTTTTAATTTAAAATATATTGATAAATTATACTTGTTAAATAATTGATAATTAAATATATCATTTATATTAAATTTTAAATCTATTTTTTTTAGATTTAATGATAATTTTGTCTCACTTATATTAATTTCATTATTTTTATTAAATATTAAAATTTTATTATTTTTAAATTTTTTTACTAAAATCACTATTGAAATTTCAAAATTTTAAAGATATTAACATTTATACACAATTCAATTAAAAGGCTCAAACTTACATAACTTAGAAGGCTCTCTTATATATAATTTATTTAGTTAAAAAGCATTTAATTTAAACAATTTGTTAAACTGTCTATCATTAATACCAATCTAGATCCATTTTAACTCTTTATCTACTAAAAAGGGATTTAAATCCCATGGACAATACCATGGGTTCTCATAAACTCAGAGCTCAAAAACTAACTTGACCAAGTCAAATTTACCATAACTACCCAATAAAAATTAATTAAAAAAATAATAACTTTTTATTTTAATATAGGGTTATTTTTATTTTTATTTCAAATTTACCTTAACTACCCAACAAAAATTGATAAAATAAATAATAACTTATAATTTTTATTTTAATAATGTTATTTTTATTTTATTTTAAGTAACCAAAATTATAATATAATATATCAAACATTTCACCCAAAAATAATGAAAAAAAATGTAATTAAATTAATTACATTTTACACCATTAATATTATTAAACATTTACCTAATCCATTAATATTATTAAACATTGACCTAATTACATTGTACACCATTAATATTATTAAACATTTACCTAATTACATTATACACCATTGAACATTTGAAAAAAACTAAGGAGAAAGAAGAGTATCAACATGAACATTAAAGACCAGCACCAACTTTGAAAGAATTTCTTCGCTATCAGGAGCCAACTCTAAATAAAGCCACTCCAGATTTAGTGACATATGTACAGGTGTGTCATAGCTTTTATTACTCTGCCATATAGTGCATACATCTCGCTCAATGTTGGGAATTGATATGTAATTTGCAACCACCTTGTCTCTTTCATGATAAGCTCCAGTGCAAATATTGTCACAATAGTACAATTTCAGGGACAGGAAAATATTAAAAGACTCGTTGTAGTAAACAAATAGAAAAAAAAAAAAAAAAATCTAAGTTATTTTATACTGGTTATTTTTATTTTAATTAGATTTCGAAACTATTTTAAAATTTGACGAAAAAAATGTTAAATAATTGACATCGTTTTTATCAATCAAATTCAAAAATATTCTATATGCAAAAAAATGTACAATCACATTAAATTCAACTACTGTAAATACTTTGCAAGAGAAGTTTCGTTATATGTTTAAACACTTATATTGGACTTTGACGGAAGAAACGAGAACATAAGGAGTCAAGACACGTTCTATGGTGGATGTGCAATAACCATCAAAGTTGGCATCCTTTTCATTGTGCAATTTGTTTATCGAAAATCTAAGTAAGATGTTGTAGAGCTTGATATCCACTGTTTAGGCATTGAACCATACCGCTTTCTATTTGATTTCTATTGTTGATTTTTTTAATAAACAGTTAGTTAATACAACATTAACTGCTAGAACAAAAATAAGGAGTGGTGAGATTTTTTTTATCAAATGAGTGAAAAAAGTACCTAGCCTCTTTCTTGTTATTATACCTGCCCACTGCTAGGTATGCTAGGTATATAGCAATCGATAAATTGCTGAAAGCTTATTATTTTCTTTAGATTTTTTCCATATGGCTTGATTTAAGCCAATGTTTTCTAGAAATTTTTATTTTAAATTATTTTAATTTTATTTTAAATTTTTTTTATTGGACAAGCAGTCAACTCAACTGATATTTGGAAAAAGCAGTCACACTTCAAATCAACGGTTAAAAGTGTGTCACCTGATCCAACAGAGCAGAGCAAAACTTCAAAGCAGTTAAAAGTGTTGACGATTGTTGATCCATACCCTTAAAAACTGATATCCATTGCCATGCATTGATAACATAATAGATAAACTTCAAGGAACTAAAAATTTTGGTAAGATTAATTCAAATTCACTTGTAAATAACGTGATTAGGGAAATTAGTTGTACAACAAATAACCAGTAATATAAAAGGAGATCTGCCTCATTGTATGCAATGGCCCCATTTGATATAAAGATCATATTTTACATCTCCCATGCATTGTGTATTTGGTCTTTCATATTGACAAACAATACCAAGAAGAAAGAGAAGAACAAAAGATCATCCTTAGTCGGTTAAAAACAAATATTGGTATGTTAACAAAAATGATGACCCATCGAATGACAAAGAAAGAGGAATGCTCAGTAAATTTCAAGAAAGAAGGAAATTCTCATCAAGAGGATACTAAGGTTAAACAGCCTGAAACCTTCTGAATTTGAGGACTTCCTCGTTATCTTCCACCATGCTTTAAGGTGAGACAGCTATATGCAATCTTTGAAGCAGCAAAGGAGACCCTCGATAGTATCATGGGAGACATTCAAAATGTTGTTGAAGGATCAGTTCTACGATATTGGATATCAAGAAGATCCATTTAATTGTGATATTTTCACAAACACAAGAAAAATTGTTCAGGACTACACCACTGAATATAAGAAATCAGCAAGCTTGCTAAATCTCAAAGTAGAAGTTCCTCAAACGTTGATAAAAAATTGAGGAGAACTACATGGCTACATCAGAAAGGAATTTACCCCATTTGAAGTAAAGAACCTTAATGATGCTGGTAAGAAGGCTCTATTTATTGAGTACAAGAACAGAAAACCAGCAGTGGGGAAATGGAAAACCAAGGAAAGGTACCTAACATCAAAAATCTCCTAAGCAAACGAACAGAAATAGGACTTTCACCACTGCTCAGTGACTCAAAAGACAACACCAGGAATCACTGCAATCATTGCAGTGTTGATTTATGGGCACACTGAGAAATAATGCTGGAAATTACATCTGAAATTATATCCTACAATTTGGAAGAAAACATCTACGAGAATGTTGAGTGACAAAACTGGAAAGTTTCCAGAAGAGAAGAATATAGCTTATATGAGTGCAGACCACCAACTAAAGAGGACACATTATTTAATCCATTGTCACATATTTAAAGGCATATGTCCATCTGCGTGCAATTTTGACTTGTCTAGCAGGGTATAACTCATGAGGTACTCACCGATGAAGCTTGATATGCATTATCCAAAACAAGCAGCAAACTTCACTTTTCCAGCAAACAATTAGTAAAATTTTCATTTTCCAATCTTCTTAGGCAAAGGATCGATTCAGCAACCCCCAAAACCCTCAGCACACTCTGTTTAAAAAAATAGCAATTAGTTTTGGGCTGGGACTATAATCCCTCATCAAATTTTCGACCGCAAGTCCACTGGAGGGGCATCAGATAAAAAGGTGTGTTTTGCTTAATTTTTGTGAAATGCGCTCACCAATCAGGTTCCAACCCACAAGTGCTCACAGAGATGACTTAATAATGGCAAGTTTAAGTTGTCAGCAGAGAGTCAGACTCGTGACCTAGTTAACTAAGGTCAGCAGCAGAGCCCAGCTGGGTTTCACCCAGGAGAACCCTGAAAACTCTGTTTTTTTCAACAGAGCTGGTTGGTAACATAGCAATAAAGAAGATTAAGAGCTCAAGCCCAACCCTATGTTCTTATTAAGATCTACGACCTCGTTCTAATCAAAAAAATGGGAGCTAATGTTAAAAAGAGAAGCCCAGCCCATGTTCTCCTTAAGGCCTGCGACCCCACTCAACTCAAAAAATGGGGAGATTCCGTATAAAAAAAAGGCCCACGACTATGTTCTTAAGGCCTGGGGCTGCCCACCTCTCTTCCTCGCAAATAGTTGGCCTCCATCTAGACCTTCTCATGTTTAGACGCCCTCCATCTAGACTTCTAATCTTTAGAGCCTTTTGGGTTCCACCTGTGTCTAACCAAAGGAGGGTGCAACGAAGTAATTTTGGTACTCAGAAATCTCAAGCAGAGAACCGCTTATCCAATTGGCTAGTGAATGTCATTTGCCAAAAAGTACCCTTGGGTTCAATGTGATTGGACTGAGCAACTGATTATATAATATGGGCCCCATTGTCTATGGCACAGATGGGATTGTAGGTCGTGGAAGAGGAAGAGGCCGTGATTTTCGATCAGATGAACAAATGCATGGAGTGCCTGCGGTAGCCTGATTGTCTGATACAGTTAGCCTTAGAACATATGGATGCCTGCTCTTGGAAGCTTAGAATTTTAACGAGTATATGAATTTTGTGTATTCTCACATCTTTGACGAATGAATCGATTTGATTGAGTTAAGCATAAGAGTAGTCAATTCATGCTAGTATTTTCCAATTTCTCTCCCAACAATCTAAGTTTAAATTGATCATGCGGATTCCCCCTGGGATAGGCAGTCTCCTTGGTCGGGCAAGGCCATCAAGGTGACAGTGAGTGGCTTGCCTATTATGCGTCTAGGCTGTCCCATTGAGGTTAGGACTTTTCCTCCTAGGTGATAATTTGAGTGGTAACAGTGAGTTTGGGTGATATTTATGAGTTAAACTTTAAAGAATAAGTCGGGATTGATTCAGATTCAGCTGATTAGACTCTGTTTCCTCTTAAAACATAGTCAAACTCGCGACTCCACTTGGACTGCGAAGAGTCTGATAACACTGCCAAGAAGCTTCGTATGGCATATGGCATAAATTGCAGAGCAGTAAAAGCATTAGTGGACTGAAAAGAAAATGTCATACAGATCAACTTGGTTAATAATTTACTCAGTCCATCTATATTTAAGAAGCACATCTATAATAATTGAAAAGCCACTGACCTTGAAGAAGAGGGGATGGTTGAGGTTCTGTTCCTCCATCTGTTTGAGGACTGCAAGCCAATCTACTCTTTTGGGCTTCATTATTCTCACCCACTTCATGATTAATTCAGATGGATCATCCTCTTCTGATAAACAAATTATATGTTTCATCAAGGCCTTGCTCCTTCCAGACAACTTTGGAGGCAGAGCTTCTATGAGCCTTTTTTGCGCCTTATCCAATCCATTGTCGTCTACATCAGCCCACCTCAATCCCTTGCCCTTTACTTGCTGGTTGTCTTTATCTCCCCCAACATCAGAATCTGATTCGTCCTCTGCATTTTCAACCTCAACTTCATAATACTTTTCTTCTTCGGTTGTCGCTGTTGCTGTCGTTAATGGGTGTCCGGGGCAACAAGGTCGGAGTGCAGAGAATCGAGAATGTAATATTCTGGGAGGCACGGAAATTGCAAAGCACGTGGAGCATAAACTGCAATGTACAGAACCCTAGAATTGCATTGCACACATAAATCCTAAGATAAGTCAGCTGGCATCAAAATCAGAAAAAGCATAGCACTTGGAGTGCATTAAATTTTGATGTGTGGAACCTTAAATTTGCATTTGTGCACAACATAAATCCTATTCAGCATGGGAAACCTTTCAGGGAAACATCCTATTACATATAACAGAAAGCGCAGCACCTGTAGTAAATTCCAGGGAAGAATAAAGATGACCCTTGCAATTATGTTCAGCTTCAATTACACAGGCACACACAAAAATACAAAATAGTTCCATTTTAACCCTCAGTAGATTCAAAGTAGCTTTGTGAATTTGAATGATGAACCTTGGGGTCCACAAAAGAAGTGAGTTAAATTTTGGAAGGAAAATAATGCTAGAAACAAGATGTGACCTGATCATGATTTCTATTCTGTTATGATACCATTGTCAGGCCAGTGCTTTAAATTAAATTTAGATGATATGATTGCAGGGTTAAATTTTTCTTTTCTCCTTACCATAACACCCCTTATTTTTTGGCCAAGTCAGGGACTGATTTCCCCAATCTGCTGCTAAAATCTATTCATATCAGAACTGCACTTCTGGGTATATGGCTGAGAATTCTCTTATTTTTCCTGGGAGCCCAACTTGGGCCAGCAATAGTAAACTCCCACATTTTTACAGTGAGACCACAGCTCAGCTGACATGGCACTAAAGTTGGTACCAACTTATTATCAGATGCATCTCATGGAAAGTGAGTAATTGGAAAATAAATATGGTACATATGACCATAACCATGTACACAGGATAGTCCTTCCCATTAATATATACACTCCTAAATAAATAAAAGATGAACACTTCTATTTGAATCTGGAAAAATGACTTCTAAATCAAAGTTTTATTGCATCAGATCATTGCTATAGCTAAGAAACAAAATGACAAATTCTTTTATTTGTCAGATCACCACACAATGCATGGACAATGGGCTATTTATATGTTTCAACCAAACTAACGGTATAAGCCATCAAACCTTCCAAGATAAAATACGAGTTCATCAGCGAAATTTTGCATCCTGGATTTAGAAGGTAAGTTCGTAACTCAAGTCCAGATATTTCTCGTAGCTCAGAGAAGGATATTTTCTCAATTCAACACAAACAGAGACAGATATAATTGTTATTACATAAATAAACAACAAACGTCAAGAACTCCCTCTGGAATCAACTTTACATTAGAAAATACCCACCCAAAAAAATAGTTTTACATTGTAAAACTGCAAAGTAAACTACACCTAAAGCTCAATGGAAAAATCTCGAATTGAATTTTTGTATATAAAATTTTATGCTGAACCATCTCAAATTGAATTTTAGCATATACTATTTTATATTGAACCAGGCTTTTTTTTAATCCTTGAGAGAAAACTAACCAATAAATCAATGTTAAATTAATTTATTAAGGATAAAAAACTTGAAATGCATACCTCTCAACAAATAATACACAATTTATTAAGGATCAAAAACTTGAGATTCCTACCTCTCAACAACTAATAACACAATATATCCTGCCGGGCTAACATTGATCTATGCTAGTTTATTTACAATTGTTATTTAAATATACACCTTGATTGTTATTCAAATATACAGCCCTGTTTAACAGGATCTATGTTAGTTTATTATTATTTAAATATGAAGTAAAATAACTAATTCATCCCTGATATGGCTCTGTAATTCATCTTATTAAAATACCATCACATCATCCCCAGACTGGCTTAGAGTAGTTTATTGTTATTCAAATATGACAAGTAAAATAAATAATTAATCCCTGCCAAGATATGGTTCTATTCTTCATTTTATTAAAATACCATCACATTATCACCAGACAGGCCTAGATTACCTCCTTTCTCTACGTGCAATAGCAAAATAAGATCTGGGCCTAGAGCACCTCCCTTATCTATATGCAATAACAAATTTAATAAGGAATAATACATCTTGATTAAGACAATACAGGTTCCAATTATTTTTAAAAGAAGCAGCATAAAGAAACTACAATGGAGATAATAAATGAATTATTGTCCATAATCTTCTCTTAATAGAAGAAGCATGCCAAAAGCCCTATCTAATATGTAATTTATGGAAATCTTTCAGCTGCTCTCTGCTTATGAGAGCATAGCTACAGAGTTTGGTACAGTGAATACATATTATAGCATCCAGACCACTAACCATGCAATTTCAAAACAATATATTTAAATTTTATCAGAGCAGCGGTTACAATACCTGGATTTCACACAAATAAAAGGTCCTTTATATTTCACAAAGAACAACATTTTTTGCAGAATTGGATGCAATTGCCGTGTCCAACAACAACATGCACAGGGCATGGAAACCCTGAAGACCTGTTTGGGACCATCAGAAAAAACTGAATAATTTCCACATCTGAAACAAACCCAAGCACATGACATTTCTGATTTACAAGCACAAATCCCCTTTAAATGCTGCAATTATCTCAAGAGTAATTCAGGACTTCATATTGCAACTACCACCCACCAGTTATTATAGAAAATACTTTTCCCGAAGTAATAAAGCATTAGCCGACTTACCAGAACCAACCAATGCACATAATTTTTTTGTTTTAAAGGGGGGGCTTCTTACCAGTAAGTTCGCATAAACCCTAAGCCCAAAAACCCCGGTGATTAACCACCGTGCAGCTTCACTTGAAGGACCCGGCGCTCATATTTCTGCACAAAATTCGAGCGTTCATCTCGTTGACGGTATCAATAAGCCCTCCTAAGTCCACAGTTCCACCGGAGGCCTCGTTCTCCTTGTCTTTCTTCTCCTGGGGTTTAGCCGCTCTACGCTTAAACTCAGTTGCCTTCTCGAAGAAATTCCCGTAGATATACTCTGTCGTGTAGCCCTTCTCCTCATCATAGAGCATGATGTGACCGTGCCATTCCCAGACGCGGTAGCCGGGCTCTGGGTCCTCGTGGAACCCCACGCAAACCTGGTGCTCGCCAATGGTGACGGCCTGGCCGGAGTTCGCCTTCAGTTTATCAGTGTCCCTGCTGGATATAATCTGAACGATATTCTTCTCCAGCTTCGCCTCCTCTCTCTCCAATGGGCTCTTGCTCTCGTCCGCGATGATGCGATCATACGAGTTGGATAGGAAGGTATTGGTGTCCAGAAAAGGGCTGCGCATATTTAGCCGACTCATCATGGTGCTCACAACCAGGCTTTCAAAAGAGTTTTTGGTGGAATACTGGTTCGCCATTTTCCCTCCGATGGCTGATATCCACTCTCCAAGACTTCCTTCCGGTGGATATCAATATATAAACTGCAATGGCCAGGCATATGTGGGCTCTCAAGGAATTTAACAGCTTGGGGATTGGAGGAAACCAAAGGGAAAAGGGCGAAAGCAATAAATTTCCTTTGCCTTTATCGCCATCAGAGTATCAGTGTTTATCTTCATGCCTGACAGTTAAACCCCAAAATTAGCATCCTTCAAGTTCATATCCTCTGGCAGCATTTAACAGCTTGGGGATTGGAGGAAACCAAAGGGAAAAGGGCGAAAGCAATAAATTACCAAGAAGCGCAGGCATGGCGCAAGATGCCACGGGCTTGGGACTCTTCTTGACCTTGACGAGACACATACGGCAATTTCCGGCGATAGAGAGGCGGGAATGATAGCAGAAGCGAGGGATAGGCGCGAATGATAGCAGAAGCGAGGGATATCGACCCCCGCTAGGCACCGATAACAAAAATGCCGACCATTCCGCCTGAAGGATGAAGACCATAACAGAAATGCTTGAACAATTTCCCGCTGAATGTGGACGCCAGGTGTCAGTCTCAGAAACAAAAGGACGACGAAAGTTTCTTTCAAAGGAAGGCCTATCGGCCTAATAATAATCGATTCCTTTCTACTCGTGTTTTGAATTTCTGGAATTTTTATATAAGAAGTCCCATTTTAACGAAAGCTCACCTAAGGGGGAGTCTCCCTAAGCACACTAGCATTTCCTCAGCTCTTGTTGTTGCTACTTGAAGTCTTTTTGCAGAAGTAAAATGCAGTGGCATAGATTATCTTGTGTTCTATGTTCCCAATCCCAGTTTTCATAAATATTGTTTTTCCATTGTTTGCAGAGTTGGTATCTATGTTCTAACAAGACTGATTTGAACACTTTAAGTCAACGTAGAGTGTTACGTTGGTATCAGAGCTCCCCCCTACATAAATAAATCTCACAATCTGGAAGATGCAAGTGGAATTGGAAAACCATCTCGGTAATTGGCTAGTCCTCTGTGCTTTTATTCAAGTTACTCTAATATGTTACCTGGTACAATTATGTTTTGTTCTAGCTCCTTGAATCTCTTGGCTGTATTGACTAAGTTGTTATTTGCAGCATCATGGTAGTTCACTGTGCACTTAATTTGAATTCCTCTTACTTAGGATGCACTCTTTCATTCATTTCATTTGCTTTATTGATACAGCCATATCTGGATTAAATCTCAACCACTTAAAGATTAATATCCAAAACTTACCCTTGATATTGACTGTCCATGGACAACCCAAGAGGGATTCCTTTCTGTGCTAATTGTCTCGAGCAACCCAAGAGGGATTCCTTTCTGTGCTAATTGTCTCGGGTAACCCAAGAGGGATTCCTTTCTGTGGATTCCTTTCTGTGGTAATCTTTGAAATGCATGGCAGCAGATAGCATTTAGGGACAGAGTGCCCAACGCATCCATGAACCAACAAACACTTAACCAACTTGGAATTGCATCTGTGTCCATTGCTGAAGTCAGTTGCAACCTCTATAAGAGTAGCTTCTGACCATGCTCACTTTATCAGTTGCGCTTCCACTTGCGCCTTTAGTTAAAAGAGACACTTCCGCTGAGCCTGCGATAGAACCATTTCAGTGCACCATATAGTGTTACATCCAGTACCGTAGCACTTAATCTAAAGGAACCCTTATCTGCGGTTCATATCTTGGGCCCGCAAAATCGGACCTCGGTATTCTCTATGCCAAGCTCCTCACTATGGTATGTCACCCCCGGTATAAACGAATCAAGGGCGATCTTAGAAGCATACAGTTTAGTAGGATAAAGAAATCATGTTTGAAGCCACACTTGGGTATGAACTACCACCACTCTACTGACCCCTTGATATTGTACTAGCACTGAAACTACTAGTACTTCCTCCTACTACTGCACCAGGCTGACTACAACTGCTAGAATAATGATTGTACCAAGGCAAATAGAAAGCAAAACCAGAAAAAGAAAGTACCATATGACTTATGGATGTCAGAGTGGTCAACACTGGGCTAGCTCTGTGGTTTCCTGACATTACCTCTTCGACAACGGGGGTTCAGAATCTCGGCTTCCTTCATTATCAAGAAGCAGACAGTTTAGTAGGCTAAAGATTCAATCAGGATTGCCTTACAGTTCTCGATGATAGATTTTTACTGATGAAAAGTAGTTTCATGTTCTAACTCTAACCAGGGCACTATGCTTTGCTAATCATAGCACTATGTTTTTATACACCTATAGGGTGTTATAATATATTCTTTTGGTTCTTTGGACTTCTTTGGAGAGAAAATCTCGTCTGAAGTTCTTTAGTGCAGTGTGTTACTATCACTGGTCTACTCTCAACATACGGATGGAAGCTTCCCTTCTGTAGATTTGCAACTTGAGGTCACATTGTTCTCCACTGTTCTTTATGGGTTTGAGGTGTGAGGGCCTTGCCTTTGAGACAAACTATGCCAAGATATAGAGTGTAGAGACCCATATGCTTCTGCATGATCAAGAGAAATAAAACAATTTCGCATGCCATTGTTCAGGTAGAGTTTGTGACCCATTCACTCTGGCTTGAGACCATTTTTAGATTGGTCTAGCTGTTGCATCATATTTGCTATATCTTTGACACAATATTTAGTAGGGAGTGTTATCCATACTTTGCTTTTTATACCTATTAGGCCATAGCCTCGAATAGAGACCCATTGATTGGCTTCATCGTTGAAAGCAGACTCGAATAGACCCATTGATTAGCTCCATCATTGATGCTTTCAGAGGTTTCAGACCATCGTCAGTCAATTGGCATCTTGGTGGATAGCTTTCACATATACAGGCAGGATGTCTAGGCCTGACTTGACCTACCAAGTGGGTTAAAGGGCAAAATGGCCTTTTTTTAGAGATTGTTCCCTCATATGGTATGAGGTATTCAACCTGGATTCTCGATTGATCTATCAGTCACAGTGTATGGTCTCTCCATTTGAGCTACAAGGTGTGGGTCTTTGTTCCGTTGGTAGTTCAAGGGCTGCCCTCCAAAGTTCACCATGCCAAAAGGAAGTAGTCAGATAGTTTGTGCCCCTTTTTTCATCGTTTAAAATCCTTGGAGCATCTTTTAAGGGATTGTAGATTTTATAGATCATGCTGGAGGTTGGTGCAGGACTGGCATTTTGTTCTGCTTCATGGGCAGCTTGATTCGTGCACACAGTTTCATTGGTGTGCAGGTCTTCTTGGGGTTTTTCGGTGCTTGGTTTCATGCTTTCAGGGGTTTGGGACTGTATTTAGATTTCAGCTTTGATCCACAATCTAGAAGCTTCAATGCAAGTATGCTTGAGGTCAATTTTGTCAATTCTTTTTTTCACTTCTGGCGAAAAGAAGTAGGTATGAAATTATTTGTCAAAGGATACCTCCTAATAAAGGATGCCAAAGAGCTTATTGCTATCACGTACTGAGGTTATTGCTGCCTTAGTTTCTCTCAGGAAGAGGATATGATTCATGTATGTATACACTCTTTTCTTTTGGTTGGTTTTTCTGTTTCAGATACTAAGTACAATAGAGCAAAATTTTATCACTCCTTGTGGACTTCCACTAATGAGGCAAGGTAATTTGCCTATTCTCGATTCTACACTACATATTAACAATGTAAAGCCCATTGCACAGTTTGTATAATAAATTTGCAATTTTTGGATTTTACACTACATATTAACAATGTAAATCCCATTGCACAGTGTTTTTAATAAATTTGCAATTTATGTAAAACATACCTGGGTAATTGCAGAGATCTTATAGATAATTTATAAACCTTGAGTGAGTAATGTGAAGTAGCATTAAAGTCATTTTTTTCAATATAACAATAGTGTTTTCAATGGCCCAGAACAAATGGGAGGTGCAAGTCATTTAAGCATTCAAATATTACTGTTGTAAAGGCCTTGCAGGGGCTGGGGGTCAATGTTTTATTGCCTGCTTCACTGTTCGACTATATGCAACTGTTTTCCTCTTACTCATATCTTTAATATCCGGGTTTGCTCTCAGAAAGGAAGGTTCTCATCTACATTTACATCGAAACTCTGTTTTCTAGCCCAAGCACAATTTGAGGAATGAAAAAAACTCTTGTGAAAACAATACCTATTTGTATACACTGTCATCAATGCTATTTATTTCCATGATTTTCCTATCTTACCTGTAGTATATCTTTTTTTTCTTCAAGATTTTTATTTGAGAAATGAACTGATTAGTTAGTCCTAAACTACCTTTGAACTATATATATGTGTATGTGGGCATTAAACTACCCTTGAGGTATATATATATGTGTACGTGGGCATTAAACTACCCTTGAGGTATATATATATGTATGTGGGCATTAAAAAGTAGCTTGAGAAAGTTGTGTTGTTCACAAAATCTGAACATGATCCATTGGCAGAGCTTGTAAGTAAATGTTAAGGGATATAATGGCTTTGACTGTGTCAGAAAATTTCAATGAATAAAAATGATGGCTAGTTTGAACATGTTTGAACGTATAAGAAAATGATCTTTGCTTTTGAATACCGAATTATTCTGAGCTGATTTGTCTGGTTTAATAAGATGACCATATTCACATAGGTTTATTGTATAGAATATCTATAATCTATTAAGCAAATAAATTATTTGTTGGGTAGGTATGCCGTTGCATCACAGCCTTGTTGTTCTATCGAAATCGTTTTCACTCATGGGTTAAACAAATCACACATTTGTTTTATGGTCTGGGGATAAATATTAAGCAACTTGTAAATTAGTTAACCATACCATCGTATTTACTACTGGCTATAATATTTGACTAGTAATTATACCTAGAGTGTGCAGTTTATATATAGCACACTTGATACATATCTTAACTTACAACCTTGAACACTTTCCAATTTTGCAAAGTAAAAACATCCTAGTTGAGTCAGGTCACAAATTTTGGAGGAAGTACTCCATTTTATTCCATTTTATTATATTTGTCAATCAAGCCATAAAATCCTGTTGGGCACTAGGACTTCTATTGTTGATTTCACACGGTTTAATTAAAAACAATGAACTACATTATATTTAGATGTTAGCATTCTCAATAATTGATTAAGATTGAAAACTTTCTTTGAATCTTGCACTTGAGACAAATCAGATGGAAGAAAAAAGCAATCATATTACCATAGGAATCTAAAGGGTTATGGTAAAATGGGATCCAGTTATATGAGCAAATCACAGTAACAAGTACCTAACAAAAATACTTTCAGGAAAATGTTTATAGGGCTTAAAATGCATTGGGAGTAAAAGGGCTAGTTGGCCTCTTTTCTGTGGTGGATACCTTCGAAGTAGTATTCCACATGGTAAGCACATTCTCTGGCCTCTCTGCAATAAGATATACATTTGCTAAAAATCATTAGAACTTCATAAAATCTTCATTTTCCACCCATTAATCCCCACCCTAAATCCATTTCTATCTCGCTTCTCAAATCAAAATAATTTAAGACCTCGAAAATATGAGTTTTTTCCCTCAGCATAATAATATAGTTCTGAGATGACACGCAGGAGTGATCTGAGAACTTCACGTGCAATTCCTTAATGTAGCACCATATACCTTGCCTTGTATCACTCACTACGTTGTACTTTTCCTTATATGACTTACTGCAATGTAATAGACTAAGCCATGCCTATTATTCTAGCTAGACTTAATTTTATGATTTTGGGGCCTAAAAGTTCTTTTAAATCTAAGAACCGTTGTGTATATGGGATTGATGTTGTTCATGGTCACAACAATGTCTATGGGGCTACCGTCTTCCCTCACAATGTTGGGCTTGGAGCTATCAGGCAAGTAGAGTATCAACTCCATTTTTTCTTCACAGCATTTCCTTGCAACTAGAAAATGTCATGGCTAATGATTTAAACAAATGAGTAGGTTGAGTGGTCGGCTATATTTCATGAAAACCCTTTATCTCTGGACAATACTAGAGAGCCTGGGCCTATATCCGTAGGCATTATTTTTTCATCGTAAGTAGTATTATGATTTGGAAAGTGCCAAGGGCCACTCTGATTGCAATGAGCAAAATGTTAGGAGACAATGATTTGAAAAGTAACTAGGGTTATCTGAATGATTATGGGCAAAATCTTGAGTAACTGAATTGGGATAATAACAGAATCAGGGTGAAAATGTTGATGTTTAATATATCATGGGAACTCTGGCTTCTGATTACTGCCCTCAAAATCAAAATCTTCTAGAAAGTTTGGCTAACAATTTGTATCAACGTTTTATGGATACAGGGATCCCGATCTGGTTAAAAGAATTGGAGCTGCCATAGCTCTGGAAGTTCGATCTACTGGCATTCAATACACATTTTCTCCATGTGTTGCTGTAAGACTCTGGCATGGAAGTGCTCGATGGAAGTTCATTCAAAAATGAGAGTCAAGTTTTCACTGTTTAGAATGTCTTGTTTGATGCGAGCAGGTTTGCAGGATCTTTACAAAGGGGGTGCCGTATGTGGCTGGACAGTAAGTTTCAGACTTTTTGTTTTATCCCTACTTAGAACATAAATTTCTTTGATCAATCAATTGTACCACAGTTTTCTATATAATTGGACATTAAGCTGCAAACCTTTTGCTTTATCCATGCTTAGAATATGAATTTCTTTGATCAATCAATTGTACCACAGTTTCCTGAAATAGTTTTCTAACCATGTGATTTATTGATGTTTGTCAGGTCAAATATTGTAGCGTGTGCTAAGCACTTTGTGGGCGATGGTGGAACAACCCGGGGTGTCGATGAGAATAACACTGTCAGCAATTATAAACAATTAGTCAACATCCACATGACCCCCTATTTCGATGCCATTGCCAAAGGAGTCTCCACCGTTATGGTTTCTTACTCTAGTTGGAATGGACAGAAGATGCACGCTAACCGTTTTCTCATTTCTCATGTTCTAAAAAAGCAACTTAGCTAATAGAATTCCCAAATCTATTTTATATCGTATTGCATATTGTAGATTAGTAGATTGATCTGAAATTTAATTTTCATTACTGGTTAAAATCATGTACATACTTTTATGACAAATCAACTTTCCTCAGAAGCATCAGTTAGTTAAAAAACAAATGGAAGCCATTAGAATTCTCTGTATTTCAAATATCGGACTAAATCAGATTTGGGCGTCTTAATGTATTTGAATTCTATTTCCTGTGCTTCAAAAGATTTGTAGGCTCCAGGCTGTGATATATATCTAGTGCTTTAAGCAAAGACCGGTTTTCAGTATACCTGGCCTCATTTCTCTGGTTTGAAGCGATGCAATTGGGAGTGGAGTCCCATTAATATTCTATAATTGCACTTCAAATCTAAACTCCTAATGAATTCTGAGTGCAGGCATTGAGGGTGTCTTCAGTCTCATATATCACTGCGTGGTTCATTATATTATTTTCAAATGTTTGTTAGGATCCCCATTCAGCTTAATAACAACGAATGTAAACACATAATTTAGGAAATTTTAAGGTGTAAATTTCAGTCTTAAATTAATTTTGTATTTTCTAAAATGATTTGACTAGGATAAAAATATTTTACATTAAAAATTTCCAAATCTTTTTAAAAGCTATATAAAATCCTTAAGAATTCTAATTTTTTTAAAAACTACATGATCAAACATGTTATTATTAGTATTTTAAAAATTAATATTCATAAATTTGGAATTAACTTATATCTATGCTAATAGACTTGCCAGCTTGAAGCATTGGCTTCTTTGAAAGCTGAAATTCAAAGCCTTTCACACATTCATATGATTCCTTAACCAGAAAACCAAATCCAGGTATTTGGCAATGTATCTACCATATACTTTTCATTTCAATGGCTTGTTAACATACTTGCTATAGGGGTGCAGAGCGGGGTATAGAAAATATAATTGGATCCTGCTATACGGGTGCAGGGTGGGTTATAGAAAATATGATTGGATCCTGATGTGGTTTTCCTATTTCATAACCATAGAAGGCAAAAACTATAAAGACACTTGTATCTGGTTGATGTATAGAAATTGCATCAGATACATGAATTGTCAGCACTGTGTGCATATATTTGCAGGGCAATGATAAAGGCACTCAGTACAGATCTGGCATATATTACTATTCAGCTGATCAGGAAAGAGCTGCACGGGAATCAATGGAAAGGCACCAAAGGCCACTGCATAAAGAGATCGTGATAGAGATCCTGCCAGCGAAGAAGTTTTACAGAGCAGAAGAGTATCATCAACAATACCTGGAAAAGAGATCAGCTGGTGCCAAACAATCTGGGGCCAAAGGATGCAATGATCCAATTCGATGTTATGGTTGAATAGTGACTCGATCAAATTAACTGGACTTCTTTCAAAATTAAAGTATTTGTATCTTCTTGTTTAGTTCAGCTAGATATTACAACAGAGTGTTGTATAGGGGAATAGGGGAGTATTATGGTGGTGAAAATTTTGCGTCATGCCTCAACCATCCATCTTGGATAGTGTCATCCGATTTCAAGCTCTTAAAGATGATTTTGATTTCAAGCTAGTAAAGCTCAGGGCTCAAGTATAACTCTATACTTATCTTTATTTGTAATCCTGCTGTCAAAATAAGTTTAGCTTATCTAGTTAGCTATGTTGTTAAATGTCATTTGGATTTTAGTTGAAAGAAACAGAGGAAGAGATGAATTGTTTCTGTTCTCTGCATATTTATTGATATAATTTGATTCTCTTCAAAAGAAACTTTATGAACAATGATAGTTAATAGTTCATAACTTTAGGACTATTATCTTCTCTCAGGAAATATGGTTTCTAAGAAAGAGTACAATGTACTTATATTCTACTCTTGTACAGAAGGAATTCCTATTAGACATTGGAAGACTGTTTGTGGGATATGGAGTTAGACTTACTTGTTTTACTGTATGTTTTTTAACTTGATTAAATATGCCATTAGAAGACTGTTTGTGGGATATGGAGTTGGACTGTTTTCATTTTTTGGATGCAAGAATTGACAGTATTTTCTCTTGGCATCATGCCCTTGGGCAGGGACTTGTTACTCGCAACCCATCTTGTTAAAATATCAATCCACAGTCCAAGCGTATTTTACCAAAAAGGGTAAAACATAAACAAAACAAGAGACATGACTGCATGGTGAATAGAACAAGAAATAGGACTCAAGGTTTCTGGCGAATTATAAGCGTAAATCACCTCAGTGACGGCGTACATTACCACTATAAAATTGAGTTTTGGAGATACAAAACCTACTTTACTAGAAATAGGAAACATAAACATAACTAGAAACAAAACAAAACTAGAATCGTGACTATAGAATTTTAACGGATAAGCAACTTGAACCCACCCATCTCCCTGAATATATCATGCACTTAAAGACTGGTGGTGTTGTAGAAGTGTAATCCCAACAGAGGAATGGAAATGATAATAGGAACAAGAACTGAATGGAAAAGAGGTATACTAGTCACGCCTCTACTGACATTGATCTGAACAATGTTGCATGTCATTAAATGGGTATGTAGCACAGGGTAGAGAAGTCCATCGGTCAGGGGTAGACCTAATCTTCCATTCATTTCCCATCGTAGTTTTAACAAAAATTTACTTGGGAATATCGACATCCAACCTAAACCGTTCTATTGAATGACATGCAAGCTATTAGTTATTTCAAAAGTGAAAAACTCTACATAAGTCACCAATAAGGCATTGGTTCACTAGTGAGGTCAGCAGAGTTTAACCCAACCACCAGGCTTCACTATCACTGTTGTCCATGCCACCTAAATGGCATAACAGAAAAGCACCGGGCGATTTTGGTAGAAAAATTACCATCCAGACTTATCACCTAAACCAACGGAAGTCACTCATGGGCAAGTTTCTTGCATTAATTCTTATAATTAAACAATAAAAATAAAATGTAGTTACCTACCTCTTGAGTGGGTTTAGTATCCTCTGGAAACCTCTCCTCTGGCACAGAGCCTCGATCCTGCTTGTCTTAGCTCACATCCATTTCCTCGGCATCTGATTTCATTGCTCCGGAACTCTCGGAACCCTGTGGTACAAGCAAATCTGAGGCCTTTTTTGTCTCTGACATTTATAGGGACGACTGGATCATCACAATCCACCTGTGGCAGAGCATCTAGATGGTGACCTCCTACAGTCTTGGGACATTTTATTTCCTCGTCTTAATCAACGCATTTTTGCTCTCTTTTCTGCTTAATTTCTTCACTGATTTCAGGGTCGGAAAGACACCTATCGCTTCTTTGGCACATAACACATACCTTCGGCTCCATCTTCCTCTGCGGAATCTTGTACATACAGCCTCTTGAGTGCCTCTTGCACTTGTCTAGAAGTATTTTAAAGTTGCAAAGAGTGATGGAGGCTTGGGGATGGGCCATCGCACAAAGAGTGTGGGGGAACCTTGTGCAGATCCCTTCGTAGAATGAAACCACCACGATTGGAGGCACCTAGAATCCAATTTCTTGTATTCAACCAAATGTATCAAATCAAACCTGCGACAACATGGCCGCGACCTTCCTCTTTCTTCCCTGGAAAAACCCTGCAACGTGAGGGAAATGAATAAATTTTGATCTTTGAGAAACATAATGGGATGATATGGCGACCTTCCTCCCTGGAACGCGAGGGAAATGAAAAAATTTTGATATTTGAAAAACCCTGGAACGCGAGGGAAATGAACAAGTTTTGATATTTGAAAAGCAGAAATGCCGTGAAACCTTGAATGGAACTTAAATGAAATGCTATTGTGTTTTTCAATTGGAATTAAATGAAATGTGTAAGTGTTTTTTTTGGCTTAATGGGGAGGTATTGCTTATGGTAAAGAATTCTATGCAGGAAAAATTATTTGAGGGGATTTTAGTTGAATTGGAATTAAATGAAATGTGTAAGTGTTTTTTTTGGCTTAATGGGGAGGTATTGTTTATGGTAAAGAATTCTATGTAGGAAAAATTATTTGAGGGGATTTTGGTTGATTTTTTAATGTAATCATGTTACATTAAAGGTGAATTATGGTGACATAAAAACAAGTTGTGTGTGGTCAAAAAGTGCAATGAAGTCGTAATATTATAAGATTAATGATTATTTCTAATAAAATGTTTGGTTTAGTAAGGTTAACTAATCTATGGAGATGCTCCAATATTAGATAAGAAATTGTAGATAGAACAGAAATCAAATGGAAATAAGGAATTTGTCTAGAGAAGATCAGATGGAAGAATCCGAGAGGAATTTCCATGGCGGTCTAACCCTAGGGTTTTTTCTGGTGCGAAGATGGGTTTTCACCTACACCCGGGAGCGATAACAGCGTGAGAGAATGGTCACAACGCTAGCAAACAAGGGTCAATACACCTGGTTTATATTTATCTGCGGCGGTTTGGCAACTTATGGTCTCGCGGGTTTTCTCGGTCAACTAGTAAGGGGATCGAACAGTGGAGGTGAACGTTTTGTTCAGTTGGGCCAATGTCTCTCGGAGGGTCTTTATTTCGCTGGATTTGTCCACAATTTCACTGTCAAACCCTTAGCGTTAGGGTTTTTACTAAATATATTTTCTTTCAATCCTGAGCTTTACCAGGCTTGTTAAGCTGGAGTGGGTATGCAAAGACCAACAAATTATTAGATTTAGTCATAAGTCGTTGTTCCCGGACCCCGTCTTGTTCGAGGTATCCAGTGATGTTTTTTCCTATGGGAGGAAGAGGGCAGCCACAACAGGGGGCTAGTAGCAATAATACTCATCGCAGTAATAGCAATCACAATGCGAAGGTGCATTAGTCTTGGGGATTTCATGGACCAGGCAATCGGTCCATCGGGCAGACATCCTCAAATATGGGGAGTGAGTGCATGGCCTAGATAGGGCAAAAACAGGACATTGCTACTAGTCAATGAGTTTCTTGTCACCCCTTTATGTCTTCATAGTCCTTGTCATGGAGCCACAGTAGCTCACAAGACCACTCACTTTTTATGTCCTCTGGTTATTCCTAATAACACTATGGTTCTAGGTTTTCCTTGTTATCATCAATCTTTAGGAGTCTCATAGTTAAAATTTGTATGGCATGGCCCCATCATGGCACACCATATGGTACCTCAACTCCTCTATGAGTTCATGTACGAGAATCCTTTTCTTGTGTCCAAAATAGGCACACATTGACATGATTGTTTTGATTGAGTTGTGATTGTACCTTGTACATAGAAGTGTGTGTGTTGTTTTGTATCCTTTTGGTTTGATGTGTGATGCGAGAACTTTTCTACTATATAATTTTTGACAAAAAATACCAAAAAATTCTAGGGAATGAAATATTCTAGAAAAAATATATGGATGTTGGTTAGAAATGACTAATCTGATGCTTTGAACACCAAACAATACACTAAGTATGGATGTTGGTTAGAAAAGACTAATTTGACGCTCTCAAAGCCAAACAATACACTAAGAACGAATGGAGGAGGCATATTCCTAGTGTTGAACTAATGTTCGTGCTCCAACAAGCTCAAAATGAAGGGCCCAATATATGCAAAAGGGTAAAAAACATAATGATGACTACAAATAAATATAAGGAAGGAAATTGGTTGATAACACTTCATATTATTTTCTTATGCCATACACAATACACTAAGATTATATTTAAATTTTAAATTAATATTAAGTATAAAATTTATTAAATTGCATAATAATTGATAAATTCAAAATTTGTCTTCTCAATTAATATATGTGATGAGTCTCCCATAAGGTTTTTCTAACCACTCCTAGGCACATAAAGGCCATATTGAACCTAATTTTGTTCACTTAATAATACTTTCCTAGCTTAATGAGTTCTTAGGAGAGTCCAAGATATTTTTCATACTTTATGTGCCTAACATGACTATTGTGTAATATTTGAATGGATTTTACACAAATTTCAAGGAGAATCATCTAGAGATATTTGTGGGGCCTACTACCTTCTACAAAATAAAACCAACACGACTTCCTAAGGATAGTAAATCCTCCTTACTATTGCTACGTGGTGATCTAGGAAACAAGATCTAGGTTTTTATTGATTTTTGGAGGGAAAGCAGTCCTCCACTCAAGGAGTTTTCCTCCTATCCACTTGTACAAACAATAGGCTTGAGTAGCATAATAGGATTAGAAGAAATTGTAGGAAAGCATGTGAATAATACGAGAGGTTTAGATTCTAAGCATTTTTTGTAACTTTGTCATGTACAAACAACATTTTTGCTAATCGAAGTGATATTTGATTTCAGCTCTTAGTTTAGCTTTCTTCTAAGGTTTTTAAGTTTCCTTGTGTTAAGGCCCAACCTACGTGGTCGATATCCCTCTTGTATCATTTCTGTTCACACATTTGTTTATGTCTACAAAATATTTATGAACATTACTTTCATGCACGTTTATTTAGATAGTTTATGAGCAGTTTTATCTTGCAGATTATCTTAACATTTGTTGATGATAGTTGTAGCACTGTTATATTAGTTATATAGAATTTTTACTTTGAATTTAGTTCATTTCCATTACTATTTTTAATTTTTTTGTTCATTATGTATTATTCATTGTTTCTTACACTCTACTCTATTTTGCAAGTACAAGAAGCACTACAACCTTGCATTTTGTTAGATTAACCCTACCACAAGTTGTTTTGATGCATTGGATAGGTGCACTTTTCAATTTTCCAACTTCTCCTTAGCATCATTGCCATCCAATATCACGTTTAGCATATTCACCTTCACATTACACTGTTTCTTGTAGAAAAATAAGGACACTTGTAGTAGTTTGCAACTCGACTTCTAAGCTTGCCCAAATTCACACGAAACACATCATTTTCCTTAATGCTCTATACATACTTACTGTCTTGATACTCGACACCTAACATACAGACAAGCTTGTAGATTGAAGCCCTAATTTCTCAATACCCAATATCTTGAAAGGCCAATGGTCGAGCTATCAAGCCACTGGGCCCTCGGGAAGAGGCTAAGGAGTGTCATTGATACTAATTAGTTGATATCTTAACATCCAAAAGCCCAACATCCACGTTGCCACTATATGGTTACCACCTATACATCACCTTGGTGCCAAGTCAACCTTCCATTGCCATGTCAACATCCCACATCACTTGCCACATTGGTATGCCATGTCATCTAGACCCACATTGATCATAATGAGACGTTAGCATGTCAAATCAACTGCCACACAATTGACATGTGGTATCCTCGGGTCCACATCCACTCACCACATCATTACTCTATAGTTATCAAGGTTTCTTGTTGGTGACTAGTGTCCTACTTACTAATGTCTACTACCCAATATTGTGACATTTTGATAGGTCGATGTACGAACAACTAATACATTGCATTAGTGTTGGTTGACCTTGAGGTGTCCTTAACACAGTTAGCCCGACATTTGACCTCTTTGATGGACTATAGTCCCCAACCATCAAGTGAGAGTCCTTGAACCCTCTATCTCCATGAGCTAATGGATAATGTAGGATAATATGTTAATATCGGGGACATCTAACCTAGACTAGGTTAGTTGGGGCTTTTTGCACAATTAGGTGATGAGGAGCACTATTTGCCATCATTATAAACCATAGGTATATAAATGTTGTATAGGTTTAATGTGAGGATTTGCCCAACAAGGATGACTTTTGTTAGGGCCTTGGACATCATCTAAGAAGAAACACTATTATCATCCTAGGGCCTACGAATGGTTTTTAAGATTTAGCAATAATATAAACCATGCACATTGTACAAAACCACTTCCCAATGCCTCTAAGATGAATAGTTTATAGGATGCAAATGAGTGTTTATAAAATTTTTAGGATGCAAAGGTTAGTTAATATTATATGGTTTATATTAATAAAATAAATGCGCAAATTAATAGAACTGTTGGCAAATAAACATTTAAAAAATTATTATGATGAAGAATTTTCAAACATTTTTGTGAGAAAATTTAAAATTTTATGGGAAAATTTAAAATTTTGTGGGAAAATTCAATTAATAGAACTGCTGGCAAATGAACCTTTAAAAAAATATTATGAAGAAGACTTAAATTTAAAATTTTGTGGGAAAATTTAAAATTTCGCTTATCTCCTTGGCTGGGCTTGGCTCGAATCGGCTGTTCTTATCTCCTTGGCTCGAAGTCCCATCGCCTGAACATTCTCTTCCAACGATTGATTAAGGTGTCACTGTCAGGGTTCACGGCCAGGAGGAAAGCTTATTTTCTGAACCAGCTGGCTTATATTATTATATGATATTTGGCAAGTTGGGCTCTAAATATTTGGTATTCAACGATTTGGGAAACTTTTGAGCAGACAGATCAGTGTGCTTTGAGGAGTAATAGCCAAGACAGGTTTACCAGCTCTGCATTTACTATTATTTTTTCTGTGAGGCCGATCTTCCATAGTTTTTGCCTAAAACAGGTATGTGTTTTAGCTTTCTGTTTGTTTTCTTAAAAAATAGCTCTTTGAAGATGGGGTGTAGAAACTGCAGGCAAAATTTTTATGTATGTTTTAGCTTCTTAGGCCCTTGAACATTTTTCAAGGATGAAAACTAGTCCCTGAGGGCCTAAAAGAGGTGTAAGATAATGCTCATGGTCCATGTATAAGCTCCCAAGCCACTTCAATACAACACCTACAAAGCAAATATTTTCCCCACGTATGTTGTATGGAAAATGTTTATTTCCCTTTAGTGGTTAATTCCTATTGAAAAGTGTTTGAAATTTTTCATGTTATATGTTGATGCCTATTGCTACACTTTTTATCTTTCAATCTCTATTCTTCTAGCAATATATACTTGTCTCATATACAACCTCAAGCAATATGCTTGGTAACACCCTTGAAATAATATTTACTCATTTATTAAATATTTTGTATTTCCACTTTTCAACTTTAGTCACAAAGAAATAATAAATCTAGTTAACAATGAGTAAAATCCATCAAAAGTGTTGCCATAACAACAAATGGTTGTACAAGATTCTCCACCTCCTCCTATGGGTAATGTGGGGAAATGGTAATATGGTCCTAATAACAATGCATAGGTCCTCATGTTAATTCTCACATTTATTTTACCACGAGAGAAAAATCATATGACCCTCCTGAGTCAAGTTCTACTTCTAAGGACTTGACCACCCCTTTCGCTTCCACTAGATCTCTCAGATCAGATAAGCCTATGGAACTGCTATATCACCCACCTAACAGTGTATTCCAAAAGTTAACAAACAATCCCGATGCGCGGGCTTCCCAAAATTATAGTATTATTGAAGAGTTAGTCGAAGCATCATGTGTCATGTCTTCCTTAGAGGATTTTCAGTCCTGCCTCATGTAGCGCAAATCCTTATTGACTACTATTAGAGGGGTAGATCCCTTGGAATATGACTAGGATCATTTTACCACATGGGTTGTCACTCTGCCTATTGAACATGACTCCCTAATGACAAATTTCCTATGGAAAAATTCATCATGGAGGTCATGGATTCACCTATTGACAATCCTAGGGAGATTATGCGTCTTGATACCTCTAGTCTCCCCAAATGGGAAAAAGTAGAGATTGGTAAACTAAATCTCGAATTAACCTAGGGGGCATTTTCTCAGCCATCCTTGGAAGTGTCACCCTTGGACCAAGTAACGTTTTTGGTTTCTAATGTTGAACTTTCCAGTGAATTGTCAAACACACATCCATCATTCAGTGAGTTTCTTGTCACCCATTTATGTCTTCATAGTCCTTGTCATGGAGCCACAGTAGCTCACAAGACCACTCACTTTTTATGTCCTCTGGTTATTCCTAATAACACTATGATTCTAGGTTTTCCTTGTTATCATCAATCTTTAGGAGTCTCATAGTTAAAATTTGTATGGCATGGCCCCATCATGGCACACCATATGGTACCTCAACTCCTCCCTGAGTTCATGTACGGGAATCCTTTTCTTGTGTCCAAAATAGGCACACATTGACATGATTGTTTTGATTGAGTTGTGATTGTACCTTGTACATAGAAGTGTGTGTGTTGTTTTGTATCCTTTTGGTTTGATGTGTGATGTGAGAACTTTTCTACTATATAATTTTTGAGAAAAAATACCAAAAAATTCTAGGGAATGAAATATTCTAGAAAAAATATATGGATGTTGGTTAGAAATGACTAATCTGATGCTTTGAATGCCAAACAATACACTAAGTATGGATGTTGGTTAGAAATGACTAATCTGATGCTTTGAACGCCAAACAATACACTAAGTATGGATGTTGGTTAGAAAAGACTAATTTGACGCTCTCAAAGCCAAACAATACACTAAGAATGAATGGAGGAGGCATATTCCTAGTGTTGAACCAATGTTCGTGCTCCAACAAGCTCAAAATGAAGGGCCCAATATATGCAAAAGGGTAAAAAACATAATGATGACTACAAATAAATATAAGGAAGGAAATTGGTTGATAACACTTCATATTATTTTCTTATGCCATACATAATACACTAGGATTATATTTAAATTTTAAATTAATATTAAGTATAAAATTTATTAGATTTGTAGCATGTTGAGAATTGGGAAAGAATAAACTAATCTGCCATGCATTCTAAATTTAGTGATTAGTCGAAAATTGCGTGGAATTTCCTGGAAGTGTTAGTGTTTGCAAGAGTTCGCGGGAGTTTCCATGGAAGCACGCAGGGGAGGGAGCTCCACTCCATCCTATAGGCAAGCAGTGGCTAGTCGAGGAAAGAAACCATTAGAGAGTGTCATAGGTCCTTTAGGTGAGGGGACAAGGATTATAGAAGAGGAACAAGATTCAAATAAGACAAAGGAGAATAACATCAACAAGGAAAATGAGCAAGAAGACAAGGAACAAGGAGTGAATAACAACGCACAAAAAGGGCCATGTAAACCCAAAGCTGAGGTCACTCCCAGAGTAGTTTTAAATGATCCTGCTCTGCAGGCGCATAGAGACCACATGAGGACATATGCTATCATTTGTAAATTCATGGCAATATGGCCCACAGAAAAAGCTTTACAGTCATGGATTAAATATAACTAGAAACCAAAAGGAAGCATTGACCTACATCTTGGGTCTAAGGGTTTCTTTACGGTAGTCTTCACAAATATTGAGGACAAAGACAAAGTGTTTGAAGGAGGGCCCTACTTCTATGCAGCAGCAGGCCTTTATATGCGACTGTGGATGATGAACTTTGTCCCTGAGAGAGAAAAATTCACTTCTGTCCCGGTCTGGGTAAGACTCTACTCATTACCCCTTGATTACTGGCAAACAGAATCGTTATCTGCTATAGGAAACAAGTTAGGGCATTTTGTCAAAACTTCTGAAGCCACCAAGAAGGGTAAGTACACTTCCTTCGCAAGAATATGTGTGGAGATGGATCTCTTTGGAGCTCTTCCGGATGAGGTCATTTTAGAAGTTTTGGATGAAGAATGGGTGCAAACAGTTGACTATGAACATATTCCTTTCAGATGCTGAAAATTCCATGAGCATGGGCACCTATTTAGAAACTACCCTCTTAGCAAAATAGAGAACAAAAGTAAGGCGAACACAAAGAAAGATACTGAAGGCTTTCACAAAGTGGTTCATAAAGGAAAAGGGGGCAAGAGGGGGCTAAAGCAGTAGCAGATAGAAGGACCATAGACTAATCTGAATAGGTTCCAAGTTCTGGAAGAAGAAGAAGAGATAACAAAGATAGATCAGGTAATGGAAGGAAGCCCAGGGGAAAAGGAGAAAGAGGAAGACACAACTCAAACACATGATAGTATCAAACAGAAAGAGACTATGATGAGCGATGCAGAACCGGAGATGGACCAAGAAATGACCCAAAGTGAGATGGAAACGGAAGATCATGAACTGCAGGAGATTCTTGACAGGGAACACCTAGATCTGGAAGGATTCTTGAAACAGGGGACCATGAGTGGGGTAGACTCTTTACCGCCAGAAGAATTTAATAGGGTACAAAAACTGTTCCTATGGAAAACTCAGGCTATAGGGCTGGACAAACAAGGAAAAAGTGAAAGGCAGGGCAACGAAGGTGTGAAAACCATGAAAAACACATCGGGATTAGCTCCCAGAATTCCAGGAAAGAAAAGAGGCAGGAAAAAGCATAACGAGTTATTAATGGAATGTGGAAAGCTAATGATAGATTCAGGTAAGATGAAAGATCTAACCAGCTACTCCTTTACAAATCTTTAATAATGAAGTTTACATCTTGGATAGGTGCACTTTTCAATTTTCCAATTTCTCCTTAGCATCATTGCCATCCAATATCATGTTTAGCATATTCACCTTCACATTACACTGTTTCTTGTAGAAAAATAAGGACACTTGTAGCAGTTTGCAACCTGACTTCTAAGCTTGCCCAAATTCACATGAAACACATGATTTTCCTTAATGCTCTATACATACTTACTGTCTCAATACTCGACACCTAACATACAGACGAGCTTGTAGATTGAAGCCCTAATTTCTCAATACCCAATATCTTGAAAGGCCAATGGTCGAGCTATCAAGCCACCGGGCCCTCAGGAAGAGGCTAGAGAGTGTCATTGATACTAATTAGTTGATATCTTAACATCCAAAATCCCAACATCCACGTCGTCACTATATGGTTACCACCTATACAACACCTCAGTGCCAAGTCAACCTTCCATTGCCATGTCAACATGCCACATTGGTATGCCATGTCATCTAGACCCACATTGGTGCCACATCATAATGAGACGTTAGCATGTCAAATCAACTGCCACACAATTGACATGCGGTATCCCTGGGTCCACATCCACTCATCACATCATTACTCTATCGTTATCAAGGTTTCTTGTTGGCGACTAGTGTCCTACTTACTAATGTCTACTACCCAATATTGTGACATTTTGATAGGTCGATGTACAAACAACTAATACATTTCATTAGTGTTGGTTGACCTTGAGGTGTCCTTAATACAGTTAGCCCGACATTTGACCTCTTAATGGACTATAGTCCCCAACCATCAAGTGAGAGTCCTTGAACCCTCTATCTCCATGAGCTAATGGATAATGTAGGATAATATGTTAATATCGAGGACATCTAACCTAGACTAGGTTAGTTGGGGCTTTTTGCACAATTAGGTGATGAGGAGCACTATTTGCCAGCATTATAAACCATAGGTATATAAATGTTGTATGGGTGTTAATGTGAGGATTTGCCCAACAAAGATGACTTTTGTTGGGGCCTTGGACATCATCTAAGAAGAAACACCATTATCATCCTAGGGCCTATGAATGGTTTTTAAGGTTTAGCAATAATATAAATTATGCACATTGTACAAAACCACTTCCCGGTGCCTCTAAGGTGAATGGTTTATAGAATGCAAATGTGTGTTTATATAATTTATAAGATGCAAAGGTTAGTTAATATTATATGGTTTGTATTAATAAAATAAATGCGCAAATTAATAGCACTGCTGGCAAATGAACATTTAAAAAATTATTATGATGAAGACTTTTCAAACAATTTTGTGAGAAAATTCAAAATTTTGTGGGAAAATTCAATTAATAGAACTGCTGGCAAATGAACCTTTAAAAAAATATTATGAAGTAGACTTTTCAAACATTTCTGTGAGAAAATTTAAAATTTTGTGGGAAAATTTAAAATTTCGCTTATCTCCTTGGCTGGGCTTGGTTCGGCTCGAATTGTCTGTTCTTATCTCCTTGGCTCGAAGTCCCACGGCGTGAACATTCTCTTCCAACGATTGATTAAGGTGTCGCTGTCACGGTTCACACCCAGTGGGAAAGCTTATTTTCTGAACCAGCTATCTTATATTATTATATGATATTTGGCAAGTTATCTGGTATTCAACGATTTGGGAAACTTTTGAGCAGACAGATCAGTGTGCTTTGAGGAGCAATAGCCAAGACAGGTTTACCAGCTCTGCATTTACTGCTATTTTTTCTGTGAGGCCGATCTTCCATAGTTTTTGCCTAAAACAGGTATGTGTTTTAGCTTTCTCTTTGTTTTCTTAAAAAATAGCTCCTTGAAGATAGGGTGTAGAAACTGCAGGCAAAATTTTCATGTATGTTTTAGCTTCTGGATCCTCTCCAGTGCCATTCCTGCCTCCTCTGTAGCCTCCTCTATATCCACCTCACGCACCTCCTTAGTTGTTCCTGGGGTCACCTCCTCAACTCGAAAATAATTTCTTTTGAATCATTTTTCGATTGTATGGAGGGCGCAACAGTTGTTCCTGGGGTTTTCGATTGTATGGAGGGCACAAAAGTTGTTCCTGGGGTCACCTCTTCAACTCGAAAATAATTTCTTTTGAATCATTTTTCCATTGTATGGAGGGCACAACAGTTTTCATTAGTATTAGTATTTGGAGGGCATTTCTCTGTCGAGGCGTACCATCCCACTTTCTTTGGTTATCAAAGAGTTTTCCCTGATCAGTTCCTGCCCTGCAATCATCTTTGACATTGCTCGCATGCCCATCATAACTGAAAATGGGCGGATGAATTCAAAGGCATCTCCACTTCCCCTAAATTACTTTTTTTGTTTGCACATCAAATCGAAGGTTTGAGGAGATGATTGATCAAGAGGGGGCACATGTACGCCTAGTGCCGATTTTGGTGGAGATTAAGAAGGGGACCCTCCGCTCTCAGTTTTTTGTAAAGTTATGATTATGCTTAGGGCATATCTTATGAATCATTAGGGGTGATGGATCCTTTGGGTAAAAAACCTTGACAAATTAGATCTCTTTTGTGGAGAGTAGAGTGAAGGTTAGCCATTTCGTCTGCGGATGGGGAAGATTTGCGATCGCACACACAGACATTTGAATTGCAGAGACGGAAGTAGAAGAGACAGGGACCATAGCAGAACGAGGAAAGTAGAAAAGACGCACAACAAGCGATATCATAGCAGAACGAGGAAAGTAGAAGCGACAGGGACCATAGCAACTTCCTCCCACTCTAGCGAGAATCATTACATCCCGTCGTATACCCTACCAGATTCCCAGTCGTTGCAGATTTCGTCATAACCTGTCATCTCAAGGTTAAAATTATATTAAAACACCCGTGACTATTGACCTTCCAAAAAATCATAAAAATTTTGTTCTTGGCACTTCTGCACTTGCTAAGACAACGATGAAGGAAAAAATACTGGTTGTGGCTGAGCAGTATACGGATATCTACACCGCAACCCAAAACTGGGTGAATCTAGCCGATCTTGCATTGCAAAACCTTGATAGGGGTATACCGATTTTATCAATATGATACATATGTTTGTATAGTTTTTTATTTTCTTAATCATATGACGAAAACCAGAATACAAGAATATGGGTTTCAATGCTTCACAACTGTTAAGTTCTTGAGGCTCGGTTGCAACTTGGAGAACTAGGAATATTTTGAGAAGAGTATATATATTTTTTTCAATCCATGTCCTTGCCTTGCAGGACATTGAGAGGGGTATATAGATTCTTCTCAATGGAAAACAATTGCCGTTTGTGTGGTTGTTTATGATCTTGCCATTTATTCACGTATTTTTGTAATATGTAAAAAGTTGCAACCTCATTAAATGACACTTACACAGCTAGAATACACCAGTGCTACCTCTAGAGAGATAAAATCAGCTGCGTTCATCTGATTCCTCAGTGCTCAAGATACTGGCCCATTGTATACACATAATCGAAGGGAATATCCTTCGCTTTGACAAGTGAAATAGCCAGTAAACTCAAGGCAGCAATATCAAGATGAGTCCATATGTGCTACATTATTAGATTGACTTGGTAAACTGATATCTTGTTGCCTGTTCAGATTGTTGGGGCTACCTTTAGATTCTTTCTTTTTGATTGTACAGACTTTAAACACATACCCAACCCATTTCCTTGTAAGCATTACTAAGCATAGGATGATAATATGGGGCATTTTCTTGGATCGGATTCCAGCTTAGTTATTTCCTCTGCTTTTGGGCATATGTAAAGTTAAGTGCATTTTAATGGAATGTGATTGCTTGTTTCTGTGTTAAGATATCTGCAAATTTCCTTGCTGACACTTTCACATCAATGTAGGAGAAGTCCTTATAATCAAATGGGTATTTATCCCAGGAGTTTATTCTTGCGCATTCTCAAACTTTCAAGGCTTGCATATGTGCCATAAATCATAGACAAGTACCCAGACTTGGAAGAAAACTCAAAGTTAGAACCTCTTTTGACAGCGTATAGGTCCTCCTCATAAGACAGTTGTAGAGACTTCTCCCTTCAACACGGTTATGGATTTGTTGTAGAGAAAGACTTAGTTATGGATTTGTCTGTCTCAAAAAACAAAGGAGTTTTTTATATCTAAATATGGAGGGAAGTAGGGCCTTTTTTGGGAAAATTTGCTTTCAATCTCATAATATCCGACCACTAGATTTCAATTTTATTCTTCAATATGTTATTTAAAACCTCCCACGACATTTTTCATTTAGTGTAATAGAATTTGGCCTTTGTTCCCAAAAATATTTTCTAAATAGAGTGCCACCATTTACCAGTCCTAAAATTTGAGTGATTTCCTCAATATTATTTCAATTGTAACCTTTAGGATTAGCTTTCTGTTTGCATCATCTTTCATGCCAACATTAGAATTCGATATTCTCCTTTCTAATGCCAGCCAATTGTTCTTAAATATTCCAGCTATTGTCACAGTTATCTTTATGTCATCTTGCATACCTGAAAGATATACTAGGGTTAATTATATGTTGCAACATTACAATTTTCATCAGGCTTAGAATTAATAATATATAAAACAATATAATGATAGCTGGCCAAACCAAAATTTTGGACTCTACCTACATCATCTCCATGTCTGATTTCTCAATATTTCCATGCATTCTACAGGCGTAAAGCAAGGAACTGTAAATACTTGTGAAAGATAGATTTTCAATAACACCATATGCATCATTCATGCACCCACTTAGACTGTAAAGTTTAACCAAGGGCATATTGCATTGCTCTGGGGAAAATTCCATAATATTGACTTATGCATTGAAAATAATGTCAGTTCTCATCAAGTAAACCTGAATGGCTACAGGCAGAAAAAGCACCAAGAAAGTGACATGATTGGGCTTGATGTGCTATGCTTAACCTTTTCAGAATGAAAAAGCTGAATATTATTATATGAGGGATATAAAGTTCAAAATTTACATCATATACACTCCCATTTGCAGAGAAAACCAGATGAAATCACCATGGGAGAATTCCAGTGAATAGCTAAGGAAAATTTGACTGAAACATAGTGTTCTGGGAGATCTCCAAAACAAAACATGATCACATAGAGAAACAGGAAACATATGGATGTACAGAAACATCATGTACACCATCCATAAACAAGATGATAAAAGAAACAGCCACATAAAGATCAGAGACCCGTCCATGGAAACCTGTGAAGAAAACAGAAATGAAACTAGAAGTCCGGCAAAATAAACTCTTGGATATGATAGCTTACTCCCTCAGATAGAACCTGCAAAAACCAAAAACCAGTAGCATCCTGTAGACCTGTTTTAGACAGTGAATCTGCCAGATAATTTTTGTCTCTGCGAATATGGTGGATAGAACTACCAACCATGGAATCCCAGAAAAAACTGATCCTCCCCATCCAGCCAATCAAATGTGGAACTGTAATATGGATCTTACCAGAGATGTAGTCGACCATAACCTTCGAATCCCCAAAAATGGAAACATGTTGTAGATTAAGGAAGAGGCAAAATTTTAATAACCCTGCGAGAGCCATGGCCTCCGCTTTACTATTAGAACCACTCCCCCCGTTCCAGTGAATGGAGAACTGAGTGCTTTCATCTACCATGATCAGGATGCCACAGCCACATGTGCCTTGCTGTTCCGCACCGTCGAAATACGCCTTTGGGAAGGGAGAGATTTCCAAAGATTGTTCAGTGGATTCGCCCCTTCTTTGGATAATAGCTTTCTGTGGAAGGGCTTCATAAGTAGCAACGATTTTAACAAAGATTTCTGAGCTAGCCATTTTTGAATCGTTAAAAATGATGTAGTTCCGCCATTTCTAGATGTGCCACAGGGTAGAGATTATTATCCTTCGCCAATTTAACTTCTGTACGCTGCACCAGAGGAGCATATCCATTATTGAAGCATGTGCCTTGAGTTTAATTCCATAACTGTTCTCCAGAAACTGCCAAATTTGCTGAGAACGATAGCATCTTATGAACAGGTGATCATTATTTTCCCCTTCAGATCTGCACAGAGGACATATGCCTGGACCGATCCATCCGCGCTTCCTCAAATTCTCCCAGGTTAAAATCTTATTATGAAAGGTGAGCCACGCGAAGTGTATCATTTTCGATGGACAGCCATCCTTCCAGTAAATGTGAGGAAATATCGGATTGATCGGGGATCGTTTTGATTGCAAGATGTGCTGATATACTTCTTTGACCCTTATATTATTCATCTCCTTTGAGTGGCTCCATATTAAAAAGTCAGATTCCACATTGCGAAATATTCCACAATTCCTAAGACTCACCCTTATGAGATCCCACTGATTTGCTATCGAGTGAGGCATCTGAAGTGTGTCTGCGCTTTTCCATAGTGGAATAGGCCCCTGCCATTCATCAATCAGACTATCCCAATAGAAATATCCCCTTCTGTGGAAGAAATTCAAAAGAGATTCAGGAATTTTAGACACCCCGCTGCTTCCCTTAAAATGATCTTTGCCAATAAGAATCTTGCTACCATTTTGAAAATGCCAGATATGATTCTTCAGAAAATAAGATTCAATCTTGCGGAGGCTATTCCAAATAGATGATCCATATGGCACCCCGATCATTCCTTTTCTGTACCAGAAAATAAAATCCTTCCTTTTTAAATATTTCGCCTGAATCATGTTACACCATGGACCAACACCATGAACAGCTCTCCACAAAGATTTGCATAAAAGGGCCCTTCCAAAAGATTGCATATCAAGTAAGCCCCAACCGCCCATGTTCTTTGGCAAAGAGATGCTGGCTAATTTTGTGAGATGAAACTTCCTCTTGTCTGCTTGGCCTCCCCAGATGAAATTGGCAGACAGTCTATTCAAGCTTTTAATAATGCTTACACGAATAGCAAATAAATGAGCCCAGTAGACCGTGAGCTGGTTCAAAACTGATTGTACAAGAACTACTCTTCCCGCCAGTGTTAGACACTTGAATTCCCATGCTGATATCCTTTTGTGGAATCTGTCAAGGATCCAACTCCAATCGGATTTTGTGTAGCCATTTGCTTTGATCTGGAAACCCAAATACTTCATACCACAGCTGATAGGTTGCGCTTTGATTCCAAATAGTTCTGATAACCATTCTATAGCTTCTTGATTATTTTCATTGTGATAAATTGCAGATTTCTCATTGTTGACTATCAAGCCCGTAGCCATCTGAAAGTTTTTAATAATTTCATAGTAACATGTCCAGGTAACCCTTCAAGTTTCTAACTTGATGAGGACATCCAGCTGGAATAAAAACTGCCTCACCAAGGTGTTGTTCAAATGTCCATGGCTCTACTTGGTATTCCTCTTTCAATTTCTTTTTATGACCTTCATTCAAGTAAAAAGTTTGATCATGAATGGGGTGGACAACCGAATCAACCGATACATTTCTGCTATGTCTGAAGTCTTGACAGTGCTTTAATAAATAATCCTGTAACTTTGGTATGTCCTCTCTCCGGAAAATGTCCCAAAGAGCCCCACCACGTGTGACATCTAAACTATTCTCTCTATTGGCAATCCTTCCTTCCACCTTTGTTGGTATTGTACCAAGATCCTTTTGTTCACTACTATGAGCTTTCCACTTTTCTGAACCATCATATTTTGCTCCATCTATATCCCAATTTTGCTCTTCCATATAATCAAGAGACTTTGCCCTCAAACTAGATTCAATGTCATTATCATTAAGGCATTCATCAATAGTTTGACTTGAAGAAACTTTTCTGTTGCTTTGAGACACAGAAACATCAAATGATGATGCCTCAATTTTAGTTGTTTTTCCTCTTCTTCACCAAAGGAATTTCCAATCCTATCTGAGTCTTCATAAAGTTCTTCCGAGTCTAATGCTCTTAATGATCTTTGAATTTTATCTATCTTAAGTTGCTGCCACCCTGGGAACTTGACTTCAGCTGTATGAGTCAATACATTTACCACATCATACATATCACAGTGCAGCTTAGTAACAGAATCACCTCGGCCAAGTTCTTCACTTGTCCCATAAGCAATGTAAGTTCTGGGTCCTATATCAGGCTTTAAGCAATTATCAGGAAGCTTTGCTGCCAGATTAAGAAGGCCCCATTCAGGATGTGTGTACTCATGAAAGGGCAATGCATTAATGAATTCAGCTCTATGGCGTGGTAAACGTTCTTCAAAGAAATTTCGTGGTGGCCAATCCTTCAGCTTCAACATCAAAGGCCAACCATTTTTATGCATTTGACCATCTGCGTACCCTTTGAAAAATTGGTTGACGCTGATTTCAATTTCGCACCAATTTAAGCAATCAATGGCCTTTATCTTTGTCTCCTCATTAAACTTGCCATTCATAGTCTCTCGAACAGGCCGCAACATGACCAATGGGTCCCAGCTCAGACTGGAAGTGCCTTCAAGAACATTCTGCACAATGACCGGTTGACCTCTAATCCAGTGTTTCTGGAAATGCTCAAGGCCTTCTTCTTTAGTATCCTGTACAGTTGGACAGTACAAATAATTGTCACTGTTGTCCTTCCTATGAGCTGCTTGGCGTAAATTCCTTTCAGAATATCCATTTTTCCCATAAGAACCAGACTTGAAGCATGAGGTACAGGAGTGAGAAATTTTCAAGCCCTCTGCGACTTTGCAGCTGCTGGCCATTTCCTCTGCCTCTTTGTCAAGTTTTGCAATCATATTCATTCTATAAATGCGTTTTAATTCTAATAAATGACAACCACAGCCACCATATTCGGCATGGAATGCTACCATCACTATTAGCCTTCCAATCTGGTAATCTGTCTGTAGGGTCTACAGTGCTATTGCTAGTAACCTGGGAGTGAAGCTCCCAACCTGATCTTCCGCCCGACACCTTTGTTTGCTTATTTCTTGGTAATCCCTCTCTAGAATAACCTCTATCTGTATACTGTTGTTGGGCCAATCCTGCTTTACCACCACCTGGTTGACAACCTTCTCGAAGCCCCGAACAACAACTGAGACAAAGATCATATGAAAAATATGGGCATTTCCGATGGTAATTAACAATTGATGTCTTGCAGTTGTCACAGAACAGATGCTCATCTGCATTAAGTTTGGCTTTAGGAATCTCCGGCTTTATTGTTGGTTCACCTAATGCCTTATTATTATATTCCATAACAGACATCCAAGAATATATGTGTGACATCAATTTGCTTGATTGCACATCAATTCTATCTTTAGCGGAAGAATGTGCTTTTAGCATTGAGAAGACGTGATCGTTCAATGTTCTCGACTTCTTTGCATTTTCCAGATCCTACCCATAATTCGTTGGTTTTGATGTTTCTCTTGATGTCAAATATGTTATTACTACATTATCCACTTCTACAGCATTAATATTTGTATACACAAAGTCAAATAGGTCAAAGTGAAGTTGTTGACAAAGCAAGTATATTATTGTACAACCTCCCCAAGCTACTAAATCACCAAATCGTTGTTGATTTCCTATTAAATCTTCAATCATCTCTCCACAAAATACAAATTGAAGGCTGCTATAAATCCAATAGAAATCTCTTGAGGAAGTAATGTCGATGAAACCTTTCTTTAGAGTTGGATCCCATTTATCACGCACCATGTCCAAGGCTACACTCATGAAAGCAAGAGTGTAGTCTAAAACACTTCCTATCTGTATATTGCTGATATAGAATGAATAAGTTGCTTCAACTTGCTTGGACATGGTATGAATGATGATGGCTAGAAGCAAAGTGGATGTGACAAAACTTCATTTGTTGCAGCATTAAAAACAGTTACAATAGAATTTTTACCACCTTCCAGAATTATTTTCTATTTTCATATGGAGCATATAGATTAAGGATACGAAATCTTGTCAAATAACCCCGACAATATCCCGATAAAATGATGCCAACGAAGGATTTGTAAGCCAAAAGGGAGAAAATTTTGGGATTCCATATAGCGGAAAGACCTCCAGAATTCCTTAGTGGATTGGTTGTGTAGACCGCCCAATTTGGGCATAAAATCAAGAGGATATTCTGAACTTTGTCCCTATCTACCATTGTTTTCTGTAACAACACCAAAGCAGGCTTTCTGGTTTGAATTATATTATGCAGTGTTCGACAAGACTGTAGTGATCCAAAACTTCTGATATTTAATGACATGATCCTCAATTAGATTGGGTTGCTACGGGATAGTCTTCTATAAGGACCCGTGAATATGAGGTCTTTGTTTCTTCGTATTAGTAATAAGAAGTTCCTAGATCAATGTTTGGATAGAGAGTTGCTTCATTGGTTTCAGAAAAGTAAGTGTTGAGCTCTGACCCAACTCCATTACATGAGGATATATTTTTGTATTTAGTATCCTTTTTCTTCTTAGTTGATCCATTTCTAGGGAAATCCATATTATTAAAAGACTTTGTCTCCTGAAAAAGGTCTTCTTAACTGACAACGATTCGAGGCCCAGTGATTCATCCATTTTTAGATTTTCCACATCAACATCAATTAAGACAGGGGAAGTATTTGCTTGTATATTATCATGTTGAGAAGGATATGTTGCATAAGGCCTCAATTTTGGATGTCAACTGGGTTCATTTCCTTTTGTAATATATCGAATTTGGCCAACCTCCGGAGTGAAATTTTTATCTTCATTATTCGCCGAGTTTCCCCGTCCATATGGCCTATCTTGGGAATCTATTTCTTGAGTATTAATTCCTGGAGTCGACATACTGTTATCCTTTCTACTACTATTGTTTATAGGAACTTATTCTAGTGCAGGCACCTACACTTCATTTGGCAGCTCCCAAGGGGCATGTTCTTTCTTGGGAAAAGTATGATTTTGATTTATGCCTATAGCCTTACCATACATTTTGATGTCATCCCAACCAAGTCTATGTAGGAATTTCGCTATTAGATGTGTGGTATTATGGCATCCCAAACATGTAAAAGGGGTTCCCCAGTAATCCACTCGTTTTATGATAGATTGTGTACTCTAATAGATATCAAGGGTAGCTGGGAGACCTTCTATGGAATCTGGTTCAATGAAAAACCATGCTACTCATTTTTCTAGAAGGCCAGCACACCCTTCATCGACATAATAGAATTTTCCTATCTTGTTGGCAATTTCCATGATTTCCTTCTTGGTCCATAGTTCCAAAGGAAGGCCAGGGAGTTTAACCCATATGTATTTTCGCTGGGGATCTTCTTTAATAGGATTAAATCTGACCGTCTAATTCTACAAGCATAAAAATCCCCTACCTTTCACGCATGAGATTGAGCCAATCCTATCTGCATCTTCCACTGTCATGAAGTGGAATCCAAACCAACTATTGAGGAGCATGCTTACCTTCGGTCTATTTCCAACAATACAGAACCAACATTCTGCACCCATTCTTTCATTTGTCCACTAGACATCCTAATGTGTTCCCAGTGGTCCACCAATACCTTATGCTTCATCTTTACCACATTATCCCAATATATATCAATACCCATAATGAGTTTTTGTATCTGTTCTTGGGTCTTGATCGATTTCTTTTACGTTTGTCTATTTTTTTTGGATCGGGTTCCATTTGAAGATTCCTTTCCAAGATATGTATCTGAGTCCTCATGTTGGGATGTTTTCAACAGGCCAATGGATGTGGGAACTTGATTTGGTCTTCCCAGTCTCTCTGCAAATTCATTTTCTATGACTATCGATACTTCTATAATTTTCCTGTCATCATAAATCTATTCCATAGAAAAAGATTGACCAACCATGTCAATATTGACTATTAGAACTGCATTACTTTTTAAAGCCAATGTATTGGTCAGCACAATGCTACTACATATGGGTTAAAATAAAATCCAAATAAAATATGAAAGTGTGACCGATTTTATTTGTACTATAGAACAAAGGCTAGTGGGTTAATCTCCTAAAACAAGGTGTTAACATAGTCTGTCGAGAGGTACATTTTGCATCAGGATAACCCCTAGACTGCTATCTTTTTATGAGGAAGCAAAAACATGGAAAATGTTTGGTTAGGTAGGAATACAACTTGTCAATTGGTCTAGCTTGAGTGATTAAAAGAGAAGGTTGTTAGGCTCTCCACCATTTCATGGATTGATATAGTGATGAGACAAAAGAGGCTCTCTCTTGAGACTTGAGTAGGTGATTCATAACAGTTGTGGTGTTGGTGCCTTAACTTAGCCAGAAAATGCCAAAACTCTATTGATGCACAAAATTTATTACTGAATCTACCTTAGAGTATGCCATAGTCACTGAATATGACATGCATGGTTTTACCAACGAGGCCCTAAACTTTTGAACAATGAAACTTTACATTGGTATCCTGGCAGTAGCTGCATTGGTCTTATTAGCATTACACCACTTTTAATATGGGTCTTCACAACAAAGAATCACCATTACACTTTTTTTATTTGTGTTAAAAAGAAACATAACACGCAATAGATTTCTTTTGGCATGCAATGTTGTTGTTGGTAGTTTTCTTGTATTTGTGCCACATGTAAAGCTAACATGCATTAAATTTCTTTCACCTTGCAATATTTTTATTGGAAACGTGCTTGTGTTTGGGCTAGAAACTATGCTAGATTTCTTTTTCTTTGCAATATTGTTGTTGTCAATTTGGTTGTTTATGATAAAAGGAAATCTAGCAAGTGTTAGATTTCCTTCACCTTGGCAATGTTATTGAAAATGTTGTGCTTGTGTTTGGGCTAGAAGTTGTGCTAGATTTCTTTTGCTATGCAATATTGTTGTTTTCAATTTGGTTGTTTATTATAGAAGGAAATCTAACACGTGTTAGATTTCCTTCACCTTGGTAATGTGCTTTTGTTTGTGTTAGAAGGAAATATAGCATGCACTAGATTTCTTCTGGCATGAAATGTTGTTTTTGGTAGTATGCTTGTATTTATGCTACATGTAAAGCTAGCACGCGTTAAATTTATTTTACCTTGCGCGTTGTTATTGGAAATGTGATTGTGTTTTTGATAGAAGTTGTTGGATTTGGTTTTCCCTACAATGTTATTGTTGACAATGTGCTTTTGTTTGTGCTAGAAGTAAATCAAGCGTATGCTAGATATCTTTCACATTGCAATGTTGTTTTTGGCAATGTCATTGTGTTTGTGCTAGAATAAACTTTAGAATGTGTAAGATTTCTTTTACTTTGAAATGTTTTTGTGAGTAATATGCTTCTATTTACGTTAGAAGGAAATTTAGCATGTGGTGGATTTCCTTCGCCTTAGAATATTCTTATTGACAATGTGCTTGTTTGTCCTAGAAGGAAATCTAGCACGTGCTAGATTTATTTGACCATGTAATGTTGCTTCTAGCAATATGCTTATGTTTGTAGTAGAAGGAATGATATTGATTGTTAGCTTTCATTTGAGGAAACAATGTTTCATTACATACAATATTACTACCATACTATTTTAATTTTTGCATCTATATTACTTTTTCGTAAGTTGTGTGTTTTTGTGAAAATATAAAGTCACACTTTACACGGTTCAACCTTTTAATTACAAGTTACGATTTAATTGTTGTTACAGAATTGATACAAGCTACAATGGAAAATATAATTTTGGCAAAAGGGGACTATGTTGATCTCCTTATTAATGATCAAGTCATTGGGCTAGGAAGGGTCGAATTTGCAGAGTCTGGAACTTATTATGTTGGAGAAAGGGTTAATGCTGGTTATGTTACAATTTTGATAATTGATGTAACTCAACCACATTTGATTGATGAGGATGTTAATGAAGGGGACATACATCCATGGAAGATCATGGGTTTGAGACACAACATAGGTAAATCAAAATATTGAAGCATGTATTATATATTATTGATAGCATAATAAATGTTTTTTTGGAGTAAATACTAACCTTATTTACATTCGTTTATAGGTGCAAATGTTTCTTCCACATTTTCTATTGGAGCCAAGGTAGATCTTCTGCAACATGGAGTGAAGGTGGGCGAGGGCTCCATATTCAATACAGAGCTTGGGCATAAAGTGCATGGAAAGATGGTAAAGAAAGGATGCATAGTGGTTAAAATCGAGAAGGTGTTAAAACATAATGCTCCTCTACCACATCCAACAGGATTTGAGCATACACTTGGGGGTGCATTAGAATCTTATGAAATTTGGCCAGAATCAGATTTGGAGCCTCACTGTCATGATCATGCCACAAATATTCCCCAAGATAGGGTTAGATTCATATGTACAAAGGTTTCTCTTACACATGAATGCATGGGAACAAGCATGTGCATTGCCAAAGGAATGCTAGTTAATGTCCGCGAGGATGACATTGTTGAGGGTGAAACACTAGGTGAAATGGATTTTGGTGTTTTTCTAGAAGAGATAGATGGAAATTGTGAGATATGTAGAATTGGGGATAAGTCTATACAATGTTTGGTTAGATGGCCAATAAATAAGTTGGTGGACAACAAAGGTGTGATATTAAGGGTTAAGGAAAAGTTCAAGGAGCCACCCAAGGAAATGGTGATATGGGATGTTATAGAGGACACAAATCCCTTAAACAATTGGGATGGGTACTTTTGTAATGAAAAAGATAGAAACTCAATTGATATGCATGTAACAAGGCCATATAAAAGGATTAAACGAGTTATGGCTACAAAAAAAATTGCAAAATGTCAAACAAAAATAGATGAAGAGAAAGAAATTCGAGTTTTGGCAGCAGATGTATGTTGTAGAAAAGATTGTCTTCAACATGTGGATAGGAAGGCCATTGCAGGTGCTAGAAGGGATATGAGACAAATAAATAAAAATGGTACTAGAGAATTTGTCTTGAATTCACTCATGTCAAACACAGTCATGTCAAAGGGCCATGGCCATGGCCATGGCTTACCACCTATTGCTAGAAATGTAAAGGACATGAGATTTAATGGGAATATTATTTGTACGAAAGCATGGTATAAGATACATAAAATTCCTCAAAGAACATTCTATAACTACCAGCATTATTTCCAACATGGACAGATCAAAGCTATTCATGGTAACACCAACACATGCAAAGCAAGAACTCACACAGTGGCAGCCATAGAAATATTGCACAAAATTGTAATGGATAATTCAGATTTTTCACCAAACCAAACACGTCAAGTTGAAGAAGATGGAACATCTGCTCCTTTAATATTGCTTCCTTCGACTTACACACAAAATTCTTTGTTAAAAGAGATCAATGAGGCTCTTCAAAAGCTCAATTACCCATCAATATCACAGTCAACAATGAGCAAGATTTGGAATACTAAGTTTTGAGATGTGGCATTTTCAAAGAACACCAACTTCAGTAAATGCAGTGAATGTATTGTGTTGAAAGCACAAATGAAGTCAGCAACTACAAAAGAGTTGGAAGAAAAGGCACGAGGTAGGTTGAAGAAACATAACAAGATTGTTGTGTGGAAGATATTGCTACTATGCCCATAGAATTATGTCAGAGCGGTTTCCAAAGGAGTATTTGAGCATTATCCATGATAAAATGGACAAAACAAAGACTTCAATCCCAAGGCTACGTGTCAAATCAAAATCTATTGTAGGAACAAATTTAGGTTTGTCATTGATAGGTATGCTTACACATGGGCATAAGGCAGGAGGTTTTGGTCATTTCTCCTTACCATTTGTCCATATGGGATCACAATTTACTATTACATCTCTTGCAAAGTGCTTAAGGGACCTTGAAGACCCACAAATGGATATGTATGGTGATCTACTTTATGAAAGTGGAATTTCAAGAAACCCACTTACAAATGCATTAATTGACACCTCTATTTACTCAAAATGTCAAGGGTACAAGGATGATTTTATATCTCATGGAAGTTCAAAAAGTCAAAATGTTGATTTTAAACCTCTTCCTCCACATTTGTTGTTACAGTTGGACAATGCAGCAAGTGATAATAAGAATCGCTATCTTTTCATGTTTCTATCGCTTTTAACTGCACCTGGTGTCTTCATCACTATTGAGGTTGGGTTCTTGCCTGTGGGGCACACCCATGAAGACATAGATGGAACCTACGGAAGAATGTCTTCCAACCTAAAAAGTAAAGATATTTATTCTTTACCTGAAATGATGGTTACATATCGCACAATTGAAGAAAATTGAGTGTTTCCACGTACACTTATTGACAAGGTCTATGACTTCAAAAGTTTCCTTAATGGATACATCAAGGAGGGAAAAAATGCACTAGATGGACATCTTAATGTCCAATACTTCCAATTTCTTGTACTCAATGATGTTCCAGTACTAAGGTACAAAGAATCAATTAGAGATATTGAGTGGTCAGAACCAGTTGAGTTATGGAATATAGATGATGAAGGCCGACCTATAATTCCCATAGGGAAGCCATCTTTCTTAACTTCCAAACAAAATGATGTCTATTTAAAAGAACTAAAGGAAGGGATAACATCATACATAAAAATGTGGAAAGACACTATTGGGAACGAGGATTCACCAATTGTTACAGAGGAATGGAAAAATAAAGTAGTGTATTGGGAAAAAGTTCTTGATACATTAGATGGAATCTATAATGATCATAGAATAATAGATGGAAGTGATTCATCTTCTGAGGGTTTCTGGCCCAGGACAAGGCGCATTGTTGATGTTGATCGTAATGCACTCTAAGTAATGTCAAGTATTATGGATGGAGATTTTGATAATGTGATAGATGAACCAATACATGTTGGACCCAAATGCAACAAGCCAAAGCCAACTTTCAATCCGATGATTGATGTTGAGAAAGGAAAGATGTTGCTAGTTAGATCAGGAAATGAGGATGCAGGAGAGGTGATTTGGATGGAACAATCCATCTCAAATATCTTTAGGGATAATGAAAGTGAGAATCTTCATGTAAAGGTTGACTGGTGGAAGCCTATGTCAGGGAAATACAATGGAAAATTTTTAGAGCAATATTGGGTACCAAATCCTGATGACACAGAACTTGGCTCTATTCCAATTAATACCATAGTGTGGGCATGGATGCCAAAGAAAGAACATTGCAAGAAGACCAAGAAAAATAAATATGGTGTAGAAGCCATTCTTGATCTACTTGAGCGAATATCTTAAGAGTAGGTTTATATGATTCATGAATGTAATTTTTTTGAAGGATCTATTAATATACATTCATACACACTTTTCCATATTTGTTGTATATCAAATATTCTCTTCATATTCTTTTTGGAGGAGTTTTATATTATTTAATATTTCAATGTAATCATGTGTTATACAAATTACATGACAATGCCATAAAATATTTAAGTTTTCAAGGATTTATTTGACCAACATGACTTCTCACCATATCAAATATGCATACTCAAATTCAATAATGCACTTAAAAACATCTTCTAAACTTGGTTTATTACAAAAACAATGGAGTACCTAATTAGTATTCTATTTAATATAAACCATTTAAACACTTAATGAATAAATGCTAGACACTAGATATAATGTTTGAGGTGAGTTTTCCTTAATTTTCCTTATTATAATTGATATAAATCAAATTCACTATTTTGTTGCACTCTAATTTATAAAAAAAATATTTTGATCATTGAACAACACAACTAGAATTATAAAATATTTCCTCTTATAGATTTTGAAGTGTGCCAACATTGTACTAGTATAATTAATTTGTACTCAACGTAAATAAAATAGTTAGTGTCAATTTAAAATGGTCAATAATAGTAAGAAAAACAATATTAGCATATTCTTAAATAACTTTATAGGTAAGTTTTTTTTTGCAAAATCTATTATTCACGAGTCAAATTTAATACATAAATATAAATGTTAATGATAATAGAAATAATGTAAGGAATCTAAGTTTTAGTTGAATATTATTCATGAGTCAAATTTAATACATAAATATAAATGTTAACGATAATAGAAATAATGTAAGGAATCTAAGTTTTAGATGAATGTTAATATGTTCTTTTCAATATAATATCCTTAAACACTACAGGAATAAAAACTAAACATTTGTAATAAATAACTTAGTCAATTTTCTCTCTTTCTTGTTGTATTTGAAAATAATCAAATTGTACTACTTTGTTACTATTCTAATTCATGATTGATTTTGGTCATTAAAATGATTAGTAATTGAGATGAGAGGCTCATTTTACAACCCAATATGGGGGGAAAAATAAAAATTATGTTCTAAATAGAAAAATAAAAGAAATGAATATTTTGTAAAGTAATTAGAAGTATATAAAATGTGTGAATTAGATGTTTAAATTTTATACTTTTCAAAAAAATTCAGCTAGAGATATAGAGAAACTATTTGAAGATTTATGTTAACTAATTTATGTCAATATCAACTTCATATATATCTATATATAAGAATTTTTTTTTTATGGTTAAAATTTTTATTTGGTGGTATATCTACTGTATTTAGCATTCAAAAATACAGTTTCAACAATGAAAAATAACACATTGTATCTTTCATTGAAAATATTTGCATGTGAAGAAATTTGATCCCTACATCTGCACTTAAAATGGATCTATGATGGTATATATTGGACACATTACTATGATCATTTGTCATTAAATAACTTTATACTTAATATATAGCTTGCATATTAATCTATTATTCATTAAGTAGGCCTCAGGTTTTTAACATAAAAGTACAAATAATAAATAAAAATAAATTATGCTACTACTTGCATTCAACATTTAATTTGATCTTAAAATTTTTTTTTCTCCTCAACTCTTAAATGGTGCAAACTTCCTACAATAGTATGTAATGTTGATGGTGATAATGATGATTATCATCCACTAAGACCAAATATGGTATATAAGAAGGTAAAAAGATATTACTAAATGTTATTTTGAATTTTATTGTTATGCTAAAAAACATTAAAAGAAGTGTTTCAAGATCATCATAATTTTGTTTAGTTAAACAATCTCGAAGGTTGGTAGCGTCACAAATATTTTGAAATTTAATTCCAATATGAGTATAAACTGTATGATCTATGATAGTTTTTAAATCTTCAACCATATTACTAGTGTTGCAAAGGTGATAGCCTTTTTATTGTGCTAACACTCTTTTAGTAATAATCATAACTTAACACATACATGATATTTTACTATATATTAGATTATAATTAAATGGGTTAATAATAGCAACATACACATCATTATTTTCATAAAATAACCTTAACAAACTTATCTTTTAACATAAACCATAAAAATATTAAAAATAGATAATGTAAGGAATCCACATTAAGATGTGAAAGATTTGCTTTTGCAAGTTTATATAAATTTGTTTTATAAATTTTATCATGATAATTTTTACACAAAAAATGGTGAATATCTACATTAAAATTAGTGAACTAAGTGACTTTCTAATTCCTCATTTCGAAAAAATTTAATCTAGTTAATGTTCTAAATAATGGTATATATTGGGCACATTACTAAGATCATTTGTCATTAAATAACTTTATGATATATATTAATCTATTATTATTTAAGCAAGCCTCAATCTACTACTCACATTCAACATTTAATTTGATCCTAATTTTTTTTTCTCCTCAACTCTAAAATAGTGCAAACTTCCTACAATAGTATGTAATTATGATGGTGATAATGATGATTATCATCCACTAAGACCAAATAAGGTATATAAGAAGGTAAAAAGATATTACCAAAAGTTATTTTGAATTTTATTGTTAATATGCTCAAAATGCATTAAAAGAAGTGTTTCAAGATCATCGTAATTTTGTTTAGTTAAAAGAAAGTTGGTAGCGTCACAAATATTTTGAAATTTAATTCCAATATGAGTATAAATTGGATGATCTATGAGAGTTTTCAATCTTCAACCATATTACTAGTGTTGCAAAGGTGATAGACTTTTAAATTGTGCTAACACTCCTTTAGTAATAATCATAACTTAACGCATACATGATATGTACTATATCGGATTACAATTAAATGGGTTAATAATAGTAACATACACCATTATTTTCATAAAATAACCTTAAAAAACTTATCTTCTAATATAAACCATAAAAAAATATTAAAATAGTTAATGTAAGGAATCCAAATTAAGATGTGAAAGATTTGCTTTTGCAAGTTTATATAAATTTGTTTTATAAATTTTATCATGATAATTTTACACAAAAAATGATAATTTTACACAAAAAATGGTGAATATCTACATTAAATTAGTGAACTAAGTAACTTTCTAATTCCTCATTTTGAAAAAACTTAATTTAGTTAAAGTTCTAAATAATGGTATATATTGGACACATCACTAAGATCATTTGTCATTAAATAACTTTATACTTAATATGTATCTTGTATATTAATCTATTATTCATTAAGCAAGCCTCAATCAACTTTTTTATTAACATAAAAGTAAAAATAATAAATAAAAATAAATTATGCTACTACTCACATTCAACATTTAATTTGATACTATTTTTTTTCTCCTCAACTCTAAAATGGTGCAAACTTCCTATAATAGTATGTAATTATGATGGTGATAATGATGATTATTATCCACTAAGACCAAAAATAGTATATAAGAAGGTAAAAAGATATTACTAAAAGTTATTTCGAATTTTATTGTTAATATGCTCAAAAAGTATTAAAAGAAGTGTTTCAAGATCATCATAATTTTGTTTAGTTAAACAATCAAGAAGGTTGGTAGCTTCACAAATAGTTTGAAATTTAATTCCAATATGAGTATAAACTGGATGATCTATGAGATTTTTTTAATCTTCAACCATATTATTAGTGTTGCAAAGGCGATAGACTTTTAAATTGTGCCAACACTTAGTAATAATTGTAGCTTAACACATACATGATATTTATCATATCTGATTATAATTAAATGGGTTAATTATAGTAAAATACACATCATTATTTTCATAAGATAACCTTAAAAAAATTATCTTTTAATATAAACCATAAAAACTATTAAAATAGATAATGTAAGGAATCCAAGATTAAGAAGTGAAAGATTTGCTTTAGCAAGTTTATATAATTTTTTTATAAAGTTTATCATGATAATTTTTACACAAAAAATGGTGAATATCTACGTTAAAATTAGTGAACTAAGTGACTTTCTAATTCCTCATTTTGAAAAAACTTAATCTAGTTAAAGTTCTAAATTCTAGATCCATTGAAAACTTCCAAATTTAATGAAATTTGTGTTAGGATTTTCCTTCAGAACTTGGAAAACACATCGAGTCTCTTCCCAGGAAATCCATGGATTGTAGGAGGTGACTTCAACATGATCACATCACTAAGTGAAAAAAGAGGAGGTATCAGAAGGTTGGATATGGATATGGAAGCTTTTGGGGATATGATCAAGGAAAAAAGATTGGTGGATATCCCAACGATAAATGGGACACACACATGGAACAACAAAAGAGGCGGCACTCACCAAATAGCCTCGCGGTTAGATAGATTCCTTATATCAGAACAGGTAATAAATAGGGATATTTTCATTGAGGCCATGATCCTCCCGAGAATGGGTTCGGACCACTGGCCAATCAAACTCGAAATTGACCTCAAAGCTAGCCATAATAAGCACCCCTTCAAGTTTTAGGCCTTCTAGCTCAGGGACCGGAAGTTCATGACGAAAGTAGAGGAATGGTGGAGATAAAGTCAGTAGAGGGGAAGGATCAGGATGCAGACCTTCCAATTGAAATTAAAGGAAATAAAAGAGAAAATTAAAAAATGGAACAAAGAGGAATTCAGGAATATCTTTAAGGATCAGTAGCAATTAGCCTAGAGAATGAGGAGAATCCAACAAGAAATCATAACAACAGGTAGAAGCGAGGATCTAGCTAGAGAGGAAGGGGTTCTAATAAGTCAAATTGAAGAAAGAAGGAAACGGGAAGAGATTCTATGGAAACAAAAATCAAGAGTGAATTGGTTAAAGGAGGGAGAGAGGAATACAAAGTTCTTCCATCAGGCTATGATTCAGCAGAGACAGAGAAACATAATCTTCTCTATAAGGAATGTAGAAGGAACTCGCCTAACTCAACATGAAGAGATGGAACATACATTGGTCAACCATTTTAGAAACCTCCTCACAGAACCCCAAGAGAACTGACAAGAAGCGATTGGGAGAATATATAATGAGATTCCCAACATGATTACCAGAGATCAAAACCTAGCACTTTTGAGGGCAGCTACCATGGAGGAAGTTGAAGAGATCGTGAAAGGGATGAAGAAGAACAAAGCTCCGGGACTAGATCGTTTCACTATGGAATTCTATCAAGCAGGCTGGAAATTCTTAGGGCAAGAAATTTTGGATGTGGTTGAAGAATCTCGAAGAAACTAAAAGGTATGTCCCGGATTTAAATCTACTCTTCTGTAACTTATTCCTAAAACTGCTAAGTCTAAAGATCCCCAAGGTTTTAGACCTATTTCCCTTTGTAATGTGATCTATAAAATTATTGCAACCCTTATGGCCAAAAGACTTAAGCCCATCCTTTCCAGTATTATTTCCCCTAAACAAACAGGATTTATAGAAGATCATCAAATTCTTGATGGTTTGATAGTGTCACAAGAAGTGGTGCACTCTCTGAAATCCAAAAAAGAAGTAGGGATGATGATCAAACTGGACCTCTCGAAGGCGTATGATCGTCTGAATTGGGAATACCTTAAATCAGTGCTAGCTTGCTTTGGTTTCTATAATAGATGGACTTCTTAGGTCTTAGATATGATCTCCACCCTGAATTTCTCCATTCTCCTAAATGGTACACCAACCACCACCTTCAATGCCTCTAGACAATTAAGGCAGGGGGGTCCTCTATCTCCCTTTCGTTTCATCATAGCGGCAGAAGGGCTAGGGAGATATATTAAAAAAGAATTGCAGGAAAGGAAAATCAAAGGACTTTAGATTTGGGGGAATGAGCTACCAATCACACACTAGCAATTTGTAGATGACATCATGTTGTTCTATGCAGTATCTCTCAAGGAAGTAAAAAGAATGAAATGTATCATGGATCTCTTCATGGAGGCATCAGGTACTCAAATCAACAAGGAGAAATATTGCACATACTTCTTTAACACTTTTGGAAATGTTAAGACTTATCTGACCAGAATCTTGGGATTTAGATCTAGCGAACTCTCAACCAAATATCTTGGCACCCCACTAGCTGTGAATCCTTTAAAGATGAAGAACTAATAACAAACCATTGAGAAAATTACTGGCAGACTGGAAAACTGGTCCTTCAAAACCCTTAATCTAGCAGGAAGGGTAGTCTTGGTTAAGACGATCTTACAAGCCATTCTAATTTACCAACTCTCGGCAACCGTAGCTCCTAAAGGAGCATGTACCAAAATGGTGGAGATTATCAAAAAATTCCTCTAGGGAGGACTGAAGCAATAGAATAAATGGGCATTGATACCCTGGCAAGGTCTGACCAAGAGTAAAGAGGAAGGGGGATTAGGATTAAGAGATCCCTACACCGTGAACCAAATACTCGGGGCAAAGCTCTGGTGGATATGGATGACAGGTGGAGGTGACCTATGGAAAAGAATTTGGATGAAGAAATACAACATGCCAATAAAAACAAAAGAAATCTTAAGACACAGGGACATTCCTAGGGGCTCTACAATCTGGAACCTTGCCAGTCAGAATAGAGACATAATATCCAAGCATGCATTTTTGGAAATCAGGGATCGAAGATCATCTAAATTCTGGGAAGAAGCCTGGCAGTAGAGGGAGAAAATGAATGGTCCACAGAGTCTAGGAAACACCTTCCAGAAGGCTAAAGAGGTGGGTTTAAAATATGTCAGAGAATTCTGGAAAGAAGAACACACAGAAGAGTACTGGAGAATATGGAAAAACTCGGAAGAATGGGATTGAACAATAGATGGGGAACAAAGAGAGTTGTATATAAAAGAAATGGAGACAAGGAAAATAGCTATAAGAACAGGTGCAGATATACTGAGATGGGGACATTCAACAAAAGGAGCATTCACAATCAAAAAAGCCTATAACCTTACCATGGAACAGGAACAAGATGACCTAGAACCCCTGTGGAAACAAATCTGGCAAGGAAATTGGTGGCCAAAAGTTACCCACTTCCTATGGGTAATGTGCAAGGGCCAAATCCTGACTTGGGACCAACTACAAAAATGTGGAATTTAGGGTCCACCCTACTATGGTCTCTGTAAATAGGACGAGGAAACGACTGAACACCTTATGAACTCATGCCATTTTTCCCAGCAATAATGGGAAGACATTCGGTGGGTCTTTGGAAGGACAAACAAATATCCCCAAAACATCAAAGAAACAGTCAATCAATGCGGGCGTGGTCAATTCGCCAGTCCAGTGGTGAAAAGAGCCTAGAGTCTAGCTGTTAGTTTGAATTTGTGGATGATATGGAAAGAAAGAAACCATAGAATCTTTCAAAACAAAGAGTTGACTCAAGAACAGGTTTGGAGAAGAACCCTGAGTCACATTAGAGGAACCATTCTAGCGGAAACATGGAATCAAGAGGATTGGAAGACAATGCCCAGTGAATATTGGATCCTGGCCAATCTAAACCTTGATCAAGGAATGGTAGCACCCCAGATGTGGAAACCTTCCGGCTCAATTAGAACAAGCCCTATCCATTTCTCTCGCCCTACTGCAGGTTTCATAAAACTAAATTTCGATGGGGCCTCCAAAGGCAACCTGGGGTTGGCGGGGCTTGGAGGCATCTTCCGGGACGATCAAGGCAGAACAAGATGGGTATACTCAGCCCATGGTGGTGTCATGAGCAATAAGGAAGTAGATCTTGAGGCAGTCCATCAAGGTTTAGGAACAACAATAAGACTTGGTTATAACCACCTGGAAGTGGAAGGAGACTCCCAACTAGTTATAGATATGATGAGGAAACTTAATAATGGTAAGACCTGGGATAAGATTGCAAAAAGCTAGAGAACGGCTAGCCTGGTCTAAGACCTGGGAGATCTAATAAAGAGGTTCGAATATATGATCATAAAACATGTAAAAAGGGAGGGTAACAAAGCAGCTGATTTACTAGCTAACTGGGGAAGAAATGAGCAAGAAGGTAATTTGGAGAGTATTTGGCCATTACAACTTGAGGACCCTAGATTGGATCCCCTCAAGGAAATCCTAGACCAAGACAACCATGATGCTACAAACTCAATATAGTAGGCACAGGAAGCCCCCGATCGGGGTGACGAAGTGGGAGGGCAAAGGTATTATGAGAGGATGACAAGGATGGTTGACCACAGTCCTCATGCTTGAATAGCAGGGAGTGGTGGTGTCCTACATGAGCGTGGGAGAACTGATGGAGTGAAGTGGCATGATCATGAGGAGAGAGGCTGGCAGGAATGGTGGTGTTAGACAGATGGGATGTGAGGTAGATGGGACAGGATACATGAGGAGGGCAAGAGTAGGGAGAGAGAATAGAACGCGGAGAAGGGAAGATGGGATCAGGGCTGCGCAAACACTGGGGTATTTCCGGGAGCTTGAAAACGAAGAGATGGCTCACTTAGGTAGAGGAAGGGGCAGAGGAAGGGGACGAGGGGGCCAAGGGGAACATGCAGGGCCCAGAAAGGGGAGGAAATCCATAGAGGTGGCAGTCAAGGAAGCAACAAGAGCATACAATGATGGAATGGATGAAGACATTCGTAAACTGATCTGAGAAATGGAGGACATCATCATGGAGGAAGACTCAGAGCCAGAAATGGAGGAATGGGGGGACCTTGTTCCCGACCCAAGGCATACCAAGGGTAGCCTGACTCTATTCAAACAAACCCTGCATATTTACTGGGTCATGAAACTCTTGTTGGCCAGAGCTCTGGAACAGGTGGCGGGGGAGATGGCAGAAATCACCCAAGGTATGCCCAACCTCAAAAAGGAAATGAAGAATCTGCAAATGATAATGTTTATGCAGGATAGCAAGCTGGATAGGATCCAGCAACGCATGATGGAGCTGGCACCAGTGCCAGATGACTCTGCTGCAGCACCGGCTATAGTGGACTCCAAACAGGATGATAGCAAGGAATAGCTTTTTACCTTCCAGGTTTTACCAGTCTTTTTAGCGGATAGCCTTTACTTTTCTTGTCTTCGTATGTTAGTTCAGACCTTAAAATGTGTATCTAGTTGTGAAGTGTATCTAGCCTGGGTTGAAAGACTTGTAAAATTTTGCTACTGGATGGCTTATAACAAACTAAGGTGGCCAACAGACTTGGTTTCCCAAGTGGGCAAGTTGAGGCCACCAAGATTTTGTATTTGGAACAACTTGCTTTTATAAATAGAAAAAAGAAGGAACTATCGTAGCTTACAAAAAAAAATAAAGCTAAATTGAACAAAAAGTCAATATGTATGTACATATGATTGTACAAATATCATTTAAGAACTTGCGCATAAACATATATATACCACAATCATGATGTAATGAATGATGGCCCTTCCTTGATTCATCTAATACTCTCCTCAATCCACTACCAATCTCGTTGGCATGCATAAAAATTTTCCCTCTAGTCGATCCATTCGACTCAATTGATGTTCTATCCCATTTACACCTCAAAGAATTAGGTGGTAACTACTCATGTGATGATCTAGGCCCTCGATATATATATATATAGTGATATGATCTTTAAAAAATCCCAAGTTACCTCATGCATTTAAAAGTATTTAAAATTGTTATTTAAAAAGATCAAGAATTCAGAAAATTAAAGGGTTTCTTCAAAATTATTTGGTGTAAATTTTCAGTTCAAATATACTCAATACTAAAAACATAAATGATGAAGTGCACATTTTGAGAATTAAATACCAAATTTTCTAAAACATTTCAGATTCACCAAGTTGTTATTACATAGTGGGGGCACAGTTAGTAAAAAAACACACACATATCAAAGATATCTTACAATGTCTATCAATAAATTTTGATGGAGATCTTCTTGACATCAATTCATATTTCACATACAAATCTTGAATTGGCATTTCCCCATACAATAGATCACTAGACATCCTATTAACATTTGTACAATGTCTTATGCTAAATGATTGAAATTGAATAGCAATATTTTTTTCTTCTCCACATAGTTGTTTTAACTTCTCCATTTTTCCTTGGTACACTCCTTTCATCTAGTTGCACACAAGTTCAGAATTGGTGAAGATTACAATTCCATTGGATCCATAAACACTAGTTGTTCCTAATCCTTATATCAGTGCAATATAATATGCTTCATTATTTGTTGTCCTTCTGGGTACATTCTTTTTCCTTTCGAAGACTTTGTTCGTCACAATATTGTATAGCGCATAAGTAATCAAACCTTTTTCTATATTGGGATAACAAGAAACTTCTATGCATAATGTCCATTTTTCAACTATGTTTAATGGGTTTTCTAATCCATGTAAAAAAAAAATTCAATAAAATGAATAATATTTTATTTTTTTGCAAATGCCTTAGATTATGGGATAATTATGAAAAATAAATATATATTGTGATGGAAGGGTGGAATATTGCAAGATCTATTGTGATGAACCACCTGAGTAGAATAATAATGACAGTTTACAAATCAATGCAGTTGAGAAAACATATTTACAAATTATCTCAAATTGGAATGCACAAGAATAACATTCAAACACATCCTACACTACATTTATTTTCAATGATGAGAAAATATTTTTCATTATAAAAAATTAATGTGATTTTCAACCCAATCTAGGGCCTCGAATCCTCTAATATTTACTCCTAGGACACTCCATACCCCTAAGAGTAACATCATTATTAGTACTTTCATGCCTAATGAGATTCCTTCACTATTGAATGAATATTTTACTTATCATGAGAATATGAATCATTGAAATTAGATATACATTTTCATATTTATCACGTTTTGACTATACTATATCGAAGGTTAACCTAGCAATGGAAATTTTCCATCATGTTATGTATGATTTTGTTGCATAAATTGACACATTTAAAAATCTTATACCTGCATCCAAATCAATAAACAACTAATTTGTAATGGTTTTCATCTTGTATATAAGTCATTCAATTTTTTTCTATCAGGAAATAAGGGTTGATTGTTGATCATGCCACTAAGTACACTAGCATACATAAATCCTATATTTATCTTCAATATTATGATAAAAAAACATTACAATTTTCATCTTCCATACAACTCATTCAATTCTTTTCCATGAGGCAATAAGGGTTGATTATGGATCATGCCACTAAGTACACTAACATCCATAAAATGGAAAGGATAAGGAAATCCACTGTCAATATAGGCAATCCTCCATGCCAATGACAAATCATGAACAAGAAACCACATGCATTTGCCATGAATGCCAAAAATAGCAAGGAAACCATACATGAAACTCATTACTTGTTGATTTTTGAGTAGCATTGGAGGTACTCCAAGCCCTAGGGTCTGGGGATTGGAGGGAAAAGCACCACAAGAGTCACTTGTGGGCTTGGAACCCAAGCTTGGGGTTTTTCACCCATCATGATTTGGGGAATTTCCATGGAGAAATTTGGACTTCTTATGGTATGCGATGATAGAGGGTGGAAAATCAAATCCAACGTTTCAAGAATCGTCGAATTACGAGTTGTCCTTAGTGATATATGAATTTTTGAAGTTTATGGTTGGGTTTGCACATGAATAGTCTAGGTCATATTGGTATTAAGAAGGCATGTGATAGTTGTACAAGCCCCATGATGAATTTTTGATCCCTTTCTATGTGTATATATAGGAGTTGAGATGAGTCATTTTACTCATACATTGGTGCAACACAAGAGCTCATCAAAGGAGCCCAAGTAACTCGGCTAAGGGAGAAAGGTAACTCTATGGAAGCTGCAACAAGAAGGATAAGGAAGTGAGGAAATTAAGGTTTGTTTCAGGACTAAAATGAGGAAATCAAATTGTTGATAGAGGTCTGAGGAGTTGGGCTTTAAGGACTGGTTGAAAAAGGGTGAATGTAGGTTTGTTTGGGGAAACAAAGAGGTAAGGGAAGTTTTTCTTAGGTGGGTTGTAGGTGCCAGCAGGGATTGTGGTAGGCCGTAGGCCTAACCACTTCAAAACAGGGGCAATGTGGGATGTTTTGGCACTAAAAAGTACCCAGAACAACAAGGCATTGTTGGAGGACCCTTCCTTAATAAGGCCGCAATGAATCAAGCATTGTTCGAGTGGTGGATTGAGGGTTGTTGTAGCATACAAGTGCCATACCCAGGGACAGTAGTAATAATAGACTTGGAGCAACATTTGTTTCTTGTGTTGGTTCATTGTTTCAACTAGTTTTGGGTCAATTTGAGTTGCAACCCGTGGGATCCATTTGGAGGGCTTATCTTGTTGGATGAAAGCCTATCTTAGGAGCAAATTTCTGATGGGTCACAACATAGAGTTGTAAATGAATGTAGAGTGCACACCCTAGATGATCATGTGTCACTTGTGCACTTTGAACAATGGGTGATTGTGTTAGATGTACAAAGGCATCCAACTACATTGGCCGATGCTACAAAGGCTTATGCCAAAGGCATGATCTCGAGTGTTCAATTCTTCATAGAAGAAAACAAGTGCATGGGTAAGGAATTGCAAGCAGCCAGGAAGAGAGAGGAATAATCAAGAAGATCCGCTAGACCAGCGATGAAGAAATCCATACTTCTTGAAGCATCCACTCTTGAGACAGTCATGTAGAGACTGTATGATATGTTTGTCACCGTGCACAAGGAAGCTTTCCATATACATGGTCATCAACAGTGCTACACCAAGATAGTTCTAACATTCACAGATATACATGTTGTTGTTGATCATGTACAAACATGGACAATGACGTACAAGGGAGCCCCACTTCACTTGCACAAGATGATGAAGGTGCATGTGGATTTGGACAAAGCAGGCATCCACAGTTTGATCTGGAACTATGAGGAACTCCCACCGCTCATGACCAATGTTGAGGCTTCATATGCACAATTTTTTAGGAGTTTGTATGTCGTAGTGAGAAAGTATGGCACCTTGTTAATTGGTACACTCACTGAGGCCAAAAAGAAGAACCAAGTTTGAATGGAGCTCGACATGTACTTTGATGAGTTGATTCTCATGGCCAACAGTGCAAATTTGCAAGTCAGCACAGAGAACATCCTGATGTATATTGTCGGTCTGACCTTGCTCATGACTAAGCTGCGCATGTTACAGGATGAGTTGGACAGAGGCTCCTAATCAGTATACCTGGAAGCACTGGAGGCAAGAGTTCATTTCCAAAAAGAGATCATCAAAGAGTACGTGGACACATTGCCCACTACCAAGCATGGCATCAGTTTGTCATCGAGGATTACAAAGAGGATGTTGATGAGCTAGTCTTTCCACAGCCATTCAAGTCTTGGTGTTGTCTTGTCTAGCTGAATCAAGCCTATTTTTGTCCAACATGGGTATATGTGTAAAATGTATTTTTGTAAACATGATGTAAATTGAAATTCCAAGTGTCATTAGTGGAACGCAAATAGTCATATGTAATGTGACGAGTTATGTAATGAAGTTGAACAATCATGAGGGTAGTCAAAGAGTCACAAAGGAGAATGTTAAGGGTCACCACATCCTCTGTTATAAATAGAACCTCGTAACACATAGAATGGGCTTTCAAGAGCTAAGAATTTGCTATGTATTTCTTAGACAGGGCTTAGAGAGTATTGTGACAAGCCTTGGCTTCTCGACAGTGTAGAGTGAGTACATCTCTTTAGAGGAGCAGGCGGTGTTGACTGTAACATTCCACTATTGGGGCTAGTGGTTGTCATGGTTGTATGTATGGATTGAACGTTCACTTTATATAATATAAGAGGGCCGACATGTTTTCATGCATATGCTATTATTGTAGTTTGACTATTCTCGTTTCTTTAGCAATGTATGTTATTTAACTTACAAATTCATGTATGAACCACTTTGTATATGATTGTATGAATCTTGTTGGAATCATGTTGTTGGTTTAACCCATCACCCTAGATTGTGGACTATTCCACTTCCAACCCATGATGTCGTTATGCTCGTGTGTTCCTTTCAAGTTGCGTACTATTATAGCCTTATAAGGGACAAACTTCCCTTTTCCCCTTCATGTGTTAGAACCTCCTGATGCATCTCTCTTGAGTCGCTGCAAGGTCACACACTTGCATCTGGAAAAGATATCACACTTATCTCTGTGCGCTATCGCAGTCAAGGCATTTCTTTACTGCCCATTGTTGGGACTCCTACTCCAAAGGGTATGAGGTCTAGTTGGGACTTCTTACTTGGGAGATCCCCTAACATGTTGGCAAGTCTAACACCGCCAAAATTTATGGCACTAGAAGGAGGGCGAGATGACAAGTTGAGTCCTCAAAATCTATTTTGAATCCCTGCACATCTTTCATGACTTATGTTATAGTTCACCCTCCGAGATGTGTGTCTTATGGAAATGTGTTTGAAGTCTCAAGGGAGTTTTGGGGTCTCTTGTAACAATACACATATGAAGGTGAAGGCGAGACAACTTGGCCTAGGCATAGAGTGGCTTTCGAAGCTCTCTATGATACCTTGGAAGACTCTGAGGATTATGTGGCCTGCTCATTGTTCACATTGACACTTCCAGGGCACCCATTGTAATGGTGTGCCACACTCCCTGATAAATCTATTCATTCTCTTCATCAGTTTGTTGAAGAGATAGATCGTTCTTTCCATCACAATGATCGTAAAGCACTTAATAAGAAAATTATGGAATTACGAAAAGCCCCTGATGAATCCTTGTTGCAATTTTGGGATCGCTTTTGTAATATTGCATTTAAAATCCCAGAGGATGAAATTGATTTGAAATTTCTTCACAAAATATTTCACTATATTCTTCACATTTATGAGAATCCACAAGTGTTAGAATCATTCAAAACCCTCCCAGCATACCTTGGTGATAGAGCTGCCAAATCCAAGATGCATAAGGTTGCTGTCATAAGTGACTATCTGTTATCATCTCATCAAACAACTCTAGCCCCATAGTGTGAGGTAGGAGAAGGTGTGCATCCATATGTTGAAATATCACATACTCCCACCCCACCTGCTCTTGATTTTTGATGAGCCTCGGTATTGCAACAAGAATGTTGCAACACCCAAGGCTACCGACTTTAATTATCAACTCAAGGTTTGTAAAAACTTAAGAGGTATCAACACTATATGTGCAACATGCAATGTGTCCCTCCTTTGCTGTTATGATGTAATGTAGTGCATGTGTTGAACTCAAATCATAAACTAATTGTAGAAAATGAAATGTTCGAAATGGAACCTTAACTTATTGCAAGAAATAAAGTACAAGGAAAGAAACTAAAATCAAATGCTAAAACACACAATTTTCTAACTAACTGCTAAGAGGCTTTGCTTCAAAACAATGCTAAGTTAACATGTATGCAATCCTACTCTCCTAAGCATGCATATTCAAACCATCAACCCTTCTACTATTGTGCATGTATATGAATAAAACAAATATGTTTTTGTTTTTGTATTTTTTCATGTTAGAGTGTGAAAGCTAATCTCATGTGGCAAGTGGATTTTGGTGTATGATTGGAAGGCTTGGGAGACCCTTAGGTGACCTTGTGGGGCTTCCTTGAGGTTTTCCCTTAATTCGGCCTTAAAACAGGCCACTATAGGAAAACCTACAAGATGTACTAAAAACCTATAGGATACAACCGAGAGAAAAAGGATGGATGTTGAAGGTGATGGAAAGCTTAGGGAAGGTGTTTGGTGGATGGAATGAGGCAACGGAGTGCCTAGGACAACTTCATAACTCAAAACCAAATTTGGGAGATGGATGGATTTGCTCAAAAAGCTTGGAGAACTTTCCTTGTGAAATGATGAAATTGGTGAGGGTTTAATGACCAAGCAAATAAAATCCAAATTGGATGGGACAATTTTTATTATTAAATAGGATATTTTAGGTCCCTATTCCAACTGGAATCACTTAAAAAGACCTATGTTAACCCATGCAAAAATAAATAAAAAATATTACTAGTCAAAAATCTAGAAATTCGAGAACTAGTGAGCTAGTAAATCTAAAAAATGCCTAACCAAATCAAGTGCAAATGCAATGGGGTAATTTTTGTGATGAAATAGAATGTTTTTGTGATCTAATGCAAGTTGAACAAACTCAATTGAAGCTTGTTAGCATGCTCTAAAAAATAGTAGAAATTAATTGTTCTTTGCTAAAAAGGAGGTCCAACAATCTAGATTTGGGAATAAGAAGACTAATCAAAGCAACTCAATGTTTACTATGAACTTCCAAATATTTTCCAAAGATGAAATAATTCTTGTGATCCTGCAAAGGAACTTACGTCGACCATTTAACTCAAGCCTACAACAAGAAAGCATTAATACTAAATGCAGAAATAGAAAGAAATAAAAACTAGAGATGCATGTGAATAAGAAGTGAAAAGAAGGAAAGAAAATGATACAAAAGGGCTATGAGACTCCTAGGAGGGCCAAGCCCAAAGAAAATCAGAGACCTATTGAGGAGAACAAGATTTAGACACTGAACATGACATCAATATTCATTATTTTTATTAATAGAATTACATCCCTGTAGGAAAATACAATGGAGCTGCAAAAATACAAGCTCTCTCCACCATAACACTAATGAAAATCTATATATAGAGGCAAATTCGACTTTGTACTTATAAAAAATGAGTAGGAATCATTCCCCATCAATGGAGGAATCTTTCCCACCCAAAATACCTTGATTAGTGGATTTGGTCCCTAATACCAAGAATTTGCATTAAATGGCAGGGAAAACATTCCTAGATTTTCTCAACCATTCCCTAGAGGAAAATTCAACTTGGTACTTATAAAAAATAATTAGGAATCATTCCCCATGAATGCAGGAAGAATTTCCCACCGAAATCCCTTGATTAGTGGAACAGATTGGTAGATTTTCTCAATCATTGGAGTTCCACAATCTATGCCATAATTCCATAATATCATGTTGATTTGTTATTTATTATTGATCCTCCTTTAGTAGGGAACAAGTCCCTAAATTATCTCATCCTCTAAATCTTCATAATCTGCCCAATATTCTCATAATATTCCACAAAAATAAATAATATTAGGCACAAATATCCAATTATTCATAAACCTTCCTAATGAATATATTAAAGTTAAAAATAAATTATCTAATGCAAAAAGGGAGGTTTAATGTGTTGAAGGATGATCATAGGCCTTAATTGATGTTTAATTTAGAGGCATGGGCCTTAATTTATGTCTAATTTAGAGGTCCATCATACCCCCTATTGAAAGTGTTGCCCATTCTCTAAGAAACTTAGTGACCTCATTGTTCCTCATTCATGGCCCTAGTGGCCTCTCTCTTGTCCATTAAGAATCTTGGCTATAAGTTCTTCAATGACAAGCCCAGAAACATATTTGTGCAAAGAAAAATCATTGTTTCTTGAGACCATTATCTTACCTTCTTCCTCTTATTCAAAATGGGTTCTTGAATATTTTTCAGTTTGGCAAGGTCTTCCACACCCTTATCAACCTTCTGCTACCTTGTTCTACCATTTGGACACCTCTAACACCTTCAAAATGCATTTAGATGAGAACTAGGACATCCTGTGGTAATTCTTGTCAAAACTACAACAAACCAGTTTTGACCATAAATTATATTCTTAGCCTAGGACAAGCCCTCAACTTGACTCCCATGCATTTTTCCCATTTTTAGGCCTTGGACAAAAGCTAGAAAGGGATTGGAGACCTCTTGGAAAATGTGTTGTCATCACCGCAGTTTGAGTTTTTTTTTGATGGTGAATGCATTATTTCTTTTTGTTGCCTTCTTCTTCTCTTTTGTGGCCTAGGTGATTGCCTAATGGCCTTGTAGTTCTCTATGTTTATTAGGTCTCTCTTAGGCACTGCCATTTTGGGTTTTAGCACAATTTGTTTCTTTCTTCCCTCTTGTAGCAACATTCTACCTTCCTATAGTAGTCATTCCTCCTCTTTCAGGGTACTCTAATTATATGGGACTGATGAGAAATGATGAAGAGGTATTGGATGATGATGCTAGGGCTCAAAGGGAGTAGTGTAGGTTTGTGAAATTGGAGAGGATGATCTTCTTGTTTATTTCTCAAGAATGAAATGGGATGGATGAATGATGAATAGAGAGTGAATATGAAGTGGATGGAGGGCTTGGAGTGTTGTGGTGACTTGGCCTTTGCAAAAATTTGTTCTTTTAACTATTGTCCTCATTCCTTGAAATCATCACCGTTCATAATTTGACTTTTCAACATCACTTGAGTGAAGGAGTGAGCTGCAATCAACTAGTTGAAGGCGGCTGAGATTGTTGACCAATCCTTAGCTTATAAAACCTCATATCTCATACATTGACAACAAATTTCTAACTATAATATGCTCAAGAGAAGAGGTCAAGAATATTGCACACATGTACCTACCTGATGGTTGTTAGAGAGACGTGCATGCTAATGTTGAGTTGATGTTGATGTGTAGGTGTTGGATGGTGATGTTGATGATCCTAATGCTATTGCTAAGCTCTGGAGGAGCTTCTTTGACCTCTAGATCTCCATGTTGAAGTTTACTGCAAATCTCTTCCTACTTCATCGTCATATCCCCTCAATTTTTCAAAGAAACCCATCCAATTGTGCCTTGTGAATATCTCTAGTATAGGAGGACGCTAATGAATCCTCATTGTGTTGATGGGTTCCCCCTAGCATTTTTCTCTGATGGATTGAGGTTTGTATAGGTCTGATACCAAATTTAAAAATTATGTTTATACATTCCCTTATGCTGCAATCACTTTCAACAAACTAGAAGGGTTTTTTATGTTCCTTTCAGTTGGAAAAATGTGGGGAAATGTAGAGCCTACCTCCATAACATTGCTTGATGAAGCCAACCTCTGTTTTTCCCTTTTAAAACTGCTCATTGCCAATCCTGTAGGTGTTGTTATGTATCTTGTAGGATCTCAAGGAATCCTGTAGGTTTTCAGGACAATGACTTGTTTTTTCCATATCTCCCAAACGGTAGAATGGATTGACCTAAAACTTTCTAAGCATGTTGCCATCATCATCATGCACCTCCCCATAAAACAATTTTGGTCAATGGATGCACAGATCTCAATAAAATCTAAAAATGGTTGAAGGTGATGGAGATCGATTGTTTGGAAACCATGCACTGGAATTTTCTGAAATTTCTTGGTCATGTTACCATCATCCACATGCATCTCCCCATGAAACAGATTTTTAAATGGATGCACAGATATTGAGAAAAAGAAAAAATGGTTGTAGGTGATGGAGGTTGATTTCTCAGAAACTATGCACTGGAATTTGCTGAAATTGCTTGAGCATGTTACCATCATGCATATGCATTTCCCCCTGAAACAAATTGAAAAATGGATGTATGGTTTTCAAGTTATGGCAAAAACAAATTTTTACTTTCTTTATTTTTGTATCTTGTAGTAAAACAAAGCATCCTGTAGTTTTTTAGGACAACAAACAAACTGATTGGTAGAAGCTTGAGAATGATGTGTGGATGCTGAAAATAGATGAGGGTGAGGTATTGGCATGGCTTTGGCCTTGTTGGAACATTTGAGCAAAGGAGGAGAAAGACAAAATTTGACTTCTTTTGACTAGGATTGACAAATTTTCTTTTTGGTACCAACTTGTTCTTGTTGCTTGCAGATATTGGGGAGTACATGCATTCATCAAAACGATGCATGGAGCAAGGATTTTTTCTTTTTTTTCTTCTAGGCCTACTAGCTGCTTTAATGAGGTTTTCAACTAGTAGGTCTGCCTAAGCACCTCAAAGGAGGTTTTCACCTAGGATCTTTTCTTTTTTCCAACCCATTGACCGAATCATGGAGGTTTCAATCAATGAGCCAATATGATGTTCCTCCAAGGAGGTTTTCACCTGAGATTTTTATTTTTTTCTCTTTGTTTTCATTATTTTTTTTCTTCTACCCTACCCTACATGAAAACAAAATCACTTTCAAGTATAAGAATACTTCCAATGGAGCCATGTTCACATCAAGATGATAGACAAAATGATGTGGAGGCTTGAAATATATGCTTTGACATGTACCCGGATTTGAAAAATCAAATGATTTGACTTTGATGATATCAAGCATATTTGAAGAGGAGGGTATTGCTGCAACTTAATGACTATCTAGAACCATATTTCAATATAGTTCTGATGCCTCTGGTCCACTTGCTAATTCGGATCATCTTGGATGTCTTCTTCTACCATGACCTTCAGATCTTCTTCTTTTTGCTAATTGTTCTCTTGAATACATAAGGCAACTCTCTTGATCTCTGATTTTGATGGCTGCTCTTCATCAAGTTTAGCCCATGGTTCTCTAGTCTTGTCATCTGAATCTTATTCTTTTGGATGTGGTCCTTCAACGATATCAATAGAATCTCTTTTTTGCAATACTCTTCCCGAGCTATGGTGAATACCATTGAGCTCAACAGGAGATGTTTGGAAGTGTTGTACCTCATCATTGTATATGGGCTGAGCTACTTCAACGTGTGGGTTTGGAAATGGTAGTACATGTAGTTGAATGGGAGTGTATATTTGAGATGGATGTGGATGGGGTTGTGGTTGTGGTGGAGGTGAATGGTAAGGATAACATGGAGTTTGGTATGGATGATATTGAGGAAAATACTGAGGATATTGTGGATGGTTCCCACAAGTTCCTTTCCAACATTATTGCCAAGATTGGTTTTTGGGTCGAGATGGCCAATGTTGCCAAGGAAAGGGTGTGTTCCAATTACTTTGAGGTGGATGTGCATAAGCCTGAAATTGTGAATTAGGATCTTGCATCATATTAGGATGAATAGGCTACCATGGTCCTCTTCGAGCTACATAGCATAGCTGAATTGGCAATTGACTTGCTCCATTATCCTCTTGGTAAACTTCCTTCAACCTTGGTAATGATGGACAATGTTTAACATCATGTGATTCTACAACACAAATATCAACATTTTCTTTTCCTTCATCTTGCATTCTTAACATTTCTACTTTTTTTCTTAGATTGCTAAGAATTTCTATTTTAAAACCATCAAACAAATTTCCAAGTTTAACTAGACTTACCGATCTTGATGCTGATTTACCTACTCTTGTTTTTCCTCTTGATATGTGTTTGCATGTTTCACAAATTTCCTCAAATGATAATTGATATACATCACCTATACTCGTGAGATTAAGGGGATCAATCCACTCATCCCTAATTGTTCTAAGTAAGAGGGTTTTTAGTGTGTCAGATCCTAAATGATGTAGTTTTGCCCTCTTAACATTATACATGAACCTCTCTATTAGATCCTCAAGGCTCTCATCTTTTCTTTGATTCATTCTAAATATTTCTTCTTTAAGATCATGATCTTTATATTTTTCTAGAAATATCATTCCATGATCTTATTGAATTAGTCCCTAAACTCATGAACCATTTAAGGGCTCTACCCTTCAATGTTGCCTCAAACAATCTTAGTTTTTGATTTTTTAATAACTAACCATAAGATCTACAAACAATCTCAAATTCAAAGAGAAAGGTTCCCGGATCCTCTAACCTTAGACCATGAAATTTTGGAAGAAAAGATGGGGGGATGTTCTTCATGTGCACACTACCATCAGTATCTCAAATGGGAAATCCAAGAGGATCTTCCTCATCATCTCCATCCATTTCTTCTACATTCTTTTCCATTTTATTCTTCTACTTACAAAAGTGAATGGTGATGTGGCTCCTATTGCACCACATGATCAAATGGGGGGGGGTGGGTTGGTGTTGGAGATTTTTGTTTTTTTTATTTTTATGATTGAATGAAAACTATAATGCAATGTAGTTTGCTACTTTTGAAATTAAATATGCTTAATGCAAATATTTTGTTTTCGCAAAAAGTAAAAAGAAATGAATCAACTAGGGAAGAAAACAATGCATACTTTGACACCTCCACGGAAATGGCACCAAAAAGTGATGAGCCTCGGTATTGCAACAAGAATGCTACAACTCCCAAGGCTACCGACTTTAATTATCAACCCAGGGTTCGTACAAACTTAAGAGGTATCGGCACTATATGTGCAACATACAATGTGTCCTTACTTTGCTGTCATGATGTAATGGAGTGCATTTGTTGAAGTCAATTCATAAACTAATTGCAGAAAATGAAATGTTTGAAATAGAACCTTAACCTATTGCAAGAAAGAAAGTACAAGGAAAGAGACTAAAATCAAATGCTAAAACACACCATTTTCTAACTAACTGCTAAGAGGATTTTCTTGAAAAGAATGCTAAGTTAACATGTATGCAATCCTACTCTCATAAGCATGCAGATTCAAACCATCAAACCTTCTACTATTGTGCATGTAAATGAATAAAATAAATATATTTTTCCTTTTGTCTTTTTTTGATGTGAGAGTGTGAAAACTAATCTCTTTTGGTGATGTGGTAGGTGTCTTGGAGATGATGGTGGATGTTTGGAAGGTTTGGGAGATCCTTAGGTGACCTTGTGTGGCTTCTTGGAGGTTTCCCCTCAATTCAGCCTCAAAACGGGCCACTATAGGAAAACCTACAGGATGTACTATAAACCTACAAGATACAGCCGACAGAAAAAGGATGGATGTTAAAGGTGATGGAAAGCTTAAGGAAGGTGTTTGGTGGATGGAATGAGGGAAGGGAGTGTGTAGGACCACCTCAAAACTCAAAACCAAAGTTGGGAGATGGATGGATTTGCTCAAAAATCTTGGAGAAGTTTCCTTGTGAAATGATGAAATTGGTAAGGGTTTAATGACCAAGAAAATCAAATAAAAATTGGATGGGACAAATTTTGTTATTAACTAGGATGTATTAGGTCGCTATTCTAAGTGGAATCACTCAAAAATACCTATGTTAACCCATGAAAAATAAAATAAAAAACATTACTAGTCAAAAATCTAGAAATTCGAGAACTAGTCAGCTAGTAAATCTAAACAATTCCTAACCAAATCAAGTTTAAATTCAATGGGGTAATACCTTTTATGAAATAGAATGTTTTTTTGATGTAATGCAAGTGGAACCAAATCGATTGAAGCTTGTTAGAATGCTCTAAAAAATAGCATAAATTTACTGTTCCTTTGCTAAAAAGAAGGTTTAGCAATCTAGATCTGGGAATAAGAAGACTACTTCAAGCAGCTCAATGATTACTATGAACTTACAAAGCTTTTACAAGGATAAAATAATGCTTCTGATCTTGAAAAAGAACTTACATCAACCATTTAACTCAATCCTACAACAAGAAATGATTAATACTAAATGTAGAAATAGAAAGAAATAAAAACTAGAGATGCATGTGAATAAGAAGTGAAATGAAGGAAAGAAAATAACACAAAAGGGCTTTGAGTCTCTTGGTATGGCCAAGCCCAATGAAACTCAGAGACCTATGGAGGAGAACAAGATTTAGAAGCTAGAAATGACACCAATATTCATTATTTTCATCAATAGAATTACATCCCCGCAGGAAACTACAATGGAGTTGCAAAACTACAAGCTCTCTCCATAATAACACCAAAAAAAATCTATATCTAGAGGCAAATTTGAATTGGTACTTATACGAAATGATTAGGAATAATTCCCCATGAATGGAGGAAGCTTTCCTCACCAAAATCCCTTGATTAATGTATCTGGTCCCCAATACTAGGAATTTGCATTAAATGGCAAGGAACACATTCCTAGATTTTCTCAATCATTTCTGAGAGGAAAATTGGACTATGTATTTATACAAAATGATTAGGAATAATTCCCCATGGATGGAGGAAGCTTTCCCCACCAAAATCCCTTCATTAGTGGAATACATTCCTTGATTTTCTCAATCATTGGAGATCCATAATCTGTGCCATAGTTCCATAATATCTTGTTGATTTAATATTTATTATTGATCCTCCTGTAGTAGGGAACAAGTCCCTAAATTATCTCCTCCTCCAAATCTTCACAATATGCCCAATATTATCATAATATTCCACAAAATAAATAATATTAGGCAAAAATATCCAATTATTCATAAGCCTTCCTAATGAATATATTAAAGTTAAAAATAAATTATCTAATGCAAAAAGAGAGGTTTAATGTGCTGAATGATGGTCATAGGCCTTAATTGATGTTTAATTTAGAGGCATGGGCCTTAATTTATGTCTAATTTATAGGCCCATCAATTTCTGCATAGATTTTCCTGACAAGACTGTTGTTTGTTACATGGACTTGTTTCCTCAACATCCATCTCCATGTTTTGTTGATTCTTCAGATTGCACTATGACGCATTCTCCCGTTTTGGACTCCACACTTGTTGTTCATAAGGATCAAGTTGTCGATGAAGTTAGTCTTGAGCAGTCATTTATGATGACTATGTGTGGGAACCTGAAGAAGAACTTGAAGTGGAGGATGATATCCTTCTATCTTCAACTCATCCAATTTTTCATGACATCTTTGGTGATTCTGCTATTGTTAATTTTCCATGTGAGAATTCATTCCCAGATGCATCTACCTCCTATCGTTCACAGGACACACTAGATGTCAGTCTGCTATTGCATAGTGGTGAGGACAAAACTTTTTTTGTAAATCCATTCAATATTTCATCTATAATTACTAAAAATGCAGAGGGAGAACATTCTTGTTTCTCATCAACCCCTCTTCATTATTCGTCAGGTCATGAGGATGCCGATGAACATATAAAATTTTATGATTGTGGTTTTGGTGATCTCTTTACTCCATTCGATCACAATGTTGATTCATTCACTATTTATATTTCTAAGCCAACTGTCTTTGACAATCTATCTGTTTATGAAGTGGAAACCCCACAAGCTGTCGAGGCACTTTAGCCCGAGCTGATGGTTATGTTAGGTCCTCGTTGTCTTGAGGTTAGTTCCAATCTTGATTAGAAATCTGTTAAAACACCCAAGGCTCCTCATCACTCTCTTGTTTACATTGAAGATCAGTCTAATTCATAGAATTCACATCCTCCACCTGAATCACATGATCCTATCGGTCACGCATTGGAGGAATCAGAAACAACGAGCACTCTTGATAAATGTAAGTTGTCTTTCTTTCTTATGTTTTCCCATTTGGCACGGTCAAAAGAGTGTACGTGCTTATCATCTACACATAGTGTATTTCATAACCTTTATAGGCCCATAAAATGTCTTGGGTTGGGAAACCCAACAAAGTGGAGGGCATACAGTATAAAGAGACACACAAACAAGTAGTCTTAATGCTTAAACTACTGAAATAGGAAGAAGAAGTATTACCCGAAAGTCCTGTGTTTGAGGTCGTTCCCGTAGAGTCCAAACACACTACTTCCTCCAATGCCTTAAAACCTACAATTCATTCAAGCAAAGCATATACAATAGTAGTAATAGAAAGCATGTTCATGATATAAGTGTTAGATCATATAAGAATGTAAGAAAATAAGAATTAATATGATATTTTATAAGCAAATCATGACATAAATTAATGCATAAAGACCATAATCATCAAGAACAAGACAACACCTCTTTATTAATGTAAGCTAAAGAAAATATGGAAGAACTACAACATGATTCGTCCACTGGCTCCAAGAGAAACCATCCTCCAAATCCACCCTGCCCAGGCCTCAACAATCCTCCTCCATCAGTATACACAAGGATGTCATGAAGGGATGCTGAACATCTCAAGAAGGAAACGGGGGTTTCCTATCACCTAGGAGTGCAAAAGGCACACGGATATCTTCAGACTTGATTAGGGATGTAATCAACTATAATATAAATATCTAATCTTTTCTCCTCCCTTAGGCCTTCCCATGGAGATGTATTTATACTTCTCCAAATTAGTTTTTTCAGTTGGGAAACAGTTCGACCATGGGCTATAGTGGGTGGGTATCATGTCAAACCCTCTCCAAATTAGTTTTTTCAGTTGGGAAACAATTCGACCATGGGCAATAGTGGGTGGGTATCAAGTCAAACCTGTAAACCCCACCCAAATTAAGGGAGATTATATATTTTTAATGTTTTAACACATATACGCGGCTTGGGTATAGAATGATCCGCGTGTACACACATGTTCTATAGGGAAAAATCACATATGGGATTTCAAACATCACTTTTAATTCATGCAGTTTCCTTTCTAGGCTTCTGTGACACGAATGAGATCCCCTCAAACAACATTGTCTGTGGGTTGTTTTCTTTGATGTTCGAAGGGTCCGTCAAGCAATCGTGTCACGCATTGCCCACAACCTCTATAGAATCTTTTGAGCACATGATTAGAGAATTAGGTCATTCTTTTGTCTTTTATGACCATACATCACTTCATCATAAAATTTTAAAATTACAAAAAACACCGGATGAATCAATTACACACATTTATGATTGCTTCTGTCATTACTGTTTTGAATTTCTAGAAGTTGAAGTTGACTAGAAATTTTGAATGAAATATTTCACTATCTGTTTCACATATTTCAGAATCCACGAGTTAGAATCATTTGAACCCCTCCCAACAAACCTTGGTGTTAAAGCTTCAAAATGTAAGATGAACAAGGTTGTTTTCCCAAGTGACCCTCAGTCCCCTTCTCATCAAACAACTCCATCTCTGTAGGACGAGGTGGGAGAAGTTGTGAATCTGCCTATTGAACTATTACCATCTCCACCCACCCCACCTTCTCTGGATTCCTACACATATTTGTACTGCAAGCCTGATGGTTATCACGTGGTCTCATCCGCTCAACCTCCATCCACTGGTTCCTTTGATCCTCCATATTTTGGTGTGTTGTGTTCATCTGTTTTAGATTTCGCTTGCGATGTTCATGAGGATTAAGTTTTCGACAGAGTTGGTGTTGAACAGCCAACCCACGCTATGATTTTTTATGAGTATGTTTGGGAATATGAACAAGAAATTGTGATGAAGGATGATATCTTTTTTTCCACACCTCATCCACTTTATCCCAACATCTTCTGCAATTCTGATTTTTCTTGTGAAAATTCATCTCCAGATGTTTCTACTTCTGATCATTCACATAATGCATGGTATGTCAGTCTGTCATTTGATTGTGGAGAGGACAAATATTTGTTACCGGATCCACTTGATTTCTCATCTTTCATTTCTGGAAACTCAGAGGGTGAAATTTTTAATTTCTCATCCACCCCTCTTTATGATTCCTCAGATCACGAGGATGCCATTGTTCATCTTGAATTTTCTGATTATGGCTATCGTAATCTTTTCACTCATTCGTGTGATCACGATTCTGATTCACCTATTGTTGATCTTTCTAAGCCACCAACCTTTAATGATCCATCTTCTGATGAAGTGGAAACTCCTTAAGTTTTCAAGGCACTCCAGCCGGAGTTGATGATTATGTTAAGTTCTCATAACCTTACTTCTGATCAGAAATATGTTGAATCTCCCAAGGCTCCTCCTCATTCTCCTATTCACATTGAAAATAAATCCAATTCACATTTTTCGCATCCTCCAACACAATCACATGATCCTATTCCTCATGCATTGGAGAAGTCATACGTGGCAAGCACCATTGCGAAACAAAAATTTTCTTCTTTTCCATGTTTTCTCATTTGTCTAGTTCGAAGGTGTGTACATTCTTTTCATTCATGTGCAATGTGACACAACACCATGATACATCTGTAGATTACCTTTCATTTGCTTTCAATTTTTTATTTTCTGTGGATGCATTCAAATTTCAAATGTTTTAGTTTTCATTTCTTTATCTTTCTTGTCTTTTGGTATGCTTGAATATATTTCTCATCAACCATGTCGTCACCTACATGGGTCAACCAATGCACCAGTGGTTGCATTGGAAATATCACTTCACATGATTTGGTTCATGCTCTTCTTAGCTTAGGAGCAGGATTAGTGTTTTCTTTACTGTTTAGTTTTACTTACTCTGTTTTTCTTTTTCTTAATTCTTTCCTTTGCATGAAAACGTGTTGGCTTCTTGAGAAAAGCACGGTGAAATACAAGAGGACTTGTACAACTATCAACACTTGGTTATCTATCTATTCCCTCGCTTTATGAAGATCTTGCATTTCTTCTAGTCGATGATACTCTGATGGAAACGACGTTCCTTTTAGAGTCAGTCATGGTGAAATCATGATGCTTGCACGCTTAACTAGTACCGCCTACTCTAATCAGTTTTCTATATTTGGTTAACTCTTGTCAACTCAATCAAGTAGAGTAAGGAGAGGGGGAAAGAATTAACAAGTACGTTAGAGGTATATATAAATATCCTTCTCTGAAGGTACAACCTCTTCTTCTCTCAATAAGTCAGGATCCCTCTTCTACCTCATGAATAAATAAGTGCCTATTCACAGTTCTTTGAAAATTGAAAAATGAAATGAAAACATAAAATAAAAGTGAAATAAGAGAAAGGCTTCCTGAGCAGAGAGGTGAAAGAAGTAACTCTGTCGGGGTACTATCTAGGCTCATTGGTAGCGAAGAAATACTTGTGTTCCTGAAGTGACTCTGTTGGGATACTGTCCAGGATTACTTGCAGTGGAGCAACACCAGAGATGAAACTAAAACTCTAACAATCTATATTACTTGTGCATTTATATAACCCTCATCCCCAATAGAAACAACTCAGGTTACTTGGCTTGGTATGTGTGTTGCCGATAAAGAAAATGCTAGGGACTACATCTTCAACTCAAGCTAGTGAAGAAGTTGTCACAATTGAAGAATCGAACAATACTTCTGGAAGAGTTAGACTCACTTTATACGAGACAAGGTCCATATAGAGAGCTAGAGTTATACAAGTGTGTATCCAATGTTGTAGTGAATACAACCACCCTCCAAATTTTTTCATTTGCTTCATTTTGGAGCCTCCCTTATAAACTACAGTAGCTCATCTCAACTCAACTAGGTACTTGTGCTTTGATTGAGCTTCATCCTTTACATTAAGGCTTTTTTTTTCTTACTCAGCTTGCTGTGTAACCCACAAGATGATCTCTTGACTTGGTTGCACCTAGTTCTGGGCTTGCCTTAGAGAACTTTGCAATCCTTGAGGCAAACCAGCCTTCCTCTCAAGAACTACGCAGTTTGAGATGACAGTGAGCCTTCAACTCCAAAATTACGCAGAGCTAGTGGACGTCCTATCTTCAGCTAGGAAATGCAGTCACAGATCATGAAAGGCAGCGCAAAGCCACTCGACCTAGAAATTGTGCAGAAGCTTCCTGCTCAGAAGCAGCTCAGTGCATGAGCCAGTGAGTTTCCCAGTCCTTCCTAGAAATTCACAATATCTTTGGGAAATGTATGGTAGTTTTTTCCAAAGAACTAAAAGGGAGAAAAGAGAAAAAGAATCCCTAGGAAATAGGGGTCTATTTTTAGTAGCCCATTAGAGAGACTTGAGTTATTTTGGAAATTTCCACCAAATGTTGCTTTTTCCTTGACTTTTAGCCTTCGTGTCATAAACCGTAAATCCAAAAAATAAATGTAATCAATGTAGCTAGATCTCCATTGCACATTCCATCTTGGATCTCTGGCATTCTCGAGGAGATCAAGGAACCTTCAGTGCAATCGTCATTTCTTTTCCGGGTAACTTTTGCTTTTCTAGTCTTTTGTTGTTTTTTCTGTCGCTTTTTTTCTGTTTAGCTTGAGAGAGTATTTTTTTACTCATTTTGTTGAAATACCACTGGAGCTTCAATTTTTTTTACCTTTTAGAAGTGTTTTTTTAAGTTCTACATTGCCTTTCCCAAGTGTCGCATGCATCACCCAGTTTCTGCACTAACGGTTGTCATTGCGACGACTCTCTCCACGTGCTTCATTTTCCTTTTCTTTGAATCTCTCCACATGCTTCATTTTCCTTTTGTTTGATTGATTCATGTACTTAATTTACTTGCATGGATTATCATTCACTTAGATCTGCACCCACAATCATTCAATCCTTCTTATTTATTCGATTACTCACTTCCCTTGGGTAGATTTGGGCTTCCTTGGATTAGATCTTGTTTTCCCGAACATGCACTAGGCATTTCTGGAGCTCAAGGCCTGGGCCTTGGATTCTGGTATTGCGTAGAGGCTTCCAAGGCCTGGATCCAGCTATGCACTCCGTAGTTCAGGGACCTAGCACCGAACCTTGGCCACTGAGACTACACAATACATAGTCCCTCCTGGCTTGTGCCCGGACTGAACTATGCATGGTGCAGTTCCACTCAGCAAGACATCCCCACTAGAAGTTGGGACTACACAATCCACAATTCCAGTTGGCATCTAGTCACCTTTGTGAGCCAAGATTGCACAATCCTTCCTAGAAATTTCCTAGTTTGTTTCTCTGTCTACTCTTGAAGTGCTTTTGGTTTCAATCTAACATTTCCATGTCATGAGTGTCCTCTCTATCTCTATGTATAGTATTTGTTGAGAAAATCTCTAGCAGTTATAGGTAACATGGCTTCCAAGGGAGATGCATCAACGGATAGTATTGAGAGTAGCACTGGGGAAGTATTCGAGTAGGTGTCAGTGCATTTTCAAGTTTATGCAAACACTCAGTTGTTCATTGAGAAGGGCATGAAGTTAACATGGGAGGAAATCAAGGATATCCTTGCATGGGACATCAAGGAAGATCTAGAGGATCAGTAGGCTTATATCAGTGTGCATCGATCAAGCTTACATAAGGTTGCATGTAGGTACCTCGCCTTCCCATGTGCAGACATCATCCACTGGATTGTCTCACACACAAATCTAGAGACTATGACATTGAGCAGTGCAGGTGGGTTATAACTTGCCAACTTTAGGGCGGAGAACTATCAATAGATGTATCATTTGCCTCAGCCAGTGAACTGCATCGATGCACTTTTCTATGACACGCACAACTTTGTGAACACTAGATATATTGTAAAGTGGTGGGTGAAATGGCTGTCAAAGTTTATAGCAACACCCAATCATGTTTACAAGATAAAGTCATTGAGGAAGGCCTACTAGTTCTTGATCATCTTTGCATGTCGACTACACGGTCAAGAGAGCACGACAACCATTCTAGAAAATTGGGTGGTTGTGTTGGACCAGTGGGTGAATGATGTAAGGCCATTCAACTTGTTAGATTTTTTGGATTTACATTTAAAAGTCCATGCAACTAATGCTCAGAATCTGCCCAAGGAAGAGCAAGAAAGATTCTACATGTCTGCATATTTACTTAATTCAATATGTCTCCAACATTAGTTTCTTGTCATGGGTTGGGCATGGACACCAAAAGAGGCTTTCATCAACATTTATTGCAAGTTTCTTTCTAACTGCAACTACCGAGTTTTTATGGTGAGGCCGACTAACCATTTCATCATCCCGGTGTAAAAGTTGAATTTTGAGCTGGATCGACCTTGCATGTCCCAAGAAGCGATGTAGGCAATACTTAACATTATTGATTGGTATGCCTCACTTGGTGGCACCTTCATCAAGATGTTTGGTGGAGAGAAGCCTCCACATGTTCTACCAAGGTATGCCATAGACAATTTGGTCATGCAAGAGGTCTCATATCAAATCTCCACAGGGTTATTAGCAGGGTTGCATAAGATGAAGAAGGCACCATGGCCCAGTCTTCATTTGTAGATTGGATTGTATGAGATTAAGAGCCTAAAAGATGTGGATGTCGAAGCTAAGAAGATAGTGATGTTCGAGTTTGACACCAAAGACTATAATTCGTATGATCCCCATGATATTTGCAAGAACCATTGTGTGAAGGTTTTACTATCCGTGGATCCAGGGGACATTTCCTTGGGTAGAGGAGGACCCTTGGAGGTATTGTTACAACTACTCCAAGCTCATTGAACTGGTCAGTATAGCCACAACATGGAAAGATTCTTTGCATGCAGCAACACTGTAGGAAACAACAAAAATAGCAACAATAAGCAACAAACCGATAGAGGTCAAGGGTAAGAGGAAGATTGTTGAGAACCTAGAGGCTAAGAAAATCTACAAGTTCAAAGAATATCTTATCATTGAGAAAGAATATTTGGTATGAAAGGAAAAGAGGAAACAACTCATAAAGTGGGCATAGCAAAGGAAGAAAGAATATCAAAGGTTAGGGAAAGCAGAAAGGAAATGAAAGGAAATAAAGAAGAAGTTGTAGGAAGAGCAAGAGCTGAGAAGGAGAGAGAGCGAAGAGAAGCAGAAATAGGAGGAAGAAGAAAGTCAAGGCACAATGATAGAAAAAAAAACACCCATACAGGTTGAGGAGTCATAACAGCCCACAACTAAAGAAGAGGGTGAGAAGGTGTAGGATTGAGAGCTTTCTCATCAGGTTGAGAAACTGATTGAAGTGATGGACACGGTGTTGGGAAAGGAGCCATAGGACTAGGACATTAACCTCATGCCGAGAGAACTCGAGTCTACCTCTCAGTGTCCACCTCCTCCAATATCAAAACCGGTCCCAAGCGAGTAAGGAGAGGTTGTTCTCCTTGATGATGATCCAGTGATGAATGTGTACAATCTATCATTTGATGAGTTGTAAAAGAATACTGTACATGTATGAAGAAAGCATTTCTTGGATGATCACGCAAAACCTGCATTCATGAAGGAAATGGTGATAACGTCAGATGTTAGAAATAATCCAGTTTCCATGACCAATGCTAATTTGGCTTATGGAGGAGCCATGAGCTCAAATTTCAAGTTCATATTAGCTAAGAATGAGTGGATGGAAAAGAACTTGCAGGCAGCCAGGTAATAGGCAGAACAATCCAGAGAGAAGAGCACAGGTTCTGTAATGACCGAGATGAGGAAAGTGATACTTGCTAAGGAATAAACACTTGAGACTACCATGCAGAAGCTCTATGATAGATTCATCATCGTGCATAAGGAAATTTTCCATTTGCATGGCTTATAGCAGTGGTGCAAAAGGTTTGTCCAAAATATCAGGGACATGCATGCTACCATGGCCCATGTGCAATAGTACAAAGGGTCCCCACTCTACTTTCCGAAGATGATGAAGCCGCAAGCATAGCTAGACAAAGCAAAGGTCCATATGTTGATCCATAACTATGAGAAACTCTTCCCGTTCCTCAACAACATACAGTCTTCGTATGCATGGTTGCATAAGAGTTTGGGTGTCATGGTAAGAACACACAGGATCCCATCAATCAGTTCCCTCACTGAAGCTAAGCACAAGAACCATGTCAATGCAGACATCGACATGGTACATGGAGCGGCTAACACGAGAGGTCACCAACAATGACTTGGAGTTGAGTGTGCAAAACATGAAGAAGTACATTGGTGGTCCTGTTATGGTCAAAACCATGTTGCACATGCTTTAGGATGAGTTGGACAAAGGTTCCAAGATCATATACCCAGAACATATGGAGGAAAGAGTTCGTTGTCAGAAAGACACCATCAAGGAGTTTGGCGATCATCGCATAGTACCAAACTTTGTGTCAGTACGTGACCGAGAAGCATCAAGTGGAGGTTTCTGAATTTTTATTTCCCCAAAATTTTGAGTCATAATTTTTTGTCTTGTTAGGCGATGAGCACCAGTATTGCAGCAAGAATGCTGCAACTCCTGGGGCTACCAAATTTACTTTATCAACCCAGGATTTGTACAAACTTGGAGGTGATAGTGTTGTATACACGAGTAGATGTGATAGGTTTGCTCTTTGTCACTATTAAGCTAGGGATAGACCACTTATGGTTTTTCAAACTAGACTTCTATTGGTTCAGAAGAAGCTTGATTACCAATGAGAAAAAAAAGGGAAGTTTGCACTAAATGAAATCTTGTCTACTGTAGTAAGGAAAATATTGAAATCAAATTCTAAACACACAATTCATCTAACTAAATACTAAGAGGCTTTGCTTCAAAATAATGGTAAGTTAAATTTGTGCAATCCTACTATCCTAGGAATGCAATTTGAAACATCCAAACATTCTACTGCTATGCATGTCAATGAACAAAATAACTCTTTTTTCCTTTTTGTCTTTTTTTGTGTGAAAATGTGAATGTTGACTTCTCTTGGTGGTGTGGCAGGTCGATTAGGGATGATGGTGAATCATTATATGTCTTGGGAAGCAAGTAGGGGTCTTCTCATTTCTTCCTAGGGGCTTTTTCCACAATTCAGCCTCAAAAAAGGCCACTACAAGTCAACCTACAGGATGTCCTAATTCTCCTACAAGATCCCCTGTATTCCTACAAGATACAGTCGAGAGAAAGACGATGGATTTGGAAGGTGATTTAAGCCTTAGAAAAGGTGAATGGTGGGTAAAATGAGGCAAGGGAGTGCTTATGACTCCTTCAGAGCTCAAAACAAAGTTGTGAGATGGTTGGATTTGCTCAACAAGCTTGAAGAAGTATTCTTATGGAATGATGAATTTCGTGAGGGATTTAGTGAAAGAAAGTGATAACCATGGATGGATGAGGTTAGGATGGGGTTGTTGGTCATGAAATCTCTCTTTACTACTGAAACTCCTACACTACATCAATCAATGACATTTTATCCATGAATCATGTTAAATAAGAAAGCATTTCAATTAACTAAGGAAAAACAGAAATTTATTATCTAGTTACCTATGCATGGGAAAACTTGTAGAATGATTTGAAACCTTTATGAAATCTAATGCAAGGTTGAAGACATCAGAAATGGCAACTAAATCCTAATCTTGCAAACTAGTAAAATGCTGGCCTAAGTAACAAAAAACCCTAAATTTCATGAGAAATCATAATTCTGTCTTTTTGGGGTTGCATAGGAGTTCTTTCCTTAAACCATGGTCCCTAAAGGATGGAGTGATGCCAGATCCACTCTCTTATAGCTTTTGGATATTCCTTTACCTTCCTAAGCTACTACTACAACAATGCACAAATGGAAGCAAACTAATCAAATCCACAACTGCTTGCAATGAAATCATGTTAAAGACAATTCAATCATTAATCTATGAAATCAACTAAGCATACAAATACAAGAAGAGGAACCTCTGTTGCTATGGTTTGGCCCTAACCCAAGAGCTTCATGCCTTTGGTTCAACTCAGTGCTTGATCAAGGAAATGCTCATTCTCATTATCAAATTATCAAATTACATAACAATGTCTTCCACAAGTCTTGAACTCGAAAAATGCTTAGGGCTTTTACATCAAAAATTTGAATCCTGATGAGGCTCTATGCCTCCTTATTTGTACAACTAAAGTATTCAATGACTTCCTTAAATATAGGGATGCTCGGCTCCCAAACTCAAGATGAATTAGCTCTTTAATTGTCATGGGCTCGGCTGCCTTTTGATCTTCATGGCTCGGTTGCTTGCAACTCCGAGCTAGTGTGATTTGATGGAGGAATATTCAAATGAGTGAGGAGTAAATGAGGAGGATCTATCTCCTACAATCTCTCCTTTTCTCATTCAAGTTTCTGCCCTTAATTAGACAAAATTTCCATGATTTTCTCTCAAAGTACCTGCAATCAATTCGCATTAGTCCACTAGGCATAATATCTCACTTTTACTCATCTCAGTAAGAAAAATATAATCAAAGTATGTAAGAAATTATGAGAAGAGTTGATTTAAATAAGCTAGGAGGTGTATTAAGTCCCACATAGTTACCCAATGATGAGGCTCATCATGACCCTGCTATTGAAAGTGTTTCTCATCCTCTGAGCAACTCAATCTATATCCATGTCTTTCATTGGTCTAATGGCCTCCCTAACATCCCATGCTTCTATTGTAGTTTCCTCTTCCTATGCATAGAATCATGCCTTCCTCTCTATATCCTCCCACTGATTTATTTCTTCCTCTTCCTTCCTTCCAACATTACTAGGAGTAGTGGTGGACTGAGTTTCAAGTCAATCCAATTGAATTTGAGTCTTTGGAGAGCTTGCTTGTACATGGGTGTTCTATTTAGTGTTTCTCTCATTCTTTGAGGAGAATGGTACTCTCTGATTTTCAGACTGTATGGAAAAGTGTTCCATCTCCTTTGGCAAGCTTGCATGCTATCATCCCCTAACAACTTGAACATGTCATCAAAGTGTGTGATTGCTTTCTCTTGGGTAGCAAGGTACCTACGTGAAAGTTTAGGGTCATTTGCAATCAGGTTGTGGGTGTTGATGACAACCATTGGATTTGATTGCTCAACTCTTATCATGAGGGGTTTCGTCTCCTCTCTTTCCATTACTTTCTTCGTCTCTGTAGCTCTTGCCTCCTCATGATTCATCCATGATGCCAAGGCCATCAATTGTAGGTCCCCCAATTTTCAATTAGGGTCCCACACATTCAGATATGTCAAGGCCAAGTTATGTAGGTAGAACTCAGACATTTGAGCTCTATCCTCCAAGGTGCTTTGATGACAACGATCAATGAATTTTTTGTAGTCTTGGAAGGGCATAGTGCCTCTCTGTTCTAAAGTCTTGATTTGGAACTATATCCATTGTTCCTTAAGATACGATGCATATGACTTTGTTGGCATCTTGCACTGGCTTTCCTCTAAGGATAGATTGGCCATGGATGCCAATTGACTTTCTCTTTCTTGTAGCTATCCCCTTAACCATGCATTCTCTGCTTCCAACTGAGATTTCATCATTGCCTCTTTGTCCCTTAGGCTGCTCAGTTCTCTACCCATTTCCTTTACTTTCTCCTCCATGTGGCCTATATCCTCCACTCCTTTAGACTTGGCGATTTGCATCCACCTATGCGTTCTTTGCCTTTATTTCTCTAGCTCAAAGAATAAGGGGATGGAAAATTTCTGTGGAATTACCCTACCCCATTCAATGAACATGTAGTAAGAGTCAAGGTTGGGTTGAGGACTAGGTTCCCTCAGTTCTAGATTCTCCTTCTTTGTTTCTTGTTGCATGATCCCTTCTTTGTCCAATTTCTAAGTTTCCTGTAGGTTTAGTAGAGTTTCCTCTAGGATGGCCTCTCCTTCCTATAGGTCCTTCTATGTCTCCTGTAGGAGACCTTTTCCTTTGGATGAGGAAGATCTAGTGACAGGCCTCCTAACATATGTTATGAAACCAAGTCACAAAAATATTGAAAAGAAATATGGACACCTTAGAAACAAGCCTCTTCGAGGTGGAAACCTCCTTTACATTACACAAATGAAAAATTCTTGGATGATACAAATGACAAGACCCCCTTTCTATATATAGGAGTCTAAGGGGTCATAATATAATCAGAGCCGACATAACAATAATAATGTAAGGGCACAATAATAACAATAGTGGGCTTCTATGTGGCACAATAATAACAATATGGGGACTACATGGGCACAACAATATAATAAGGGGGTTGTACTACTAACAATAAGCGGTTACACTAGTAGTATAGGGACCTAACATGCCCCTCTCTGTCAAAAAGAGTTGTCCTCAATGCTTGAGTAGTTCTTGATGCTTCTGTATAAAATTCTTGTCCTCCCATGTGGAATCTTCAGCGGGTAAGTTCTTCCACTTGATGAGATACTCTGAAATTGATTGATTTCGTAGCTGTCGGGTTTCTCTTTTTGTGACTGCTCCAGGTTCCAATATGATTTTTCCTTCGTCGTCAAGTTTTGGCGATATTGTTTGAACTGGGATCTTTTGCAACTTTTGAATGAGTGGCCACACTTCTTCGTCCTTCTTCCATTCATCCCTTGCTTCGTTTATCCAATCTGGTTGGATAATAGAAATAACACAAAAAAATGCTTCCACATCCTCATCCTTTCTTGAGAGTGCATTTGATACAACATTTTTCTTCCCTTTTTTGTAAATGGTTTGAAAGTCATAACCCAACATATTTGCGACCCTTTTTTTTGTTCTTCTAAAGATAATCTTCATTCTAAAAAGTATTTAAGACTATCATGATCCATTTTTACCTTGAAGTGTCTTCCCATTCGGTAAGGTCGCCATTTCTTAAGTGCATGTAGTATTTCTAACATTTCCTTCTCATAAATAGCTCTCTTGAGATGTAGCCGTAAAAATACCCAATCGCCTACATCAAAACTTCTTTCACTACAATGTTGATCTTCTTGTTGTTTCATTCGATTCTGCACCAGAGTGGCGTTATCGTTTAAAAGTTGGAGGACTTGTTGTTGATGCTCAATGTGATCTTTCACTGCTTGAATCTTTTTCTTCTTGATATTTCCTTCTATATTGAGAGCTTGAGGAGTGGTTATTTCTTCCAATGCATTACAAGATATGGTCGGATTCATTTCTTGATGCTCAATGTGATATTTCACTTCTTGAACATTTTTCTTCTTGATATGTCCTTCTATCTTGATAGTTTGAGGAGTGGTAATTCCAGCCAATGCATTACTAGATATGGCTAGATTCATTTCTTCTTTCTCAATGTGATCTTTCACTTCTTGAACCTTTTTCTTCTTGCTATATCCTTCTATCCTGAGAGTTTGAGGAGTGGAATTCTTGTCAATGCTTTGCAAGATATGGTTGGATTCATTCTTCTTTCTCTGGGGTTGTTTCGTGGTTTATATCCCATTATTTTGTTATTTCTTGATCCTTTTCTTCCTCCTCTTCATAATCTATGTAAAAGAATTTTTTCTTAGCACACTTATGACCTTTAGTGTATTTTCTATCACAATTGTAACAAAGGCCTTTTTCTCTTTTTTCTCCCAATTGTTGTGGACCTGTAGACCTTGTAGGTTGTGGAAGACTAGGAGGAAAAACACTTCCATAATTATAGTCGTGAGTGGTGGGATTCCTTGTTTCCATAATTTCGCTTTCAATTTTTCTTGCCAACGTGAATGCCTTCTCCAATGAATCAGGTTCCCAAAGATGAACCTCATGTTGAATGTTATCATTTAAAGTCCCTATGAAGACATTAATCATTTTCTTCTCTAGAATATCATTTACCCTTATATTCAATTTTTGAAAGTCCTCAATGTGCTCTGCCATTGAACCCTTTTGTTTGAGATTTATCAATTGGCTAAAGAAGGTGTTTCTCTTTGTATCCTCATAATGTGCCATCATTTCCTCCGTGAAAATTGACCACGTGACAAGTGGTTTACTAGAAAAAATCCCTTCATACCATAAAAATTGATTCGATTCTAAATATAAAGATCCAATATGTACCTTCTGTAATATTTGCACCTCATGTTTGTCAAAATATTTCTCCATCTGTAGTATCCAATTTACCAGATCCTTGCCATCAAACTTCCTCATAATGCATTTTCTTGATTTTGTGAGCTCAACCTTGAAATGACTGTAACTCTGTAATTCCAGATCTCCCAGTTCTGAAATTGTGACTTGCAATAGCCCTCTACATGCTATTTCCAATTCCACTGGATTGATCGAAATTGGATTCTCCAAGAAAGAGTTATGCACAATCTCCCAAGATGACTTGATTATATACCTTTTCATAAGAGCGAACTTGTATGAAGTTCCACGTGTCACTGTTTTGACCTTCAGATCTCAAAAAGATACACAGAAAACTACATTCCATCCTCTTTCTATAAATTCTTACGAAATTTCAATTAGATGCATAGAGAGACAACTATGACGATTTTACGCAGGTCATCTATTTGGGATGTAATTCAGGAGCCTGCAAAAACCCTAAATATCTTGGACTGTATCTTCGAAAATATAGCAAAAAAGATCTAAAATTCTAACCCAAGCTTCCCCATGACTTCAGATCAAATGGGTTTTAATTTCTAATTCTTCACCTTGGTAGATAACAAATTATAGTGAAAATTCCACAATGACCTATTTGAGATTGAAATTTGGAGCTTGCAAAATCCCTAACTTCCTCGGATCAAATCTCTGAAAATATAGCGAGTAAAGATCTGAAATTTAAACTCGAGGTTCAGAATGATCACGTCTCAAATGGGTTTGGCTTTTATCTTCTGAAAGTTTGCAGAAAAACAGTTATAGCGAAAATTCCATGAAGTCTTGTTTAGAGCAGCGAAACCCTAGAATCCAAAGCTATGATACCAAATGTTATGAAACCAACTCAAGAAAAGATAGAAAAGAAAGATCAATGCATTATAAACAAGCCTCTTCAAGAGGGAAACCTTCTTTACATTACACAAATGAACAATTCTTGGATGATACAAATGACAAGACCTCCTTTTTATATATAGGAGTCTAAGGTGTCATAATATAATTAGAGTCGACATAGAAATAATAATGTAAGGGCACAATAATAACAACAGTGGGCTTCTATGGGGCACAATAATATAATAAGGGGGTTGTACTAATAACAATAAGGGGTTACACTAGTAGTATAGGGACCTAACATGCCCCTCTCCTTCAAAAAGTGTTGTCCTCAATGCTTGAGTAGTTCTGGATGCTTCGGTATAAAATTATCATCCTTCCATGTGGAACCTTCAGTGGGTAAGTTCTTCCACTTGATGATATACTCCGAAATTGATTGATTTCGTAGTTGTTGACTTCTTGGTTCTATGAATGCTTCAAGTTCCAATATGATTTTTCCTTCCTTATCAAGTTCTGGCAATATTGTTGGAACTGGGATCTTCAGCAACTTTTGAATGAGTTCCCACCCTGCTTCACCATTCTTCCATTCATCCCTTGCTTTGTTTATCAAATTTGGTTTGATAATTATACCAACCTCTTGTAGGTTTTAACCCCGTACAAAAATTACCTGCATACGAATTCTAAAACACATAAAATAAACAATGCAAGAGCATAACACATAAAACACATATACACAGAGATTTTCCCCTGGATCCTAAAACCCGGACTACTAGCTTGATTTTTCATTATGTCCCTTTCAATTTTATAATATATATTTATACATGCCGAAGCATCCAATACCATGGACCAAAAACCATCGCGTCCAATACCATGGACCGAAAACCATCGCGTCCAAAAAACATGTGCGAATATCATGCACAAAACCATAGGTGGGTCTACCCAACCTAACATAGGGTTCAAAATCAAAATTTTCCAGGGCGCTACCCCAGACCCCATAAAGTGGGGTTACGGGTACCCCTCAAACCCCCTGTTAACTATGTGGAAAGAGTATAACACAACCGAAAATTCTCCCACTTGTTGTTTTATTTCCATAGGGGGCCACAGGATAGCATAGTCATTTTTCTAGCCCTGAGATGCCCATTTTTTCTCTACACCAGGATAACTTCTCAGAGCTCACAGATTTTGTCAATGCATCTGTAGTATTCTTCAAAGTGTCCACCTTTACTAGCATCACCTTTTTGTCTTCTATCATATCCCTCACAAAGTGATACTAAACATCAATGTTCTTTGTCTTTGAATGATAAGTAGGGTTCTTTGCCAAGAAAATTGCACTTTGGCTATCACAGTCTATCCTTATAGCTCCCTGTACTAACCCCATACTTGAACACAATCTCTGCAACCAAACTACTTCCTTGCTTGCAGGAGTGGCTGCCATGTATTTTGCCTCTGTAGTTGATAGTGCTACTACAGATTGTTTCTTACTCATCCAACTGACTACACCTCCAAATAGGTTAAACACATACCCACTTGTAGATCTTCTCTGATCCGAATCTCTAGCCCAGTCTGCATCAACAAAGCCATGAATATCCAAAATTCTTTCCAATCCTGATCTTCCTTGGTAGCACAAACCATAATCACTAGTGCCATGCAAATACATGAAAACCTGCTTCATTGTTGTCCAGTGCTCCTTCCCTGGTTTTGACATAAATATGCTCAACACTCCCACTGCATGTGCAATGTTTGGTCTAGTACAGACGATTTCATACCTCTGGCTACCGACTGCACTTGCAAATGCAACATGGGACATGTCCTCTTCCTCTTCTTGTGTCTTTGGACACTCTTCAATAGATAACCTCACACCTACGGGAATAGGAACCTTCATCGGTTTACTATCCTGCATATTAAAACTCTGTAGTATTGTCTCGACATACTTCCTCTGGTTTAACTAGAGATTCCTCTTTGCCTGATCTCTTTTAATTTCCATGCCCAAAATATAGTCTGCAGCACCAAGATCTTTCATGTCGAATTTGGAGGACAATTGGATCTTCAAATACTGGATAATTTCTTTGTCATTTCCAACCAGCAACATATCATCCACATACAAGACTAGATAAATAACACAGTCACCAATTAATTTAAAATACACACAGTGATCTGCTTTGCTTCTGGTGAAGCCAAGTCCCCATATAAATGTATCAAATTTTAGATACCACATCCTTGGTGATTGTTTTAACCCATACAGAGACTTCTTTAACTTCCATACCAGTTCTTTCTTACCCTTCATCACAAAGCCTTCAGGTTGCTTCATGTAGATTTCCTCTTCCATATCCCCATGAAGAAATGCTACCTTCACATCCATCTGGTCTACCTCAAAATCAAAAGCAGTAGCAACAAAAAAAAAGTAATCTAATAGAAGTTACCTTGGCAATAGGAGAAAAAATATCACCAAAATCAATTCCCGACTCCTAGGAATAACCTTTTGCTACCAACCGAGCTTTGTATTTCTCCACCTTTCCTTCTGCATTTGTCTTCTTCTTGAACACACATTTGCTTCCAATGGGTTTCCTTTCACCTGACAACTCCACCAGATCCCAAGCCTCATTTTTGTGCAAAGATGACATTTCATCAACCATGGCCTCTTTGTAGAGTTTTCCATCCTTCGAATCTACTGCTTCCTTCACAGTTATGGGATAGTCATCAGTAATATATAAAGAAAAATTTGAATAGAAAGCAGATGGACTATACCTTTATGGTTGCCTTCTTTCTTGAACTGATTTTCTCACACACAGAGTTTGTGGCTCTTCATCTTTTAATTCCTCCTCTGCTATAGAGTCTTATTCTTCCTCCTTAAGCTCAAACTCTATCTTCTCAGGTTCCTTTGGTTGGACTTCATGTTTAATTACATCTTTACCTCTCTAAACACCACATCTCGGCTATACACAACCTTCCGTGTGACTGGGTTCCAAAGCTTATAACCCTTTAAACCATCCTTATACCCAATAAAGATGCACTTTTCAGATTTACTATCCAACTTGGTTCATTTCTCCTTTGGAACATGTACATATGCATCACATCCAAATACCATCAGATGTGAAAGAGAGGGTTTCTTACTAGTCCATACCTCTTGTGGAATCTTATCCTCCAATGCTGATGAAGGTGACCTATTGACTAGGTAACATGCAGTATCCACTGACTCTGCCCAAAATTCCTGTCCTAACCTGGCACCACTTAGCATGCTTCTTGCCCTTTCCATCAACATCTTGTTCATTCTTTCTACAACTCCATTTTGCTGAGGTGTATATGGAGTAGTCTTCTACCGTGCTATACCACACTTCTTATAGAATTCTTCAAATTCCTTGCTGCAAAACTCTCCACCATTATTTGTCCTCAACAACTTTATCTTCTTCTCTGTCTGATTTTCCACAAGAGCCTTAAATTCTTTAAACTTGTCAAAGGCTTCAGGTTTCCTCTTAAGGAAATATATCCATGTACTCCTTGAGAAGTCATCTATAAATAATACATAGTACACAGACTTACCCAGTGATGGAACCTTCACAGGTCCAAACACATCACTGTGCACAAGTTCTAATATTTGTTTCGCCCTCTTACTACCAGAGGGGAAACTCACCCAATTTTGATTTCCATATACACAATTTTCACAGAAATCAAAATCCAGAGAGCTATTACGCATACCTTCTACCATACCTTTAACATGAAGTATTTGAAGGCCCTTATCTCCAATATCTCCAAGCCTTTGATGCCACAACATGGTCTTCTCTCCAGAGACCACTAGATTTTCTGCTCCACTTTCAGTAACCACAGAACTGTTGCACCCATCAATAATAGTGCTACCTTGTAGCTTGTATAGAGTACCAATTCAAGCTCCCCACATCAATACTAGTGCTCCCCAAACCATTTTGCAAATATCCTTCTTGAACACTATTTTTACACCTGCATCATCCAACTTGCTTACAAAAATCAGATTTTTGGCCAATACAGGAATATGCAGAACACCCGGAAGTGTTCTAATCCTTCCACCTTGCAATTTCAACTTTACTTTTCTATGACCAACGATTCTAGCCTTCCTATCATCCCCTAAGAAGACATCACCACCATCGTATTTATCATACTCACAGAACCACTCTCTGTGGGAAGTGAAGTGAAATGATGCACCTCAGTCAATCAACCATGCCTCATGATCTACATGTGTACTTGAAGAAGCCAAGTACACATCCCCACCTTCATCTGAGGTGGTTTTCGCCTCTGCAAAAGAAGCATCATCAGATCCATTTCCTTTGTCGGGAGCTTTAGATTTAGAGTCCCTTTTGTAGTGCCCTTCCTTTCCGCATTTCTAGCACACCACCTTTACAGGCTTTCCTGGATATTTAGATCTACCTCTAGATTTAGATCTCCCTCTCAATGACCTTTTTTTGCTTCCATTCTGGGACCGTACTCGTACAGACAAGGTATCAACATTCTAGCTCTCCATATTTTTCCATCTCATCTCCTCCGTCAGCAAGGATGAGACTATTTCATCAAACTGCAAGATAGTTGCATTACTACCTATTGCAATAACAAGACTATCCCACGAATCTGGTAGAGAACACAACAAACTGATGCACTTATCTTCATCTGAAATTTTAATATCAATAGATAATAACTGACCTACCACAGTATTAATTGTGTTCAGATGCTCTGTCATCGAGTCTCCATCTTTCATCCTCAAGTTATACATCTTTTTCTGTAGGAACAGTTTATTCACTAGAGACTTAGATTGGTACAAAGTCCCTAACTTGTCCCACAAAGCCTTCGCTGTAGCTTCCCTTGATACATTCAACAATACTGAATCTAAGACACAAAATCATATTGTGCTCTTTGCCTTCTGATCCAACTTCTTCCATTCTTCATTGGACACTCCCGTTGGTTTAGTATCAGGATCTACCATTATCCAATGATCTTTATCCACCAATAGATCCCCCATCTTGAGTTTCCACAACTCAAAACTCTAACCATTAAATTTATCGATCTCTATCTTTCCACTACTCGCCATCTTCTTTCACCACGAGAATCGATCTCATAGATTTCCCACTGAACAGGGTCTACCACAGGCCTGAGTGAAACCCCTCAGCAACAAAGGCTTCCCCTTGAAGCCAAAACAGCTCTGATACCAAATGTAGGTTTTAACCCCGTATAGAAATTACCTACATACGAATTCTAAAATGCATAAAATAAACAATGCGAGAGCATAACATATAAAACACATATACACAGAGATTTTCCCCTGGATTCTAAAACCGGGACTATTGGCTAGATTTTTCATTATGTTCCTTTCAATGTTATAATACATATTTATACATGCCAAAGCATCCAATACCATGGACCGAAAACCATTGCATCCAAAAAAAATGTGCGAAAATCATGCAAAAAACCATATGTGGGTCCGCCCAACCTAACATAAGGTTCAAAATCAAAAATTTTCTGGGGCGCTGCTCTGGACCCCATAAAGTAGGGTTATGAGTACCCCTTAGACCCCCTGTTAACTATGCAGAAAGAATATAACACAAACCAACACCTCTACCATTTCTGTAACCATATGTTCAATTTCATTACTTTGGGCATATGGATATCTATAAGGCCTGATGTTTGGAGGAACATTTCCTGGAATAAAACGAATGGCATGATCATGATCATAGATACATGGGATACCTTTGGAAGTCTCAAATACCTTGGAATGATTGTCCAAGAATTTTGGATATCTGAAGAAATAGATGATTTCGATGTGGGAACCATTAGCAAACATAATTGTGCAATTACGCCTCGTTGTTCTTTCCTTATAAGCTTTGTCATTCTGTTAGTGTTGATTATCTTTCCTAGTTTCCCTATGATACCCCTTAATTCAACTTCCTTTCCATCCGAAGAAAATTTCATGAAAATTTCTTGAAAATTAAAAGCTATTGTACCCAAGGATTGTAGCCATTGGACTCCTAGTACAACATCAACACCACCCATTGGAGTGGAAAGCATTGGGCTATTCAATACATATTCTCCCGTGGGTAGCTTGATATTATGGCACCTTCCAGAGAAATTTATGGTTCCTCCACTTACAACTGTCACTTGACACTCTGGTACTGGATTTAGGAAGTAATTCAATTCCTTGGCTATCTTACAATGAATAAAATTATGGGTACTACCCGTGATCTGAAAATCACTCATGAGTGACCTCAATTAATTAATTAATTAATGAATGTATTACAGACTCATGTTATGGTGTGTGCCTATGTTATTTTAGGCAACGGATCGATCAGATTGCAAAATACATAGACATTGGAAAATGGAAAACAATAAGGAAAACCCAGAAAGCAAATGCAAGAACACAACAATTAACAAGGAGTTCACCCTATTCTCAAGGGCTACATCTCTGGTCCAGATTTCAGTGGTGGCCTTCTTTTATTGTGTCTTTAAAGCAGAGATTTACAATGAGGAGCTCAATTTGAGTCTCCTAAAATAAATAATGTTTGGTAGGGTGGTTCTTGGATCCCCCAAGCCACTAGAGTGCACAGAGTCTTTTCCTTACCAAATCTTGACCTCTCTGGTCTTTCATGGGAGAAGCCCAATGTGCTACTCAATTCCGACAGATCCTCACAGGGATTTCTTGAACATCTCAAGCTTTCTGTCTACTCGATGCTGCCTAAGGTCAGCTCGGCTCTCTATTTTCTGCTTCTTGCTTAACTGTCTTTTCTTTGCTCTCACCCTCTCTGTCTTCGTTCTCTTCTCTATTTTGTTCTCTGTCTATTCATGGCTTAAAGCCAATTTGTCTTTGACTGTTCACTTCCTCTTCCACCCCTTCAGTTCGCTTGCTGCTGTTCACTTAGAGTTCCATGCCTCTACGTCATTGCCATCATCCACAGGGAAGTGGCCGCTTGTCCTATCACGAACTGCGCTAGCTCTTCCTCGATGGTTCGGTATTTTTGGTTACATTGTGCAATGACTCATCCACCAACTCAGTGGTCAAATCATACCTCAAACTTTTATGTGTCGCTGCTCCATTCCCTTGTCAAATCCGGTTCCTCCATTGGGCGCAATCTCCGCCGTCAGATCTGGAGCCCCCATATCCTACGATGTTCACTCATTTCATGCGGTTAACTTGCTAGACCATTAGCGCGCGATGAGAGGTAGTTTTCTCTCTCATCCACCGAACACGCATTGTGCTCTGAATGGAATCACTCGTTTTCTACCAAATCTACTTACCACCCAAGGATGCCTCTGATATACCGCCAATTTTGGAGTGTGGGACCCGCCTTTCGCCTTAGTGCTTTCCCCACTGTTTCCCAGCTTCCCATGTGACCGAGCACTTTGAGGATTTTCCTTCTCGAGGGGTTTTGCCTAGTGATGCGCTAATCGCACATCAGAAATAGCCTCTATTTCCTGATCCTAGCTTCCCAGTTGCCAGTTTTGCCTTCTGTGTGGTCTCCATGGGCCTCAGTCAGCGTGCTTTGACCGAGGTCCTCATCGTTTCTTGCTGGCTACAAACTGCCACTCTCAAGAGGTCTTCCTGATCGCTCTGTGTTCATAAATTCGAAGTCTATCTTGTTTTGATACAGTCATGGCACTTTTATAATCTTCATGGATCCAATTCGGATCACGGCCTTCCCACTGAAAATGCTTTTGGACCGCCAAAAGTTGGTCTTCAAGCATCGACTAAGTGACGGTACAATTGTCTGACTTGTCCAATCTCTATCCACTTTTCACTGCTTGGCTTTGAACCCTTGAGCCCAATTCTGAGGTACTCAACATCTCCCCTGCGTGTCGTCCTCACCTTCCTGTCCAAAACTGTGTCTTCTTACAATTCATTAACATATTCAGGTAGTAGGTCATCAATAGAAGGCAAATGACTCTGCTCTTTGGGATCCTCAATAGTAAAGGTTCAACAGCCTCAAGCAATCTGCATTCATGACTGAGTAGATGTGCATGTAAGCTGGTAGACCAAGGTGAACAACATTCTCACCAATCTTGTCAAGTATCTTGAAAGGTCCATACCTAAAAGGCTTTAACTTTTTACCTTCACCTTGCATCCTATCCTTGCTTATGTATAGCCAGACTTGGTCACCAACTTGGAAACTATGCTCCATCCGATGCTTATCATGCCTTGCCTTGTATTTGGCTTGGCTCTTTTCTAGATATTCTTGTACTACCTGGTGGATCTCTTGGATTTGTTCAATGAACCTAGTTTCCCTATCCACATCACTGTGTCCCTCAACTGTGGTGCCTTTACCAAAGACAAAATCCAAAGGAGACCTTGGTGTGAAACCAAAACTGGTCTCAAAAGGAGATCTCTGTGTAGAAGAATGTTTTGCTCTGTTGTAAGCATACTGTGCATAACACAAATGTCATCCCAAAGCTTAGGATGTTTGCTGCAATATCCTCTGAGTAACTAGATCACTGTCCTGTTAATTACTTTTGTTTGGCCATCAGTTTGTGGATGAAAACCTGTGCTTTTCTTTACTTTGGTGTCCATCAGTTCCCATAGACTTGACCAAAACTTCCCCACACATCGGGTGTCTCGATCAGATACAATGGAAGTGGGTAATCCAAAATGAACCCATACATGTTCAAAGAATAGTTTTGCAGTTTGTTCAGTTGTAATCTGTTTATTACAACGTATCAAAATACACATTTTACTAAACCTATCCACAACAACATATAGATAATCATGACCTTTCCTAGATTTAGGCAGTCCTCCAACAAAATCCATGGAAACACTTTCCCAAGGGTGAGAAGGAACCGGTAATGGAGTGTACAAGCCTAGTTTTCTATTGCTGGTCTTGCTTTTAGCACACATAGTACACCCTCTTACATATCTAGAAACTATCTCGTTCATTTTTGGCCAATATCAAAATCTTTGCAGCTGTGCAGCTATTTTTCTTACCCCAAAGTGACCTGATATTAGAGAAGTGTGTGCTTCTCGAATTATCTTTACTCTTTCAGTTTGTGGAATGCATAACTTCCCACAATGATATAAGAGTCGGTCCTTTACATGGTAATCCAATTCCTCTACTCGTTTGCCTTGACTTAAAGTTGCATATACATCTTTAAAGTCTATATCTTGAGCATATTGTTCAATGTAGCTCTCATGTAACATAGAATTATGCTTAAGTATAGTAGATGCATTTATAATGGGTCTAGATAACATATCTGCAACTTTATTGTGTATGCCCTTTTTATATCTGATGACTAAATGAAACTATTGTAGAAAACCCATCCATCTATAGTGTCTTGATCGCTGCAACTTAGTTTGGGAGTGTAGATATTGAAGTGGTTGATGATTAGTATGTATTACTATCTCTTTGCCCATTAAGTAATGTTTCCACTTTTTCACACTCTGTACTAATGCATACAATTCTTTATCATATGTAGCATAGTTAACCACTACAGAATTAAATGTCTTAGAATGATAACATGTGGGTTTACTGTGCTGTGTTAACATTGATCCCATGGCATAGTCACTGGCATCTGATTGGATCTCAAATGGTCTTTGAAGATCAGGTAGTGCTAGTACAGGTGCTGTACTAATCTTTTCTTTCAAGGTTTTGAAGGCTTTCTGTTGTTTGCCTCCCCACTGAAACACCTTGTTCAACCCTATTAAAGCATGTAAGGGAGCTGCAATTAAGGAAAAGTTAGAAAGGAACTTCCTCCAATATTGTGCTACTCCTAAGAAGCTTCTAACTTCTGTAGTAGATTTGGGTTTAGGCCAGTTCACAATGGCTGCCACTTTAGAGGGATCTATCTTCAATTCACCACCCCCTACTATGTGTCCCAAATAATTCAAAGATGTTTTGCCAAGTTCACATTTTGAGAGTTTAACATAAAGTTTTTCTCTTTTAAAAACATTTAATTTCTACTTAACATGCTTTAAATGTTCTTCCCATGTTTTGTTAAATATCAGAATGTCATCCAGATACACAATAACAAAATCATTAAGAAAAGGTCTGAGTACATCATTCATTAATCTCATGAAAATAGCAGGAGCATTAGTTAAGCCAAAAGGCATAACCAACCACTCATACAATCCCTGCTTTGTTTTGAAAGTAGTCTTCCATGCATCTTGTTCTGCAACTCTGACCTGATGGTATCCACTGTGCAAGTTTAACTTGGAGAAATAAACAGCTTCCTTCAATTGATCTAAAAGATCATCTATGCGAGGAAGGGGATAACGATTTTTTATCCTTATCTTATTTAGTGCACATTCTCCACAAGCCATATTTCCTTCTCACCAAAACGATTGGTGACGCACATGGTGATGTGCTAGGTCTAATGAACCCTTTCTCGAGCAACTCCTGCACCTGCTTCTTGATTTCAGCATTCTCTAAAGCAGACATCCTGTACATTCCAATGTTAGGCAATGGAGAATCTTGCTACAAAATAATATCATGTACTATTTCCCTCTTGGGTGCAGACCTTTAGGTTCTTGAAACAAGATATGATACTCTGAAACAACCTTTTCTAAATCAACTTGCTATCTAGCATTACAGCCCTCAAATACATTGGTTTTATCAAGTTTCTTTTCCTTTACAACCATCAGTAAGAATTGTTTGCATGAATTTATCATTCTTTTCATCTGCCTTGAGTTTATGAGAGTATAATTATTCTTGAGCTTATGAGCTCTTAAAAAGTATTCGATTCCATCTTTAACAAGTAGATACTTGTTCTCAGCTCTATAGAAAATAGCTTTTCTATCATACAAGTAAGGACTTCCTAAAACAATTCCACATATATCCAATGCAATTATGTCTAACTCAACCTCATCTACAAATGTTGACCCAAAAGAAAACTTGAGTTTGCACTATCTAGTCACTTGTAGTTGTGCTTTATCATTCAACCATCCTAATGGGTATGGTTTCTTGTGAGGTGTAGTTACTAATCCCAACTTCTTTACAATTTCTTCAGAAATTAAATTTACTTGTGAGCCACTATTAAACAAAGTATCAATCTTTTGATGTTTGGAAATGACTCGAGTATGGAAAAGCTCATGTCTTTTTCTCTCATTTTCTTCATCAATAATAGATTGTGTAGAATTACTAGTAGATGCTTCAGAATTCTTACCTTTTATACCTATGGCTGTAACATTTGTTTCATCTCCTAAGTCTAACCCCAAATCTTTCTGAATAGCTGCAGCAGTCTTCTTCTTCTTGCCTTCAAACTTCTTAGGTCTCCGCTCTAGATGTAGAATCCAACAGTGCTCATCATCACGCCCATCCTTTTTACAGTGAGTGCATGAAGCTTTTCTTTTCTGTGCAGTGTTAGCCTTCCTTGCTTTCCATTTCTACTTTCTTTTCTCTTTATTCTTGCTTCCAGTGGGTTGGGATGATCCCCCAACTTCTGGACTTCCATTCTTTCCTCTAGCTTCTAGACGAGTAGCTTGTACAGATACCTCATCTATACTAGTGGGATCAAAAATTAGGATAGTGTGCCTCATGTAGCTATGTAGACCACCAATGTACTTCAATAGAGTCTCAGGTGAGTCTAATGAGATTCCTAGAATCAATGCTCTCTTTCTAAATTCTTGAGTGTACCCTTGCACACTTTTCCCTTTCAACTGTCGAAGATTTTTCCAACTCATCATGGCTTGCTACATGTAAGCCAATGGATAGAACTACTTTTTGATTGCAAAAACAAATTCACTCCAGACAGAGATAGTCTTACCATGTCTTTTCATGTCAGCTTGGGTCCTGCCTTCCCACCAAACCAAGGTAGTGCCTCCAAGGCATAGGCTTGCCAGCTAAATATTTCTCTTGTCAGAATCGATACTCTGCACCCTACAATAAACATCAATTTGTCTAATCTAATTGTCCAAATTTTCTGCATTCAACTCTCCATCATATATAGGTAAATCAAATTTAACATCTAGTTTGATCAAAGATGGTTTCTTTTTGTGTTCAGGGCTATTAGGAGGTGTGAGAAAGCTTTCCTCTTTCCCTTTTCCTTTTGAGTGGTCATGGAAGTGAGACTCATCTTCTCCTTTGTCTTGTTTAGAGCTTGATGAATCTTCATCCTTATGTTTTCTAAAGTCCTTATACATTTCTTCTACCATGGACTTTATGGCTAGGAAAATATCTATGAATTGAGGGTCTGGTCCCATAGAACCTTCCTCTGACATTGTCTTCCGAGGATAGACTCTCCCAATTTGAGGATTAGTTTCGACCAACTCTCCTTCTCCTAATTTGAGCTTTGATCTAGTTAGCATTCAACAGCTAAACCAACACAAGCTTGTCTAACCTTAACAGCCTAAAGCTCTGATACAACTTGATCTGAAACCACTCGTGAGTGACCTTAGTTAATTAATAAATTAATGAATGTATTATAGACTCATGTGCTAGTGTGTGTCTATGTTATTTTAGGCAATGGATCGATCAGATTGCAAAATACACAGACACTGGAAAATGGAAAACAGTAAGGAAAACATAGTAAGAAAATGCAAGAACACAACAATTAATAAGGAGTTCACCCTATTCTCCAGGGCTACATCTTCGGTCCAACTTTTAGTGGTGGCCTTATTTTATTGTGTCTTTAAAGTAGATATTTACAATGAGGAGCTCAATTTGAGTGTCTTGAAACAGATAATGTTTGGTAGGGTGGTTCTTGGATCCCCCGAGCCACTAGAGTGCACAGACTCTTTTCCTTACCAAATCTTGACCTCTCTGGTCCTTAATGGGAAAAACCCAATGTGGTACTCAATTCTCAATAGATCCTCATAGGGATTGGTTGAACCTCTCAATCTTTATGTCTGCTCGATGCTGCCTAAGGTCAGCTCAGCTCTCTGTTTTCTGCTTCTTGCTTGACTGTCTTTTCTTTGCTCTCACACTCTCTGTCTTCATTCTCTTCTCTGTTCTGTTATTTGTATGTTCATGGCTTAAAGCCAATTTGTCTTTGATTGTTCGCTTCCTCTTCCGCCCCTTTGGTTTGCCTGCTGTTGTTCACTTGGAGTTCCCTGCCTCTGCATCATCGCCATCGTCCACAGGGAAGTGGCCACTTGTCCTCTCACGAACTACGCTAGCTCTTCCTTAACGGTTCAGTATTTTTGGTTACGTTTTGGAACAACTAATCTACCAACTCAGTAGTCAAATCAGATCTCAAATGTTTATGTGCTGTGGCTCAATTCCCCTGTCAAATCTAGTTCCTCCATCGGGCGCAATCTTTGCCGTCAGATCTGGAGCCCCCAAATCTTATGGTGTTTGCTCATTTCGCACGGTTGACTTGCTCGACTGTTAGCGCATGATGAGAGGTGGTTTTCTCTATCATCCATCGGACACGCGTCGTGCGTTGAATGGAATCGCTCGTTTTCTGCCAAATCCGCTTACCGCCAAAGGATGCCTCCGATATACCACCAGTTTTGGACTGCGGGACCCTCCTTTCACCTTAGCGCTTTCCCCATGGTTTCTCGGCTTCCCATGCGACCGAGCACTTCGGGGCTTTTCCTTCTCGAGGGGTTTTTCCTAGCAATTGCACATTAGAAATGGCCTCCTCTTCCTGATCCGAGCTTCCTAGTTGCTAGTTTTGCCTTCTGCGTAGTCTCCATGGGCCTCGGTCAGCGCGCTTTGACCGAGGTCCTCGTCATTCCTTGCTGGCTGCAAACTGCCATAGTCTAGAAGTCTTTATGATTGCTTTATGTTCATAAATTCGAAGTCTATCCTGTTTTGATACAGTCATGGCACTTTGATAATATTCATGGATCCAATTCAAATCAACTCGAATCAATCAACATCATTACCCTTTTCTTCTTGATATCTCCTTCTATATTTATAGTTTGAGGAGTGGTAATTCCAATGAATGCATTACAAGATATGGTCATATTCATTTCTTCTTTCTCCAGGTTGGTTCTTGGTGAGTATCCTTTTCTTTTTTATGTTTCTTAATACTTTTCTTACTCATATTTCACTGCTTAAACCTTCTTCTTCTTGATGTGTCCTTCTATCTTGAGAGTTTTAAGAGTGGTAATTCATGCCATTACAGTACAAGATATGGTCGGATTCATTTTTTCTTTCTCTAGGGTTGGTTCCCAGTGTATATCCTCTTCTTTTGATGTTTCTTGATCCTTTTCCTCATTAGGAGGCCTTACTTGTACCAGATTTTTCCCACCTTCCTTCAAACCTTCCATGTCTTTCTTCAAATCTTCCATACCTTTCTTCCAATATGCTTTCATACCATCAATATCAACTTCCATGACATAGATAAAACTATTTATCTTTTGCTTCTCTAGAATATCATTTAACCTTATATTCAATTTTTCAAAGTCCTGAATGTGTTCTGCCATTGAACCCTTTTGTTTGAGATTTATCAATTGGCTAAAGAAGGTGTTTCTCTTTGTATCCTCATAATGTGGTATCATTTCCTCCATGAAAATTGACCATGTGATAAGTGGTTTATGAGAACAAAGCCCTTTATACCATAAAAATTGATTCAGTTCTAAATAATTAGATGCAATATGTACCTTTTGTAACAGTGGTACACCATGTAGATCAAAATATTTCTCCATCTGTAGTATCCAATTTACCAGATCCTTGCCATCAAACTTCCTCATCTTGTTTTTTCTTGATTTTAGGAGATCGATCTTGAAACGATTGTAACTTTGTAATTTTGGATCTTCAAGTTTTGAAATTTCAGCCTGTAATATCCCTCTCAGCTCTCTTTATAACTACGCAAGTCTGATCACGATTGGATTCCCAAAGAAATATTTATTCTCAATCTCTTTCAATGACATAATTGTAGACTAGTTCAGTAGAGTGAACTTGTACGATGTGCCACATGCCACGGTTTCAACCTTAGGTTCTAAAAATTATACCCAAAGAAAATATAGTCTTCCCTCTTTCTATAAATTCTTACAAAATTTCAATCTAATGCTCAAAGAGAAAGTTATGATGATTTTCCCAAGGTCACCTATTTAGGATGTAATTCAGGAGTCTGTAAAAACCCTAAATTCCTCAGATTATATATCCAAAAATATTGCAAGACAAGATCTAAAATTCGGTCCCGAGGTTCAGAATGATTTCTTCTTAAATGGGGTTTTTTTTTTAGCTTCTGAAACTTCGTAGATAAAATGTTATAGTGAGAATTCCACGATGACCTGTTTTAGATGAAATTCGGAGCTTGCAAAATCCCTAACTTCCTTAGATCATATGTCCAAAAATATAGCAAGAAAAGATCTGAAATTCCAAACCAAGATTCAATGTGATTTCGTCTCAAATGAGTTTTTGTTTTAGCTTCTGAGACATCACAGAAAAAGGTATAATGAAAATTCCATGATGACCTATTTGGAGCAGCGAAACCCTAAAATTCAAAGCTGTGATACGAAATGTTATGAAACGAGCTCACAAAAAGATAGAAAAGATAGATCAACGTCTTAGAAATAAGCCTCTTTGAGGGGGCAACCTCCTTTACCTTAAACGAATGAACAATTCTTGGATGATACAAGTGACAAGACCTCCTTTCTATATATAGGAGTCTAAGGGGTCATAATATAATCAGAGCCGACATAACAATAATAATGTAAGGGCACAATAACAACAATAGTGGGCTTCTATGGGGCACAATAATATAATAAGGGGGTTGTACTAATAACAATAGGGGGTTACACTAGTAGTATAGGGACCTAATAAGGGTTGCCCTAGGCCATATCATAGAGCATCAAATCTACCAGGGGTGGTAAATGGTGCTATAACAACAGTTTTACTCTTTTCTTCTCTGTGGACATTTTTAAACTCGAAGCATGTTAGTCTTCACTGTTATATCTTTCTTGTTTTCTAGTTTACACACTTACCTTTCTTGTAAATCACACCTTCACCAACATGGGTCAACCAATGCACCGATGGATGCATTGGAAATATCACTTTACATGAGCCAATCCATGTACTGTTTAGTTTAGGAGTAGGAGTAGTGTATGTTTTCTTGTTTTTGTTGGTTTGCATGCATTCTTTGTTTACTTTGCTTGCATTGCTTGTTTGTCTTCTTTTCTTTCTTTCTTCACTTTCATTTACTTTTGTCCTTTGCTTTCTTATTGCTTTCTTATTTTAAACCCATAGATTGAGTGTTGGATGAAACCGTGTGTGGCTCTCGAGACAAGCAAGGGGAAGCACAAGAGGACTTGTATAGATATCAACACTTGGTTATTTTTTGTCCTCTCTCTTTATGAAGAGCTTCTTGTCTTCAACTGATGATACCCTGACAAAAAATACATTATGTTCAGAGTGAATGTTGGTGAAAACACAATGCTTGCACTTTAACTAGCACCGCCTACTCTAATCGGTCATGTTAGGTTAACCCTAGTCAAATTAGTTAAGTAGAGTAAGATGAGAGGGAAAAACTTAACAAGTATTGTCAAAGGTATATATAATATACTTCTCTGAAGGGACAACCTCTTCTTCTCTCAATAAGGCAAGATCCCTCTTTTGGCTCTGAAATAAATAAGTGCCTATGCACAATTATTTGAAAAATGAAAAAATAAATAAGGTGAAAGAAGAGAAAGGCTTCTTACATAGAGAGGTGGTGCAAGTAACTCCGCTAAGGTACTGGCCAGGCTAACTAACATTGGAGCAATGCTTGGGTTCCTGTGTGACTCCACCGGGATACTCTCTAGGCGTGCTGGGAGCGGAGCAACACCAGATATTAAACTAAGACTCTGACATCTATATTACTTGTGCACCAATATACCCCTCATCCCCAATCGAAACAAATTATTTGAATTGGCTTGGTATGTGTGCTAACTGATTAAGAGAATGGTAGGGGCTATATCTTCAACTCAAGCATAGTGTCGAAGCCATGACAATCAAAGAACTGAACAATACTTCTGGAGCAGTTAGACTCGCTTTTCACGAACAAGGTCCATACATAGAGCTGGAGTTATACCAGTGTGTCACTAATGTTGTAGTGGCAAAAACTACCCTCCAAAATTTTCCCTCTGTTTCATTTTGGAGTCGAAATCATAGCAGTTATCCTGCACTAATTAGGTACTTGTGTTTATTTGATTTTATCTGTCGCTTAGGAGCTTATGTTCACTTGTTCCATCAACTAACGACAAGATGACCCAGAAGTTGGTTCGCACCCGACCATTGGGCTATGAGGAAAAACTACACAATCCTAGAGGGAATTCTATGTTCCCGTTAGAAATTGTATAGAGTAGCCCAAGAGCTTCCTTGCACTCAAAAATTGCGCAGAGCAGGCGAGTCCTTGCTCTGGAAAATTCTGTAGAGAAGGCCAACCAACACTGCTCTCCAGAATTACACAAAGCAAGCGAGCAAACACTCCTCTCCAGAAATACACAAAGTAGGCCAACAATAGTGCTCTAGAAAATTGCACAGAATTGGCCAGCCAACCAGGGCCACTCAACCCAGAAACAGCATAGAAGATTTTCGCTCAGTGAATGCCCATTACATGTGTCGGTAGATTGCCCGGTTCCCTCCACAACTGTGCAATCCTTCCCTGCATGCTGGGTAGATTTTCCCAAAAAGGAAAAGAGAAAAAAGAAAAAAAGCATCCCTAGATTTTAGGGATCTATTTTTAGCTACAAGAGTTACATGCAAATTCAATTTTAGAAGCTTCCCACCAAGTGTCACATTTTCCTAGATTTGTGGCATGCTCTTCATAAACCCTAAGTTCACTAAATATATTTAAATGAAACCTCAAAGCTCATTCTTCACATTCGATCTTGGAGCTCTGACTTTCTTGAGGCATCTAGGAACCTTCGGCATAGGCGGCACAACTTTTCTAGGTAAGTTTTCTTTTTCATGTATTTTTCCGCTTTTTATATCGCTTTTTATTTCTCAGCTTGTATGATTATTTTTTTCCTTATTTTAATGAATCAATGTTGGTGTTTTAATTTATTTCAACTTGTAGAAGTGTTGTTTCAAGTTTCACATTGCATTTCCTTAGTGTCGCATGCATAACATTATTTTTACACTAATAGTCATCGTTGCAGAGACTCTCTTCATGAGATTTTTGGTGCTATCATTTGACTGATATATGAACTTACCTTAACTTCATGCAATTATATTTCACTCATATCTACACCATCTTTTCACACACATTCATTCCTTCACATTTTTCGATTGCCATTAGGAAGATCTAGGTTGTCTTGGTCGAGGTCATGTTTCTCCCAGCATGTACTCCACATTCCTGGTAGTCGAGGGTCTCCCTTACCTCCAAGAATTGCATAGAGGATGCCCACACTAGCTCCCAACTGTGCTCTACAAAATCCTAGGAGGCACTGCCCCTATCGTGCCCACTGGAACTGCACAATGCGCAGTTCCAGCCAATAATCCAACCTCACTGATCTACGCATTATGCAATTTCAATCAGCAGTGAGCCTCTATGGAGTGTGCATTGCATAGTTCCAGTTAGTAGAGAACCTCACAGGCAGGTGAGACTACACAATGTGTAGTTCTAGCTGACAATAGCCCAGCCTTCCAGAGTCAATTCCGCGCGATCTTTTCTAGTAGCCACCCGTCTTTTTCTTGATTGATTCTCAAGTTTCTTTATGTGTTTTAGGTGAAATTGTATTATAGTGAGTGTCTTCTCTATCTCTAGCTACCACATGTTTTTGAGTAGCTTCTCAGTAGTACAGGTGTCATGGCCTCCAAGAGAACTACATTAAAAGATACAGTCGAAAGTATTACTAGATACGTGGTTGAGTAGGGGTCTATGAGCTTTCTTGTGTACACAGACACACACCTGTTCATTGTGAAAGATATCAAGATCACATGGCAAGACATCAACATTATTTTTGCAGGCAACTTTTAGGAGAATCTGGAGGACCGACAAATCTATGTGAACATGCATAAGTCAAGATTCTACAAGGTTGCATGCAGGTATCCCACCTTCCCATGCGCAGATGTGATCCACTGGATTATCTCACACACTGATCCTCAGACGATGATACTGAGCAGTGTCAGTGGAGTAGATATTTCTTCGTTCAGGATGAAAGATTATCAATGGATGTACCATTTTCCGCAGCATGTGAATAGGATAGATGCACCATTATACACTCCCAACAAAAGTGTGAACACAAGAGACATCTTTAAGTGTTGGGTAAGGGAGCAATCAAAGCTTATGACATCACCCAACCAGATGTACAAGACGAAGACACTCAGCAATGATTACCAATTCTTGGTCATCTTCGCATGCTGAATGCATGGCCAAGGAAGTATGAATATCTTCCCGCATAGTTGGGTTACTATGTTGGATCAGGTGGCAAGTGAAGGAAAACCATTCAACTGGTCTAACATGTTAGCTCTCCAGCTGATAGTGGATGTACCTAATGCCCAGATTCCTCCTAAGGATCCGCAAGAAAGATTATTCATGTCAAACTACTTTCTCAATACGATCTGTACCCATCAACATTTTCCTGGCATGGGTTGGGCATGGACACCTTCAGAGAATGCTATGAATGTATATTGCAAGTTGATCTCAGAATGAAACTATAGACTATCTGACCACTTCATTGCCCCTCTGTACACAATGATATTGAACAAGATCCACCTTGCATGTCCCACACAAAAATGGAGGCGTTGTTGAACATTTCATATTTGTACACCTCACCCGATGGAACATTCATCAGGATGTACATTGCAGAGAAAGCTATGCATGTGTTTCGAAGTTTTCCACGGATAAGCTAGTCATGCAGGAGGTTGCATACCACATCTCGACAGTTTATCAACTGGATTTCACAGGAAGAAGAAGGCATCATGTCATATGATTCCTTTGTGAATTAGGTTGTATGTGATCCAAAGTTTGAAAGAAGAAGATGTTGAGGTCTAGGAATTCAAGAAGTTTAAGTTTGACACCAAGATTTTCAATCTGTACAATCTACATGGCTTATGTACAGACCACTGTGTAAGAATTTACTATTCTTGGATCCATGGAGCATGTCATTGGCTAGAGGAAACCATGGAGATATTTTTATACTTCCTCGAGGCTCAATGAACCAATCAACATGGTAGTAGAGTGGCTAGAAGCACTCAAGGCGACATCACAATAGGGAGCAACAACGATAGTAGCAACAAGCAGAAAACCTGCGCAAGACAAAGGCAAGAGGAATATTGTCAAAAACACAGAGACGAAGCAAAGCTACAAGTTTAAGGAAGACCCATTTGTGGAAAGAGTAGCTTTAGAGGTAGATGAAAAGAGGTGACATCACGACAGGAGAGTAGCGTAGAAAAAGAGGTAGAAGAAAATATTGGAAGAAGCAGAGAGGAAGTTACAAGAAGTAGAGAAGAAGCTCAAAGATGAGCAAGAGATGTGTAGAAGAGAGAAGGAAGCGCAATAGGAACAAGAGGAAGTGAAATATGCATAGACAGTGCAAACTGTGCCAATACAGGTTGAAGGCTCAGAACCAACAGCTGATGAGGAACAGGGTGAGTAGCTACAATAACTTGAACTTGCTTTGCAGGTTGAACCAATAGTAGAACAAATAGACATAGAGATGGAGTAGCTAGAATAGGATCAGGACATTGACCGCATGTTGAAAGCAACCAAGGTCACCCCACAGACTTCACTAGCTCCATTAGTAGAGAAAGTCCCAAGTGAGAAAGGGGATACTGTTCTCCTTGAGGATAATCCAAGAACAAATGTGTACAACATAGCATGTGATGAGTCACATCACATAGTTTTACAAGCACGTAGAGCCCACACCCTCGATGAGCATGCGTCACCAACGCACTTTAAAGAATGGGTGATTGTGTCATATGTATGAAGGCATATGGCTATGTTGGTCGATGCTACAAAGGATTATGCCAAAGCCACAAGCTTGAGTGTTAAGTTATTGATAGCAGAAAACAAGTGCATGGTTAAATAATTGTAAGCAACCAGGGAGAGAGAGGAACAATCAACAAGATCTGCCAGAGCATAGATAAAGAAAGCCATACTTGCTGAAGTATTGGTTCTTTAGATAGTCATGCAGAGAGTGTATGATTGGTTCTTCATCATGCACAAGGCAGTTGTCCATTTACATGGTCATCAACAGTGTTGCACCAAGATACCTTGAACACTCACAGATATACATGCCGTTGTTGATCATGTACAAACATGGATAATAAGGCACAAGGGAGCCCCAATTTACTTGTACAAGATGATCAAGTCGTAGTAGAGTTGGACAAATCACACATTTGGATTCTAATCTAGAAATATGAGGAACTCCCCCTGCTCATCACCAATGTTGAGGCTTCATACGCACGTTTTTTCAGGAGTTTGGATGTCATAGTGAAAAAGTATGGAACCCCGTCAATTGGCACGCTCACTGAGGCCAAAGAGAAGAACCAAGTCTGACTGGAGCTCGGTGCATACTTTGATCAGTTGATTCTCATGGCCACTGGCATAGATTTACATGTCAGCGCAGAGTACACGTGGATGTATATCGTTGGTCCTACCTTCCTCAGGACTATTTTGCACATGTTACAAGACGAGTTAGATATAGGTTCCAAATCAGTATACCCAAAAGTAATGAAGGCGAGAGTTCGTTTCTGGAAAGAAATTATCAAAGTGTACACAGACACCATTGTGCACTACCAAGCATTGCATAGTTCATCACGAGGATCACAGAGAGGATGTTGATGAGTTGGTCTTTCCATAGCTGTCCTAGTCTTAGTGTTTTCTTGTTTGGCTAACTCAAGCCTATTTTTATCCCACATGGGTATATGTGGAAAATGTATTTTTGTAAAAATGATGTAAAGTGAAATGCCAAGTGTCATTAGTGGAATGCAAACAATCATATGTAATGTAACGAGTTTTGTAATTAAGTTGAAGATTCATGAGGGTAGTCCAAGAGACACAAAGGGGAATTTCAAGGGTCACCCCACCCTTTGTTATAAATAGAACCTCATAACTCATAGAATGGGCTTTTGGTAGCCAAGATTTTGCTAGGCATTTCTTAGAGAGGTCTTGGAGAGTATTATGATGAGCCTTGGCTTCTCGATAGTGCAGAGCGAGTACATCTCTTTAGAGGATCATGCGTTGTTGACTGTAATGTTCCACTATTGGGGCTAGCGGTTGTCATGGTTGTATGTATGGATAGAACTTTCACTTTATATAATATAACAAAGCTGACATGTTTTCATGCATGTGTTGCTATTGTAGTTGGACTATTCTAATTTCTTTAGCAATGTATGATATTTAACTTACGAATTCATGTATCAACTACTTTTTATATGATTGTATGAATCTTGTTGGAATCGTATTGTTGGTTTAACCCATCACCATGGATTTTTGACTATTTTGCTTCCAACCCGTGATGTCACTCTGATCATGTGTTCCTTTCAGGCTGCATACTATTACAAGCTTCTAAGGGACACGCTTCCCTTCCCCCCTTCGTGTGTTAGAACCTCCCCATGCATATCTCTTGACTCGAAGCAAGATCACACACTTACATTTGACAAAGATATCACACTTACCTTTGCATGCTATCAAAACCAAGGCATAACTTTAATACCCACTGCTCGGACTCCTACTCCAAATGATCTGAGGTCTAGTTGGGAATTTTTACTGGGGAGATCCCCTGACATGTTGAAGGGTCCAGCACCGTCAACAAGATGATGACAAGGTGTTCATGGATGTTGATTGATCCAATTTTTAGGCCTATTAACCAGATGCGATAAAATTCCCTATAACACCATCACATAAGAATATATACATTCTATAAAATCAAAGTGCATGGAGGCTTTCATTTTAAAATTAGATCTTAACAAGGCCTATGACAATGTTGACTAGACCTTTCTTCATTTGATCCTTCACAAAATAGATCTTTTTCTGGGGTTTTTGAGTGGATCATGTCATGTGTTTCCTTGGTTTTCTATGTTGTCCTTATCAATTGTGTCCCTCCAATTTTTTCTGGCGTATTGAGGAATTCGTAAGGACTAGTAACTTTCACCCCTATTATATTTGTTGTCAATAGATGCATTAAGTCACCTTATTAGGGTGGTGTAGATGGAGGGAGTTTTTCGAGGTCTTAATATCACCAAAACTGTTTTTGTCTCTCATTTACTTTTTTCAAATGATGTCCTAGTAATCAACCAAGTCTCACTTCTTCAATGGAGACATCTCTATTATATCATTCAAAAGTTTGGAGATGCATCTAGGTTGTTTATGAAAAAGAAAAAATCCCTAATCTTATATGCTTTAAGTGATTTTAATCAAACTGTTGAAATTGCTAAATGTTTTGAAATTGACATCTCTCCTTTGGATTGGGAAATTAAATACCTTGGGTTCTTTTTTGATGCCAAACATATATCTATAAAATAGGTATTGACATTGTATATTATTGGATTATTTTAAGATATATTGACCTCTTTGTCACACATGTGGCTTTCGAGTGGTGGAAAACTTATTTTAGCTCAAGTTGTTTTACAAAATATTTATGTATATTGCTTTCACTTATACATAATGCCATAACTCATAATCAAAAGGATAAATTCCATTATTTTCAACTTTTTATGGTCTTGGGCAAAGGGTGTTTAGAAAATACATCTAGTGTGTCTAAAGGTGTTATCTAAAAATAAGGAAGAGGGTGGATGGGGCTTAAAAAATCTAGAAATATTTAGTTTTTCCTTGTTGACTAAGAGTCTATGGCATGCTATTTTTGGTAATGGAATTTGGCAGAATATTATCTAGGAAAAATACTTAAAAAGTATTGATCAGCTCTCTTCGATCAAGAATGGTGGTTAATCCCCAAAAAATATATCCATCATTTGGCATGGATTCATGAGAATTAGAAATGATATTTTGGCAATTTAAGTTGGGAAATTGGGAATGGCACCAAGGTTGTGGTTGGCTTGGATTTAATATATGGTATCAAGAGTGACCATATGTTGCCTATCAAGATCATATACCATTTTCTTGGTATGGGTATCAAGCACATCCACCAAATTCACATAGTGGTCGATACAGATCAACAAGGCCCATCTTGGTTGGATGTTGTGAATATGGGTTGTTATGAAACTAGCTCACAAAATGATAGAAAAGATTGATCAATGCCATAGAAATTATCCTCTTCAAGGGGGCAACCTCATTTACATTACACAAATGAACAATTCTTGGATGATTCAAATGACAAGGCCTCCTTTCTATATATAGGAGTCTAAGGGGTCATAATATAATCAAAGTTGATGTAACAATAATAATGTAAGGGCAGAACAATAACAATAGTGGCTTCTATGGGGTACAATAATAACAATATTGGTACTACATAGACAAAATAATATAATAAGGGGTTGCACTAATAACAATAAGGGGTTACAATAGTAGTATAGGGACCTAACATGCCCCTCTCCTTCAAAAAGTGTTGTCCTCAACACTTGAGTAGTTTTGGATGCTTTTGTATAAAATTATCATCCTTCCATGTGGAATCTTTAGCGGGTAAGTTCTTCCACTTGATGAGATACTCTGAAATTGATCAATTTCATAGTTGTTGATTCCTCAGTTCTATGACTACTTCAGTTTCCAATATGATTTTTCCTTCCTTGTCAAGTTCTGGCAATATTGTTTGAACTAGGATCTTCTGCAACTATTGAATGAGTTCCCACCATGCGTCTTCATTTTTCCATTCATCCCTTGCTTCATTTATCGAATTTGATTGGATAATTATACCAACCTCTAGAATTTTGGCAACCATACGTTCAATTTCACTCCTTTGGGCATATGGATATATGTAAGGCCTGATGTTTGGAGGAACACTTCTTGGAATCAAATGAATAGCATGATAATGATCACAAATAGGTAGAAGGCCTTTGGGAGTCTCAAATACCTTGGAGTGATTGTCCAATACTTTTTGGAGATCTAGAGAAATAGATGATTTCGATGTGGGAACCTATAGCGAACATAATTGTGCAATTATGCCTCTTTGTTCTTTCTTTAGAAGCTTTGTCATCCTGTTAGAGCTGACTATCTTTCATGGTTTCTCTATGATACCTCTTAATTGAAATTCCTTTCCTTCCGAAGAAAATTTCATGAAAATTTCTTCAAAATTAAAAGTTATTGTACCCAAGGATTGCAGCCATTAGACTCCTAGTACAACATCAGCACCACCCATTGGAGTGGAGATCATTGGGCTATTTAATACACATTCCCACATGCATAGCTTAATATTATTGCACTTCCATAGAAATTTATAATACCTCCACTTGCAACCATCACTTGACACTTTGGTGCTGGATATAGGAAGCAATTCAATTCCTTGGCTATCTTACAATGAATAAAATTATGGGTACTACCAAAATCAATCAACACTATTACCTTTTTCTTCTTGATATGTCCTTCTATCTTGATAGTTTAAGGAGTGGTAATTTCGGCCAATGCATTACAAGATATTGTTGGATTCATTTCTTATTTCTAGATGTGATATTTCACTTCTTGAACCCTTTTCTTCTTGACATGTCCTTCTATCTTGAGAGTTTCAGGAGTGGTAATTCTTGCCAATGCTTTACAAGATATTGTCAAATTCATTTCTTCTTTCTCTGGGGTTGGTTCCTAGTGTATTTCCTCTTCTTTTGATGTTTCTTGATCCTTTTCTTCCTCCTCTGCACAATCTATGTAAAATAATTTTTTCTCAACACACTTATGACCATTAGTGTATTTTCTATCACAAATGTAACAAAGCCCTTTTTTTCTTTTTTCTTCCAATTGTTGTGGTGTAAACCTTTTAGGTTGTGGAAGGCTAGGAGTAAAAACACTTCCATATTTATAGTTGTGAGTGGTGGGATTCCTTGGTTCCATAATTCCACTTTCAATTTTTCTTGCCAACCTAAATGCCTTCCCTAATGAATTAGGTTCCCAAAGATGAACCTGATGTTGAATGTTATCCTTTAAAGTCCCTATGAAGACATCAATCCTTTTCTTCTCTGGAATATCATTTACCCTTATATTCAATTTTTGAAAGTCCTCAATGTGCTCTGCCATTGAACCCTTTGTTTGATATTTATCAATTGGCTAAAGAAGGTGTTTCTAATCGTATCCTCATAATGTGCTATCATTTCTTCCGTGAAAACTGACCACGTGACAACTAGTTTATGAGAAAAAATCCTTTCATACCATAAAAATTGATTTGTTTCTAAATATAAATATACAATATGTACCTTTTGTAACAGTTGCACCTCATCTAGATCAAAATATTTCTCCATCTGTAGTATCCATGTTACAGGATCCTTGCCATCAAACTTCCTCATATATATCTTTGGAATAGGTTGGATCTTCAATCCAATGTTAGATTCTATGAAATCATGATCAACATTAATATTTTTCTCATCATGAGTTTCCTCTACTACCTTTTTGCCATTTGGAGGCCTTTCTTGTGGCACCTCTGTCCCCCCTTCCTTCAAACCTTCCATGTCTTTCTTCAAATCTTCCATGCATTTCTTCCAATATTCTTTCATATCATCAAAATCAACTTCCATGGCATAGATAAAACTATTTATCTCAGCATTGATCGCATTCTTCAAATCATTCATCAAATTTTGATTACTAGGTGCTTCTATTTTCTTGATTCGAGTCATTCTTTTTCTTTTTTTTATGATCTCGATCTTCAATCTCTTGTATGTCTAAAAGTTCAAATTTCAAAGGTCTGTAATTGTGACCTATGGTATCCCTCTACGTCCTCCTTCAAATGCTACAACTCTGATCGACATTGGATTCTCTAAGAAAGTGTTATACCCAATCTCCCAAGATGATCTGTTTATATACTTTTTCAGTAGAGTGAACCTATACAAAGTGCCACATGTCACTATTTTAACCTTTGAACTTGAAGACGATATACATAGAAGTACAATCTATCTTTTTTCTGTAACTTCTTACAAAATTTCAATCTGATTCTCAGAGAAAAAATTATGATGATTTTCCCAAGGTCGCCTATTTGAGATGTAATTCGGGATCCTGCAAAAACCCTAAATGTCTTGGACGATCTCTCTGAAACTATAGTGCAAAAAGATCTGAAATTCGAGATCAAGCTTCACCACAATTGTCTCTCAAATGGGTTTTAATTTTAGAGTCTGAAAGGTCGTAGAAACAAATCTATAGTGAAAATTCTATGATGACCTGTTTGAGATGGAATTCTGGAGCTTGCAAAAACCCTAAATTCATCAGATGATATCTCCAAAAATATATTGAGACAAGATCTAAAATTCAGACCTGAGGATCATCGCGATTTTGGCTCAAATGGGTTTTTTTTGTAGCCTCTGAAACATCACGAAAAAAAAGGTATAGCGAAAATGCCATGTTCATCTGTTTTGGAGAAGTGAAACCATAGAATCCAAAGCTCTGATACCAAATGTTATGAAACCATCTAACAAAATGATAGAAAAGATAGATCAACGCCTTAGAAATTAGCTTCTTCAAGGGGGAAACCTTCTTTACATTACAAAAATGAAAAATTCTTGGATGATACAAACGAAAATACCTCCTTTCTATTTATAGGAAACTAAGGGGTCATAATATAATCAGAACCGACATAAAAATAATAATGTAAGGGCACAACAATAACAATAGTGGGCTTCTATGGGGTACAATAAGAAAAATATTGGTACTACATGGACACAACAATTTAATAAGGGGTTTGCACTAATAAAAATAAGGAGTTACAATAGTAGTATAAGGACATAACATGGGTTTAGAAGGAAAATGGGAAGCTAAATTTGGGAGGACTATATCATATATCTATATATGGCTAGCATTTCGATTCAAACAATTCTCAACACCCTTCATTAGGGTGACAAATTTATCCTTGATAAAATCTCAGTTAAGGAAATTTATAATTTCATAGCCTATAATCCTTTAACTTGTGTTTCTTCTTGTTGGTACAAGTATTTATGGGAATGGAACATGCCATTGAGAATTAAGATAGTTGGTTGGCTCACATTGAGGAACAAATTCCCTGGGATAATCTTTGTAGAATGGGTTTCCAAGGGCTTGGTAGGTGTTGTCATTGCAGGGCCTCTCGTGAATATGTATATCATTTTTTTAATTCTTTCCTAGTCTTCAATGCCATCTAGATTAATATCATTCATCTCTTATTGATTTCTACTTCTTGGGGTCACTCTCTAATAGAATCTTACATATGAGGTTGGTGGAATAAATAAAAATCTTACAAGACAGTCCCTTTCTTCATTTTTTGGTGTATATGGCAATGCCAAACACTATTATTATTGAAAATCAATATTATGATATTGATAGAATTTGTCTTAAAATCTGTGTTCTTTTTAACAAATATGGTCCTATGCCTAGTAAAATACTTTGCAGGAGCTTCGATCTCATCAATTGTGTAGAAAATCTACAAGTAGTTTCTTTGATGGAGAAGTGAATTCTCAAGGTAGTGGATGTGGTTCTCACATCGCTCTACAAGGGAATATAAATATTCACCTCAATTAGACTTGCGGACCAGGAACAAATTCATGGGTAGAAGTCACTACACTCTCAGGGCTTCTATTTTGTGCTAGAAGGATCAAAATTGACACATTGTTTGTATTTGATGATTATTTTGTGCTATAAAATCAAACTTAACAAAATATTTGTGTTTGGCGATTCCAAAGTTACAATTGAATCGATCAACGATAGCTCATATTTTCCCCAACGTCAAACCTGAGGAATTTATATCATAGACCTAATGGATTATAAACCCAAAGAATCTATATTAAACACTCTTTAATATTATAAACTCTATCAATAATATTATATGCTAAGAATATGAACCCTTATATTAATAAAACCAAGGGATTGACAATATAAACCTAAGGAACTAATAACAATAAGGGATTAATACTAAAAGCCTAAAAAACCAAAAGGATTAATAGTATAACCCAAGGTATATAAAACTAATGCAGGGATACCCCCGCACATACCCATAGTATGCGTAAAAATGCATAAAAACATCAGTCCTAGGCGTTTAACTCTCAAAGGAGTCAAAACATCACCCACAAATGGTTAAGAACCTCTTTTATTAGATCTTTTATATAAGAACCCAATCACCCCGCTAAAACCTCCTATCAGAACTTTAATCAACCTTTGAGCCTTCATATAAGACTTTATTGAAGTCTTTCATTAAACCTTCCTATCGGTTCCTTAAAACCCTTCATAACCTTTGTTTATGACTCTTAACCTCGTATATATAACCTTTTCCTTTATGAACCATTTGTTATATATAATTAACACATGAAAACCCTTTGTCAGTGTTATTTCCCTTATAACCCATTTACAAAAAAAATACATGCAAACCATACCTTTTTCGCTTTTGGTACGGCCTTGGAACACTTAACGAGGATCACCTTTATCGCTATCGCAACTTTCCATTCCTATGGCCATTTTAACACATGACTCCATCTCCTCCGATATGTGATTAACATAACGAACATCAATTCATATAGGTCATGCTTAATAAATCTTCGGGTCCACTCTTATCACATACCCCAATACTCTTTACCCCAATCAAAATACACTATCGGTGGGGTTATTCCATAAGAAATGGAATAACACTATCGGCACTTTGCTATTGCGATTCCATTTGACTTGCTGATATGCGATTAGCGATAAGATCTGGGCCATCGATCTGGACTCTCAATTCGATGGTCCATGATGCATCGCATTATCGCAATTGGTATTTTCAATGGTTGGTCCCCATTCACTCCAAAGCGCCAATCCGACCAAACCTCCGAACCTGATAAGGGTATAGGGCAACTTTTATAAGTTTTCAAGTCCACTTTATGAATCCACTAAGTGTTTTCGCACGATTTCTCAATGTAAACTGGAATTCATTGCCTTCGATGGATTCTCATTTACACTGAGAAATCGTGCAAAAACACTTAGTGGATCCGTAAAGCGGAGTTGAAAACTTATATAAGTTACCCTATACCCTTATCAAGTCCGGAAGATTGGTCGGATCTGCGCTTTGGAGTGAATGGGGTCCGACCATTGAAAAGACCGATTGCGATAATGCAATGCATCATGGATTGTCAGATTGAGATTTCAGATCGATGGTCCAGACGCGATCAATGATTGCATATCAGGGAGGTCAAGGACTAACAGTTTATGAATGTTGGGATAGTGCGATGTGGCGGAATGCCGATACACCGATAGCGATAAATCGATGATCAGAGGAATCGGAAGTCGGGTGTCGGAAATCAGAGCTATGGAAAGGTCAGAAGAGTAGACCCGATTGTCTTTATAGATGTGGGTGTATGAATTTTGAAGTCCCAACTAAGGGTTCGGAGTGGGATTTCATGGTTTTCCCATGTATTTCTCGTATTTTGATAGATGAATGGTTAAAGGGGTTTTAAGGCTTAAAGGCCTGTATGTAATGCTTCCGATATTATAAAAGACATGATAAAGTTATATGGCTCTGATTTTATGTATTTCCACGGTTGAAAGGCTCAAGGTCTAAAGAAATGCTTCCGATAGGCTTAGTGGGCCATAACACACAGGCCTCAGGATTGATGTTGTTTTAAGGAAAGGGATTTTGGTTGACCCCCAAGATTTCTTTTCATCAAAAACCTAAGATAAACAAAAGGTACTAATATTATAAACCCAAGGAACTAATAAACCCAATGGTTTAATATTATAAACCCAAGAAATTATTGAAGCCAATAGGTAAATATTAAAAACCTAAGGGATCAAGAAGTGCAAGGGATTGATATTACAAATACAAGAGATTAATAAAGATATCCATGATTGATATTATAAACCCAAGTTAACAATAAACCCAAAGGATTGATACTAAAACCCCAAGAGATTATGAACCTAAGGAAATAATATCAAACCCAAGGGACTAATATTATAAACCCAACATTGGTAAACCCTAATATAAATATTAGAAAGACTAAAATAAACATGGTTTATTTTCATGGTGAGACAATCCTTGTCATGATGTGACATTCAACCATGGTTGACCATGGTTGTCTATCATTGAAAATGGTTGACCATGATCGATATTATAAACCTAAGGGAATAATAAACCCAAGGGATTGATATTATAAACCTAATGGAATAATAGAACTAAGGGATCAATATTAAAACTGCAAGGGTTTATGAACCCAAGGAAATAATATTAAACCCATGGGACCAATATTATAAATCGAACATTGTTAAACCCAAATATAAATAATACAAACACTAAAATAAACATGGTTTATTTTGATGGTGAGACAATAGTTGTCACAATGCGACATTCAAACATGATTGACCATGACTGATATTCTAAATGCAAAGAAATAATAAAACGAAGGGATTAATACTAAAACCCTAAGGGATTATGAATCGAAGGGAATAATATTAAACCCATGGGACTAATATTATAAATGCAGCATTGGTAAACCCAAATATAAATACTACGAACAATAAAATAAACATAGTTTATTTTGATGGTTAGACAATCCTTGTTAAAATGCAACATTCAAACATGGTTGACCATGTTTTGCTACGATTGATATTATAAACCTAAGGGAATAAAAAACCCAAAGGATTGATATTATAAACCAAAATGAATAATAAACCCAAGGGATTAAAATTAAAACCCCAAGGGATTATGAACCCAAGGAAATAATATTAAGCCCAATAAACCCAGGGGAATAATATAAACTCAACATTCGTAAACCTAAATATAAATATTACAAACACTAAAATAAGCATGGTTTATTTTCATGGTGGGACAATCTTTGTCAAAATGGGACATTCAACCAGGGGAATAATATTATAAACCCAACATTGGTAAACCCAAATATAAATACTACAAACACTAAAATAAACATGGTTTATTTTGATGGTGAGACAATTCTTGTCGCAATGCGACATTCAACCATGGTTGACCATGTTTGGCTATGATTGACAATGGTTTACCATGATTTATAGTATAAACCTAAGGGAATAATAAACCAAGGGATTAATACTAAAACCCGAGGGATTATGGACTGAAGGGAATAATATTAAACCCAAGGGACTAATATTATAAACCCAGTATTCGTAAACCAAAATATAAATATTACAAAGACTAAAATAAACATGATTTATTTCCATGGTGAGACAATCCTTGTCACAATCTGACATTCAACCATGGTTGACCATGATTGATATTATAAACCTAAGGGAATAATAGACCCAAGCGATTGATATTAAAACCCAAATGAATAATAAACCCAAGGGAGTAATACTAAAACCCCAAGGGGATATGAACCCAAGCGAATAATATTAAACCCAAGGGACTAATATTACAGACCCAACATTCGTAAACCCAAATGTAAATATTACAAAGACGAAAATAAACATGATTTATTTTCATGGTGAGACAATATTTGTCAAAATGGGACATTCAACCATTGGACTAATATGGTAAGCCAAAATATAAATATTACAAACACTAAAATAAACATGGTTTATTTTCATGGTGAGACAATCTTTGTCAAAATGCGACATTCAACCATTGGACTAATATTGTAAACCCAACATTGGTAAACCCAAATATAAATACTACAAACACTAAATTAAACATGATTTATTTTGATGGTGAGACAATCCTTGTCAAATGCGACATTCAACCATGGTTGACCATGATTGATAATATAAACCTAAGGAAAGGGATTTTGGTTAACCCTAAAGATCTCTTTTCATCAAAAACCTAAGATAAACAAAAGGGACTAATATTATAAACCAGGAAATAATAAATCCAATGGTTTAATATTATAAACCCAATGAATTATTGAACCCAACGGATAAATATTAAAAACCTAAGGGATCAAGAAGTGTAAGGGATTGATATTACAAATACAAGAGATTAATAAAGATGACCATGATTGATATTATAAACCCAAGTTAATAATAAACCCAAAGGATTAATACTAAAATCCCAAGGGATTATGAACCTAAGGAAATAATATTAAACCCAAGGGACTAATATTATAAACCCAACATTGGTAAACCCTGATATAAATATTAGAAAACTAAAATAAACATGGTTTATTTTCATGGTGAGACAATCCTTGTCATGATGTGACATTCAACCATGGTTGTATGCTAGAAAACTATAAGGGAAGAAGGTCGTAGGTATGACTAGATTTGAACCAATAGAGGCTACATAAATGTTCATTTAATTGCTAGATTTCTCATACTCACTTATCTATTGCATGCTATATGTAAAGGGTTGACGAAGCCATGCAAAAGTGTAAAAGCAACATGTAGAGTGGCAGAAACATGTGACTGTAGCGTAACAGATTGGTCACAAACTAAGTAATCTAGATTCTATGTATAGCGGGTTGGCTGGGAATGCAAAACGCAAGTTCGTTGATCTATGCTATAGATCATTTGCAGTTGTTGCATTTACAATTCATATGAATTAGAGTGTCGATCTACCTTTATACCATAAAGATTATACACTGAATGCATATGCTAATCTTCATTTGTACATTTGTTATTTTGTTATATGGTAGGCTAAAATAATCTTGACTGAGAAAGTGTCATCAGACTCACTTACATCTAGTGTGAGGGACATTTGCATTTTGTTGTTATTGTCAATAATGCATGATTCTACCCTAGCAGGTAGAACAACTTGTGGATGGCATGTTGAAGCCCTTTTAGGTACCAATTAGAGATTAGTTTTTGGCTGTAAATCATTGTGTGTGGGTTTACTGGCCTAATCCTCTAAGTAAACTAACTAGATTTTTGTTGTCGTTTGCCGAGTTCAGTTCTACTCTTCAATTATGTTTCAGAGTGTATCCAAGGGTTGAACTGGTCAATATTTAGAGTTCCATCAAACTTGGGCATATGAGGTTTAAAATTTAAATGTCTAGCGGTTGAGCCGGTCACTATTTAGATCTCCATCCAACCTGGGCATTCACGATGTAATATCTAGTGTGAAGGTTTGCTTAACAACGATTAACAATGAGAACCGCTTGATGAAGAATGGAATTATTCATGAGTTATTAGAACATACTCATACTATGTCATTTTATAATGAAAAAATAATGGTATTCTTATTATTATATTATATCATTTCAGACTAGAATATATGTTATTTGAGAGAGATGCCAATGCTACCATTCTTTGGCACAATTTTGAGCGAGGATGTAAAAGTTATGAGAGTTTCACAATTTATTAGGAGGTTTACAAGGAAGCTTGTGACTTGAGAAATATTTAGATCGATAGCCTTCTACAACCAAGTTTGGAAGTAATTAACAAAGGAACAAAGCGATAAAAAATAAATTAAATAAATAAATAGCTAAACCTTAAATCGGTTAAAAAATTGCACCATTTAGCACAATTTTATGGGTCTCAACCCTTAATCCTCTCACTCCCAAATCTTGATTTATGATAGCAGTACCATGTTTGTGAAGGAAATCACCATACATATCACTCAATATGTCATTTTGTTCATTGCCTTTATCACTTTAGAATGACTTGAGCAGAGAGAAATTGCAAAAGGAAATTAATATGACGAAGACTTAAAGAGATCCTAATTTTTAGGATTTTATATCAATTGATACTAGCATGGTGTTAATATGAATGAGATTCGCATATAATCAATACAATCATGGTGCTAGTAATGAAAGAGATTTACATATGAATGAGTATACAAAATAGAATCATCATAAATTATATTTATTTACATTATTACATATAAAGTATAAATTTGGTAAAAGAGTGATAATTATAATCATCATAATTTGCAAAAAGAGGTATAACTAGCATTTGCACCATATGTTACAAAGTAAATGTCCCAAGGAATAACCTGTGGAAGAATAGCGACATGTGAATGGACATTGTTGAAAGCAAGGGTGGATGATAATGAGTTAGTGTGTATTTCAAATATGGATATTTTGTAAATAATAGTAGTGCCATGTAGAGGTTATCCATTATCCATGTAGTTGCTATTGTTTATGTGAACATGTTATCGTACTGACATGAACCAAAACTGCGACTAAATACTAATTTTCCATCTCTGTTCTAGAAGCTACTAAGACACCTAACTGTAAAACAATAGAAAAAATTCTAGAAGCCACTCACACCAAAGAGTGAAACAGTAAAAAAAACAGTAGGTCCTATAAGCTTTTGTCACTACTACATAATGGGGGGTTTTATGAAAATAATTGAGACATTTGTTTGGTATATTGTCTTAACTTGGGATAAAAAAAAAACCTTGTGTATTGTCTTAAATATTGTCTTTAAGCGGGTGTCTCAAAAATTATTGTCTTAAAAAATTGTCTCTATAAAGACAATATATAAAACAAGCATTATTGTCTCTCTTGAGACAATTTTATTTTTGTCTCTCTAGAGACAACACTCGGATTAGAGACAATATGTCTTTAATACTACCTATTGTCTCTCAAGAGACAACAAATTTTTTATTTAAAGATCACTTTTGTCTCTCTAGAGACAATATAAAACAATGAATCCAAAAATATCTCACCATTGAAATAAATCGATATAAAAAACATTTAATTAAAAATAAACTACAAAATCGTTGATTAATTCATGTTAGCGCACAGTGGAATTGAACCACCAACCTCTTGCTTGTAAGGCAAGCACTCTTCCATTGAGCTAGCACACTTTAAAGAATTACATGAAGAGTTATGGCAATCCTGAAAACTACATTTATAGCCTTTGATTTAATACACAAAATTCTGACCATAAGGTACATGATAGAGAAATCAACAGTATGATATGAAGCATGGAGAAGCAAATCCATGGCTAATATGAGCTCAATATCACGGTAACTTTTAAGACAAGGAGTATGATTATAACTACGCAAAAAAAAAAAACAAGAGTATGTAAAATGATTTATTAAAAACATAACTGTAAGACTTAGCATACAAGTAGGTCCTGAGAAATTTGGATGGGTTTTTGGTTTTTGGGTGTTGCAATCCCATGCTTTCTTAAAAACAGATGCTTTATGTGATGCTACAAGAAATTCAGCAACCACGTATACAAGAGATAACAAAATTTTATTATAATTCTACCGAGACAATGGAGATATCGACAAAGAGAGGCTAGACCTTTAAATTTCAAGGAGCATTGGAGTTGATACTCACCGAGCATGTCTCACCCAAAATGTCATCTCTTTAGTATGTAGTCAGGAGGGGCTTGTAAGTTCCCTTAAAAAAATGGAGCTGCCAAAAATAAATGCTACAGTTTCTTTTATTTTCAAACAACGAGGACATTTGCTACCCGTCCAACAAGCCAAATGTCATATGCTTTTAGTATCTATAGTGAGCAGGCTTGTAAGGTCCCTCAACGGGCACATTGATATACTCTGCCTGATCAGGAGAAAGCTTTGTTAGCTTGGCACCCAACTTGGGCAAGTGCAGAGTAGCCACCTTCTCATCTAGATGCTTAGGAAACACATAGACCTTCTTCTCATACTTCCCTAATTTCTTCTCGTTCCAGAGCTCTAACTAAGCAATGACCTGTAGCAAAAAGTAGAGATTATGCACCATTTATGGAACATACACCTATGTAGCAATGGATCATATGCAACAATATAATCAAGGGATTGGTATGCCTGAGCAATCTAGTATGTACAAGCAATGGTTGTAGGGCATTAGAAATATTTACCTGGTTTGTAAAGGAGCAAGACATGACAAAACTTGGGTGGCCAGTTGCACAACCCAAGTTCATCAGACGTCCCTCTGCAAGAACAATGATGCCACTGTTGGTGTCAGGGAACACCCACCTATCAGTTTGAGGTTTGATGGTAATCTTCTTAACACCAGGGAAAGTTTCAAGGCCTTGCATATCAATCTTGTTGTCAAAGTGACCGATGTTACAAACAATGGCATTGTTCTTCATTTTCCTCATGTGATCTACCATGATGATGTCCTTGTTGCCAGTGGTTGTCACAAAGATATCAACAGTGCTAACTACATCCTCAAGGGTGAGAACAGGAAGGCCTTCCATAAGTGCTTGCAAGGCACAGATAGGATCAATCTCTATAACAATGACCCTAGCTCCAGCGACTTTCAAGGCTGCAACACAACCCTTGCCAACATCTCCAAACCCACAAACAACAACAACCTTACCAGCAATCATGACATATGTGGCTCTCATAAGACCGTCTGGGAGAGAGTGCCTACATCCATACAAGTTGTTAAACTACATGTTAGCCTCCTGTTGCAACAGGGTTTCATTTCTCATGATTGACATTTTTACATGCCAAATATGTCATACTTTGCAGGCTGCAGTGTTCCATATTTACAGAGGAGACCAAAGAAGAAAGCCATGAAGTGTGCTAGTCCAAATGGCACTACTATTTCCAATTTTGATGAGTTGTTCTAGTTTTGAGGAGTTTTTAAAGGGAGGTCAAACAGTGTAATCCTGGTCTCCCTAGGTTTCAATTTCCTGTTTTAGAGTATAGAGAATAATATCTGACCAAACAGTTTAATCTTGGCAGATTTGCAGATAGGTAGAGAATCAAAGGGACCCAACTGCTTAATCTGGGCCTTGGCAGAAATAAGTGTAGATTTAGATAGGAAAAAATTCAAAAGAAAAATTGTAAAGCTGGATCTACAAGTCTAAGTGCACCCAAACCAAAAAGAAGAAAAAATGTTAGGTGAGTAGGCTGGGTAGGTAGCTGTGAGGTTGTAGAATGATGATTTATGATCAATTTTGGGTTATAAAGTGTTTGATCTTTTCAGATCACAATTATCAGGCAATTTTCATCCGGAGGAGCTCAAGCTGGACATCACTAACTCCCCCTTCTTCTAATTCCCCAAGTCACTTACTAATTTCCCCAAAAGAGGTCAAGATCTGCTTGATTCCTCTTAGTTTCATCATTTTCCATGTCATTTGCCTTGGTGAAGATCTGCTTCACTCAAGGTTTCTTTATTTCTCATCTATGAGTCACTTTTCCCTCGAAAATTAGCCTAAGGTCCCCCACCTTAGCGCGTGCTTATCATCTCCATATTAACTACTAACTCTAGTATATAACTCCCTATCAGTCTTCCCCTTCCCCTACTAAAAATATGTATATAAAACTCCCCTATGTAAATATTCCCTCCCTGGCAATATAGGCATATTTTTTCTAAGTCAACGAAAGAACAGTCCATCTAGGGTTGTTTTTAGCCCATCCGTGTCATAACAGGAGTTAGATGACACCTGGTCATGCTAACAACCTTTCCCCCTTGCCCTAAAACCCTAAAAAAACCCATATTTCGCCCCTATCCCTAAGTCCCAAGTGTAAATACATTAATCCACACGCATTAAACCCACACAACCCATAAACTCCGCCATTCCCTAAGTTTTAAACCCACCGCCGCGCTTTATTTAAATCAGAATATTTCGTGTATATTCCCGTCTTGTATCCCGCCCCCGCCTCGTCCTTACCGCCAACCGTTAGATCGCCCGCCCCACAGATCTACGGTGGGCGAGCCTTCCCGTCTCCCAAGGCGCCCGAACGTTAGCGTCCGAGAGATGGGCGGTATTGTCGCCGTACTCCCGCCACGTGTCACCTTCTGGGATGTGGCGGAGCCCCCTCCCCCGAAACCACCTCGCTCCAAAGGCGGTGCGCCCAGAAACCGCTTACCGCCCTCCTCCATCCTACATCAGCACCACGCCAACGCTGACGTCACCCGCTTGCATCACCCCCTGCCCAGTCACCATGACACGTCATCCGCCTGCCTGGGCTCCTGCCACTGTATCGACGAGTCACCCTGCCACATGTCCTACCACCGTGTCCCCTACAGTACTGCCACGTCACCTCCGTACGTGATGACGTCATCATGCCACGTCATCTCGCCACGTCATCGCTGACGTCACCTGCCGTACGAGGTCCGTCATGCTGACGTCATCATCAGTTTTTAGCGCGAAGGGCGAAAATCGCACTCCGGAGCCCCGTAATCAGTTTCTGAGGCAGTTTGCGAAAATCGCGCATCGCTGGATAAAATAGGCCGAAATGGGGAATCTTTAGGGAAAATTTTCATTACGCAGCCCCCAGCAAGCCCGAAAGGCGCCGAATGACCCATTTTTCTTCGCGAAGCTTGCCGGAAGGAGCAGAAGACAGTTCTAGAGGAAACAGAGGCCGAACAACGGCCATTAATTTGTGATTAGACCCACAGCAAAGGAGAAAAGCGACCCAAGTCATTTGTCAGAGAGTATCAGAGAAAGAAGAAGAGCCAAAGAGTATCAGCCGAAGATTTTTTAGGGGCTCGAAGCACCTGTACATTAATGAGTCCCTCAGAAAAGTCAAGTCAGGAGGCGTAAGCCCATCCTTGCCCTCAAATCACAATTAAGGCATTCAAAGCCACCAGACAGCAAGGAAGCAGAAACCCATACACATTTATTTCAGAAAACACTGCACCAAGCCACCAAGGACAACATAATTTATTCAGTTTTGATACGGCCGCCCTCAGCGCAGCCCGAGTTATCTTCATGCATTTATTTCAGATAGGATTAGGTCAAATTAATTATTCTTTATGACCTGTTTAGGTCAAGATGTAATAAAAGAAGTTATAGAGAGTTTTTTTTTTCTATCTATACCACCCTCAGCATTGTTTCAAGGGTTGGTTAATTGAGAATTTTCACTAGAGACTTGCATTGCATACCTGAGTTTTTCTATAATCAAAGATTGCTGAAAGCTTGGAGAGCAAACTGTTTGTTGTAAATGAAAGTTTTGAAGACCTGAAGATGGAATTCTTGTGCTGCAGCCTGAAACAATAAGTGCATCTTACCTCTGTTTTATTGTTTACCACTGTCTAAATAGCAGGAAGAAAGAATAGCTTAGAATTTGTTTAAATACACTCTATGCTCAATTTCTGCTATTTCTGTATGTTTTCCTCTGAATGAATTGGTTATGAATATGAATTCCTCCTGGCTCATATTTACCCCGATTCACCTGTGTTTGCCAATTATCTAGGGATTCTTTACTGCCCCTAGGTAGAGCTCTGTTACCTCCATCTGTTAAGCTGATTGAGAGATTCTTAATTGCCTCTCATTACTTAGCATTATTTCCATCATCAACACCTAAAACATTGTTTCATGCGCAGCTATCTTGCTCCATTTTTCCCTTATTGTGACCGAAGAAATGCACCAGCAGTTTTCCTCCTCGACTCCACGCCCAATGGTTCAAAACTTTCAGACTATGCGTTGCCTCTCTATCTGAAAACATCAATTTTCCCACCAAAAACAAAACAAAAACCATCTGAACTCAAAACCTAGCCTAAAATCCTTTTCAACAAAGCTAAATCTGAAAGAGAGGGCCCTCTCTTATTGCAGGTGGGCTAGAACCTGCAGTCCAAAGTTGGTCTGTGGTTACCTTGGCCGTATCCCTTTTTACAACCTGAGGGACAACCTGAGTGATAACATAATGGCGACTCCACTGGGGACTTTCCTCAGTTAATTTCACGAAGAAGGTTGTAAAAATCCACAGGAAAAAAGGATTTTCTAATTGCTATATATCCCTTAAAACTATAGATGAAGCCTGAATGTCAGCCAGGAAGCCTTTGAAACTATTCTTGTTTTACATTTACAGGAGTAGATAAAAGCTGCTTCAGTCAATCTTCATGCTAGTTTTAAGCTATACACAGCCATTCCAAAATCTGATCAGTTCCTTGCTAATTACAAAAATATTCCCAGAAAAATACCAAAAAACAAATTCGGAAGCTGGCTCCCAAGAAAAATCCACGATACACAAGGTTAAATCCAGACCCAAACCCCCCAGCTATTTTTGAGAACCCTAACATAATCCCAAAAATCCTTAGGAAGCAAGAAAGACAGGAAATTTTTGTTGATTTGAGTCCTGAAACAGCTTACCCTAGCTGTATTCTGACTCCTGTCAAGGTTTTATTTCGTTCAACCCCTGTTTCCCCTAGTTCATCATCCACATCACATAGTACTCCTTCTACACCTTTATTCACTGCACATACTACCACTACTGTTTTTCCCACCGTGCCAGTTGCTCCTCTTATCCCAGTTGTTCCTATTGTTCCATTAATCCTTGTTGTTCCACTTATCCCTGCCAATATGGCCAATAGATATGCACCCCTACAACTACCTGCTAATCCTGGGGCTTTACCTCAGGAGTACCAATCTAAAATTACCTATTTTGATAGTACTGGTCCTTTTACTGCCCTTTAGCACACCAAAAAGATGCAAGACTATTTTGAAAACTACGAGATAGATGATGATAGTGTGAGAATGAGAATTTTTGTTCAGAGTCTAACAGGTGATGTAAGAACTTGGTTCAGATCACTTGCTGCAAATTCCATAACCACCCCAGATGAGCTTTACCAATCCTTTACCAACAGATGGGAGAAAAAGAAAGATCCATTGCACATACTAGCCGAATATGATACAATTAAAAGAGGTCCTCAAGAGACTGTTTTGGAGTACTGTGCAAGATTCAATAACGTTTACAATGCAATACCACAGAACTTAAGGCCTCCACCTGACCTGGCCTTGTATAAATTTCCTGATGGATTCGACCCGGATATGGCATACCAGTTAAAAGAAAGAGCTCCTCAGACCCTTGCAGACATGCAAAATGTTGCTGTCAGCGTAGAAGCCAACTTAATTGCCAAAAGAAACCGAGCTAGAATGGAAAGAAGAACCACCTTTAAGGAAGAACCCTCGGCCTTCGATCAAAAGCTTGATGTTATCATCAGTGGCCTACAAAGGCTGGGTGAGAGAGTAGAAAATGTCGAAAGGAAAGCATCATGGGAAGGACAACAGTCTAATACCATAAGGAACCCGAATTTTAGGAAAACGCAGAACACAAATGCTGGTAGGTCTAACCCAGACCATGATATAAGACCCCCTTTTCAAGATAACTATGTTGATGGGTCTACTTCTAGTGAACCCATAGAGGACACTCACATGAACTTGATGGATCTAAAGGGTGAGCACCAAACTGTCCTATCCCAAGAAGACCAAAATGAACTCGATTACAATCAGTTTCAGACTAAGTCTGGCGAGTCTTTTGATTTTAAACAAGGTTACGATACTGCTGTGTATGAAGTACACAAAAAATATAAGCTGAGAACTAGGACCATTGACATTTCCGAACCTAGCAAAACAAAAGATGGCAAACAGCCCAACAAGATTAAAGGCAAGGCTGTCATAACAGAACCAGCTGATATATCGGTCCCAAACCCGCATCAAGTGACTGCACAAGATATAACAGACCTGCAGCCTTCAAAAGATCAGCCTTTGCCACCTTCTTCCTTGAAAGAAAGCTCGAACAGTGTTCCAAAAATCCCTCCCGAAACTGTAAAACCGCAAGTAATCAGTCCTCATAATGCTGATAAACAAGAGAAAATCGCTGATAATTCAAATGAAACAGAAAAAACTGCCGTTATCAACACCAAGACTCCATTGGAAAAGCCATTTAATTTAGAGGCAGAAATAGCTAAGTTGAAGATATCCATTCCCCTCTCAGAACTGGCCAAAGACGATGTATATAGGCAGCAAATTCAAAGATCACTTCAAATGCCAGAGGTTAAGGATGATGTAAATGTTTTAGATGACACCCCAGAGCTGCTGTTTGGCCCAGAAGTTAATGGAAAATCAACACATGGACCTGTCCCACCCTTTTATGTCAGTTTGCATATACATGACCAGATTTTGCACAATGCTATGTTTGACTCAGGGGCATCACACAATCTTATGCCCAAAGCGGTTATGGAAAAACTAAATCTTGATGTTACAAGACCTTACAAAGATTTATACTCATTTGACTCAAGTCAAGTGAAATGTCTAGGCCTCATCAAAGACCTGTGTGTCTCCTTAGTTCAATATCCAAATAAGACCATCCTCATGGATGTGGTGGTTGCTGACATTCCACCAAAATACGGTATGCTCCTGTCAAGATCATGGGGAGCAAAGCTCCAAGGATCCCTTCAATTAGACCTTTCCTATGCCACCATTTCAGTCTTTGGGCAACCAAAAAGACTGTATAGAGAAACACTCATGAAATATGTGGTAAGTAGTGAAAGTAAGCCTGAAAATTTTCCCATTTATTCAATACATTAAAATATGGATTCCTTCATTTTGTTTAATGATGAGACAAATGTTTCAACTGCTGATGAGCCTTTGGCTCTAGAACAACAAACACACATCAATGAAGAGTCGGTTGCACATACCCATGAAACTGTCACAACAGTTAACACAACCAGCATGTCAGAAGGACATCCCAAAATAGAAATTGCAAATTTGCCCAATCCTAACTTAGCTGAAACTCTTAGTACAAACCACAAGCAAGAAATCACATGGTATCTAGAGTTTGATGGTTCTGTTAACAAGTTAGGAGCAGGGGCAGGTGTCTGGATTCACAATACACATAACAATCATGCACAAGGCCATGCCTATAGACTGAATTTCAAATGCAAAAATAACATGGCAGAATATGAGGCTCTGCTGCTAGGCCTTAAACTGCTCAAAGCTCTAGGAGCTGCAAAAGTGTCTATTTTAGGAGACTCTGACTTAATCATACAGCAGATGAAAGGTAATTTTGTTACCAATGACAACAGAATGAGAGCCTATAGGACCGCTGCTACTAATATACTCCATGCATTCACTGAATTCAAGCTTGACAAGATTTCAAGAAATCACAACATTCATGCGCACAGCCTAGCCACCTTTGCTAGTACATGCAAGCTTCCTTTTGACCCAAACCATCACTTCACAGCTGAAATAAAACATAGGCCCGCTGTCCCAAATAACGTTAAAGATTGGCAAGTATTCGAAAGTGATGCCCAGATTAATAATTTTCTTACCCTTGAGCATGAGTTTTCAAATATTAACATCGACATGGATGCTATGACAGATCCAGAACAGCAAACAAATGAAAATCAGCAAACTGTAACCGCTGCAACAGCAAAACAAATCCTGAAACCCACTGTTTTTGACAAAGAAAACATAGAACAGCTGAAACAAATGCACTTGGAAGAAGTAGACAAAACAGAGGCAAAGATCATTGACTTAAAGGATAATTTTCTGCCTGCCGGCCTAACCCCACTAGAAGATATGTTTGATGCTAATGATGTGCCCAGAAAGCCAAAATTGCAGCCCATAAACACTGATATAGAAGAACACAATATTGGGACAGCAGAGAATCCAAAAATGATCAAACTGTCCAAAAATCTGCCACCTGATCAAAAGCCCAAGTACATTGATTTGTTCAAATAATTCCAGGATGTATTTGCTTGGAGCTATGAGGACTTGAAATCCCATGACACCTCGGTGATCCAACACACAATCCCCTTAAAACCAAACCAGAAACCCTTCAAACAGAAACTTAGAAGAATTAATCCTATGATTCTTCCCCCGATTAAGAAGGAAGTAAAGAGGATGTTTGAAGCAGGCATCATAGCACCCATCATATTTTCTAAATGGGTATCCAATCTTGTTCCTACAAGAAAAAAGACAGGTGAGATTAGACTTTGTGTAGATCTCAGAAATTTAAATCAAGTCTCCCTAAAAGACCATTAGCCTTTGCCTAAAATGGACCACATCCTGCAAAGAGTAGTGGGATCATCTAGAATCTCTTTGCTAGATGGTTTTTCAGGTTTCAACCAAATACTTGTTCACCCGGATGACCAAGACAAAACAACTTTTACCACACCCTGGGGAACATTTAAGTATGTAAAGATGCCATTTGGTCTTAAAAACGCTGGTGCAACTTTTCAACGAGCAATGGATATTGCATTCGCTAAAGAAATACATGATTTCCTAGTTGTTTACCTTGATGACTTAACCCCATTTTCCAAATCTGATGAAGAACACCTCAAGCATCTCAGGCAAATTTTCATGACATGTAGGAAATATGGCATTTCCTTGAACCCCAAAAAGTCTCTCTTTGGCCTTGAAGAAGGCAAGTTACTTGGCCATATCATATCAAAAGATGGGATCAGAATTGACCCTGAAAGAATCCAAGCCATCCTCCAAATCCCATTTCCAAGAAACATTAAAGAGCTTCAAGCATTCCTTGGGAAAATCAACTTCCTAAGAAGATTTATTCCAAATCTAGCTGAGCTGATACGACTGTTAAGCAACATGTTAAAGAAGGATGCCAAGGTAAGATGGTCTCTTGAAACCAAGCAAGCATTTGAAAGTATCAAGTCTACCTTAACCCAAACCCCTGTCCTAACCAGCCCACAGTTTGACAAAGATTTTATCATATTTTCGTTTGCATCTGATCACACAATAGCTGCTGCCCTGTTGCAAAAGGATGAACAAGGAGCCGAAAAACCGATTGCTTTTTTCAGCCGAGCCTTAAGAGACACCCCTTTGAAGTACCCAATCATGGAAAAATAGGCCTACGCACTTGTTAAGGCCATCAAGGATTTCAGAGTGTACATTTTATATTCACATGTGATTGCCTATGTCCCACACGCTGCTGTAAAAGACATATTGACCCAAGAGGGATTAGAAGGCAAAAGAGGCAAGTGGATTGCAAACATCCTTGAATATGACATAGAAATAAAACCAACCAAGCTAATAAAGGGACAAGGTTTAGCTAAACTGATGTCCGAAACAAACTTTCAAGCCTTAGACATAAACCAGCTGGACAATGAACCGGAGCTGGTGACTCCACAGATCAGTGAAATCTTTTTACAATCCCCATGGTACGCTGACATATGCTTTGTATTGTTAAACCTGTGTGCTCCCCCAGGATTGTCCAGGACCAAGAAAAGATTTTTGAAAATGAAGGCTTTAAAGTTTTGTGTTATAGATGGTGCATTATTTTGGAGAAATCATGAAGGTATATTGCTTAATTGTTTAACCATGAATGAAACTCACAATGTCATAAAAGAATTCCATGCAGGTGATTGTGGAGGACATCTATATTGGAAGTCCACTGCTGATAAAATTCTAAGGGCTGGTTTCTATTGGCCCTCTCTTTTTGCAGATGTAAAGAAGTTTGCCATGTCATGTCACAAATGCCAAATTTTTGAGGGCAAGAGAAAGCTGTTACCCCTGCCCCTTAAACCCATCTCAACTGAAAAACCTTTTCAACAATGGGGTCTTGACTTCATTGGAGAAATCCATCCCTCTTCCTCAGGCCAGCACAAATGGATCCTAATAGCCATTGACTATTTCACTAAGTGGGTTGAAGCCATTCCCTGTAGACAAGCCAATGACACCATCATTATCCAATTCCTTTAGTGCAATATCCTTTCCAGATTTGGTTGCCTGGAGAAAATCGTCACTGACAATGCCGCTGCCTTTAAGTCCAAAAAGGTGATCAATTTTTTCCACAGATTTCATATTACTTTGGGCCACTCTACAGCCTATTACCCTCAAGGTAATGGTTTGGCTGAATCATCTAACAAAAGCCTCATCAACATCATAAAGAAAGTGCTGGAAGAAAACAAGAAGAACTGGCACAAAAAGCTGGTAAATGCCCTATGGGCAGACAGACTCTCGAGCAAAAGATCTATTGGGATGAGCCCTTATGAGCTAGTATATGGCATGGAGGCCAGATTTCCTTCATCCCTGGGCATTCCTACTATCAAGTTGTTACAGGAGATTCAGGCTGAACCAAATGACATTCAAAGAAGGATTAATCAGACCATTCATCTTCAGCAAACCAGAGAACAAGTTTATGACAGAGCTCAAATTTTGCAAGAAAAGCTCAAAAATATGTTTGATAAGAGAGCTAAGGCTGAGGATTTCAATGCTGGGGACAAAGTTCTAAGATGGGACTCAAGAAGAGAAGACAAGGGCAAACATGCCAAGTTTGATTTCTTATGGAAAGGGCCATTTGTTATTTCTGCTGTTCAGGGAAATAACACTTATTTTCTCAGATCTATAGAGGACGGCACTGCTGAAGAAGGCCCTGTCAATGGCCGTATGCTAAAACATTACCATGATCCCTTTTAAGGGACACAATGCAGTTTTGTATATATCTTTGTACAGTCTTATTTGTATATATCAGCACTCTGTTTTTATTTTGTATAAGCAGGCCGATTGTTTAAGAAACAGCAGTAAATTTTTAGAAGACACAGCCAATGCAAGTATTCCAGTTTTAAAGGCTCTGTCTCTACACCAATTTCAGCAAAACAGCAAGAGGAAAACTGTCACATTACAAGCAATTCATGGTAGAAAAGAACTATTTGCAGTCAAAGGCATGTTCCAGCAGCATTGTACATAATTATCAAGCACGCAGAAGAAAGCAGGCGATGCTATACAGTTCACAGTAACTCAGTTGAGGAGAGAATGGTTCAGATTTCAAAGTTTCATATTTTTAGCAGCCAGAACAAAGAAGTGTTTCCAGTCTACAGCAACAAACAGAAGATCAAGGCAGTCTGACCTGCTGTTCTTGGCTTTTCACAAGGAAAAGCCATCCCCAAGTGGAGCCACTGTTAGCCTCCTGTTGCAACAGGGTTTCATTTTTCATGATTGACATTTTTACATGCCAAATATGTCATACTTTGCAGGCTGCAGTGTTCCATATTTATAGAAGAGACCAAAGAAGAAAGCCATGAAGTGTGCTAGTCCAAATGGCACTGCTATTTCCAATTTTGATGAGTTGTTCCAGTTTTGAGGAGTTTTTAAAGGGAGGTCCAAACAGTGTAATCTTGGTCTCCCTAGGTTTCAATTTCCTTTTTTAGGATATAGAGAATAATATCTGACCAAACAGTTTAATCTTGGCAGATTTGCAGATAGGTAGAGAATCAAAGGGACCCAACTGCTTAATCTGGGCCCTGGCAGAAATAAGTGTAGATTTAGATAGGAAAACATTCAAAAGAAAAATTGTAAAGCTGGGTCTACAAGTCTAAGTGCACCCAAACCAAAAAGAAGAAAAAATGTTAGGTGAGTAGGCTGGGTAGGTAGCTATGAGGTTGCAGAATGATGATTTATGATCAATTTTGGGTTACAAAGTGTTTGATCTTTTCAGATCACAGTTATCAGGCAATTTTCATCCGGAGGAGCTCAAGCTGGACATCACTAACTCCCCCTTCTTCTAATTCCCCAAGTCACTTACTAATTTCCCCAAAAGAGGTCAAGATCTGCTTGATTCCTCTTAGTTTCATCATTTTCCATGTCATTTGCCTTGGTGAAGATCTGCTTCACTCAAGGTTTCTTTATTTCTCATCTATGAGTCACTTTTCCCTCGAAAATTAGCCTAAGGTCCCCCACCTTAGCACCTGCTTATCATCTCCATATTAACTACTAACTCTAGTATATAACTCCCTATCAGTCTTCCCCTTCCCCTACTAAAAATATGTATATAAAACTCCCCTATGTAAATATTCCCTCCCTGGAAATATAGCCATATTTTTTCTAAGTCAGGGAAAGAACAGTCCATCTGGGGCTGTTTTTAGCCCATCCGTGTCATAACAGGAGTTAGATGACACCTGGTCATGCTAACAACCTTTCCCCCTTGCCCTAAAACCCTAAAAAAACCCATATTTCGCCCCTATCCCTAAGTCCCAAGTGTAAATACATTAATCCGCACACATTAAACCCACATAACCCACAAACTCCGCCATTCCCTAAGTTTTAAGCCCACCGTTGCGCTTTATTTAAATCGGAATATTCCATGTATATTCCCGTCCTATATCCGGCCCTCGCCTCGTCCTTACCGCCAACCGTTAGATCGCCCGCCCCACAGATCTATGGTGGGCGAGCCTTCCCGTCTCCCAAGGTGCCCGAAGGTTAGTGTCTGGGAGATGGGCGGTATTGCCGCTGTACTCCCGCCATGCGTCACCTTCTGGGCTGTGGCAGAGCCCCCTCCCCCGAAACCACCTCGCTCCAAAGGCAGTGCGCCTAGAAACCGCTTACCGCCCTCCTCCATCCTACGTCAGCACCACGCCAACGCTGACGTCACCCGCTTGCATCACCCCCCTGCCCAGTCACCATGACACGTCATCCGCCTGCGTGGCCTCCTGCCACTGTACCGCTGAGTCACCCTGCCACGTGTCCTGCCACCGTGTCCCCTGCCGTACTGCCACATCACCTCCATACATGATGACGTCATCATGCCACGTCATCCCGCCACGTCATCATGCTGATGTCATCGCTGACGTCACCTGCCGTACGAGGTCCGTCATGCTGATGTCATCATCAGTTTTTAGCACGAAGGGCGAAAATCGCACTCCGGAGCCCTGGGATCAGTTTTGAGGCAGTATGCGAAAATCGCACATCGCTGGATAAAATAGGCCGAAATGGGGAATCTTTAGGGAATCTTTTCATTACGCAGCCCCCAGCAAGCCCAAAAGGCGCCGAATGACCCATTTTTCTTCGCGAAGCTTGCCGGAAGGAGCAGAAGACAGTTCTAGAGGAAACAGAGGCCAAACAATGACCATTAATTTGTGATTAGACCCACAGCAAAGGAGAAAAGCGACTCAAGTCATTTGTCAGAGAGTATCAAAGAAAGAAGAAGAGCCAAAGAGTATCAGCCAAAGATTTTTTAGGGGCTCGAAGCACCTGTACATTAATGAGTCCCTCAGAAAAGTCAAGTCAGTAGGCGTAAGCCCATCCTTGCCCTCAAATCACAATTAAAGCATTCAAAGCCACCAGATAGCAAGGAAGCAGAACCCCATACACATTTATTTCAGAAAACACTGCACTAAGCCACCAAGGACAACATAATTTATTCAGTTTTGATACGGCCGCCCTCAGCGTAGCCCGAGTTATCTTCATGCATTTATTTCAGATAGGATTAGGTCAAATTAATTATTCTTTATGACCTGTTTAGGTCAAGATGTAATAAAAGCAGTTATAGAGAGTTTTTTTTTTCTATATATACCGCCCTCAGCATTGTTTCAAGGGTTAGTTAATTGAGAATTTTCACTAGAGACTCGCGTTGTATACCTGAGTTTTTCTATAATCAAAGATTGCTAAAAGCTTGGAGAGCAAACTGTTTGTTGTAGATGAAAGTTTTGAAGACCTGAAGATGAAATTCTTGTGGTGCAGCCTGAAACAATAAGTGCATCTTACCTCTGTTTTATTGTTTACCACTATCTAAATAGCAGGAAGAAAGAATAGCTTAGAATTTGTTTAAATACACTCTATGCTCAATTTCTGCTATTTCTGTATGTTTTCCTCTGAATGAATTGGTTATGAATATGAATTCCTCCTGGCTCATATTTACCCCGATTCGCCTGTGTTTGCCAATTATCTAGGGATTCTTTACTGCCCCTAGGTAGAGCTCTGTTACCTCCATCTGTTAAGCTGATTGAGAGATTCTTAATTGCCTCTCATTACTTAACATTCTTTCCATCATCAACACCTGAAACATTGTTTCATGTGCAGCTATCTTGCTCCATTTTTCCCTTATTGTGACCGAAGAAATGCACCAGCAGTTTTCCTCCTCGACTCCACGCCCAATGGTTCGAAACTTTTAGACTATGCCTTGCCTCTCTATCTGAAAACATCAATTTTGCCACCAAAAACAAAACAAAAACCATCTGAACTCAAAACCTAGCCTAAAATCCTTTTCAACAAAGCTAAATCTAAAAGAGAGAGCCCTCTCTGATTGCAGGTGGGCTAGAACCTACAGTCCAAAGTTGGTCTGTGGTTACCTCGGCCGTATCCCTTTTTACAACCTGAGTGATAACACTACAAAAGAAGAAAGAGAATCAAAATCAACACAAACTGCATCTCAAATAGAAAAATTTTGAAGAAAAAAAAGATCTGAGAAATCTGGCCCTGGATCTATAATTCACAATAATTCAAAACTTCGATACAAGTCCAATCAACTTTCAAAACCTTAGCTAATATTAACCCATCATAACCAGATAATTGAATATATGTAAAGGTCCTTGATTTTAAATATGAAGATGCTTCTACACCCACCATGAACTCACATTGATTCAGCACCCTGAAAATTGAATTTTTTTTTTTAATGTAGTGGAAACTAGTGAATCCTAAAATGTAATGCAATGCAAGCTAACTATACCAAAAGCATCATGATGTGATCTCAATGACACCAAAGAATCAAGGCAACTAACAAGAGCAGTGCAACTCATAACATCATGAATGAGACCAAAATGCCCCCAAGGCCATATCAGATCCAACATCAAGAATGTTACACAGTAATTTGTCACTGTCTCCCTGTCAGTCACCCTACTGTGTCAAGAATTCACAATAATCAAGTTCATGCCTTCTGAATTGGCCCAAAACCCACTTTTCCAAAGTTTTCCTCATCAGCGCGTCTGTTTCTAAAATATCTGCGCTGACTGGCGGCTCTCAGTGTATTCAGTGCGCTGCCAGCGCAGAAGCACATCACTTTTCCGCGCTGGTCGCATTTTATGAGCCAGCGCACCTCTCCTTTGTATCGGGTCGCGCTGACATGACTTTCTCAGTTATTGAGGCGCAACGTCAGCGCGTAAGTCTCCTTATAATCCGCGCTGATCCTGTTTGGGCGAATTTGTTCCAACAGCCAGCCTTCCAGATAACTCCAGGTGTGGTTGTTGGCTTTGTGAGTATCGACTCCCTTCTATGGCATGTCTGTTCGACCCTTTGTAACCATTTCCCTCAAAGATAAGCTCATCCTTCCACCCTTTTAGGAGGCTCCTTCTCCTATATAAACTTCCACCATTACCATGAGCAGCTAGTTTGGAATAGCTTGGATTGTATAGGGCTTATAATGCTCAGATTGCTGCTACTATAGGTTTGGTGTGCTAGGTGTGGAAGTGATTGATAGCTTAGGGAAGGTTGCTTTGTGTTGCTTGTGTGAGAGAGAGTTTCTTGTCTTGGGAGAATCATTTCCAAAGGTGAATGCTTGAGACGCTTGCTGACTGGCCCCTCCTGAGAAGGTTACCGACGTCAGAACATTTGGTTGTACTCTTCTCTGTTTGATTAATAATAGATGACTGCTATTATTGTTCCATTCTCATTTGTACATGCAACGGTTAAATGTGAATTACATCCTTTCTGACTAATGTATAGTTACTTTTATCAGATTTTACGCTTGTGTTTGTTCCCTCTTCGTGTGTGCAGGTATCTATTCGCGGGGATCGCGGAGGATTGTGACTGGCCAAAGCGAAGGAGCGAAGACAACATCTCTTCATCAAACAACAGCGCTGGAATCCAAGTAGGTGCTCTTTACCTCTTGTTTAATTGTAATTAGGAACATGCATAGCAGCATTGTTTGATTGTTGCTAGACCCTTGCTGGGCTAGTAGGGATCGCCTCTATCCATAGAGGGGATTTACCTCTCCAACAATTTGGCGACTCCGCTGGGGATCAGCGTTTTTGTCTCTTGAGTCCATCTTTGTGTTTGAATTTGATTGTTCTCTCTTGTCAAGATTTTGGGATTGTTTCTCTGCTTGTAAACTTTCTGGGTGCATCTGGGAAGTGTTTTAACTGTTAAAAGGTCTTTACCTTTGGTTTGGGAAGTTTTCATTTTGTTTTTACTGGCTTTTTACCCTCAGCGCGCTTTAATTCAAAACAGACGCGCTGACGTCGCGTCCCTTCTTTTGTGTTGTCCTTGTCATCGCGCCTGTACCATCAATAGTCGCGCTGACCTCGTTTTCAGAGACAGCGCGCTTTATCCGTGTTCTTCCGCGCTGACGTCGCACACTTGCTTCTTTGTCCTCCCTGTCATCGCGTCTGTATGATTAATAGTCGCGCTGACCTCGTTTTTCTGAGACAGCGCGCTTTATCCGTGTATTTCCGCGCTGACGTCGCAAAGTTGCTACGGGACACCCCCTGTCAGCGCCGAGTTGCTGAAGGTCACCCGCGCTGATCCTGTAAAACTTGATTTTGTCCAGATCAGCCTCCTGAACCTGTTGCTTTAGCTTTCCCCTCTTCTCTCCACTTGGTTTGTGACTTGTTTTTCACTATCTGAACTCTGAGCTGCTTGCTTGCGAAGTCTTGTTCCACAGGGTTTCGTTTTGCTCATTTTTCGATACCTTCCTCTTTGCTTTCGCTGCTTGGTTTGTGTTTTCGCCATCACTTTCACAGTTGCTGAATTGTGTTGAGTCTCTAATTAACTGGTTGTAACTCTCATCCTTCGGGTGTTTGCTTTTCTCCTTTGATTTTGCACTCTAGCCCTAGGGCATCTAGTGGCCGTGTGTGTGTCAAGCCTTCCTTAGGGATCATGTTTGCTTGTTTGACCAGCCAACTTTATATTTGTTTATGCACTTGTTCAGTGATTGTTGAGGTGTTTTGGGTTGTGTTTCCGAGCGGTTTTCACTTCCTCTTTGCTTGCAATCCTTGCTTGTCTTGCCGAGCTTAGATCACATAGCTCGTGCAGAACTTAGTTTTCCTTTTGATTTGAAAATCTTTGATTGGGTGTTTTGGGAACTTTGCGTGCTTTCATTAAGTGATTTTCTTGGTGTTCCGGTTCCTCCAAATTCACTTAGATGCTTTGTGCCATTGAAAGAAAATCAAACTAGTAGCTTTGCTTTTGAAAATTGAAAAGGAAAAGAACATTTCGTTGATTTGCATTTTCAAAAGAAAAAGTTCCCTTTCCTCGCTTGTAGCTGCATTAGGTTGTTGGTTTGCTTGTACTCGTCTTGTTTGATCAAAATTCTTTGCCTTCTCATAGCTAGTATTCATCGAACAAAATGAAATTCGTTGGCATGTAGTTTGCATCTAGGTAATTGTGAGAGAACATACGATAGAGCCTGAAATCGAAACTTAATTTCAAGATCAACTATAAAATGAACCGAATGAATCTAAAAACGCATTGGAACTAAACGCAAACATCTACAGCTCTAGGGTAGAGACGTGTTCCGGCGTCTTTAAACATAGTCACTGTTGTTTCACATTAGGTTGGGTGATTCCTCCTTCTGTGACTCGATAGTGGTCTAACACGGACTGCGCTCCCACGTACCATCGCGTATATAGGGAGACCCCACTAGGCTTTTATCCTTTATCCATAGGAAGCCGAGTCTGCCGCCTTGTGAACCGTAACGCACCGAACACAGCATTCGGGAAGATTGACTGCAGTACGGAAAGTCCTTGGCTCTCATACGATTGCTAAGGTGTATAAGAAGTTTTACGGGTCGCCTGGTAAACCCTATACCTAGAGTCTCCAGAGCAGTCACTTTTGATCCTTTTCGGACTCCCTAAATGAAAAGGTGCCTGTGAGCGTATTGTCACTTCGTGCTCATTAAACATTCGAAGGAGACTGGAGTCATCTTTTTGTCCTTTTCTCGACTCTTGAAACATGAAAAGGTCAAGTTTGGTTCCTGTGTCTTAAAAGTTTATTCGGCCACGATAACATCACCTGGTTAGATCTCGTGTGCGTTAGCTTGAGTAGGTTTCGTTTTCGTTTGCTATGGCAACTTTTCCGGGATTCACTAACCCAGGTTCCCCCTCTGATGGGAATCCAGGTCAATTCCCTCCTCTTGGGAATGTTGGTGCTCCGTATATGGCGACGTTGTCCCTACCAGGGTTAACTGTTGGGTTGCCTGTTTGGTTGTTTTCAACCTCTTTGGTCCCTACCGTATCGGCTGTTGGTCCATCAGTCCCTCCACCTGAACAACATCATGTTGATCCTAAGGTGGATCTCTCCCCTTCGACGCCTACTTCTACGTCGTCCTCTTGTACTTCGCCTGGTGAAATTCTCGATGTGAGTAACCAGGTGGCTAAGAAGAAGAAGAGGAGGACCAAGAAGAAGAAGTCCCCTAAGGGAGAGCCTACACACACAGTCCCCCTCTCAAGTCCAGCTATCCACTCCAGTACACCTAAAGTCGGGTCACCTTCTGCTCCTCCGCGGAAGGTTAAGTTTCCTTGTCGATTATGCAAGGAGGACCATCTTCTTCGTGATTGTCCTGGCATTCCCAGGATCTTAGAAGTATGGTCTCGTGATCCGGCCCACCCCTCATCGTCCACTGAGTCTCACGGCGACGCTACCTCATCAGTTGGGAATGGCAAGGGAAAAGGGAAGATTCGAATTCCCTGTAGACTTTGTGAAGGCAATCATCCCCTTCACCTTTGTCCACTCATGGATAAAGCCTCCACTGTTTTGGAAAGTCTCCCAGCTCCTTCACCCCAACTCCCCGTTGGATATCAACGTCTTTCTGCAGCTGCAGATCATTCGCCTCCCGACAATGAGATTGGTTCACATTTTTCTCTTGTCCAGGCCCCTCTTCCCGAACCTGGCTGTGTCCAGCCTGTTCCAGACCAACCATTGGTTGGAAAGAGTGTTGAATGGAGTCCACCTCCTGTCGACCACCCTGTTTCGGAAGAGCAAAATTCCCATGTTCTTCTCGTCTCATCGAATTCTCCTGAGCTTGATAATGGTTTGCCCGTCCCAACCTCTCTGGAGAATCCCGATTCGGTTCCTTCCGAGCAGGGGGGCACCCATATGGTTCCCCCACCAAGTAGTTCAGTCATTTCCTTCGATTGGAGTTGTTTGACTACCCCTCCCCTTCCATCCCATGTGCCTTTCTGGGTCACCGCCTATGCCTCCCATATGGCGCTGCCTGGCACTGTGTTGGATGAAGGCGCATCGGTTAGTCTTATGCCCGTTACTACTTGGCAGGCTTTGGGTTCCCCATCGCTTGTACCTGTCGCACCGAATCTCACCGCCTTTGATGGAGGAACGAGTCAACCATTAGGGATCCTTCCACAGTTTCCTATTACTTTGGGAGGCAAGACCGTCTATATAGACGTCTCGGTTACCCAAGGTTCTTTAGACTTTAGTCTTCTCCTCGGTCGTGACTATGTGTATGCCATGGGAGCCCTTGTTTCTTCACTTTTCCATGTGGTTTGCTTTCCACACGATGGAAGAATAGTGACGATAGATCAATTATCGTTCGTTCGTCCACAAGCCCCTCCGACACAACTGTCCTTCCCTCTTGGTTCTCATCCACCAGTTGCATCTGTTTCACCCCAGATCTACTACGTGGCCACCTCTCTTGTGCCTGTATCCAGCAATGCCTCCGTCGTGCATAGTGTCCTGGGGGCATTGGGTCCTGACTTCCGAGACATTGACCTCCCACCAGGAGCGCCACTCTTGGAAGCCCCGACTTCCTGCTCATTATGATGAAGTTCGGGCGGAGCATAGTTCACTTTCCTATGTCAAGCTCCCTAAAAAATGAAATTAGGTCTGGTTGGAGCATAGTTCCTTTCCGGTGTCAAGCTGCTTAAAACATGAAACTAGGCTTAGTCGGAGCATAGTTCCTTGTCTTGTGTCAAGCTCGTTAAAAAATGAAACAAGGGTTATGAGGATAGTTCTTTTACTGTGTCAACCTCATTAAAAAATGAAACACCTCCCTTTCCAAATCGAGTCTTTTGATTAAGATCTCGTAAAATACAAGTCGAGTCTTTCATCGATCTCGAGAGTGAACCTTCATTCCATCCACTTTGTTGAATGCAATGAAGCTTGGGGGGCATGTACCTCGATTTGCGTTATTATGCTGGGGGCATGCGAACTTATAACAAGCATAGTTTTTCATTTCAAGCTTGTGTAAACATGAAACCGAATCCAAGCAGAGTTCTCCATGGTTCAAGCTTGTGTAAAAATGAACCCATACCCGATTTACATCTCGTGATTGCTATCTTTATCTGCTAAATTCTGCTAGATGAGACTTGGTTGTTTACATTCCATTGCTACCATCTCTTTGGCCGATCATATGCTCTCACTTGGTTGTTTATCCTTTCCTGAGGAACCGCAGCGATGAGTGGTTTTATTAGCCAACCTCTTGACCATTACATGTTTTGAGCAGTTCCACCATTTCCGGAACCAGTTGCTACCTTTTATACCACTCGTTCCTCTAGGACGAGTCACCTTTAAGCTCTTTTCTGACTCGTAAAATGTGAAAAGATTGTCGAGTATTTTTCCCTTTTTGACTCGTTAAAGAGAATAAAAATGGAGGTCTGCTTTCAGCTCTTTTCCGACCATTTAAAGATGAAAAGATTGCCAAGTTTCCCCTTGACTCGTTAAAAGGAATGAGAGGGGGTCGCCTTTAAAGCTCTTTTTTCGACCGTTTAAACTAAAAAGATTGCCGGGTTTTTGTCGTTTCGAACTCGTTATTGGCTCCAAAACGACGTGCTTCTGACCGCTTTTTTACTTTTTCGGGTCGAAGTCACTATTTACGAAAAGTACTCCTCGATCATTTTGGTCGGGCGGTTCTTTCGAGTATTGTTTTATACTTTTTCGGGCTCGAGAGACACAACTTTACGAAAAAGGACCCCCCTGGAGTTTTCTTTTCTGCTGTCTTTTCAGACTCTCTAAACAGGAAAAGACGCCGAGTTCTTCCTTTGTCAGACTCGTTAAAACTTAAATGACATCGGGTATCGTCGAAATGACACTTTTTCAAGCATATGCTACCCCCGTCAAGCTTGTCATCCAAAAATAATCGGGGTACCTGCCAGAAATGGTGGGGAAAATGGAACTGTAATCATAGTCGGCAGTATGTCGCTCTTGAACATGGCACTCCTCTGCTTCGTGTCTAGGTGGGACCATCTCATCTTGTTTTTCACTGGCCTCCATGGGTTTGGGTTATCCTATTTGACCTCTCATCTACTCATTGCCTTGTCACCATTACCCTTTGCTCATTCGATGTCAAATACTGCCAAATCCGTTATGGTGCCGCCGATATGTTCAAGAGAAGTTGACCTCTGCAATAGTACAACCTCATCTGTTGTCTCACACAAATCATTTTGTCCTCTGTCTCGTGTCGATGATGTGGGAATCATTATGGCCCACCTTCGATCAAGGTCACTTCCTGTCGACTTCAGCTCATTATCCAGGAAGGTGACTTAGAGACTCCCTTCAGATGCCTTAGAGCCTGCATGCCCTAATGGCAGGTTCTTCGTGTTCGACGTGAGGTTTACATCATTGGCCTCCGATCGAATGATTCCGTGGGTGTTTGACACCAGCTCATTGATTCACATGCCGCAGATTGTACCTATAGTACCTTGAGGGCCATTGTCATTATTGGTGGTACCTCTCGCGTCTGTTAACAGTTCTCATCATTGACTGGTAATCAGACGATGTTCATGCGTGTTCGACTTCAACTCATGCATTCACATGCTTGAACTTGTACTTTGTTCGGATCGGGACGGAGCGCAAGACCCTGGATCCTTGTCTATTATGGTCCAGGTTGCGATTTTATGGATGATCATTACCTGAGTCTTCATGGATGGCTGCGACCATACCTTATCATTATTTTGGTCTCTTTAGCTGGATGGCTGCGTCCATTCCACAGACCTTTTCGCATGTCTTTTGGATGGCTGTGTCCATACCTAGACTGCATGTACTTGATTATCAGAGATATTCGGTCCTTCCTAGTGGTGTTCCAGTTCGGCAAAGCGTTCTAAAGCATTTCACCCCTCCCACTCTCTCGGTCTTCATGCTTTAGGGGGCATCTGTTACACAGTAATTTGTCACTGTCTCCCTGTCAGTCACCCTACTGTGTCAAGAATTCACAATAATCAAGTTCATGCCTTCTGAACTGGCCCAAAACCCACTTTTCCAAAGTTTTCCTCATCAGCGCGTCTGTTTCTAAAATATCCGCGCTGATTGGCGGCTCTCAGTGTATTCAGTGCGCTGCCAGCGCGGAAGCACATCACGTTTCCGCGCTGGTCACATTTTATGAGCCAGCGCACCTCTCCTTTGTATCGGGTCGCACTGACACACTTTCTTAGTTATTGAGGCGCGACGTCAACGCGTAAGTCTCCTTATAATCCGCGCTGATCCTGTTTGGGCGAATTTGTTCCAACAGCCAGCCTTCCAGATAACTCCAGGTGTGGTTGTTGGCTTTGTGAGTATCGACTCCCTTCTATGGCATGTCTGTTCAACCCTTTGAAACCATTTCCCTCAAAGATAAGCTCATCCTTCCACCCTTTTAGGAGGCTCCTTCTCCTATATAAACTTCCACCATTACCATGAGCAGCTAGTTTGGAATAGCTTGGATTGTATAGGGCTTATAATGCTCAGATTGCTGCTACTATAGGTTTGGTGTGCTAGGTGTGGAAGTGATTGATAGCTTAGGGAAGGTTGCTTTGTGTTGCTTGTGTGAGAGAGAGTTTCTTGTCTTGGGAGAATCATTTCCAAAGGTGAATGCTTGAGACGCTTGCTGACTGGCCCCTCCTGAGAAGGTTACCGACGTCAGAACATTTGGTTGTACTCTTCTCTGTTTGATTAATAATAGATGACTGCTATTATTGTTCCATTCTCATTTGTACATGCAACGGTTAAATGTGAATTACATCCTTTCTGACTGATGTATAGTTACTTTTATCAGATTTTACGCTTGTGTTTGTTCCCTCTTCGTGTGTGCAGGTATCTATTCGCGGGGATCGCGGAGGATTGTTACCGGCCAAAGCGAAGGAGCGAAGACAGCATCTCTTCATCAAACAACAGCGTTGGAATCCAAGTAGGTGCTCTTTACCTCTTGTTTAATTGTAATTAGGAACATGCATAGCAGCATTGTTTGATTGTTGCTAGACCCTTGCTGGGCTAGTAGGGATCGCCTCTATCCGTAGAGGGGATTTACTTCTCCAACAAAGAATATGGTATCGCATGATTAAGATTAGCATTAAGATTAAGATACTTCCTAATGCTCTAAACATATATAAGATAATACTGTCGAAACTGATAAATAGCAGTCTGAAATTTACCATATTATACTATAAATTTGTATAACAGTTTGATGATGAGATCCTAACTACTTTAAAACAACCACAAAACTCATTGCTAGAACCAAAAACACAACAGCTAATCAAGATTCCACATCTCAAACACCCTAACAAGATCTAAACAACAACAAACCCACCAGAAAAGTGTGAGTTCAAAAGAAATGAGAACAAATTTCAAATCCAAACCACAACACCTAGACAAGATCCTACTTCAAAGCACCCTGACTAGATCTCAAAAATCACGCATCTACCTGAAAACATCTATTAAAAAATAGCAAGCGACAAAGAAATGAGGCAAGAATCCAAATCCAAATCACAACATATAAGCAAGATCCCATTTCAAAAACTCTAGACAAGATCTCAACATCCCCACCACGCCCACCTAAAAACATCTATTAAAAAATAACAAAATGTTTATGAAAAAGCACAGAGAGCATGGCTATGACATTAATTGGTGAAATTGGACACTGCTATGACATGCATGACCCACTCCACCATATGTTGCATGAGTTTTAATGTAACGGGGCTAGGTACAGGGAATGGGGATTTCTGGAAAATAGTAATGGATCATATGCAACAATATAATCAAGGGATTGGTATGCCTGAGCAATCTAGTATGTACAAGCAATGGTTGCAGGGCATTAGAAATATTTACCTGGTTTGTAAAGGAGCAAGACATGACAAAACTTGGGTGGCCAGTTGCACAACCCAAGTTCATCAGACATCCCTCTGCAAGAACAATGATGCCACTGTTGGTGTCAGGGAACACCCACATATTAGTGTGGCGCTTGATGGTAATCTCCTTAAAACCCAAGAAAGTTTCAAGGCCTAGCATTTGTATTTAAAGAGGCACTTGCAAGAGTTGATGTCAAGATAGGAGGGTTTCTACTAATGGCCATACAAGAAAACAAGTGAGAAAGCTTTTAATATATATTTGAAAAATAGAAAGAAATTCTACGAGATATCAGAGAATATGTAAAACCATAAATGCAAGCTTTGCAAACTTAGTTTTTCTGTGAGAGATTATAGAAACTTCAAATGTAAAAAGAAAATTTCCAAATAACTATTGTAATTTGACATTCATAATGAAAAATTTAGAGTATCTTACAGCACACTCAAGCTCACCAAAACTCTCTGGTAGTGAAACGACCACATTTTTGACCTACAAAATCAAGAGCATATAAATTCTATTAATGTCTAAAATGGAGCCCCAAAAAACCCTTTTTCAATGTAAGGGAGGTTATTCTTTAATGCACTTCATACATTGTACAAGTAGAAAGATAGCACAATACGAAGAAATGAAGCAAAAGGATGAAGCCTAACTAACAAGTGCATTATGATGTTATGGTAGGAGGAGGTTGCGTGGAAAAATCACTCAACTAAAAGCTCAGAACAAGAAAGACATAAGCTAATTTGGATCTATAATCTCTAAATAAAATTCCAGCTAAACTCGATATGTCCACCACTTCCCATATAAGTTTAGCTTCCATCTTCAAGCAACATCAATTTCAGTTACAACGGGCATGACCTCTAGTAAGTGTGCTTTAGTTTATGTAGGTTGGGTTGTGGTATAACAGAAGCTTGATGTGAGTCTACCCCAACTAACCCAGGTTTGATGCTCAGTGTATGCATGGTTGGGCATCCCCAAAGTGACACATGCCAATAATTTTGCATCCACTCAAGCCAAAATTTGCATAGTCCAGTAATAAAGCATCACAAGAATATTATCAGTTCAGAACTTAGCTTTAGATACAAATAAATCATCTCAAGAATATTACCAGTTCAGAAAGCTTTAGATACAAATAAAACATCACAATAATATTACCACTTCAAACATCACAATAATATTACCCATGCACAGAGTTCTAAATACAAATAAAACATTACAATAATATTACCAGTTCACAAAGCTCTAAATACAAATAAAACATCAAAATATTAGCAAAGCTCTAAAGACAAATAAAACATCACAATATTAGAGGTTCACAAAACTCTAAATATTTGTTTCAGGCATGCTCTTGTCATTCCATAATCATCCCAAATTGTTTGTTCCCACCAATCACGTTCACCCATTAATACCATCAAATTTCCTAAGCTCTGCATGTCCATACCTAACCTCCTCAACATTGGGAAAACCTTAATCTTAAGGACATGGAGGGTAGTGAATGACCCCACCATACTTTGTAAGTAGGACATGGATACCAAATCCACCCTCTCTAGCATTGGAAATCCATTTGGCCTTTCTGTGAGGTCCCTCACCTATGTGCACGCTTTTAGTTTGAGAAACTTTAATTTTGGCAATGTCTCCAACGAAGGAAGTTCTATCATTTTATCACACCCAAACAATTCTATTCTTTGTAGTCACTGAAACTCACAAGGCCAGTTGGGTAAGTTTACTCCCTTGTAGCTGATCAACCTGAGAGTTTGCAGTTTTTGCATATTTTGCATGCTACGGGGAAGATGTGCATTATACTCCAAGTATAAGTGCCTAATTTCCAACAAGGTTCCTAAATTCATACCTGTTTCATTCTCTTCGGTCCTTGGCATTATAGTTAGAGCGAGCTCTGTTAGACGTGTGAGATCCTTTAAAGGCTCTGAACTTTCTGAATGCAACTGTAGCCTTTTCAGTGAAGTGAGCTGAGATATCTGCAGTGGAATCACCAAGTTTTCTAAGCCCAGTAGGTTAAGATCTTGAAGCCTTGAAAGATTGCATATGGCAGGAGGCAGGGATCTTATATAGCAGAAGGAAAGATCTAAAAATTGAAGTCGTGGAAGATTGCATATGGCTGGAGGGAAATCACAAATGTGAGTACGGCTCAATGAGAGAAACTCCAGACATGTGAGTTGACTAAGAGATGTTGGCACTGACACCATACTAGTGTTGGAGAGATCAAGAACCTGCAGATATGTGAGGCCATGGAAAAAGCTTTGTGGAACATGACCAGATAATGGATTTTTGGACAAGTTTAAACTTACAACTTTTGAGCTAGTGAAATCATTTGGCAGATCTTCAATTTAATTCCGATGTAGAAATATTGTCTTGCAATCCCAACTTTGTGCATCTGTAAATTCTTTGACATGTTGGCCCGCCCTAAATAAAAAAACAATTTTCATTCTCCCCAATATACAATGCCAGATCACGAATAACATGTGGCACTCTTATCTACTTCAGTTTCCACACATTCTCTGGTTTTTTAACATTGCCAATGAGCTGCTTATCAATGAACAAGCCACGATCTATAAGATGCCTTGAGTAGCTGCGCGCAGTGACCATGTCCATTGAATAGGTAGCCTATCTGCTCTTGACAAGGCCTTCAGCAATCCACATTCTCATCAAGATATCCACATCAATTTCTTCATCTTCTAAAAACATGGCATAGTAGAGAAAACAATTTTGCAAGCTTGAATTGGACAAATCGCCATAGCTCCATTTTAGTGGAAGATACAAATCTTTATGAACATGGGGATGAATATCTCGAAAAAAAGGATCCTCACTTTTTATCAGAGATACATAATTATTCCACTCATCTACAGTTGTTTTCCCAATCATTGATTTAGCCAATATAGTTATGGCTAAGGGAAAACCTTCGCACTCATCTGCAATATTTTTGGTACACTCCTTTAACTCCTCTGGAACATTGTTGCCTTTGAAAGCTACTCTCCCAAACAATTCCTGGCCTTCCTCCATAAACAAGGGCTCCAATTCCAGTGTCACGTATGCCTCCATTAATGCCAAATCTCTGTTGCATGTAGAGAATAAATCTATGCTACGATGACAACCTTTCCTGACACCTAACTCTTCCAGCAGATCTAGTGGAGTCCACATGTCATCTAATATCAAAAGAACTTTTCTATGGTTGAGTGTTTGAGAGAATATCATCTTCCGGGTATTATGACTAGAAAATCCCTACAGGTCTAAATTGATTATCTCAGCAATCTTATTGTGTAAGTCTGAAATTTGATAGGTTTGAGAGGCTGTGAGCCAAATCACATCTTCAATCCAACTTTGGAAAGGATTCCAGAAATTGTAGACCTGTTTTAGCAACGCCGTCTTTCCAATGCCAGGTATTCCATATACACAAAACACGCGAGTTTCCTCTTGCCTAGCTTCCTGTAAATAAATAATCAAATTAATCTTATGAAGAAAGTTTATAACTAAGAACACTAATCCTATGAAGAAATTTTATAATGGGTATATACCCCAAATAAAATAATAATAATAAGCTTGCAAACAATTTAATGGCTAAACTACGTTGGCTCTATGTGCACCACTTTCCACCTACTTTTCCTTTTCATATTTTTAAGGTCCACTTTATGATTATTATTAAGCGTCTTTGCTGTTGTTATTTGGACAATTCCACATGTTTTTTCTACTTGAGATTAGACTAGGAAACTCCCTCCCCTCTATGATACCGTGAAAATTTGTATAAACTTTTTCTAGTTAAGCCTTCTTGGGTTCCTTGCAAAGACTTCCCCTTGGACTTCCTAGATGTCTTCCTAGTGTTGTCTTGTGATTTCTCTACCATTCTGTGTTGGATTTATGGTTCTAGCTTCACTACAAGCCTTAGACTTCCCCTTGGCCTCCCTATATGCCTTCCTAGTGTTGTTGCTGTGATTTCTCTACCATTCTGTGTTGGGTTTATGGTTTTAGCTTCACTACAAGCCTTTAGGTATATTTTGTCATTTGGGTCTATGATTTTAGCTATCCAATACTGGTCTTTAGGAATGATTTCAGCATAAGTGTTTTATGTTTTTTGTATTGGGTTTTATGTTCTCTGTATTGGGTTTATGCTATTAGTTCTAATATTGGTATTTTTCATGTTGAGGTGTGTTTTTGTTATACCTTTCTCCATTCTCTGTATTGGGTTTATGATTTTTTCCTCCCATACTTACTTCCCAATTCTAGGCTTTAGCGAGAAGCAGACTCGCTTGCATCCCTATATTGGGTGTATAGTTTTAACTGTTTAATTTTTATTTTCTTTTTCCAAAAACTCATATTGGATGCACTTGTGATCCTGCAGAGCCGTTGCAAAATCAAGGAGCCTTCTCTAAATCAAATAGTCTTCTCTCTTGCAAATACCAAATAAGCAAGTAGAGCAAGTGCATTAGATCTAGATCCTACATCTAGTTCCCCACAATATTTTCTAAAGGAAAATGCATTTTGGTGTTGCAGATATTGCTAAATCGAAATAGCTATCTCCCTTCACATAAGAAACTAGGGCAATTGGATCAAATCTAGATCCTACATCTAGCTTGCACAATCCTTTCTCAGGGAAAATGCAATTGTGACATTGCAAAGCTTTTGCTAAATCAAATAAGCCTCCTCCCCACCACGAGAGCAATAAGTTCTAGTGTATGAGATCTAAATCATACATCTAGATTTTCACAATCTTTCATTAAGATGCTTAGATGCAATTCCATTCCTTTGGAGTGCAGGTCCCCAATGTTATAACATCCTCCTTCACTCTGCCATTAGCATCACTAAGTGCTTTTGGTGTCATGCCTTGTGGGTCCTCTTTGGTTTGTGGTTGTTACCTGTGTGATGCTCATAAGAATTGCAGGTCTTACTACTACAATGCAGTATCCCTATGTTGAGAGTCCATTCCACATTAATAACCTTCTCCTTCTTCCTATGATTACTTTCCACTACTACAAATGTACAATATATGAAGTCACAATGTAGGTCTCCAATGAAGTTTGGATATAAAGTCAAAACACATGCCTCCAAGGAAGTACGGATGGATAGCTAATTTTATTGCAAACTATAATGTAAAATAGAATGACAATAACATGTTTTGGAAAGTGAAAAGAAGAGGGTAAAGTATCATCTCTAGATCTATGAAACAAAATCCCAAAAAGAATGAAATATATCATGGAAAAATATACACGATAAATAATAACAGTAATGAAAGAAAAATGCATGACTACCAACCTATGCTTTCACGAACAGATAAGTTTGGTCAAATAATATATTCACAGTTAACAAGGAAAATTTCACCAATATATAGATGATTCATGGGAACATAGACATCGCAGAGTTCTTCATCTCCACTCTCAACCTGCATATGAGAATTGACAAAAAGTAAGAACTACCTTCCATACAAATTGAAATAATAGTTATTTAAACTATAGCATGTCAAAAGACATTGCATGTTTACCAATAAACATGGAGTTTTATTTATGACAATAATGATAATTTGCAAATAGATATCAATTTGCAGATATGCAAGAAACATTTCCATCTGCCACTTAATTTCAACATTCATGTGGAATGCTTCAGTATTAACTCAAATTCAAGGATATCTAAATCATATTCAAGGATATCTAAAGCATAAGAAACAACCTGAAGGACAAGTGATGATGTAATAAAACCAATGGCATATTCCCCTACATGTGGATGATGAATAATTGCAACCTCTTTAAAGGCCCTTGTGTTCTAGTATGCAAAGAATAAGCCATGTATAAGCTTTAAAAACACTTTCTAACAAAACAATAAAACATTACCACCTTACCCACAATCATAACTTCAACTCTTCAATTAATAATACATGTATCCACAAATTTATTGTATTTGACCAATTCATATCTCATTGAATGGAAAGCTATGAATCCATTATATTTCAATCTATGGAAAAGCTTCATAAATTAAATCAGATATAATTTCTTCAATATCAAATAGGTATAAGAAAATAATATTACCAATATTGAAAACATGAATGCATACTCTCTTGAAATCTGACTATAAATTAGAGGAAAAAAGTATTTCCTTAGTGTTAGTGATCTGGCATTTTCCAGACCTGATATTTGATTATACAATAAAACATGTTTCTAAAATGTAAATGTGCTAAAGACTAAAAGAAATTCAAAATACCACATCATGCTTACAATTCTCAAATTCAAACAAATACATGCACATGTACCTATTAAAAGGGAGTTATACAATTTAACATGCCAATAACATGTTTTTAAAAAGCCCAATATATGATGTCTAATCTCAGGAATATCTAGAGAAATGGTAGCACTTATTTTCTTCGAGACTAAGTAGATATGTTTGACAAGAGGCATTTTCTTTATGAACCATTCTCCAACCCAGAGGATAGAAGCTCCCACCCATGAAGATACAAGTAAACCCATCAAGAATATGAAGATACAAATAAGCACTCTTGAACAACCAACCTTCGTTTTGGAAAACAAATTGATTTGTTTGTACACTAGCTGTTATGATGGTAGGATTCCTAAATATGTGGATTTTGAATATGTTTCCATACATGTTCATTAATTCAATACCCAAAAAATATTTTCATTATATCTCAAATGCACAGCAACATGAATAAATAAATTGAAAAACAAAAAAACTAATATGGGTGCAACAATGCAGAACTACAGAGAACTAAATTTGATACCTTGAAATTCTTTTTTGAAGGAAGGGACCACCATCAGAGGTCTTGAGTGGAGAAATATTTTCGAGAGTTTCTCCAATGAATGGAAATCTCATGCTACCAATCAGTAGCTTTGATTTCTCTACCAGATTTCCTTCACAAGTTTTATCTTTCAACAGACTGCACATCATTACCTCTGAATTTCTTAAAAATGATAGATTTTGACAACTTCCCCACTATTCTAGTAGCAAGATCTTCAGTAGTCCTCATTTTAACCAAGCTCCACACATTGTCTATCTAGTAGCAGCATCTGAAATGAATATTGTAGGTTGAATGTTAACTTATTCTATGTGTCCTAGTTGCCATATTTTCAAGAAATAAAAATCCACTGGAACTGAATGTCTTGCACATAAATGGAAACATAAAAAGTCTTGGAAATGAATTTTCAATCTAGAAATTACAAAAGAAAATAGGCACAAACCATTCATTACTGAGAATGGGCACTGTGCCCTGCTCTAGATCCACATTTTGGGGAGGACCTTTAGACGTGAAGCCCAAACACCCAAGCAAACCCTGTCTATAAGGCAAAAAGCCCTGTCTATAAGGCAAAAAGGCCTTTTTCTTCAGCTCCTCATATTGTGCCCTATTGGCAGTATAATGGAGCTCGTGAAGTGAAATTGGCATCTTCCTAACAAACTTGGTAAAACTTCCCCCAAATTGAGGATTCACAGTACAATTCTTTGATCCTCCTACCTCTTACTTGAAATTGATTTAACATTGCAATTGTTTAAATCCTTCTAGTGCTTTGTCCCTGAATTTGAACTTTTCTTAGTGGGTTTCAACTGCTTATATTTCTCAACACTCCCACGCTTCTCGGATTGCTTCGCAGGGGCAATAGACAGACACCAGAGCCTATCCTTTCCCTAGGCCATCCCTCACTAGCACTCCACAGACTATTCCTAACCCGTTGGTTCAACACTGCACTTCTAGGCCTTATTTCAGAAACCCTAGCACATGTAATTTTACCAACTTTGACCCTTAATCTTCTTCGCTCTAGAAGGAGACTTCTTTCTTTCAAGCTCCACTTGAGATTCACCTTAACTTCCTCCTAGATTCAACCTTCAAGTATGACTGTGATACTTTGGCTCTTTCTATAGTTTTGACAGTATAGATTCTTCGCACGTGTGGAGGATTTCAGCCCTAAAACAAACCCAAACAACTTCACTTTTCCTTCCTTATTCTCACTGGTTATGAAGCTATCTTCCTTGACCATTTCACACTTATTCCTTTGTTTAGACCTTCATCGAAAATCTGTCTCAAATGAGGCTGAGTTGCCCTATTTATAGTAGTTTTCTCATGTAAATAAGCCAACTTGATTTGGAGACTAGGCCGACATGCCTTTTGGAGATCATCTTGAGGCCGACTTTTTGTTGGAGCTTGAACTTGGTCTTAGAGGGATTTTTTACTTTCTCATTGACTCATATACAAATGTAACATGCACAAGAAGGGTCATTCATACATGACATTCACTCAATTTGACTTTTATGACTTCATGAAAAAACCTATAGGCTCACAATGGGAACCCTACCTAAAATAAAATTTCTTAATCATGAAACCCATGATTCAGGCATTACAAGAATAATTTTATTTTCTTCTTTACATCAATTGCATAAAATCACAATTACACATATCATTATGAACACTGATCCTAGTTACACTTTTCAACAACCCTGAGACTCAAACTCTCTATTTACAATATTGCACTAGACATGTCAATTAAAAAAATGAAAAAATCTACACAGAGAGAATAATGAACAAGGAATTCCTAATTACCCTACATATATAACATGGAAGTCTAAATAGCTATGAATTTCCAGAGTCAAAACTCTCTTACGCTAAAAGCCAGTTGTGGTAGGAACATATTATGTTTGAGTAAAAAAATAGTTTGACCACCAATTCTTCTTTCAAATATTGGTTTCTTAAACATTCAAACAGTGATTTAAAAGATTTATTTTCTAACTTCATCATTTAGGGTTTACCACTCACTTTGAATCCGACACACAATAGGGAAGGTCTTCTCTATATCCTTCGTTTATGATATTTTTGCACACTTTTTGTTGAGAACATACCTTAGTATTAAACATAAAATTTGTACAATGAACATAGATAAGAACAAGGAGTAGAAGTATGTACAAATATCAAAGAGCAAAAAACAAAATCAAAACCTCTTCCTCAAAGCTTCTGAAACTGAAGGATTTTTATTCCACATTGATAACTAATCAGAAAAAATATCTTGTCATTCATCAAATGGAGAGTGCCATACAAAATAAGATGTAAATAAATTCATGTAATTTGTTGATCACATGTATGGTTTCAATTCAAAAGAAAAAGAAAAAAATCAACTTCAAACAATGATGTCCCAATTTTTTTTATATCATATGGTGTCGAACATTTGCAATGCCCACATTTTCCACCTTCTGTTTACATATATTGGACTACATTGGTCAATCATCTACTTACCTTCATAAGTAACTAGCATTCATAGCAATGAATGGAGTCATATTTCGAAGTCCTAGAATCATTATTTGAAGGTTGAAAACCTCACTTGTTTTTCTCTTAGGTAATTACAATATTGCACTAGACATGTAGATTAAAAATAAGTAAAAAATCTACATAGAGAGAATAATGAACAAGGAATTTCCAATTAGCCTACATATATAACATGGAGGTCTAAATAGCTATGAATTGGGAGAGTCAAAACTCTCTTATGCTAAAAGCCAGTTTCGGTAGGAACATATTATGTTTGTGTAAAAAAATAGTTTGACCGCCAACAATTCTTCTTTCAAATATCGGTTTCAAAAACATTCAAACAATGATTTAAAAGATGTATTTCTAACTTCATTGTTTAGGGTTTACCACTCACTTTGAATCTGACACACAATAGGGAAGGTCTTCTCTATATCCTTCGTTTATGATATTGTTGCACACTTTTTATTGAGAACATGCCTTGGTATTAAACATAAAATGTGTATAATGAACAAAGATAAGAACAAGGAGCAGAAGTATGTACAAATATCAAAGAGAAAAGACAAATCAAAACCTCTTCCTTAAAGCTTCTAAAACTAAAGGATTTTTATTCCACATTCATAACTAATCAGAAAAAATATCGTCATTCATCAAACTGAGAGTGCCATACAAAATAAGATGTAAATAAATTAATGTAATTTGTTGGTCACATGTATGGGTTTGATTCAAAAGAAAAAAAATCAACTTCAAACAGTGATGTCCCAAACTTTTTTTATATCAAATGGTAGCCAACATTTTCAATGCCCACATTTGCCACCTTTCGTTGACATATATTGGATTGCATTAGTCAATCATCTACTTACCTACATAAGCAACTAGCATTCATAACAATGAATGGAGTCAAATTTTGAAGTCCTTGAATCATTATTTGAAGGTTGAAAAACTCGAGAGTTTTTCTCTTAGGTAATACAGTCTTTCTCTCCAAACTTTCTTTTGTTTCACAACCTTAATTTCTTTAAGGTTTGGCAAGTATCTGAAACAAACCAGACAAAAAGAAGACAAACCAGAAAAAGAAATAGATAGCCATGAACTTCAGCATTGAGGGTTTACCACTCACTTTGAGTCTGACACACAATAGGGAAGGTCTTCTCTATATCCTTCATTTATGATATTCTTGCACACCTTTTTTTGATAACATGCCTTGGTATTAAACATAAAATGTGCACAATGAACAGAGGTAAGAACAAGGAGCAAAACAAGTATGTACAAATATCAAAGAGAAAAAAGAAAAAAAAAATCAAAACCTCTTCCTCAAATCTTCTAAAACTGAAGGACTTTTATTGCACATTCATAACTAATCAGAAAAAATATCTTTTCATACATCAAAGAGAGAGTGACATACAAAATAATATGTAAATAAATTTATGTAATTTGTTAGTCACATGTATGGGAGAAAAAACAATTCAACTTCAAACAATGATGTCCCAAATTTTTTTATAACATATGGTGGCCAACATTTGCAATGCTCACATTTTCCACCTTCTGTTTACATATATTGGACTGTATTGGTCAATCATCTACTTACCTACATAAGAAACTAGCATTCATAAGAATGAATGGAGTGAAATTTCGAAGTCCTAGAATCATTATTTGAAGGTTGAAAACCTCGGGACTTTTTCTCTTAGGTAATACAGTCTTTCTCTCCGAACTTTCTTGTGTTTCACAACCTTAATTTCTTTAAGTTTTGGCAAGTATCTAAAACAAACCAGACAAAAAAATAGACAAACCAGAAGAAAAATAGACAGCCATGACCTTAAGAATAAGCCAGTTGAAAACAAACACAATCAATTTCCTACATCTAGGTCTCAAGTTGAAAATCACTGCCACATTAAAGATACCACTAGGTACTATAGAAAATAAAGACACTTAACAAAAATTCAAGAATCATAACTACTACTTGAATGAAAAAATAACTATAAACCATTTAATTAAAACAGTGGTGTAATCAATTCAAACAGATAGCATCAAAGAAAGTATTTAGAAAATGAACGTATGTTGATTAAGATTCAAATCATACCAATGTGAAAACTTTAACTTTGATAAGGAAAAATTAATCCTGTTTGAAATTCTACATTTTCCCTCTTCTTCTATTTTATTGTTTACTTTTCTTTCTACGTTTTTTAATTTATCTTCTTTCATTTTATTCTTCCAAAAAATCGACAAAGGTAATGACATTCATGAGAATGCAATTCCTGATAATGAACATTTTGTTCTCTGTGATAAATTCAAACGCTTTACTTTATTGGACTATTTTGTGGAGCTAGATCCTACCCAAGACCATCATAAATCCCAATGTAAAGGAAGTCTGGGAGCCATATAATTGGCACAGTTCAGCCACCCATAACCTGACAAAGGGTTATTCCTTGTTCTCTTTTAAAGAGAAAACCCACTGTGCTCAGGGCCCTTGGTTATGTTGAAACAATGGTGATGTCGTATACCTAGGAGGAAGATTTCTCTATAAAACAAACCTCTCAATTGTCCTTCCCTGTTTAGGTTAATCTTTTTGGGCTTCCAATTAATTTTGGGGGTTCCTGTTGCAAATTTCAGCTGCTATTAGGAGTTTGATCTATGACAAGCTGATTAGGCTTTTTAACCCTAGACCAAAATTTCAAGTAGGCATTAGGGCTAACCTAGGAAAGGACCTGCAGGATATTGCCTACATCCAGGTTGGGGGCAAAGTTTGGAGTCAACAAGTTCTCAAAATTTGAATGCCTATTTTTGTATAGATGGAACTTGACAGTGAGTGTGGCTCGTCCCAATCCACAGGAATCTTTCCACTACGAGAAAATCAACATTAAACGAACATCCTAAATCCTGCAAATTGGGTATCGAAGTGACAACATCCTTCAACAGAGTACATTTATTCACAAACCTTAGATTAGAGATACATTCCTGTGTTTGGTCAAGGTTACCTAACTATGTTTTTAAGGGACTTGGAGGCCAACTGGATATCTTGGTCCTCCAATTGATCCATACGTTTAGAAAGATTTAATTATTTGACTTGTTTGAAGAGCGAAAACGAGAGAAAGGAGTGTACAGGAATTTTTCTTTTGGTATTTTTGAGTGAGCACTTCGTCCCAAACTCTGCACCCCATGGATGCTGAGAGTAAATCCTATGGCCCCGCTAGCAGTGTCATGGTGAGGAGGGACAACAGTTCTGTGGCTCCTTGCAATCTCCACACTGCTCTCCATTTTTTCCCTTTAGTTATGGGCTCCCGTGCAAAATCAATTGAGTGAGTAGAAAGAATAGGAAATCGAACCGGGTATGGGAAACTAAGAACAACCCGAAAAACAGTTCGAAACAAAAAAACTTTTGATCATGAAAAATATATAAAAGGTTATTAGATTTACAATTGGTTCTAATTTGAAACAATAAAATTTTTTTTAATTACATTTTTATATCTATTACTATTTTCTTTAATATTAAGATAATAAGCACAGAACTATTATAGGAAAATAAATTTAGGCAACAAAATATTTTTAATTATGTAAAATATATAAAAGGATGGATATATATAAAGGGTGTTAAAGTTAAAATTGTTTTTCTTTTTAGAAGAATTAGATTTTTTGAGGTTGTATTTTTTATATCCATTATTATTATGGCAAAGGTTAATGTATATTTAATATTAATATTTATATGTAAGGACTGAAATGTTGTTAGGAGGATGTATTAAGTTTGTAGTGACATAAGATCTGTAAGCATCAATAAAATAAATATATACAATATAACATAGTAGTGTGAGCATCATGTTGGGATGAAGATATTTTTGACAAAACGTATTGTGTTTATTTGGGATCATCTTCATTAATAGTTCCTCTAGTGGATCTTATTAATATGTTTATCTATGGAATGGTATGTTTATATTTTTATCACAAGACAAAATAGATAATGTGATGAGTGACATTGATTTTCATCATCTATAATTCATTAATATATCACAAAAAAGTCCCTTTGCATGTCCACCCACTTCTCTAATGATTTTTCATAGAAAAACATAAAATATTGACGATTGGTTGTCATAATATATCTAAAGGATCTAATATACATGTAAATATGAAAGTCATTTTTAAAGACATAACTATATGGAAGAGCCCATTTACCTTCAAGCCTAATATATTTATTGAAGAAAATGTTGATATGGAGGGCCATGACTATGGACTACTTCCATTCAGTACAAGATATAATATCTACACTAGTGCAAAATTGGGTGCTAATTTAATTTAGTCTATGTTGGGATACATGCTTCACCATATCATAGGACAAACTCCTAAGAAAATTAGGGTATAAGGGAGTGATCTCACACAAAGTCCAAGGTTTGTTAATTTCATGGTCTCTCATTTGGATGCCATTTCCATTCCTCAATTGCATACTTAATAAATTGTAACCACTAAACTAATGTGATAATGTATTTGGAATTTCCTTGCAAAAAAAATAACTCCTTGTTTGCCCCTTTTCTGTAGTGAAAGTAGATTTCCTTCTCTCGACTTAACCAAAAAACAAATGTATAATTTCAATGCAAATGTCATAATAATCAACCTCAGTTTAATTTTTTTCTCTTTATATGGTGTCACTTGTGTAATTTGAATTGATATATTAAATTTATTGAAGTGCCTTTACTAATCCTGATGGGTAAAACCAGTGGACTACAATTCCAATATAAACAAATATCATTCCACTTTGGAGCTTTTTATATTTAGAAGTCATTAATAAATGTTAGTGTTTGATATGTTTCTCGAAGAAAGGATCCTATTGGACTAAATGGAAAAGCAAAATGCATTGAGGTATAAAATAATTTCCATGCACACCATATAAATAAGCTACTTCAATAATAGTGTCCTCATGCCATTGATAAAATTTTCCCTTATTAACTAATTGATATTGTGATTGTTAAGTTATTTGATAAATTGGAATATATCAACCACTAATTATACATGTTTTTTATTTCAATATTTTTAATAATAAAGTGTCAAAGGTTTAGTTAAGAGCTAGTAGCAATAAGGATTAGTTCAATTGGTAAATGCTCTTGCAAAGGAGTTCATAGAGCTCTCGATACAAAATCTTATTAATTCCCTTATGGTTACTAGTTGGTATTTTAGTTTCTAGTTACTATTGTGCTCCATTTGAAGACCAAGAAAGTGGGTGAATCTATGGGGATTGAAAATGTACCACCAGCCTCCCTTAGCACTTTTAATACATTGGTGAGTAAGGGAAAACATTTTGTAAGAAATCCACTTCTAGAAAAACTGTAAGCAGACTCTCGCCATGGCCTCTCATCATGGCACCTTCCACATATTTAAAAAAACTACCTCTCAGTACTTATCCGGGATTTCAATAAACCAAGTACCATAGTTAAACAAATGTCAAATTATGAGAAAAAGGTGTCAAAGGTGTCAAGTTGAGAGGAAAAGGTGTCAAGATAAGAGGAGAAGAGTAGAAGAGTGGGCATAAAAATGTGTGTCAGATGTCAAATGGAGAGGAGAAGAGGGCATAAAAATGTGTACCAGATGTCAAATGAGAGGAAAAGTGTAGACAAAAATGAGAAGTGAATTGATTCAAAAAAAGGCCTATCAATTCCACTACAACACACTTGAGATGTTGTCTTGGTGCTTTTCAAAAACATGAGAACTCTCGCGCTGCAATCCAAATGTTTAATGCACCTATCCATTGATCCTCTACATGATGCCAACAAAGACATGTCATGAGGATGCTAGGCCAACTCTCTCACCACAACCTTGTGATTCTCCATCCCGAATAGGTACTTATTCAAATTAGCATGTGTCATGTCCCAAATGCATGGTGCATGATCATGCCTACCACGTGCCAGAAGCTTTTCGCATTTTGACCACTTCAATGGTTTAAACGAGATTTGAAGAACCCTATAAAGGACGAACCATGTATTGAATTTCGATGCGACGGAATGACTAAAATGGAGCAAGGAGATTGGTTGTGCTTAATAATGTTTTCCCATCGAACTCCATAGAGAAAATGTCTTTCAGCATAAAAATACCAAATTTTAAAACACGGAGATATAAGAGATTTGAGAAAATATGGGGTGAAATACTTGATACCACATGTACCTTTATTCTTCAATATTTGTACGAATATGTACCTCAAAAGGATTTAATAAAAGTAGTGTGGTCTAATTTGGTTTGTTTAAAATCTTTATTTAATAAAATGAATCAACATCATGAGATTATATGGATTAAAATTCAATGTTCAAATTTAGGATTCCAAGAAAACCTTGCTAAATTTAAGTTAAAACCAACTAAAATAAATGTTTAAAAATATTTTATTCAACCCATGGTCACTAACTTGATTCGTTGCACCCACCTAATTGCGTACCCATGGATGATCATGTCAATTTTTACTGTTCAGGGTCATTATATTAGTGTGAGTTGGTGGCCACAATTTATCTTAATTCAACATGGAAGTTATTGTACTACACATCATATTGGCATCTTGAACATCCAATAATGAAAAACAAGGACAGCATGAAAGTATTGCAAATCCACAACTCCATGAATTACTCGAAGTCCATAACATAATATTAGTAGTAATTGCACCAAGAGGTGTAAAGGAATGTCGATAGGAAGAATCGAGAATGTGGAAGGCAATAATGAAGCTAAATATATGGACAATGAAATGCCATCGAAATTTGAGTTTCTATATATCTTCTAAAGAATGTAGTAGGAGATTAAATTTAAGAAGAATTTTACACTAACATAAATCTTGCATAACAATAAATGTTTTTATTGGAATATTTATCCTCGGTTTATTCTCTCATTATGAATTCATGAAATGGCCTTTTCGTATTCAAAAATTGTTTAGTTTTATGTAATGAACTAGCTACCTATAAAATCATCAGTGGTACTCATAATGTTCCCATTAATTCGGATGCTTCATTTTTGTGGAATTTACAATAAGTTTATGTTTATTATCACTAATTAACTTGAGGATTTGTGTATTGGACTTAAGCATGCTACTATGCTTTTATTTATTTTATATCATTTGTTTAATAGATGTTGTGGTTGATGCAAACCAAGCAATGGAATTGGATCCTTCTATGACAAAGGCATACTTTCCTGAGGGGTAAATATTTTGTTCTAAGTTTAGGTTGTGTCATTTTTCTCTTTTAGGGTTTGGTGGTGTGAAAATGCAGTCACTGATCTGCTAGCCACACATGTTTATAGATGAAATAGGGTTGATACAGATTTGTCAACAAATTTCATTCTAATTTAACTTATCATTTTACCTTATATTATTGTGTTCTTTTCTCTGGAGGAATATCAAACAACTATGGTTGCATTTAAGGTAGGATATGTTCTTGAAACCAACAACCCAAACTTTAAGACTTGGATGATAAATGTGATGCATGTCTGGTTGGTAAATTGGCTCGAGGATAACAAACTGATCTTTAAAGGAGAGAGTCTTTCTTAGTTGTAGAAGAGTAATAATCTTTGATTACTCTTTTTTCTTTAGCATTTAATCTCCAAAGAATTGTAACCATTGAATATGGTAAAACAAACTTTAAAATCTCTTTTTCTAGAAGGATATTCTAGTCGTTAATGTTCACAGGAAATTTCAAAAAGGAAAAAAAATCATTGTCAATGAATAAATTACCTTGAGTTTTGTGTCATTATGAACCTTCTTTGCACCCTTATGGTTTGAGAAAATTGTTCTACCTGTGTGATTTTTGGAAAAACAATATTGAAAAGAAACTATCTAAAATCCTGCATTTTTTTGTCTAAGGCACCTGAAGAAAAGCATATAGGTCAACCGCACGTCTAAAAATGCAAATATTTTTCCTAGTGCATAATTCTCGCTCTCGCAGGTAATTTTTTTTGTGTTCTTCTTGTCCAAGAATTGTGAGTGTTTCTACATGTGAATACTTTTCCTAGTGCATAATTCTTGCTCTCAGAGGCAATTTTGTTTGCATTCTTCCTGTCGGATTATTGTGAGTGTTTCTTTGTTGAGTTTCTATGGCTTTCTAGTTTGTCTTTTTTTCTGAAGTTATTCACTTATAATCTTAAAAAAAATAGTCTTCGTCTCCAGTTTTCATGAATATCTTCATGGGTCACTGTTTAATAATAAACTTGTATAGATTCATTTTAACTTTAGATCTCTTGAGATGACAAGTTAAAATCTCTTAATACTTGATCTCGGTTAAAATAGAAATATGCTAGTTATATTAAAAAAGTATTTTTAACTTTTTTTACAAAAAAAAAATGTTTCTGGGATGGGAACATGCCAAGTCTATCTGGGACCAAGTGGCAATTTTGCTGAAAATAAGGGTTGATAGGATTTGGTCTTCCATCTTGGATTGTCTAATGTACTAGAAATTGGAATAGAGGCCATTTCGTGCTCTACCCTTATATGTTTTTTGGATTTTCTCGCGTTTTAGAAATGCCTCTATTTTTTAGAATGTTTTCTATGATTGCCAAACTACCAGAGTTAAAATTGTCATCCATTTCTTAGAAATTGGTTAGTGGTTCTCCTCATCTCCATGACACTTTATTCTATTCAAGGATTTGGGTGATCATTTTCCTTTAGGCTTCTTTGATGGGGCCTCTGTTGATGGTTCATGTGGATGTGGCACTTTTATCCATCTCTTCCCTAGTATGGAATATCATTTCTTCTGGAATGGTGGCAAAGGAACTAGCAATGGGGCTGAGATAGTGGCGTTGTGGGGAATTCTCGATAATGTTGTGGATTTCCATTAATTCCTTTAGGGTTGCTGGAGACTCTAAGGTGGTCATAGATTGGCTACAAGGGCGGAACTCCTTGGAGGTTCCTTTGCTTCACCATTGGATGGTCAACATTAAGGCTCTTCATTCCTCCTCTGATATATCCTTCATGCATGTGTACAAAGAGCAACACTTGGTCGTTGATGTTCTATCTAAGAGAGGGATCACTCTCTATCTTGGTTTTATGTTTTTTGAGCTTCAAATTGATGGCATTATATAGGAAGTTGGCTCCTTCTGTTTCTGATCCTCTGTTTTGTTTCTTTTGGGGATGCCTTTGCTTCTTAGTTTGGTCTATCTTTTTCTCCTTTGTCTTGGCCTTGTCTGTCTTTTTCTCGTGCTGCCAATGTTGGTTCTTAGTGATCTCCTCTCTGCTTCTTTGGTCTGGTGTTGGTTTGATCCAATGATTTTCCTACTTCTCTTTGGTTTTTTCTGTCTATAAAGCCATATGTAATTTCTTATTTGATTAATGAAGAATGAAAAAAAAAATCGTCTAAAAAAAATAGAAAGTTATATTAAAAAAGTATGTAGAAAAAAACAATGACATACATGAGATTCAACAAATCCTCTCTCTTTCTTAGGAATCAAAGTCTCAAAGACGAACTAATGTAAATTTTTTATTCTAGGAACAAATGGAATCCCTTACGATAACATATTTAAGATCTCCCAAATGGAATCCCTTATTATAGTAGCCAATGAAATTGTTGCCCTTATATTGATTTATCAGATAATGGACTCCCAAATGTAGGATATGAGCAATCAAATTCCACATATAATAATAATATTATTGGTGAGCGGTGGTGCAAACGGTTCGTCAATTCGAGTCTGGATGAAGAGGATAGAGACAGTCAAAGTTCGGTTGACTTTTTATTGACTCGATATGATTAACAAAGACATAATTTAAACTTTTCCGGTGGATGGAATCTGGCCAACTCTGGCCATATTTCGAGCAAAATTGTTGCCTTGTTAGAATGACTCCTATGGTCAAATTTGAGAGTTTCAAAAAGGGGCTATATGTTATAAAAAAATTAAAATATATATATATATAAAGGGAGGTGGTGGGCCACCACCCCCACCACCCCACGCCTCTCCAACTCTATCCACATACGTATATTATATTAGTGGATGGGTGGGCCACTACCCCCAGCCCCTCCCACAAAACTGTAACTATACACAGTAGTTAAGGTGGTGAGCCGACCTTGGGGCATGGACCCAACCACCACGCACTAAATGGAGACCACCATTGACATGAGTTGGCCCTTGAGGTGTGGGCCCAAGCTACCACTGCCTGCGATAAGAGCTTGCAGAAGGGATAAGTGAGGTGGGCGGGCTGCTCAAGGTGGGCCCAACCCAACCTCCCTTCCCATTAACAAAATTTTGTTATGTAAGAAAAGGAGGAGGCAGGGTTTGACCGCTCGACCTCCTCCATAACAAACGGATCTTAGACCAACTCTGCCCAACAAATTTCTTGTTCACTCCACCACTAGTTTAATATATAAACCCAAATTTTATTTGCATGGAGGGGCAAAGGAGTGCGACAAGTATTTCGAGACAGGGGAGGTAGTGCACGTAGTTTGAGACAACATTTTTGCAAGAGGACTGAATTTTTACTTTGTCAGATTTTGACAAATTTTATATGGTTTCAGCACTTCTCGATGCCACAAATGTAATGGCATTGTATGTTTCTCCATCAGAGTTCTTCATTTACAGCCATTTTTCAGTATGGAGGTGGAACCATGGCTGCTGTAGAAACAGGGAGCGGAACCATGATCCTTGAAATTTTCCTGAGGAGGTAATTTTTCTCCATGTCGGAATATAGTCAACTTTAGAGTCATTTTTCATGGTTTTCTATAGGGATCGCAATGGCGAGGCTAGATTCTCCTTTTGAGTTGCAAATTTCCAGTCCACCCATGGAGAAGAATCTTTGAGGAATCTAGGGGGAACCTAAAAGATTCCTTGAGCCCCAGATTCTCAATTTCTCAAATTTCAAAAATTAGACAGTTGATTTTGCACTATTTGACGCCATAAATCTAATGGTGCATTCAGATTTCCCATTTCCTCATTTTATTTTCAAGCCACATTTCTAAGTGGAATGCAAGTGTCAGTATTTATGTGCGAGCAACCATTTTCATGTGATTGATGTCATGAGATCAATGGCACGAACAACTTCAGCAATTTGACATCGGCTTCTTCAGATGGCCCTAGATGTGAGGTATATGCAGTGTGTTCATGTACTTCTTTTGCTATGCATTGTGCTACACAGATCCCTATTTTATGTTGATGAGGGATCTTGTTTATTACTTGTTTTCATGGTTCCTGCTTGATGTGATGCGGAATCATATCTGTGATGTACTTGTTGTCAAGATTCGTCGTGTTATGTTTTGAGATCCCTTTTTTGTATGTTGATGGGATACTCCTGTTTTCATCATGCATGTTTGCATTGAGATCCATTTTATGCCATGTTAGCATGATGCTCATCATGCATGAGTTTATGTCACATTGATAGGATTCTTTTGACTGAGAGTTCCTGTAGTGGAACATCTCTTGGAGCCACTCCTGTGTGAGGACATTTTCCTTGTATGATAGCGACATCACCTCTTATGTACATCACCACTATTGACATCACTTAATGCAGCAGCCTAGAACATCTTGACCCCGGGGCCCAAAGACGTAGTCCCTCCTGGACGAACTTTGTTATGAAAGGCTTATGTTTTTATGTTGTTGATGATTGCCATGTTCCTCTTCTTTATAGTATGTAGATGTATTCATTTATGTTCTTTTAAAAATGTAATTTAACACATCACGAAAGTAAAAGGTCTTGGAAGGGTCCTTCGTCACACCTGGACCTGGATCATCCACATATAATAATAATAATAATAATAATAATGGTGAACCTTTGCAACCAACTAAACTTAAATTCAGGTGAAAAATTCTAGTGTGTATATAATGCTTTAAATTTTAATATTATATGACGGATATTGAAATATTTGATGTCGTTCTATTGGGGGATATTAAATCAGAGGATCGTGATCAATTTGTACCTGTTAAACTCTTCCAATTTGTCAAATAGTTGTTATTTGAATTAGATGAGGCTAAATAATGGTGCATTTCAATTTGTGCACATAAAACATATCTTTTGACTTTTCACGACTCCTCTAAATCTATTGTTATTCTTATGGTTTGAACATGATCATTGTTTCCTATGAAGAAATGAACATTACCAAAACCGAAAGAAGTAATTGTTACTATTTTTTAAAATGTATTTTCTAAAGACATTTCTAATGTTGTGTTTGAGAAACAGATTGTATGTTTTCTCTGCTAGAGGATGATTGGTTCTTTTTGTTTCTTATGTTGTCTATTTAGTGGGGTTAAGGATTGTACTCCAAAAGAGTTTCTCCAATACTGTGGGATGACTTCCTAATGCTATCAAAATGAACGCCATTGAAATTTATGAAATAAAAAGAACACAATTTGGTGCTTGGCTGTCCCAAAATTTAGGTTCATAGTCACCTTCGTCGACGACATCGGAAGAAGAGAACTTCACCTAATAGGATTTGTTTTTCTTTAGGAAAACCATGTCTGAGCTTGTTATTCCGTAAAACTATTGGAAACAGCTATTAGGTGGGCTTCTTCATCTTTTATTCCTTCACATTCTTCTTTTGAAACATCATTCCAAATGTTACTAAATTCATTATGCTAGCGGAAGTCTTCACAACAAGGATTCATTGAACATGCATCGGTATATCGGTAGCCACAAGAAGAGTGGAGTCATAATCATAACTTTAGTTGAACCCAAGGTTATTGGCCTAAGGAATACTCTGTTATGCTTAGGAATAACAAATGTTGTTGATTTTCTTTGTACATTCCCAATCCTTGAGAAAATATTTGGACGAGCTATCCATGAGTACGAGGACAAGGAAATGTGAAGGCATTGAATTGGAATGCACCCGCACGTAGAATGGCACCCAACTGCACCAATTCAATTACGGGAAAACGAAGGGTGAACGTCCACCTGTGAGTTTTGGATCGCAATGATGATGATGAAAATAAAGTCCTCTTATTGGTTGGGGTGAACAATGTCTGCTCACCCCAAGCCCACAGAGAAAATGCCTTTCGACGTAATTATGGACCACATTGTTATGATTCAAATAATTTTGGAGGAGTTTTCTAATAATAAAACTAGTCCCTTATGTTTTTTCATTGACTTCAAGAAAACCTTTGAGCTTAACTAAAATTATATCATTGAGGAATGTATAAAAGGAGGGTGTACTTGTGATCCATAAACTATTATGGATATTCCACTAGACAGTTCCTTCCCCTGCTTTGTCAAGAAAGAGCTAAGAGACTACTAGCAGCAGGTAGCCAAATCTAACAAGTAGTGAGGGTACATGCAAGATACAAAGCAAGGATTAATTCAAAGGAGTAATGCAAAGGAGTGTACTAAATATATACATATCATCAAACATCTATCATCGCACTTAGGATGCCTTGCATCATGTATGGTTAGTCATAAGATCATGTTGGTCACAACCTCCATAGTTTCCAAAAACAAGTGGTATTTCTCTTCATCTTCTAATCTATGTAATAAACAAGTGAAAGGGAGCAAGACACATAGAGGAAACACATGGAATGACTTTCAGTTCTTGCAACCATGAATGTCATTGAAGACACAATGATATGAAAATGATAAGAAAAATTTTAAGCTACACTAAGAGGCGTATTTCAAAAGATGTTCTTTTTTTTCCATACCTAGCCTCCAAAGTATTATGCATCAGATGGGGTCTTCATGCAATCCCAATATTCTATCATACCTTCGTTTCCTTGGTCTTCTTATTTTTCTCCTCATCTCGTTGAGATTTATCTATCATGTCATCTTTCTTCGTGGCTCCTGAGAGACATAATTGTGTAGTTTCAGTGGGCAGTGACTGTTGCAGGATGAGGCCTTGGGAGGACACATCTACGCAATTTCAGGATGCAAGGAAGACTGGGTATTCAAGGGACAAAACTGTACAGTTTCTGGAAATATTGGGTTTCAATTGAGGGAAGGACATTAGAGGAAACCACTGTGCAATTTTTAATGCTAAGGGAGGTTGGGATTTTTTCACATTGCACAGTTTCAATAGGCAAGGGAAAAGCTTGAGGGTTACATATGTGAAGTACACAATTCATGAAAGTTGGATGAGGCTAGGTTAATAAGGAAACTCTGAAATTTGGCTAAGTGTGGGATCAATGAAACTGATGTGAATAATGATAAAACTTGACTATTATCACACACTTGAAAATTTAGCAATAGAACAGAGACCATCGATAACATATAAAACATACTTTGATTAATGCAACAACCTTTGTGGTAGCGTACGACAAGTGCAGCTCCGATGATAGAATTTGGGAGGATAAAGGAAACACTTGTGTAAGAGTGTGTGAAATGAGTGTGAAACATGTCTATGTGGTGAGGACAACCCATTCTCATAAACATTTCCCCTTGAAGTAAAGCAAACCTCCGTTTTCATGACAATCGATAACCCCCATGCCCAAAGATGACACATTGTATGTAAAGATAAAAGCATGAACAACTCTTAAGATCAAAAAGGGGAGATTGAGATCATCAACTGACCATTACGTGACTAAGGAATGACTGATCACAATATCCATAGTAGGCTTTAAAATTTAAGTGCAGGCCAAAATTTTGGAGGGTGTTGCAGCTGCTACAACAGAGCCTTCACCTTCTTGCTAGCTTCTTTTTCAACCAGTGTCTTGAATTCTACGAACTTGGAGAATGTCTCATCTTTCTTCCACATGAAGAAGATCCAACACTTCCATGAGAATTCATCAATAAAAATGACAAAATATTTATGTCTGACAGTGTAGGTTGTCGAGAAAGGTCCATAAACATCATAGTGGATCCTTTCTAGGATTGCATGTGCTTTGTTGTCCCAATCATGGAATGTGGATTTTATGTACTTCTGCAACGTATATGCTTTGCATACATCCTACTACTTAAGTGATCCTTTAGGGAGGCTAGTGGTTATTTGTTGCATAATATTCAAGGCAACATGATGCAAATGACCAAGTATTTTGTGCCAAAGTTCATCGACATCGTAACCTACGCTTTCTCCGCCTTAGTGCTTAATACAACACAATCTTCCACATCTACCTTATACAAGTTCTTCACATGAACCCCAATCTGCTTCACATGTCCCATGGCTATGTGTCTCAGGAACACTTTTCCTATGTTGAATATCACTTGACAACCATGGTAAACCAACCACCACTTGGTGAATGCTAGTAGATGAACCCCTAATCCTTGACCTTTACCTTTTTTACTAGTGCCTCGTATTGAAAATATGAAGACAAAATATTTATTTTCTCTTAAAAAAATGTCTTAAAATCCCCCTCCATCTAACAGTGTCGAATGCAATGATAGACAATTTGTCTCTAATTGTATCAGTAGATATGAAAGGGATGAAAGGGGAATTAATGTCCAAGAAATCTTGTCAATAAAAGTTGTCACGTTCTTCTTATTCGACTACCCCCACAAAACAAAGAGCCCAACAAATCGTTTTCTTTACATAAGATAACGTGAATGGTAAGTAAAATAACAACGTCGGTATAGGCGCAAGACAGTAGTTACCTGTAATCTAGTAGACTTAGGGCGCACTGTCAGAGTCAATTTTGTAGTTGTTAGATAATACTGTCTTAAATTGATATGTTTGTTTCTTATTTGTTAATTGTATTAAATAGATTTCATCTAAAGAAGCCATTATCTTAAATATAAAGTTTTGTCTTAAAATATTTTTGTCTCAAATTGTTTTTGTCTTAAATATAAGTTTTGTCTTAAATTAATTTTGTCTTAAATTGTTTTCGTCTTAAAATAATTTTGTCTTAAATTATTTTTGTCTTAAATATAAAGTTTTGTCTCTAAATGTTTGTCTCAAACTACTTTTTTCTTAAATATAATGTTTTCCCTCAAAATATTTTCGTCTTAAATTATTTTTGTCTTAAATGTAAAGTTTTGTCTTAAAATAATTTTGTCTCAAACTGCTTTTGTCTTAAAAAATTTTTGTCTTAAACTATTTTTGTCTTAAATATAAAGTTTTGTCTTAAAATATTTTTGTCTCAAACTCTTTTGTCTTAAAGTTTATATTTAAGACAATTCAATTGATATTAAATTTTAATATAAAATAACTAAAATAAAAAGTGATTTTTCAAGACAAAAGATTTCCTTTGTCTTAAAAGAATGTCTCAAAAGTGCCCTTCATGTAGTAGTGTGTAGAAGGATTGATCATGTTGGGAGAGAAGGGTTAACGAGTACCTTAGTTTGTTGAGCTTTCATTAAATCTTAGATTAAATGTCTTTTCCTCTTTTACTTTTCCTTATAATCCCCTGATGTACTAACATCATAAACTTTAATCTCAAAATGCCTCAGATGGAGAATACGACATTCTTCTTGGTTGAGTTGTGTTTGCTCCATTACATGATGATTAAATACAGTCCATCAATGCTTGTTGTTGTTGTTGTATACAATTCTCAATACACTTTAAGGAAGGATCCTTGTTGGAGTACAACTACTAGTCTTTTTAATGTCAAAAAGGTTAAAGAGAAAAGCGTAGTTCCGTACATTGTGATGTAATAACATTCTTTTACTTGTTTCAGGGAATGTGCACACTTCATACAGGTAGAGCCCTTATTCAATGTGAAATTAGTGTCAAAATTTATGGCAATGCCAATTTAAAGCACTGGGGCAAGTTCCTATGGTCAATTTCCATGTCAAAACACATTTTTCCTTGAAATGCCACTTGTCATTTTAGATGATATTTCAGAATTGTGATAAACTATTTTAAATGTTTTATAGTGTTTCAAAGGCATAAGTTCTTGAGATTTGCGTTAACAACTGAGAAAGGTTACAATCATCCTTATATCTAGGGCATTCCTCAAAAAACGTCAATCATATGTTGATATTAAATTACCCTTATATCTGTGAGGCTTGGTGAATGAATATTGGCAACACTTCAATCTCATGAGTCAAGAGGGAGCAAGTAGCAAGATACCTTTTTGAGCAAGAGCCTGAAAATGTCATAAATTACATGCTTCTCGCAAATGTCTATGGTGCAGGTGGCAGGTGGGATGGCTTTGCAAAGGTGAGAAAAATGATGACTGACAGAGGGTTGAAGAGGCCCCATGGTTGTAGTTGGATTGATATTAGAAATAAGGTATATAAATTTCTTGTAGGAGACAATCCCACTAAAAAATGCAAAAAATCTATGCAAAGTTGGTTGATTTGAGGATGCCAATGCAAAGTGAAGCTTATGTTCATGAAACAAACGTCAAAGAGGAGGAGAAAAATTTGAAGTAATATTGACATTAGTGTTTGTCCTTAGTGACAAGCACTCTATTTAATCCATCATTTCCACCAATGATAGGTGTTTATTACCTCCACAAATGAACAAATTTTAAGAAATGGATATGAACATAGTCTACCAAGTAGTAGCATTCCAATTGTTTTTGTCTTCCATCAATATATGACAACCATTTTTTGTATGTCTTCATGGCAACATATGTCTTCCATTTGTTTTTTCCTTCTATCAATTAGCAAATCAACTTGTTCTTACATAGTTTGAAGATTTTGTAGAAGGATTGATCATGTTGGGAGAGAAGGGTTAACCAGGACCTTAGTTTGTTGACCTTTCATTCAACCTTAGATTAAATGTCTTTTCCTCTTTTAATTTTTCTTATAATCCCCTGTTGTACTGACATATCACAAAATCTATTGTCAAAATGCCTCAGATGGAGAATATGGCTTTCTTCTTGGTTGAGTTGTGTTTGCTTCATTACATGATGATTAAATACAGTCCATCAATGCTTGTTGTTGCTACTATATACACTGCTCAATACACTTTAAGGAAGGATCCTTGTTGGAGTACAACTCTTACCCTTCACAAAGGTTGCTCTAAAGCATACCTCAAGTTAGTCTTCTAGTTTTGAAGGAGACATGCTTGTAATGAGTTTATCCTATATATATCCTACTACGAGGGATCTTAGATTTATTCATCAAATACAGGCACACAATGTGTAGATTATAATACCAAATACTGTGTATTCATCAACTATACATTGGCACTAATCTGCTTGTGTTCTATTTTAATGTCAAAAACGTCAAAGAGAAAATTGTAGTTTTGTACATTGTGATGTAATAACATTCTTTTACTTGTTTCAGGGAATGTGCACACTTCATATAGGTAGAGCCCTTGTTCAATATTAAATTAGTGTAAAAATTTATGTCAATGCCAATTTAAAGCACTTCGGAAAGTCCCTATGGTCAATTTCCTTGTCAAAACACATTTTTCCTTGAAAGGCCACTTGCCATTTTAAATGGCATTTCAGAATTGTGAAAAAATGTTTTAAATGTTTTATGGCATTTCAAAGGCATAAATTCTTGAGATTTGTGCTAACAATTGAATAAGTTTACAATCATCCTTATATCTAGGGCATTCCTTAAAAAACTCCGATCATATATTAATATTAAATTACCCTTATATCCCTTAGGCTTCATGAATGAAGGTTGGAAACACTTCAATCTCATGAGTCAAGAGTATCAGATCACACCGAGAGAGGAGCATTATGCATGTATGGTTGATCTCCTTGGTCGTGCTGGACGACTGGATGAAGCTTGGGACTTCATCAGCAAGATGCCATTAGAACCTAGCACATCTGTGTGGGGGGCTTTTCTTGTTGCCTACAAAATTCATTGCAATATAGAGCTAGGGGAGTAAGTAGCAAGACACCTTTTTGAGCTAGAGCCTGAAAATGTCGGAAATTACGTGCTTCTAGCAAATGTCTATGCTGTAGGTGGTAGGTGGGATGGCTTTGCAAAGGTGAGAAAAATGATGAATGACAGAGGGTTGAAGAAGCCCCCTGGTTGCAGTTGGATTGATGTTAGAAATAAGGTATATACATTTTTGTAGGAGACAAATCCCACCCACAAACAGACAAAATATATGCAAAGTTGGCTTATTTGACCATGCAAATGCAGAGTGCAGGTTATGTTCATGACACAAACCTTAAAGAGGAGGAGAAAAAAAACATTCTTTCTATCCACAGTGAGAAGATAGCCATTACTTTTGGGCTATCAATGCATGGGAATCTTAGATTTCTTCATCAAGTATAGGCATGCAATGTGTACATTAAAATAGCAAATATTGTGTATTTATCAACTATACGTTGGCACTAATCTATCTAACTTCTATTTCAACGTCAAAAGGGTGAAAGAGAAAAGGTTAGTTATCTACATTGTGATGTAATAACTTTCTTTTACTTTCTCTTGTGCACAAACTGGTATTATTCCCCCATTTTGCAGCCTAAGAAAGAGGGAATGGATTTTTAGAATATAGAGACTTAGGCATGAAAATATTGTGGGGTGAATTGATGAGATTTTACTAGTCTTTCTCTATTAAGAGAATTTGGTTATCAATTCAGAAGAGGTTGATTTGGAACATTCCCCGAGGAATCAGGACCTTTCCCTCTGTAAAATTTTGTGTAGATCTCAAAAGACACAGAGAGAACTAAAGTAACTAATAAATATGAGCTTCAAAGGTATGTGGAAGCCTCTTGTATTACCAACTGAAAAAAGTAAAACAAAAAATCAGTAGAATTTTTTTCTACATGTTACATTTTGGTTATCTATTCTCCTGTTATATGAACTTCTGGAATGACATTGTTTGTGGTTGGTTAAGGCCATTTTCATAGAAGTTACCCTTCTTAATTGAATATAAATTCTTGTCTTTATCATTGAAGCAATATGGCTATCAATTGGAAATGAAATTCAATAAAATTGGTAGTGTATAAGACTATGAGTTATGGTTTTTTCCCCAATTGTTATATAACTGATGAATGCTTGGATCCTAGCAATGGTAGACTTAACTAAACTACTTCTTTCATATCAATATGTCTACCTTCAAATCAATCATGTTGTACTTTCAATAACTACAGTTCATCAATTTTTTTCTAAATAGTAGTGTGCAAACAAAAGGACAAGACCCAAGAAAGAGAGAAAGCTCTCCCAACAAGCAGATTTTCAAGTGTAGTTAGGAAAATGGAGATGTAAACTCATTTCTACCCTAGAGCATGGATACGAATTTAAAAATTCCCAACCTAGAGAGAAGACCCTTTGTTTAGTGCTTAAGTAGTGAGAAAACATAAATTTTAACTTTGTGTGGCAAAAGAAAATTCCAAATATTGTACATGTATGGTAAACATGAAAAAGAATAAGTTAAATGAAACAAGATTTTAAGAGTAGAATATTAAATAAGAAACAATGAGTCCTATACAACCCAAGATCGTTAGCGTAACATGTTGCACCCCAACCAAGAACAACAACAAAACACAGCAACTGCAGCAACAAACACTGGGCAAAACAATACCACTATGAAAACAAAGAGAAATGTTGTCAAGTTTGATTATTGGATAAGTGACAAAGGAATTAGCTACTAACAGATTCAAGAGACTAGGTTTCATAATGTCCAGTTTTGTAACATTCTCTTATGTTATAGGTTTGCGGATAAGTGTAGTTCCTAATAGAAAAAAATCTGAGAGAGAAAACCATTCATCCTTACATTTATTGTAGTATTTGGTATATGAGTTTTTAGATTTGCAGAAGTAAAAGAAGCCTTGGCTTCAATAGATTTCCATTACAAAGATTTAAAGGAGGTAGATGAAGTTAGTAAGCTGAGTTATATCTCTCTCTATCATGACGTGTTCTAATCATGGGATGTATACTGAAAGATTGAATCCATATTGAATGCATCAAAAAGAGATAAAGGGTTAAGGAATAGGGCAAGGGTACAATGATTTCCCTCCATGAGTTGAACAATGGCTTTTGCATTTCTGTAGGGAAATATTCAGTTGTGCATCTTTTGGGGTTGTTGAATAGGCTAGAGTTTCCAAATAAATTACTTTAATTGATTTATGGTCAAAGTAGATCATGGGGTTTTTCTTTAAGAACAGTTTAGGCCTACAAGGATCTAGAGGTACAATATCCTTAGTAACGGTCTATGCCTATAAGGAAAAACCTAGTTTAACCTACCTATCTTAATGCTCTGGAGTTTGTATATTAATTCAACCTCTATAGATATAGTTGGCAAGCATGCTAACTTTTCTATGTTGATTCTTCCAAGTAAAGTGAAGGTTCGACCTCATATTTGGTTATGTGGATATTCTTGGAAATTTTTTCTTGCTCAATATTTGCATGAGAATTTGGGCAAATATTCAGCAAGGAAAGTATCTGCATGTCAGAGGTCAACGAAAAACACAATTCAAAAAAAAAGCATATTAAAGGAACTTTTATCTCGTTCAATATTTGCATGAGAATTTGCGAAAGTATCAAATATTCAGCAACCAAAGTATCTCCATGGGTTAGTGAAAACACAATTTGAAAAAGAAGCATTTTAAAGGAGGTATTCGTGGAAACATGCTAAAATTAGCACATATGAGTGAGTTTCTTACTCAATATTTGTATGAGTGTTTGGGAAAATATTTGGCAAGAAAAGTATCTACATGTCAGAGGTCAGTGAAAACACAAATCAAAAGACCAACATATTAGAGGAGGTATTCATGTTAACAATGCTAATCTTACCACAAAAAAATCATCCTTTCTATCCACAGTGAGAAGCTAGGCATTGCTTTTGGGCTTATCAATACATGGGCATGCTAGATTTCTTCAGAAAGTACAGACACACAATGTGTAGATTAAAATACCAAATATTGTATATTTATCAACTATACATTGGCACTAGTCCGTTTGAGTTCTATTTTAATGTCAAAAAGATCAAAGTGAAAAGGGTAGTTCTATACATTGTAATGTAATACATTCTTTTACTTGTTTAAGGGAATGTGCATCTCTTGTGCCCAAATTGGTATTCTTCCTCCATTTTGCAGGCTAACAAAGACGGAATGGATTTATAGAATACACAGACTTAGACATGAAAATATTGTGGGGTGAATTGATGGGATTTTATTGGTCCTTCTCTATTCATAGAATTTTGTTATCAATGTAGAAAAGGTTGTTTTGGAACATTCCCCAAGGAATCAAGACCTTTCCCTATATAAAATTTGTTATATATCTAAAAAGACACCCACATAACGAGAGTAACTAATAAATACGAGCTTCAAAGACATGTGGAAGCCTCTAGTCTCACCAACTAAAAAATTAAAAAAAGTTCAGTAGAATTTTTTTCTACATCTCACATTTTGGTTATCTATTCTCCCCTTATATAAACTTCTGTAATGGCATAGTTTTTGGTTGGTTAGCGCCAGTTTAATATAAGTTAACCTTATTAATTGAATATAAATTATTGTCTATATCATTGAAGCAATATGGCTATCATTTGGAAATGAAATTCAAATAATATGGGAAGTGTAGAAGACTACGAGTTATGATTTTTTTCCGAGTTGTTATATAACTCATGAATGCTTAGATCCTAACAATGATAGACTTAACTAAACTACTTCTTTGATATCAATATATCTACCTTCAAAAAATTCCTGATGTACTTTCAATAACTACAATTCATCAATTTTTTTTTTCTAAATAACGGAGTGCAAACAAAAGGACAAGACCCAAGAAGGAAAGCAATCTCTTCTAGCAAGAATATTTTTAAGTGTACTTAGGAAAATGGAGACGTAAACTCATTGCTACCCTAGAGCATGGATACGAATTTAAAAATTCCTAGTTTAGTGCTTAAGTCACGAGGAAGCATAAATTTTAACTTTGTGTGCCAAAAGGAAATTCCATATATTGTACATGTATGGTAAACATGAAAGAAGAATAAGTTAAATGAAACAAGATTTTAAGAGTAGAATATTAGATAATAAACAATGAATGATATAGAGACCAAGGTCGTCTGCATAACATGTTGCACCCCCACCAAAAACAACAACAAACAATAGCAACTACAACAACAAACACTGGGCAAAACAATATTACTGTGAAGACAAAGAGAAATGTTTGTCTAGTTTGATTATTGGATAAGTGACAAAGGAATTAACTGCTAGCAAATTCAAGAGACTTGGTTTCACAATGTCGAGTTCTGTAACATTCTCTTATGTTATAGATTTGTAGCTAAGTGTAGTTCCCAAGAGAAAAAACACTGAGAGAGAAAACCATTCTTCCTTCCATCTATTATAGTATTTGGCATACATGTTTTTAAATTTGTAGAAGTACAAGATGCCTTTACTTCAACAAATTTCCATTACAAGGATTTAAAGGAGGTAGATGAAGTTCGTAAGATGAGCTATCTCTCTATATCATGACCTGTTCTGATCATGGGATATATATTGAAAGACTGAATCCATATTGAATGAATTGAAAAGAGAGAAAGGGTTTAGGAGTAGGGCTAGGGTACAATGATTCCTCTCCATGAGTTGAACAGTGGGTTATGAATTTTTGTAGGGAAACATTTAATCCTGCACATTTTGGGGTTGTTAAATAGGATAGAGTCTCCAAATAAATTACTTTAATTGATTTATGGTCAAAGTAGATCGCAGGGTTTTGCTTTAGGAACGATTTAGGCCTACAAGGATATGGAGGTACAACATCCTTATTAACAGTTTAGGCCTATAAAGAAAAACGAAGTTGAACCTACCTATGCTAATGCTCTGGAGTTTGTATACTAATTCAACCTCTTTAGATATAGTTGGCAAGCAAGCTATCTTTTCTGTGTTGATTTTGCCTAGTAAAGTGGAGGTTGGGCCTCATCTTCAAGCATGAGGATATTCTTGGGAATTTTTTCTTGCTCAATATTTGCATGAGAAATTGGGAACATATTCAACAAGTATCTGCATGTGAGAGGTCAATAAAAAACACAATTCAAAAAACTTCACTAGAATTTTTTTCTACATGTTACATTTTTGTTATCTATTCTCCAGTTATATAAAATTTTGGAATGACATTGGTTGTGGTTGGTTAACACCATTTTCATAGCAGTTACCCTTCTTAATTGAATATAAATCATTGTGTTTATCATTGAAGAAATATGCCTATCAATTGGAAATGAAATTCAAATCAAATTGGTAGTGTATAAGACTATGAGTTATGGTTTTTTCCCCAGTTGTTATATAACTCATTGAATTCTTGGATCCTAGCAATGATAGACTTAACTAAAATACTTCTTTGATATAAATATGTCTACCTTCAAATCATTCATGATGTACTTTCAATAGCTACAGTTCATCAATTTGTTTTCTAAATAACAGTGCAAAGAAAAAGACAAGACCCAAGAAAGAGAGCAAGCTCTTCCAACAAGTAGATTTTTAATTATATTTAGGAAAATGGAGATGTAAACTCATTGCTACTCTAGAGCACAGATATGAATGATCTAATGGTGAAGTCGATAAGCTCGTTGTAGATGTGATCTACTGCCCATTGTGGTTTTAGTCTTTGATTTCTTCTAGTTTGGTTTAGTCTATTGTTGGATTGTTGATTGAATTTGATTCTATCAATCAGAATTTTGGATTAGCTCCCTTATAACCCAGATCTTTAGTATCTACTTGCATTATACAAAATTGACCTTAAAACATTAAACAATTGTTATAATTCCCAAAAGCAAGGTTTTGAATGGTCAGGTAGCAAATAAATATCCATTATCAATAAAGGCTAATGGCCTGACAACTAAAAGACCCATCTCCACCATTTTGAATTTGTGAAGTTTATATGAATGACATTTGAGGTTGGTAGGTTGCCGTTGAAGTTTCCATTGTAGAAGGGATTTACACCTTGAATATTCTTCAAATATTTTATAGCATATAGCACAAAAGGGAGAAGTAGTCATCTCTCCATCACACAGTTTCCTCCAGAAATCACTTCTATTGTCTCATAACTATGGAAATATGCATTCAAAAATTATGGTTTACATTCCTTTGGGCTCCTTTGGACTTGCAAGTTGTAGACATTTTGATGAAGCCCGTCCATAAGGGGAAATTGGAATGCTATAGGAGACACTTCTGGTAACAATAACACTTTCTTTGCAAAGAGGGATTCTTATAATATATACATGTTAAGGGAAAATTCCTCCCTATTATAGCTGCAACATAGCTGCATCAATCTATGCAGTAGCATAGTTGTAGAAATGTGTACCCACAAGTTGAGGGTGCACTAGTAAGCCTGTAAGAGGCGAATTGATTGTCCTTCGGTAAAATAGAAGAGGGTGCATGCATGCCTACACCAAAGTTTGAGTTTTCCCATTATAACTCTTATTTTTAGTTCTTGTTTATACATATTCTTCAATATCATTTGTTTCAAGTTTCAAATATAGAATAGGTTGCTCTATTTTGTGATTAAGTTAGATATTTTTTAATTCTACTTGTTAGTATTTTAATATTGAGTTTGGGAACACAAAGATATAACTCTATATTTGGCTATGTAAGATATACCATTGGCCTCAGTGAATTATAAAACTTTAATCACAAGACATAAACATTAATTGCTTCAATTAGGGAACTGTTGAACCAAGTATTGGAGACCATACCAGAATAGTTAATGGCCTACTCCACCAAAGTTATGGAGAAATCATTTTTTCATGAAAAAAGATGATGTCCATTCTTATGTTGTAAATGCAACTCTTTATTGAGTCATGTGCACTATTTTGTAGGACTATGTGCTATGAGTGAATGTCAGAGGAGTTCACTTTGATCCTATGTAATACAGAAAAGAAAGACACATGATTCCATGTGTCAGTTGAGATGAGCATTGCAGGTAAGAGAAATTGGTAGTGTATAACACTATGAGTTATGGTTTTTTCCCAGTTGTTATATAACTGATGAATGCTTGGATCCTAGCAATGGAAAACCTAACTAAACTACTTCTTTCATATCAATATGTCTACCTTCAAATCATTCATGATGTACTTTCAATAACTACAGTTCATCAATTTTTTTCTAAATAATAGAGTGCAAACAAAAAGACAATACTGAAAGACTGAAGTGTTCTGATCATGGGATCTATACTGAAAGACTGAATCCATATTGAATGAATTGAAAAGAGTTATTGAGTTTGGGAACACAAGGATATAATTCTATATTTGGCAGTGTAAGCCATACCGTTGGCCTCCCTAAATTATACAAGTTTAATCACAAGACATAAACATTAATTGCTGCAATTAGGGAACTCTTGAACCAAGTATTGGAGACCATACTCACTCCTTCACAACCGAATGTATAATATGGTTTTTGTTCCTATGTCCAAGATATAACTTTTCTCTTATTTAGAAATCCTTAAAAAATAATGAGATGTTCGGGCTACAATATGCTTTCATTTGGCGCGGTTATGCGCCTTGATCCCGATGGATGCTGTCATGAATCCAGTAGATGTATAATATGATTTTCGTTCCTATGTCTAGGAGAAAACTTTTCTCTTATTTAGAAATCCTTAAATAGGAATGAGATGTCCGGGCTACAATATGCATTCATTTAGCTCGGTTCTGCGTGTTGATCCAGATGGATGTTGTCATGAATCTGGTAGATCTTTCCCATAGAGCGGAGCCAACTACGGAACCATTCTTTTTTTCCAAAGAACCATCCAACTTAACCAGATAAATGGAGCTTTATAGATAGATAAATGATAAGTGAGACCAGGCTCATCATGATTGGAAACCTCAACAAGGGAAGATAACCCTCCAAAAGGAAGTTTCCGATACTCGAAATGAAATTTCACCTAAATGCTGAATCAAGTCTATTATCTATGTATTAAATGTAAAACCCTTCATATCCCCCCTATTGAAACTACATTTCATCAAAAAAAATTCTAAATAACACAGTGCAGACAAAAACACAAGGCCCTAGAAAGAGAGCAAGCTCTTCCAGCAAGAAGATTTTTATGTGTACTTAGGAAAATGAATATGTGAACTCATCGCTACCCTAGAGCATGCATACGAATTTAAAAATTCCCAACCTCGAGAGAAGACCCTTTGTTTAGTGCTTAAGTCGTGGGGAACAAAAATTTTAATTTTCTGTGCCAAAAGAAAATTCCAGATATTGTATCTGTATGGTAAACATGAATCAAAGAGCGCAATAAAAATATAGACAAAAATAAACAACAACAGTTGTAACAACAAACACTGGGCAGAACAATACTCGATAGAACACCAGGCAAAAAGATAGCCAGACATAAAAGTTGTATGAGGCAACAACAACAACTAAATTAACTAACCTGATAACGTGAGAGGTGGAAGGTTGTATGTGAAGGCTGCGAATCTGTAGAAGGTTGTATGTGAAGGCTATGAATCTCAGAGACTGGTATGAGATGAGAGCTACATTCAAGGAGTGATAAGCAGCAAGCTAGAACCTAGAATGTATACCATACCTAATAACTAATAACTACCACGCAGTAAGTGGACCATAACTAGTTCTGATGTTGAGGCCACCAGATTCAGATGCAGGGGAAAGTTGGAAACTCAGTAATCTTCATCGTGGCCCTCTTCGTCCTCCTGCAAACGCAGCCCTCCTCTTCCAACAAACAAAGTATCCCTGCATGCCCCTCCTATGTAGCAAACACGACTATTCACACGCGCACTATTGGTTGGGTAAGGGGTAACCAAAATTTAATTAATTATTAATTAACTAATTTTTTATTTTTTATTTTTTTTTTATGTTTTTTAACTAAATTTAGTGGGCATTATTTAATTGTCTCACAATGGATCTAACAATCAAGATCAGGACAGAAAGGCAGCATGGGGAGTTGATTTCAGAAGGGAAAGCCTTATTTGTTTATTAACCTAAACAGAAAAAAAGTTATAAAATAGACTAACATTTATTTGTTTATATGAAAACTCATCATTTAATATCACAATTTTATAATTTGGTTAGTTAGATAAACTGTAGAAAAAAATAGTGTGAGGGTAGGGTTGGTATATAACTTATACAAGCACACTCTAATTGGCTTGTAAGATGTCATGTAAGGGGAGTTTGAGATGGTAGTTTTGTAGGTGGTTCTGTAGGAAACTAGGGTTGTTTCCCTCCCAAAACAACTCCACTTGACTTTAAAACCAATCTCTTTCTAAATCTAAACAAAAAAAATTAACTCAACCTAGAATTGCTAGCAATCAATGATAATGTTAAATTCTTAAAGTAAAAGGATTATTTTTACTTAAATTTTTAACATTACCATTACTTGTCTCAGGATGTTTAAGAGTGGTTATAACCTTATGAAACTAGAATTTCATATCTCACTCAAAATTTAATAAACCAATCTTTTTCAGGATTTTAGCATTGATATGATTGCAACATTTTCATCAAATTCTATCAAGTATGAGGGTGTGTGATTGGCATTTAATCCATAGTAAGGAGCTCTTTATGTACCTTCATGTTGATGGTATTGATTTTTCAACTCCTTTGATGGTAGTGGTATTGATTGTTAAATTGTGATGACCTCAACAAAAATGTACCTTTTACTCAAACCAAAATAATTAGTTGAGCATGTTAATATTTTTCTACCATATTATAAGGTTGATGAGATGAAACCTTCAATCAAATCAAAATCATCGGTTACACTTGTCAATATTTTTTCTACCCTATTACAAGATTGATGAGATGAACCCTTCATGCAAACCAAAATCATTGATTGAGCATGTTAAGGTTTTCCAATTTCTACTATATTATAAGGTTGAGGAATACTTTGAGCCAGTTCTCTCTTTTGGCTAGTAAATTGCAGAAGTTAAATAATCAAGGTTCATATTATTGTTTTTTAATTACTGTCTACCAGATAAATGATCATATTACTTTCCATGCAATCAATTTTCATTTGTAACAGTAACCATTGTTATTATTTTGGACTAGAACACTGAGAATTCAGGTTGTTAGTTCGGTATAGCTTGATTTCTTTCAGTATTTTCTAGCTCATGTTTGCACCTGCATTTCTCCATCGTCTTATAAGATGCTTAATATTATTTTAGTTTTTAATGGATTTCTTTAGTTAATTTGTTGTTATCCTATTTTCTTGAGACCGTAGATGTACTCTACAATATTTCAATTCTGAGTAGCTTGACGAGGCAATAAAATAAAGAACAAAAACTGTCTCAACTGTAGGTTGATCAGAGACAATTAAAACTTTGTTCAATGAAAAATTGGCAATAAATAAATCAAAAAGTGTAATTACTATTTCTCTATTAGTGTCCAGTGTTTTGTATCAACGGGCTTGAAATTGACACTTCTATTCTCAACCGTTATGAACTGTGCAAAATTGCAAATGGATAAGGGTATTCCTAAATCCAACGTGGAGTGTTTATTTCTCTCAATTTCGTACTTGATATTACTCAAATCTATAGGCAGTATTCAGAACAGATTTAATGGTTCTTTGGTCTTAATGGTGGAAACCCCTCTGCAAACGAACAAAATTTATTTAATCTTTATCTTTGTTCTAAACCTGAATTTTCATTACAAATAAGATGTCTCACTGGAAGATGAATTTGAGAAAAATAACATATATCTGAAGCAACTTCATATTTGTAATATTCAATTTTAGTAAGGAATTTAGCTTGCCAATTTACTTCAACTCAACTGCTCATTTACAGTCTTATTGTCTTCTGCTACAATACTGAATTCATTGTAGTAGGAAAATCTTGCTTAACTTGCAGGGACAGTTTTGTGCGCATCTGTTCTGTTGGGGTATACGTTTCTAGTATCTTTCTGGCATTTACCAGCGATACAACAAGAATATTGCCATCATATTTCCAAAAGAATGTCATCCTGAACTTAAGAAAAATGTGGAAGCAGTTTCCGTAGTATTGCCAAAAGAATGTCATCATGACTTTAAGAAAAATGTGGAAGCAGCTGCGAAATGGCTCTCTTTCTAACTTGAGCAACCCAATTGTAAGTATTAAGACCCTAGTTTCTTTTTCTTGGGTTATGCACACTCTAATTACATCATTGTGTTTTTGTCCCTGTCATAATTTTGCAGAGTGTTCTCTAATTATCTTCTGGTCAATTCATAGCATGGAAGAAATGTTGTCTATTAAACCTATTCCTTTGTTTTCAGCATGTTGGCGTTGTGTCTTGCATTCTTTTTACTATTGTTTAGATCTTTAGCTTTCTCTTATTTGTTTATAGTTTTCCGATATTTCTGCATTGAATCGTACTGCCGAGTTCCATTATTGTTGTGCCAAGGCATCTTATTTTAGCTTTGTCATTCCTGAAGTTTAATCCTCGTATACAACTAATTTTAACATTAATATTCAATAGATACTATGACTCTTTATTTTTAGTCATCAGAAAAGTATTAAGTTTCTCTTTTGTTATATCTGTCAACTATTTCTTATTGCTCTATTATTTAGCTGGTGAGTTTTGAGTTGTCAAAAAAATATTAAACTGCTTTCCTGTTCTATTTAATGGTTTCATCAGGGAATTTAAGAAAAACATGGAAGGAGTTGCCAAATGGCTTGTTTCTAACTTGAGATACCTCCAATTGTAAGTATTAAGAGCATAGTTGCATTTCTTTGGGTTATGCGCACTCTCATTACATCATCGCATTTTTTTGTTTTCCTGTCATAATTGTGCAAATTGTTTTCTAATTATCTTTTGTTGAATTCATAGCATGGAACAAATGTTGTCTATTGAACCTGCTCCTTTGTTGTCAGCATATTGGCATTGTATCTTTCATTCTTGTTACTATTGTTTAGATATTTAGCTTTTTCTTCTTTGGGTATAGTTTTTTGATATGTGTGCATTAAATCATACTTCTGATTCACGTTGTTGTTCCGCCCAGAAATATTATTTTAGATTTGTCATTCCTCATGTTTAATCGTTGTATACAACTAACATTAACATTAATGTTCAATATATACTGTCACATTGTTTTAGTTGTCAGAATACTAATAAGTTGCTCTTTTGTTCTATCTGTCATCTATTTTTTATTGTTTAACTTGTGTTGTCAAAAAAGTATTAAACTCTTGTTTTATTCAACAATTTTGTTACCAGGAAGGAGCTATTGATCCAACATTTTTGTAGTTCACTCAAGAGTTCAAGGAAGTTAAATCTTAAACACAAGTTCTGCCCATCAGAAGGAAGTTAAATGTTAAGCACAACTTCTCCCCGTCTTGACTAGTCATAGATGTATGTTCATACTCTAATTATGACCGAAATTATTTATTTTATGAATTACTAGGTATTGGAACTTGCAACCATAATATTATTTCTCATACTGAGTATTACTTAGATATGTTTGTTGCAATTGATATTTTGATATCAGTGTTTTATGTTGCCCATATCTAATTACTTTTTTGTAATGTTTTGTAAAGGTTTTCCTTCCATCTTGATCACTCGTAGCACACTCTTATGATGGAAATAAGGATTAGTATAGTTTCTATTCATTATGTGTTTGTTTTTATTCCATGGTTTCTCGAAATATCTATGTAACTTATTTGCCATGTCTATTTGCTTGTTTGCAATGAAAGTAGTTGTCACGCTAGGTAGTAACTCCACAAAATTCAATTCATATTATTCCTTTAGGTTGGTCTTTATTATATACATGAGGGAGACTGTTCACTTCATCTCCCGATGACTGTTCATATTACTTATTTATTTATTTACAATATATTCACCCAATCGTGATGATTAGGTGTCAACATTCCCCCCCTTAATCTGAAGGGATGTCGGTGAGTCCAAACATCATTCTGAATCGTTCAAGCTTTTCTCTTCCAATTGCTTTGGTGAAGATGTTGGCAATTTGCTCATTAGTGGAACAATGACGAAGATGGATTGTTTTGGCCTAAACATGATGTCAAATCACATGATATTTGGTATTGATGTGCTTCGTTCGATCATGGAACTTTGGGTTCTTGGCTAACTTTATTGCAGAGGTATTGTCAATCATGAGTGGAGTTGATTGTACCTGTTCTACCTGCAAATCTTCAATAATTTTCCTGAGCCACACAATTTCTTTTGTTGCTTCACCTCCTGCCACGTATTCTGCTTCTATTGTGGAATCTGCTGGAACTGATTGTTTGTGTGATCTCTAAGAGACAGCTCCTGATCCAAGACTCATAGCATATCTTAAAGTAGATACCCCAGTTTCTTTGTCTCCATCGAAGTCTGAATGAGAGTATCCAATTAAACTAAAGTCATCCACCTGTGTATACTTGATTCCAAGGTCTTGAGTTCCCTTCAAGTACCTTAGAACTCTTTTTGCAGCAAACCAATGTCCCTCACAAGGCTTTTGCATAAACTTGGAGAGGATTCCAACAACAAATGAAATGTCTGGTCTGGTAGTAGTTAGGTAATTGAGACTTCTGACAAGCTATCTATACTTTGTTGCTTGCTTAAATTCTTCTCCTTAAATAGATGTGAGCTTTCAGTTTTGTTCCATTGGAGTGGTAAGAGGATTGCATTCTGTCATGCCAAAATTGTTCAACAGATCTCTAATGTATTTCTTTTGAGAAATAGACTTCGAATGTTGGGTTACTTTAATACCAAGATAGTAATGAACATAGCCCAAATGAGTCATTTCAAAACTTTTCCCCAATTCCTTCTTTATGGATGAAATGTAGCTTTCATTGTTCCCTGTCATCAAAAGATCATGTACATATACCACAAGATATACAACCATTTTGCCAACTTTCTTGACAAATAAAGTTGCATCATCAAGATCATAATGTTTGAAATTGAGTTTCCAAAGATGGTTAGTTAGTTTTTCATACTAGGCTCGCGGTGCTTGTTTGAGGCCATACAAGGACTTTACAAGTTTGCATACTTTATGTTCATGTCCTTTCACAGCAAATCCCTCAGGCCGGGACATAAAAAAATTCTTTTTTAGATCTCCATTCAAGAAAGTAGTTTTTACATCCATTTGATGGACTTTCTAACCATTCTGAGCTGCTAGGGCAAAGAGTGTCTGGATGGTAGCCCATTTTGATGTGGGGGCAAAAGTCTCCTCATAATCGATCCCTTCCTTCTGTGCAAAACCTTTTGCCACAAGCCTAGCTTTGTGCTTGTCATGTGAGCCGTCAGCTTTATACTTGTTCTTGTACACCCACTTGCAGCCAATTGGTTTGGTTCCTAATGGAGGATCAACCAGCTTCCAGGTGTCGTTCTTTATGAGGGCATCATACTCCTTTTGCATCGCTTCTTTCCATTCATCATGAGAAGCAGATTCTTTGAAGGAAGTTGGTTCAAAATCTATAGACAGGTTCAATTCACAATCATAAGAAACATCCATATCAACAGGTGAATTAGAGTCATCTACATCACCTCCATTTTGCCGGTTTGAATTTCTAGTTCTAGTCTTCCAACCTCATCAGGATGAACACTTTCAAGTGTCTTTGTCAGCCACTTTGGGGGACCTTTTTCAGATGGTCCAGGTTGCTCCGCTGATTGAGTTGGGACTGAATCAAGATTGAGTCTCCCAATTCTGTCAATCACATCACTTAAAGCATCATCCGTTGTTGAAGTTTCATGTAGGGGAGAGTGTTCTTCAGAAGAAGATTCCACATGTTGATCTAGTATAGGAATCCCCCCTTCAAGATGTGGAATCTGATTATCAAATTCTTGAAATGATTTTGCTTTTGCGAATCTATCCAAGCGATCAAGTTGTCACTCAACAACATTGTCAATTTTGGATGATTCAAGAAAAATTACATCTCTAGATACAACAAACTTTTTATTTTCTTCATCATAGAGACGGTATGCTTTGGAGGTGTTTGAATACCCCAGGAAGATACACTTACGACTTCTTGCACCAAGTTTGTTTCTATGTACCTTTGGTATCAAGGCATAACAGGAGGAACCAAAGACCCTGAGATGCTTTATCGAAGGAACATGTCCATACCACATTTCATATGGTGTCTTGCTTCTAATAGCATTAGATGGACATCTATTTTTTATATATGCAACACATAGAATAGCATCAACCCAAAACATTATCTTTACATTTTTGAAGAAGAGCATGGATCATACCATATCTAAGATTGTCCTATTCATTCTTTCAACTAAACCATTCTGTTGGGGATTATAAGGCACAATTGTTTGATGTTTGATCCCATGTTGGCGAAGATAGTTTTCAAATTCATTTGATGTTTGTTCTTTTCCATTATCAGTGTGAATAGACCCAATATGAGATTGTGCATCAATTTCAATCCATTTATGAAAGTTCTTGAATGTTTAAAAAGCATCAAATTTGTTCTTCAATAAATAAACCAAACACATTCTGGTGTAGTCATCAATAAATGTCATCATATATTTATTTCCATTTGCAGAAGGAACAAGCATTGGACCACATAAATCTAAACGAATGAGTTCAATTTTTCTATGTGCTCTTGAATGTGAATCATGAAAACACTGTTTGCTATGCTTTCCTAAAATGCAAGCGTCATATTGCTTAAGTTTCCTAAGAATTGTAGGCAAACCAGCAACACCATTTTTCTTTAGCAAGCAGAGGTTGTCATAGTTCAAATGTCCAAATCTAGCATGCCATAATAAACTTGATGGAAGTGTACCTTCTTCATGATGAGAATTGTATGAGAAATGTTGTGCATGAGCAGAGGTTCCTTGCAGCTTGAGAAGCCTTTCATCTTCTATTGCCCTCATGACAAGTGAGTGGTCAAATTCTTTTCTTACCTCAAGATTTCCATCAAACATATGAATGGAATGACCTTTCTGGCGAATGTGGGCCAAGGACAGCATGTTTCTATTGAGCTGTGGGAGATGAAGAACATGATGTAGAAGAAAGTCTAGAAGACCAGACAATTGAAGCCTGATTGTGCCAAGCCCTGATGGCTTAATTTTTTATTGGTCTACAAAGTATACTGCTCCATCAACATTGTCAGTAAATTCTTCAAAATAATATTTTCTATGATTCATGTGGCAGGTTGCTCCTGAATCAAGTAACCAATCATTTTTCCAACAAGCAAGTGAAGCATTAAATAAATCTTCATTTACTCCAATATTACATTGTGCCACAACATAGTGAGCAGATTCAGGTGCTTTACATGTGTCTGTATCATTAGTTTTACCTTTTTGTTGGTTTATTTGCTGGTCAATTTTTTCCCATGGTAACTTGCATGTAGAGGCATCATGTGATCCATTTCTTTTGCAGCATATGCAGTGCAAATCCGCTTTTTCTCCTTGAGAGTGTCTGCCCCCCCTACCTCTGAAATATCTTCCTCTTCCTCTTTGACCACCTCTTCCTCTTGAAGAATCTTGAGCAGGATGCTTTTCTTTATGAGCAAGGCACACAACCTCTTCAAAAGATTCAGGGAATGTCTTCTTTCCAAAAGCTTTCTCTCTTTTAGCAAACTTTTTCACAAGAGAGTCAAAGGTGATATCTTTGAGATTTCCATTTGCTTGCAATGACTCAAGATAATTGGAGTAAGTAGGATAAAGTGCCTTGAGAAAAGCGATAAGAGGAATATCCAATTCAACCTTAGTGGATTTGACATCATGCATTATATACTTTACTCCAGATGCAAGAGCAAGAGGATCATTATTTTGCAGTTAAAGAGTGAAGAGTTTAATCATGAGTTGAACAACTTCAAGAGCAGAATGTGAGTCATAGAGTTCTTTCAAATTTTGTAAGGCTTCAAAAGCAGTTGAAAATGACGAAATATGGTGACTCACCTCTTCATTTACAGATGCTGTGATTAATGCATAAGCTTTGCTGTTCCTGTTTTCCCAAATGATGAGCGCTTTGTTTGATGTAGGTTGTTCTGACTCTTTGTCTCCATCTCCAACACACACTCCTTTCCACAACTCATTGAAAATGAGTGTGTATTTTATCATTTGAGACCACTCAGGATAGTTCTCTTTGCCAGTGAGAAATATTCCCACAATGGATATGATTGAATGCATACTGTAACAAAAACTTCTGGTGCAAAATTTTACTCCTAATGGGAAAAAAATATAATTCTGATATGACTGGATAGAAAATTCAAATGTCAATACGCAAGACTGTACAATGCATTCAACTGGACAATGCTCTGAATTGGACAGCGTAAATACACAAAACTTTATAATGCATTCAACAGAGGTATATACAACATTCCAACAAAGGTACGACAGAGGTATAGTTTTGCATCTCTTCTCCTTGCTATCGGTGCGACTTCTTTTACCAGATCCGTTAGCTCTTGGAGTGTAGCATCCCTCCATGTGTAGATTTGCACTTCATCTTTTGATGATTTCCTATCTTGATAAAAAAAACCTGAAGTAACAATGAACAAGTCTTCTCACGATCAACAAGGGGCAGTGGTCACAAAGGGCCGAGAGCTCAGGCTTGGAGAGCTAGAGCCTTTACAGGCCTGTTCTGTGCTTTGACACCAACAGCGCTTTGATACTTATCAACTCCTGTATGGAGTGAGCACAAACGTCGAACCTCCGCAAGGAGCACATTTGCATAAAGGAATCAGAAACCTTGGTCTTCGCTCGGCATGGTTGAACAAGGGAATCGCTTTGATACTAACAGTGCTCTGATGATTAGATAAAAAGACTATAAAAAGACCATATATAACACTACGATGATTACATAAAGGAGCAGCATCTATACTACATTGAACAAAGGAATCGCTTTGATACCAACAACGCTCTGATAATTAAATAAAAAGACCAGCGTTTATGATACCAGTGCTCTAATAATTACATAAAAAGACCATAAAAAGAGCAGCATTTATGATACCACAGCAGATATGAAAACACCAATGGATAAAAATCTCAAAAATAAGAAGATGAAGTTGTAAAAGAAACTAGTGAACAGGGTCCACACGTTTTGAAAAAAAAATTCCTGCTGGTTTGCTATGAGATGAGCGAATTAGTGGAGCTAGGCATTTCTCTGTGCGAGCTAGGCATTCATCAAACGCTCTGACACAAAACTCTCTTCTTTTGTAAAACAGAGAGACGTTACCCAAAAAAAATGTGCCAACAAGGAGCGCATGGAGGACAATTATGAACGGGCGCAGTCAATGGTTGAAGGTAGGTATTGAGTAGCGTAGCAGTCAAGCATACAAGTAGGCTTGAGACAAAATGTCAGGTAACTGACACCACAACGTTTATATGGGTAGCACTTTTAAATTGCCAGCGTATTATATGGACAACGCTTTTGAATGGAGAGCAGAGGAGCAGATTTTTGTATGCAAGGTAGAACATATGCAGAATAGGGAGTTACAAAGCAGAGGAAAGCCAAAAAATGGCGCCTGCTCTGATACCATGTTAGGCCAGGTAGTAACTCCACAAAATTCAATTCATATTATTCGTTTAGGTTGGTCTTTATTATATACATGAGGGAGACTGTACACTTCATCTCCCAATGACTGTTCATATTACTTATTCATTTATTTACATTATATTCACCCAATCCTAATGATTAGGTGTCAACAGTAGTTTTGCAAATTTTTTATTAATATAAAGATCATTTTATATAATTTTGGTTCATTCTTATTCATTAGCACACTTTTCTTTGTTTCTTCCATAATTATGCAATTCTTGAAATCAAAATTTCCTCATTATATTGAATAAAAAAATTGTGCTTTTATTGTTTGTGTACATTTACTACATTCATATAAATTTATACTTTAGTTTTTAGGTAGAATTAACAAATTAAACCACATCATCCTTTCCCATATGTAGCCTTACCAACAGTACATGGCTTCCATCTATTGATCAAGTAAAAACAATTATTCAATGGGAATGAATCTCTTTGAATTCTTCCATTCTAGAGTTCGTAGAAAAATCTAGAATAAGATAATAGAGATGCCTTGTTGAAGTCTGAGTTGTTATTAAATAAACATTTCATTCATTTTGTTTTGAATATCCAACCTGCCATATTTTTTCTAATTTTCATTATTGTTTCTTGCACATTTTAATTTTTAATTATTTCTCTCTGATATGAATTTGTAATAAACAATTATACAATAAACCATTAGAGGATTTGTGATGTCGTTGATTAACAATAGGCACTGGTATGCTTTGGCACACGAGTTTAACCCTTGCAGTGATTCTTCTTTTTTTTATCGGGATTCTTTAGTCCCTTGAGAAGCCCTTACATACCCCTTAAGGCATGTATATATGACAATCCTCTTAACCTTTGGTTAATGCAGCTAAACACATGGAAACCATGTATCGGCAATATCTTTCCTTATTAAAACATTTATAAGGAAATACATACGCAAACGCTCCTTTTGGCCTTCGATACGGCCTCTGCACACTTACTGAAGTTAACTTTATCGCTAATCGGCGTCGCTCCATTCACAGATCATATACACATATATCTTCGTCCCTCCGATATGCAACTATCACTTCCAAATTACACTATCGGTGCTTAAATCGTCATTATCATGTTTACAAAGGGGACATACTCCAAACAGGGGCAAACCTCGCCAGAATACAAATCTTGACTTCAAATTTTATAAGCCACACTTGTATTTAACATCGAGTCCACTGCGCTCACCTCCACTCTCTGATCCCTCTAATATGCGACCACCGATTATCGGCTATCGGTATCGCTACGTCGCGATATCGCAAGTCGGCATATCCTAAGGCCGATACCCCGACTTAATAAAACTCCGATGTGATATAAAACTCCGATGCGATTACACTCTTGGAGCCAATATGGTATTAGATCTGCTTCATAAGATTTTAGGTCCGGGTCTATCCTGACTCCATTTTGCGCTGATTTTTAGTGTAATTTGGATTTTCCCTTGCGGCCCAAATTACATAAAAGCTCTGCCGATCTAATCTCCACCATCAATCTCTTAGATCCAATGGCCCCTGAGTGTCACTTCTTTAGCCTTGTGTTCCTCTATCTACAAGCCTTTTCCTCGCTTCTGCTGTGTTGCGAACAGTTTCTTTTATGGAATCTTTTTGCCTCTTTGGTCACGCCGAATTCACCTGCAAGAATATATGCATATAGAGAAGCTATAATTCATATTAATTTTAGTCTTTCAACCATTCGAAGTCATAGATACATGATTTCTAAATTGGACTTTGCGCACAAAGAGAAAAAAGAACACAGAAAGTATTTTTTTAGACTCAGACTCTCTCTGTGATCTGCTCGCCTCACACTAGTGGCCTTCCTTACAGTCTGCCCGTAGGCTTACAACTTTTCTCAATTCAGCTAACCCCCTACTCTACATTCTTGTGTCCTTTTTAATACATCAGTGGCAGTTCCTCTTGCAGTTCGAGGAACTATTTTTTCAGTTTTGAGACAGTTTTCTCAACTAATTCTGATCTAATCCTATCTTGTCTAAATCAAAGCTAACAATGGCTGGTTTAGCCTTTATTTATCATAACAAAAAATGAAACTAAATAAACTAGAAATTTGAGATGTTTTCCTCTCTATTTGTCAAAATAGAATGGGAAAAAAAATAACAAACAAGAACCAACTCCCAGTTGTCACCTCTTCATTCAGGTGCTCCTGCATCAGGCTCCTGAGGTGAATGAAATTCATGGCTCCTGTCCATGAGCTCTTCAATAGAGTACCCAAAGTTCTGAATCTGGCCAGCATCTAACCAAGAACTATCTTCAATAGGATGACCCTTCCACTTGACTAGGTACTGTAGATATTCCTTCCGTCGAGTCCGTCTAGCCACCTGGGTATCTAGGATTTGTTCGATCTCTATAGGCCTTGCTGGGGGCATTTGTTTAATCCATATGTCACTCTCTTCTTGGGTGTCCCATGTTCATCTTTCCGAACTGTCTTCATCCTCTGCTGCAATGTAGTGGTACAGGTCTGATATATTGAAAATGGGTGAAATTCTGATACCTAGGGGTAACTGCAATTCATAAGCATTCGCAAAAAATTTCCAAAGAATCCTACAAGGCCCAATATCTTTCCATCTCAACTTGTTGTGCTTGCCTTTAGGAAACCTTTCTTTTCGTAGGTGTGCTAATACCAAGTCTCCTACATTGAATTGCACCTCCCGCCTTTTCAAATCTACCTTTTGCTTGTATCTTTGGCTATTGTTCTGTAATTTTAATTTCACCTATTCATGAAGATAGTTGATTGCCTTTGTGAAGTCTTCACCATCAGCACTGCTACGCTCCAACTGTCCCAAATCCCGTAACTCATGTACTCCACATGGGTGCATTCTGTATATGATCTGGAAAGGACTACTACATGTACTCCGGTTGGGCGAATCATTATAAGCAAATTCCACTTATGCAAGCAAACAATCCCACTATCAAGAATTTTCTCCAACCAAACTCCTCAACAAATTTCCTAGACTCTGGTTCACCACTTCGGTTTGGCCATCGGTCTGTGGATGATAAGCTGAGCTAAAGTTTAGTTTGGTGTCTAACTTCTTCCATAAGGTTCGCCAAAAATGTCCTGTAAATTTAACATCTTGATCCGAAACAATAGACTTTGGCAAGCCATGTAATCTGACTATCTCGGTAAAAAACAAATGCACTACATGTGTGGCATCATTGGTTTTCCTGCATGGAATGAAATGTGCCATTTTAGTGAAACGATTCACCACCACCATGATGGAATCGAATCCCCATTGTGTCTTTGGCAGACCTAAGACAAAGTCTAAACTGATTGAGTCCCATGGTCTGCTCGGAATGGGTAAGGGTGCATACAACCTTTTGTTTTGGCTGTGTCCCTTGGCAAGCTAACACATTTTACACCTATCTACAAATCTTTGTACATCTCTGTGCATCTTCGGCCAATAGTAAAAGTAGCTCAACTAATCCAAGGTCTTGTCTATGCCAAAATGCCTGGCTAAACCTCCACTATGATTTTCCTGGATTAATTTCTCTCTCATAGAACATCTGGAATACATAACTGCCCTCCTTTGAACAACAATCCTTCTTACATGTTATAATCCAGCCATGAACTGCTATCTCTCAACAATGGATTTTAGAAAGCTTCATAAGCTTTCTTAAAATCTGCATCTGCCTCATACAAGTCCTTAAGATGTTCAAACCCTAACACTTGTATGGTGCTTTCTTGTAGGATCAAATTCCTCCTGCTTAACGCATCTGCCACTCTGTTGGCTTGATCGCTGATATGTTTCAACACAAATGTAAAAATCTACAAGTACTCCACCCACTTCGCATGTTTATGGTTCAACTTATGCTACTACATAATATACTACAATGCTGAATTGTCTGAAAACAAGACAAATTCATTCGCGAATAGATAATGTCTCCAATGCTTTAGCACCTGAACCACCGCATAAAATTCCTTGTCATAGGACATGTATTTTAGCCTACTTTCATTTAGTTTCTCGCTGAAATAGGCTATCGGCTTATCCTCTTGGATGAGTATTGCACCAATGTCTGTCCCACTCGCATCACAATGAACTTGGAAAAGTTTGTTAAAGTCTGGTAATCTTAAATTTTGTCTTTCGGTAATTTTCTTTTTGAGTAGCTAAAAGCTCTTCTTTGCCATTTATGTCCAATGGAAAGGCTAGTTTGTTTTCTTAATGGTGTCCAACATAGGTGCACAAATTCCACTAAAATTTTTAATAAATTTCCGATAAAAACTCGCCAATCCATGAAAACTCCATACCTCAAACAAACTTTTGGGGGATGGCCAGCTAACTATAGCTGCAACCTTTTCCGGATCCATTTTTAATTCATTCTCAGCAATCACAAATCCTAAATAAATTAACTCTTTCTTGAAAAAAGAACATTTCTTCAAATTTATCAGCAATTTATTGTGCTGCAGTCTTTCTAATACATACCTCACATGTCGGAAATGTTCCTCCTTCATCTTGCTGAATATCAGTATATCCTCTAGATACACAATCACAAATTTTCCAATTAATTCTTTGAGCATCTCGTTCATCAACCGCATGAATGTACTAGGAGCATTGCTCAATCCAAATGGCATAACCAGCCATTCATATAAGATTTGGTGGTAGCCGCTTTTTAGGTCTATCTTTGAAAAGTATGATGCTCCATTCAGACAATCCATCATATCACCCATTCGAGGTAATGGGAACCCGTACCTAATAGTAATGCTATTAATGGCCCGGGAATCCATGCACATTCTCCACTCACCTCCTTTCTTGGGAGCTAAAATGGTTGGAACTGCACAAGGGCTTAAACTCTCCTGAATTAGTCCTTTATCCAACAATTCTTGCACCTGCTTCTGGATTTCTTCATTATCTTTTGGACTCATCCGATAGGCAGCCTTGTTTGGAAAACTGGCTCTCAGAATAAAATCAATATGGTGACTGATGCTCCTCTTTGGTGGTAATTTGTCTGGTAGATCATCTACCACAATATCACTAAATTCTTGTAGCATGTTCTGTATCTCTTCTGGTAAATCAGTAAGGTTGGTATGTACTAATGCTGCTCTTGGTCTTCTCACAACCGTATAACCCATTTCACTCTCTTCAATCTGTTGCAGAAACTCCTTACCTCCCAGCAGTAATGCTTTCGTTCCACTTGTTTCTGCTGTCTCCTCTCCTTCCTTGGCTTCTTTCATAGGTACCAAGGTATGCTTTATCCCATCCTTGAAAAATCTGTAACAATTTTCCACTCCATCATGGACTACCTTTCTATCGTACTGCCATGGTCTGCCCAGCAGAATATGGCACACATCCATTGGCATTATGTCGCAAGTCACTTTATCCTTGTACTTGCCTATCTGAAAATCTACCTCACATTGTTCATCAACTAACAATTGGTGTCCCTTCTGCAACCACGACACCCTGTATGGAGTTGGGTGCTTTACTCTCTTCAAACCCAGTTTCTCCACCATCTTCGTAGCTACCAAATTATCGTTACTCCCACTGTCAATAATCAATTTACAACATTTTCAGTGTGACTTGCATACATTCCGGAATAATGATTTCCTCTGTTTCTGATCAACGACTTCCTTGGTTGGTTTTAATAACACCTTGTTCAACACCAAGGCTTCCCGGTTTTTGGCATATTCTCCACCTCCTGTGGTAGTGCCTTCACTTCTTTGGGATGAGCAATATATGCTCCCCTTTGCCCAGTTTGCTCATTTTTAGGAAATTCAAAGGACCTGTGTCCCCACTTGTGACACTTGTAACACTGATAAGCATTTCCTCTGCCTCTTCCATTACCTCTTCCTCGCTGGTATGGCATTCCTCCTTTAGTGTTACCTTCCCTTTCACTCTATCCCGAAGTTTTCAAACTACTACCCTCTTCATTGCCACTGGCAGTCTTACCTCTGCTAAAGGTCTGTCCTTGACCTTTACCAGAACCACGTCATCTCCTAGCATTCTGTTTCCTAGCAATCTTTTCTTCTGCCTTCAAAGCACTCTAATAAGCTTCATCTATGGTTTTAGGGGAAAGAATGCTAATTTCATCTAAGATCTCCATCCGCGGGCCATTTACAAACCTCGTTGTCTTCTCAGGAGTATCTTCAACATAACCAGCTCTCAGGTTAATTTTATAAAATTCTTCTGTATATTCTTTCACAGTGAATTTTCTCTGTTTCAGGTTCTGCACCTATCTATAAAGGGTAATCTGATAGTCTTTGGCCAGAAACATGCTCTTTATTCTCTCAACCATCTTGTCCCAACTTCTAATCAAGCGTTCGTTTAATCTCCTCCTTTCTTCCTGTACACTATCCCACCATAATGCTGCATGTCCCTTCAATTTGGTGACAACAAACCTGACCCTCTTATCTTCACCAATTTCTTCATACTCAAAATATTTATCCAATTCATTTATCCAATCCAACAGTGCCTCTATGGACAAACTGCCATCATAATTAGAGAGCTTTGGCTTTGGCTTGTTCCTAGCCAACAAAACTAACTTTAAGAGCTTAATTTCTGGCCCTTCATCATCTGACCCATCTGCCATAACCACATTTTCCTCTTCACTATCATCTCCATCATCTGGCTCTCTATGCCTCCCTGTTTCCAATGTTGCCAAACGTGCAGTCAAGTTTCTGATCTCTTCTCTTAATCCTCCATCTACTGCTCTTTTGATGGCTCTTCCTTGATCCCTTCTTCCTACCTCCATCTTTACTGACAGCAAGGAAAAGCCAACTATGATACCAAAAATTGATGACGTCGATTAACAACAGGCACTGGTTTGCTTTGGCACATGAGTTCAACCCTTGCAGCAATTCTTCTTTTTTTTATCGGGATTCTTCAGTCCCTTGAGAAATCCTTACATACCCCTTAAGCCACGTATATATAACAATCCCCTTAACCTTTGGTTAACGTGGCTAAACACATGGAAACCACGTATCAACGGTATTTTTCCTTATTAAAACATTTATAAGGAAATACATACGCAAACGCTCCTTTTGGCCTTTGGTACGGCCTCTGCACACTTACCGAAGTTAACTTTATCGCTAATTGGCATCATTCCCTTCGTGGATCATATACACATATATCTTTGTCCCTCTGATATGCGACTATCGCTTCCAAATTACACTATTGGCGCTTAAATCCTCACTATCATGTTTACAAAGGGAACATACTCCAAACAGGGCCAAACCCCGCTGGAATACAAATCTAGACTTCAAATTTTATAAGCCACACTTGTATTTAATGTCGGGTCCGCTGCACCGACCTCCACTCTCCGATCCTTCTGATATGCGACCACTGATACCAACTATCGGTATCACTGTGTCACGATATCACAGGTTGGCGTATCCTAAGGCCGATACCTCGACTTAATAAAACTCCGATGCGATTACACTCTTGGAGACGATATGGTATTAGATCTGCTTCATAAGATTTCAGGTCCGGGTCTATCCTAACTCCATTTCGCGTTAATTTTTAGTGTAATTTGGATTTTCCCTTAAGGCCCAAATTACATAAAAACTCCGCCGATATAATCTCCACCGTTGATCTCTTAGATCCGACGGCCCCTGAGCGTCACTTCTTTAGCCTTGCATTCCTCTATCTACAAGCCTTTTCCTCACTTCCGCTGTGTTGCGAACAATTTCTTTTATGGAAGCTTTTTGCCTCTTTGGTCATGCCGAATTCACCTGCAAGAATATATGCATATAGAGAAGCTATAATTCATATTAATTTTAGTCTTTCAACCATTCAAAGTCATAGATACATGATTTCTAAATTGGACTTTGCGCACAAAGAGAAAAAAGAACACAGAAAGTATTTTTTTAGACTCAGACTCTCTGTGATCTTCTTGCCTCACACCAATGGCCTTCCTTATAGTTTGCCCATAGGCTTACAACTTTTCTCAATTCGACTAAACCCTACTCTACATTCTTTTGTCCTTTTCAATACATCAGTGGCAATTCCTCTTGTAGTTCGAGGAACTATTTTTTTAGTTTTGAGACAGTTTTCTCAACTAATTTCCATCTAATCCTATCTTGTCTAAATTCAAGCTAACAATGGTTGATTTAGCCTTTATTTACCATAACAAAAAATGAAACTAAATAAACCAGAAATTTGAAATGTTTCCCTCTCTATTTGTCAAAATTTAACAAGAAAACAAACAACAAGAAAGAACCAACTCCCAGCTATCGCCTCTTCATTCGGGTGCTCCTGCATCAATCTATAAAATCAATAGTTTGTTTAACATCTAACAAAGATTCTGGAATTGAATAGTTTTCCTCAAATTTTACAAAATTTGATAGGGCCTTTTTATTTCCATTCATTATTCAAAATATTTCACAATTCAACATATTTTGTGCTTCTTGCATTCTAGGCCAAAATTTACTTTCAATCCTTGGCCAAACATCCATACCATAAATGGCACATAAAAATTATTGTTTAAACAACTTTCCTAAGAAGTGGCAATTATCATTTTTGGAACATATTGTACAAACAATCAAGATTTAGATAATTCTAATTGTATGTATTGAAACACCATTGCCACCATGAGGTGACATCTCAACTCAACATTTCCATGACATTAAGCATATTATATAACATCAATAGTAATGTTAAATAAATATATTTATGTTTTATCAGATATTTTTTTATTTTTTGGTTAAATGCCTAAACATATCATTGCAACTAAACAAACTAAATGCTACATGCACACTATTCGTTTATGCTAAAAATAATGGCATGCCACCACATGGATCTTGTTATATAATTATATAGTACTAAAAATTGTTGTAGTTCTTATATATTTATAATTTTAAAATTAGAATATTAATTTTATCTAGGTACCTTTTGTTTATATAGTTAACTTTTATATTTTATTGAAATAATACATTTCTATTATTATAATAATTTATTAAATATATAGATTTATATAATTTAAGTGTGTATTTTATAAATGGAAAATTAATACATATATTAAAGAATAATAAATAATAAAAACATAAATATTAAAATATTTCTTAATGTAAATATATTTATTAGATATTTAACTTTTATATTTTATTAAAATATTAAGTTCTACTATTTAATTGTTTATAAATATATAAATTGATATAATTTAAGTATGTATGGTATATATATAGTAACATCCCCGCTTTGTAACATTCTTACCATAGAAAAAAAAATACAATTAACTATGTCTACCGAATATATGAATGTTTATCTCTTGAGGTAGAAATTATCATTTTTTTATTTTATATAATACTTTTTTTATACATTTACTACAATAGAATTAAAGATGTGTTCCACACTAACTAGATTATCATATACGATTTGTAATAAAAAACTTGATGTCTGTTACGTGTGGCACAATGTGCGAGGACCATTATATTTCCTTCAGAAGGCCTTTAAGTAACTTTCATTTGCTATACATTGTAGAAGCCAATTTCCCTTGACACCAGACACACAGTCGGCTACTTAGGTTAATGTGGGAATTATGGATAACTGTGGAAATGTCTCGAAGGCTACTTCTCTTGCATGACCCATCCTATTCCCTTATGTCATGTGACACCTAGTAGGATCTATGTCGTTGGATGAATAGGGTTCAAAATCCAATGGTTGTTGTAGAAATGAGCTGGTTAAGGTGTAACTTCCTCCTCCTGTCGCCCTCGTTTCCATCACACTCATTCTCACCTTTCATGGTTTGATCTCTTCAATAAACGAGGGTTTCCTTGGGTTAATGACCTCTGTCGAGCGAAACCAGGTGAGGGAAGGGCTTACTCCACCGTTTCCCATGTTTATTTTTCGAATTTCAACATGTTGGCTGAATATCCTATGATAAATTCAACATGGGCAATAAATCAATTAACATAATGTGAAACCTATTTGGATCTCATGGCTTGAACACTCATCCAAATAGGTATGGGTTTGTAACATTTGTTTCACTTGTTAATTCTGCTAGTTCCTACACTCAGATTCTCTTTCAAAAGCCTTGGTTTCAGTGTGGCAGCTACACGATCACTTCACAATGCTTCCAAATAAGAAATTTATTCCTAATCTTGGGATTATCTTACTCTCATAATCCCAAGATTTCATTTGTATTAACCTGGAATTTGTTGAATGGGCACACTTCATGGTCTTCTTCTTTAAACTAGTACTTGGTTTTTCAATAGAGTTACTTAAAATTTGCAACAATTTTACAACTCATTTCTGATACCAATTAAAATGGACACATTCCAACAACATCATTCCCCTTTTTCTCACAATAGTCTTCTCAAAGTTGAGGATATGTTTCTAGGGCTACGAACTTTGATATAATTAGCAACTTGGGTTAGGTTGCAGTCATGATACTACCTTGTAATAGAACGCATATTCTCACATTAGTGATTAATCCTCTCCAATGGTATTATTACAAGATGAATTTCGTAGTTTAAGTCATATCTTGGTTCCAAAGACCTGCATGAAGTTATATATATATATATATATATATATATATATATATATATATATATATATATATATATATATATATATATATATATATATATATATATATATATATATATATATATATATATATATATATATATATATTGTTTTAGGAGTAACGATAGTCATTTTTCCCCGACCATGAGTCATGAGTACATAAAAAATTTTGTTCCCATTGTGTGACATAAATGAGCTCCAACCATTACTTGGTTTTACACTATCGACCTAGAACTTAAATTTTTTTTTATTATAAATAGTTTATTTTTCCTAGAGCCTAAATCTTAGTGCTTGATATTCAGATTATATTGGTTATGACTTGCAAGTAGGTTATATGCTTAAACTGATAACCCTTTAGAGGCACAAAAACACAGTATATATCTCTTTGTTATTAAGTAACTAGATTTTACTTGGTTCTTCATTTTGTTCCTTAGCAATGTTGTCCTTTTATGTAATGTTGTTAATATTAGATGTTAAAGAGTTAGAGAATCATTTTTTTTAAAGCAGATATATAGTATGAATTGTTTTTTTCCTGAAAACACATAATTATATCATTTATTGTCTTTTATTCCTATCTTTGGGAGGCCAAGGGACTCATTTCCCTGGGTGGCTAATATATTGGCTTGACCTGGGATCTAACCCAAAACCCTCCCCGCAACTATCTAGTCTCCCTTATTTTTGACAAATAGATTCTACAACTATGAATAAACTATTAAAAAGTTTCTCTAGTTCCTTCCTTTCCTTTTAGTTTTGAATCCGAAACCCACTTCCTTATAGTTGTTTCTCTCATTTTACTATAAACATTCTCATAGAGTTCATTTTTGTGAGTGTTTCATTAGGGGAATTTTGAGGTCTAAAATGGGCCTCCTAAGAAAAATGTGCAGCCAAAATAAACTTTATAACAACCAAGAAGATTGAAGATGATGATGTCAACCATGGGGGATGATTCAACATTTTCGGAGTAAAAAAGTAAAAATAATAAAAAATAATAAAACTACTTTTTCAACTCATATTTTCAATTTATCTACTTCATGTTTTACTCAAATTTCGAGCAGGAGTACTCGTTGGATGAAAAATTTAATTCCTAACCCAAGCAATGCCCATTTTGCATACTTTTGATGGACCCTGCTATACAAAAAATGAGAAATATATTAAAAAACATTATTGCAATCACATTTTTCACGTACTTCTCATTTTTCATCTAGTATGGTATATCAAAAGTATGAAACATGGGTATTCCTTAGATCAAGAATCAGTTTCTACATCCAACGAGTGTTTCCACTCGAAATTTGAGTAAACCCATAGGGAGGTAAGTTGAAAATACGTGTTGAAAAAATAGTTTTTCCTTTTTTCCCTCTAAACTTTGATGATGTAATGTAATATTATTTTATTATTTCCACTATTATTATATAATTTTCTTAGGAGACCCATTTTAGACCTCAAAATTCTCCTAATGCTTTCATAAGAGTTTCTTTAAGATTGTTATATGATATCTGGCATGTATATTTATCTATTAAGTTATTATTGGGTCTAGTTGTTGTTGTCCTTTGAGATAACCTAAGGTCAATAGGGTATGTCAAAGCATCTTAAATGTTTTGTTGATTTTAATAGTTTGTATGACCAGTGAACTATTTAAAACACATGTGCTTTAAACTTAGAAAGATCTTTAATAAAACAAAAGGTTGTTCTTTAAATACATATGGTTATTTTGATTTAAGCGGGATGGATAAGTGGAAAATAGAGAAGTATAAGTGATTTAATATTTAGACTGAGTATTTAACCATTTATAAGCAAAAATCAAGAAAACAATGTTTCCTAGATCAACAGAATATAATTAAACTATTATAGAAATCTAGTGAAATTTATGTTCAAAGAGGAATTTACAATAACACATAGTTTTGCGAATTAATTTCTTATTTAAATTCAACTTTACAATGGATTTAAAATGAAACTAAGATTCAATTAATTTTCAATCAGATGATTGTAAAAGAATTAAATTATATGAAGAATAAATAATGAAAAAAATGGTGAAAACAACCCACTGAGAGACAAGCAATATGAAGTAAATCCAAAATCTTTTATTTAATAAAAAATGCTCGAGCTTAGTACAAATATATGTGAAAATGGGTTCAAGGGTGCAACCCTCAATACTTCGATAGGCTGAAGTATTTAAACAAAATTACAAAATATTACAATAAATTCCTGAGTGACACAACACTCTATTATTACTTAAAACTAATAGAAACAAAAGTAATTCAATAAAAAAAAAGAATCTGAACATCTGGCCCTGTTTTGAAGGAAATTTGTTGCTAAGTGGCCACTATTTGGATGTTGCGCTGGTGAAGATGATGTGTCCTCTAATCCTGAAATTCACACAACTTCTCCCACCTTCCGTCATCCGGAATGGCTATCTTGGTTACTTTGTGGTAGATTTCATCTACCTCAGTATACCAGGAAAAACTGGGTTTTACAGTGAAAATATATTTTATCTCATGTTCAATAAAACATATGTTGTTGATGGCTTCGTAAAACACACTACGTGTCATCGAACCTTTGATGTTGGAGGACTTGGTTGTATCACTGGAAATATCTTGAAGTTTCTTCATGTAGTCTTCCTTGGTCATTAATTTATCATTGGTTACAAATAGTGAAGGCAGACCATTCTTGTTCAATGCATCAATCCTTGTGAAAAATCTATTGACTGCTACCTCTAGAGTGTGAAACTTCTTTGTCAATTATACAAATAAGTTCTTCTTAGTCAAAACTTTCTTCACCTCCAGGATCGTTTTCGTCCTGTCATCCACTCCTAGATCATCCAACTCATATCTATTTTTGGAGTTGAGGAATTTTATAATGTTGTTGGCTGTAGTAGGCATCTCTCCCAATTGATCATTTATATTGGTAATGGTCTTCTTTACTTTTTCCATCAACTCCTTTTGCTAAAAATTAATTTGGATACATGGCCATATTTCATCTATCTCCTCAATGATGTTGTTCCATATGATTTCGTTAACATGACCCAGAGTGTGGCCAATGGAAGACTCAATGCATGACTTCTTCCATACTTATATCTAATTGTGAGCTCTCTGAAGCTCTGTTACATGAAAATATCAAATTTATGGCGATGATCCTCTACAAGTTTCATTTGGTCCTGCAACTTCTTGATTTCCTCACTCTAAAGAGACATATTTTGGACTGCATTGGCCAACTAGTCTTCAGCATCTCCTGTACTTGTCGTAGCTGGGATGGCGATAGGAATGACTATGATAGTAAGTGTTGCTAAAGGGGAAATCTTTTTAGTAGCTTTCTCCTTTTCTTTGATCAATTTCTCCATCTCTGTCTCCATTTGATTGAGTTGTGTAGTCTACTCCATGATGAGCTTCATCATATCTGCCTTTTGAGTCTCTATCTCTGTAATATCCCTAGCCAAAGGATCTTTAGTAGCTGGCAGTTTTAATTTCTTCCTCAACACTGTTATATCCAAATTCTTCTTCTTGACAAGTTCCTCTGCAACACTGATGTTCACAAGATCATAACCCAGTTTGATTACCAAATCCTCCAGGGTTTCAATCCTGGTGTCTTTGGCAAGTGCAGAGACCTTCTCCATCTTTAGCTGTGACTGGACATTTGCTAATGTAACTTATAATTTGGACAAATTCATGGCAGTGTTAGTGACAGTAGAGAAAATCATTTCCCTAGTCTGCTTATGCATCTCCATTTGGTCAATGGGATGTATATCCTGTACATCAAACTCAAAATATGTCCTTTTGTAGTCTGATGTTGTCTTCGGCTGGGGAAGTTGTGCTTGTAGGAATGCCATTTGCATTTTCCCCTTTTCTGAATGAAAGGCTGATAACAGCCTGCTTTGGACACCAGAAGTCTATTTCAAAAACTGGTTGTAAGTGTTAATCTTCAAGGCTTCATTTCAGAATTTTATCTCCTTGAAGATTTCCATTATGATCTTCTCTACCTCGCCTGAAGTAGATGTGCTTGTCTGCATTATTTGTTTTTTCTCTTGTGAAGTTATGGAGGTGGTAGGAGACTATGTGGACTAATCACCCACTAATGAGGAAACAAGTGGCTCATTAGTGGTGATAATGGTCTGCTGCTCTGAATCTTTGCTAAGGCTCAGTCTGGAACTAAGCTTGGCCTTCTTTCTGTACATTATTTTAAACCCTTCACTGAAGATGTCAGTCCCTAAAGGGGACTCTTCCTCTCTACTCCTCTTGGTTGTCTTCTCCTGCATGGTAGGAGTCTCCACTGTAGATGATGATACCTGTTGTTCTTCTGCCTCTTGTAAGGTGTTCTCAACCCACTCTAACTGATTCTTGTACTTTTCTATTTCTGGCCTGGTTGTGTGAAAGTAAGGAGTAGACTTGGTTTCTACCGTTAATCTAGAAATGTTCCCTAATGGATCATAGGACCAGGTAAAATTAAGGTTGAACTGCATTTCCTTGAAGAGCTTATCTGCCTCTTCCATACTGCCCTGTTGTTGCAAATGAAAGGGCCAATTTGTGTTTTCATTTTAAACTAGGATTTCTTCTTGGCAGCAACAAAGTGGATTTCATCCATGTTGATCATGTTCCTTATGTACTCCAAGCCAAAAATCCTCATTGGGAGGAATTTTGGTAGTTTGTAAGGTGGGAGTTCACATCCAAATATTCTTATCTCTGTATAATTTTCATAAAGGTACCAGTCCCCCATATGAACTTGATCTGACATCTGCAACACTCTTTTGATTTCTTCACTAATCCTAGGTTTTATTGTGCTGCTGAGGAGACCTATTTCTGGGTGATCAAACATCTTTGTAAATTGTTTATAAGTGTACTCTTTCTACTCTTTCATGACTAGATTAGTCCAAAAGATGACTAACTACTAGTTTCCTTTTCATCTAGTTTTTGCGAAGCAAGGTTAATGTTGTCCCCCAAAAAGTATAGAAACTTGTACACTAATACAGAGGCATATTTGAATACCTCCTCAGTTTGAAATTTAACAAGTTTCTGATGAATGGACTCTACAAGGAAATGGTTAAAACTAAACACAATGGATGGCTTAGAATCAACAGAGAAGATGGGAAAAAAAATCCTATAATTGCCTCATCTACCCATTGATCAAAGTAGTAGCCAAGGATGTAGCAAACGACAATGATAGTATTCTCGGATCTATTAGGGAAAATGGAGGTGGGATAAGGAGGATGTTTCTTTGGTAATGAAGCATCTTGCATCAAAAACAACTCAAGAGTTTGGGATCTCTTGGAAAAGTCTAGTTTCTACTATAGTTCAATCAGTGCTTCATAGGAAAATGGGGTAGAATTCTCTATTGAGGGGGCTTGCATCATATGATCAATAGCCTATGGGGTTATGGTAAACAAAATTTCTCCAGTGGGAGTTACTATGGCCCTTTGGCTGGGAAAATAGGATGCATGACATTTTCTAATAAAATATGGGGTGCTGTAGGTACGAGGAAAGATGTAGTGAGGTAAATTTGATTCCCATAGCTAGATATCATTTGATTTATCTATATACTTGTCTTTGAACTATCAATACATCTCGAAGAGGTTGAGTTCACAGAGTATCTCATGGATTTTGTAATATCAGTCAGCCATAGGAATGTGATGAAGGTCTATATGAGGATGGATCAAAAGATTGACAATTTCCTCTCGTTCTTTGTCCTTTGGAGGCATCTTGGCTATGTCTAATAACGATAGTAAATGGGATTGGGAGTTTGATAGTGGGAAAACATAGAGAAAATTCAAGCTCTGGAGGCAAAATTAGAAGTAATAGCCTAATAATGATTGAGCAGTGATGTCGCAGGCGATTGAAACTGTTGGAATTGAGTCCAACAATACCTGTAAGAAATCAATTAACAGTGATAGAGCTTGAATTCAGTAACCGGTTCTCAAATAGAAAAGAGGTTTATATAACTAATTTGGTTTTTTATTGAAGGTTGTGCGGGTCCTATGAATTAATGACTAAGCTAATTAAATGCTCAACGGGTTAATTTTGGAGTGAATAAATGTGATTTGATGGAGTTTAACAAACATATGAGGTGGCAGAAGGTGAATGGCGAGAATGCAACGAATAGGAAAGCAGTATCGGGAGTGATAGAATCAGCTTTTCAGGGGGGAGAGTAGTTAGTGGTTTCAATTGAGGGGGGTCTGAAATGCTGAGGAAATGACACGTAGGGGCAGGTGTGGTTTGGTATACCACCCATTTTGGACACCTCCCGGCCGCAAACCTCAGATGGTGAGGGGGGGCCGAAATTGTATACGGACTGTCAGATGTGGGAAAATAGGTAGAGATGGAGTGCAATGTAATAGAAGGTTAATTGTGATGTGAAGGGGCTATTTGGTGGGGTCACGAAATGAATGATCGGGAATATATGTGATATATGAAGAGTATATCAAGTTAGGGACAGTGGGTGGAGCGAAATATCAGCGGAAGGATAATTTTTTGGTATTTTAAAACTTAGGGATAGGGATAAATACCAAAATAATTGATATATAAACCTTTGAGTAATGGTTTACTCCTTTGCATTATTCTCTGCACACAAAAATATCATTTGATGATTGACTTGTGGCGCATTTAGACTAGCAGTCTATGTATTTATGAAAGCATAAAATGAAGCATTTCTTTTCTTTTTTCTTTCCTAGAATTTTATTTTCCTTTTGCCTTCATTATTTAGGGCATCTAACACATAACATTTTATTGATATGGATGCCTATAAAAAATTAAGTTTTCCTAACATTTTAACTTTTCTTTCTTTTTCATCCATATCCTAACTTAACATTTTGAATTATTTTAACTAATATGCTAACTTATCAATGCTAAATAATGTTACAACATCGACTCCAGCTGGGGACTTCTTCCCCTGTGGGATGCAGAGAACAAGTAGATCCAAGTGCCTTCTCCTCGGGCTATGGAGTCTTTGCTGAAATAGATACTCACATGCAATTTTCAGAAATAAAATAAACTCTCCATATATTTATAGATGGTGAATGAATGAAAAATCAATACTTAATATAATGTTTCAAGTATCTCCCATTGACTGGCAATGAGGAATTCTCTCCTTCAAGATTTTGTAAGATGAGTCCATTGTTCCCTTTGACTTGTACAATGCTAAATGGACCAAACCAAACGTTGTCAAATTTTACATGCTTTCCTTTATCTTCTCTCCTTGTATCCCATCTAAGCACTAGGTCACCCTTCTTGAAATTACTTTCTCTAGCCTTTCTGTCAAATAGTTCTTTCATCTTATTTTGGTATTTCCTTAACTTGTGCTGACTTTCATCCCTGTCTTCATTCAACTAAATAATTTGATTAATCCTTCTTGAGAAATCATATTTTTCTTTATAGTATTCTTGGAGGAATCTCATAACAGGTAAAGCTAAATGAGTAGAAAAAACAACTCCCTTGCCATAAACTAACTAGAAAGGAGACTTGCCTATTGATCTCTTAGGAGAAACTCTATTTTCCAAAATTGCATGGATTAGATGACCGTCCCAACTCTTTTTATGGTCGTCAAGAGTCTTCTTAATGACCTTGAATAAGCTTTTGTTGGAGGACTCTGCTAGCCCATTTCCCTGTGGATAGTATGGTGTAGAATGGTGTAAAACGATTGAATATTTTTGACATAATTCAATTGTTTTAAAACTACTGAATGTTGCTACATTATTTGTAACAATCTATTGAGGACATCCAAATCCTGATAGGATGTTTTCTTCAAGAAATTTTATCACAATAGTATCAATTGTATTTTTAAAAGGTATGGATTATACCCACTTGGTAGAATAATCTGTAGCAGTTAAAATCCTTCTATGTTGAATACTGGAATGTGGATGAATTTCCCTTATAAAATCCAACCCCCATTGAAGAAAAGGAGCATGGATAGACACTAGGACCAAAGGAGGTGCTATCAGTTTCTGTTTTCCTACAAATAATTGACATGTTTTGCTACTTCTTACTCTTGCTCCAACTTCTTTAAAAAGTGTTGTCCAATAGAAACCTACTTTTAAAATTTTGTAGGTTATTTCTCCCTGGGCATAGTGTCCACCACAAAACCCTGCATGGAACTGATCTATAATTCCCTCTATTTCATTTTTAGTTAATCAAAGAAGAAGGATATTAAGAAGGTCTTTCCAATATAGATTAGCATCGACAGTGGGGTATATCACTACTTTAAGCTTCAGAGCTTTGCACTGTTTCAAATTAAGATCAGTTGGACATTGAAAATCTCTAAGAAATTGCACAATATCAAAATACCAATCAGAGAGTACATATTTATGATCTATGTGAACAAGAATGGCTTGATCTGAAGAAAGAGGTTCTTGTGGATTCTCCCCTTCTCTAAGAGAAGGAGGTTCTTGTGGATTCTCCTCTGATATCAAGGAAGGTTCTTGTGGATTCTCCCCTGATGACATTTCAGAAACCAAATTAATCCCCAATACTTTGCAATTGGATTCATCTAACAATTTCGCCAGGCCTCGGCCTTTTACTAGCTTTGTGGTTTTAATTTTAAGGTCAAATTCAAGGATTTTAGCAATCCATCTCCCTCTACTTCCATCAGTATTAGGTTGAGTCAAAACATTTTTGACAGCATGATTAGGGACATAAGTTGTAATGTGTGAATGCAAGATATAGGTTCTAAAGGCTTTGAGGGCTTGAATTAAGGCATAAGTTTGTTTTTCAATAATATCATGCCTAAGTTTAGCATCCCTCATAACTTTGGAAAAGAAGGCTATAGGCTGGTCATCACCGTTTGTATTTTTCTGTAAAAGTACACTAGCTAAGGTTGTCTTAGATGCAAAATAAAATATCCTAAAAGGTGAAGAATAGTTAAGGCTAGCTAATATAGGGGCCTCAGATATGGCCTTTTTGATCTGATCAAAAGCATATCTACCAAGGAATGTCCATTTCACTTCATTATTTTTCTTAAACATATATGCTATATCTTTAACTATCTCAGCATAATTAAGTATGAAGCTTCTGAGAAAATTGATCTTTCCAAGGAATTTTTGTATCTCTTTCTTATTCCTAAGCAGAGATAGTATTTGAATAGCTGAAACTCTCTTTGGGTCAATTATAACTATCTCCTTGAGGTTATATGCCCTAGTAATTTCCCTTTCTTCACAGAAAACAAATATTTCTTCGGATTGATGGATATGCCAAGTTTCCTGCACTTGTCAAAAACCTTGCTCAAGTATTTTAAATAACTTTAATTAGAATTAGAGAAAATAGTTAAATCATCTAAATAAATGACAGTAATTTAGATGTTTTACCTACAAATGTGAGGTCCATGGCTCTCTGGAAAGTGGCTCTCGAATTGGTTAATGCAAATGGAATTATAGCATACATGAATGTACCTCAAGGAGTGGTGAAGGAAGTCTTATCTTGGTTAGCATCACTAACCATGATTTGGTTATAACCAGAAAATCCATCTAGCATAGAAATCCTATTAGCCCCTGGAAGTTTCTAAAGTAGATGATCCATTTTGGGCAATGCATAGTTATCCTTTAAAGATGATTTGTTCATATTTCAGAAATCTACACATAGCCTAATCTCACTGTTTTTCTTTCTGACAATAACTAGGTTGGCTACCCAATTAGAATACCTTAAGGGCACAATGATATGAGCATCAAGCAGATTTTTAAGTTCTTCCTCAATGGTTGGTAGTAGTATGGGATTAATTCTTCTTAGCTTTTGTTTAAAGGTTTTTTCTTTTGGTTTCAAAGAAATCTTATGCTCAATCAAAGATGTTTCATAAGTTTTTAACTCATTATAAGACCAGGAAAAAGCGTCTTTCTAGTTTTTAAGAAGATTTAAGTATTTGGTTTTTACATCCGAAGGTAAGGTTGCTGACAATTTGATATTTCTCACATCATCCACAATCCCAATATTGAATTCTTCGATTTCTTCTTCAGGTAAGTGAAACAAGGCATTTTTAGAGACATCATTATTATCAAATAATTTTTCCAATTGGACTAAGCCTTTAGGAATAAAATTACTAGGTAATTGGATAATATCATGATCAAGAATTTTAGGACTGAATGAAGTTTCTGGATTTTGCTGATTTAATTTCGGAATATCGTTTTGATCTCCTTCAATTTTCATATTTGAGAATTCATCAATAACTTGAAGGAAAGATTTCAATTGTTCATCATCTTCAAAAATCTACCAGTGTTTAAGGTTATCAAGAATTGATGGTCGATACTTGACTTGGATTTGGTATTCTAATGATATTGGCTCAGGGATTTTGAAAGAGCTTGCTGAGACAGCTAGTGAATCAGCATGCATGTTTTCATCTCTGGGAATAGCAGTTATGTTAAAACCTTGGAAGAAATTTTCAATTGTGTCCCAAGCTTCATTTCTGTAGGACCTAAGCCTTGGGTGTTTAGTCTGACACAGATTTCTAACCTGGTTCACTATAAGCTTAGAATCAGAAAATACACTCAAGTTTTGAACCTTTAAACTTCTAGCTAACTCAATAACAAGAAGAAATGCCTCATACTCCACCACATTATTGGTGACCTAAAATTCAAGTTTACATGACTGAGTAATGTTTTCCTTATTTGGTGATATTAGAACAATTCCTGTTCCTACTCCTTTTGAGCAAGAGCCATCAAAGTAATTTTTCCAAATATCTAATTCTACAACTTTAGGCTGGGAAACAATATTTTCAATGGCAAGTTGAGTGTTTGATGCATTTTGTGAATACAAGTGAAAGAAACCAAAATCCTGATCTACTACATAGATAGGGTGGTTTTTGGCTTGATTAGACCCATAAACAGTATCAAGGAATACAACTTCCCTATATAACCCTAAATGCTCACCTCCATAGACTGTGATAGTAGTAAAAGACATGTCCATCTGAAGTGATCCTCCAAGTTTAGCACAACATGATCTAGATAGAAGCATGCCAAAATTGGTAGGAATATCAGTGACAACTATGTCTAAAACTATACTTTTGACAGGTATTTGAGCTAAGGTCACAACTAGGTCTTTAATCAATCCTAGGCATGGTACTTTCTTTGAGTCAAAGGTGTAAAGGTCATGATAAGAATGGGTGACTTGTAACTGAAGTTGGTCCATAACTACCTTTGGCATAAGGTTATGAGAGGCTCCAGAATCCAGCATGCAGTTGTACAAAAGAAAATCATGAGATTTTAATGTTACATAAAATGGTGGAACAATTTCATTGATCATATCAGAACTAGGGCCAAATACAACCGATGGTTTTTCATCCTGCAGACTAATAGCATCTTCCTCAGCATCTACACTAGAAGGCTGTATCCATTTAGACACTTGATTTTTGCAACCAGGATTTTTGGAAAGTTCAGCTAAAGGTATAGGAATCTTGACCCTTTCCAATTCCTTTTCAATATTAAAAGTGGTCAAAATAGGTTTGTCAGATAAAAGGGTTTTAGTGGATGACTCTGTAGTGTGAGGTGTTGGAGTTTATGTTTGAATGGTTTTCATTGTAGGTTCAATGACAGTGGTAGATTTTAGAGGTCTACCAGGACTTGATCTAGGCCTTAGATCATACCTTTTATTCATTTCTGCAATAAAAAATTCAGAGAATGTTAAGTCTTTTGAAAGTTGAGCATCTCCTTGTTCTTATTCAAAAGGCTGAGGTGAGGTTGAAGTAAATATGGACATTTTTATTGCTGATGAATCAATATTATTGATATCTTCAATGATTAAAGGGCCTGTATCCTGTGACTATTGATAATCAATCATCAAAGGTGGTTGAATGTTTTGGTTAGAACCTTGTCTCTGAAGAATTTGCATTTGAGGAGTTCTTTGTAATTGAGTTTGAACTTGAGGTTTGACAGAGGTTTGATGAACAGTTCTAGGGTATGTTTCAATTTTGGAAATCCTATTAGAAGGGTTCCTAAGCAAAGATGTAATTACATCAATTTTTTGATCTTCAAGGTTAGATTTGTAGAAGGATTAATCATCAATCTTAGCTTTTTGTTTTCTTTCTTATTTTTTTGCTTTAGTTTTGAGTTTGCCAGAAGTTGACCTATTAGATTCTACCTCTATAGCATTTGTTTACATGTATTCTATTGTATTAGAAACTCTTTCCTTTAGCATGACTACAAATTTGTCATCAAATTCTTTGGAAAATATGACATTTGCATCTGCTACTGGTGGTTTACAATTAACAGGCATTTTATGATAGAGTTTGTTAAATCTTTTGATGAATTCAGTAACAGGTTCACCGGGGTTTCTCTTTAATTCTTCAAATTCAATAAGGAAGTAAACAAGATATTTCTTTACCCCCCATTGATTTTTGAATATAGTTATGAGCTCATTCCAAATTCTGATAGAGTAAGCTCTGAGATGCCTAAACCAAAACCTAACATTTCCTTCTAAAGATTGTGCAAATAATCTCATATAAACATTTTCCTCTTCTATGTTCATATTGTCAGCAAAATATAGGAAGGTTGATACATGATCCTCTGCTGAGGGACATGTTTCTCCATTGAATATTGGTAGATGTTTTAGATAACCATCAGGAAAATTTCCCAAGTTTGTAGGGATAACTAGAGCAGCATACCTAGCTTGCACAATGGGTTGAAAAGCCATAACAACAGGAGAAGTATGGGTTGTCTATGTGGATGGTGATGAGGAAGAGGAAGATGATGAAGATGAAGATGAAGGAGATGAAGATGAGTGAGTAGGTGTATTAATATGTCGAGGAGAAGGAGGAGACACCTTCAAGGATTTGAAAGGGGTTTCAATAACCAATTTATGAACTCTTGGTGCGAAGTCTTCCTTATTTTCAAACAAGGGATTCAAATAGATAGAAAATGTCTCTTCAAGATTAATTGAGGATGATGGAATAGAATAAGGAGTTGGAGTATTGAAACCTTGAGGTTTGAATTCAGGTAAATGTAAACCCAATTCTTCCTCAGATTAAGGTGATTTAATAGGAATGGATGGAACTTGATATGATACAATTGACTATATTAAAAAGGCTAATCGAAGGTCTACTCCTGTGGAAATAAGATCAGAAACTTCAGTCCAATCAGGATGGGTTGGTATAAATGAAAAGGGATCTATAGATGAAATGTATTAAGGGTGGAAGGTTGAAGAAGAAAAATGTGCTCTACGTCTTCTCCTTGAAGAGACTCCCCTAGTGAGTCTTTCTGGGTCTGGTAGAGGGTTAACAATATCAGAATCAAAAACGTGATCTAGTATGCTTATAAGGAGACATATTGGACCAGTGGAATCACAACGTGAAGGATTTTGACCTATAACCTTATCATTTATTCACCTTAAAGGAAAGGGAAAATAGTTGCCCCAGGAAAAATTTAACTTTCAGTTCTTCGCTTCTTGGCAATGGTGCCAGTCTGATGTTGTCCTTTGAGATAACCTAAGGTCAATAGGCTATGCCAAAGCATCTAAAATGTTTTGTTGATTTTAATGGTTTGGATTACTAGTGAACTGTTTAAAACACAGGTGCTTTAAACTTAGAGAGATCTTTAATAAAACAAAAGGTTGTTCTTTAAATGCATATGGTTATTTTGATTTAAGTGGGATGGATAAGTAGAATATAGAGAAGTATAAGTGATTTAATATTCAGACTGAGTATTTAACCATTTATAAGTGGAAATCAAAAGAATAGTGTTTCATAGATCAACAGAATATAATTAAACTATTACATAAATATAGTGCAAATTAAGTTCGAAAAGGAATTTACAATAACAAATAGTTCTGCAAATTAATCTCTTATTTAAATGCAACTTCACAGTGGATTCAAAATGAAACTAAGATTCAATTAAATTCTCATTCGGATGACTATAAAGGAATTAAATTATATGAAGAATAAATAATGAAAAACATGATGAAAACAACTCACTAAGAGACAAGCCATATGAAGTAAATACAAAATCTTTTACTTAATAAAAAATGCTCCAGCTTAGTACAAATCAGTGTGAAAACTGGTTCAAGGATGCAACTCTCAATACCTCAATAGGTTGAAGTATTTAAACAAAATTACAAAATATTACAATAAATTCCCAAGTGACACAACATTCTATTGTTACTTAAAACTAAAAAAATAGAAGTAATTTGATAAAAAAGAATGAATCTGAACATCTGACCCTGTTTTGAAGGAAAGTTGTTCATGAGTGGCCATTATTCGGGTGATGCGCTAGTGAAGTTGATCTGTCCTCTAATCCTGAAATTCACACAACTTCTCCCATGTTTCTTCATCCAGAATGGCTATATTGGTTACTTTGCGGTAGATTTCATCTACCTCAGTACACCGGGAAAACAGTGAATGCAGACCCTTCTTGTTCAACACATCAATCCTTGTGAAAACTTTGTTGACTACTACCTCTAAAGTGTGACACTTCTCTATAAATTGTACAACTAAGTTATTCTTAGTTAGAACTTTCTTCACCTCCATGATGGTTTCAGTCTTGTCATCCATCCTAGATCATCCAGCTCATATATATTTTTGGAGTTGAGGAATTTTATAATGTTGTTGGCTGTAGCAAGTATCTCTCCCAATTGAGCATTTATATTGGCAATGGTCTTCTTTGTCTTTTCCATCAACTCCTTTTTCTCAAAAATAATCTGGATACATGGCCATATTTCATCTATCTCCTCAATGATGTTGTTCCATATAATTTCCTTGACATCACCCAGAGTGCGGCCATTGGAAGACTCAACTGATGACTTCTTCCATACTTCTATCTGATTGTGAGCTCTTTGAAGCTCTGGTGCTTGAAAAATATCAGATTTTTGGTGATGATCCTCTAGAAGTTTCACTTGGTCACACAACTTCTTGATTTCCTTAGCCTGAAGAGACATATTTTGGGATTCATTGGCCAACTAGTCTGCTACATCTCATGTACTTGTCGTAGCTGGGATGGATGTAAGAATGACTGTGATAGGAAGTGCTTCTAAAGGAGCAGTCCTTTTAACAACTTTCTCCTTTTCTTTGATTAGTTTCTCCATTTCTGTCTCCATTCTCTTGAGCTATGCAGTCTTCTCGATGATGAGCTTCATCATATCTGCCTTTTGAGTCTCTATCTCTGTAATATCGTTAGCCAGAGGATCTTCAGTACTTGGATGTTTTAACTACTTCCTCAATGATTATATATCCAGATTATTCTTCTTGAAAATTTCCTCTGTAGCATTAATGTTTGCAGGATCATAACCCGGTTTGATTACCAAATCCTCCAGGGTTTTAATCCTGGTGTCTTTGGCAAGTGTAGAGACCTTCTCCATATTTAGCTGTGACTGGACTTTTCCTAATGTAACCTGTAATTTGGACAAAGTCATGGCAGTGTTAGTGACAGTAGATAAAATCATCTCCCCAGTCTTCTTATGCATATCCATTTGGTCATTGGGATGTATATCCTTTACATCAAACTCAAAAGTTGTTATTTTGTAGTCTAATGTTGTCTTGGGCTGGGGAACTTGTGCTTGTAGGAATCCCATTTGCATTTTCCCCTTTTCTGAGTCAAAGGCTAACAACAGCCTGCTTTGGGCACTAGAAGTCTGTTTCCTGAACTGGTTATAAGTGTTAATCTTCAAGGCTTTATTTCCGACTTTTATCTCCTTGAATATGTCCATTATGCTCTTCTCTACCTTTCCTAAAGTAGATGTGCTTGTCGGCATTATTTGTTGCTACTCTTGTGAAGTTGTACAGGTGGTAGGAGAATGTGTGGAGTGATCACCCACTAATGAGGATACAAGTGGCTCATTAGTGGTGATAATGGTCTATTGCTCTGAATCTTTGCTAAGGCTTAGTCTGGAACTAAGATTGGCCTTCTTTCTATACATTATTTTAAACCCTTCACTGAAGATGTTAGTCCCTAAAGGGCACTCTTCCTCTCTACTCCTCTTGGTTGTCTTCTCCTGCATGGTAGGGGTCTGCACTATAGATGATGATACTTGTTCTTCTACCTCCTGTAAGGTGTTCTCAACCCACTCTAATTGATTCTTGTAATTTTCTATTTCTGTCCTGGCTATGTGAAAATAAGGAGTAGACTTTCTTTCTACCCTTAATTTAGAAATGACCCCTAATGTCTCATAGGACCAGGTAAAACTTAGGCTAAACTACATTTCCTTTAAGAACTTATCTGCCTCTTCCCTTGCTGCCCTACTATTGCAAATGAAACGGCAAACCAATGTTTTTATTTTAAACTATGATTTCTTCTTAGCAGCAACAAAGTGGATTTCATCCATGTTGATCATCTGCCTTATGTACTCCAAGGCAAAAATCCTCATTAGGAGGAATTTTGGCAGTTTGTAAGGTGGGAGCTCGTGCATCCAAATATTCTGAATTTTGTATAATTTTCATAAAGGTAACAGTCCCCTGTCTAAACTTGATCTGACAACTGCAAGACCCTTTTGAATTCTTCACTAATCCTTGGTTCTATTCTGCTACTCCGGAGACCTAATGCTTGGTGAACAAACATCTCTATAAACTGTTTATAAGTGTACTCTTTCTACTCTTCCATGACCAGAGTAGTCCAAAAGATGACTGACTATTGGTTGCCTTTTTTTCATCCAGTTTTTGCAAACCAAGCTTATTGTTGCCCCCCTGAAAGTATAGAAACATGTACACCAATACAAAGTCATATTTGAATACCTTCTCGGTTGGAAATTTAACAAGTTGCTGATGAATGGAATCTGCAAGAAAATGGTTGAAATTAAAGACAATGGAGGGCTTAGAATCAGCAGAGAAGATAGACAAAAATCCTATAATGGCCTCATCTACCCATTGACCAGAGTTGTAGCCAAGGAGGTAGGAAACAACAATGATAATCTTCTTGACTCTCTCAGGGAAAATGGTGGAGGGATAAGGAGTATTTTTCTTTGGTAATGAAGCATCTTTTGTCAAAAACAACTCAAGGGTTTGGGATCTTTCGACTTTTTTACCCGAGAATCCACAGTGAGAACCATTTTTTGCCAACGTTTCAAATCCCAATCGGGATCCATCATCAGGACAACTTGAATGCTTGATAGAAGAAGAGCTTAATGGAGAGATTTAAATAGTAATGAGGAGGGTAAATTGAGATGAATGTCGGCTCTCTTTTTGAATATTTTTTTTTATTTTGATTAATAATAGAAGAGAGAGGTCGGCTCTTTCTTTTTTGAATAATAATTTTGATTAATTAATGATGAGCTAATTGATTGCTATAAATTATTATTTTGATGATCATTATCATAATTAAAATTAATATTAATTTTTAATTAATTAATTATAATTTTTAATATTTGGTTACTTTTAATTTTAATATTAACTTTTAATTTTTATTAATCAATTAATTAATTTTTATTTTTATTATTATTATTATTATTATTTTTATTTTTTTTAATATAAGAAAAATTATTAATATTAATTGTTAATATTATTATTAATAATAATTATTATTACTAATATAATAATTAATAATAATAATTAGTATTAATAATATTAATATTGATCATAATTAATATTAATAATATTAGTGTAATGAATTAATATTCAAATTATTCAAATTTGTTTAAAATGAATTGGTATTGATAATAATAATTATTATATTATAATTGATATTATAATATTAAGAATCAATATAAATAGTTAATAATTAATAATTATTAGTAATAATAATTAATAATTAATATCAAGGTCTAATAATTAATATTAATAATTAAAATAGTAAATGTTAAATTTTATAATTATTTTAACTATTTAATAGATTTTAATTAATTTTTAATAATCATGATTTATAATAATAGCTGATGATAATAGTGATAGCTATTATCATAATTACTAGTGTAAATGATTAATTATGAGTTAATTATTATTATTATTATACTTAGATTAATATAGCGGGGTTACTAACTTACTAAGATTAGAAAGAGGGGCGGGGCAGGAGGTAATATTTCCACAGAATGCTAGCCCTGAGAAGTATTAGTGACCTTAATTTCTCTGATTAGGGGAAGCCAATTTCCACTAATCTCCATACCATTGTCTCTATTGAGATTATGCGGGTGTTTGATAATCTCAAGAGCTTCTCTAATCTTTCGCCTATGATGTTGTTCTTCCCTAGCGATAATTGAGGCACCTTCCAGGCAGACATGGTGTTTAGTTTTTGAGGATCTCTTGGCAAAGTCTAGTTTTTAGTATAGTTCAATCAATGCTTTATAGGAATATGGGGTAGCATTCTCTACTGAGGGGGCTTTCATCATTTGATCAATAGCCTATGGGGTTATGGTAAACATAATTTCTCTAGTGGGAGTGACTATGGCCCTTTGGCTTGAAAAATAGCATCCATGACATTTTCTAATAAAATCTGGGGTGTTGTGGGTACGAGGAAAGATGTAGTGAGGTAAATTTGATTCCCACGGCTGGATATCATCTGATTTCTCTATATATTTGTCTTCGAGCCAGCAATACATCTCGAAGAGGTCGAGTTCACAGAGTGTCTCATGGATTTTGTAATCTCGGTCAGCCGTAGGAATGTGATGAAGGCCTATAAGAGGATGGATCACATGATTGACAATTTACTCTGGTCCTTTGTCCTTTGTAGGCACCTTGGATATGGCTATGAGCGATAGTAATGGGATTGGAATTTTGAGAGTGGAAAAGCACAGAGAAAATTCAAGCACTGGAGGAAAAAGCAAAAGTAACACGCTAATAATGATTGAGCAGAGATGTTGCAGGTGATTGAAACTATCAGAATTGTGTCCAGCAATAGCTTTAAGAAATCAATTAACAGTGATAGATCTTGAACTTAACCGGTTCTCAAATAGAAAATAGGTTTACATAACTAATTTCGTTTTCTGTTGAAGGTGATGCAGGTCCGTTGAATTAATGGCTAAGCTAAATGAATGCTTAACGGGTTAATTTTGGAGGGAATAAATGTGATTTGATGGAGTTAACGAACATATGAGGTGGTAGAAGAAGAATGGCGGGAACACAGTGGATAGGAAAGCGGTATCGGGAGTGATGGAATCAACTTTTCGGAGGGGGGGGTGGGGATGGGAGAGTGGCTAGTGGTTTCACTTGAGGGGGGTCTGAAACACTGAGGAACTCACATGTAGGGGTAGGCATGGTTTGTTATACCACCAATTTTGGAACCCCCCCCGGAGGTAAATCTAGGATGGTGAGGGGAGGCCGAAATCGTACTGGAACCATCGGATGTGGGAAAATAGGTGGAGATGGAGCACAATGTAATGGAAGGTTAATCATGATGTGACAAGGATATTTGGTGGGGTCAGGAAATGAATGATAGGGAATATATGTGATATATGAAGAGTATATCAACTTATGGATAGTGGGTGAAGGGAAATATGAGCGGAAGGATAATGTTTTGGGATTTTAAAACTTAGGGATATGGATAAATACCAAATTAATTGATATATAAAACATTGAGTAATGGTTTACTCCTTTGCCTTATTCTCTTCACACAAAAATATCATTTGGTGATTGACTTGTGGCACATTTAGACTAGTAGCCTGTGCATTTATGAAAGCATAAAATGGAGCCTTTATTTTCTTTTTGCTTCCCTAGCATTTTATTTTCATTTTGCCTTCTTTATTTAGGGCATCTAAAAGCTAACATTAAATTGATACGGATGCCTATAAAACATTAAATTTTCTTAACATTTTAACTCTTCTTTCTTTCGCATCCATATCCTAACTTAACATTTTGAATTATTTTAACTAATATGCTAACCTATCAAAACTAAATAATGTTAAAACAATTACGACAACATATCTAATATAGTTCTACAACTCTCAAGACTTCTTCTTTTTAACAACTACTACCAATGCTATAGAGGGAAGGTGGGACCTGATGCTTTGACGCCCCACTAGCTATTCTTGAGAACTTATATATTGAGAATTAGAGGGTTCTAGACTGTTCCACTTATGGTTTCCAACCTATTAAGTTGGAACTAACCAGTTACCACTTCCTCTATTATTATTATTTGCAAATGTATTATTACTTCCTGAAGTTTAGTCTCCACACAAACTTATTTTATGTATGGGAGCATTTATTTATTCCTAGTAAATTTTCACAACATCCTATAGAACCTTCTCAGTACACGAAGATAGAATTCTTTACTTACATACAATATCATAAATATCTACAACAAAGCTTATTGTTGCAAAAAAAATAATATTAATAAGAGAAATAGGCATTCCATATTTTGAAATTGTAGGTTACATTACTGAACCTTTTCAATGACCCACTATTTCCTACCATTATCAGTTAGTACAATCACCATTTATTCAACAAAACAAAATTTGTTCATAAATTCCAATAAAGTATTGATTCCACAACAATGATGGAGCTTTCTATAAGTTCTGGAAATTAAGATACTTATTTGAATAGGTTTATCTAGTTAGGGAATTCAATGAGGAGAAAGACCACTTCTACCTACCAATGAGAATTGAAATCACATCCAATTTTCCCCCAAGCCTTTTCAATTTCTAGAGGAGTTTACACAAAACAACCTAGCAACGGTTGTTCTCATGCATCAATACCACACTAGTCTAGCCACAGAAATTACAGACTCAAAAGTCTATTTTGGGGTTTCCATTGGCCAGTAGCTAGCTCAAGAATTTTCCCAGCAAATAGTGTCCTGCCTCCCTCCATACCATCCTATTTGATGGTCACAACTTACAGCTTTGTTATCCTCTTTTAGACCTTGTACCAAGTCCTCAAGGTTGCCTCGGATTTTCTTTCCTCACACCCTCTTGGCTCCATTGTCCCAACTGAGATTATTTATCTCTAGGAAGAGGAGTAATTGTCTTCTAACTATCTGGTAAATGAAAATTTTCATATAGGGTCTTTTCCCTTGAATTCCAAGACTTTCCATAACCTTTTGAAAATAAATTAAATTAAAAGTTTAAATTTTCCACTAGGATTTGCACTTAGCCAGTGATTTACCAAGTTTGTTCAGTAAACGTAATTAAAATATTTAATTTTAACAAAGGGGTGTTACATCTTCCCCCACTTGAGTGAAACACCATCCTTAGTGTTTCCTGGCCTTCAGTACAGAATGAAATTTTCCCCGCACATAAAATTTTTATTATTATATTCGTAGGTAGCTTCCCCTAGTTGACATCCTTCCACTACACTTATCGTGGGTAACCACTTTCTTCTATAGCATAATTTTCTCTGATTAAGAATGCACATAGATCAACTAGGATTACTACGTCCAGTTTGACCTACATTCATAATTATTATGGTCATTAGTTTCCATCAATATCTCTCTCTCTCTCTCTCTCTCTCTCTCTCTCTCTCTCTCTCTCTCTCTCTCTCTCTCTCTATATATATATATATATATATATATATCTATATATATATATATATATATATATATATATATATATATATATATATATATATATATATATATTATAATTCTATAATTTCAGTCTTCATTACAAACACTATCAATTACTATTTATATACCCAACAAGGGTCAGTAACCTACCCTCAATAAGAGTTTAGCAACATCATTATAAACTCATCATTGTAAATCATTTTACCTACCTAATGGTTACACCAATCAATAAAGACCTCACCACGTGGTTCCACTATAAGTTTCAGACAATAGAGGTATCAATTGAGCCTGCACTATTTTTCTTAACAATAATAATATGCTAAAAAATTGTTTAATGCTCTCGTCCTTTATGAGAGGTTGTATTAAATAGAATTATTATACATTTATCTTAATTCAAATGTTACATACACACTAGTCATGGACGAGTATAGTTTAGGATGACTTTTTATATTCTTTCTTTCCATATTCAAGATGGTTATATTGTCATTTACTTGTTCAAGTAGCTTAATTATGTCCATCTTGGATTATTTTGCTGTTTTCTTTCAATGCAACACCAAAAGTCCACTATGCAGTATTTTCTCAATTTGGCCTCTTTATCATGTTGCATTACAGGTGGTGGATAAGTTGTACACAATTTTATTTCGTGTGTAGTCATGGAATACGTCTATTAACTATCCCACACTTCTCTATTAATATAGTATAGTGCTTTTTTTAAATATCAGTTCTTAGCAAGCCCTTTACTTCCTTCAATAAAGAAGTTACTTTGATACATTTAGCCTATAAGATCTTGTGGATTGTTAGAAAGAAATAACAATCTTAACCCAATATGGGGATAAATATTCATTTCAAAGTAGCCGTACTTCTTACCATCATTCATTTTTTTAAAGTTCAAGGAGGATTCACTTACCTTGACCCCATGATGGCTTGCAACTAAAAATCTATTCTTTAGGCACCATCATAATTCCAAAATATCAAATATTCCAAAACAAAATATTACCAAGGTTTTAGGAAACTTGCCTCACTTACCATTTTCACGGTAGGTATCACTTTTTTTCTTTGTTCAGGTGGACCAGGTCTCGTCACATTACTTATATTCTGACATAGAAGTCTTAATAAAAATTTTATAATTCAATTATTATTATTATTATTATTATTATTATTATCTTTTGATTCCATTGTTTTCCTTTTCTTCTTTCTTAGTACCACTGAGATTTAAAATAATAGCACAATATTAATAGAGTCACTATGATGGCTTAAGAACACAACTTGGAATAATGTGGCATACTATAATCAACAAAGATGACAAGAAATTCATGTCACTAAATCTTGCCACAATATTTCTTTAACCCGCCTAACTCATGAGTTCCTCTTAGCTCTTGTCTTGGGGTTTACGTCTTATTTGTTTTACAATTATCAACTAAGGTGTCTCGGGAATCCTTTTCCCCTCTTTTTTAATTATGTGCCTCCCAACCTTCTCAAAACATTATCTTAGTGTGGTTATCTTGACACGGTAATTTTGTAAGAAAAATCAATCATTTTACTAAACTTCGTTTGTGTCTATAGAAGTTATATTTGAGGTACTTATCCGGGATAACATTGACTGGTGTCATGTTGCCCTTTTCCATTCTAGTAGGCACAGGTAACACTCCTACTAACGTACTATGAACATATTTTATAATTTTTCACAACTTAAATTTTGTTAGAAATTAGATGCCACATTCATGAGTTCTATCTATTTATTTTTAATCATCACTTTGCCTGATCCACCATCAATCCTTCAAGGAATGTTCAAACAATGAAATTTTAGAAATATTTAATATACACATTCCTTCTCATGTGTGACTCACATATATATGCATATACGTATATTCTTATGTTGCCATTTTCTGCTTATGATATGGGCCAAAATTTAAAGAAAAGGCCTCAAACCTTGTTAATAATTCTCATCATAATAGTTTCATATATATATATATATATATATATATATATATATATATATATATATATATCTGTGTGTGTGTGTGTGTGTGTGTGTTTATTTTGTCGGAAATAATATTGAGAGGGGGGTGAATCAGTATTAGCAAGTCAATCATATTTCATTTCCATACTTTGATTCATATAGACTACTTCATTTAATGAAACTTCCGTGTATACGCAACTATATATAAGGAAACTAGTGTATACCCTGTAAACTTATAATTTAGTTAATTCTTCATAAGTTGATCTTCAATTTGTGCATCAGAATCATATAAACAGTAACCAACAGCAATAAAAATAGAATAGACAGTCACACAAATGAACACAAGATATAAGGTGGAAACCCAATGTGGATGAAAACCAACAGCTGCAATTGTCTCTATCTCTAGTTTAATAAGAAACTTCTTTTTACAATATTTCGTACTGGTGCAGTATTATACTAGTATGCAGGCTTCTACCTGCAGAAGGCTACAACCTTCTCTCGTTCTCCAGCTTCTCCTGGAAGGGAGCTACAACCCCCTAGCTCTTGTACTAGCTGATGTACTAGTACATAGGTGCTAACCTACAGAAGGCTACAACCTTGTCTTTTCTTCCAAGGACCACGTTTCATAAATTTTCAAACTGGATCTATCAATAACATCAATCAAACGTCAAATATATCTGCATCAAAAAATCTCTTTTGCATCAACCAAAGCTGAATCAAACAATCACTTCTCTGAATACTATAACCAAAATACAGTAACAGTAACCAGAACCCAAGCTAGAACCCAGAACACTGCAACAACAATCAGAAGTAGCAAAAGGATATTTTAGGAAGTGTACGCTACTTCAATGTGATGAACCTGCATGCATATGCACTTGTATCAATGTAAACCTGCGTATACGCACTTTTGAAATTCCGAACTAGCATGTATACACTCCTTTGCTATAAGGAACCTGCGTACAGATCTATAAATGATGATTTTAACATTTAAAATTATTCAAACATCAGTGATACCCAGATCAACATATTTACAGATTACAACATGCGCCAATTATTCAAATAAAAGATCAAAACCACTCAAAGATACTTCTCTTCAAGCCTTAAGATCTTGACCCATCCATAGAACTTATCCTTCATCAAATGCTCTGATTCATCCTTGATTCAGATCCAGTTGTGCACCATAACCCAATCACCTGTATACTAGATCTTACTCTTCATTAGATATTCAAATCATGAGTGACTTTGCCTAATGATCTTCTCCTCCTTTTATATTCTTAGGCCTTGCTCAATACCATGGTCCAAAACCACTCAGAATCAATACCTTGGACCAAATACCTGGGGTCAACACTTCAAACAAGATAGCTTAGACCAATACCATGGATCACAATACCATGGTCCAAATACCACAGACCAAAACAAAGTTTTCCAACATTTATGTGCCTTTCCTTTCATGATAGTTCGTGTGTATGCTCATACGCACATTTTGGTCCTCGAACCGGCGTGTACAGGCAGCCTGGTCAATGGGAACGAGTTTATACCTTTCTTTCTTCATTCTGTGACCCTGAATTGTGATTTGTCATCTGTGAGAGTTGCCATCAGGGACAACACCTGTGTCATAGTTCCAAATCTATGTCATAATGCTAAACAATCTCCCCCTTTGGACTTGATGGCAACCCCAAGTCATGCTCCCCCTGAGTACATGCTGAATTCTCTGATATGGTGAAGTGTGTTGTCCATGCTCCCCCTGACTGTAAGCAAGGTCTGCAAAAAGATGTTCTACAAGAAGAACATGACTCTATACATCATAAATGACCTTCCTATCACCAAATACTCATACATACATCCATCTCGCAACCAAGTGGGGATATACCAAATGTTTATACATGACAAAATAAGAACATTACATCATCCATCCCATGCATAGTGGGGAAACAAAATAGGTCGTTACATGACCTTGATAATAAAAGATATACAAGACATACATACCAAATATCTAAAACAAGACTATGATAGTTATTAGCAACTATCATTAGCAGCATCTGTCAATCACCATCCAGATCAGCAACCATGATCTTTCTCTGCACCTGTTCCACCTGAATCTATGAAATTGTACCAAGATCTTCTAAGATAATGCCAAGAATGCATTATTAGAAGTATATGCTCCCCCTGAACCAATGCCAAATGATCATTGTCAGACCCATATCAAACTCTTTTCATCCTGAGTCTAGCCCACTTTTTTTCTTCAAACCAACATATACGAGACTGTATCCACAGAAACCTGCGTATGTACGTGGATACGCTTCATGAAAATCACGTACAACCACTTTTCTCCAAAACAGATAAGTTTGAACAGCAAGATGATGCATCAACTACTCCCAGCTTCTATCTGAGATATTCAAATGTCTCTCTGGGCAGTGGTTTGGTGAATATATCTAGAACCTATTCCTTGGAGGGAACATACTCCAATTTGACCTTTTGTTCAAACATCTGTTCATGGAGAAAATGATATTTGATATGTATGTGATTGGTCTTGGAATGCATAACTGGATTCTTTGAAATACGTATTGTACTTGTATTATCACATAGAATGGAGATGGGTGGAGTACATGTGATCTGAATGTCTTGCAATGTTTGCATCATCCAAAGGAGTTGTGTGCAGCAAGATGTAGTAGCCACATATTCTACTTCAATTCTAGATAATGCTATTGAACTTAGTTTCTTGCTAAGCCAAGATACTAATCTAGAGCCTATATAAAATGCACCACCACTAGTGCTTTTTTTGTCATCCACGCTTCCTGCACAATCTACATCTGTATAAGCATGAAGTGCAAGGTCTATATCTCTAGGATACCATAAACCAAAATTCTGAGTTCCTTGAAGATATTTGAAAATCCTTTTGACTGCCTGAAGGTGTGATTCTTTTGGATTTGCTTGGAATCTTCCAACTATTCCCACTGCATGCATGATGTCTAGTCGAGTACCTGTTAGATAGAGCAGATTGCCAATCATGGATCTGTAGGTTGGTTGATGTACTGCTGCTGATTCATCATTTGAGATGAGACTGCATCCTGTTACCATAGGGGTACATATTGGTTTAGAATCTTCCATGCCATATTTTTTCAAGATCTGCTTGAGGTACTTGGTTTGTGATAGAAAGATACCATCTTTATTTTGTTGAACTTGTAAACCAAGAAAATATGTGAGCTCACCAAGTAGGGACATTTCAAATTCTTCTTGCATTACCAAAGCAAAGTTTTGACTCATGGCTTCTTCATTGCTACCAAAAATGATATCATCAACATACACAACAAGTATTAGCAGTTTATCATTGTCAATCTTTGTATATAGATTGCTATTAGCTGATCCTTTAGAAAAACCTTGTTGATGGAGGTATTTGTCAAGACAATAGTACCAGTCCCTTGGAGCTTGTTCTAGACCATAGAGAGCCTTTCCGAGTCTGCATACAAGTTTTGGATAATTTCCAAGGATGAATCCATCTAGTTGCTCAATATATGCTTCTTCTTCTAATTCTCCATTAAGAATGGCAGATTTTACATCCATTTGGTATACTTCAAAGTTCTGAAAGCTAGAAAGAGCAAGGAACATTCTTATGGCTTCAAGTCTAGCAACAGGTGAAAAAGTTTCTTCAAAATCTATACCTTCTTGTTGAGCATATCCTTTACAAAGAACTCTAACCTTGTTTCTAATAACTTCTCCATTTTCATTCAGCTTGTTTTTGAATATCCATTTGGTTCCTATGATATTCTTACCATGAGGTCTAGGAATTAATTCCCAAGTATTGTTCTTTTCAATTTTCTTAAGCTCTTTATTCATGGCCTTGACCCAACATTCATCTTTGCATGCTTCATGTACATTTTTAGGTTTGATGGTGGAAAGCAATGCTAGATAGCTTGAACCTTCTGTAATAGTTCTTCTTGTCTGCACACCTGCCTCTTTCTGTCCCAAAATTTGAGTCTCTGGATGATTTTTTTGCACATACGTGGATGGAGTCTTTTCTTCTATTGTTATCTGTTCTTCTAGTGCTTCATTGGTTCCTTCTTCAGAATTAGTTTGATTTGATGTGGAAGGATAATCGTCATCTTCTTCATAATCTTCGGTTTGTACCTACTTTGGATTTTTGCTTGCTTCATCAACCACAACATCAATGCTTTCAACAATTTTTCCAAGTCTTTTATTATAACACTTATATCCTTTACATCGGGAAGAGTAACCAAGGAGAATGCCTTCATCTGCACTAGGTTCAAATTTGCCAAGGTTTTCATCAGTCCTTTTGACGTAACATTTGCTTCCAAAAACTTTGAAGTATTTACAGTAGGATTCTTACCATACCAAATTTCATGTGGAGTTTGAGTGTTGTTTACCCGAACATTTGTTTTGTTGAGAATAGTGACAACAACAAATGCAGCTTCACCCCAGAAAGTTGCAGGAGTTCCATACTCATCTAGCATGGCACGAGCCATTTGTTGAACAATTCTGTTCATTTATTCTACCACTCCATTTTGCTGAGGAGTCCTTGCAATAGAGAATTCCCTTTTTATTCCATGTTCTTCACAAAAGTCGAATAATTCATTTAAGGTAAATTCCCCTCCTCGATCAGACCTAAGGCATTTGATTTTGTGATCTGATTCATTTTCAACCAATGTTTTGAAGGGTTTAAACTTTTCAAATGCTTCATCTTTATGCTTTAGAAGTCCTATCCAACACATTCTGGAAAAGTCGTCAATGAATAATATAAAGTATTCTTCTCCACGAGGTGGCTTTTTCCTTGATGGACCACATAAATCAGTATGAACAAGTTCAAGAGGCTTACTAGCTGATCCTTCCTTCATAGGGAAATGAGCTCTGGTTTTCTTTCCAAATTGACATGATTTGCATATTGTATTTTCTGGAATGTTGATATCTGGAAGATCACAAATAGCCTTGTATCTGCATGCTTTTCTTATTTGAGAGAATCTTAGATGCCCCAATCTTCTTTGCCATAGCCAGTGTTCATCATTTTTTCTTAGGTAGCACTGTTGCTGTCCTCCCTTGAGAATGTATAGGTTATTTGGAGTTCTTATACCTTTGATCACTGTTTCTCCTGTATCAAGCTCATGAACAACAGATCCATTTGATCGAAATACTACCTCATTTCCTTGATCAAACATTTGACTGACACTCAATAGATTATGCTTGAGAACATCCACATACATAACATTCCCAGCTTTAACCTTTTCTTTTAAGAGAAGAGAGCCTTTACCTTTTATGACTGTAGGAGTGTCATTTCCAAATGAGACCTTCTTCTCCTTTTCTAAGGCATTATATGACTGAAGTTTTTCTTTATCACCTGACATGTGTTTTGAGCATCTAGTGTCGATGTACCACTGATTTTATTGTCCTTCTGCATACAAGGCTATACCACATCTTTCTGTTTGCGGTTCTTTCTTTCTCCATGTTTTGGGACCTAATGAAGTTTGCTCCTTCTGAGATGTTTGCCGAAATTTACTCCTGCATTCAGAATCTTCATGACTGAAGTTGTTACGAATAGAGCATTCTATTTCATTTTCAAGAGCAAAAAAGTTATTGTAGGTTCTTTTCATGATCCCAGTCACATTACTTTGATTTCGTGCTTCTCTAGTCATGATGGTCTTGTAAGAAACACATTGAGTAGATTTGTGTCTAAAGTTATGACATGAAAAACATTTGCCATTAAAGAAATTACTACGATATCGAGCCTACTGACTTGGTGATTGTAGTTTCCATTCACATTCATTCTTGAAGAAAATTGAGTATGATTTAACTAAGGTTGGTTGTAGCTTCTTGAATTAGATTGAACCCGATTTACCTGGTGATCTGCTTTATGCTTTTTCTGACGATTTTCAAACTGTTCACTTCTCCTTGCTGCATCAAGATAGCTTTTGGAGGTTGATGGCTTATGTGCTTGAGATGCTTCTTCAGTATATCCAAGACCTGTCTTTATCAGAGGAGAACGCTGCACTTTGATAATTTCATCTAAAGTTTCTAATCCTTTAGCAAATCTGAGATTGAGAGCTTTTGTCTTCTCAATATCTTTTCTTAACCCACAATTTCACATTCTAATTTTTCATTGTGTTTTTCCCTTTCAGCAAGTTGGAATGTCAAAGTATCTATAATCATATTTTTTTCTTCTAAACAAATTTTATGTTTAGAAATTTCTTCATAAAGACCATCTTCATCTAAACCATCCAAGAAATCATCATCTTCAAAAGCCATCAGAAGTCTATAGTCATTACCATGTTCATCTTCATCACTATTTGATAGACCATCGTTATCTTTATGCGTATAATAGCTCTTCTTACTTACATTCTGTTTTCTATTCCATTTTGCTGATTCCTTACCTTTATTAAGCTTATCTTTATGAGGACATTTGGTCACATAATGACCAACTCTTCCACAAGCAAAGCATTTGAAAGGTAGCTTACCTCTGAATCTTCCAAAACCCTGTTGAAGGTTCTTGAAAAAGTTTTCTTCTTCCTCGCCTTTTGAAATATGTCAAAATTCATTGAATTCTTCTCGTCTTGATGCTTTGAATGTGGCTCCTCTAATATTAGATGGACCCCCCTTTCTCATTTCAAAAGCAGTTAAGATTCCATGTAACTGTGTCATAGTAATACTCTGAAGATTCTGCTTTTCTTCTATGGCAGAAACTTTTGATTCAAACTTAGAAGACAAGGATCTTAAAACCTTTTCAACTACAATAACTTCTTTTATCTCTTCACCCAATTTTTTCATGCGATTAACAATCTCATCTATAAATAAGAAGTAATTAGCTATACTTTCATTGTTGTGCATTTTGAGAGTTTCATATTGAATTTTGAGAGATTGTCGTTTTGCACGTTTCACCTGATCATCTCCTTCATAGCTTAGAATGATCTTGTCCCATATTTCTTTGGCAATTTTTAGTTGCATAACCTTGACAAATTCTAATTATGACAGACTCCCCAATAATGTATTCACAGCCTTGGCATTTGTTTCATATTGCTCTTTACCTACCATATATGTAGGAATTGCTGATGGAAATGTGTATTCTCCTTCCATAATTTCCCAAACCTTTGTTCCAAGAGATTGAAGATATGTTGTGGTTCACACCTTCTAATAGACGAAGTTGCTCCCATTAAAGTTTGGTGGTCTAATAGATCCCTCTCTTTCGTAGGTACTCATGATGATAGATCTTCCTTCAAGCGATCAAGATTCTTGTGAAGGACCTTCTCTGATACCAATTATTGGAAATAATACTTAGAGGAGGGGGGTGAATGAGTATTAGCAAGTCAATAATATTTCATTTCCATACTTTGATTCATATACAGTACTTCAGTTAATGAAACTTGCGTGTATATGCAACTGTATATAAGGAAAATAGCATATACCCTGTAAACCTATAATTTAGTTAATTCTTCACAAGTTGATCTTTAATCTGTGCATCAGAATCATATAAACAGTAACCAGGAGCAGTAAAAATAGAACAGACAGTTACACACATGAAAACAAGATATAAGGTGGAAACCCAATGTGGGTGAAAACCACCTCCTGCAATCTTCTCTATCTTTCTTTTAATAAGAAACTTCTTTTTACAATATTTTGTACTGGTGCAGTCTTATACGAGGACGCAAGCTTCTACCTGAAGAAGGCTACAAAATCTCTCATTCTCCAACTTCTCCTGGAAGGGAGCTACAACCCCCTAGCTCTTGTACTAGCTGATGTACTAGTAGGTAGGTGCTAACCTACAGAAGGCTACAACCTTCTATTTTCTTCCAGGGACCACGTTTCATAAATTTTCAGACAGGATCCATCAATAACATCAATCAAACGCGAAATATATCTGCATCAACCAATCTCTTTTGCATCAACCAAGATTGAATCAAACAATCACTTCTCTGAATGTTGTAACCAGAATACAGTAACAGTAACCAGAACCCAATCCAGAACCCAAAACAATGCAACAGCAATCAGAAGTAGCTAAAGCATATTTTATGAGGTGTATGTTACTTCAACGTGATGAACCTGCATGCATACATAATTGTATCAAGGAAAACTTGCATATACAGACTTTTGAAATGCCGAACCAGCGTGTATACGCACCTTCGCTATAAGGAACATGCGTACAAATTTGTAAATGATGATTTTAAACTTTACAATTATTCAGACATCAGTTATACCCAGATCATCATATTTACAGATTACGGCATGTGCCAATTATTCAGATAAAAGATCAAAACCACACAAAGATACTTCTCTTCAAGCCTTAAGATCTTGACCCATCAATAGAACTTATCCTTCATCAAGCGCTTAGGCTCATCCTTGATTCAGATCCAGCTGTGCAGCATAACCCAACCACCTGTATACTAGATCTTGCTCTTCATTAGATATTCAATTCATGAGTGACTTTCCCCAATGATCTTGTCCTCCTTTTATAGTCTTAGGCCTTTCTTAATACCATGGTCCAAAACCACTTAGAATCAATACCTTGGACCAAATATCTGGGGTCAACAATTCGGACAAGATACCTTGGACCAATACCATGGATCACAATACCATAGACCAAAACCAAGTTTTCCAACATGTGCGCGCCTTTCCTTTCATGAAAGTGCGTGTGTATGATCATACCCTCATTTTGTTCTGCGAACCCACATGTACACGTGGCTTGGTCAATGTGAATGAGCGTATACCTTTCTTTCATCATTCTGTGAGCCTGAACTATGATCTGTCATCTATGAAAGTTGCCATCAAGGACAACACATGTGTCATAGCACCAAATCTGTGTCATAATGCCAACAATCTCCCCCTTTGGACTTGATGGCAACCCCAAGTCACTCTCCCCATTTGTCATCAAGGGCAAAGGGTTATGCTCCCCCTGAGTACATGTTGAATTCTCTGATATGCTGAAGTGTGCTATCCATGCTCCCCCTGACTGTAAGCAAGGTCTAGAAAAATATGTTCTACAAGAAGAACATGACTCTATACATCATAAATGACCTTCCTATCACCAAAGACTCATACATACATCCATCTCCCAACCAAGTGGGGATATACCAAGATTGACTCATCCACCCAACTAAGTGGGGATATACCAAATATTTATACATGACAGAATAAGAACATTACATCATCCATCCCATGCGTAGTGGGGAAACAAAATAGGTCATTACATGACCTTGATAATAAAAGATATACATGACATAGAGACCAAATATCTAAAACAAGACTACGATAGTTATCAGCAACTATCATTAGTAGCATCTATCAATCACCATCCAGATCAGCAACCATGATCTTTCTCTACACCCGTTCCACCTAAATATGTGAATTTGTACCAAGATCTTCTAAGATGATGGCAACAATGCATTATTAGAAGTATATGCTCCCCCTAAACCTGTCCCAGATGATCATTGTCAGAGCTATATCAAACACTTTTCATCCTGAGTCTAGCCCACTCCTTTTCTTTAAGCCGACATATACATGATTCTATCCACAGAAACTTGTGTATGTACGCGGATATGCTTCATGAAAATCGCGTACAACCACTTTTCTCTGAAACAAATAAGTTTCCACAGCAATATGATGCATCAACTACTCCCAGCTTATGTCTGAGATATTCAAATGTCTCTCTGGGCAGTGGTTTGGTGAATATATCAGCAACCTGTTCCTTGGAGGGAACATACTCCAATTTGACCTTTTGTTCAAGCACTTGTTCATGGAGAAAATGATATTTGATAGGTATGTACTTGGTCTCGGAATGCATGACTGAATTCTTTGAAATACCGATTGCACTTGTATTATCACATAGAATGGAGATGCGTGGAGTACATGTGATCTGAATGTCTTGCAATGTTTGCATCATCCAAAGGAGTTGTGAGCAGCAAGATGCAGCAGCCACATATTCTGCTTCAGCTGTAGATAATGTAATTGAACTTTGTTTCTTTCTGAACCAAGATACTAATCTGGAGCCCATATAAAATGCACCACCACTAGTTCTTTTTCTGTCATCGATGCTTCTTACCCAATCTACATTTGTATATGCATGAAGTGTAAGGTTTGTATCTGTAGGATACCATAAACCAAAATTCTAAGTTCCTTGAAGATATTTGAAAATCCTTTTGACTGCTTGAAGGTGTGATACCTTTGGATTTGCTTGGAATTTTCCAACTATTCCCACTGCATGCATGATGTCTGGTCGAGTACCTGTTAGATAGAGCAGACTGCCAATCATGGATTTGTAGGGTGGTTGATGTACTACTGTTGATTCATCATTTGAGCTAAGACTGCATCCTGTTACCATAGGGGTACATACTGGTTTAGAATCTTCCATGCCATATTTTTTCAAGATCTACTTGAGGTACTTGATTTGTGATAGAAAGATACCATCTTTGTTTTGTTGAACTTGTAAACCAAGAAAATATGTGAGCTCACCAAGCAGGGACATTTCAAATTCTTCCTGCGTTACCAAAGAAAAGTTTTGACTCATGGCTTCCTCATCGCTACCAAAAATGATATCATCAACATACACAACAAGTGTTAGTAGTTTATCATTGTCAATATTTGTATATATATTGCTATTAGCTAATCCTTTAGAAAAACCTTGTTGATGGAGGTATTTGTCATGACGATAGTACCAGGCCCTTGGAGCTTGTTTTAGACCATAGAGAGCCTTTCTGAATCTGCGTACAAGTTTTGGATCATTTCCAAGGATGAATCTATTTGGTTGCTCAATATATACTTCTTCTTCTAATTCTCCATTAAGAAAGGCAGATTTTACATCCATTTGGTATACTTTGAAGTTATGAAAGCTAGAAAGAGCAAGGAACATTCTTATGGCTTCAAGTCTAGCAACAGGTGCAAAAGTTTCTTTGAAATCTATACCATCTTGTTGAGCATATCCTTTACAAACAAGTCTAGCCTTGTTTCTAATAACTTCTACATTTTCATTCAGCTTGTTTTTGAATATCCATTTGGTTCCTATGATATTCTTATCATGAGGTCTAGGAACTAATTCCCAAGTATTGTTCTTTTCAGTTTGCTCAAGCTCTTCATTCATGGCCTTGACCCAACATTCATCTTTGCATGCTTCATGTACATTTTGAGGGTCGATGGTGGAAGGGAATGCTAGATAGCTTGAACCTTCTGTAATAGTTCTTCTTTTCTGCACACTTGCCTCTTTCTATCCCAAAATTTGAGTCTCTGGATGATTTTTCTGCACATACCTGGATGGAGTCTTTTCTTCTACTGTTATTTGTTCTTCTGGTGCTTCATTGGCTTCTTCTTCAGAATTAGTTTGATTTGATGTGGAAGGATAATCCTCATCTTCTTCATAATCTTTAGATTTTACCTGCTTTGGATTTTTGCCCGCTTCATCAACCACAACATCAATACTTTCAACATTTTTTCCAAGTCTTTTATTATAACACTTATATCCTTTACTTCGGGAAGAGTAACCAAGGAGAATCCCTTCATCAGCTCTAGGTTCAAACTTGACAAGGTTTTCATCAGTCCTTTTGATCTAACATTTGCTTCCAAAAACTTTGAAGTATTTTACAGTAGGAGTCTTACCATACCAAAGTTCATGTGGAGTTTGAGTGCTGTTTACCCGAACGTTTATTTTGTTGAGAATAGTGACGGCAGCAAATGCAGCTTCACCCAAGAAGGTCATAGGAGTCCTAGACTCATCTAGTGTGGCAAAAGCCATTTGTTGAACAGTTCTGTTAATTCTTTCTACCACTCCATTTTGTTGACGAGTCCTTGCGACAGAGAATTCCCTTTTTATTCCTTGTTCTTCACAAAAGTCAAAGAATTCATCTGAGGTAAATTCCCCTCCTCGATCAGACCTGAGGCATTTTATTTTTTGATCTGATTCATTTTGAACCAACACTTTGAAGGCTGTGAAATTTTCAAATGCTTCATCTTTATGCTTTAGAATTCCTATCCAACACATTCTGGAAAAGCCATCAATGAACAATATAAAGTATTCTTCTCCACGAGGTGACTTTTTCCTCGATGGACCACATAAATCAGTATGAACAAGGTCAAGAGGCTTACGAGCTGATCCTTCCTTCTCAGGGAAATGAGCTCTGGTTTTCTTACCAAATTGACATAATTTGCATATTGTATTTTTTAGAATACTGATATTTGGAAGATCACGAACAGCCTTGTATCTGCATGCTTTTCTTATTTGAGAGAAGCTTAGATGCCCCAATCTTCTGTGCCATAGCTAGTGTTCATCATTTTTTCTTAGGTAGCACTGTTTTTGTCCTTCCTTGAGTATGTATAGGTTATTTGGAGTTCTTATACCTTTGATCTCTATTTCTCCTGTATCAATCTCACGAACAACACATCGATTTGATCAAAATGCTACCTCATTTCCTTGATCACACATTTGACTGACACTCAATAGATTATGCTATAGACCATCAACATACATAACATTCCCAGCTTTAACCTTGTCTTTTAAGAGAATAGAGCCTTTACCTTTTATGACTGCAGGAGTTTCATTTCCAAATGAGACCTTCTTTTCCTTTTCTAAGGCATTATATGATTGAAGTTTTTCTTTTACACCTGTCATGTGTTTCGAGCATCCACTGTCAATGTACCATTGATTTTCTTGTCCTTCTGCATACAAGGCTATACCACATCTTTCTATTTGTGATTATTTCTTTCTCCATGTTTTGGGACCTAATGAAGTTTTCTCCTTCTGAGATGTTTGCCGAAATTTACTCCTACATTCAAAATCTTCATGAACGAAGTTGTTACAGATAGAGCATTCTATTTCATTTTCAAGAGTAGAAAAGTTATTGTATGTCCTTTTCATGATCCCAGTCACATTCCTTTGATTTCGTGCTTCTCTAGTCATGATGGTCTTGTAAGCAACACAATGAGCAGCTTTGTGTCCAAAGTTATGACACGAAAAGCATTGGCCATTAAAAAAATTCCTGCGATTATCGAACCTACTGACCTGGTGATTGTAGTTTCCATTGACATTCATTCTTGAAGCAAATTGAGTATGATTTAACTAAGGTTGTGTTGTGGCCACCAACAACCCCCCTCCTTTTTAGTATTAGCAATAACACTATGTAAGTGGGGACCCTTAGTCAAATTTTTTTTTAAATCAATTAGTGCTTATATGTTACTCCTTAAGAAATATCGCATCGCACCAAGAATGATAGGGCATTTTCTTATGAGTCAAAATGATAAAATGCGAGATTGCGACGCGAAGTCCATCGCTTCGCATGCATTAATAAACACTCATGTTGGAAAACCTTAAAATCGCCGATATGCGATATTGCATATCGCATATCGCAAAATCGCATAAAATGCACATAACAATTAAACGATTAAGCGATCCGCGATCTTGCGATATTGCGATCTGTGATCTTTGCGATGTTGTGATCAAACAACCTTGCGATAGAATAGCACGATGAAATTGCGGTAATGCGATACAGCAAAATGCGATACTGCGATGCAAATCACAGAAACATTCCATCGCAGATTTTCCTGGCTCAATATTCAAGAAAACGTTTTTCCATGAACCAAGAACTGGTTACGCGCTTTAATGATAATTAATGAATTACACGCCAGTTGTTAATAAAATATGGTTTTGTGTTTTTCGAAGAGCTAGTTCACGTCAGATGGCATGTTTTTGCATATTCGTGGCATTTAAAGCTTTCCTGTCATTATTTATTATCATTACTCTCTCCTCACTTGTGAACTGCAGGAACGAAGAACAAAAGTTACACAAAGCAATTTGCAGGAAACTATGGGGAAAAAGGGGAAGGCTCCAATGTTCAAAGACAAAGAAAAGGCGCCCTTATAAATAGACACCGCATGCAACAGAGCCGCAGATTCACAAAATACTGCTAAGCCATCCATTACAGGTCTTCCGTATACAGCCATGGTTAAATGGGTAATGAGCGATGCTGATATCAGAGATAGACAGTTTAATGCTCAGGGTCAAAAGCTCACGAGATCATTATTTTTACAAATTTTTGAGCTTTATACCCGATAAAGAGGAAGAGGCACAAAAGGCGAAAAACGCATCAGAGAAGCCCAGATCAAAGAACGGAGGCAGTTTCCGATGTGCGATTTCGCATCGCTGAGAAAATTTCTCGAGAAGGAAAGCCTCTAACTGCTCTATCACCTGTAAGCCCGGAAATTGCAAAAAAGCAATGCTAAAAACAAACTGGAAACAGAAAGCTAAAGAAAAGGCAGAAGCAATCCAAAGGGTTAACCAAGTTGAACTGGGATTATTACTGGGCATACACGGTAAAGCCACATTGTCAGTGGATGACTCTCGAAGTATATCATCGATTTTGCTGAGAAGATGGTACCAGCTCTTGCCAATTCTGTTTGCTTAGCTCAACCAAAAGTGGAAGACAGTCAGCTGACTCTACTCAACCAAATACTGAATGCTTGCAACGTTAAGGAGAAAATGCAGAAATAGTTAGATATTAGATTTAATTTTTAGAAATAGTTTTGATTTATTTTTGCTTAGAAAAAGGGCGGTCATTTAAACCACATCCTGAATCTTTGTAAATAAGTTATTTAGTCAGTAGTATTTAAACCCTTCTCATGCATTTAGAGAGGGGTCCAGAAATTTATCAAAAACTTGTCCTCAGAACATGCACTTTTGCACCCTCTGAGAAGGTTTTGATGAATGAATGGAACAGGATTTGTTGATGTTTGCATTTGATATCTGCTACTGATGTTGCACTTCTGTACTCTTAGTGGATGTTAGAGCAAAGAGAGATAAATCATTGTCACTTGAAGCTCATGAGTAGGACTAGTTATAAATGGTACTTTTATCTCTTAACCATTTCTGCTTATGTGTTAAAGTGATATACAGTTTTTAGTTGTTTATGTATTATTGCATGAATGCTTGAGTTATCATTTGGCACTTTTGTACTGTGATAACTATTTATTTATGCTTAATGTATGAATATCTCATTATGCGATATGTTTTTCACAACTGTTTCGTCTAACTTTTTATGCGAAGTGGTTCATCCTTATTGATTTCTTTTCCCATAGTAGCTGAATGATCTTTATTACCAGTTGTTATTTGAAATCTTTTTAGATTGCATAATAGAAGAATTACATCCTGGGTTAGTATAGATTTAGATGTTGCTGCTTATTAGATTACAATAGCATAGCATTAGATTAAAGTTAAAATTAGAATATCTCAATTAGGAATTGTTAGATCAGGAACATCAAATTCTACACACACACACTCATAGATTGGGAAACTGGTCCCATATCTCCAGTTGGACCCGCTATACCAAACGGATAAGGAGCTGCCAACCAAGGTCCGGACCGGGCAGGTATGCCCCTTGTTGTAGACCCGATTTTTGGGGCTTCAACATATTTGGCGTTAGAAGGAGGGCCTGAACTATGAATGGAAAGTAAATCTAAATCTGAATACCATTCTGAGAGTAAATCGCCCTCACCATCTCCCCCGACTTCTCCATTACACTTAAATCTAGAGTTAGAAGTTGCTGGAGTATCAACTGCTGCTACAAACCCTGACATTTCAGAACAATCTACCATTGAACTTCCTGAATTCGAATCTCTGATTCACAAACTTCAGCGATTTTCTATTTCTCCTCAAAGATCTGATAAATCTCAGGGCAGCGTGACTTCTCAATATAACCCTGCTCATCCCCTGACCAGATTAAAGAGTGAAAAGTTTGGTGTTCAACCAACCGAATTACCTCTTCCCACAAGGAAAAGAGCGAGGAAATCCCCCAAGGAGTCCGATAGACAGACTCTTTCATCATCATCATCCATCTCAACTTCTTCACCGTGAATTCAGCCATCCACTCCGCCACTTCAGATCATTGTCCATCTGTCCACTGGAACCCCCACAACTCTTCCTCAATCATCTGCAATCGTAGTATCCTCATCTTCCCAACCGCAGGGATCATCTTCTGCACTTTCCTCTGTTAGTAGTTTAGCAATGGCCCAATCTCCATGGAATAACCCTGGGGCAGTCTTAATGCCTGCACCCTTGAGTCAAATACCGGCCTATCCTGAGAAATGGCTGCCTAAGTTTAATCCTGAGGCAAGCATGCTAGCAGAAGAGCATATAAACAACTTTATGCTATCCATTAATCTCAATGGGGTTACTAATGAAGATGTTGTTGTTCTACTTTTTCCTTATACTCTGCAAGGAACAACCGGATCATGGTATTTATCATTACCCTCCGGATCTATCACTAGTTGGGACATCTTCCAAGAACAATTCCTGACCATGTTTGGTGACGACAGGTCTATGGCAACGCTAATCAACGACCTATATAACCTTAGGGCCGAGTCAAGAGAGCCTATCAAAGATTTCAATTTACGTTTCAATAAAATCCTAAACAAAATTCCTACTACTTCCCAGCCCAGCGAAGAAGTACGAAGTGAATGGTATATCACTACTCTACCATCAAACATAGAAATCTTCGTGGACAGGGCTAATAAAACAACCTTAGCCGAAAACATGAAAGAAGCAATAGCAGTAGAGAAACATATAATAGCCCTGGAAAAGAAATCCACAATAGAGGAACAGAAATCCAAAAAAGTCACCTTCAAGGAAGATTCCAAGAAGAAACAAACAAAAGATCCATTCAATTTGGAAGGATTGCAGAAAGTTCTGAAGACCATGTCCAATGAAATGGTCGACATCAAAAAGCAAGTAGCAGAAACTTCTTCAAAAAAGCCCTACAGAGCTTTTAAAAGAGGCCCTTCAATGGATTCAAAGCCACCCAATGATATTTCAAATGTTGAATCTGAAGAAGAGGAAGAGGAAATTGCCACTGAAGGGCAAACTGATGAAGAAGTTGTAGAATTACAAGGAATGTGGGATTTCATACTCCCACAAGAAGAAGATCAAGAAGTATTCCACGTTAGCACACGAAGTAAAAATCAGCTTGATCCTCCCCAAACTATCCCTAAGCCAAAGAGCGCAAACTCTGCAATAAAGGATAAAGTCGCAACAAAGAAAACAACATCTAAAGCAACTCAAACCAGCCCAATCCAAACAAATGCATAAACTCCATCTAAAACACTGATCATGTCGAATGAAATGGAGTACAATATTATAGAAGATATCAAAAAGACTAGGGCCAATATCACTCTTTACGAATTGAGCAAGTTAAAGCATCAACAGAAGATAATGTTGAAAGAATTACATGCTGTGCCAGTTGCACCTTTGCCTGCCGCTGTACTTTCTCAAGCTTCTCATAACATGGGAAGACCTCCAACTAATGTGATCAATAATATTGATCCAAATGACATCGCTCTAATTGGAGGAAGATCGAGATCTCATGCTCCCCTGTTTCTCCTTACTTATGAAATTTTCAATAAAAATGTGCACAATTTCTTGGTGGATTCTGGTGCTTCATCGAATATTTTACCAAAGTCCATATGTGCCAAGTTAAATGTTCAACCACAGAAATCCACTGTGCGCATAGTTCAGCTAGATCGATCTCAAGTCGAAGTGATTGGTGAACTAAATCAAGTAACCATAAGGCTATCATCCAACCCAAAGGTATGTCAAGTTATTGACATTTTAGTTGCTGATATTCCGGAATTTTATGGCTTAATTCTTAGCAGGGATTGGTCAGAAAGACTTCATGGATACTTCGCAACTGACTGGTCGCACATGTGGCTGCCCTACAATGGTAAACCAAATCAAATAAAAGTTGAACGAGAACTACATCAGAAATACATAGTAACGGAGCTAGAGGGGGAAAATGAACCAGTAGCATATAACAGTAGTATTATTGGAAATTACTCGGTAGATTCTTTCCTCGGCAATTTCAATGCTCATACATCACCCTATTTAGAACACTCTGTTTTGTCCCAAGTCGAAAATTTTTCTCGAACTGATAGTTCAAAATGTATCAATATTTTAGATAGTCCTCTAAATAAATCTTTGTTTTGGAAATTATTTTTTGATGGTTCTAAATCTAACGAAGGAGCAGGAGCAAGATGCGTTCCAATTAGTCCAGAAGGAGATAAAATTATGCTAACATGTAGACTCGAATTTGATTGCACCAATAATACAGTAGAATATGAGGCTTTGGTCCAAGGGTTGTACAAAGCAATCGGGTTAGACGTCAAGTACCTTCAAGTTTTTGGAGACTCTGAGATTGTGGTCAGATAGATACGTAATACTATACATTGCTTATCAAGTCATTTAAAACATTATCAATCCTTAGTTCAAGATCTGACTGAGCATTTTATAGCATTTAATATCTCTTCAATTCCTAGACTCCAAAATGCAAGTGCAGACCTTTTGGCTAACGTAGCTTCTAGGCTTATTCCTTCAGAAGATTTTAGTCCAGATAGATTCTCAATAGAATTAATCTTTAGACCATCTATTCCTGATAACATCACAAATTGGAGAGTACTCAATGCCGATCCTGATATCGTAAATTTCCTCACATCTGAAGGATCCTACTCCAATCAAATAATTGACGAAGACCAACATGATCGACAATTGCAACAAGATAGCACTAACAATGCTATACCTAAGTCGGTAGTCAAGTTAGAAGACTTGTATGATTTGAAAGATCGGTTTAAAAGGTCTACCAATTCAAAACTCCAAAGTTCAACTTTGAACTACGAATTAGTAAACCTAGGAACCGATGCCAAACCACAAAACATTAATCTAGGTCTCGGCCTAGCCCCTGAAGAAAAATTAGCGTATATTCGTCTTTTGAGACAATATAAAAATGTTTTTGCCTGGAATTATGATTAACTCAAAACATATGACACTTCCATCATCCAACATACTATTCCAATGATCGATAATGAAAAACCTGTCCAACAAAAGTTGAGAAAGATCCATCCCAATTTAGAAAATCAGATAAAACAATAAGTTATTGAAGGCCAGAATAATCTTTCCCGCCAGACATTCTAAATGGGTCTCCAATATGGTACCTGTTAGAAAGAAAAACGGAGATATTAGGATTTGCATTGACTTTCGAAACCTTAACAAGGCCTGCCAAAAAGATAATTTTCCTTTACCACCTATGGAATAGATATTGCAAGCAGTGGCGGGCTCAGAATTAATGTCTTTCTTGGATGGATTTTCAGGATACAATCAAGTGTTGGTACATCCTGATGATCAATTAAAAACCACATTCAGAACTAAATGGGGCACATACGCATATCGAAAGATGCCATTTGGTTTGATTAATGCTGGTGCCACATTCCAGAGAGCCATGGACATCGCATTCAAAGGTTTAGTCAATAAATCTGTAGTAATTTATTTGGATGATATAACCGTGTATTCCAAGAAACGAAGCGACCATCTTAGAGATTTAAAACAAATCTTCCAACGGTGTTTAAGGTATGGAATTTCACTTAACCCAAAAAAATCTTTTTTCGCATTAAGTGAAGGGAAACTTCTAGGATTCATAGTGTCAAAATCCAGAATTCACATCGATTCCGATAGAATCAAAGAGATTTCTGAAATATCCTTGCCTCACAACAAAAAAGCCATGCAATCTTTCCTTGATCAGATCAACTTTGTAAAGAGATTCGTTCCAGATTTTTCATGAATCGTGTCTCCTTTGCAAGCCATGATTAAAAAGAACTCAAATTTTAAATGGGGCCAAGATGAACATGAAGCATTCAACCTGATCAAACAAGCTATTATTAATGCTCCATCTTTAGCAACTCCGAATTTTTCAGAGCCTTTTATTTTATATAAATTCTTTTCAGATAGGTCATATGCTGCGATACTCACTCAAGTAAATCAAGAAAAAGCAGAAGCCCCAATTGCTTTTTTCAGTTCAAATTTACAGGGCGCTGAATTCAATTATTCAAACGTGGAGAAACAGGCTTATGCTGTTTTCAAAGCGGTCAAATACTTCAGACCTTTCTTACTCAAAACCCATACTAAAATTATAGTACCATTTCCAGCGGTAAGGAATCTTCTAGTACAGAAGGATGTGGGTGAGAAAAGGGCCAATTGGGTTACTGCCTTACAGGAATATGACATTGAGATTAAACCAGCAAACATTGTAAGAGGCCAAGGCTTTTGCAAAATGCTGGCTGGAGCGTCGCAAATTTCTGAAATTCCATCTGCAGAGGTACAAATGTGCGAGGTAAGCCTAAACGATGCAGAGTCATTATACGTTGATATCATTTATTATCTTAAGAATGGGTATGCTCCTTCACACCTCGATCATACTAAGAAAAGAGCTCTAAGGTTGAAAGCCAAACAATATCAGCTCATAAATGATATTCTTTTTAGAAAAAATTATGATTATGTTCTTCTTAGATGTCTTGAGAAATCTGAAGCTGAAAAAGTTTTGTAGGAACTCCACGATGGGCCAGCAGGCAGACACTATGTTGGAGATGCTACTGCACATAAAATCTTGTGCGCCAGCTATTACTGGCCCACGTTATTTAAAGACTCTCACAGTTACTTGAGGAAATGTCAAGTCTGCCAAACTACTGCTGGGAGACAAAAGAAGCCATCCTTGCCACTATAGTCGGTTAACATTGAGCAACCTTTCAATCAGTGGGGATTGGACATAATAGGTGAGATCATTCCTCACTCTTCTAAGCAGCATAGATATATCCTTACAGCAACAGATTATTTTACTAAGTGGGTAGAAGTAGTTCCACTCAAGACGGCTAATGCTGAAAATATCAATGAGTTCATAGATCAATTTATAATCACCAGGTTTGGATTGCCTTCCGCTTTAATGTTTGATAATGCATCATACTTTTTTGGAAATGCAATGACTGAATTTGCACTTAAAAGAGGATTCAAACTTAAATATTCAGCCAATTATTACCCGTAAGGCAATGGGTTAGCTGAGTCTACAAATAGAAACCTAATCAAGATTATCAAAAGAACAGTTGACCAAAATCATAAAAATTGGCATAAGGCTTTGATATATGCTTTATGGGCAGACCGAATAACGCAAAAAGCTTCTATCGGCACTTCTCCCTTTAATTTAGTTTATGGGAAAGAAGTGGTTCTTCCGACTCATTTGGAAATTCCCTCTTTGTCTCTAGTTCAATACATTGATGGAGTACCCACTTCCTCCTTACAGCTAAGACAAATGGAAATAATCAAATTATAAGAACAACGAGAAAAGGCTAAGAAAACTCATGCTCATCATCAAGCACTAGTAAAATCCTCTTTTGATTTAAACATAATGACCAAAAAATATTTTCAGATGGGAGACTTAGTTTTAAAATGGGACAAGGCTCATGAAGAGAAAGGAAAACATACAAAATTTCAAAGAATGTGGCTTGGTCCTTTTCAAATTGTAGAAGTCATAGGTCCATCAACGTTTGTGTTACAGGATTTAGCAGGTAAGAGAGACTCTTTGCCTATTAACGGACAAATTATCAAGAAATATTTTCCATAGAAGATTATTCTTCTATTTTTTTTTTTTTTAGTAGTTGTTTTTCTTTTCATAATAAAACCAGTTGTGAGTGGTTACATTAGGCATTTATGAACAAGACACCAATTCTCTTTCAGATTTTGATTTTTCGCTTGTATAAATAGCAAATATTTTGGAAAATTGATCTTTATTATTGATAGATACAGTTAAAGACTCTAGCCTAGATATGATACTAGTTTCAACTTCATAAAGTTTGATGAAAACAACCTTTAGTGAAGAAATTGTTTTATCTCAGTACAATGAAAGGTATCAATAACAAAATAAAGATTCTCTGTAGAACAGCTATTTCCAAAAACTCTATTATTGTCGTCCAGAGCTATCTTAAGGAAACAATGACTTCCTCCCTACTAAAGAGATCACAACTTTCATAGGAACAACCCAAGGATACACTTCATCTTGAAGAATAAGAGGTCTCATCACGAGCCGGCTTATCATAATCACAGATATTATAACTTGCTGACTTTGCCAAAAACTGTACACCACAATAGGGCAATGACTCAAGATTGTTACAATCAAAAGACAAGGGGTCTCATCACGAGCCATCTTGTTCAGCAAAGTATAAATCAGGTGAATGACTGTGTCATAAATTGGCTACCAAACCAAGACATTGTTCTTTAAGAGTAAAAAGAAAATCAAAGCAATAAGTGTGGATGTGGATTCTTCTTTGAGAGTTCTAGGTTGCTTTAAGCAGGATACAGGATCATTGCTGGGTAACACGTAACCCTGTTGAGGCTGTAAACGCCTGTTGGCAGCAGAGGCTCTACCTACGACAAATGAGCATATTTAAAACTGGTTTACAGAGAAGACTTTGTTTTATCTTTACAAGACCAAGTAATGACTGATGTAAATACAAGGGCTAGCTTAAGGAAGCAAATAATCAAAGTTGAAAATAGTTGAAACAGAATGTCATTGACAAGTTAGAGCATAATGTACTTTATCTTTCCATAATAAAGTTTAACTTTCTGAAAATATTTCTATTTTGGAAATTTAGAAAATTCAATAGAAAAACAGAGATAACTGGTTCTTCCAAGTGAATCGCCAATTGTTATGGCCACCAAAAACCCCCCTCCTTATTTAGTATTAGCAATAACACTATGTAAGTGGGGACCCTTAGTCAAAATTTAAAAAAAAAAACAATTAGTGCTTATATGTCACTCCTTAAGAAATATCGCATCGCGCCAAGAATGATAGGGCATTTTCTTATGAGTCAAAATGATAAAATGCGAGATTGCGATGCGAACTCCATTGCATCGCATGTATTAATAAACACTCACGTTGGAAAACCTTAAAATTGCCTATATGCGATATCACATATCGCAAAATCGCATAAAATGCACATAACAATTAAACGATTAAGCGATCCGCGATCTTGCGATATTGCGATCTGCTATCTTTGTGATGTTGCAATCAAACAACATTGCGATAGAACAGCACGATGAAATTGCGGTACTGCGATACAGTGAAATGCGATACTGTGATGCAAATCGCAGAAACATTCCATTGCAGATTTTCCTGGCTCAATATTCAAGAAAAAGTTTTTCCATGAACCAAGAACTGGTTACGCGCTTTAATGATAATTAATGAATTACACGCCAGTTGTTAATAAAATATGGTTTTGTGTTTTTTGAAGAGCCAGTTCACGTCAGATGGCATGTTTTTTCATGTCCATGGCATTTAAAGCTTTCCTGTCATTATTTATTATCATTACTCTCTCCTCACTTGTGAACTGCAGGAATGAAGAACAAAAGTTACACAAAGCAATTTGCAAGAAACTATGGGGAGAAAGGGGAAGGCTCCAATGTTCAAAGACAGAGAAAAGGCGCCCTTATAAATAGACACCACATGCAACAAAGCCGTAGATTCACAAAATACTGCTAAGCCATCCATTACAGGTCTTTCGTATACAGCCATGGTTAAATGGGTACTGAGCGATGCTGATATCAGAGACAGATAGTTTAATGCTCAGGGTCAAAAGCTCACGAGATCATTATTTTTACAAATTTTTGAGCTTTATACCCGATAAAGAGGAAGAGGTGCAAAAGGCAAAAAACGCATCAGAGAAGCCCAGATCAAAGAACAGAGGTAGTTTCCAAGTGCTAATCGTGCATCGATGAGAAAATTGCTCGAGAAGGAAAGCCTCTAACTGCTCTGTCACCTGTAAGCCGGAAATTGCAAAAAAGCAATGATAAAAACAAACTGGAAACAGAAAGCTAAAGAAAAGGCAGAAGTAATCCAAAGGGTTAACCAAGTTGAACTGGGATTATTACTGGGCATACACGGTAAAGCCACATAGTCAGTGGACGACTCTCAAAGTATATCATCGATTTTGCTGAGAAGATGGTGCCAGCTCTTGCCAATTCTGTTTTCTTAGCTCAACCAAAAGCAGAAGACAGTCAGCCGACTCTACTCAAGCAAATATTGAATGCTTGCAACGTTAAGGAGCAAATGCAGAAATAGTTAGATATTAGATTTAATTTTTAGAAATAGTTTTGATTTATTTTTGCTTAGAAAAAGGGCGGTCATTTAAACCGCATCCTGAATCTTTGTAAATAAGTTATTTAGTCAGTAGTATTTAAACCCTTCTCATGCATTTAGAGAGGGGTCCAGAAATTTATCAAAAACTTGTCCTCAAAACAGGCACTTTTGCACCCTCCGAGGAGGTTTTGATCAATGAATGGAACAGGATTTGTTGATGTTTGCATTTGATATCTACTATTGATGTTGCACTTCTGTACTCTTAGTGGATGTTAGAGCAAAGAGAGATAAATCATTGTCGCTTGAAGCTCATGAGTAGGACTAGTTATAAATGGTACTTTTATCTCTTAACCATTTCTGCTTATGTGTTAAAGTGATATACAGTTTTTAGTTGTTTATGTATTATTGCATGAATGCCTAAGTTATCATTTGGCACTTTTGTACAGTGATAGCTATTTATTTATGCTTAATGTATGAATAGCTCATTATGCGATATGTTTTTCACAACTATTTCGTCTAACTTTTTATGCAAAGTGGTTCATCCTTATTGATTTCTTTTCTCATAATAGCTTAATGATCTTTATTACCAGTTGTTATTTGAAATCTTTTTAGATTGCATAATAGAAGAATTACATCCCGGGTTAGTATAGATTTAGATGTCGCTGCTTATTAGATTACAATAGCATAGCATTAGATTAAAGTTAAAATTAGAATATCTAAATTAGGAACTGTTAGATCAGGAACATCAAATTCTACACACACACACTCATAGATTGGGAAACTAGTCCCATATCCCCAGTCAGACCCGCTATACCAAACGGATAAGGAGCTGCCAACCAAGGTCCGGACCAGGCGGGTATCCCCCTTGTTGTAGACCCGATTTTTGGGGCTTCAACAGGTTGGTTGTAGCTTCTTGAAGTAGATTGAACCTGATTTACCTGGTGATCTTCTTTATGCCTTTGCTGACGATTGTCAAACTGTTCACTTCTCCTTGCTGCATCAAGATAGCTTTTGGAGGTTGATGGCTTCTGTGCTTGAGATGCTTCTTCAGTATATCCAAGACCTATCTTTATCAAAGGAGAACACTACACTTTGATAATTTCATCTAAAGTTTCTGATCCTTTAGCAAATCTGAGATTGAGAGCTTTTGTCTTCTCAATATCTTTTCTTAGACCCACAATTTCACATTCTAATTTTTCATTGTGTTTTTCCCTTTCAGCAAGTTGGAATGTCAGAGTATCTATAATCATATTCTTTTCTTCTAAACAAATTTTAAGTTTAGAAATTTCTTCATAAAGACCATCTTCATCTAAAGCATCCAAGAAATCATCATCTTCAAAAGCCATCAGAAGTCTATAGTCATTACCATGTTCATCTTCATCACTATTTGATAAACCATCGCTATCTTCATGCGTATAATAGCTCTTCTTACTTACATTCTATTTTCTATTCCATTTTGTTGATTCCTTACCTTTATCAAGCTTATCTTTATGAGGACATTTGGCCGCATAATGACCGACTCTTCCATAAGCAAAGAATTTGAAAGGTAGCTTACCTTTGAATCTTCCAGAACCCCTTTGAGGGTTCTTGACAAAGTTTGATTCTTCCTCTCCTTCTGAAATATGTCCTAATTCATTGAGCTCTTCTCTTCGTGAAGCTTTGAATGTGGCTTCTCTCATATCAGATGGACCCCCTTTTCTCATTTCGAAAGCAGTTAGGATTCCATGCAACTATGTCATAGTAATACTCTGAAGATTCTGCTTTTCTTTTATGGTAGAAACTTTTGTTTCAAACTTAGAAGACAAGGATCTGAAAACCTTTTCAACTACAGTAACTTCTTTTTATCTCTTCACCCAAGTTTTTCATCCAATTAACAATCTCATCTATACGTAAGAAGTAATTAGATATACTTTCATTATTGTGCATTTTGAGAGTTTCATATTGAATTCTGAGAGATTGTAGTTTTGCATGTTTTACCTGATCGTCTCCTTCATAGCTTAGAACGATCTTGTCCCATATTTCTTTGGCGGTTTTCAATTGCATAACCTTCACAAATTCTGATTGTGACAGACTCCCCAATAATGTATTGACAGCCTTGGCATTTGTTTCATACTGCTTTTTACCTGTTGTATCTGTAGGAATTGTTGATGGAAATGTGTATCCTCCTTCCACAATTTCCCAAACATCTATTCCAAGAGATTGAAGATAGGTTGTGGTTCTTACCTTCGAATAGACGAAGTTGCTCCCATTAAATATTGGTGGTCAAATGGATCCCCCTCTTTCGTATGTACTCGTGACGATAGATCTTCCATCAAGCGATCAAGCTTCTTCTGAAGGACGTGCTCTGATACCAATTGTTGGAAATAATACTGAGAAGGGGGTGGTGAATCAGTATTAGCAAGTCAATAATATTTCATTTCCATACTCATATTCATATACGCTACTTTAGTTAATGAAACTTGTGTGTATACGAAACTGTATATAAGGAAACTAGCATATACCCTGTAAACTTATAATTTAGTTAATTCTTCATAAGTTGATCTTTAATTATAATCATATAAATAGTAACTAGGAGCAGTAAAAACAGAACCTACAGTCGCACACATCAACACAAGATATAAGGTGGAAACCCAATGTGGGTGAAAACCACCTACTACAATCGTCTCTATCTTTCTTTTAATAAGAAACTTCTTTTTACATTATTTTGTATTGGTGCAGTCTTATACCAGTACGCAGGCTTCTACCTGCAGAAGGCTACAACCTTCTCTCGTTCTCCAGCTTCTCCTGGAAGGGAGCTACAACCCCTTAGCTCTTGTACTAGCTAATGTACTAGTACATAGGTGCTGACCTACAGAACGCTACAACCTTCTCTTTTCTTCCAGGGACCACATTTCATAAATTTTCAGACTGGATCCATCAATAACATCAATAAAACATCAAATAGATCTGCATCAACCAATCTCTTTTGCACCAACCAAAACTGAATCAAACAATCACTTATCTGAATGTTGTAACCAGAATACAGTAATAGTAACTAGAACCCAAGCCAGAACCCAGAACACTGCAACAGTAATTAGAAGTATCTAAAGCATATTTTATGAGTTGTACGCTACTTCAATGTGACGAACCTACGTGCATATGCAATTGTATCAAGGAAAACCTCCGTATACGCACTTTTGAAATGCCGAACTAGCGTGTATATGTGCCTTTGCTATAAGGAAGCTATGTACAGATCTATAAATGATGATTTTAACGTTTACAATTATTCAAACATCAGTTATACCTAGATCATCATATTTACAGATTACGACATGCGCCAATTATCCAGAGAAAAGATCAAAACCACAAAAAGATACTTCTCTTCAAGCCTTAAGATCTTGACCCATCAATAGAACTTATCCTTCATCAAGCGCTCAAGTTCATCCTTGATTTATATCTAGATGTGCACCATAACCCAATCACCTATATACTAGATCTTGCTCTTCATTAGATATTCAATTCATGAGTGACTTTACCTAATCATCGTCTCTTCCTTTTATAGTCTGGTATCACTCAGGTTGTTCCCTGCCTCCAGAAGGGAATACAGCCGAGGTAACCACTAACCAATCTTTTAGCTGCAGATTCTAGCCAATCTGCAACTAGAGAGGGCTCTCTCTTTATAATTTAGATTTGTTTTGTTATGTGTTAGGCTAGTTATGAAGCACAAGTTTTGTTTGGTGTTTGGAAGATGACATTCAGTAGAGCAGGGCTGTAATGTGAGAGAAGTTCAGACCATTGGGTTGATGGAGTCTAATGGAAATAAACCTCTGGGTATGGTGTCTTTGGCAATAGGAGAATTACAGAGCAAGATAATCAAACATAGAAACAATTTTCAAGCTGGAATAAGGTGAAGTGGAGTCAGGGAATGAAAGGCATTTAAGAATCTTTCATTATGCTAACAGAGGGAAATTGTATAAACATAATCAGGGAGCAATTAAGAATTCCTTAATTATATTTAAAATGAAAGAACCAGGGAGACAAGAGTAGTGAAGAGTTCTTGCCTATGCTAGTCCTGTAGAAAACATAAGAAATTACAGGAATTGAACACAGAGTACAACAAAGTAAATTCAGTGTTATCCTTCTTTCCTGTAACTTAGAGCATGATATTTAGATGGTAAATAAAACACAAGCATAGCAACACGAGAGTAAAGAAGACTTATTGATCCATGCATTAACATGAGAATTCTGCAATATATCCTTCTGCCATTGATTCCATAACCAACAAATTCACCAGCAAAGCATTCCAGCAATCTTTTATTTCAGAAGAGCTCTCAAAATATACAGCACAGGTCCAGAATGATATTCACCAGCCAACAATAATACATATCTTGGGGAAGTATTTATAGAAGAGTTTACAAAATATCCCGTAGGAACAAATATCAGGTAATAAATTCATCCATCTACTCTGGCAAAGGCAATAACTGATGTGGAAAAAACCACGCAAAAATAAATGAAGGAGTAACTATGCTTGTACAAGCCGGCTTAGGTGTTCCGCTATTGTTGACTTTTGGCTTAAGTAGTCGGCTGATAGCCGTTTCTTTGATTTGCGTCCCTGATGTGCTGTCATTTGCCACCTGTGCCTGAGTTTGTCTCAGCGTCTTTAGCGTGAATTCCTTCCTTTATCGATTTGATTTTCTGATAGGTGACTTCTGTATTTAAATTTGCTATTATGCAGCAGATCAAAAAAGAGTATTTGAATTACCTTGGCAAAACCTCAAGCATGCTCTCCCACCATTGATCTGTAGGCAGCTGGTGTCTCTGTAGCTTAACCAATGTTTCATCAGCTTCAGTGTATGTGTAGTAATTTGGCTGGACCTCAAAAAGATGGTTTATTTCATGTTCAATATAAAACAAATTTTCCAATTTGTCATACAAAACCTGTCCTGAGGGAGGTGCTGTCTCTTCTGTGTTGCTTGATGATGCTGTGATTTGATTTGTGATATAGGTATTTACCCTTCAAGCATACTGTTCATGTGTCAACAGTCTTCCACTGCTGGTCAGTAAGCTGGGCAACCCCTTGCTCTGCAACACTGCAAACTTTTTTCTGAAGATATTTATTTCTGCTTGCATCTCCTGGCACTTTCTCTCCAAAGTTTGCACAAAATTCCTCATGGTTAGCACCTTTTTCACTAACATAATTGTGTCTGTTCTGTTCCTGATGTCTAGAGCTGCTAACTGTTCTCTAGTGTGAGTGTTCAAAAAATGGATCATTTTGTTGGCCTCTTCGGGCTTGTTTGCCAATAATGTTCTGGCCTTTTGAGTCTCAAATTGAGCTATCCCAATCAACTCAATCTGGTCATGAATGGTCTGGATTGCTGTCCACTGATCAGTGATGGACTGGCCAATTTTACTCCACAAAATTGTTTTGATTTCTGTTAAAGTCTTGTGAAGAGTAAGCTCTTTCTCCAACTCCTTTATTCTTTTCTCCAAGGCCTTTACTTCCCTTGTCTTCTCAGCCACAACCATTTTTGATTTGTCATAATTTACCTCAATCTTGGCTAATTTTTCTTTGGCTTCTTTTAATTCTGCCATCTGCAGTTCCAGAGCTTTTATTTCTTTCATCATTTCCTCCATACTCAGGTTGGCTTCTTGTTCTGCTGCTGCTGTAGTTGTTGCTGAAGTTGAGGCTGGAGCTGAGGTACCTGCTGTTGATGTTGGATCAGTAGGAGGGACTGCTGTGGTGACTGTAGGAGGAGCAGTTCCAAGAGTTAGAGCTGTTTGAGCCGGCTGAGAGGCCAACTCTCCCTGTTTTCCTTGCAGTGCTGCCCCCAAGGCTTTCTCTGTTTCTAGCAGTCTTTCATTCATCCTCATAAGTAAACTTACTACATCCTCCTCCTCTTTCTGTTGGGCTACTTCTGTGGTTTGAGGATGCATTGTAGCTGACAGCCTGAGTTGTTTTCTGAGGGCTGCTATGTCTTCTTCTTTCTTCTTAATTAAAGCCTGTACGCCCTTGGGATCATTGGGATCATGTCCCAGCTCCATAATGATCTCCTCCAATGATTTGATTCTATTGTCCTTGGCCAATGAGGAAGCCTTCTCCAATTCCAATTGGGCAGAAGTATTATGGAGTGAATTTTGCAATCTGTGGGCCAATATTGCCTTATCTGCCAAGGTGGAGTACACCATTTCTCCAGTTTGTTTGTGTAACTCAATCTGGTCCATTGGGTGGATATCTTTAGCAAGGACTTCTAGATTGGTTCTGATATAATCAGCAGCTGACTAGGGCTGTTGTACTGTAAGCCTAAAATGACTGAGGGTCATTTTCCCTTCTTGGATATCATAGGCTGCCATTAGCCTTTGTTGATTGGTGGGAGCCATTCTTAGTAATTGGTTATAGAGCTAGAACCTTATCGGCTCGTTTCTGGCCTTGATTTCAGTGAAATCCTTCTTGATGTCAGAGCCTTGCTTGCTCTGATGCTTGGTGGATGTAACCTCCACACCTTGTTGTCTCTCTTGCTCCTGCTGAAAGGAGCTAGTTGATGTTTCCATACTTAGAGGAATGGGCTGTTCAGTTGTTTCCTCACCTCTTTGATTGCCTACTGTCTCCTCTGTAAATTCTTCCTCAGAGTAGGGGTTCAACCTTTGCCTTTTCTCTCCTTGCTGTTCTGTGGAGGCCCCTGTGGGTGTCTCTTCCTGCCTGTCCCTTTTCTTGGCTCTTTCCTCATTGAGAGGAGTTTGTAAGACATGGGCTTCAGGTGCCTTTTCTTGTGTTGAAGGGGCTTGCCCCTGACTTTGTTCTTTCGCTGTATCTGGCTGGTCTGCCATTGTCTCCTGCTACTCTAAATGCTACACCTCCTTGCCTTTAGATGTCCCTGCAGGTGGAGCACTTTCTTGGGCAGGTTGTTGGGAAGTTGTGGCAGATGATGTGCCCACTCCAAGGTGTCGAGGCAATGTGAAAAACACCTGTCCAACAGAGTCTAGGTCAAGTGTCTTTTCAAACTCTTTCATTTCTTTTTCTAATCTCTCTTCTTCAGTAAGTTCCTCAACTAGTGTGCCTTCTATCCACTCCTGTTGATTAGCATATTGTTCAATTTGAGGGATACTATAGTGCACATATCCTGTAAGCTTGTGTTTGACTCTCCTAAAGCTTATGAAATGTTCAGGGTCATATGGTGACCAAAGAAAACTTTGTTTCAGCTTAAGTTTGTCTCTCAGAATAGTGTCAGCCTCCTTCCATGCTTCTTCCCTTTTATTAAAGATAAAAGGGCCCAGTTGGTGCCTTATCTTGAGTTGTGCCTTTTTCCTAGCACCATAGAAATGAGTCAAATCTGAACTACTGAATTTCCGGTAGTATTCTAGGGTGAAGAGTCTCATAGGGACATACTTTGGCAGTTTGTAGGGAGCCAATTGACAGCCATAGATCCTGATCACTGTATGGTTTTGGTAAAAATACCAATCACCAATGTTGTATTCCTTTGAGAGGTGTAAGATTTTCTGCATTTCAGCAGAGAGCCTGGCAGGAGGAGTTATTGACAACAAGCAGGTGGCTGGATATATGAAAAGGTCAATAAACTCACAATATGTATATGGGGAGCTACTAACATGATGGAATACTGAGGACCAAAATATTACAGACCTTCGCTCCCCCTTAGCATCCAATTTTTTAAGGGGAACTGGGAAACTATCAGGTTGATAGTACAGCATCAAATGGTATATATATGCAGTGTATTTGAACACTCTCTCTCTCTCTCTAAGTTCATGAACTGCTCATGAATTTTGTTAGCTATATAGGTGGCATAATCATACTTGATAGCAGGGGGCTGTCCTGGAGCAAACATGGACATCAAAGCAAAGACAGTCTCATCCACAATCTCACTTGTTATGAATCCCAGGATGTAGGAAATCATGTCTATGAGCATTTTCCCAGCCTCACTAAACCAGGCATGGTGATAGGGAATTTTGTATCTGGAGTAGCAATCTGGTGGCATAAATAGCTTGGCAATCCAGTCAACTTCTGCAGAGGACAACTTGGAGGCTTGGTCCAGCAAATTTTTCATGGTGAGAGGGACCAAAGGCTGAGCTGGCTCGAAGTGCAGCATCTGATTTATAGACTGAGGGGTGATATAAAAGAGGACATTTCTAGAAGGGTCCATCACTGCCCTTTGAGAAGGCTCATAATTAGCACAACATTGATGGATGAGGTCAAGGAAGACATTGACTAAAGGCAGGTAGTATATAGGCATATTAGACTCCCAGATTCTAAATATGTCAGTTTTGTTCTTATGACTATTCCTTATTTCACAAAAAGCTTGCAAGTGAGGCTTTTGACCCTCCATGTCATCAATCTGAAAATCCCTATCAGCAAGAGGTAACCACTCCAACTGCTTATGAGGTGCATTCAAGGGTGCAATGTTTAGGGCCACTGGAGCCTCCATGATTCACTGTGTTTATAATGGGATTTTGAGTTTGTGCCTCAACAGGAAACAGAGTACTGATAGTGGGTTTTTAACAGGAATTCTACAACTTGAGTTTTGTATGAAAATGGCCTTACTAAGTAAAACTCAAAGGGAGGACAGAGTCTGCAGAGTTTTTTAATGAGGAAGCTAAAAAACAGTGGAAAGAGCGCGGCTTTTGCAGGTGTTTTTGGTGGTTTTGCAGGCAGACATGAGCTCGACTTCAAGTTTTAATGGACAATTTATCAGAGGGCTACAGAATTGGCAGGTTTTGCCCGAAAATACGGTCAAACAGTGAGTTAGAGCACAGAGGCTTGCGGGTAACAGTGTATTCGAGTGGAATTCAGCTCTCTTGGTGACCTTAACAGAGAATTAACGTAAAAAACAGGGTTTATGGGTGATTGACGGGTAAATACCTGTTTTTCGAGAGTTTGGTGCGAAATGCAGTTGCAGAGTGAGCTGGGGGAGTCGGGTTTGCAGGTTGAACTTGCTTGGGTGGCGAACTGGAGTGTTGGTGCAAGTTTGAACGTAATACCCATGCACATTCGCCGCAACCAATAAAACAAAAATATACAAAAAACTGTGAATATTGTGACTTTTGACAAAATTTGGGCCTTTTTGGCGCTTTTTTGGGATTACGTCATCTTGACGTAGCTTTTTCGCGTAGCGGGGTACGGGCAGTGACGTGGTCGATGATGTGGATGGGTGATAGGGCAGACACGGTGGAGGACATAGCGGCGGGGCACTGACGCAGGCGCAGATGTGGTGGGTGACGTGTGCAGCGGGGACAAAAGGCGGTAAATGGTTTCCATCAGACCGCTTTTGGTATGGGGGCGGTTTATGTCAGAGCGGGCCCGATGCAATGGGAACGAGACACGCGTCCCGAGGTACGGTGGGAAAACTGCTTTCCATCGGGCGCTAACTCTCGTACACCGGGGCGGCTCCGATATCAACGCGGGCCGTTGGATCTTCAGCGCCGGATCAGATGGTTGACGGGAGGGGTAGGTGATGGGGCTTTACAACGGGGGACCCGCGCATTATTTTAATGATTAATAAGGTTTGGCGGGGTTATAAACTTTGGGTTAGGAGTTTTAATAACTGTGGTTATTTGATTAATCAAATTCCAATGTTTCTTGCACGGCGACTATGGTTATTCATTCAACCGGAGGTCAATGAATCCCAGGGCGATAAGTGGCGGGTTGTTATTGGTTCCAGGTGGACCAATGACTCCCGAGAGAAATTTTATAGCCATATTAGGCCGGGGCGGGGTATTTACAATATTTTTAGGTTTTTGTGGATTTTTATATATAATAGGGGAGGGGAAATGTAAGTGGGAGTTATATAATAGGGTTAGCATGTTAATATGAATACAAGGGGAAATGCTAGGTGCATGAAGTTGAATCACCTAGACTTGGATGTGAGGAGAAATAAAACTTTACACAAGAAATGTGGCTTTGAGATTTTAAGTAAACCTGAAGTTTCACTTAAGTTTTCTGAAAATGGAGTGAAGTTAAGAGTTTGGGCAGATCCCAATCTCTTTAAAGGATGTTAGTGAATATTTGTTGTGAGGGAGGAGAGGGAAAGTTAGACATGCAACATCTGATCTGTCATCACACCTTTGCCATGGCACTTGAGATATCCATGAAGTAGATCATATTGAAAAAGATGACACTGCTGATAGACTTTTTTCTGCAACTTCAATCTACTTACCCATTCTACAACTCCTAACATTTTTTCTTCATTTTGTTTGGGTGCACTTGAACTTGAAAACCCTGATTTTGCTCTTTTCTTTTGACTACACTCCTATCTAGATCTACCCTTATTTCCTCCAAGGGCTTAGATTAAGCAGTTGAGACCCTTTGCTTCTCTACATAGTTAGTGATCTGCTAAGATTGAATTGTTTGGACAGACCTTTGTTCTCTATTCTATAGCAGGAACTTTAAATATGGACTGGCCCAGATTGAACTATTGGGCCATCCATCAAGTGTGTTAAAAACAGTGTTTGCACTTTGTGAACTTGTTTTACACAAATAAAATAGCAATGGCATTTTGACTGGCCACTTTCCTGGTCTTTCTTTTGGGGTTCATTTTCCTTTTCTTTTGTTGACCAATTCATTCTTCTTGCCCTTTTATTTTTCTTTTAGGGCATACCCTCTTTACATTTTTTAATTCTCTTTATCTATATACAAATTATGGAACCCTTGCAGCATGGGAAGGATGATCATATTTGGCACTTCCATAGTCAATCATGAGAAATGATACCTATTGGTATAGGAACCTAACATAGTCTTAGGCCTTGCTCAATTCCATGGTCGAAAACCACTTAGAATCAATACCTTGGACCAAATACCTGGGGTCAACACTTCGGACAAGATACCTTGGACCAATACCATGGATCACAATACCATGGTCCAAATACCACGGACCAAAACCACATTTTCGAACATGTACGCGCCTTTCCTTACGTGAAAGTGCGTGTGTATGCTCATATGTACATTTTGTTCTTCGAACCCTCGTGTACACACGGCTTGGTCAATGGGAACCAGCGTATACCTTTCTTTCTTCATTTTGTGAGCCTGAACTATGATCTCTCACCTGTGAGAGTTTCCATCAAGGACAACACCTGTGTCATACCGCCAAATCTATGTCATAATGCCAACATGTATTATATTCTTATGTTTCCCTTTTCCACTTATGATATGGGCCAAAATTTAAAGGAAAGGCATCAAACCCGGTTAATAATTCCCATCATAATAGTTTCATATATCTATATATATATATATATATATATATATATATATATATATATATATCTATATATATATATATATATATATATATATGTATGTATGTATGTATATCGTCTCTTGCAATTCTACTAAATCACCCATGAAATTTAGCATGCATGTAATCATGTTCACCTTAATGTACCAAATGATATCGAATCTTTAGATATCATAATTAGTGATCCGAATTTAAACAGGAACACAAAAAATTACAAATATAACCATAAATATAGAGATGTAGTAGAAATAACACTATCTTTCATTAATATCAAATAATGAAATATGCTTGCAAACAGAATGGAAATGAGACTAGCTCGGAAGATGGTAGCTTATCTCTGAGAAGAGATGTGGTGGCTACATCCCTCTCAACTGAGTTACAATGAGGCTCAAGTGCATTTTTGTTATTGAAAAATAAGATAAACCCGTAAACAACCAAAACCCTAACCCGAGGAGATGTAACACCAAGCGTTTATGGGCCCTGTAGGGGTTAGTTGGGTAGCCAACCTCCCTGGTTTGTAACTTCGTCATATTATCTCCGTTTGATGTGAATGGCACCTCATTGGAAAGATCTCATTGAGGACTACAACTAAAAATGCAATTTTAATGAAATAACTTGGAGGAATATTGTCAAAAAACGTCATTTATGGCCTCAAAACGGCTTTGGAAGTTGAGGACCCGAAAAACTGTCAAAAATAGTAAATTGTGTTGCAATTAAGGAAATTGAAAAACTGAAAGAAACAATGGTGGGGTTCCATGTGGAATAGGTTAGTGGCCCCCAATATCCAACTGGACCAATCATCCTTTTCAATTAAATGAAATTTTGTATTCCTCCTGTTTTCAATCATAATACTTAGACTTCCCAATTGTGAGGTGGTTATAAAATAACCATTTAGCAAATCATTCTAGGATTTAGTATTGTGATTCTATAACTCGTAGAATTATTGAGCCTTATGTTTACACAAGGTACAAGGAATTTCAACAACTATCTCGATTATTTTCCCAAGTTTTAAGGTCATTGCACTCCTTAGTAAATTGTCACATTTCCCACTCTGGTCTTACTCACTTTATACTTGCTAAATTTTAATCTAATGTGGATATCTCCTTTAAACACCAACAACATTTTTCTGATGTGTTTCCATATCCACTTGGTGTTAGGTACAATTACCATGCTCCTTCCAACTTTAATGTTTCAATTATATTATTTACTTATTCTTTTCGAGATTGATTTCCTTCTGCCATTTCTACCACAACTTATCTCCATTTTTCATTGGTTCTTGATCAGGTATCTCATCTAGTAATTCCACTACAACTCTCAATGATTTGAATGTTATAATTCTCCATGTTGATGGTTTGTGTCAATTTTTCTGCTATGGTTACCATTCTTTCTCCAAATTTCTTTTAAGAAACTTTTCAGTGTAAAAGTTCATTATTTCCTTTGTCATTTGGAATTTTCTTTTCATTGAAAACATCTAATGCATTTATCATGTTGAGTGTTTTTACATTGTTACTATAGCTTGCACCCCTTTACAACTTTCTTCCCATTCACAGATAGAATTCAAAATTTTATGTTATCATTAATGATTTTCTTAACTCATTCTTTCAACAAGGTTCTCGGTCATCATCCAACATAGGTGTAATATATATGGTATTACAGTTAAATGTTACTTATCTTGATGTTAGTAGTAATTTAAACCCTTATATAAATTAGCAAAATAATCTCACAATCGCAATAGGCAGTCATCCTACAGATAGTCCCAAACTTATGATAATAATCTCTCATGCAACACCCATCTTCTTTCTCACACATATCCATAGTGTAGGAATATCACTTTACTTGGTTCATCTGATAGTCACCTTTTGACTCGTTGGTCCATATGCTTCCTCGTTGTTCCATATTCATGAACTTTTCTCATTATCCAACAGTAACAGAATATGATTTTATAAATAATCATTTATTGTAAATAAATAATTCAACAATTGATTTCTCTCCTTGGCGCTCAATAAGTCAATTTGTGTAGGTAGGGGTGGCCTCAACAATAAATCGATTAATACTTTGATAACTTATCTCCTACAATGAAATTACTTTAATGTACTCATGACATGATTTATCACTTCTTTTGTCTTTCCTCTATAGAAATTTATTTTATTTATTATCTATTCACAATTCTTAATTAGTTATTTTTTTCCTCCATTATGTATTTTTTTTAAAACAACATAGTGGATGTGAACCAATGTTCTTCACTTATCTTCAGCTGCAAAACCTAATATTGTTACCATATTTCCAGTTCTTGTTGTGATTTTCGCTTAAACAAGCCACAGTGTTGAACCCTTCAGCTCTGATACCACTTGTAACGTCCCCGCTTTGTAACATCCCAACGTTACTAAAAAAAAAGTACAATTAACTATGTCTACTGGATATATAAATGTTTATATCTTGTAGTAGAAATTATCATTTTTTTTATTTTATATAATAACTTATTTTTGTTCATTTACTGTAATATAATTAAATGTTTCTTCCACATTAACTAGTTTATCATATGTGATTTGTAATTATAAACTTAATGTGTGTTACTTGTTGCACCACGTGTGAGCACCATTATATTTCCTTTGGAAATCATTTTAGTAAGCTTCATATGCTATACATTGTAGAAGCTTGTAACCTTCGACAGTGGACACTAGACACACGATCGACTACTCAAGTTAATGTGTGAACCATGGATTAATCATGGAAATGTATTTAAGGCTAGTTGTCTTGTATGACCCATCCTATTCCCTTCTGTCATGTGACACCTACTAGGATCTATGTCACTGGATGAATAGGGTTTTGTCCAATGGTTGTCCTGTGCATGGGGTGGTTAAGGTGTAACCTCCTCCTCCTGCAACCCTCATTTCTATCACACTCATTCCCACCTTTGAGGGTTGGAGCTCTACAACAATCCTACAGTCTCCTTGGGCTAATGGCCTCTACCGAGTGAAATTGGGTGATGGGAGGGCTTACTCCACCATTTCCCATGTTTATTTTTGAATTTCAACATGCTGGCTAAATACCCTATGATAAATTCCATAGGGGCAATAAATCATTTGACAAAATGCCAAACTTGTTTGGCTCTTAGAGCTTCAACACTCATCCAACCAGGTAAGGGTTTGTAATCTTTATTGTACTTGTTAATTCCGCCAGTTCCTACACTCAAAGTCTAATTCAAAAACCTTGGTTCAAGTGTGGTAGCTATAGGATCACTTTGCAATGCTTCCAGGTAAGAAATTTATTCCCAATATTGGGCTTACCTTACTCTCAGAATCCTAAGATTTCATTTGTATTAAGTAAGCATTTATTGAATGGGAATAGGTCAAGGTCTTCTTCTCTAAACCGGTACTTGATATTTCAACAAAGCTACTTAAAATTTGTAGGAATTTTAAGTCTCAATTTATGGCACCAATTTAAATGGAGAGGTTCCAATGATCTCATTCGTATTTATCTAGCAGTAGTCTTCTCAAAGTTGAGCATATGTTTCTAGGAATACCAAGTCTCATAAAATTAGTAACTTGGGTTAAGTTGGAGTCATGATACTATCTTATAATAGAAGGCTTATTCTCATCTTAGTTGCTAATCCTCTACAATATTATTCTTAGAAGTTGAAGTATGTAGTTTCTATTATATCTCAGTTCCAAAGACTTGCATGAAGTTACTTATGATCTATATATATATATATATATATATATATATATATATATATATATATATATATATATATATATATATATATATATATATATATATATATATATATATATATATATATATATATATAGATATATATATATATATATATATATATATATATATATATATATATATATGGGTTGAAATGTCAAGTGGGGTTACATTTTTTGAGAATTGGCAGTGAAAAATTCATCATCACGCTTTTTTTAGCCAAATTATTATATTGTTTGGTCGAATCAAGAACTTTTTTTCAACTGAAGTATTTTTTTTTTCAGCCAAACAATTAAACATAATGTTTGGCTGAATATTTGAATGTTAATGTTAATGATAGCCTATAACAGATTGTTGGCTAGCTAGGGGGAAATCCAATGAGTTAGTTTTTCGGTTGACATATCTTTCATCCAATTTATTTTTCAACCGAACAAGTTTTTCAGATGAACATTTAATTCGGATGAATTTCCTTTTTATATATATCGGGGTCATGAACCCATTGCAAATTTTCATTGTTTTTTGTCTCCGCTAAACGTTGTTTGCATGTGTTGTGAATCGCTCAGGTTAGGTTGATGTTTAGCATGTTACATTGATGTTTAGTAGGTCACATTGATGTATTGTTTTCTTTGCAACTTGGTAATTTTTTTTGGTTTTGCACATGTGAGGGTGTCACAAGTGGGTCACAACCCCCCCTTTCTAGGGGTTTGAAGGGGACGGTAACCCCCATGTACGAGGTCTTGGGAAGCACCCCGAGAAAAAAAAAATTAGACCCTATATTAGGTGGGTGTACCTACCTATGGTTTGGTACATGTGTTTTGTACATGGTTTTGGGCATGATGCTTTTTTGCCCATGGTATTTTGTAGATCTGGTCAATGGAACTATGGTTATGTTCTAATCCAATGTTAATAGATTGGGGTTTTTAAATGCCTCGGCATGTATATATATGTATTGTAACATTGAAAGTAATATAATGAAAAATGAATCTGGTAGTCCCGGTTTTGGGATCAATAGGAAATATTTGTGTATTTGTTGTGTGTTTCTTACCATCATATATTTTCTATTTTTAAGAATTTGTGTAATTTATGCATAGGTTTAAAACCTACATTTGGTATCAAATTTGTTTCAACTTCAAGGGGATGCCTTTGTTGTTGAGGGGTTTTTCTCAGGCCTGCGGTAGACCCTATTCATTGGGAGATCTACGCGATCAATTCTTGTTGTGAAAAAAGATGGTGAGTAGTGGAAAGATAGAGATCGAGAAATTTAATGGTTAAAGTTTTGAGTTGTGGAAGTTCAAGATGGAGGATTTGCTGGTGGATAAAGATCAGCGGGTCGCAGTAGAACAGGGTACTAAACCAATGACAATGTCAGCAAAATACTGGCAAAGTTGGATCAGAAGGCAAAGAGAACAATATGGTTTTGTATATCAAATTTAGTATTGTTGAATGTATCAGGGGAAGCTACGACAAAGGCTTTGTGGGAAAAGTTAGGGACTTTGTAGCAATGCAAGTCCCTAGTGAACAAATTGTTCCTGTGGAAAAAGTTGTATACCCTGAGGATGAAGGATGGAGACTCGGTGACAGAGCATATGAATGCCTTTAAGACTATGGTAAATTAGTTATTATCCATTGATATTAAAATTTTAGATGAAGATAAGTGCATTGGTTTGTTGTGTTCTCTACCAGATTCATGGGATAGTGCGGTTATTGCAATTGGTAGAAATACAGCTACCTTGAAGTTTGGTGAAATAGTCTCATCCTTTCTATCGGAAGAGATGAGATTGAAAAATATATAGGGCTAGAATGGAGACACCTTGATTTTATGAGGAAGGTCCCAAAATATAAACAAAAATAAGTCTACAAGTGGGAGATCTAAATCTAGAGGGAGATCAAAATCTCCAGTAAAACCTGTAAAGGTGCACTAGAAGTGAGGAAATAAAGGGCACCTCAAAAAGGAATGTACATCTAAATCTCCTGAGAAATGAAAGGGATATAACGATGCTCCTTCTACAGAGGCAAAAACTACCTCAGATGATGGTGGGGATGTGTACTTGGATTCTTCTTCAAATACACATGTAGACCATGAGGCATGGTTGATTGACTCAGGTGTTTCCTTTCACTTCACTCCCCATAGGGAGTGTTTTCTCGAGTATGAGAAATGTGATGGTGGTGATGTATTCTTAATGGATGATAGGAAGGCTAGAATCGTTGGACACATAAAAATCAAGCTAAAGTTTCAAGGTGGAAGGATTCAAACACTTCCAGGTGTGCTTCATATTCCTACATTGGCCAGAAATATAATTTATGTAAGAAAGATGGATGATGCAGGTGGAAAAATAGTGTTCAAGAAATATACCTGCAAGATGGTTCAGGGAGCACTAGTATTGATTGGGGGAGTTCGGATTGGAACTCTGTACAAACTTTTCGGTAGTATTGTTATTAATGGGTGCAACAGTTCTATGGTTCCTAAAAGTGGAGCATAAAATCCATTGGTATCTGGAGAAAAGACCATGTTATGGCACCAAAGGCTTGGACATATTGGAGAGAAGGTCCTTTGGATACTTCCTGGTTATGATATGGTAGAAGGTATATCTAATTAATCTATGGATTTCAATTTCTATTAACATTGTGTATATGGGAAGCAAAATCGAGTGAGTTTCCCCTATGGTGCTAAGAGGGTGAAAGAAATATTAGAGATTGTGCACAGTGATGTGTTTGGACCTGTGTCAGTTTCATCACTAGGTAAGTTTGTGTACTATGTATCATTTATAGATGACTTCTCAAGGAATACATGGATATATTTCCTCAGGAGGAAATTTGAAGTCATTGACAGCTTTAAATAATTTAAGGCACTCGTGGAAAACCAAATAGAGAAAAACATAAAGGAGCTGAGGACACATAATGGTGGAGAGTTCTGCAAGAAGGAACTTGAAGAGTGCTATAAGAAGTGTGGTATAGCATGCAAGAATACTACTCCATACGCACCTCAGAAAAACAGAGTTGCTGAAACAATGAATAGGGCATTGATGAAAAAGGCAAGAAGCATGCTTAGTGGTGCCGAGTTAGCACAAAAATTATGGGGAGAGGCAATGGAGACTGCATGTTACCTGGTTAATAAATCAACTTCATTATGGTTGGAGAATAAGTCTCCACATGAGATATGGAATGGAAAGAAACCCTCTCTTTCACATATCAGGGTATTTAGTTGTGATGCATATGTACATGTTCCAAAGGAGAAAATAACCAAGTTGGATAGAAAATCTAAAAGGTGGATCTTTATTGGGTATAAGGATGGTTTAAAAGGTTATAAGCTTTTGAACCCAAAAAAAAGGAAGGTTGTGTACAGATGAGATGTGGTGTTTAGAGAGGTGAAATATGTTATTAAATATGAAGTCATACCAAAGCAACCTAAGAAGATATACTTTGTACTAAAGGAGGAAGAATCATACTCTATAACTGAACAAGAATGAGAAGATGAAGAGCGACAAACTCCAGCTGTGAAAATATCATTTCAAGAATGAAGGAAGCCAGGGAGGTAATAGATTTAGACGATGGAACAATCTGGAATGATGAAATGACATCTTTGGACAAAAATGAGGCTTCGGATCTAGTGGAGTGTCTGGCCAGAAGGAAATCCATTGGCAAAAAATGGGTGTTTAAGAAGAAGATGAATGCAGAAGGAAAGGTGGAGAGATACAAAGCTCACTTGGTAGCAAAAGGTTATTCCTAGGTGCCAGGAATTTATTTTGGTGATATTTTTTCTCCTGTTGCAATGGTAGCCTCTATTGGATTACTTTTATCTGTTGTTGGTGCTTTTGATTTTGAGGTAGAACAGATGGATGCGAAGACAACATTTCTTCACAAGGATATAGAAGAAGAGATCTACATGAAGAAACTTGAAGGGTTTGTGGTGAAGTGAAAGAAATAACTGGTATGCAGGTTAAAAAATTCTTTCTATGGGTTAAAACAGTCGCCAAGGATGTGGTATCAGAAATTTGATACATTTATATGGGGACTTGGCTTCACCAGAAGAAAAGTGAATCATTGTTTGTATTTTAAACTAATTGGTGACCATGTTATTTATCTAGTCTTATATGTGGATGATATGTTGCTAATTGGAAATGAAAAAAAAATTATCCAGGATTTGAAGACCCAATTGTCCTCCAAATTCAACATGAAGGATCTTGGTGCCGCAAACTATATTTTGGGCATGGAGATAAAACGAGATCGGGAAAAGAGGAAGATCTGGTGAAACAAGAGGAAGTATGTTGAGACAATACTACAAAGGTTTAATATGTAGGATAGTAGACTAGTGAAGGTTCCTATTCCTGTAGGTGTAAATTTTTCTATTGAACAGTGTCCCGAGATGCAATAAGAGGAAGAGGACATGTCATGTGTTCCATACACAAGTGCAGTCGGTAGTTTGATGTATGAAATGGTATGTACTACACCATACATTGCATATGTAGTGGGAGAATTGAGCAGGTTTATGTCAAAATCATGGAAGGAGCATTGTACATTAGTAAAGTTGGTCTTCAGGTACTTGCGTGGCACTAGTGATTAGGTTTACGCTACCAAGGAAGACTAGGATGGGACAAAGTTTTGGACATCCATGGCTTTATAGATGTAGACTGAGCTGGAGATCTGGATCGTAAAATACCTACAAGTGGGTATGTCTTTAACCTATTTGGAGGTGCTTGGATGACCTAGAGATAGTCCATAGTGGCACTTTCAACTACAAAGACAGAATAGAGGGTCACTGCTCATCCAAGCAAGGAAGAAATTTGGTTGCAGATATTGTGTTCAAGTATGGGTTAGTACAACAAGCTATAAGGATAAATTGTGACAGCCAAAGTGCAATTTTCTGAGCAAAGAACCCTACTTATCATTCAAAGACAAAACACATTAATTTTCAGTATCACTTTGTGAGGGATATGGTTGAGGACAAAAAGGTGTTGCTGATAATGGTGGACACTTTGAATTATGTGCAGATGAATTGACAAAGTCTATGAGCACTAAGAAGTTTTCATGGTGTAGATAAATAATGGGTGTTGCATGATTGGACTGATGACTAAGCTCTCCTGTGAACCCCTGGTGTGGAAAAGAAAACAACAAGTGGGAGAATGTTGGGTGTGTGTTATATTATTTCCTCGGCTAGTCGCACGTCCGGGGGTCACAGGGGGGTTTTAGGGGGGTGGTATCCCCCTTGTATGGGGTTTGGGGCAACACTTCAAGATTTTTTTTTGGACCCTATATTAGGTGGGCAGACCTACCGATGGTTTTTTGTATGGGGTTTGCACATGGTTTTGGGCATGATGGTTTTATATCCATGGTATTTTGTAGATCCGGTTAAGGGAACTACGACTATGTTCTAATCCAGGGTTAATGGATTGGGGTTTAGGAATGCATCAACACACACACACACATATATATATATATATATATATTGTAAAATTGAAATAAATATAATGAAAAGTCAATCTGGTAGTCTCGTTTTTGGGATCTAGGGTAAAATCTCTGTGTATTATTTTTTTGTTTCTTTCCATTATATATTTTCTATTTTTAAGAATTCGTTTGCAGGTAATTTTTGTATAGGGTTAAAACCTGCAGTTCTTCGGAAAGGGGATGGACTGTAGCACTTAGACATTACATTGTTTTGGAGTTAATGATGGTAAATAGGAACTTGTCAGAATGACATATATTTGGCATACTCATGATTGTACCCAAGTAGAAATTGTTTCATATAAATTGAATAGATATACAATGTACAAAGGCCTAGCAGATGGAAAGGAGGGATTTTGAATCACGAGGTTTGTCACTAAGCTTAGCGTTTATGCTCTATCAGTTATTCATAGGTAAGCCTATACGATTATTGGCTCTACCTAAGCTAGACCTTATGAGAGTATGGTCATAGGCTGCCTATTGTAGTAGGTCACATAATATAGCCTAACAAACAATAATGAAGCTTTTAAATAAAAAATTCTCTAACTAATGCTATTATATAGTTTTAAGATTATCACGGTTCTACAGTGAAGCCCTGTTGGTTTTTAGAAAGAGATCAGTATTTATGCTTCCGTAATTGATATTGGCAAGCTAAAGTAATCATGGGAGAAATACTTTCACCTTCCTCCCTTTCCTATTCTTATTTAACTGAGCCCTTATTATAATAGTTGGGCATATACGTTATAAATGGGATTAGAGAGAGATAGTCCATTCGAGATATTCATAGAGAGAGAGAGATTTTAATTTGAGAAACCAACATGTAGGAAGCATTACACAAATGACCTCAATTTTAATAAATTAGAGATATGAATTTATCCTAAACTTAGAACATGAAGAGCACCAATATTAATAGGGTTGGAGAAAATACACTTGACACTTGTCTTGATCTTTTCACTCCTTTCATCACCCATGCAATATTCATCACCATCACTTTGCTTAGACTCTTCCCTATTTTCAATCACACACCTAGACTTCACAACTTCTTATAATTTTTCCATCTCTTCTGTAAGCCTTTGCTCCTTGAGATACTTGATGGAATTCAAAAAGGATGCCAATGCACAATATGTAAATTTAAATCAACCATCATATGATTTCCATTAAATATATTGACTACAAAATAATTCAAATAATATAAAATCAATTTTGAAAAACTAATCTTTCTCCAATTGCAACATAATTTCTATAAAAAGTGTGCTCAAACTAATCAAGCAATAATGACAGTTGTTAGTATTTACAACCAAAAAATACTTATCAGACATCAGAGCAAGTTAATGTATGAACATAGGATAATATAATACTTGCATTACACTCCATGAGAAAAAAGAAATGCTAAGCGAGAGAAATTAAGAAAATTTCAAGAAAAGATACAATTTTTAATCTTATGTTTGGAATGCTCAACTCAAAAGTCAGAGTTCTGAAAATAATGTCAATATATAATGTGTTGAGGAATGACGACACACCAACTAACTTTCCAACCTAATGTAGATAAGAAAAGATAAGATAATTTTATTAATGTCCAACAAAGGACCACAAAAGTGGTCAAAGGGATTAAGATAATACATCCAGTTACAATGAAGAAAACACAAATGCATATTAGGAAGTTGAACTACAATATTTGGATAAGAATGGGTGCATCTTCAATGGTTCATGAAGATGGAACTTTAAGTACCAAACAAGAAGATCTCCATAAAAGATAAGACGCAAATTGAGAAGGCCAAAATAATAAAAGGTTATATGCAAAATTAACACCCCAAGGTTGTTAAAGTAATCATGTAATATACAACGCAAATCTTAAAGTTATATTCTAATCACTTATATATATATATATATATATATATATATATATATATATATATATATATATATATATATATATATATATATGTATATATATATATATATATATATATATATATGTGTGTATATATATATATATATATATATATATATGTATATATATATATATATATATATGTATATATATATATATATATATATATATATATATATATATATATATATATGTATATATGTATATATATATATATATATATATATATATGTATATATATATATGTATATATGTATATATATATATATATATATATATATATGTATATATATATATGTATATATATATATATATATATATATATATATATATATATATATATATATATATATATACGTGAGGATGGTGTAGCACTTCTTTGTATGAATGTCTAAATTTCGCTTGTGTATTAACACATATCTCCATGCTTCAGATGATCCTTGTAAAAAGGGGAGTCATTTGCACTTTAGTTAGAAATTGGATTGAAAACCTTTGGAAAAGGGAATAATCTGCGTAGAATTGATCCTAGTAGAGTACACAAGTAATAATCATGATATGCAATTCTTTCGTCTTCATCACATTATATATATAGGAACTATTGCCTACTGATTGGTAAAGTTGCTTCCATTTTTTTAAATTTCTCTTACAAACTAGAATAAATTAGATTTTATATTTGAGTTTTTCTATATTTATAAAATAGCCTCAATTAGTTTTCCTTTCAATGTTAAAATTATAAATACATTTTTTTAAGAAAATTGTTTTTTATTTAAATTAGTGAAAAAATATTGGCATCAATTAATATTAGTGGAAGAACTCATGATTTATCTTGAGCCTCTAAGTGGAAGAACTATATGTAGGTTGCATCATGTTATTCCAAATTATCATAAATCATAAGATTTGTTTCTTATTGATTTCCACTCTATCACCAATATGATTCAATTTAATATTAGATATATTCACTTCTTTTACAACGATATATTCACCTCTTTTCCCCTTCAGATATTCTATAGATAACTGATAACTGATCCATATTCACCTATTTTCCCATATTTTATTATATTTATTTAAGTGATAAGCCATAATAACTCTCCAATTCACATTGTTTCCTTATTCACTTGTCCTATCCATGAATAACATTCAATATGTAGAAAGCTTGGTTGATGTTTTAATCTGTGGATTTAGGAAAGAAAGCCAATGATCTTATGCATATGAAAATTGTAATGTTTTTTAATCTTAATATTGAAGATAAATATAGGATTTTACATGGTTTTGTGGGTGTATTTCCTTTTTTTTTCTTGGTGGTTATCATGTTCCTTTGGTTTTGGCTTCAGTTACTAGTTCCTGGAAGCATTGGATGGAAAAACTCTCTAGAAGCCTTATAATAGCTTGGGTTGAGTTACTAGTTCTAGAAGCCTTGGTTGGAAAAATGCTTTGGAAGCCCTTGGTGGGTGGAGTTACTAGTCCTGGAAGCACTAGTTGGAAAAACTCTCTAGAAGCCCAACAATGGTTGTAGGCTGAGTTACTATTCCTAGAAACCCTGGTTGAAACAAATGCTCTATAGCCCTCAAAAACATGGGTGGAGACCAATCTAGTGATGGTAAATGATTTCCAATCGTGAGGTGGAATCACAGGTTAAGGGTTGAGGTGGTTTTTCCTCTAGAAGCGTTGGTTTGGTTTTGTTGGATTGTTTCCATGAGATCCCACATTCATTCTTGGAATATGCCATTGGGGTGATTGGCTGAAAGAAAGATTTGGTTCAGCCAATCTATGGTCAGGTGGCCCATGGAAGTCCCACTCCTAGTTTTATTTTTCATATGTTAATGAGAATTTCTTTCCTTTTGTATTTGATGGGTAAATATACTTGTTCGTAAGTGATTATTATGGTTGTTATATCCATGTTATTTCTATGGGTTATACGTTGGGTATGAAGATTTTTTATGGTAGTCTTGATGTATGGATCTCATCATGTTTTGATTTGAAAATGAATGAACCATTAATATATGACCTAATAGATGATAATGCAGCTATAGTGATAGAGAAACAATGCTTATTTATGAAACTCAGATAAGTATGAGACCCCTATGCTCAGATCTATTATTATGACCTGTAGATTGCATATTTGTGACATGTTTGATGATTTTCTTGTCATGGCTAATAGGGGTCAAGTCAAGTCATTGATCAAATGTTTGCATTAGTAATCTTGTTTCAATGTTATCTATCATTTTTGGAAGTTTCGTGGAGTTCTAGGTAGTGTCCTGAGTCATGGCCTTGAAAACGTGGCATATAATTTGCGGTCACCAGCACAAATTTGCCTAAGAAAGGCCACAGTCGTATGGATTCCTTATTGTGGGAGTGACTAGAGGGTCCGAATTGCATGCATGCCTTTTCATGGGAGCCATTAAGGCTGTAGGGCAGTGAAAATGAATGTTTCCTCAGGGGTTGGTCACCTAGAAGTTTTGGTTAGCTCCTAAACATTCTGTAGCATGTATGGAAGGTTAGATTCATCATGTCATGCCGTTCCAATTCCTTAACTTTACTTGGGGTGTTGAATCATATCATACTAACTCTTCATCACATATTTACCACAGTGGACTAATTAGCTTAGGTAAATGGGGGAGGAGGGTGTTACAAAGTGGTATCAGAGCATTGCTCACCCCTTGGACTAGGTGAGCGGTTTGTGTTCGTAGTGCTTACATGTCGATTATGTATGTGTGTCTTATGCTTGTGGTTTATTTTCTTGTTGCATATGTATGGTGTTGGTCATAGTTGTGGTGGTGTCGCCATGTGAGAAGTTGATCGTGTTGTTGTTAGATGTGGTCATCATGAGTAAATGGCAGTTGTGAATTGGTCATGCAAGTCAGTGTTTGTATCTTGTTATGAATACATTGGCATCGTGATAGTTATCATGCATGAGGTCAGGGTATATGGTTGGTATGGTCATGAATTTATGATTGGGTAATGGTTGAAATTATATTTATGTACTGATATGATTATGATTATACATGTATTGTGTTAATCTGGTTGATCTTGCAGACGAGATATCCTACCATGAACTACACTGAGGTACGTTGGTTTGTTTATGATTTAGTTTAGTTGACATGATATATCTTGCAGAAAGAGAAGATCAAAGATGACTGGTACAATGGTAGACTACACTTCATGAGACTCTCCCTATGGATCAGATGAGGGGCTTGGTGTTGAGCACTCTTTCTGACATAGCAGACACGTTGAGAGGTTTGAAGGAAGAAACAGGGAATTTCAAAGCATATAATGACAATATTATAAAGGCACAGGATAAATAAACATAATTTAATGCAATTATCCTTTATAGGTTTTCAAATTTGCAGAGATGGAGACCACTTGGAATCAATCATGGACAGGAGGATAAGACTAATGGGGTATATGGTTGCAGGTCACATGGTGGGCATGGATCAGATAGAGATGACATGATCATAGATGGAAGATTCTTGGATACACCTGATAGGCGAGGTATTGGACATGGACATTATTCTAGTTTTGGTTCATACAAGTATCATGGTCATCATCGTTATCATCCTTATAGGAGGAGTGACATGGGATATTTTCCGAATCAATTCAAAAATGAAAAGCCACCTACATTTGATGGGGAAATGAAGAAGTCACGAATACCAAAGCATGGTTTCTTGTAATGAACAAGTTCTTTCGATTACATGATTATTTAGTGAACATGAAGGCCAAAATAGATACATTCACTCTTAAAGGTAAAGCATATATTTGGCGGGAAGATGTAAATAATGTTAAGGGAATTCAAGAAGAGGAGTTGAGTTAGAATGAGTTCGAGACACTATTCAGGAAGAAGTATCTATCAGAGAGATATTATGATGATAGGGAAAATGAATTCTATGTGTTGAATATGGGATCTATGACCAATGAGGAGTACACTAGCAGATTTTTGGATTTATTGAGGTATGCACCTTACCTCAAGGAGAAGGCAAAAATTTAGAGATTCATCAGTGGGTTGTCGGTAGCATTTAAAGACGGGACTAAGTTTGATGAGCCTAGTTCATTGGAGCATGCCATATGGAAGATAAAGCATTTTTATGAGAAATCAAAGCGCAGATCTGAGACTAAGATGGATTGGAGAGGTAATGCAAATAATAAAGGAAAATAGGATAAGAAGCAAACAATGCCTTAGGACACAGGTAATAAAGAGAATGCAACACCACATAATAATTTTAGTGCATCTGATAGAGGATAATAATTTTAATCTGAGGAACAAAACAAGGGTGTAGGTTGGAAGCCTTTACAGTGTTGGACTTGTGGCAAGGATCATCATCAAAGAGATTTCCCACAACATCAGGGTGGTAGACCACAAATCTGCAGTGCTTAGGAAGCACAGACAGCGGGGGATGTTGGACAAAGTGTTCCTCATTTTTCTGCATTATTGGATAACAGGAAGGCAGATCACCAGACATCTATTATCGAGATGGATAGTAAGCTTTTTGATCAAGTTGTTTCTATTTTGATTGACGCTGGATCTAATTATATTTATGTTAATCCTAACCTAGTGGATAAGTGTGGTTTGAATAAGGAAGTGCATGCAAAATATTGGTTAGTGCAGTTGGTTAAAGGTACAAAGAAGAGAGTTCATCACTGGGTAAGATCTTGTGCATTTGAGTTGAACAGTATGCATACCTCAACATATCTAAATTTACTTCCATGGGGATCATATAGTATGCTTTTAGGTATGTATTGGCTATATATTCATAGGAATAAGGTGGACTATTATGACAAAGCTATTGGGTGTTTAGCTGAAAACGGGTAACAAAGATTCTTGTAGGGTAAGAATAAGGCAACATCAATTAGAATGGTGATAACTATGGAGGCCAAGCATAGTCACAGAAAATGGTTTGTGTTATTTTCAGTGTATATTTCCAGTACTAAAGATAAGGAAGTTGATGATGTAGATGTCTTGAGAAAGTACCAAGTTTTACAGCAGTTTCAGGATGTGTTTCCAAAATATGTTTCAGAGTTTCTGCCTCTTGGAGAAGTGTACTTTTCTATTGAGTTGGTACCAGGGGCATTACCAACATCAAAGGAATCAGATAGGATGAGCACACTAGATTTAGTGGAATTGATGTTGCAGTTGAAGGAAATGATTGACAAGGGCTACATTAGGCCAAGTATGTCATTTTGGGGTGCACCAGTGTTTTTTGTGAAGAAGAAGGATGGTACTCTTAGATTGTGCATTGATTACATGAATTTGAACAAGGTGATCATCAAGAACAAGTATTTGTTGCTAAGGATTGATGACTTGTTTGATCAGTTGAAGGGAGAAACAATGTCCTTGAACATTGATCTCTGATCAGGATACCATCAGGTAAGCATTAAATAAGAGGACATTTACAAGACAACTCTTTAGACCAGGTATGGGAATTATGAGTTTGTTGTAGTTCCTTTTGGTCTAATTAATTCTCGAGCTAATTTTATGTGATTGATTAATAGTGTATTGCATCCTTATTTGGACAAGTTTGTTATTGTATTCATTGATGACATACTGGTATATTCTAAGAATGAGAAATAACATGTTGAACACTTAGAAATAGTATTAAGATTGCTAAGAGAGCATCAATTGTATGCCAAGATTAGAAAATGCAGTTTCTTTCAGACAGAGGTACATTACTTTGTGCATGTGGTTTCCAAGGAAGGTATAGTAGTGGATCTGGAAAAGATAAGGTTTGTCATGGTGTGGGAAGCTCCTAGAAATGTAGATGAGGTAAGATCATTCATGGTACTAATAGGTTACTATAGGAGCTTCATCAAAAAATTCTCTTGGATTCCATATCCTGTCACATCATTGCACAAGAAAGGTAATAAGTTTGAATGGACAAAGGAATGTGCAACAAGTTTTGAGCAGTTGAAGCAATTGTTGGCAAATGCTCCAATTTTAAAGATTCACGATCCAAAAAAAGAGTTTGTGGTTTGTACAAATGATTATGAGGAATTGGTGGAGTCCTTATGCAGGAAGGACATGTAGTATGTTATGAGTGAAGGAAACTAAATGAGAAAAAGAAGAATTATCCAACACATGATTTTGAATTGGCAGTGATCATCCATGCATTGAAAATGTGGAGGCACTATCTTCTTGGCAGGCAGTTCATCATGATGAGTGATCACAGTGGATTGAGTTTTCTATTTAACCAGCCAAATATGAATTCAATACAAGCTAGATGGTTGGACATGATGAATGAGTTGGACTTTGATATAAGGTACATTAAAGGTAAAGAGAACAAAGTTGCAAATGCTCTTAGTAGGAGGATACAGGTGAATCATATAGCAGCTATTAGCTCCTATGGGATAGATCTACATGATTAGATCTTGTGGGCAGAACAATAGGATGACAGGTATAGAGACCTTATGCATAGGTTACAACAGGGTACAGGTGATTAGGATGTGGAATATCATCTCATAGAAGATGGTTTGGTCAGACTTAGGGACAGTTTATATGTGTTATATGACAATGAGCTCAAGAAGCTTACCTTGCGGGAATTTCATACTAATCCATATTCAGGTCACCCAATATATCAGAAGACATTGAAAATTGTGAATAAGTTCTATTATTGGCCAAATTTGAAGAGGGAAGTAGTAGGGTTCATGGCTAAATGCTTAGATTGTCAACAAGTAAAAGCAGAGTGTAAGAATCCAAGTGGTCTACTACAACTAATTCAGATTTGAAAGTGGAAATGGGAGGTCATTTTCATGGTCTTCATTATAGTTTTGTCAAGGAATTTTAGACAACATGACTATATTATGGTTGTGGCTAACTGTTTGACAAAGGTAGTGCACTTCATTCCAGTGAAGTCTACATACTCAACTAATGATGTAGCAGAGGTATTCATCAGATACGTAGTAAGGTTGCATGGTGCTTAGAAGAAAATTGTGCTAGACATGGATGCCAAGCTCACCTCTAGATTCTGGAAAGCATTATTTGTAGGTTTGGGTACAGATTTTGGCCTTCAGCACAACTTATCATCTGCAAGTAGATGTACAGACAAAGAGGGTCAATAGGATATTGGAGGACATGTTGAGAATGTATGTGATGCATCAGTGGAAGATATGGGAGGAGTACCTTCCATTAGTTGAGTTTTATTATAATAATGGTTACGAAGAATATTTGGATTAGTCTGTTTGAGGCACTATATGGGCAGAGTTGTAATACTCCCATCAGTTGGAGTAATCCAGTGAATAAGGTGTTGATAGGACCAAACATGTTAGTAGAAATGGAACAGGAAGTGTAGGTAATCAAGAATAATCTAAAGGCAGAACTGAACATACAAAAAATTTATCTAGATTATAACATGTCATTTAAGAAGTTCCAAGTTGGGGAATAAGCATACTTGCACATAAAGCCCAAGAAGAGCTCCTTGAGGATTATATCATGTGTCAACCTAGCACCTTGGTTTTGTGGACCTTTCATTATTCTTGAGAGGATTGGACTAGTAGCCTACTGAATTGCACTGTCTCTGACAGTGAAATCCCACGATGTTTTCCACGTTTCATTTTTTAAGAAGTATGTTAAAGATGTTGATCATGTGATTCACTGGTCTGTATTACAGGTGGAACCAAAAGTAGAATTCCATCCCAAACCTCAATGCATTTCGCAGAAAAAGATGATCACGCTCTGAAACTGAGTAATCGAGCAGGTTAAGGTGCAATGGAAGCACTTTGGAACCGATGAAGATACATGGGAGATGATTGATCGGATGTGGGCTATGTATCCATCTCTATTCATTGTTTGAGTGAATGTTTTATCATATGTTTTGGTATGATGTTTGGTATATGAATATATGTGTATGGATGTAAATACCACCATGATTTGTGTTATAAAGCTCCAATAAGAGGTATGGGTGTCATGTCTTTATGGTTTTCCTGTAGTTATCTTTCTCATGTTGGTTTGCTTTTCAGCAGGATGATGATTTTAAATACTAGAATGAGCTAAATTATAAAGCTCCACAGACACTATGTTTTAATTTTAGTAGTATTGTTTGTTTCACTAGTACAAAATGACTAATTAGTTACTAAAAAAACAACTAAAATTTGCATATAAATGACCATTCTTCAGTCGGTGACCAATAGTATCTAATTTACAGTATCTTATAACACGACCAACTTTTAGTCATTAACTGGTTTCCTCAATTTTACCATCTAGTAGTATATTTAGTCATTAATTGTCACAATTAGTGACCTAACAAAATATATTACTATATGAATCCTCAAGAAAACCAATTAATGACCAAAACGTTGACCGTGTTATAAGATACTATAAACTAGCTACTAATATTCATATATATGCAAATTTTAGTCATAATTTAAAACCAATTAATTATCAAAGAAATATGACTAAATTTAAATCATATTACAAGATGTTGTAAATTAGCTACTAATAGTAGTATATATGTAAAATTTAGTCATCATTTAATAATAAAAAATTTATCATTTGCAGTGGTCACTTATCTTTTTTTTAGTATTTTCATATTCATTATATAAAAAAATGTTTTAGTAGTTTCTATTCATTTCATTTAATTTCATTCATAATCATTATAAATGATTAATTTAGTCATATATTCATATTATTCGTGTTCATCATTAATTAATATAAGCTACTAATTTAGTAGTTTTAGATTGATTTTATGTGTTTATTATCAATCACCATAAATTAATTAGTAGGATTTTGTGACTAAATTTTAAGAAAATGTCATACAATGTGCACGTTTATCTAATATGATAATGCAAAGTTACAAATGTTAATTACAACACTAAATAATATCAAGTGCAAATAAAAATAATTTCAACCATATAAATTTTATTATATAAAATATCAAGTATTACAATATGAGTTTCCAACTTAATATGGGTTGGACTACAATTTACACATGCAATATTGTTTAATCATTTCAAATCATTATCGACGTGTTGCCAAAGCATTGCAAGTGAATTCACAAACTCTGAAGGCTTGACCATCAGTCTCTACGAGTGTGTCTTATGCAAGATATTGGCTCTAAGGGTATCACTAGACAAATTCTCTTCTCTCTCTCATTTTGCATTTGTCACTCCAGTGTTATTATTCTCCTCTTTCTTCAATTGTTGCTTCTTACCATAAATATTGAGTTCCTCTCTTGAAAAGGAGAGAAGATACAATGCTGAGTATAAGACATGAACGACGATGAATACTTGAATATAAAATAAAGTAGACTATAAAATATTTATATTACATATGCCTCAACATTCGATAGTGGCCACTATGTGGCTAGATGACCTATATAAACAAAGCAAATAAAATGTCACCATAGAAAATGGAATTGGAGGGGGATTCATCATGCAAACTACGATTTTTTGTGTGAGCAAACATCATATTGCTCTCTTCTAATTGTATCAAAAACAAAGAGTATGCACAATGACATGTAGTGACATGTGGGTGTCTATTTGACCCAATGATATGCTTGATTTTTTAACCCATTCCAATCCTACCACAATGAAATTAAGAGAGACAAGGACACAAGAAGGACTATCAATAAATGAAATTAGAGACTTTAGAATGCAACTCAATTGTACCTAAATGTAACGATAAGTATTTGCAGCTTCCTAGTCACCGATTAGCATCAAAACACTGTGAAACATTCCTTTCATTATGATAATTTGCTTGCACCTGCACTAATCCTTTGTAGTACTCCCTTGACTTGCCTACAGATATAATTTTAGAAACAATCTTACTCCTGCAATTCTTCCCTATATGGATCATCTTTGTCCTCCCCTATTGATAGTTATTTTTTAGGGCAACACAATAGAAATTTCCAATTGCATCATCTCTTTTCAAAATAATGCTTGAGTATTTCTAGGTGATTGTTGAACCAGTCTCTACATAGGTCCATGAAATCCTTGATTTGTCTCCATCGCAAAAACCTCTTTCTGTAATAAAATTATAAATCCCACATTTCATTCCTCATCCCCAACATACCAATTCTTTACAGTGGAATACTTTATCATTTCTCCCTCGATGCAATAGAGATCCACTATTGTGGCATGGAGATGATTGGTGTCATAAAATGGTATAGTTCATCCTTCAATATATGTCACATAACTCCTCTCACCTCACAAAACTCCTCTCATCTACAAAAATAAGAGTCCTCTCAAAATTCCTGGTCTCCATCTCATTCATCCTAAAATAAGTGGATATTTCCATGGGTGACAAAGTGTGCTTGGAGACTTAATAGAAGGAGATATCACTAATATAATAAAAATACAGTGCAGCATAATAGTTATCAGTAGGTGCAACAACCCTGCCAAGCTACTTCCTAACTAGATAAAGATACTCCTGAATTACATCTTATAACGAACAAAAGATAACCTCAACTACCAATAGAGTCTACCTATGCATGGTAGCAATGAAAGCACTGTCAAAAGCAACATCTACAACAATGTTGGTCAATCTCTTCTTCTAGTCAAGGGCATGCCCAACTTTTGAAAAGTATCAAGCAGGCCAGGGTCCACCTCATCCACGCTCCTCTTCTTCTTCTACTCTCTTTGTTTAGGTTTAGAATAATACCAAAGGTCTTCAAAATTGATGCTTGGGTAAAAGTTATCAGACCATTGAGTTCTTCCATTTTTAAGCATTGTTTGTAAGAATTGAATCTAAATTGCAAAAGTCATTTAGGTTCCTTCTTTTTAGTTGAAATTAACCTATTCTTTGGAGAGTTGTAAGGTTTAGAGGATCTAAGTATATTCTACTTAAAATATATTAACATGGTTTATAACTGTAGGCATTGAGATCATAATCTAAGGATGAAACCGAAAATATTTTATGTTCATGATTACAAGAAATATTAATTTCATATAACAAAGTTTAAGGAAGGTCTAGATAGCATTTGCATCCCACCAGAAATTTTTCTTGCACACTTGAGCCATTTTAATTTAGGCATGGTAGAGTCCTTTGAACAAACAATCAACCACTAAAAAAAAGGTGAAAAGAAAAAATAAAATTTCATGCATTCTGACCCTAGAAAAGTTAGGGAGGAGAGAACTCATCTGTAAAATAAGGACATGCAAAATGCTTACTTGTCCGTTGTCTTTTGATGAATTGTTGGCCGTAATCAAGATCTACATTATCATAATAATTAAACCCTTTGTACAATAAGGACACTCAAAATTCTTACTTCTGCATTGTCTATCATAATCATTAAACCCTTTGTACAATAAGGACATGCAAAATGCTTACTTGTGCATTGTCTTTTGATGAATTGTTGGCGACAATCAAGATGTGCATTATCATAGTAATTAAACTCTAAACTCTAGATAAAATTTATGATTGAACATCATATAAACCCTCAAAATTATTTACCCATAAGAACAAAAATCCTCTTTAGCAAAAAGGAAGAAGAAAGTCCAAATTCATACCCGTGTACAAATTACCAAAATATCATCATCATTCAACCCTCAACTCTAGATAAAATTTATGCTTTGATCATATAAACCCTCAAAATTATTTACCCATAAGAACAAAAATCCTCTTTAGTAAAAAAGAAGAACAGAGTCCAAATTCATACCCATGTACAAATTACCAAAATATCCATCCTTATCATAATCATTAAACCCTCAACTCTAGATAAAATTTATGCTTTGACCATATAAACCCTTGAAATTATTTACTTATACAAACAAAAACCCTCTTTAGTAAAATTGAAGAACAGAGTTATTCATACCCTTGTACAAATTACCAAAATATCCATGCATCGTTGATGCTCCCTTAAGGTGCTTCCCATGCAAACTCCATCTGGGGTTCAAATCCCATGAAATCCATAGATCACGTTGATGGTCTTCCTTCTTCTCGAATTTCCACGCAGATATAGATAGGTCAAAGAAAAATATAGTGCTATAATGTGATGTTGTAATCTGTGAATATTTTATTTGAACCCAGTGCTAAACTGGAAATGAAAAAGAGATGAAATATTTATAATAGAAAAAAGAAAAGAAATATTTATAATATAAAATAAAATATATAAATTGCAATTGGGTTAAATGATTTATTTTTAATAAGAATTTGTTATTTTCCTAATACGCTAAATTAAAAAGAGGAAGAAGTTAAAAATGATATTGGGATGAGTGTAAACATTTAAATATGACCTCAACTAATAATAAAAATTTAAATTAATAAAAATAATAAAATTTAATTTGTTATATTTTGATTTTGTTATTAACTTGTGAATAGGCTTTGTTACCATGGGCCAATACCGTGGCTTATCAATACTACAAGTCTAGGAACATAACTTATTTCACAACCAAAATATTTTACAACAATATGACAAGATTCTTAAAAGAGGAATAAGAAGTTAAAAATGATATTGGGATGAGTGTAAACATTTAAATATGACCTCAATTAATAATAAAAAGTTAAATTAATAAAAATAATAAAATTTAATTTGTTATATTTTGATTTTGTTATTAACTTGTGAATAGGCTTTGTTACCATGGGCCAATACCATGGCTTATCAATAGTACAAGTATAGAAACATAACTTATTTCACAACCAAAATATTTTACAACAATATGACAAGATTCTTAACTATAGATATTCACCCCACATTACAGTAGATATTATTAACTTGTAAAAAAAGGCCTTTGTTACAATACCATGGGTCAATACCATGGGCCAATACCATGGCTTATCAATACCACATGTCAAAAAACCATATCTTATTTCATAGTAAAAATATTTTATTTTAATTTAATTTTACAACATTTTTTTAATTGAATCTAAAAGGGAAAATGTTACAATTGATATATATCTAAACCCTCTATCCTCACGACTACTAAAAATATTCCCATAGAAATTAAATTAAGGTTTTAATAAAATTAATCTAAGATGGATCTATGCTAGTTCTTTATATATATATATATATATATATAAAGAATTGACATAGATTCATCTTAGCTAAGGATCCAAGGAATGAGAGCAAGCAAATTAACTAATTATAATAGATTAAATATAGTGCATGATTTTTTAAAGTTTTTCATTATTTTATTTTCTTTGACATGATTGATCCAAAATATAGGTTTAATATTTTACAACCAATACCATGGGCCAATACCATGGCTTATCAATACTACAAGTCCAAAAACTCTAACTTATTTCACAACTAAAATATTTTACAACAATATGACAAGATTCTTAACCATGGATATTCACCCCCACATTACAGTAGATATTATTAACTTGTGAAAAATAGCCTTTGTTACAATACCATGGGTCAATACCATGGATTATCAATACCACATGTCCAAAAAACATAAATTATCTCACAATCAAAATATGTTATAACAATACCAAAAAAACCATAACATATTTAATAGTAAAAATATTTTATTTAATTTAATTTTACAACATTTTTTTAATTGAATCTAAAAGGGAAAATGTTACAATTTGAGATATATCTAAACCCTCTATACTCACGACTACTAAAAATATTCCCATAGAAATTAAATTAAGGTTTTAATAAAATTAAGCTAAGATGGATCTATTATGGTTTTATATATATATATATATATAACATTGGTCCATCATAGCTAAAGATCCAAGGGATGAAAGCAAGAAAAATGACTAATTAAAATAGATTAAATATAGCGCATGATTTTTTAAAGTTTTTCATTATTTTATTTTCTTTGACATGATTGATCCAAAATATAGATTTAATATTTGAAAACCAATTAAGTTTTTCTAATTTAGATAATTTCTTAAACAAATACAATGTGATCAAATTTAAGAGAGAGTTGGGAAGGGTGTGAAGAGAGGGAGGGAGACGGTGAAAAAGTTGGAGGATAGAGAGAGAGAGAAAGAGAGAGTGATGGGGGGAGAGAGAATGAGGTGGGAGAGAGGGAGCGAGAGGAAGGAAGAGAGAGGAGAGAGAGAGAAAGAGAGAGAGAGAGAGAGAGAGAGAGAGAGAGAGAGATGGAGTTGGAGTGGGAGAGAGAGGGATGAAAGAACAAAGACATAGAGAGATAGATGTGGAGAGAGAGAGGAGTGAGAAGGGAGAGATGGATTTAAAGTGAGGGAGAGAGGAGAGGATAGAGATAGGGAGAGAAGGGGAAGGGAGAGAGGTGGAGACATAGAGATGGAGAAGGATAGGGAAGGGGGGAGATAGTGATAGAGTTGGACAGAAGAGAGAGAGAGAGAGAGGGAGAGTGATTTGGGGGGGGAGAGATAGAGGGAGGTAGGAGATAATGGATAGAGAGGATGGAAGATAGAGATGACGAGAGAGAGGATCGAATTGAAGGGGGTAGGAGAGGAAGGGAACAAGAAAATATTAGAGGGAGAAAGCTGGAGAGAGAGGGGGTGACAAGGGAGTCATGGAGAGAGGGCAAGGGTGAGAGGAGAGCAGGAGGGAATATAGAGAAGGATATATATAGAAAGGGAGAGAAGGCGAAGAGAGAGATAGACAGAGAAGGGGAAGAGGGGGAGAGAGTGTGTGTGTGTTTGGGGGATGATATAGAGAGAGGGAATAACAAAGAGACACAAATAAAAATATAGATATTATATAGTATTATATAACAAACCATCAACGTTGGAGAGAGAGCTACCGAGGAGCGATCATGGAGGCGGCTAGGGTTTCGGAACCAGGAAGCAGCTTGGAAACCCGCAAGGGCCACGGTTAGTCTGCTCAGGTCAGAGGATACAGAACAGCTGCCGGCGCGGGTTCATTGTTGACTGACAGTTGGAGGTAAAACCTGGCGTCGGGCCAGGCTTATTGTCTTTTCCCGAGTTACCATATCAATACTTTTCTACAGCTCGAACAACCGCAGTTGTTTTTCGTTTCCTCCAACAAGAACCGTGAAGGCTTCCTCCATTGACCAGTGACTGCAGCTTTGTAACTATGGTTAACCCCGCAGATTTAGTTGATCTGGACCCGGCATTTGAGGACATCCTGTCCATGTGGGGGAAAGACACAAACGCTCAGGCTGTGGAGCGTTACTTTGGGGCTTTCGACCTGTCGAGGTTGGGAGGCTTAAACCCGAATGATACCCCATTGTTTCCTTTAGTGGACAAGGTTGCGGTCAGTGCGGAACAACATTCAGGCTTAGCGGCCGTTACAAAGCAGGTTGGCATCGATTCTGTTTCTAGAGGAGCAGAAGAAGAAGGATTACCTCCGGACCCAAAGGGTAAAAAAGCTTTGTCGCGTTTACAGCCGTCTAAGGGCTTTGAAGTTCTTTCAAATTTAGGGCTCGCTGCAAGAGATAGCCCGCTTAGGACCTCTGAGGGGCTTCCACCGATTACTAGGGTTTCGTTGCCAAGGGAATCCCTCCCTCTAGAAGAGACGGGTGTTCAGGGCCCCGGAGTTTTTCCTGCCGGGGTGAGGGCAGTTTCTGATGGACCGGCAAAGGGTTTGCCATCCTCAGGGAACGTGGAAGCAGTTTTGGCGAGCCAAAATCCGTCTCAGCAGGAGCTAGCATCTAATGGGGGTATTCCGCAGGCAAACTCAGAAAGGAACATTGGCCGTAAGGGTTATGGTACTCAGGTTGAAGATTTAGGATTCAAAGGGGCGAAGAGGAAGTCGCAAAGACCCATTGGATATCAGGCGGTAGAAGGCAATTTGGTCCTTGGAATGGAGGTGTCTATTGAAGAATCCATAGCTGTAGCAGAATGCACATTGGTCGGCAGAGTACGAGGTAAGAAATACTCCTCTGAATTTCTGCAAGTGTGGGGAGAGTCCTGTTTTGTGACGGATAGACCGCTTCAGTTCGAAGCTCAAGTTCTAGGGAAGGGCTGGTTTAAGCTATGTTTTGTAGACAAAGCCTCGGCAGAATGGGTTTTTCAGCGCAATTGGCATATCGGGAACATCCCTATTCTATTAAAGAAATGGACACCCTTGTTCGATGCTTTCAAGGAGAGAACCGACGAGTTTCCTGTGTGGATTCGTGCCCCGGGTTTGCCTTCTTTCCTGTGGACAGAAGAAGTGTTTAAAACCATTGGTAATAGATTGGGGGTATATCTGGAGGCAGATATGTCCTTTGTGCATACAAAGGACCGTTCGATGGCGCGTATTCTGGCCACCCTTAATCTGAGCAGAGGCTTAGCAAAAACAATTAATCTCCAGTATAAGGATTACGTTTTTGAGCAGATATTAGATTATGAATATCTGCCGTTCCGATGCCATCTCTGTCATGAGTATGGGCATTTGGCTAATGATTGCCCACAGACGCGAAGAAGACGACACTTCCGGCGGGCCTCAGTGAACAGAGGAAATGTCCAAGATCCTGACCATCTTCCCATGGATAACGAAATTCCGGAGATGCATGGAGTTGCGGATATGGAGGCAGAGGAAACTGATAAAGCCCCAGTGGATGTAAATGTCCCGAACCAAGAGGGATCTCAGGAAATTGCAAACTGTTCGACAGTGCATATGGAGGAACCTGTCAAAGAATCGGAGATCGCGGAGGAGAATGTTAAGGCAGTCTCGGCAATACAAGATCAACGCGAAGACGAAGAAAAGGGTATGTCAAGGACCTTTCCTTCTTCTCATTTTTTGCCTGAGCATGTATCGTTTACTCCGCATGTTACATCTCAAACCTGTAATGTACATGAATATTATGTTGATGAAAATATGGAAAATACTTCTGTATCCCATTCCATAGACTTTATTGCTGATGCTTTACCAGCTCTGGATATTAACCGTGAAGACCTTTGGCCCCCCCTCACTCCTTCTGTTACCAGATCTCCTTGCCCTTATAACTTGAGATCTATGGGAGGGAAACCTAGTGACTCAGGGCCTATAGGCGGATTGGGACAGCCCTCTGAACAAAGTTGCACCAAAAATAAGAGAGGTAGGAAATCGGATATATCCAAAGCAAAGATAAAAGCAAAGCTTGATGTTGCAGATGGCAAACAATACTCTATCCCGGGGGTTCTTAGAGCAGGCCATCCCCCTGAGAGGGTTATAAAATGATCCTGACATCCTGGAATTGTAGAGGTTTGGCCAGCAAACCTAAAAAACTGGCCCTAAAAGAGTGGATAAACAATTCAAATCTGGATGTTATCTTTCTGCAAGAAACTTTGGGGAAGGCCGTTGAGATTGAAGCCATGCTAAAATCACTTCTGCCAGGGTGGTCATTTACTGCTATTGACTCTTCTGGTCACTCGGGGGGCATCACCATTGGAATTAAAGAAGGACGGGTTAAAATTTTAAACCAATGGGGTATGAAAAATGTCATGGGCTTGGAGGTTATTTTCCCAGATTTCTCTTTCCCTATTACTTTAGTAAATGTCTATGGGCCCTGTCAGGACAGGGAATCTTTTTGGGAAGATCTGATGTTAAAATCGATGATGAAGACCCCTTACTTGCTTCTGGGTGGTGATTTAAATTTCTCCATAGGCAGAGCTGAAGCTTGGGGGCCATCTGCTAGAGAAGACCCGCTCACAGATTTCTTCCTTAACCTCATATCGGATAATAACTTCTCTGACCCTTCTCCGATCAAATTAAAGCCTTCCTGGAGAAATCGAAGAGTAGGTGAAGATCGCATTGCTAAAAGACTTGACCGTTTCCTGATAGCTGAGCCCCTGTTAACAAAAATTCCCATGATCAAACAGTGGGTTGAGGAAAGAGGAAACTCGGACCATTTCCCTGTTTTTCTAGACCTTTTCCTCCCTCCTCCCAAGCCTCCCGCCCCTTTCAAGTTCAATCCTGCTTGGCTTCAAGACCCCACATTCTGCAATCTGTTTAATAATTCATGGAGACATCCTGCACCAAACTCAGATGAGGATAGGGGTTTTTTGTTCATGGAGAATCTGAAAAATCTGAAGAAGGCCACAATCACCTGGGCAAAGGAAAGAAAGCTGAAGCAAAATAAGGAGGAGGAATCAATTAGGGAGGAACTGAAGCAATTGGAAAGTATGGAGGTAGATGGTTATTCCTCTCAGTCATCCAAAGACAGAATCCTCCATTTGGAGAAACAACAAAATAAAATCCTACTGGATAAGGAAGAAGAATGGAGGATAAAAAGTAGGGCAGTCTGGATAAAATCGGGGGATGAGAATACTAAGTTTTTTCATAACTATGCTAAAGGTAGGAAAGCTGCAAATACTATCTGGCGCCTTAAAGACGAAGAAGGGAGGACTGTCAATTCCTTCTCAGAGCTCTCTGGGTTAGGGAAAAGACATTTTCAAAATATTTTCTCAGATTCTGGGGAGGCTACTTTTGCAGAAGTCATCCAAACGGCGCAAAGTTTTCCTAGGTTCATTGAGGAAGATGAATCAGAAGATCTGTCTTCCCCGGTCTCAAAGGAGGAGGTTGAAGCAGCTATGAAGCTCATGGGCAAGGATAAGAGTCCAGGGCCAGATGGCTGGACAATAGAACTGTTCCTCCACTTTTTTGATCAATTAGGAACTGAAATTACTGAAGTAGTTGAAGAGTCGAGACAGAAAGGAGCAGTCTATATACCTTTCAATTCAACTTTTATAGCTCTTATTCCGAAGAAGGATGATCCGAAAAGTTTCGAAGATTTTAGGCCTATTTCCTTGTGTAATTGCATCTATAAGATTATTGCAAAGGTTATTGCGCTCAGATTAGCTCCTCTTCTATCTCAAAACATATCGATGGAACAATTTGGCTTCCTGGATGGAAGACAAATTCATGAAGCCATTGGTGTAGCTCAGGAGGTTATTCATAGTATCAGAATGAAGAAAAAGAAGGGAGCTATGCTCAAAATTGACTTATCAAAAGCATATGACCGGATCAGTTGGCTCTATTTGCGGATGTTGCTGACTCACCTTGGCTTCAACTATTCCTTTGTTAGCTGGATCATGGGATGCATCACAAATGTCAGCGTTGCAGTTCTGGTTAACGGTGCAGCCTCCTCTTTTTTCAACAGTCAGAGGGGACTAAGGCAAGGCTGCCCATTATCTCCCCTCCTGTTTCTTCTTGTGGCAGAAGGGCTAAGCAGACTACTTCATAAAGCCAGAAGATCGGAGAAGGTAAAGGGTATCGAGGTAGCAATCAATCTCTTCATCACACACCTTCTTTTTGTTGATGATATTTTGATTTTCACTAATGGCTCCTCTGATGAACTAAAGGAGTTAAAATGCATTTTTGATCTTTTCCTTAAAGCCACTGGAATGCAGATAAACTCAAGAAAGTCCCAAGCTTGTGTGGCAGAATTTGAAAGAAGGGAAAGGAATAGTCTGGCTAATTTATTCCCTTTCCCCATACAGTCCCTGGATATTCCTTTCAAATACTTGGGATTCTGGTTAAAGCCTGTTGGTTACAAAAAAGAGGACTGGAACTGGCTCATAGCCAAGATTGAAGCTAGAATATCACACTGGAGCTTCAGATGGTTATCCAGAGCTGGGAGGCTGACTCTTATCAAATCAGTTCTTCTAGCTATACCGGTTTACTGGGCCGCCCTGACATGGATTCCCAAAGGAGTGATGGAGAAAATCAGGAAAATTTGCTGTAGATTTCTTTGGGCTGGCTCAAAGGAGTGCTCAGTGTTACCTTGGGTGGCTTGGGACAAAGTGGCCAGACCAAAAGAATGGGGAGGATGGGGCATTAAAAGACTTCCAGACTTCAGCCTCTCTCTAGCTGCTAAATCTGGATGGAGGCTATTAACTCTGGAAAACTTATGGACAAAAGTGGTAAAAAGGAAATACATTGACCCCATCCCTTTGGAAGACTGGATTCGGAGTCAAAATAAGAAAATAAAAAATGTTTCTGCCATATGGAAGGCCACGGTGGAAGCTTTCTCAGTGATTGAACAAGGCCTAGCCTGGAAAGTAGGCGATGGTAGACTTGTCAGGATTGGCAGGGATCCTTGGGTAGGATGCAATGAAGACTTTGCTTTATCACCTGGACTTCTCAGACATCTGGAAAGTAAAGGTATTACAGCACTAAATCAGGTGGAGAAGGTCGGACAGTCTACTATTTGGGGACAGGCTTGGAAGGATGATGTTGATTTGGGAATAAATGCCAGATGGAAGGCGGAATGGGAGGGTTTCACAAAAGAATTACAACGTTCAAATGTCAGGATAAAAGATGAACCTGATTGCTTGATGTGGGCCCAGAGTAAATCAGGGGAATACTCGCCTAAAGATGGATACCTCTTCTTGATGGGAAAGAAAGGCTGGGGTGGTCCGGATTGGTGGGCCAAAAGTTTGTGGAAAATCAAAAGCCCAGCAAAGGCCAGACTTTTTCTCTGGTGTATCTTAAAAAGGAAGGTTCCAACTTGGGATATTTTACAGGCAAGATTCTTAGTTGGGCCTGGTAGATGTCCCCTATGCAAGTCTGAAGATGAATCCATAAATCACCTTTTCATTTCTTGTGCCTTCACTAGACAGATTTGGGAGGAGGTCACTGCGCTGCTCAGGATAAATGCTCTGTGGGGTCAGGATTCTTTGGAGTCAGCTTGGAGAAAATGGTGGCAAGACTTTCCGGAAGGAAACTTGAGGAACTTGCCTCCCATTTTTTGCTGGGGAATATGGCTAGCCAGGAATAATAGCATCTTCCAAGACAAGGCCACTCCCTCCTCCGTCATCGCCATTAACATCGTGGCCATATACACTGCCTTACCTCCTCCTGAGCCTAAAGATCCTAATCCTAAGCGAAATCAAATCAACATACAGGAAGGCATCCCTTGTGGTTTCTTTGATGGGGCTTCGCAAAATAACAGGGCTGGAGCTGGCCTGTGCATTCATATCAATCTGGAACACACTTTAAAGGCTTCTGTTGGGTTGGGTTCTGGCACTAATAACTATACGTAATTATCAGCTCTTCGCTACCTATTATGCTGGCTTCTCCACAGAAACATAAACACGATTCAGATTTTTGGGGACTCTCTAAATGTCATAAATTGGGTCAATGGAAAAGCATCTTGTCATAATCAGATTCTGAGGACTCTTGTGGAAGAAATCTCTTTTTTAAAAGCATCTTTTAATATTTTTTCTATCTGCCACATCTACAGGGATAGAAATGAAGAAGCAGACCAGCTATCTAAAGCTGGTGTACAACAGGATATGGGCGAATGGACCATAGAAGAGAAAAAACAGGGGCATTCAGTTATATCAAATATGCCTCCTTATGCACAGGCTCATTGACATCTTGCCTTTCAGCAACTTTTTTGACAACAGTTTTTGTAGCGGCTTTATATAGCACCTGTATATTTATGTATTTTTCCAGCTATGTTTAATTAGTTTTTTTTTTATCGTCTTCAGCAGCAGTACTTTTAAGACACAGCAAACAGACTTTTTTCTTTCCGTTTGAAACTGTCACCGGGCTATAAAACATATCTATTTTTTTGATGTTTGGGGTTGTTTTCCTTCAGTTGAAGGAGACCCCAGGCTTTGGTTTTGTTTTGAAGTTTCTTCATGGCTGACATGGCGCCTCCGTTTGGAAGGTTGTTTGTACAGGTTCCGTGTCCTACAGAACAGCAGAAAAGCTCCTTAAATGTTGAGCAGAACAGCAGACTTCTTAGCCAGCTGTGATGGCATATGATACAATTGCTTGTAAAACTTTTTATAGCACTTAATAAAAAGTTTTGATTTTTTCCCCGGAAAAAATATAACAAACCTAGATCCATATTAACCCTATAACTATCAAGTGCCGAGAGGCCTCCAATCCCTCGAGGTGAAAACATTTCCTCAAGTTTTGCACCAGAAGGAAAAAATGTTTGCACCTTGAGAGATTGGACCCCCTCAACACTTGATAGATCTGAGGTTAAGATGGATGTAGGCCGATTAATATGAAATTAAAGTAGTTTTTATTTGATATTATAGTCTTAAAAATTAAAATTTCCCTTTAAATTAATTTCAAATTAGAACTAGATCTAGTTAGATTCAATGAATAGATTTTAAAAAAATACATAAAAATAAATAAATAAATAAAATTATTAAAAAAAAGATTTTTAAAATTACAAATTATTAGAGATACATAGTGCAAATTTGTCTTACCTATACACCATGTGAGGATGAAGTAGTGTTTAAGGAAGGATAACCTTTCAACCAATCTTTAACAACCTTTCAATCCCCTATCACTTGTAAGTTTAGATTGCTTGACACAATTAAGATGACTAACATAAAAAACCAATTCATATTATTGTAGTACTTGTTAGGTAGTTGTATTTTTGTTCTTAGACTAAATTAGTCATTCACGTTAGTCATTTTTAGTTGTATTATTTATTAGCTAGTCACATATTTTAACCCGTGACTAAATTAGTGATTTATGTTAGTCATTTTTAGTTCGGTCACTTAAGATTGCTTATTTTTTGTAGTATTTCACTTGGAAAAGTTGTGGTGACTAACGTTTTTAGTCACCTAGTCACTAATTGCTCATTTCCTACTAGTGTTGTAGGTGTCATTGACAACTGAGGCTGGTGTTCCCCTAAGGGGGAGGGTTATGTAACAACCCTGGTCAAAAATCGATATAATAAAGTTAATAAAGGAAAAATGTTAACCAAGTTCAAGGGAGACCTATTCCAAGCTGAATGTTGGGAAAAAACACAGTGATGGGGATCACTTGTGATTAGTTAATGACTATGGAAATTGCCAAAGGCAATGGAAAACACGTTGGAAAGGAAAAGTAAGGTGAAAGGTCACAGGTTGCATGTGAGAAGGAAAATGAAGGAAAAGAATGGAAAATGAAAGAAATAGAGGACTCATTAATTAAAAGGATTTTGAGGATCAGTTTGTACCCTTTTGTTAGTTTAGTTTTAGAACTCTGATTTTATATACTCTCTCTCACAGACTCTTGGACACTTAGAGTTTCTTGGAGCACTCTTGGAGGACTGTGGCATACTTCGGGTTTGGAACAAGAAGGAAAAGGAAGAGTAGGAAAGCGCAAGAGGACATTGGGATCAACAACTACAATGATTTTTTCTTGTATGTACTATTAGTTTCCATTAGTTCCAGTAATCAAATGTACTCTTTCCATGTGATTAATAGGGTCATTAGGTCAAACTGTTATATTTTCAAATAAATTTTGATACCTCTTGGTTGTCAAATGGACATTTGTTTCTATCTAGGTCATTGCTACTCCCTCCACTTGATCAAGGTCGTCATCACTCATCATGGTCATGTGATCATTTAGGTGTCCTAGGTCATCAAAAGAGTTAATGTATCATCATATAGGTCATGGTCTAGGATTCACCTTTGATTGTCATCATTATATCAATCATCAAAATCAAAAAGAGAGTCATGTTCATCATTTGGGTCACCATCATGGGAGTTAGCAACTTAAGGACAAATATAATCAAGGTACCATTTCCTTGTGAAGAAATTATGCTACAATACAATCACCTCATCATTTCATTTCTCAAAATTACATGTGATGTCACACCACCACGAAAGACAAAAATTGAGTTTCAAGCTATTAAAATACCATCCAACTATTCAACAACTTCATTTCATCCTCCAATAGATTTTCTCCACCATTGTGCCTCATCTCAACCATAAAAGCATCGATCTTCATCATCAAAACACCTTGCCCATCATCTCGCTGCATTTATGTTGCCTGCACACTGTGCTTTTCGACATTCACTGTGTTTTTTAGTTTGAAAGTCAAAGAAAGAAAGAAACAACTTATTTCTCATTCAAGAAGTTTTCAACACTCCTAAACAAGTAGGTGAAATCCTTCAAAAATTGAAAAAATCCCTCTCTTAGGGTTTTATAATGCATTTTTAAGATCTCATGGTTTTTTCTTTTTTCCAAGGATAAAATCCCTATGTGTTATGCCTAAATGCCCTTGTATACACTTGATAGACCCTCCCCAACCATTTCTCATACCTATTTTCTCTCATCATTTTTCCCTTAAAACCCAAGCCCATGCTGCGTTTTTGTTGTGTTTCTGGGTATTCCCTCTATTTTCCAGTTTTTCCCTTCCTTCCCTCTACCATTCTAAGAAATTTCACTACCCTTGTGTCCCTAACAGCTACCCCTATCCCCTAAATTTTCCCTATAATTTTCCCTAACTCCTATCCCCTCCATTTCCCTCCCTAAACAAGCTGCTCCATTTTTCCTGTTTTGCAACCCTAAAGCCCTAACCTTTCCCCTATCAAACTAGAGTTTTTAGTCAAGAAAAGACAACAGCATGGCCAGTGAAAAGAAGAAATAAAACAAGGGGTGACAGGTCTCAAGATATGAGCCAACTCATACGCAAGAGATCAATGCTTCACATTTTATCAAGAGGTCATTTGAACAAGTAGGCTACTTAGGGTTTTGTTAGAAAGTATAAGAGGTGGGCTACCATTATAAGCTAACTAGTCTATTTTCCACAAATTTCAAGAGGAACAAGACCACCATAGCAGGGATGGAATTTTTGGTATCAACAGAAGTCATAGCTTCAGCCACTGGAATCCCTAACCAAGGAGAAATCTGGTTTAAGGGGACGGATTTGGACATAGAAAATTATAAAGTTTTCCTAAAACCATAGTATAAGGAGGCTCCCTCTCATTTTTTCCCTTGCAGGCAATTATTGGATAAATATATTCCTTTGATGAAGATGATTATGAAATATTCGACTTGTGAAGGCAGGTTTAGTAGGATGTATCAGTATCACATAAGATTGTTGATTCACTTCACTTCCATCAAACCACTAAACCTACCCAATTACTTGTTCAAAAGCCTAGTTAAAATGACTCAAAAAGTGAAAACTAAAGGGAGAGACCATCAGGCAAGCTTGTTTCATCATGCTTTGATCAAAGTCATAGTTCTCCACTAGCTCACACATATCAACATTCCATGGGAGATCTTCTTGGAGGCAGTTTCTCTTTTTCTTTCCTCTAGTCAGCGAAATAGTCAAGGCACTCCCTTAGAATCATCTAAGCCATAGGAGGTTGGCTCATCAAATAAGACATCAGTGACAAAGATGCCTAGAACAAAAATTTCAAAGACTTATAGCAGCGGTAAATATGATACACCATTACAAAGTGAGGAACAAGCATCTCTTGATTTAGACATTGTCTACCTCATAGAACACAATGAAGACAAAGCAGCTAAAGACATAATCAAAGAGAAAGAGGCACAGATCAGGGAGCTGAAAGATGATCTTGCCAAGGAAACTTTCATGGTATCCTTCTTATAATAAGAGAATAGGTAGCTCAAACTAAACCTATTCTTGCCAAGGAAACCACAAGGGGATCATCCATCATCTAGCAAGGCTGATTTTCCGGTAGAGAAAGATATGGGTAATGCCATCATTGATGTGGAGAAGATAGAGGATAAAGACACATAGGTACATCCTAGGAGGCCTACAACTAGATCCTTTGTCAAACAGGGACAACAAGAAGAAAATCCTTCTCCTCCTCAAACCCTGAAAAACATAAATAACACTATAGTTATTAAAATTCAAGAGAACAAGGAATATTGGCTTGAGAAGGTAAATGTGCACTTGGATGAGCTTTCTAAAAATGCAAAGAGGGACACCACCATGCATAGGCATATGGCAAGGCACTATTATGCAAGAAACATGATTTCTATAGTTAAGGTCAAAAGTATGAAGAAGGAATACAAGAAGACACTAAGAAAGCTCAAGAAGAGGGACAATATGGATACACTAGCTGAGGCATCCTTAGTTGTGTGAGACATGACAAGAAAATGCAAAAGGAGAGAATTTAGGGAAAATTTTGACAATTTTTGAGTTTTTTTGGTCATACAAGCAATACTAATGCACAGAAACGTAGGGTGAGCATGATGCGCTTCTTCTCAGAGGCTCCAAATGAAGGATGATAACCATGTGCAGGTGTCTCTTGAATAGTGCATTTTAGAAATCCACTTTTTTTGTCTTTTCAACTCATGAATTTGCAGAAAAAGGTGAAAAACCATCAATTTTTCACTCTTTTGCCATTGTTCTGAGGTACACATTGCGTTTCTGGAGTAGTTGTGGTAGAATGAGTTTTAAGGTGTCTTGGAGATTATTTTTTTGTAATTTGAAGCTTTACAGGTATAGTAGAAAACCTAAGCTACATGTACCAACCTTCAGCTGAGCTCAGAGATCCACCAAATTCCTTAAAATATCTTCCCAAAGTTCGTTGCGCTCCTGTTGTCACATGCTGCACTTCTATGGAAGAAGATTGTTTCTGAGTTTTCATGGTCAAGAGTCATCTTTGGTGATGAAAGTAGTCTTTTAATTATATTACATGATGTAATTAAATATTCTAGTGATGGTTAGAGTTAATTTCATTGTAATCAATGCTTTCAAAGTCAAACTAAGTCAGTTAGTGTAAAAAGGAAATTGGATTCTAACCTCCCTATGTTTTTGCATGGTTGGAGAGAATCTTGTAATTAGTTCCTAGAAGGTAGGATTTGACCCTTAAGAGGGAGAATGATTGTTTTCATCTATATGTAGACTAAATGAAGTCAAAAGAGGGGTTGCATACTTGTATCTCAATCTTGGAACTAGTGTACTTGACTATTGCAAAAATATAACAAAGAGTTGCAACTATTTTTATGGGATTCTTGTGTTGTGGTTAGGGGATCTGTTTTTATTGTTTTTCTTTATATATTTGATGATTATATATTTTTATCAACCACCTATATTTATCTGTATGCTTTATCTTTTAAGAGTTGAAACGTATGTCATTTTTTTACCGCTTTGTTTTCATTTAAGATAAGCATTTAAGTGTTTTTCTTCTAGATAAGTTAATTCATGCCTTCACTCACTTAATTCCTACTATATCGTCCTCACCACACTACAATGAAAAACCATTTTGAGTCACTGATTGCACCTACCTTTCCCCATCTTATGTCTTCAACTGACCTTTAGGATTACTTGACCTAGTTCTGAGACCTAGTTCTCTTTATCTAGCAAACCCTAATCAAAGACTACAAAGTTTATACCTAGCCTAAAATATTCATATTCTCTAGTCACTTCCATTGGATATGAGGTTGATTTAGAGAGATCCCTCTCTTATTTGGTAAGGCTAGCTACCAAGTCGAAAGCTGGTCTGAGGTTACCTCCTTGGCTTCCTTTCTCAATCTCAGGAAAACTCAGAAGTGATAACATTTTGGTGCCATTGCCGGGGAAAGAAAGTTCACATTTTTTGTGGGTGTGAATGAAAAGTATCAGATCTTATTTCTAATGGTGAACAGTGATCAAACATAGGAAGGTTGAAATCATTCACTTGGCAACTCCAAATTAGTTTCAAATGTAATTTAAAGACTTCATTCGAGGATGAACCTTACCAACATAAATATGAAAAGACAATATGGAAATATCAGGTATTCAACTTGGACTTTCATCTAATACTTCATGTTCTTTGTCATAAATTATTTCTTCTCTTTTCTTGAGAATTTCAAGAAGGATTTCCAAAGTATGTTGTATTTGAGAAAAGGTCACAGACCTACATTTGATTACATTCCTTTGAAGATTGTGAATCCAAATTCTCCTTACACTTTTGATCTTGGTCAAGACCTTTCTTTTGAAACTTATGCTCATCATATTCAACTTGATGAGCCTTAAGAGATCAAGACTAATCTTACATCTTCTATACATACTCCTATACCTTTTAAAATTCTAGATAGATACAAGCCTCTCATCTTACATCCTATTCTCCATGATTTCCTTGAAATTTATTATAAATATCATCCCAGGTTTGACAGAGAATATGGTAACATCACTGCTGAAAAACTCATTCAAAGTTTTGACAAATTTATCGACCTTTTTGAGGTTGAAGAAGATGATGTCAGTATCAGGATTTTTGCTTTATCTTTGCAAGGTGAAGCTAAGAAATGGTTCAAAAACTTTCCAACTACAAGAATTTTTTATTTCCAGCATTTTTTGAAAGTCTTCCTTGATAAATGGGTGATCAAGAGGAATCCTTTTATGGTTTTAGAAGAATATAATCATTTGAAAATACATCCAGGAGAAACAGTGCAACACTTTTCCACCAGGTTCATTCAAGTGTCCTATTAAATGCCTACTAATATAAAACCGCCTCCTGGTTTAGCTTTCTTACACTACCCGGATGCCTTTGATCCGCAAATGGCATTTAAATTGAGAGAAAGGAACACTACAACACCCAATGAAATGTACGATAGTGAAATAGATGTGGAAGCTAACCTACTCGTCAAAAGGTCAAAGTTGAAGGCAGAAGAGAGGGAGAACATAGAGAAGGAGCATTGGACATCTTCAGAAGTGAAACTTTACATTTTGGTAAGCACAATGTAAGAAATGATGCAAAAGATCATCATAAGAGAAGAACTTATTGTTCAAAAACACCATGTACCACTTATTGCAAAAGAAGGAAAGGTTATTCACTCCAAGCCATGTGCGAAGATGAAATGCAAACTCAGCCTGTGGAGAAGAAATCAGTTTATCCAATGTGTATGCTTGATGACATTACTTATATTTATGATTTACCCAAGTATGATCAATATGATGATGATTATGTTGTCGAACTCGACGTTGACTTTTCAAAGAAATTAGCGACATGTTTTTGGGAAGAGGAAGTTCAGTTACAACAACTCAAATATAGCAATCAACCTATGCATATCAATCATGATAGCAATGAAGAAAATGCAAAAAATTTTAAAGCAAGTGAAAGGTATTTTCCCTTATGTTTCACTTCATTTCAATTTTTGACAGAAAACTTTCCCAAGATTAGAAATCAACATTATTTCAATTTTGATATTGAGCAAGAAGAAGATAATGGAAATCTTGATCAAGACTCCTTACTCTTGTGTTTCTCCTCATTTGAAAAAGTAAGAGAAAACTATAAGGTTGACAAGGAAGCAACTAAGCAAGTTGACAGTAGTTGGAAACCTTCTCCTAAAGTTGTTGAGAATGTTGTTTGTGATTTAGATCCCTTTTTCAGTCCACAATCACAGTTACCAAGAAACGTTCAGTTTGAAAATGTAGCTGAAAGTGTGGAACATGAAGAGTTTATACAAGATCATGCAGTTTCATCAAAACTGATCCACAACAGATTACAAAATCTTTCTCATATTTGCAATGATCTAGTAGGAAATTATATGGATGATGTTTGTATTCAAAATTCTCATCCTTTAGTTAGCTGTGAGTTTGAAGATATGATTGATAAAGATTTAGTTTGGCATCGATCTTCATTGTCTTGTTCAATAGGAGTCTCATTGCAAAGCTCATCTAAAAATTTGCAATCATATCAAGACAATTACAAGTTAGAATTGCACGAGAGTAAGGATGAAAGTGAAGGTTTATATTCATGGTATAAAGACCACCTACATAATAATTACAATCTGTTGGATGAGCTAAACCTTAGTGCACATTTTTTTTAAGACCCTATTCCCAATTTGTTGTAGCCATATGGGAATATGACTCTTCTTGTATTTATGGATCATGAGTACATGTTCAATGGACACTTAGAGTGGCCTATCTTTTGTTTTTTCTGCCTACTCAAGGAAATTGTGAGCGTGATTCAAATAAGTAGCCATTTGTTGGATTGGTTACACTAGAGGGATCATATCACATAATTGTATATATATCTTTAGCAGGTGGGTGGTTATCATTAGGATTTGAAGCTATGGATTAAGGCCCTAAGATCCCGATAATCTACTACCATATGTAAGTCAAGTCAAGTCAATTTTTGTTTTTCTAAGTTTAGTTAGTCAGTCATTTGAGTGTCAAGTGTTTTATTTTGACTCCATTTCCCAATGAATGAGGCTACCTAGTCTACATTGTTCTTGACACCTACTAAAGGAGCTGCCATCCTCAATTGGAGCCAATGTTAGTGTCCATTAGTTCCAGTGATCAAATGTACTCTTTCCATGTGATTGATAGGGTCATTAGGTCAAATTGTTATATTTTCAAATAAAATTTGATACCTATTGGTTGTCAAATGGTCATTGGTTTCTGTCTATGTCATTACTAATCCCTCCACTTGCTCAAGGTCATCATCACTCATCATGGTCATGTAATCATTTAGGTGTCCTGGGTCATCAAAAGAGTTAATGTATCATCATATAGGTCATGGTCTAGGATTCACCTTTGATTGTTATCATTATGTCAGTCATCAAAAGCAAAAAGAGAGTCATGTTCATCATTTTGGTCACCATCATGAGAGTTAACAACTTAGGGACAAAAAGCATCAACGTACCATTTCCTTGTGAAGAAATCATGTTGCAGTACAATCACCTCATCATGTCATTTCTCAAAAGTACATGTGATGTCACACCACCACCAAAAAATAATTTCAAGTTTCAAGGTATTAAAAGACCATACTAGAATTCAACAACTTCATTTCATCCTCCAAGAGTCCTTATCCACCATTTTGCCTCATATCAGCTATTAGAGCATCGATCTTCATCCCATCAAATCATTTCATTTCTCCTACCTACATGTTGCGCTTCTAGACTTTCATTGTGTTTTTGAGTTTGAAATTCAAAGAGAGAAAGAGACAAGTTATTTCTCATTCAAGAAGTTTTCAAGACTCCTAAAAAAATAACTGAATCATTCATCAGCCCTCTCTTGTAGTGATATCCTTCAAAAAATGATGAGCTCCCTCTCATAGGGTTTTATGTTGTGCTTTTAAGATTTCATGGTTTTTTCTTTCTTCCAAGGAGAAAATCCCTATATTTTCGGCCTAAAAACACTTGTATACACTTTATAGAGCCTCCCCAACCATTTCCCATACCTATTTTCCCTATCTCACAACTCTTCCCCAAAAACCCAAGCCCACACTACATTTTTGCTGCGTTTCTAGGTTTTCCCTATGTTTTCCACTTTTTCCCTTCCTTCCCTCTCTCATTTTAAGAAATTTCACTACCCTAGTGTCCCTAACATCTACCCCTACCCCCTAAATTTTCCCTAGAATATTCCCTAACTACTATCCCCTCCATTTCCCTCCCTAAACTAGCTGCTCAGTTTTCCCTATTTTGCAACCCTAAACCGCTACCCTTTCCCCTACCAAACTAGGGTTTTCAGTCAAGCAAAACCAACAACATGGCCAATGAAAAGAAGAAATACAAAAATGGGGGACTAGTCTCAAGATATGAGCCAACACATATGTAAGAGACCAATGCTTCATAGTTCATCAAGAGGTCATTTGATCAAGAAGGCTATCTAGGGTTTTCTAAGAAAGTAGAAGACGTGGGCTATCATTGTAAGATGACTAGTCTATTTGCCACAAACTTCAATAGGAAGAAGACCACCATAGCAGGGACAAACTTCTTGCTATCAGCAAAAGTCATAGCTTTAGCCACTAGAATCCCTAACCAAGGAGAAATCTGGTTTAAGAGGATGGATTTGGACATAGAAAATTATAAAGTGTTCCTGAAACCAGAGTATAAGGAGGCTCCCTGTCATATTTTCCGTTCCAGGAAAATATTGGATAAATATAATCCTTTGATGAAGATGATTATGAAATATTTTACTTGTGAAGGCAGGTTTAGTAAGTTGTATCAGTATCACATAAGATTGTTGATGCACTTCACTTCCATCAAACCACTAAACCTACCCAATTACTTCTTCAGAAGCCTGGTTAAAATGACTGAGAAAGTGAAAACTAAAGGGAGAGACCATGAGGAAAGTCTGTTTCATCATGCTTTGATCAAATTCATAGTTCTCAACCAGCTCACACAGATCAACATGCCATGGGAGACCTTCTTGGAGGAAACTACTATTATGCCTGCCTCTATTCAACCAAACAGTCAGAGAAATCCCTTAGCATCATCTAAGCCTCATGAGATTGGCTCATCAAACAAGCCATCAATGACAAAGACACCTACAATAGAAATTTCAAAGACTTATAGCAGAGGTGAAGATGATACACCATTGCATAGTGAATAACAAGAATCTTTTGATTTAGACATGGCTGGCCTAGTAGAACACAATGAAGACAAAGTAGTTGAAGACATAATGAAAGTTAAAGAGGCACAAATTAGGGAGCTCAAAGATGATTTTACGAAGGGGAAGTTTATGGTATCCTTCTACAACAAGAGAATAGGAAACTCAAACTAAACCTACTATTGCAAAGCAAACCACAAGGGGATCATCCATCATCCAACAAGGCAGATTTTGTGGTAGAGAAAGATAAGGGTAAGGCCATCATTGATGTGGAGAAGATAGAGGATAAAGACACACAGGTATAGCCAAGGAGGCCTACAACTAGACCCATGGTCAAACAGGGGCAGCAAGCAAAAAATCCTTCTCCTCATCAAACCCTAAAAAACATAAATAACACCATAACTGCTGAAATTGAAGAGAACAAGCCATATTGGCTTGAGAAGGTAAATGTGCACTTGGAGAAGCTATTGAAAAAGGAAAATAGGGACACCGGCATATAGAGGCATATGGAAAGGAACTATTATGCAAGAAACATGATTTCTAGGGTTAAGGTAAACAATATGAAGAAGAAACTCAAGAAGACCCTAAGCAAGCTCAAGGAGAGGGACAATGTGGATCTACTAGTTGAGGCATCCTTAGTTGTTTGAGCCATGAAAAAAAAATGAAAAAGGAGAGAATTTTGGGCAAATTTTGACAGTTTTTGAGTTTTTTTGGTCATACAGGCAATACTAGTGCACATAAAAGTAGCGTAAGCACGCTGTGTTTTTTCTCGGAGGCTCGAAATGAAGAATGGTAACCATGTGCATGTCTCTTGACTAGTACATTTCATAAATCCACTTTGTGTCTCTTTTCAACTCATGAATTTGCAGAAAAAGGTCAAAAACCATCAATTTTTCACCCTTCTGCCACTGTTTTGAGGCACACACTCCATTTTTGGAGTAGTTGTGGTAGAATGAGTTTTGAGGTGTCTTGGAGATGCGTTTTTGGTGATTTGAAGCTTGAGAGGTATAGAAGACATCCTAATATACCTGTACCAACCTTCATCTAAGTTTAGAGATCTACCAAAGTCCTCAAAACATCTTCCAAAAGTTCACTGCGGTTCTACTCTCACATATTGTGCTTCTGCAATTTTCGTTGTGCTTCTGTGGAAGAAACCTATTTCTAAGTTTACATGATCAAGGGCCAGCTTTGGTCGATGTAATTAGTCTTTTGATGATTTTAAATCATGTAATTAAATATTCTAGTGATGGTTAGAGTTAATTTCCTTGGAATCAATGTTTTCAAAGTCAAACTAAGTCAATTAGTGTAAGAATGGAATAGGTTTCTAACTTCCCTAAGTTTTTGCATGGTTGGAAGGAATCTTGTAATCAACTGCTAGAAGGTAGGATTTGACCCCTGAGAGGGGGAATGCTTGTTTTGATCTATATGTAGACTAAATGAAGTCAAAAGAGGAGTTGGATACATGTAGCTCAGATTTGGAACTAGTGTACTTGACTATTACAGAAATATAACACACAATTGCAACTATTTTTATGGGATTCTTGTGTTGTCGTTAGGGGCTCTATTTTTCCTGTATTTCCTTATATATTTGATGATTATATCTTTCTAGCAACCATCTATAGTTCTCCTTATTCTTTATATTTTTAGAGTTGAAACATAAATCATTGTTTACGGCTCTGTTTTTGTTTCAGATAAGAATTTAAGTGTTTTTCTTCTAGACAAATGAATTCATTCCTTTGCTCACTTAATTCCTACTATATCTTCCTCACCAAACTACAATGACAAACCATTTTGAGTCATTGATTGCACCTATCTTGCCCCATATTATGTCTACAACTGACCCTTAGGATTAATTGACCTAGCTCTAAGACCTAGTGCTCTTTATCCAGCAAATCCTAATCAAACCCTACTAAGCTGATACCTAGCCTAAAATCCTCATATTCTCCAGTCACTTCCATTGGCTATGAGGTTGATTCAGAGAGAGGCCTATATGATCTGGTAGGGCAAGATACCAAGTTGAAAACTGGTCTAAGGTTACATCCTTGGATTCCTTTCTTAGCCTTGGGAAAACCCAGGAGTGCTAACATGTACCAAGTTGCATGTATGATTTACTTGCTACTTTTGACATGCATGACACATGAATGTGGTTTCTTGGTCATGATATGTCATTGGAATGGAGGATATCATGGATTGACAGTGGGTTTTCTTAGCCTTTCTATTTCCTGGATAGCCATGGTGTTGTGGGTGTATTTCCTTTTGTTTTATGGTTGGTTCTCATGTCTCTTTGGTTGTGGGCTGAGTTACTAGTTCCTAGAAGCCTTGGTTGGAAAAACGCTTTGGAAGCCTTATAAAATCTTGGGTTGAGTTACTAGTCCTAGAAAAATTGGTTGGAAAAATGGTCTGGAATCCCTTGGTGGGTTGAGTTACTAGTCCTGGAAGCCCTGGTTGGACAAAATCTCTTAAATCCCAACAACAGTTGTGGGTTGAGTTACTAGTATTGGAAGCCCTGGTTGGAACAAACACTGTGGGGCCCTGGAGAGCTTGGGTAGAGACAAATTTGGTGATGGTTAGTGATTTTCGACCATGAGGTGGAATCACTGGTTGAGGGTTAATGTGGCTTGTCCTCTAGAAGCCCCATTTTGATCACGTGGTACATCGAAGTCCCATACCTAGTTGCATTTTGCATATGTTAATAAGAGCTTCTTTCCTCTTGTATTTGATGGGTAAATATACTTGTTCTTATGTGATTCTCATGGCTATTATATCCATGTTATTTCTCTTGGTTATATGTTGGGTATGAGGATGGTTTATGGTAGTGTTGATGTATGAACCTTTTCATGTTTTGATCTACAAATGAATGAACAATGAATTTATCACCTAATAGATGATAATGCAGCTATAGTGATAAAGCAGCAAAGATTATTTACAAATCTCAGATATGTATGAGGCCCCTATATTAAGATATGCTGTTATGAAATGTAGATCGCATTTGTGACATGTTTGAAGAAATATGTATCATGGCTAGTAGGGGTATAGTCAAGTCATTGATAAAATATTTGGATTAGCAGTATTTTTTCAATGTTATTTATCATTTCTCGAAGTTTCATGGAGTTCTGGGCAGTTGTCTGAGTCCTGGGCCTAAAAACGTGGCACAAAATCCAAGTTCATTGGCACAGGACTCCCTAAGAAAGGCCACAATCGCATGGAGGCCTTGTTATGGGAGAGAATATAAGTTTTTGGCTTAGGTTGGGTTGACCTAGGTTTGATTTATACTATGCACCAACAAAACCCTTAATCACTGGCCCTTTCAGCAATAAACTGCAAGCAGATTGCAGTCTCACCTAAAGTGACTAGGGGAGGATGCAGAACCAAGTTTCTGCAGCCTTGAGGGATGATGTGATGTGGTATTTTAATGTCCTTTTATCTTTAACATACATATATTACTTCACCACATTCATTTAATCACATAAACATATATAAACCCATAATCGTCACTGCCTTGTAATAATATGCACTGTAATAAAACTATTATGCTATAATAGATAATAAGAAAATACACATGAAGACATAATTTTTACCGTGGTTTATCCCAATGTAGGACTACGTCCACAAGAACTATTGCCTGTAATAATAATTCTTGTACAACAAACAGTTCTTGACTTGGCACTAAGCAGCAGGTCATCTGCAGACTCAGTTGCAGAATCAGGTCTCTACGCACTTAGTTGCAGAGCCTCGCCTTCTTGCACCAACAACATATCACAAAGATAAAACAATAAACATAGATCTACACCATAAAGATTATTCTTCTTCTTATTAGTTTACCCTATATATACTATTACATTGTCGATTCATCATTAAAATACCATGGACTCCCCTAATACAAGCTACTATGGTTTGAAAACCATTCATCTTTTACAATATTATAAAAGGAAGGGACTTTTCCCTATGCCTAAGCCCTTATATTATGTGGTATATCCAAAATTGCTCCGTTGTGCAGTCTACTTCGCACTTCGCTACTCTGGTGCCTGGTCCACTTCGCACTTCACTGCATTACTTACTTCACACTCCACTCCACAAAATGCACTGTCTTCACCAAAATCTAGGCCAAGTTGGGCTATGCCTAAAAAACCCCCAACACTCACATGTGACTCGTACCGAGTCACTCAGCTGCTTTGCCTATGATTTTTTCTGCGATGTTGTTTTAGGCCTAGTTGAGGTATTGCAGAGTCTCTGTTACCTACTTTTCCTCGCTACACACTTCCTCCTCCAGTAGTGCCTCTGTCACATGTTCTGCAACCTTTTGTACCAATGTTGTCTCCTTTTGTTAAAGCTCTTTAAGCTTCTCATCCACTTCCTACAATATTTAGAGGGCCTTGTCTTAGCAAGGATGAGTCCTCTCTGTCAAAATATGTTCTTCTTTCTTCAGTGCCTTAATTCTCTTCTGGAGGGCCTTCAACTCGTTGATCTTTGCAAGATTTTGCAAGATTCGTAAGGTCTTCAGAGATGCCCAAATTTCTTCTAACTGTTTCTACTTTTGTTGCATTTCTTCCTGTAGTTTCTATACATTTGGATATTCATGCAATGAAGTCTAAATTTGAAAACTTTCATCCAAGAGTTTTCCACTGTTTGCCACTACTACGGAGATACTAGCCATTGCAGTCTTTAGGTGAGTCTCCCTTCGATCGTGTACTTCTTGTGGTGTAGTTGGTTGCAGCTTCATCTACATATCACTAATCTACATTTCGTACTTTAATTGCAGTGCGCAAATTTTCTCCTTGTACCCCTTAACTACAAGGCCAAGCTTCACGAACTTGTCTTCTACTAGCTCTTCCTCTTAGACGTCAAGGTCCGAAATTTCTTTGCACGTTGCTTCCACTTCCTCCTTTATCTTCTTGTTCTGCTGTGCTACTTGATCCCTTTCTTGGATCACCTACTCGAGCTTCCACCAAAGTGCAGTTCACCCTTTTTCTACTTGAATATTTAGCTGGGAGGTGTGTTTTTTGCGTAGCTTGAACTCTTCAATTATCTCCATGTGCAGCTTGTGTAGTCTTGGCAATGGTATTTGTTTTATGTTCATATTGACATGCTTCCATTCCTTAGCCTACTGTTGTAGTTCGACAAAGTCAAACTGTAGGTCTCTTGTAGGTATCTATGCTAACCTTGCTAGAAGCATAGGCTCTATCTGCCTTTCTACTCCAACCCTTTCCTCTATCTACGCTGGTTGTCTATCCGTTTGTTCTAGTATCTTAAATTCTATGATCTGCTCTGTGACACTGGTAAAAAGAGCGTCATAGAAATCTTCTACATTGTTCCAGTATTTTGTTGTTTCTTCCTATATCTTTTCCCCGATTTAATCTAAGTCACCTTCAGTAAGGACCATTGGCATGACATACCTTGTCTTATCAGCCTTCTGCTTCTTCTTTCTCTTTGAGGTAGCTTCGCCCTTTTCCTTCCTTTTTCTGTGACAACATTGTTTGTATTTGTCTTTTCTAATTCTATGTTCTTCTCTTTTAGAGGATCTTGGTGACCCTCATCATGTAGCTCTTTTTCTTCTGATTCATGCCCATCCTGATCCCTATACTTATCATTTCCACTCACTTCATTGTGCTACGAAGTGTTCTCCTCTTCTTTTGTCACATTGTCTCTTGCCTCTGCCTCCAACACAGTCATCCATTATGCAGGCCTTTTATGCAATAGGTCTCATAGATCATCTTTTGTGACTAAATGTGGTAGGGCATGACATTCCTCCTTTATATCCCTATGCACTTCTACATACACTTTACGAAAATATATCTTAAACATTGCAACAATGTTATACTTCTCATATAGGCTTGGTTACAGGCGAGGGTGTTGGTTCACTACCATATGAAAATTCATATGATACAATATGAAGACCATCCCGTTCTCCATTTCTCATGACGGTTGGGTGGTGAAACATAGTGAGGCATACTGCGCAACTTCACAAACATCTGATGCTACTAGGGAGAACTATGAATCCTCCGACTCTCTCCATGCTAACATTGTAATAATCAAAAGTAATCATGTATGATGGAATGTGGTAGCTTTCTCCTAGACTTCGCGGCAATCATCTAGAAATTCCTTGCACAAGTATTCAACCCAATTATACTAGACCGTATTGGCACATTGTGTGACTAATGAAACCACTGACATAGGAACTTCATTTTCCCGAAAATCCCTCATGATATTCCCAGCCAATATGTGCACTGGGAAGAGAACTGACTAGTCACTGATTGAATTGATGTCATATGCCCTCTTTCCTTTTTCTAGCCTAAACTTCTTCCTCATACTTTCTGCTATAGCGCGGTCCTGATCTTTTCTGACAAATTCCTCTATGGGGTTTTGCCCTTGGTATGGTAGTCTAGTGATCCTCTAGATCAACATTAGGTCTATATGGATCTTATTTCCATTCCATAAGCCTCCATGTGCACGAACACAAGCAACTATCGCACACACACTATGTTACCTTGACCACTGCCGGTGTGTGGCACATTTAACGTATTCAATAATCTCCACTGCACCAACCCATTTTCCAATTGCTCTAGTTCTAGCCTTATCACTCCATTGTATGGGTAGTGCACTTGTTTCAAATATCGTTATGGTGTGAACTATGGGTACTTATTTCTATTTTTGAAGTCGTAGTCTACGAACTTCAACTGTGGTATCTTACCAAGTAATTCCCTAGTAAATGGTACTTTTTTTGGGAGTAGGGTTGTGAAGGAGCCAAACTTTTCATCCTTCGAGTCTTTAACTAGTCTTTTATTTGGCTTCCATGGAAAAATGTATGGTGGTTGGGGCGATGGAAATGCTTCACCACCTATTTCCATTTGTACCTCCTTCACTTCTTCTTCGTTGTCTTTGACTTGCTCAGGTTTTTGTTGAGGCTTGGAAAGTTTATTATCATGTTTCTTCATGGTTCTTTATTCCTTGGTCAGTTTCTCCCTCAGTGATATCCGCTATTTTTGTGTTGATGTTGCTGCAGTTGATGCTACTGCGAGCATCTATTCTAATGTTGCAGGCATACCAACGATTGTTGCGGTCACTTCTTCCATGACTCCTAAGCCTCTCTCACTAAATATACGCACAAATTCTTTAGTTGGCAGGACGTTCATGTGGAAATTCTTTGAAATTTCTTCTCACTATCAATACTCGAGCTCTTAATTTAGTAAATACCCAAATCTAGGTTGGAGGTGGTCTTTTATAACAATTCTAAAATATGAACCCCATCATTAGATCAGATTTTGTCCAGATAGCATTCAGATTGTGTTCGTTAATTGCATATCTATCCTTAGATCTTGCTAATCTGTCCTCATAAATGCAATTTTTCGTGTATTTTAATATTAACTCTCCCGTTTAACGATCATATTTTTCGAGCAAACTTTGACACATTCCATAGTGTAGTGAACGGCCATCTTACATTGCAGCTCCTTTGTACTTTGACATAATCCATATTGTAACGAAGTAACTTCCTATGTCGAAGCTCTCTAGATCGTAGTTTATAGTCCAGTGCCCACTTTCAACTACAGGTGGCACTAAGACTTTTCTCATTTTTTTCTTATAGCGAGGTTGTAGGGATAGTGTTGTCCCTATATAGCTTCAGCCAACTACCATTTACTCTTCCATGAATTAATTCTCCATTTAACTTTCCTAATTGAACTGTGCCTCCATCAGTAACATGCTTAATAATATAACCCACGGGGCTTTGGATTGACGGTGAATGGGTGCCTTGTTAAGGCACTCCTTGCGATAGGTCACCGGTTCAAATCCCCCGTGGGTACTTAGATTAGTCTTAACTTAGAAAAAAAAAACATGCTTAATAATATATGGGCCTAACCAATGCATCTTGAATGTTCTTGGAAATTTTACAAACTTACTGTCATAGAAGAGAACAAGTTCTCCTACCTAAAACTTCTTCTGCTTAATATGTTTGTCATGCCATGATTTTTCTCTTGCTTTTTGTACTTTCTAATGAAATCCTACTATGAATATATCTTCCTCCAAAGCACTCAACTGCACCATTCTTTCCTTCATTATATCAGGGTTTGCCATATCTATAAAAGTTGCAGTCCTCAAGCTAGGTACAATGTATTTCATGGACATCATAGCTTCTTTCCCATAAACTAATATGAAGGGTGTTTGACCTGTCAACTTCTTGCATGTAATTATACAAGCCCATAATATTTTTGGGATTCTAAGGTCGTTGTTATCTTTGTTCACATTTCATTCCTTAGTAAGTGCATTCTCCAAAATCTTGTTAAATGCTTCCACTGTTCCATTGGCCTGAGGGTGATAATGGGTAGTCTTCTGATGATAGACTTGGGATTCCTCATTCAATGCTTGAATAGTTTGACTCAGGAAGTGGGAACCTTGGTCACTCATCAAAATCTTTGGATATCCAAATCTAGAAAATATATACTCAAAAATAAACTTCGCAACAGTCTCTGCACTGTAGTCCCTTACTAGTTTTTCTTTGGCCCATGTCATCAAATAGTCAGTCGTTGTGATTATGTACCTTACACCAGTCCTTTTTCCATGTGGGTTGATAGGTCCAACAAAATCAATAGCCCATTTATCAAAAGCTTGCAATGTAACTTGTGGTACCAATGGCATCTCATCTCTTCTTCAAGGCTTCCCTATTCTTTGACACATGTCACATGCTATGGAATATTCCTTTGCATCTTTATGTAGTATAGGCCACCAAAATCCTGCTCTCAAAATCTTTTACATAGAGGATTTTCCTGCGTAGTGTCCACGAGTTGTGCCCTCGTGAGCCTATGCTAGAATTATCTATCTATCATGTTTAGAGACATACCTGCATAGTAGATCATCTAGTCCCATGTTATATAAGTTTCTTGATATCAATGAGAATTGAGATGCCTTGACCACTAATTATTTCTTCTGCTGCGTAGTATATTCGGAAGGAACCATTCCTATGTTCAAAAACTAAATGATATCTACAAAATGGTCATTTGCAACTCTAATTGCAAATAATTGCACATCAGGGAGATTATCTTCTATGTTGGTTAGTTCTCCCCATGTTTCTAACCTTAACAAATGGTCAGGTCCTGCATTCAGTATTCCTGGTTTAACAATGATTTCAAAGTCATATTACTAGAATAAAAAAAACCATATGCAAATTTTTCCTCCTAAGACAGCCTTGTTAACCAAATACTTTAATGCAGAATGATTTGTAAACATCTTAAAGTGTGATCCCAAAAAATAGTGTCTTTGCAAACCATACACCATAGCTAATCCTTCCCTTTCTGTAGTGGTGCAATTCTTTTTTGCTTTAGATAACTTCCTACTTACAAAGGCTATATGATGATTAATTTCTCCTTGACCAGGCTATGCTAGTACTACTCCCGAAGCTATACAAGAGGCATCCACATGGACATGGAATTCCTTATTCCAATCAAGGAACACTAGTAGAGGTGCAACTACCATTTTTTCTTTCAATATGTCGAGGTTCTTCTGACATTCTTCATTCCACTGAAAATTTACATCCTTCTTCAATAATTTCTCCATAGGCATAGTAATCTAAGCATACCCCTTGATAAAATTTCTGTAATACCCTGTATGCCCCAATGTAGTTCGAAGCTATCTTACTGTCTTAGGTGGAGGAAAATTCACAATGATAGCAATCTTAGAAGGGTCCACCATTAGTCCTTGCTCTCAAACAATATGCCCCAATAGTATGCCAGAAGGTACGCAAAATATGCACTTCTTTACATTCAAGGATATCTAATATTGTCTACATGTGTTAGGCATAAGTCTTAAACTTCCAATATGTTTGCTTAATAACTCAAATATTGTCCAATAGTCGAAATATACCTCCAAAAATTTGTGGATATATTCTTTAAAAGTTGCGACCACCACCTTTGAAAATATAGCAGGGGAATTTTTTAATCCAAAAGGCGTCATTGTATACTGATATGAGCCCCTTTACGTAGCAAATGTAGTCTTATGCCGATCTTTAGGAGCAATCCTAATCTAATGATAACCTAAGAATCCATCTGTTAATGAATAAGCTTCTTGATCGTCTAACACTTCATCTGTGAAAGGGGTAGGGAATGGATCATGTAAAAATGCTTCATTCAACTTTCTCAAATGAACACAAATCCTAATTCTCCTTGAGTTTTCTTTTCTTTCACCACCATAGGACTCACACATTCTTATGCTTCTACTGGTTCAATAATTCTTGTTTCTATCATATTATTAAGTTCTATCTTTACATTCTCCTTATACTTTGGGTTCAATCTGAAGGTCTTTTCTTGACTGGCTTCGCATCAGGTTTAAGGCCATCTTCATGACTCCTAGGTCTCCTACTATACCTTTCATTTCTAAAAACTTAGTGGGAAATAGTCCCTGATATTCATTAAGAAATTTTGTAACTTTCTTGACTATCTCCTCATCCCAATAATATCCTACATTTGCAAGATTTGGTTCATTTTCTGATCCTATGTTCACCTTATGTGCCTTTAATTTCTTTGTTATGTCTGGTATATCTATCCCAGGTCCATTTACTTCGTGATATCCTTTTGATTATGCTATGTTGATGTTGCAAGGATCTTCTTCTTCTTCTGTAGTAAGGTTATAATATTCTAGTGCATTTTCTATCTGTACAACCCAATCAGGTTGCTGCCATGTCAGTGGAGTTACATTCTCAAAGATATTCTTCTTAAACGTCTGAAGAGCCAAATCTTTGTATGGGAAATCATCCTAAAAGATGAATTTTAATATGAGGCCATCAACCATGTCTACCTAGTTTATTGTACCATGTCTAAGCTCTATTTCTAAATACCAATTGTTAGGAATTATCTCTAATGTTCGAATAAATCCATGTACCCATTATTGTTGTGGAATCTCCTTCCATGGTGTAGTGCATAGCTGGATATGCTTCCTAGGATTAGTTTCACCATCATATTTTATCTTTATTTACCTATCTATCTATCCAAACCTTATCCACATCAATCTTCAACATTCTTGCGAATATCCTATATTCTTCTTGTGTGCACCCCACCATCTAGGAGGAGTAGCTTTCAGGGCTACCTCCACAGCTAAAAACATTTGATTCTTTGAAACCTGTTCCTCATATTCATCAAGAAAAATATTTACATCACCCAAGTCATCATAAGAAGGAAGATTACATACCTCAGATGTCATACAACGAATTAATTTGGTAATTCTTGCACTTGTGGATACTTCATGCAACCTATTTTTCCAGTTCTCGAATTCTTCTTTTGAGTTTGATGCACAAGAACTATCATGCTCCCAAGTCAGCTTGCCCTTGACAGTAGGGTTAAAAAAATCTCATTCCTTGGTTGTCAACTGATAGATATTGTCTATATTAGTTGCACAGTACTCTTCTTTGACTGGTTCTATATATCTTACTCCTTCTGATGGATCCAAGGGAAAAAAATGCTCTCATATTGCCTCCTTTAAATATCATCTATCTCTTTTTTAGATTAATTATGGCCATATCATCAAATGCCCAGATACATCCAAGCAATGAAGGATAAGGGTTACTATCAACAATGATCTCTATTAATTCAAAGTCAACAGTAGTGCACACTCCTTCAATATTCATTATTATACCTGGTATTCTTCCTAAGGGGAAGATCTATTGTTGATTTTCCATCCTTAATTGAATAGGTGACCACTATAGCTTCGGCTTACCCATTAATTCCCATGCATGCTTCGTCAAAACATTAGCATTAGATCCTAGATCTAGAATAACTTGATCCATCTCATATTCTCCTATCTACGCACTAAGCCTCATTTCTCTTCCAGTTCTCTTCTGTCAATGAAAATTATTCACTGTATGCATCTCACCTCGCGGTGTTTCTTTTGACGCACAAGAATCTATCAATTACTGAAGCCCTTCTACAGCCTTTTGATCTCTTAATAATTTCATAAAAGTTTGCAGAAAAGACTTTAAAATACCTCCTTGATTTTCTGAATCTTGATCGTGTGTCAGAGATCGATCTTGTGTCGAAGCTCGATTCTGTGTGGAAACTTGATTCTGTGTCAAAGTTAATGATACGTCGCATTTATTTTCTGCTTTGGCTATGCACTAGAGGTCGAAGCTCCAACATCCATAAAGCTTCACTTTGCTTCCATAAACACTTAGTTTTCCTTATGAATATCAAAAAGAGGAGATTTAGTTTTCCTTATGAATATAAAAAAGAGGAGATTTCTCAATAGTTTTTCTAACTCGTGTAGTTTCAAACTCTTTCTTTCCATCTACTTTATCACTACTAGTCACAGCTCCACTTCTAGTAACAATACTAATTCACGGTTCATCATTCTTTCTTTTAGGGGTCGTCATTTGAATATTTTGTGTCGGCTCTTAATTCCTTTTTATTGCATATTTTCCATAAGTACATGGCATTCTTCAATTACATGGTCAAAATATTTACTATACTTACATGTTGTTTAGGGTTTTGACAATCTCTCACAAAATTACCTTCCTCACCACAGTTACAGAAAATAATTTGTCCACTTCCTCGACCAGCTCCAGCACCTCGACCAGTTCCTTAGTAGCCTCCTCTACCACCTCATTGTCCACTGCCTTTACGTCCATATTCTTTTTCTTGCAATCTGTAAGTGTCAGCACTGCGCTCCACCATTAGTTCATAAACTAGACAATTATTCTCATTGTGTCCTGCTGATTTAGAGAATTTGCAATATAAGTTCCTTGGATTCTGCACATATTTATGTAACAGGTAACAATCTTCTGAGTGATGTTAGCCTCTAGTTTTACATATCTCACACCATAGACTAGATCCTGCATTTAAGGGATTTGGTGCCCTAATAACCATGTAATCACTAATGATAGGGTATTTTTCTTTAGAATGGTCGTCCGATATGTTCTTTATACACCATACTTCCTCTCCAACTTCTTTGCTTTTCTTGATATCTTGTATCTGCAAGGTTAGTTTTTCCAGTTGACTCTGAGTCTGTTTCATACCTGCATTAGTATCTCCTATAGGCAAATCTTCTGACTTCATCGCAATCTCCATAACTTCATTTTGACTTTTTATCTTTGGCTGCATTAGTGGTAATCTTATATGCAGTAACAACATAGCTATAAATCATTCTCGATGTTGTTGTAGAGCTATTTCGAAGCTCAATTGATCTAACAATTCCTTAAATCTCTGATCAAATTCCCAAAAAGACTTAGTAGGTTTCTATTTAATTTCTTTTAACTCAATGATGCACTGTGACTCAGACTTTGGCTTCTTATATTCTCTGATCGACGTTGCTTTGATATCTTTAAATGTTCTAATTTGATTATTTGAATACTTCATATACCATGTTAATGTTGTATCTCAGAGCATCGTAATTAGTTTCTCTTTCTTTATATTTTCATCATTGATTTGATTCGCGGTCCAGACAACTTCACATAAAAACCAAAATTATTCTGGATCTTTCGATCTAGTTCCTTTGAAAACAAGAAGCTTAATATCATCATCCGTATTTCTTCTTGGAGGGCGAGGGGGATGAGTAAGGGGAGGGGGATGGGGGGTTGGGGGAGTAGGGGGAGAAGTGGGAGGGGGAGAGGGAGGGGGAGAAGGAGGGGGAGAGCCACAAACACCCTAGTTATTACTAGATTCTGGCTTCTGCAAGCTCTCAAGATTGGAAGGTGAGTATTGCAGAGTTACCTGAGGATTATCAGGGTGGATATCTTCGCTTTCACTTTTAGAATCACTCAAAAGAGGACTATACTTAGTCTCTACAATGGTCTCTGGGTCTTGTCCACTAGCTCTTTTTCTTGTATCTATTCTATATCACTATCCACTTCGTGTTGTTCCAATATGTTGCTCAAATTTATTCTCTTTTCTTACAAACATAAGTAAACTAACAATTTGGCTACATTTGTAAAGCTCATTTTTCACATAGAAGCATCTTAATCGAGAGTTTCAAAGATTTCAAATACTTACCTCTTAGTCCTTTGAACAATTGTCATTCAGCTTCGTTGTTGGACATGGTATGGTCTACTGCAAACTCAGTAATAATTCCTCCTAAGAAGATATCAATCCAGAAATCGACAACCCTTTATATCCTATTGTTAGTACTTTTGAGTCGATGTATCAATTCAGGATTCCACATTATAGTTTCTCCACCTTTACAACATGTCTTTCTTTCATTCACCTTGATATCCACTCACACAGTTCAACATGAAATGATGCGAAGAAAATTTTGTATTGATCTGTGTACATATATCTCTATAACCAAGCTTCAGACTTCAGACGAGGGTTTATGTTCTCTTAATCTTCAAATTATCACTCCTTTGATTCTTGCGAATCTTGAATTTCCTTCTTCGACAGATGCCACATAAACATATCCCTCAAATAGATCTCGATCCCGTCAACAGAACCATTTTTTGGCTTAGGTTGGGCTGATCCAGGTTCAATTTATATTGTGCGCCAACAAAACCCTTAATCACTGGCCCTTTTGGACCTATAAGTAGAGAACAATCTCACCCAAAGTGACTATGGGAGGATGTAGAACCAGGTTTTTGTAGCCTTGAAGGATGATGCAATATGGTATTTTTATTTTATTTTATCTTTAACATACATAGATTACTTTGCCACATTAATTTAATCACATAAACATATCATATAAACCCACAATCATCATTGCGTTGTAACAAAATGAACTATAATAAAACTGCTATGCTATAACAAATAATAAGCAAATACACATGAAGATACATGTTTTACCGTGGTTCATCCCAGTGTTGGACTACGTCCACAAGAACTTTTTCTTATAATAATAATTCTTGTACAACAAGAAGATCTTGACCTGTGCATTAAGCTACAGGTTGTCTGCGCACTCAATTTCAAACTCAAGTCTCTGCGCACTCAGCTATAGAGCAGTGCCTTCTTTCCCCAACCACATATCACAAAGATACAACCATAAACATAGATCTGCATAATAAAGATGATTCTTCTTATTAGTTTACCCTGTATATACTATTACATCGAAGGTACATCATTACAATACCATGGTCCATATACCATGGACTCTCCTAATACAAGCTACTATGGTTTGAAAACCATTCATATTTTATAATATTACAAAAGGAAGGGGCTTTGCCCTATGTCGAAGCCCTTATACCGCAGGGTATATCGAAAACTACTCCACTACATGATCCACTCCGCACTCCACTGCGTGGTCCACTTCGCGCTCCACTGCATTCTTTACTTCGCACTCCGCTCCAAAAAATGTGGATTCTTCACCAAAATCTAGGCCAAGTTGGCCTACGCCCAACAAAAGGTCCCAATCACACACATGCCTTGTCATGGGAGTGACTAAGGCTTTATGAAAAGGAAAGTTGCCTCAGGGGTTGGACACCTGGAAGGGCTGGTTAAATCCTGGAGGTTTAGTAGCATGTGTGGAAGGTCATATATGTCTTATCATGTCGGTTCCACTTCCTTAACTCTACTTGGTAAGTTGAATCATATCATAGTAACTCTTTGTCACATGCTTACCACAGTGGACAGGTTAACCTTAAGTAAATGTGGGAGGAGGGTGTCACAGTTTCAAATGCCAAAATCCCTCCTAGAATTTCTATGGTTTTGTTGAGGTCCACAAAATACTCACCTAGATCCATATTTCTCTCATGATATTTAACTAACCCTGAAATCTCTCAACTCTCTCAATATTCTCAAAATCCCTCCTATTTACAATATTCATCATTTATATACATTTTCTCATCAAAACATAGGAAATTACAATTTAAATGAATAATTAAATCTAACTTAGGGAACCAAATCCCTTGTAAATGAAACCCCTAGGTCTAGTCAAAATAAGTTTTGACTTGGGGTAAGATTCTCTTGGATCATACTCTTGAGGTGGAAAAAAATTCTTGATTTCCTGACCATGTGTCTTCATAGGTTGATTGAATCCCTTTTGGATCCCAAAATTTAGTTTTACATTTATCATCTACTTTATCATGTTTTGGCCAATTTTTTTGTCTTTTTCCATATTCCAGGCTTCCAAACATTATGCTGCGATTCTCCTCCCTCTTTGTTAATGTTGTATCGCTCATTCATTTGTAATATGTTTTCATCATTCCTACTTCTCTGTCTAATATACTTCTTCTAAGACCTTTTTAACATCAACTTCATCATTTCTTCAATTTCAATATCCAACTTGTTCTCTGGTTGGTGTGAATTACTACTTCCTTACTTAAATTTGTTATTGTTGTCTTCCACTAACACATTAGAATAATAATCGCTTGAAGTTTCTTTAATCATTTCTTGTATTCTTTGTCCATTTATGTTCGCTCTTTGTTGCATTTCCTCCATGGAATACTTATCTTCATCTTTCTTTGAATTGTTGCAATTCACCACACTTTCTATCTTTGGATTGTTCAACCAATCTTCCAAAAATTCCAATTCTCCTACAAAATTTTCCATATTTCCATCTAATCCCTTTATTTGATGATCCTTTTCCATTTCATTTGTACTATCACTATCCTTTGTACCATCTTATATCAAGTGTCCATCTCTAACATCTTTAGGCCAAAACTCTTCTTCTAACAGCTTGATTTATTTATCAATTTGTTATTTATCATATTTGCACACAAAGTTAATACTTTGTTCAATATTAGTAATAAGTCTTGCATCCACACACCAATTATCAGATTTAAAATCAATATAGCCATTATCTTCTATTGATTATTTTTCGATCATATGTTGATCTTCTAAAAACCTTGTGAGATTATCAAAATGCCTCTTCTCAACATCTTCATTACTTTCTTCTTCTCCAAACATTGGTCCATGTTTTGGTGCACACATGTATCCTACTTCTTCCTCATATTCAACTACGTTGAGCATCCTTAACCAGGTTCTAATATGAGACCTCATCCTCTTTCTATAATTCCTTGCTTACAATTTCTTCACTACCCATTGAACTGGTTTTATCTCTAGTATCCATCCGTAGTGATACTCCCTTTCTCTGTCTTCAAGTGTGTACTTCATCCTTCAATATCTTCTCTTATATTAGTCATTTCCTTTTCATCACTTATTTTCTTGTTTCCAACTACTTTGGTATTCTTTTCTCTTTGATTGTGACCATCCTCTGAACCCACTATATGACTATTAGCAGCCATATTTGTGCTTTCTTATTGTGAACTTGCTTTGTTCACCTATGATTTGCAACAAGCCTTCTCCATCTTGTAGCAAGTTTGCTACTTGTCATTTTACAATTTTCTCTCCTTTGTAACTCCTCTCTTCTCTTTGTCCTAGAAATTCTACCCACACTCACTATGGAACTGCCTTTAGAAACTTCTACCCAACCTTTAATGTTGGAAGTTGTCCCCATTTCCTAGTTCTATGCAAGAGAAAATCTTCTCCTTATTTCTTTGAGAACATCTACTCCTCAACTTCAAAGATGTTCAGGCTCCTGCACTCTCATCTTCTCAGTTCTCTCTTCCTTGAGAACTTACGTTGTCAATTCAATTTATTGTTGGGTTCTGTCACAATTCTTCTTTGTCCTAAGAATTTAGTTTGCTCTCCCTTTCTATTTTTTGTTTTCACTTACTTTGTTTGTGTATGTTTTAACATGCAATCAAATGCTTATCCAGCTATCACTGCAAAAACCCTCAATAGTGTTGCTTTTCCAAGAACTCCCTTCTCTGCTTCAAATTGCTGCAAGATTTTGTCTTCAAGGTGTTATTAACAATTATATGACTCTCTCAACACGGATTTGTCTTAAAAATTCATGACTTTGACAATTTTACCATCTCAAACTCATTACCCATGTCTGACTTGATGACTTGATTTTGTAATATAAATTCACATAACTTATGATTACTTCATAAATAGATTAGCTTAATTAATCTAGACGTTAAAACTAAAAATAATATAACTACTAGTGTTACCACATGATTTTATTATGGTGCATGTCATAAATACTATTTTTAATGATACAAGACACAATAATTTCTTATAAAACTAATTAACATATAAAATATATTTTTCATAGATTCTAAATATATAATATTTTATGTGTGTATCATTATTTCAATTTTTTTTATTATTTCTTATTAACATATAGAGTTTTTTTTTTGTTGGTAAGCACCCACGGGGGATTTGAACCAGTGACCTATCGCAATGAGTGCCTTAACATTGCATCCATTCACCATCAATCCAAAGCCCCGTGGGCTTATTAACATATAGAGTTATTAAAATATAACATAAATATATTATAAAGATAAATATAATGAAATTATTATATCTTTTTAGTATTATTTGTTTTCCGTATTTCAGTTAAAGGAATAGTTACATATTGTAGATGGATCTTGTGCATTCTATATGTTGTGTAAAGGATTGGGCAAACAATGAAAAAAGGTCCAATACAACTAGCTTGGTGGTCAACCAAATAAAACATATGCACATCTAGTGTTGAGTTTTAACATAATCACATCAAAATATCTAACAATGTTGTATAATATATTGTCACATACATGTCTCATATAAAATCAAAAAATAAATATGTAGTTGTCATATAAGTAATCCATATAAGAGGACGATCTAATATATATCACTCTAGAGCAAAAAAACCAAAATATGATCATAATAGTAGTCATCAAGCGATTATCCTTCTGTGAAAGGATCACGAAGGTATTGCTGCACTTCCCTACCTATATTCTTTGATATCTTTGAAGTCCTTCGATCCCTTCAAATTCCCTCCTTAGATAGAAAATCTGCTTCATTGTTTCTTTTCGTGTAAATAAGCCAACAAGATATATTGTAAAAAACACGTTTTAACTCAAATATCTCCTCCAATATTGGGAGCATGTGTGGTTGTGACATCTTTGAGAAACATTGAACCAACTTATAACATTCATGGAGTCTCCAAAAACTTGAAGGGAGTGATAGTTTTTATCAAGAGCCCAACATATAAGTAGTTTGAGAGAAAGTAATTATGCATAGTTGTTAGAGCCCCTACCCAGACCAGTTTGTGACTTGAGGAAATGTTGATCATTAAGGCATAGGATAAGACCTCCCCAAAGAAATCCATTATTGTTTCAAGCTCCATCAAAGTAAGCCCAAAGAACCTCACGATCAATAACCTCTTTAGTTCAAGGAACTTGGGGGATGTCACTGGACAACAATAGTTCATAGATTGTGTTGATTTGAACTGATATAGGATTTGGAGCATATGAAATATCCCTAAAAGTAGCCTTATTCATTTCCAACCACACCCCCCAACATATGAGGGGTAGGATATTTATGAGGACATCATGATTTGACAAGTCTCGCCAAGATTTCTAAGCATTGAGGAAAGTATCACCCATCCATTCTAGGTTATAACCTAGGATTTGTTTAACCTTCATCCATATACATAATGTGAAAGGAAATTGAATAAAAAAGTGTACAACGGACTCCCCTGCATCCTTGGATAATTTTCAGTAGATAGGGTCTTCTTCTTAATGATTTTATATATTGTCCCCAGTTGGGATTTTATTTTCAATAAAGCACCAAAGGAAAAATATAGTCTTACTTGGGCACGTGCACTTCCATATCTTCTTCCACCGCCATTTTAGATTATCCCTTTCACTAGCCACTATCTAATATAAGTAACTAGTTTTAGGAGTGTATACAATTAATATAATTTTTCCAAATATCCACAAATTTTGTTTGACTCTGACATGTGATATTTTTAGAGCATTAATATAATCTTCCCAAAGATCCACAAATTCTCCATGCAAATCCAACTCATCAACACCTTTCGAGATCCTACATAGTTGTTCGATCATCTACTATCTCATTTAGAAGTGTTAGTTAGAGATTATTTAAAATTGTTACTAGATTATGAGGGAGCTTGAATTTTTCCTTATCCTTTTGGTATCATGCATGGAAACATAATTATATTTTCATGGCTTACTCAATTTAATATCTTTTAAAACAAATAATTTAAATTTTTTATTAGTGAATTTTACACAGTTATATAATTTTTTTTAATTATATATTATTAACATTAATTCATCTTAACATTGCATTTAGCAATTGTTGAGAGGTATGAAACCTCTCAAGATGCAATCTTCTATATAAATACAAAACTTGAAAATATATCAACAACGATCCATTTTAACCCTGAATCTACAAAGGGTTGAGAAGGATCAAATCTTTCAAGATGGAAACCTCTTTCTTAGTGTAAAATTTTAGAAAATGCTTGGATATTAGATTCATCACAATTCTTTGTAGATCCAAAGTTAATATCCTCAACTTGAGGAACACTATTCAAAGTTAATATAGATGTGTGTTCAATTTGAGCAACACTTTAAAATATTTAAATATAACAAATTTTTTATTTTATTGTTTTAAATATAATATATAGATAGTTAACATTCAAATATTTTATTTACAATTCACAATCTCCATTTTAATGATAAGAAATACTACCTTATATTAGGAAATAGAAAATATATATCCATATTATATAATTTCTCTATGTATACAACATTCAACTATTTTTGTTATCAATGTTTTTTAAAACGATACATTTGTATATAAACATGTACCCATACAATGAAATTTTTTTATTTTAATATCTTTTAAATTTTTACATATCAACTCTATATTAAATATTGAATAAATTATAAATCATCTTCATATTTTGAATTTGAAAGGATCTATTAATGAAAAACAAATCTCTCTCACATACTCCTCTCTCTATATATGATGCTAAAGATTTTTACTCAACATGTGTATGGAAATATTTGATTTATAATTCACATTAATTATTTATTGTTATTAGCATATTCTAAATGTTATATGTCAATTCCATATTAAGAATGAAATAGCCCTTAATGGAAAGTGAAAATTTAAGGAAAAAGAAAAGTTACATTATTATTTTCTGTAAAAATTATATTATTCAGTATGTGCAGTAAAGTATTTTTTTATATTAATATATTTTGTTTTAAATATTAAATATCAATTCAAAATATATAAATTACAAATTTTATAATATTAATAATATTATGTTTATGCATAATAAATTCCTTATTAAATACTAAAGAAAAAGCGTATCTCTCATGCTAAAATGTAAATTAATAGAATCTAAAAATTACTATATTTTAATTTCTTAATTTAAATATTATTTTATTATATTTAAAGGAACAAAATATTCTTCATATATTAAATTATAGAATATCTCTACAAATACTCTACAAACAAACAAAAAAAAAAAAAAAAATATATATATATATATATATATATATATATAATCTTTTCAAATAATTTTTTTTCAATTATTTTAACCATTACCCTTTTCAATTGTTTTAACAATTACTTTTTTCATGCAAAATATTCATAATCTTATATCAATTTTCTTATCTTATCATAATATAAGTTTTACCCAAAATACAAATTATACACAAATACCCAAAATATAACATATACATATTTCAAATGGTACATAAATTACATAAACTTGAAATAGCATTAGCATTGTACAACTAAACATGAACTTGAAATGGCATTAACAATAATAAGTGATTTTCCATTATGAATGAGTAAAATAGGTCAGGATTGCTGCGTTTTTACTGTGCTGGTAAGCCATTTCTTACGCATATCTCTTACATTTTCCCACGATCCCACATTGTTCTGTGGTGTTCTTTGTCAAATACTCTCCGTTTTGAAAGTATTTTCTAAACAGAAAAATTAGCAGCACATGCGTGTCATTTTCAACACGGAAAACACTGTTCTACTATGCTCTCTGGTGATTACTTTGAAAGCGATGAATGGGGTCCTCCAACATACGCGCCATCTGCATGAAAGATATTTCAGTTAGCAGCTGAAATGAAGATTAACTACGCACGTGGGTGAATGGAACCCCTAGGTCTAGTCAAAATAAGTTTTTACTTGCCCTAAGATGCTCTTGCATCGTACCCCCAAGGTGGAAAAAATTCTTGCATCGTACCCCCAAGGTGGAAAAAATTCTTGCTTTCCTGACCATGTGTTTTCATAAGTTATGTGTCTTCATAAGTTGATTGAAGTCTTTTTGAAACCCAAAATTTAGTTTGTCATTGATCATTTACTTTATTATGTTGTTGCCATTTTGTTGTCTTTTTCCATCTTCTAGGCTTCCACATATTATGTTGCATTTATCTTCTTTCTTACATTATGTTGCATTTATCCTCCTTCTTTGTTGATGTAGTATCCCTTAGTGATTTGTAATATGTTGTCATCATTCCTTATTATCCGTCTAATAAACTTCTTCTAAGACCTTTTTAACATCAATTTCATCATTTCTTCAATTTCAATGTCTAACTTGTCCTCTGGCTGGTGCGAATTACTACTTGCTTGCTGAAATTTGTTATTGTTGTCTTCCACTAACACATTAGAATACTAATCCCTTGAAGTTTCTTTAATCATTTCCTATATTATTTGCCAGTTTATGTTCTCTCCTTGTTACATTTCCTCCATGGAATACTTGTCTTCATCTTTCTTTAAACTGTTGCAATCCACCATGTTAGAGTCGGTCTGTTTAGCCCTCCGTCAGAGATCAAAACCTCTTTTATTGCATTTTATTTTTAGGTGTCTCATTCCATTTATTCATCTGCATTCCGCTAGGGGCATGCCATAATCTGACAGAAGGGTCTTGTTATTCATTACCCCTCATACCTTGCCCTGTTGGCTCAGTTCTGCTTCATTAAAATCAAGTCTTAAAGTCACTTACAGTCCTGTTTCAGTCTCTTGATCAGCAAGTCATTTCAGTCACCAGGTCTAGGGTTTAGTTGATTTAGTCCTCAAAATGCCCAATAATGCCACCAGGTCGGAGGGAGGTTCAATAAGTTTCATCTCCAGATTTTAATTATCAATAAGGCTCAAGGTTGATTCCTCTTCAAAACTCTGTTTTGAAGAGGAAATCGTCAAATTAATGTTTGTAATAAATATGTAAAGTTTTCCGCCATGAAGTACTTCAAAAGCCGCCTCTGGTCATCATTTGCCGAAGTTCCAGCCATCCATTCCCGGCAAAAGAACAAACAAGGTAAGTTCATCATCAATCCTAAAGTCAAAGGAAACAAGAAAACAGAGTACATCATGAAAGTGTCAAAGTTTGCAACATGACAATTGGTTTTGAAATCAAGAGTTAAGTTCTTGGCATATATATCATTTTTGTGTTACAAGAGTTCATTCTGTATACTAAAGACATCAAAGAGCCAAGGTGGAAGACGTGGAGGAGCAACACAATCAAATTGAAGGCAAACTGTGTGTAAATTTGGGTGCGCGGCGCATAGGCTAAGTGGCGCGACGCACTGGGCGTGCGCGGTGCATAGGGACATTTTCTGCAATGTAAAATTGCATGGGCGCGATGCACTGGTGAGGTGTGGCGCACTGGGTATGCTGCGCGGCGCATATAGACAGAGGGTTCAAAAATTGCTAGAACCTGCCCAAATCGCTCAAATCGCCCAAAAATGCACGGATTTGTCAGGTCGAGGATGTTGTGAAGGTTGCACAAAGGGTTATTGTAGGGGTACATCAAGAATGGAAGGAGTTACAAGTTTTAATGCATGAAGAAGGATTAAAATGCCGATTCGCTAATTTCAAGTCATGGCTTTGGGCCTTTGCTACCGTATCTTCCCATACATTGCATGTCCCATGGGATGATGCTGGTTGCTTGTGTCCAGTGGGATATTTGTTTAATTATGCTCCTTGAGCATTATGGATTCATCCTCAGTGATAATCCAAATGACAAGATATATATTGACCTGGATGTTGATATGTCGACTGTGAAACAGTGGGAGAGGAATCATCTTTATTTGCAGTGGGATGGCAAACCTTCACTTTCCTTGCTAGCTGCTTTACGATATCATACAACACCGCCAAATCTTCGCAAGGCGATTGGACATCCAAGATAAAACAAGGAAGAAAAAAATGAAGTTTTGAAGCCAAATCTTATGTTGGATCGGCACGCGGCGCACTGGAGGAGCGCGACGCATTGGGCGCCTCTGCACAGTGTGAATTTACACAGGCGCAGCGCATATAGCCTGCGTGGCACATTGGGTAGTGCGTGCGGCGCACAGAGCCAACACACACAAAATTCGCCTTTGTTCCATGAATCCAAAACGACTCGATCTCCTCGGCTCCCTGTAAGTTCAAGTCGTCTTGTTATTGATATCAACCCAGGTTTGGTGTGATTGGGTAAGGAGAGCATGGTGAATCTTGTTAAGTTTATCGATGAAAGCAAAATTGCCGCTTGGACCATGGATGGAACTGTAGCTGTACAGGATTTATATTGAATGTTGAGTCGCCCATATGCTTTTGCTTGTGTATTGAGGCTCAGAACATCACCCGAAATCAAACCTGGTCATTCAGATGGTCGCTTTTTCCAGATCCACAGTATGAGAACGTGCAACATATCATCTGTTGTGATACGATCAGCAGGAACTCGGATGCTCCCCCTGTTTTGCAATCTGCATTCCAATATACAATCATTGTACCGCCTGAAGAAATTGTCAAGACAGGCCAAAGTATTCAAACAAATAGATATGTATTCGCTGGTATCGAAGGAGGTATGGTTGAGTTTAGCGAAATTGCAGGTGGGCCCGTTCATTAACAATGCATTTTTTCCTTTTATTAAAGGCGACATCTTATTTAAAAGCCATTTTTATTAAAAGACAGTTGTTATTCAAACGACAAAAAGGAAAGCGAACAGTCATTGTCTTTAGTTACGACTCAGAAGGTCTACACTACAGTTTTGCCTTTTAATTGGTCATCAGAGAAATTAAATTGTAATGCTGCTCCTATTACAGATGGTTGGCTTTCCATCTTCAGTTAATAATGATTAAACAACCCCCTATTCGGGGTCGATCCATTTCCTCACGGTAAAGTTTATTTATTGTATGAAAAATCATTTGTAAAGGGGTTGGAATTTCAGGGAAAGGTGGGATAGAAACCAGCTCTACACTGTACAATTTGGCCAGGAGATTAATAAAAATGATATAGCTCTAATTCATAAGATCCCTATGGTGTGAGTTTTAGCAATGTGCTTTTTCTTTGTTTCATATGTATCCTGTTATGTTTAAAGTTCGTTCATGATCATTTCCAGTTGAATGTTTTTTAGTGAGAAAGGTAGAATCCATTTTATTGCCCTGCCTTGGAAAAGCGTTCATCCTCTATGTGTTTTCTTCTATTTGAAAAGGATTCATCAGTTATGCCCTTTTCAACCTCTCAACAGTCTTTCCACTCCATATTACTCCAATCTGATTGCTAAACCTCCTGCCTATCTTGCCTCACGAAATATTCTGTGTCTTTGACTTAATTTCCCAGCTCATGCGGTCCTTTGGTCCCATACAACCCAGAAAATTTAGTCATTCAATGAATTACCTCTGTCATATTTATTTACTAGCCTAATATCAGTATTCATTTTGAGTCATCTCAGACCCTATTGTTTATTTTTACTGAGAGTGATCCGAAGAGAGCCCTCTCCTGTTCTGGTAGGGCTAGATACCAGACTGAGCATGGTTTGTGGTTACCCTGAATTTTGCCTTCCTTCAGCCTAAGGTGGATTTAGGCTCTAACATAATGGCGACTCCACTGGGTACGAAATTCTTTGTTTGTTAGTCTTCTTCGTTGCGTAAACCTACAAACACCCCAGTACTTCCGATAATTCTAAGCTTCCGGATGATAAGTTTAGGATTTGATAGGCTGAGTAAGTTGTTTATGTCCTTTTGATCTTTTGAAAATAGCACGCTGGCTTCAAGAAGATATACCAGAGCTAATCCAGATCCAGATCCTCCTCCTGTCTATGAAAATCCCAATTTGATTCCAAGATTTCTTCGTCAAGAGAGCTTTGTGACTCCCGTGTTCAAATCCCATTCATGTCCTGCCATTTTTGAGTATCTTGAAGAGCTTGATTTTGATGAGTAGTTTGAAATATCATTGTTTGAGACCAAATCCGAGAGTGTTATTGGCTCTACTGTTCCCAATCCGCATTTTCTTGTAGACCTAGAAACTAAAAGGGCTAACCGGTCAATTGATGATTATATTGTGACACAGCTTCAAACTTCAATTGTGGCTTCAAATCCGCACACCCCTCCTCATACGCCTCACACTTCAGATGCACCCACTCCTCCTACATCCCCAAGACCAAATCCACCAAGCATGATGGCTGCTCGTTTTGCACCACTTGTGCTGCCTCATGTTTTGGATGACATGCCCGCAAATTATCAAAGCAAAATTCCTTTGTTTGATGGTACTCCTCACAGCATTACCGCTCAGCAACATGTGGACAGAATGGCAGATTTCTGTGACCTTCATGAGATCGATGCCGAAAATGCGGCAACGAGACTCTTTGTACAAACATTTGCGGGTGAAGTTAGGAAATGGTTCAGAGCTTTGCCGGCTGCACATATCACTACCTTGGCCGACCTACAAAGACAATTTTTAGACCGCTGGGAAGTTAAAAAGAATCCTCTTCAAATTCTTGCTGAATATGAGCAGATCAAGTGAAACGCCGGTGAGTCGGTCCAAGACTACTCCATTAGATTCAATTCCATTTATAATGAAATTCCTGATCATCTAATGCCACCGGTGGGGCTAGCCATGGTGAAGTTTCCAGATTGTTTTGATGCTGACATGGCTTATCAACTAAGAGAGAGAGAGAGCTGGCCACAATGGAAGACATGCAGAAGATCGCGGTCAGCGTTGAAGCAAATTTGCTGACCAAGAGAGCTAGAGCAAAAGCAAAAAAGAAGGTCACAACAAAAGAAGAGTCTTCCTCGATAGATCAATTACTCTGGAAGGTAGAGCAGATGTTTGAAAGGGTGTAACTTGACAAACCTGAGCCAAAAATTAAAAATCCTAACTTCCGTGGCAAGCAGTAGCCACAATATAGAATAAAACAGAGAGAGCAGCAAGCCCAAGATCAAACTGCACAGCAGCGAGTACAGCCACCTCTGCAGTAAAATTTTATGCATGGACTAGAGTCAGATGAGGAAGGGAATGTAATAGGGGAAGAAAACCACTTCTTTACTCTTGATGATTTGCCTATTTATATTACTGAAGATGAGGAGTATGCAAAAATTTCAGCGGCACACAAAGATGCAGATTTCATTCTAGCAAATGACACAGTTTTGGAAGAAGAATCAGATGAGTATCAAAGAGGTTATATGAATGCTCTGTCCGCTCAGCAGCAGCAATATTCACTTAGAAATAGAGATGTGCCTGTTAACCCAATTCAGAAGAGGAAGGAAGTTTCAGCATCAAAGAATGATTCACCTATTGTACAAAAGAAAGGAAAAGAAGCAGTTGATTCCAATATCAGCAAATCACCATCAGCAGAAAAATCAAATCAGCCAATTGTATCGAAAGAAAAGGAAAAGAAAGATGTCCCAGTCAAAGAGGTAGAAAAGGCTTCAGCTTTTAGTTTAGAGAATGAAATTTCTAAATTGAAGGTATCCATTCCCTTGACTGAAATAATGAGGAACAGTAGTTATAGAGGGCAAGTTTCTAAAATTTTGAATTTTGATCCAATGTCTGATATGGTGAATGTCGAAGATGATCAACCTGAAATGATTTTTGGGCCATCATTGAATGGTGAGTCTCCAGATAGTGATGTGCCACCTTTTTATATCAGTTTAAGATTGCATGATTTTGTATTACATAATGCCATGTTCGATTCCAGAGCTTCCCACAATCTTATGCCAAAGGCTATCATGGATAAGTTGGGTTTGGACATCACCAGGAAATACCATGATCTCTATTCATTTGATTCCAGCAGAGTAAGATGTATCGGGCTCATCAAAGACTTGGTTGTAAGTCTGGATCAAATCCCAATGAAGAATGTTTTGATGGATATTGTTGTGGCAGATATTCCTCCCAGATTCGGTATGCTTCTTTCCAGGTCTTGGGCAGCAAAATTGAAAGGGACACTACAACTAGATTTCTCCTATGCAATGATTCCTGTGTTTGGCCAAATGAGGAAACTGTATCGGGAACAAAAAATGAAATACATGATTACAAGCAAGGAGAAACCAATTAATCATCCGATTAATTATGTACATACAGATCTAGAGTCTTTTGTTTTGTATTCAGATAGTTTCAATGATATTGATAGTCAGTTAGTAGAAGCAGAAAGTATTCCAAAAATAGTAGAAAATTTCAGAGGAGTTTTAAAGAAAGAAGGACAAGAATAGCAAAACATTCTTGAGCAATCAGCTGAAGGTAATGGACAGCAACAAGAGAAAGCACATCAAACAGAGTTTCAACACTTGCAAGAAGAGGAAGAAGGTTTGTGGACCATGGATTTCAATGGAGCAATGGGAAATGATGGTGCTGGAATTGGTATTTGGGTACACAGTCCTTTCTCCGCCCCGAACAAAGTGCCTAGTAATGTGCGGGTATGTTCTTACAAGTTAGCTTTTGATTGTTCGAACAATGAGGCTGAGTATGAAGCTTTGATTGCTGGCCTAAAAATTCTAAGAAAGCTGAATACTAAGAGGATTGCAGTATATGGCAACTCCGAATTGGTGATTAAGCAAGTTAAAGGTGAGTATCAAGCAAAACATCCTCGGATGCAGGCTTACTGGAATGCAGTTCTAGACATCTTGAAATTATTTTCAGAGTATACCTTGACGTGTGTGCCTCGTATTCAAAATGGCATTGCTGATGCACTTGCTAAGGCAGCAAGTAGTTTGAAGATTCCAATGAACTCTAGTAATAAATTCGAAATCCATGTCAAGCATCGTCCGACTATCCTGGACAATCAGAGATATTGGCAAGTTTTCCAAGATGATGAGGAGATTGATGATTTTCTGCAAAACAAAGGTAAGTTCAAAGATACCTCAATTGATGTAGAAAATGATGATGGTAAAGATGATGTTCAGATCAATCAAATGGAAGTGTTATAGCTTAAGGATAACATTATTCCTAAAGGCTTGATACCTTTAGAAGAACTCTTTGATCAAGATGACGTAGCCCGCAAACCAACATTGCAGCCAACAGAGAATGGTGTTGAAGAGGCCAATATCGGAATAGCTGCAAATCCAAAAATGGTAAAACTGTCTAAAGCACTGCCACAAAAGATAAAAGCCAAATATATCAGTTTGTTGTCATCTTTTGCTAATGTGTTCATTTGGGATTATTCTGACTTGAAGACATATGATACCAATATCATTCAGCACACTATACCCGTTAAGCCTAGTCAGAAACCTTTCAGACAGAAGTTGAGAAGACTAAATCCAAAACTGCTGCCATCAATTGAAAAGGAGATAAACAGGTTGTACATATCAGGAATCATTGTTCCCATTAGATTTTCTAACTGGATCTCTAATTTGGTGCCCGTACGAAAGAAGACAGGTGAGATTCGCTTGTGCATTGATTTTAGGAATCTCAATAAAGTGTCATTGAAGGATAACTATCCATTGCCCAAAATGGATCATATACTTCAGCGAGTAGTTGGAGCATCTCGTATGTCACTACTTGATGGTTATTCTGGATATAACCAAATTTTGGTCCATGAAGATGACCAAGACAAGACAGCGTTCACCACTCCGTGGGGAACTTTTCATTATGCTAAAATGCCTTTTGGTTTGAAGAACGTGGGTGCCACATTTCAGCGGGCAATGGACTTGGCTTTCACAAATGAGAAGGATGTCTTTTTGGTTGTGTACCTTGATGATCTGACTGTGTTTTCCAAGTCATATGAAGAACACATGTATCATCTGAAAATTGTCTTTCTAAAGTGCAGAAAATATGGTCTGTCGCTGAATCCGAAAAAGAGCTTGTTCGCCATGGAGGAGGGAAAATTACTTGGGCACATTATCTCAAAAGATGGCATTTGTATTGATCCAACACGTGTAAAAGCAATTCAGCAAATTGATCTGCCCCGGAATAAGAAGGAGATTCAATCTTTTAATGGTAAGATGAATTTTTTACGCTGCTTTGTACCCAATCTTGCTGAACACCTAAGAGAGATTACAAACTTGCTTAAGAAGGACAACCAAGTGAAGTGGACGGAAGAGGCTATAAAATCTTTCAATCTAATCAAATTGGCTCTTTCTTCAGCTCCGGTTCTAATTAGCCTGGATTACACTCAGGATTTTATATTGTTTTCATTTGCTTCGAAGCATACTATGGTTGTCGTGTTGATGCAGAAAATAGATGAGCACGAAGACCAATTGCTTTCTTCAGCTGAACTATAAGAGAAGCAGCCTTAAAATACAACATCATTGAAAAGCAAGCCCTTGCACTTGTGAAAGCATTGAAATATTTCTGGGTGTACATTCTGCATTCTCATATTTTGGCTTATGTACCTAACGCTGCTGTCAAGGATGTTTTAGTGCAGACATATCCGGAAGGAAGACGAGGCAAGTGGGTTGCAGCTCTGTTGGAGTATGATGTGGAAATAAAGCCCACAAAGCTTGTTAAAGGACAAGTATTGGCAAAGTTAATGGCCGAATCAAACCTGCACGCCTTAGACATAAATCTGATCGCTGCTATGTCCAATGAGAATGAGGAAGGTTCGTCAATTCAGGTATCTGAAATATTTGTTCTTTCTCCGTGGTATTCAGATATCATATATGTGCTTCAGAATTTGTCACCACCACCCGGCATGACTAGAAACAAAAGTAGAACTCTCAAATTAAAGGCTTCTAAGTTTTGCATTCTGAATTCTTCACTTTATTGGAAAGATCCCGGTGGCATTCTGCTGAATTGTTTGGTGGAAGAAGAAGCAAAGTAGGTCATGGAGGATTTCCACAAAGGAGATTGTGGCGATCACCTTTTTTGGAAAACAATGGCAAATAAAATTTTGAGGGCGGGATACTATTGGCCGACATTGTTTGCTAATGTACATAAGGTTTTCAAGAGCTGTCATAAATGTCAGATTTTTGAAGGGAGGCAGAAATTACAGCCTTTGCCACTTAAGTCCATTGAGGTGAGTGCCCCTTTTCACCAGTGGGGGTTGGATTTCATTGGTGAAATTCATCCTGCTTATTCCGGTCAGCATCGGTGGATCCTCACGGCAACAGATTATTTCACGAAATGGATCGAAGCAATTCCCACCAGACAAGGTACAAATGCGGTAATTATTTCATTCCTGGAAAATAACATTTTGTCTCGTTTTGGTTGCCCGAATATGTTGATCACTGATAACGCAACAGCTTTCAAATCACAAAAGATAATTGAGTTTTGTAACAAGTATAAAATCATTTTGGGTCACTCAACTGCCTATCATCCGCAAGGCAATGGGTTGGCGGAGTCTTCTAACAAATCTTTAGTCAACATCATTAAGAAACTGCTGGAAATCAACAAGAAGAGTTGGCATAAGAAGTTGGTCAATCCACTTTGGGTAGATCGGGTCAGTAAGAAGAAATCCATTGGTATGTCCCCCTTTGAGCTTGTTTATGGAGTTGATATAGTGTTTCCTACCTCTCTTGTAGCTCCGGTAGTCAAACTACTTCAGGAAGCTGGCAATGAAGATGATCCTATACAGAGAAGAATGAATCAAATGGTCCATTTGCAGCAGACAAGAGAATAAGTTTTCCGAAACACATCCAAGTTTTAGGAGAAGATTAAGAAAATTTATGACAGAAAAGCAAAGGCGGAAAAATTTTAGTTGGATGATGTGGTGCTGAAGTGGGATGCAAGGAATGAGGAAAAGGGTAAGCACGGTAAGTTCGAGAATCTTTGGAAAGGTCCCTTCAAGATTGCAGCATATCGGGGTCAAAATGCCTTTCTTCTGAAGGAAATGAACAGGGAAGATTGTCCAGGAGGGTCGAACAATGGTCAGCTACTCAAGCGGTACCATTTCTGAAAAGTTTTCTATTGTTTCCATTGTCACTGTAAATACCATTTTATTTCAGTTTTGGTTTGAGTTAGTCGAGTCAGTCTTTGAGTCATTTTAAGTTCAAATTTGAGTAAGTCTGAGTCAAGTTTTAGTTAATAAATGAGTCAAGAGTTTTGTGTGGTTTTTCGAAATAATGACTCCATAGCCCAATGGACAAAGGCACTGTCTGCTCTCCCAAAGATCTGCAGTTCTTGACACCTCCAAGGAGCTGGAGCTACCATCCCCTTTGTAGCCAATGTTAGAGTCAGTCTGTTCAGCCCTCTGTCAGAGATCAAAACCTCTTTTATTGCATTTCATTTTTAGGTGTCTCATTCCATTTATTCATCTGCATTCCGCTAGGGGCATGCCATAATCTGACAGAAGGGTCTTCTTATTCATTACCCCTCATGCCTTGCCCTGTTGGCTCAAGTCTGCTTCATTAAAATCAAGTCTTAAAGTCACTTACAGTCCTGTTTCAGTCTCTTGATCAGCAAGTCATTTCAGTCACCAGGTCTAGGGTTTAGTTGATTTAGTCCTCAAAATGCCCAATAATTCCAGTAGGACGGAGGGAGGTTCAATAAGTTTCATCTCCAGATTTTCATCATCAATAAGGCTCAAGGTTGATTCCTCTTCAAAAGTCTGTTTTGGAGAGGAAATCGTCAAATTAATGTTTGTAATAAATATGCAAAGTTTTCCGCCATGAGGTACTTCAAAAGCCACCTCTAGTCATCATTTGCCGAAGTTCCAACCATCCATTCCCTGCAAAAGAACAGACAAAGTAATTTCATCATCAGTCCTAAAGTCAGAGGAAACATGAAAACAGAGTACATCGTGATAGTGTCAAAGTTTGTAACATGACAATTGGTTTTGAAATCAAGAGTTAAGTTCTTGGCATATATATCCTTTTTGTGTTACAAGAGTTCATTCTATATACTAAAGACATCAAAGAGCCAAGGTGGAAGACGTGGAGGAGCAACACAATCAAATTGAAGGCAAACTGTGTGTAAATTTGGGTGCGCGGTGCATAGGCTAAGTGGCGCGACGCATTGGGTGCACGCGGCGCATAGGGACATTTTCCGCAATGTAAAATTGCACGGGCGCAGCGCACTGGTGAGGCACAACACACTGGGTATGTTGCACAGCACATATAGACAGAGGGTTCAAAAATTGCTAGAACTTGCCCAAATCGCTCAAATCGCCCAAAAATCCATGGATTTGTCAAGTCGAGGATGTTGTGAAGGTTGCACAAAGGGTTATTGTAAGGGTACATCAAGAATGGAAGGAGTTACAAGTTTTAATGCATGAATAAGGATTAAAATTCCGATTCGCTAATTTCAAGTCATGGCTTTGGGCCTTTGCTACCGTATCTTCCCGTACATTGCATGTCCCATGGGATGATGCTGGTTGCTTGTGTCCAGTGGGAGATTTGTTTAATTATGCTTCTTGAGCATTATGGATTCATCCTCACTGACAATCCAAATGACAAGATATATATTGAACTAGATGTTGATATGTCGACTGTGAAACAGTGGGAGGCGAATCATCTTTATTTGCAATGGGATGGCAAACCTTCACTTTCCTTGCTAGCTACTTTACGATATCATACAACACCGCTAAATCTTCGCAAGGTGATTAGACATCCAAGATAAAACAAGGAAGAAAAAAAATAAAGTTTTGAAGCCAAATCTTATGTTGGATCGGCGCGTGGCGCACTGGGCAACTGGCGCAGTGCACTGGAGGAGTGCGACGCATTGGGCGCCCCTGAACAGTGTGAATTTACACGGGCGCAACGCATATAGCCTGCGTGGCACATTGGGTAGTGTGTGCGGCGCACAGAGCCAGCACACACAAAATTCACCTTTGTTCCATGAATCCAAAACGACTCGATCTCCTTGGCTCCCTGTAAGTTCAAGTCGTCTTGTTATTGATATTAACCCAGGTTTGGTGTGATTGGATAAGGAGAGCATGGTGAATCTTGTTAAGTTTATCGATGAAAGAAAAATTGCCGCTTGGACCGTGGATGGAACTGCAGCTGTATAGGATTTATATTGAATGTTGAGTCACCCATATGCTTTTGCTTGTGTATTGAGGCTCAGAGCATTACCCAAAATCAAACCTGGTCGTTCAGATGGTCGCTTTTTCCAGATCCACAGTATGAGAACGTGCAACATATCATCTGTTGTGATACGATCAATAGGAACTCGGATGCTCCCCCTGTTTTGCAATCTGCATCCCAATATACAATCATTGTACTGCCAAAGAAATTGTCAAGACAGGCCAAAGTATTTAAACAAATAGATATGTATTCGCTGGTATCAAAGGAGGTATGGTTGAGTTTAGCGAAATTGTAGGTGGGCCCGTTCATTAACAATGCATTTTTTCATTTTATTAAAGGCGACATCTTATTTAAAAGCCATTTTTATTAAAAGACAATTGTTATTCAAATGGAAGAAAGGAAAGCGAACAATCATTGTCTTCAGTTACGACTCAAAAGGTCTACGCTACAGTTTTGCCTTTTAATTGGTCATCGGAGAATTTAAATTGTAACGCTGCTCCTGTTACAGATGGTTGGCTTTCCATCTTTAGTTAATAATGATTAAACAACCCCCTATTCTGGGTCGATCCATTTCCTCATGGTAAAGTTTATTTATTGTATGAAAAATCATTTGTAAAGGGGTTGGAATTTCTGGGAAAGGTGGGATAGAAACTCAGCTCTGCACTTTACAATTTGGCCAGGAGATTAATAAAAATGATGCAACTCTGATTCATGAGATCCCTGTGGTGTGAGTTTTAGCAATGTGTTTTTTCTTTGTTTCATATGTATCATGTTATGTTTAAAGTTCATTCATGATCATTTCCAGTTGAATGTTTTTTAGTGAGAAAGGTAAAATCCATTTTATTGCCCTGCCTTGGAAAAGCGTTTATCCTCTGTTTGTTTTCTTATGTTTGAAAAGGATTCATCAGTTATGCCCTTTTCAACCTCTCATCAATCTTTCCACTCCATATTACTCCAATCTGATTGCTAAACCTCCTGCCTATCTTGCCTCACGAAATATTTTGTCTTTGACTTAATTTCCCAGCTCATGTGGTCCTTTGGTCCCATACAGCCCAAAAAATTCAGTCATTCAATGAATTACCTCTGTCATATTTATTTACTAGCCTAATATCAGTATTCATTTTGAGTCATCTCAGACCCTATTGTTTATTTTTACTGAGAGTGACCCGGAGAGAGCCCTCTCTTGTTCTGGTAGGGCTAGCTACCAGACTGAGCGTGGTTTGTGGTTACCCTGAATTTTGCCTTCCTTCAGCCTAAGGCGGATTCAGGCTCTAACACACCACACTTTCTATCTTTGGATTGTTCAACTGGTCTTCCAAATAATCCAATTCTACTGCAACATTTTCCATATTTTCATCTAATCCCTTTAATTGATGATCCTTTTCAATTTCATTTATTCTATCACTATCATTTGTACAAGCTTCTATTAAGTGCCCATCTCTAACATTTTTAGTCCAAAACTCTTCTTCTAACAGCTGGATTTCTTTATCAATATGTTATTTATCATATCTGCACACAAAGTTAATACTTTGTTCAATATTAGTAACAGGTCTTGCATCCACATACAAATTATTGGATTTAAAATCAATATAGCCATTATCTTCTATTGATAATTTTTCTATCATATATTGATCTTCCAAAAAACTTGTAAGATTATCAAAATATCTCTTCTCAACATCTTCATTACTTTCTTCTTCTCCAATAATTGGTCCATGTTCTGGTGCACACATGTATCCTGCTTCTTTCTCATATTCAACTACATTGAGCATCCTTAATCAGGTTCTAATATGAAACCTCATCCTCTTTCTATAATTCATTGCTTACAATTTCTTCACTAGCCATTGAACTGGTTTTCTCTCTAGTATCCATCCATAACACTACTCTCTTCCTCTGTCTTCAAACTTGTACTTCATCCTTCAATCTCTTCTGTTATATCAATAGTTTCTTTTTCATCACTTATTTTCTTGTTTCCAACTACTTTGGCATTCTTTTCTCTTTGATTGTGACTTTCCTCTGAACCCACTATAGGACTATTAATAGCCATGTTTGTTCTTTCTTATTGTGAACTCTCTTTGTTTACCGATGATTTGCAACAAACCTTCTCCATCTTGTAACAAGTCTACTACCTGTCATAGTACCAAGTTCTCTTCTTTGTAACTCATCTCTTCTCTTTGTCCTAGCAATTTGACTATGGAACTGCCCTTGGAAACTTCTACCCAACCTCTAACGTTGGAAGTTGTCCCCGTTTCCTGTTTCTATGTACGAGAAACTCTTCTCCTTCTTTCTTTGAGCACGTCTACTCCTCAACTTCAAAAAATTTCAGGCTCTTGCACTTTCATCTGCTCACTTCTCTCTTCCTTGAGAGCTTACATTGTCAATTCAATTTGTTGTTGGGTTCTGTCACAATTCTTCTTCTTCCTAAGAACTTTATTTTCTCTCGCTTTCACTTTTTGGTTGTCACTTCCTTTTTTTATCTATGTTTTAACCTGTAATCAGATGATATCCAACTGTCACTACAAAAACGTTCAATAGCATTCCTTTTCCAAGAACTCCCTTCTCTGTGTCAAATTGCTGCAAGATTTTATCTTCAAGCTATTATTAACAATTATATGACTCTCTCAACATGGATTTTTCTTAAAAATTCATTACTTTGACAATTTTACCAACTCAAACTCATTACTCAGGTCTGACTTGATGACTAGATTTTGTAATATAAATTCATCTTAACTTATGATTACTTCATAAATAGATTAGCTTAATTAATCTAGAGTTTAAAACTAAAAATAATATAACTACTAGTTTTACCACATGATTTTATTATGGTGCATGGAATAAATATTATTTTTAATGATACAGGACATAATAATTTCTTATAAAACTAATTAACATATACAATATATTTTTCATAGATTCTAAATATATAATTTTTTATGTGTATAATTTTATTTCAATTTTTTTTTTTTAATTTCTTATTAACACATAAAGTTATTAAAATATAATATAAATATATTATAAAGATAAATATAATGAAATTATTATATATTTTTAGTTTTATTTATTTTTCATTTTTCAAATAAAGAAATAGTTACATATTGTAAATGCATCTTGTGCATTCTATATGTTTTCCAAAACAGTAGGCAAAAAATGAAAAAAACACCCATAGAACTAGCCCGTCGTCAACCAAATAACAAATATGCACATCTAGTGCTGAGTTTTAACAGAAGAACATCAACATATCTAACATTGTTGTATAATCTATTGTCACATACATGTCAAATATAAAATCAAAAAATAAATATGTAGTTGTCATATAAGTAGTCCCTATAAGAGGACGATCTAATATATATCATTGTAGAGCAAAAGACCAAACTATGATCATAATAGTAGTTATGAGGGGATTATCCTTCTCTGAAAGCGTGATGAAGGTATTGCTGCAGTTCCCTTCTTATATGCTCTCATATCTTCTAAGTCCTTGGATCCCTTCGAATAGCCTTATTAGATAGAAAATTGCTTCATTGTTTATTTTCCTATAAATATGCCAGCAACATTATATTGTCAAAAACATGTTTTAATTCAAATATCTCTTCCAATATTCGAAGCATTTGTGATTTTGACCTTTTTCAGAAACAAAGAACCAATTTATAACATTCATAACTATAACATACCACGATAACCTCACATGAAAATTAAAGGAGTTAGAAAATTTTTACACAAATTACCCAAAGGTAATTATCCAAATCACTATTCCATATTCCTCATTAACCATTAGATAAAATGTTCATTAGTACATAAAGTAACTTTAGTAGAGGAATAGTAAGTTGCATAACCATTAACAACCACTCTTGTATTATATTAACATAAATTGTATGATGTAACCTTGCATCCATTTCATGATTCCTTTAATCACATTAATTAATCACATACTTGACATTATCAACATCACATTATGCAAGGAATAAACATCACCAAACTGACATAATAAGCAATCACATCATTAAACACCGAACACCGATATACCCTGGAAATCTTATAGGGTGAAAACCAGCAAATATTTAATCTTATTATTAAATTCTCGTGAGGGTGTTCACCCCTCACTCAATGGATTACAAGAGAGTCCATCCCTTATCCATTGTTATAAAAGATTACAATGAAATATCATTAAAATACCACATACCTAGCTAAAAGCTATTACAATTACCATGAAACCATTTACCCACATATCACCATTCTCTACATCCTTGTAGCATGATTGTTCCATCAATGGACCATCTTGCAACTCGTACTCATCAGCATGGACCATTAGTTCTTATCTGCCACACTATTAACATAATTTATCTTTTGCACAAATCACCATCATTTCCCTGTTACTATGATCATTCTCACACCAGCACACATTCATATGTAAAGGAAACCACTATAATCATCCATTTCACCTAGAGAATACTAGAAACTTATCTTTGTTTTCCATGCACATAATTAGATAAAAACTTATTGGAAGAGAGCTACCCCTTAACTTCTTCTTTGTGCATGTAACTAAGTAATTTATCCAATACAGTAGATGTTTCCTTATATGGAGAAGCTAACTAACATGATAGACATTATTATCATGCATGCAAGTGTAAGTCCCTTTTCGAAAAGCATATTTTCCAAAATATATCTATTTATAAAATCTATTGTATGCATAAAAACATGCATTGCTCTAAACCATAACTATTGTGTTAATCATTATTTCTTGCATGCAGATATATGTATTCTACAAAGGAAAGCTAGTACATTTATTCCAAGTAACTACTTGTTTTACTTTCTATGATACTTATTCTTTTATGAACATAAATCCACGTTTCTCTTTAAAATATCTAACACAATAGTTTTACAAATCCATGTTTAGCTTTAAAAGCTCTAACACAATAGTTTTACAAATCCATGTTTATCTTTAAAAGCTCTAACACAATATTTCTACAAATCCATGTTTCTCTTTAAAATATCTAACACGATAGTTGTATCTTCATACATGTAATCAACTAATGTTTCTATGCTTTTGCATATGAGTTCATTTCACATAGTTATTTTCAAGAAACCAACATAGTTTCTCTATCATTTATGTATAAAGTTATTATGCATTTGTTTCGAAGAAAGTACCATAACAAAGTTCTCATGCATTTGTTTTCAACGAATTATCATAATCAACCTTTCTTTTGCGCATAAGAACTAAGATAATAATAATGGTAATCGTTTATGCATTAAACCATGCAATTAAATCAAACTATCCAATATGAAACACACAAATCATTTATTTTTTTCTCACAACATGTAAACCTTGCAAACTCTTGCAAAGGAATTAAAACAATTAACTTATCTTTCATGCACAGGAAAAACATATTCTTTCCAAAGAAGATTCCTATGACTTATATTATCTCTTTGCATTTCATCTATGCACAGGTTATTATATTTCTCATAACTAAGTATTCTTTTTCAAAAGAACTCTCTTACCCATGAGAATATTTCACAAATTACCCTCTTTAATTTATATTCATTTCCAAGAAAATGACTTGGATTTGTTATTCCTTTTTAAGAAAAGAACATACATACATCCTATCTTTTCTTAATAGAATGCATATGAAATGTTATATAAAGACAAGAAAGTTTACTTATCTTTTAATGTTGCAAATAACAATCTTTCTCTACATGTAATAATATATTTCCTTTACTAAGGAAAATATATAATAACAATCTTTATCTACATGTAGTAATATATTTTCTTTACTAAGAAAAATAGTGTGAGTTTTGTATAAGGACAAATTCCAAAACATCTTCACTTACCTTCCATTCCAAGAGAATGACAAATCTACTTAGTTTTTAACACACAAGACTCACATGTAATAATTGTAATAGAATCTACACATTTACTTCGATTTGATGTGCAATAATATTCATATTTCTCCTTTTCTTTACAAGAAATAAAATAATATGTATAACTATATTTTCAAGAAACAAGTAAATAAACACATATTTGCAAGTTACTTATCTGTATTTGCCTCATTCCAATGGGCAGACTTTAATTAGCGCTTACAAATCTACTTGGGTGCATTTTGACCGTGTAAACTAATGGAACATGCTTCAAAATGGCACGCTTCCCCTTCCTCTAAAACTGAATAGAGTCCAATTTTGTGCCTTCCTCCAAAACCGAAGAGAGTCCAATTCTGTGTCTTCCTCCAAAACCAAAGAGAGTCCAATTACCAGCGTCCAATTCTACCGCATACCATCTCTGTTTCAAAGGCCTGCTCTCCACTCATTTTCCTTAGAACTGATAGTACGGTTACAAAATGGTAGTTATCAGTTGTTCCATGCATGGCTCATAATTGCTCAGAAGTTTTACGATCTTCACCCCTCCAATCGTTCACCCCCAAATCTTGTTTTTTTTTTTCCTTTTTTTGAATAATCAATGCAATGCGGTTATGAAGGACTTGTTAAAACTTCCCATCGATTTCTTGATGTAAATGATTAATAATACTTCGTTTTTCACTCTCATATATATATATATATATGGAATATTCTACGGGAGGGTTGTTACAATAACATTCATGGAATCTCCAAAAACTTGAAGGGAGTGATAGTTTTTATTAAGAGCCCAACATAGAAGTAGTTTGAGTGAAAGTAATTGTGAGAGCCCGTGCCCAGACCAATTTGCGCCTTGAGAAAATGTTGATCATTAAGGTATAGGATAAGACCTCCCCCAAAAATTCCATTATTGTTTCAAGCTCCATCAAAGTAAGCCTACAGAACCTCACCATCAATAACCTCTTTAGTTTGAGGAACTTGGGGGATATCAATGGACGACAAGAGTGCATAGATTGTGTTGATTTGAGCTGATATAAGATTAGGAGCATATGAAATATCCCTAAAAGTGGCCTTATTTATTGCACACCAACCCCCCCAACATACGAGGGGTGGGATATTTCTGAGTACATCATCATTTGACAAGTCCCACCAAGACTACCAAGCATTGGGGAAAGTATCACCCCTCCATTCTAGGTTATAACCTAGGATTTGTTTAACCTTCGTCCATATACATAATGTGAAAGGACATTGAATAAATAAATGTATAAAGGAATCCCCTGCATCCTTGCATAATATGAAGTAGGTAGGGTCTTCTTCTGGTCTTCTTCTTGTAAATTTTCCCAAGTTGGGATTTTATTTTCAATAAGGCACTAAAGGAAAAATGTAGTCTTACTTGGGCACTTGCCCTTCCATATCTTTTTCCACCACAATTCTAGATTATCCTTTTTTCTATCCATTATCTAATATAAGTAACTAGTTTTAGGAGTGTATACACCGAAAGTAGAATGTACCCAACAGAGAGTGTCCTCCCTATCTGCAACTCTGACATGTGATATTTTAAAAAAATTATATAATTTTCCCAAATATCCACAAATTTTATCTGTGAATCTAACATGTTCTATTTTCAGAACATTAATATAATTATCCCAAAGATCCACAAATTCTCCATGCAAATCCAACTCATCAACACCTTTCCATCCTTGATTCTACATAGTTGTTCGACCATCATGTACTACCTGATTTAGAAGTGTTACTCAATGATTATTTATATTGTTACTAGATCATGAGGGAGCTTGAATTTTTCCTTATCCTTTTGGTATCGTGCATGGAAACATAATTATATTTTCATGGCTTACTCAATTTAATATCTATTTTATATATAATTTTGAAAACAAATAATTTAAATTTTTTATTAATTAATTTTACACACTTGAATAGTTTTTTTAATTATATATTATTAAAATTAATTCATCTTAACATTGCACTTAGCAATTGTTGAGAGAAATCAAAACGATATAAATAAATCTTCTATATAAATACAAAATTTGAGAATATATCAACAACTGTCCATTTTAACTAGGATCTACAAAGGGTTGAGAAGGATCAAATCTTTCAAGATGGAAACCTCTTTCTTATCGTAAAATTTTAGAAAATGCTTGGAGATTTGATTCATCACATGTCTTTGCAGATCCAAAGTTAATATGCTCAACTTGAGGAACACTATTTCAAAATTAAGATAAATGTGTGTTCAATTTCAGAAACACTTCAAAATATTTTAACTATACCAAACTTTTTATTATAGTTTTTTTAATATAATATATAAATAGTTAACATTCAAATATTTTATTTACAATCCAAAATTCTCATTTTAATGATATGAATACTACCTTATATTCCGAAATAGAAAACATATCCATATTATATAATTTCTCTATGTATACACACATTCAACTATTTTTGTTATTAATATTTCTTAAAATGATATGTCTGTATATAAACATGTATCCTTACAATTAATTTTTATTTTTTTAATATTTTTTAAATTTTTACATAACAACTCTATATTAAATATTGAATAAATTATAAATTATCTTCATATTCTGAATTTGAAAGTATCTATTAATGAAAAACAAATCTCTCTCTCATACTCCTCTCTCTCTATATATATGGCCCTAAAAAAATTTACTCAACATGTATATGGAAATATTTGATTTATATTTCACATTAAACGTTTTTATTGTTATTAGCATATTTTAAATGTTATGTATCAATTCCATATTAAGAATAAAATATCTATTAATGGAAAGTGAAAATTTAAGAAAAGATAATTTAAATTACATTATTATATTATTCAATATGTACAATAAAGTATTTTTTGTATTAATATATTTTGTTTCAAATATTAAATGTCAATTCAAAATATATAAATTACACATTTTATAATATCAATAATATTATTTTATGCTTAATAAATTCCTTATTAAATAGTAAAGAAATGGTGTATCTCTCCTAATAAAATGTAAATTAGTAAAATCTAAGAATTACTATATTTTAATTTCTTAATATGAGTATTATTTTATTATTTTTAAATATAACATTGTAATAAAATATTCTTCCTATTAAATTGTAAAATATCTATACAAATACTCTAAGAACAAATTTTATATATATATATATATATAACCTTTTCAAATCAAAATTTTCAATTATTTTAACGGTTACTCTTTTCAATGATTTTATATTTTTTTAATGCAAAATATTAATAATCTTATATAATTTTCTTATCTTAAGATAATATAATTTTTACCCAAAATACAAATTATACACAAATACCCAAAATATAAGGTATACATGTTTCGAATGGTATATAAATTACATAAACTTGAAATAACATTAGAATAGTAAGAACAATGAACTTGAAATGGCATTAACAATAATGAGTGATTTGCCATTAGGAATCAGTAAAATAGGTCAGGATTGCTGCGTTTTTACTGTGCAGGTAAGCCATTTCTTACACACAGCTCTTACATTTTCGCACGATCCCACAATATGCTATGGTGTTCTTTGTCAAATACTCTTCGTTTTGAAAGTATTTTCTAAACAGAAAAATTAGCAGCACATGCGTGTCATTTTCAACAGGGAAAACACTGTTCTACTATGCCCTCCGGTGCCAAAATTCTATCATGCTGATCACTTTGAAAGCGATGAATGGGGTCCCCCAACGTACGCGCCATCTGCATGAAAGATATTTCAGTTAGCAGCTGAAATGAAGATTAAGTACGCGCGTGCGGAAGGTTGGCAGAGGTCAATTGTCACCTGGCCCAATTGGCAGTGGCATCCTTCTGTCATCCGTTCAGTAATACTTATAGTCGTATCACTGTTTACCCCACAAATATTAATCACAAGAAAGTCTTTTTCCACCCATATTAATTCCCATGCAGTTTTTTTCCTTAATATCGCAGTCTGTCAGTAATACTTTCTGAAAGAACTATCAGAAATTATATGGTAGATAATATTTATGCATTGTTCTAAGTACAGATCATCATGCGTGATATTAATTACAATGCAGTTTTTGGCCTCAGATTTATCAGAATGATATGGTCGTTAATGTGTATGTTTTTTCTATTCACAAACCATGAATTATGATGTGTGATCATAATAATGCCATGAAAATAGTTATGAAATGATATGGTCGTTAATGTGTATGCCCTTTCTATTCACAAATCATGAATCATGATGTGTTATCATAATAATGCGAAAAATAGTTATGATTATTAAACTTTTATGAAAGTTTTGGGTCACCTTAACCGTAGTGCAGTCTCATTCTCTAATTAAGACTTTGACGAAAATAGTTTGTAAACAACTTCTCAGGATATTACATGTTGTCTAATGTTTTTTATTTATTCCATAATTACTAAACTTCAATAGAATTTTGTATTCACCTTTTATCGGGCAAAGCTATTTGTTAGGTGGGCAGTAAGCATGAGTGTTGGTTGGAAAATGACGAGTAAAAGTGCAAGTGTTTCCAACAAAAGTTTTTCCATGTTCTCAAAAACATGAAAGTGATCTTGTGAATAATGTCCATAATCATTAATTCCATACCCATTTTCCTCTCTCTTTTTTTTTTCATACTTCGTAGACTTGGGTAAGATTACACATACTCAAATATGCATACACATGCATGTACACTTTTTGTTGGAATATTAATTCCAACTGCTGTGCACGGACAACAACGATAGCCCCGTCATTTGCTGATACTGCTATCGTGCAGTAGCAAAACCATTCAGGAAAAACTGCCAACCTTATCGGACGGCTTTTGCTCAAGTGGTTTCCATACAAACTCATCCGATGCAATCAATTTTGGACGCTTGCCAACTGTACATTTTCAAAACCACCCTTCCATCGAGACATTACGTTCAACAAGTAAAGGGCATCCGATATTGTTCTGAACCGTTTGATTTGAAAGAAAATTGTCCACCATCCGATTAATCCAAAGCTGCATTCAGGCCTGGAGGGAATGACATTGCGTAAATTTTTGGGTTGACCGCTATTTATTTCAGTCAAGTAATTAATGTTGTTTACTCCAGTTCGTAGGATATTGGTAAAACTTTTAATTTTAATGTTTTTTTTATATACGGAAGTATGGGCGTAAAAATATGTAAAAAAAAATTAATTGCATATGCATCATATGATATATATGTTTTTTTGATGCGTTCACTGTAATGTAAGGAAACTGAAGTGGCAAAGAAAAACGAAGACGAAGATTTTGTAATGTAATGTGAAATGAACGCACAACAGTGCGAGTAGAGAGAACAGGGAGCAGCGTGAAAGTTTTTATGTGTTGATTTCGTATGGTAAGAAAAGAATGGGCAGCAGTGCAAAAATAAATTCGATGTAAATCATATGTATTGCTATGTAATGGCTTGAGTGCTCGAAGTTTTTGTAATATGCAAAGTGCATAATGTGATTTTTATTTTTACAGCAGTATATGTAAAAGTTTGTTTTTACAGCAGTAAATGTAAAAGAGATTTTTATACACAGCAGTGTAAAATCTCAGGAAGAGACAGAGTAATATTTTGTTGTTGAAATGTTTTCTTGGTGAATCCCTCTGTTAAAGAGGAAGGTACTTTTCAGCACAGTCTCTTGGTGAATCCCTCTGTTAAAGAGGAAGATGCTTTTCAGCATAGTCTCCGGTGAATCCCTCTGTTAAGAGGAATATCTGTTGCCTCTGGTGAATCCCTCTGTCAAGAAGAAGATGCTTTTCAGCACAAACTGGTGAATCCCTCTAGTTAAGAGGAAGATGCTCTTCAGCATAATCTCTCCTGAATCCCTCTGTGTGAGGAAGATGTTTTTGTAAAAGCAATGCTGGTGAAATCCCTCTGTTAAGAGGAAGACCTTTTTTTTGTAACAGGCAGTCATATTGAAAATGCAAAGTTTTTTTTGGGGTGTAGAAAAACTCTGTTTCTCTGTGTCAAAAACAGCGTCACTGTGTTAAAGATCCTGTGGCAGAAACAGGGCATTGCCTCTATGTTCAATTTATTTTGTTTATGGAATCTTACCAGAAAAATCCCCAACAGTGGTATGAGAGCAGATCCAGGCTCTTTGAAGGTGTCAGAGAAGCTGAAGGAAGGTTTCTTTGTTGTAGCAGCTTCTCTAGCAGCATGAAGACTCAACAAAAGGATCCAGGTATTTCTCAAGTTTTTCTATGTCAGTGATCTTAAATACATATTCAGGTATTTGAAGCATAGTTAAGAATGGCAAGGTCAAGGAAGAAAATCTCCAATCCTCCTAAGGATGTGTCTCCCTCTACTACTAAAATAGAAGACAATCTATTTGAAAGAATTCTATTTGAGGCTCCAAGGTTCAATGGGAACTTTTATATATGGGAAATAAAAATGAGGACTTTCTTACGGTCTGAAGGGATTGAAATTTGGGAATAAGTGATTCATGATAGCAGGATGGATAGAGAATCCAAGGAATACAATGAAAAAGCAACAAAGACAATCTTGGATGGACTACCTGATTCTGTAAAGAAGAATCTAGGAAAATATTCATCAGCAAAGGATATATGGGACAGACTTCATGACCTTCACTCAAAGGGAGCACTCACCATGACCATCAGTCAAGAAGGAAATTCTGAACTCATCATAGAAGCTGAAAATGAGAAGGTTGACCTCATCAAGCTTCAAGTACAAGAAAGGGATGAAGAACTCGCCAAGCTTAAGAAAGAACTTGATCAAAGAAAAAGGAAGCATCATGAAGAAGTCATATCCATGACAAATCAATTGAATAAAGCAAAGAAGCAAGAAGATTCCTTGTCAAGTCAACTTGAACAAAGGCACAAGAGAGTGAACAAACTTGTAGAAGAGATTGGACAGTACAAGGTAAAGGTCTCATCCCTTAAGTCTGAATTACAAGAAGCCAAAAAACAGGCACAAGAAGCTTAGAAGAAAATGGAGAGCAGTCAAGCAAAGAATGAAGAAATCTCCAAAATGAAGTTAGATATCATCTCCCTTAAGATAGTAGCAGCTGAAGCTACTTGTAGCAAGGAAGAAACTGAGGAACAACTTGCAAAGAAAAATAATGAGTGTGAAATATTGGAAGAAGAGATTGTCCTCCTCAGGAAAAAGGTTGAAGGGATGAACAAAATCATGAAGAGCTCTCAAGCCTTGGATGACATGCTTAGCTATCACAGATCTCCATCTAATAAATCAGGACTCGGGTATGTAGGTGAACCCTCAAACAAGAATGAAAATGCTTTAAGCAAAGGAGATGTGAAGAAGGCAAAAAGAAATTGTGATGCTCCTAGTTCCAGCAAAGGCAAGGAGAAAAATCAAGGCTACAATAGAAGAAATCCTACTCCAAGTAGAAAACCAACTCCAAGAAGAAATGTTGATGATGTCAAAGAGGCAAGAGGCAATGGTTATCATCAAAGGATCTCAAGGCAGAAAAGCTTCAGAAGTACATCAAGGAAACCACCATCTACCAAGTACCAAAGTTCATTTTTTGGTTATTGTTATTCTTGTTCAAACTTTGGTCATATGGCAAAAGACTGTAGAGCATTTCATAGAGATAGATGTTATGGTCTCCAACAACCTCCAAGAAACAATTTTACAGGAAAAAATCATGAAATTTTATTCATGAACAATGTAGAATGTTTCAAGTGTCATAACATTGGGCATATGGCACGTGATTGTAACTTAACATGGGCTCCTACACAAGCTAGACCCATGCAAAAGAAGAAAGTTACACAAGTATGGAGAAGGAAGGAAATAGAGTCCGAAAGTCCCTTGAGCTCCCCAGCCAATCTAAGTTTCTTTTGAGAAGACTCTACCAAAAGGAGATGATGCATACAGTTAGGGGGAGCCTATAATTCTTGATCATTATTGCTGAAGCTATTAGTGAACGGGTTCTTATAAAATCCTTGCTGAACCATATTAACAGTCATTCTTTGATGAAGATCTTCTTATAGGGGAAAGATATGAAATTAAATCTGCCATAAAAGTAGAGAAGAAAAGGTTGCATGATAGCTTGGAGATGCCAACGTTGGAAATCTTGCCTGAGGTGGAGAGAAAGAGGATATTACATGATTGGAGTGCCTGAGCACAGCAGTGAAAGCGATGAAAGGAAAGCTAATACGAATAGGCAGAAAAGTTATGAGTTTTTGAGGAAGTGTTTGGGTATGACTGAATGCCCAGCAGTTGAAATTAAAGGAGAGTGTTGGAATATTAATTCCAACTGTCGTGCAGGGACAACAACGGTAGCCCGGTCATTTGCCGAATCCACCATTGTATAGCAGCAAAACCATTCAGGAAAAACTGCCAACCTTATCGGACCGCTTTTGCTCAGCAAGTGGTTTCCGTACAAACTCATTCGATGCAATCAATTTTGGACGCATGTCAACTGTACGTTTTCAAAACCACCCTTCCATCGGGACATAACGTTCAGCAAGTAAGGGGAATCCGATATGGTTCTAAACCATTTGATTTGAAAGAAAATTGTCCACCGTGCGATTAATCCAATGCTGCATTCGGGCCTGGAGGGAATGACATTGCGTAAATTTTTGGGTTGACCGCCGTTTATTTCAGTCAAGTAATTAATGTTATTTACCCCAGTTCGTAGGATATTGGTAAAACTTTTAATTTTAATGTTTTTTTTATATACGGAAGTATGGGCGTAAAAATATGCAAATTTTTTTTAATTGCATATGCATCATATGATATATATGTTTTTTTGATGGGTTGACAGTAATGTAAGGAAACTAAAGTTTGCACAGCAGTGTGAGGGTGAAGGCAAAGAAAAACAAAGACGAAGATTTTGTAATGTAATGTGAAATGAACGCACAACAGTGCGAGTAGAGAGAACAGGGGGAGCAGCGTGAAAGTTTTTATGTGTTGATTTCGTATGGTAAGAAAAGAATGCACAACAGTGCAAAAATAAATTCGATGTAAATCATATGTATTGTTATGTAATGGATTGAGTGCTGGAAGTTTTTGTAATATGCAAAGTGCATAATGTGATTTTTATTTTTACAGCAGTATATGTAAAAATTTGTTTTTACAGCAGTAAATGTAAAAGAGACTTTTATACACAGCAGTGTAAAATCTCGGGAGCAGACAGAGTAATATTTCGTTGTTGAAATGTTTCCTTGGTGAATCCCTCTGTTAAAGAGGAAGGTGATTTTCATCACAGTCTCTTGGTGAATCCCTCTGTTAAAGAGGAAGATGCTTTTTAGCATAGTCTCCGGTGAATCCCTCTGTTAAGAGGAAGATCTGTTGTCTCTGGTGAATCCCTCAGTCAAGAGCAAGATGCTTTTCAGCACAGACTGGTGAATCCCTCTGGTTAAGAAGAAGATGCTCTTCAGCATAATCTCTGTTGAATCCCTCTGTGGGAAGAAGATGTTTTTTTTTGTAACAACAGTTGGAGAATCCCTCTGTGTGAGGAAGATGTTTTTGTAAAAGTAGTGCTGGTGAAATCCCTCTGTTAAGAGGAAGACCTTTTTTTTGTAATAGGCAGTCATATTGAAAATGCATAGTTTTTTTTGGGGTGTAGAAAAACTTTGTTTCTCTGTGTCAAAAACACCGTCCTTGTGTTAAAGATCCTGTGTCAGAAACAAAGCATTGTCTCTGTGTTCAGTTTATTTTGTTTTTGGAATTCTACCAGAAATATCCCCAACAGTGGTATTAGAGCAGATCCAGGCTCTTTGAAGGTATCAAAGAAGCTGAAGGAAAGTTTCTTTGTTGCAGCAACTTCTCCAGTTGCATGAAGACGCAGCAAAAGGATCCAGGTATTTCTCAAGTTTTTCTATGTTGATGTTGAAGAAACAGTCAGTGATCTTAAATACATAGTCAGGTATTTGAAGCATAGTTAAGTATGGCAAGGTCAAGGAAGAAAGTCTCCAATCCTCCTAAGGATGTGTCTCCCTCTACTACTAAAATAGAAGACAATATATTTGAAAGCATTCTATTTGAGGCTCCAAGGTTCAATGGGAACTTTTATATATGGGAAATAAAAATGAGGACTTTCTTACAGTCTGAAGGGATTAAAATTTGGGAATCAATCATTGATGATAGCAGGATGGATAGAGAATCCAAGGAATAAAATGCAAAAGCAGCAAAGACAATCTTGGATGGACTACCTGATTCTGTAAAGAAGAATCTAAGAAAATATTCATCAGCAAAGGATATATGGGACAGACTTCATGACCTTCACTCAAATGGAGCACTGACCATGACCATCAGTCAAGAAGGAAATTATGAACCCATCATAGAAGTTGAAAATGAGAAGGTTGACCTCATCAAGCTTCAAGTACAAGAAAGGGATGAAGCACTCACCAAGCTTAAGAAAGAACTTGATCAAAGCAAAAGGAAGCGTCATGAAGAATTCATATCCATGACAAATCAATTGAATAAAGCAAAGAAGAAGGAAGATGACTTTTCAAGTCAACTTGAACAAGGCACAAGAGAGTGAACAAACTTGTAGAAGAGATTGGACAATACAAGGTAGAGGTCTCCTCCCTTAAGTCTGAATTACAAGAAGCTAGAAAACAGGCACAAGAAGCTAAGAAGAAAATCGAGAGCAGTCAAGCAAAGAATGAAGAAATCTCCAAAATGAAGTCAGATATCATCTCCCTTAAGATAGTAGCAGTTGAAGCTACTTGTATCAAGGAAGAAACTGAGGAACAACTTGCAAAGAGTAATAATGAGTGTGAAAGATTGGAAGAAGAGATTGTCCTCCTCAGGAAAAAGGTTGAAGGGATGAACAAAATCATGAAGAGCTCTCAAGCCTTGGATGACATGCTTAGCTATCACAGATCTCCATCTGATAAATCAGGACTCGGGTATGTAGGTGAACCCTCAAACAAGAATGAAAATGCTTTAAGCAAAGGAGATGTGAAGAAGGCAGAAAGAAATTGTGATGCTCCTAGTTCCAGCAAAGGCAAGGAGAAAAATACAGGCTATAATAGAAGAAATCCTACTCCAAGTAGAAAACTAGCTCCAAGAAGAAATGTTGATGATGTCAAAGAGGCAAGAGGCAACAGTTATCATCAAAGGATCTCAAGGCAGAAAAGCTTCAGAAGTACATCAAGGAAACCACCATCTACCAGGTACCAAAGTTCATTTTTTGGTTATTGTTATTCTTGTTCAAACTTTGGTCATATGGCAAAAGACTGTAGAGCATTTCATAGAGATAGATGTTATGGTCTCCAACAACCTCCAAGAAACAATTTTACAGGAAAAAATCATGAAATTTTATTCATGAACAATGTAGAATGTTTTAAGTGTCATAACATTGGGCATATGGCACGTGATTGTAACTTAACATGGGCTCCTACACAAGCTAGACCCATGCAAAAGAAGAAAGTTACAGAAGTATGGAGAAGGAAGGAAATACAATCCGAAAGTCCCTTGAGCTCCCCAGCCAATCTAAGATTCTTTTGAGAAGACTCTACCAAAAGGAGATGATGCATATAGTTAGGGGGAGCCTATAATTCTTTATCATTATTGCTGAAGCTATTAGTGAACGGGTTCTTATAATAGTCATTCTTGAAGAAAAGGTTGCATGATAGCTTGGAGATGCCAAGGTTGGAAATCTTGCCTGAGGCGGAGAGAAAGAGGATATTACATGATTGGAGTGCCTGAGCACAGCAGTGAAAGCGATGAAAGGAAAGCTAATACGAATAGACAGGAAAGTTATGAGTTTTTGAGGAAGTGTTTGGGTATGACTGAATGCCCAGCAGTTGAAATTAAAGGGGAGTGTTGGAATATTAATTCCAACTGTCGTGCAGGGACAGCAACGGCAGCACGGTCATTTGCTGAATCCACCATTGCGCAGTAGCAAAACCATTCAGGAAAAACTGCCAACCTTATCGGACCGCTTTTGCTCAGCAAATGGTTTCCGTACAAACTCATCTGATGCAATCAATTTTGGACGCGTGTCAACTGTACGTTTTCAAAACCACCCTTCCATCGAGACATAACATTCAGCAAGTAAGGGGCATCCGATATTGTTCTAAACCGTTTGATTTGAAAGAAAATTGTCCACCGTCCGATTAATCCAAAGCTACATTCAGGCCTGGAGGGAATGACATTGCGTAAATTTTTGGGTTGACCGCCGTTTATTTCAGTCAAGTAATTAATGTTATTTACTCCAGTTCATAGGATATTCGTAAAACTTTTAATTTTAATGTTTTTTTTATATACGAAAGTATGGGCGTAAAAATATGTAATTTTTTTTTTAATTGCATATGCATCATATGATATATATGTTTTTTTGATGCGTTGACAGTAATGTAAGGAAACTAAAGTTTGCACAGCAGTGCGAGGGTGAAGGCAAAGAAAAACGAAGACGAAGATTTTGTAATGTAATGTGAAATGAACGCACAACAGTGCGAGTAGAGAGAACAGGGGGAGCAGCGTGAAAGTTTTTATGTGTTGATTTCGTATGGTAAGAAAAGAATGCACAGCAGTGCAAAAATAAATTCAATGTAAATCATAAGTATTGCTATGTAATGGCTTGAGTGCTAGAAGTTTTTGTAATATGCAAAGTGCATAATGTGATTTTTATTTTTACAGCAGTATATGTAAAAGTTTGTTTTTACAACAGTAAATGTAAAAGACATTTTTATACACAGCAGTGTAAAATCTCAAGAGGAGACAGAGTAATATTTTTTTGTTGAAATGTTTTCTTGGTGAATCCCTCTATTAAAGAGGAAGGTGCTTTTCAGCACAGTCTCTTGGTGAATCCCTTTGTTAAAGAGGAAGATGCTTTTCAGCATAGTCTCCGGTGAATCCCTCTGTTAAGAGGAAGATCTGTTGTCTCTGGTGAATCCCTCTGTCAAGAGGAAGATTCTTTTCAGCATAGACTGGTGAATCCCTCTGGTTAAGAGGATGATGCTCTTTAGCATAATCTCTGGTAAATCCCTCTATGTGAGGAAGATGTTTTTTTTTGTAATAGTAGTTGGAGAATCCCTCTGTGTGAGGAAGATGTTTTTGTAAAAGCAGTGCTGGTGAGATCCCTCTGTTAAGAGGAAGACCTTTTTTTTGTAACAAACAGTCATATTGAAAATGCAATGTTTTTTTTGGGGTGTAGAAAAACTCTGTTTCTCTGTGTCAAAAACAGCGTCCCTGTGTTAAAGATCCTGTGGCAGAAACAAAGCATTGTCTCTGTGTTCAGTTTATTTTTTTTTTGGAATTTTACCATAAAAATCCCCAACACTTTTGTGACATTACTTCTCACTTTTCTCTCCACCCTTATTCGTCTTATCATTTGTCTCATCGTATATATCTTTCTCTCAACCTCATATTGTCTCTCCTCTCCGCCTCCCACCCCCCACATCTCCCCTTTCTCTCTCTATCTCTCCATGTACACCTTTATCCCTTCGTAGCCCTATTTCTCTCTAACCTTCTCTCCATGCGACTCTCTCCTTCAACGCTATATTTGTCACCCTCCTTTTCTTCTTCTCTATCTCTCCTTCGTTACTCTCTCTCTCTCTCTCTCTCATTCTCTTCCCCACCTCCCTCCATGTCTTGCCCTCTCTCTCTTCCCTCCATCTTTATCTTTACAACATATGTTTGCATTGCAATCAAGGGTATGTCCAATAAATAGCCTCCCATATTCAACTATATTCTATCAAACTTCCCTAAACAATTTATGGTACATCCATTTGTAAGCATTACTTCGAATTTTGGCACTAAATATAAAAATAAATTTAGATTTTTTGAGAATTTGTAATTGATGAAGTTATGCATGCTACCCGAAGTAGTCAACATGGATACCTTCTTAATTTTGATATATCCTTCTATCTTGAGGTTTCTGGAGTAATGATGTTCGCCAATCCATGGAAAAATATTATTGTAGTCTCTTCTAGCTCTAGATCTTGTGACAGTTCTAGTGCTTGTTCTTCATCCTCTTCATAGTACATGTAGAATAATGTATTTTCATAACATTTAATCCCTTTACTATATTGATTATCATAATAAAAAAAATAGTTTCTATGATATTCCTTCATCCATTTGTTAAGGTGTCAATCTTATCAATTGAGTGAGGCTAGGAAAAGGAGCATGATCTTCTCTATATTTGTGAGTGACCACTCTTCTAGTAGCCATATTTTACTTTCAAATGTCATTTCTAGATTGAAAGCATGCTATAGGGATTTAAAATCAAAGACATGTGCCTTCTATTGGATGCTTTCATTTAAAGTTCTCATAAAGAGGTCTAATAAATTATTCTTTTAATTGTTCTTTACCATGAGACTAAGCATTTTAATTGTTGAATATGCTCTGTAAATTAACTTTTACATTGAATATTTACCAATTGACTAAATAAGGTATCTCTCTTAATATTACGATAATGTGCTATTAATTCCTCTATAAAAATTAACCCATATATAATATAATTCTTCTTCCTTTCATAGAGCCATTGATACCATACAAATTGATCTTGTTTTAGAAAATAGATGCAATATTTACCTTTTGTAAGATTATCACTTAGTGTATGTCCAAGCATTTCTTCACCTAGAATATCCATGTTATAGGATCATTACCATCAAAATTTCTCATATTGATCTTCAAAATGAAGCAGTTCCTTGGTAGTCACTTCAAGCCAAGATGATGTGAATATTAGAGTGAAAAAATATGATTATGGTTTTGTGCCTTCATATTTATGCTCTGCAATTGCCTTAAAATACTCTCCACATGTGACTGAGTTCCTAAACAATTTTTCTCCTTATTTTCGTGATTTCGTGGGATCTCCATATCCCTTTTTAGAAATGTCTATGAGATTTTTGTATTTTTTTAATTTCTTCTGGGACTAGTTTTTATGTATTCCTTTTATATATTCCTTTCTCTCATCCATATGTTATGCCATAATTTTTAGTAATCCTTACATCTGAGACAACTTACTTTCCAACTTGGATAACCATTGTTAGATATCTTATATTTCTTCATCAGTCATTGATGAACTTTCTAGAGGTTTAAGTAACATTTGAACCATCCTTAATAGTGATCTAGATTTATGAAGGAATGAAATGAAATATAAACATAATTAGAAACACAAAGATAGAGAGAAAACAAAACTTTAATTAATTAATAACAAAGTATTAAAAACTTGTTTACATGCATAATGGAAATAAACTAGCTTACTCTGAGAAGAGATGTGGCAATTACATGCCTTCTAAATTATGCTACAATGAGGCTCGAAGGCCTATTTATTATTGAGAAATAATGGAAACCCAAAAAAAACTAACGCTACGAGATAAAAAACCAAAAATTTGTGGGCCCCATTAGGGTATATTGGCACATCAACTTCCCAGGGTCATAACTTTACGATGTAATGTTTGTTTGGTGTGTATGATACCTTGTTATAAATATTTATCCAAAGACTACAATTTTCGACAAAAAACCATTTCTGTGGGCTATGATTTTACCTGTTTTCCAAAAAAAAACTTAGTTTAGGGCCTCAAAATGGCTCTAGAAGTTTAGGACCCAAGAAACTACCAAAAATAGTAATTTGTGCTACAATTAAGGAAACTGAAAGAAACAATGGTGGGGATCCAAGTGGAATAGAAGAGTGGCCACCAATATCCATTTCGATCAATCCTCCCCCTTAGGAAGCAATGATCTGCATTGTGTTGAGTTCTTCCATGAGGTAGGGAAACTTCTGCTAAACTTAGTCCCGGGTGAGCCATTTTCCTCGGTGCAGGAGTTGGCCAACATTGACAAAACAATATAGTTGGATCTTTTGTTAGCGAGTGTTATTGATTTGTGTGTCCATGATCTGATTAGTTGTGGGATGTTCCATGCAGTATGGATTTTTCTTTGTTGGTGTTAGTTGTTCTGCAATGTATGATGTGTTAAGCAATGGTGGAAAGTATGGGCGAAGGTGGTCCACACTGAACACTGGGAGTAGGACAAGGAATCGGGGAAGGCTGAGCTCAAAATCATTGTCTCCCACAACCTTGGTTATGGTGTAAGGCTCGTATTGGAGTGGTTTGAGCTTTTTATGAGCTCCAACAATACGTTTTTTTGAAAATGCAACCTAACTTTTCTGCCCACCTAAAACGCGTATGGCACCCAATGTTGATCATGTCACTGCTTGTACTTGGCATTAGGCTTATCTAATATGTCGTGCACCTGTTGGTGGATGTGTTGGATGCATTCAATAAACCAGGTTGTTTTATCAACCTCATATTGTGCATGTGTGTATTTTGTCTATTTAGTCACATGAGGCATGACAACATCAATCAAATATAATGGCTGAAATCCCAAACCCACTTGAAAACGAAGACAACCAGTTGAGCTATGGAGAGCTCTCCTATAATTGTGTTGCACATAAGGAAGGCTCTAATTCTAGGTTCGTGGATACTTGGAGTTGTACATGTACAGTATGTGCACTATCATCATGTTGATGGCATATGTCTATCCATCAGTCTAGGGATGGAATGCAGTCGACTTGGTGAGCTTGGTGTCCAATAATGTTCAGAGGCTCAACTAGAATGTGCTCAAGAACCTGCTATCCCGATCTAATATAATGTTCTAATGGATCCCAAAATGTACCCATATTCATTCAAAGAAGAGTATGGTAGTGTCCTCTACTGTGACACTCTTCTTGCAAGCTCCTGATATAGCCATCTTAGAAAATATATCCATGACCACAAATACACAGTCATTACCATGCTTAATAGAAGGGATGCCTGACAGATAGTCAATGGAGATGACTTCCTAGGGCTAACTAGGAGTAGGAAGAGTGTTAGGATATTCCGACACATAGGAAATAGTTAAGTATAACATGGTGTAGTGTAGAGTTAGGTAAAGTGTGTTTCTTTACTATGTACTTTTGTAACTTACAATCTGATGGTCATGATATGTAGTGATCTGATGGTTCATTCTCTCCTCGGTATTACTGACACTTGATCCGTGGCTTAACACCCGATTGGTGAATGATCTCCATTTAAAGAGCACAGCGGGTCATTTGTAGGGTGAACCGTTCATGAGAGAAGCTTATATAAATTTTCATTCTTTTATTAATAAATTACCTGAAGTGGCCACATTCGCATATCCGTGGACTGTTTCCCTCTTTGAGGGTTTTAACCATGTCAACAATATTGGTGTATTGATCTGTGATCTGTTTGTGAGCAGTGTCCTTTGGTGTTCACTCTGAGGAACTTACCCTATAAATTCCTACATGGTATTATAGCTATTTGAGGGCTGCATCCATTGGTGATCCAAATCTGAAGCCGGTAGAACTACATCCGACTGTCGTTTCCTAGATCTAATATTACTGACTTCTTTTAGGCTAAGAGGATTGCTCTATTGTGTTAGGAGCATCTGTTCTAGTGAGGAACCCCTTTTGTTTGATGTGAAAAGGTTTCTGGTAGCCCTAGCTACATCATTTTTAAGATCTAGAGGTATACAGTGTTTATTTGCAGTTTTTAGTTATTTTCTCTCTATTTATTTCGGTTTATTTAGCTCTTTGTTTTTTTCTATTACCGGAGATATACCTTTCATTTCTGTGTATGCTATTTTCCACATGAATTTGTGTGATCTAGGAAAATCAGAAACAAAAATGAAGGATTTTTCTCATGCGTATGCTCTTTTCCGTCGTGTCGTAGTGTGATCTCAGAAAATTAGAAACATTGAGGAAATATTTGGTTTCTGGCTAAAGCTAACTTCAAGCTATAAGATATGTTTTTTTTTGTATGTCCGTGTTGGGTTTTGTGTTTTTTGTTTTGTAGGAAAAATGAGCTTTCTCAAGTAAGAATGCACCCCAAAGCTTTAGTGACTAAAGAAAAAACCTTCCTCTTTTACAAAAATTACTAACCTTTTAATCTAGCTCACTTGGTCCAAAGCTACTTTATGAGAATAGAGGTCCTGAGATCAAGTGTTTCTTTTTGTTCAGCTAATTAGATTAAGTTTGGAAAGGGGGCAGAATTTTTTTTAAATATAACATTATCATTCATTTCCGCACATTCCCGCACTTCGTCAGCATCTTCAACAACTTTTCTTCAAAAACCCATAACTTCTTCATTTGGAAGTTGTTTTGAGAGCAGGTTTTTTTAATTGGCCTAATTTTCAAGATATTTCAAACACTTTGTTTTAGCATCTGTAGCTTTAGTTTCTATTAAAATGGAAAGTCCATGCCAATTTATTATTGACAGCATCAACTCTTTCCAATGGTGGTCCTACATTGTGGATTTACTTAGAAGTAAAGGTATTTACAGAATAGCCTTAGGCTAAGAAACCAAACCGAAAGATGATGATAAGGTAGCCAAATAGGAAAATATGCAAGATCAAGCATGTGGGTTGATAGGCATGCCTATTTCTCTAGACCTTAGATTCCATATCACAGAACTTGATAATCCTAATGAAGCAATGAAATAGATCACTAAATTTTTTGGACTTAAAAATGAACTTAGAGCCCACCAACTCAAAAATGAGTTGCTTACATTGCACCCCAATAATTTTTCTTCCATTGAAGATTTTTTGTCCATGTTCAAGACCCTTAGACTTCTTTTGGACGGTGTTAAGGTTAATAAAGAAGATGATAACCTTATCTATTCCATTCTTACTAAGTTGGGACCAGCCTACTCTGTTTTTGTTTCCACCTTCAATTCTACAAGAGAAGCCTTCATTTCTCAAGAAAAAGACTACAAGTCCCCTTCCTTTAATTCCTTTTGTGATTCTTTAATAAGAGAACATGAAAGAATCTTACATCTTGGTCTTCTTAAACTTGGAAACTCTTCTAAGAAAGCCTTAGCCACCCAACAACAACCAAATTCAAATAATCTTAAGAAGTTGTATCCTGAAAAGAATGGTCCTAAACCAAACAAAGGTCCTATGCCATTTCAGTCTCAAAATGAAAAATCATTTCCACAAAATGATAAGGCAAATAAAAACAAAGGGAAGAATACTGATAGACATTGCCACTTTTGTAATCGAGATGGCCACTTATAATCCAAATTCTTTAAGAAGATGGAAACCTTGGAAGCAGCAATGAAGAAGCATAACATCCATTTGGAGCACTCAACAACTTCAACTTCATCTTTAGGAATAACACTTTCTGCATGTGGTTGTCAAGCATCTCGGTATGGATATGTACTAAATGTATCTTCTTCTTCTCATTCTCATGAGTGGCTCATTGATTTTGGAGCTTCTTATCACATGGCCAAAGAAAAGACATGTTTTCTTCTTTAAATGATTGTAATACCAAAAAATATATATGTTGGTGATGATAGATCTCTTAGTGTTGTAGGGATTGGAACTGTTCATATAGACAATGGTTAATTCAATGATGTATTATGTGTTCCAAGCTTATCCTGTAACCTTCTATCTGTATATTAGATAAATCATTTAGGTTAAGGTAAAATCATTGAATTTTCACCTCACGATGTTGTAATTAAGGACCTAAGAGATCCTAGACAGATTTTAGCTACTAGCATTGCTAATGATTCTACAAGGTTGCATAAGTTTAATAAATTTGGGTCATCAAATCTTCCCTCGGTATTTGTTGCTCATAATTATGAAGTGAGCAAAATTTGGCATGAGCAATTCGGTCACTTAAACTATCGCTCCCTTCAGAATCTATGTAAAGAAAATATGGTGACAGGTCTTCCAATGGTATCTTCCAGAGATGGTGTTTGTTCCGGATGTGTACTCGAAAAACATCATCAGAATAGTTTTGAAAAACGTGCCTCTTGGCACGCCTCATCCCCTTTACAACTTGTACATAGTGATTTATGTGGTCCACTTCCAGTTGTTTCATTTTCTAGCTGCAAGTATTTCTTAACTTTCATTGATGATTTCTCCAGACGCACTTGGGTATACTTATTAAAACTCAAGATTGAAGTATTTAACATGTTCTTAGCCTTTAAGGCCTTTATTTAAAAACAATATGGACATCAAATTCTTAAGCTAAGATCTAATAATGGCGGAGAATATGTTAACAACAAATTCATCAACTTTTGCACTGAGAATGGAATTCAAATGCAACATATTGTTCCATATACTCCACAACAAAATGGTGTAGCTGAAAGGAAGAATCGCACCTTAAAGGAAATGGCTAATTGCATGCTTCTTTTTTTGTTGAATTAAGAGTTAGGCCTTCTATTAAAATTAAAATAAAACCATATTACATAATGTACAAAATAGAGGAGAAGTGGGCCACCTATAGCCGAGGAAATCGAGCCTAAGGCCCACTCACTAGGCCCAGGGCCTGCAAAAACATGACAACACGACTACAATGGATAATTGGATGCCTTAACCGTTCGAATTATCCTCTGAGATCTAACGGTCATTAACAATATCGGGTTGTTAACAAGCACTCCCTTTAACTCTTGAATCAAACCCGATGAGCCTATAAAGACCGCTCTATAACAATTTTTGGTCCGATTTGGCGGATAACCCTTGTGCATTTAGCCCACTCGAAATCCACCAGATGCATGTGATTCCCACCCATCTGCATAACTTGCTCATTGTTTAAAATTGCCTTTGAACTCGAAGCCAGATAAAGCTACTGTTAGAGTCGATTTCGGGTCTGATTGCCTTGATAACCGTCTTGCTATTTGCAACGCAGATTTGCTACAATTGCTACTATTTCTCCTACCTGCTCGTACTTTAACTAATCTCCTTGCATAACCACTGGAAAGGCTTTCTGTAACATGATTCAAATTTAGGTAAATACCTGAGTTGTTAATCGACATCCACCCGAGAACTTTGAGACTGTACGCTTTTGGGCACTTATTCCACCCTGAGGAATGACCATTCTTTTCATTTCTATCCCTGACCTGCTAATTCATATGGATTACCAATCAATTGTTTCCCTAAGACTACATCCTACTAGTATCCCCTACTTTGATAAAGCTCCCGGTCTGCGTCCTCTTGTCTGAGACACTCTTCCTTCAATCTACCTTGGGGTATCTCTCTCCATTTATATTTATCGTTTCTTTTAGCACAGAGTACGCCTTCATTATCTAAGATGTTCACTAATTTGTTGGTTTTTCGGTGCACATGAGTGAAACTCAAGGTTCTCATGTTCTGCAAGTGGGATTGAATCCTTTGATAGACTTGCAAAAGCCTCCAATGTCTCGAAAATTTTTCCGAAGCTGAGCCATAGCAAATTCTCTTGAGTCCCTCAGGAATCTACTTCAATTGTAATGTTATGAAGATTTGAGTCCCTCAGGATTTCTAAGCATTGCTCCATGGCCATGAGCTCTGCCATATTGTTTGTGGCTTTCCCCAAATTACTATGAAAGATGATTTGTATATGACCCTTTTCATCCCTTATCACTCCTCCATAACGAGCCATGCCCGGGTTTCCTTTTGAGGCCCCATCAATATTACATTTTAGAAAACCTTGAGGAGGGGGGTTGCAAGAAATCCGTATCAGCATTTATATGATTTTCATTTTTGTTGTTTCCCTTTGGGGTGAGCCCCTACATTCCCAACTGTATTAGTATCTTCACATCAATATCTTTTGGTTGGTTCTCAGGGGGGTTTTTAATGAGAGTTCCTACTGTCTCATTGAGTTTTCTTAAAATCTATTCCCTGATGCATTGGGAAGAACCTTTCCTATTTTTGAATATTCTGTTGTTACATTCTTTCCAGACATCCCATATTAGAATGATTGGAGCTAAAGCCCAAGCTTTGTTGACTATTTCATTATCTGAGAATTTTTTCCTCCACTTCTTTAAGGTGTTGGTAATACTCCCCATGTCTCTGTTTGTTTGTCTGAATATTGAGGCAATCCAATTCCACAATGTGGATGTGAATGGGTAGAGGCTTAGAAGGTGATCCATAGTTTCTTCATGAGCTTCACAAAGCTGGCATTTAGATGGACCAGCTACCCCTCTTTTTCTCAGGTTTTCCCAGGTTAGAATTTTTTTATGTTGTTCTAACCACATGAATATTTTGATCTTCATCCAGCTTTGATTCTGCCATAGGTCCTTCCATACCTCATTAATGTTTGGAAAATCAAGCCCAATTGTTATGCGCTTAGCCTCTTTGAGGATAAAATTGCCTTCATTGTGATTTCCCCATCTCAGTGGTTTGAATCTACTGATGTCAGTATCTTTCTCTGTTCCAGGATAGCTGATAGAGCTTGAGCCTATGCCTTCAAAGGGGACTCTTCACTATATTCCAAGCTCTTCCATATCCTCCATTTTCCCTCACTTTTTTCTTGGTCCCAAAATTCATTTACTCTGAGTAACCTTTTGTTATCAATATCGTTCTTGAGAGTTGCAAATTCTTCTCTTAACAATTTGGGTTCCTGTTGCCACTTATCCTCCCAAAACCATGCAAGATTTCCATATTTGATTTCCCAAAAATTGTGTTCTTGAACAATGTCTCTATTCTCCCAGGCTTTCTTCCAAATGTGGGAGACTTTGATGATCCCAAACATTCTAATGTGATCCTTGTCTTGCCAATTGTTTGCGTATTTCTATTTCCAAATTTGGGCCCAAGGGGAAGCTGAATATTTTAGCCATCTCCACCAAAGTTTTGCCCCCAAAACGTTGTTTAGAACTTCAGGATCATCCAGTCCCAAACATCCATGTGACTTAGGTTTACAAATATTTTCCCAGGCTACCAAGGCCCATTTTTTCTCTTCCCCTTTGCCCCAGAGAAAATCTCATTGGATATTTCTGCATAGTTTCATGACTCCTTTAGGAGCTAGAAGGGCTGAAAGCATAAAGATGGGGACCATTTGTAAGATAGCTTTTGTTAGTATGAGTCATCCTGCTAGATTCAAAGATCTACTTGTCCATTTCCGTATTTTTTACTATAGATTATTAATCATAGGCTACCAAACCTTTTTGCTCAGAGGTTTGTCAGTTAGCAGAACTCCCAAGTATTTGTAGGGCATCATATCTCTTTGAAAGCCTAGAATTCTGGATATATTTCTCTAAGTATAAATGTCAATGTTGAAAAAGAAAATCTTTGTTTTAGAAAGGCTTACCTCTGTGCCCGCAGCCGTTGCAAAGTCTTTCAGGGTTTGCTTGTAGGCTATAGCTTCCCTGACCATAGGTGTTCCCAGTAGCATAGTATCATCCACAAATTGTTGATGGGTAAAAGAATCTCTGTTCATGGTAAGTTTGAGACGTTGGATTTTACCTTCTGCTTTAGCATACTTGATAGATTTTCCAAGCCCTTCCATCATGAGAATAAATAGAAAGGGTGAGAGAGGATCTCCTTGTCTGAGACCTCTTGTCGGATTAAAGGGCTTGGATGGTGAACCATTTACCAGTATTGACAAACTAGAGATAGTTACTAGGGCCATCACCCATCTTACCTAGTTATGGTCAAATCCATATGCTATAAGAACTCTCCTTATGTAAGCCAACTTATCTTATCATAAGCCTTTTCTAGGTCAAGTTGCATAATCATTCCCGCCTACCAATTACTTATAAGTGAGTGAACCACCTTGTGTGCTTGAATGATATTGTTTAGAATTTGTCTGCCTTCCACAAACCTAGTTTGTTCCTCAGATATGAAGGTTGGGAGAAGGGGTTTAAGCCTATTGAAAATTATTTTGGAAATTATTTTATACACCACATTTCATAATGCTATTGGTCTGAATCTATCTGGTGTCATAGCATTATCCTGTTTTGGAATTAAGGATATGAAAGTGGTATTGAATGCCTTCAACACAGTTCTATTTTTTCTCGAGTCCTCCACCACATCTAGGATATCTTGCTTGAAAACTTTCCAACATGCTTTAAATAAGTCAACATTGAAACCATCCAGACCTGGTGCCTTCCCATTTTGCATTTCTTTGGCGAATTCGCTGATCTCCTCTTCATTCATAGGCATGTTTATATTGTAATTATCTTCTCATGTCACAACCTTAGGAATGTGCCTTGTAAAGTCCTTAATGAATTGTGATCTGTCCAAGAGAGGTTCCTCTTCTATTCCTTGGAAATGTTTAACTAGCTCAGCTTCTATTTCTTTGTGGGTATTGAGTTGATTCCCTTGAGAGTCTTTGATTTTTGAGATCCTGTTATGAGACCTGTGATCCACGTAGATTTGTGAAAAAACCTTGTGTTCCTTTCTCCTTGTTTTAACCATTGTACCCTTGATTTCTGCTTCTAGAATATCTCCTCTTGTTTGCATAATTCTTCCCATTCCTGTTGATGGTAGTCAGCTTGTTCCTTTCTTTCCTTGTTGAAGCCATCTGTAATGAGGATCTAGTTAATTTCATGAAGCTTTTGTTATGCCACTTTTTTTGCTTCAAAAATGTTCCCAAACTCATTCTTATTCCAATCTTTAACCCTGTTTATGATATGTTTCAATATTTTATGCAGGAGGAAAATTTTAGTGCCCTGAACATGCATATCCTCTATCCACCATTTTTCAATATTACTAATAAAGTCTGAATGGGTGAGCCAAATGTTTTCAAACATGAAAGGTTTTTTTCTTGGAGTTCCTATAAAGGACGCTTCAAGTTGAACCGGACAATGATCCAAGCCACCAAAAGGGAGTATCAATGCTAACAGGTCAAGGCCTGTTAGGATAAGGTCCTTCAAGATAATAAATCTATCTAGTTTTGAGGCTACCTATGACTCTCCTTCCCTTTTGTTATTCCAGGTAAAGATGCCACTACATGTCTCTATGTCTACTAGCCTCATATTGTTTATAAAATTCTGAAATGCTATGGAGTCTCTACCTAGTGATCTCATTCCACCTTTTTCTTTACAGTGACCTAATCATATTAAAGTCCCCACCAAAAATCTAGGGGATGCCCGAATGTTTGTCTTTTAAGTCCTCGAGTGAAGTAGGAATTCTTAGTTTGTCTTCAAGCTTCTGTGGACCATAAACATTTGTGATTAAATAAACTTCCTTATCCTCCAAAGGTTGAATAACCATTGATAAGTAGTTCCTAGTTGCTTCAGCATCTAGGATTCCTATTTTTTGAGGGTTCCATAGTGTGGTAATTCCTCCTGCTGTTTTATCTGCTTTGGCTTCTAGATATTCATATTTGTTCAACCATTTGCTGTGAATTTCTCTTATTTTTTCTACTGAACATTTTGTTTCCTAGATAAAAATAATATCTAGTTTTTCTTCTTTCATTCTATTGTTAAGATTCCTTTGCTTCCTTTTACTCCCTAGACCCCTAATATTCCATGTTGTGAGCTTCATTAAGAAATATTTTTAAATGAGTGATTGGTTATGTCTTTCATCTTATCTGAATCGATCATGAGTTTTCCACACTCTATCAGCAGCTTGTTCTATTTTTCCTACCTCTTTTCCTTCCTGGGTTCATAGGAGCTAGTCTCGTTGCTACCTTCATTGTTTTCACCCCTTCGTTGTCCTCACTCTCATGGTTTCTTTTGAATCTCGAACCTTTTGCCTCTTTTATCCATAGGAATAACTATTGGACTCTGTTGAACTCCTCTTGTGGTAGTGAATCCATTCCTTTGGTGGTTCCTTGCTTCAGGAACTTTTCCAGATCTAGATGCTCCCTATCAAGAATCTCCTATAGTTCATGATATTTTGTTCCCACCTCGCTCACGGTCATCTCTTGGTCCCTATCAAGCTCCATTGTGTTCATCAGATCCTCCTTTTGTTGATTGTTGTCATGTGTGTCCTCCATACTCTCTTCCTTTTCCTTCTCCATAGGGCTTACCTCGAGAGTCTGAATTACATTATCATGCTCCTCTTCTTCTTCTAGAACCTTGTACCTATTCAGACTTGGCTGCTTTAGCTCATTCATTTTATTTTGGTACTTTCTCCCTCCTTTACCTTTGTTTCCCACTTTTCTAAAGCTTTCAGTTTCTTTCCTTGAGGTAACTTTAGTTCTGCTTTCCATTTTGTTTAAGGGGAAATCCCTGAATAGATGCCCATGTTCATGGCACTTACGACATCTGAAAGGAATGTGCTCATACTCCACTACTTGCACCCATTCTTCATCAAAAAATTCCAAAATAACTTTGTCTGGTAGAGCTCCAAAGAGGTCCATCTCTATGCAAATTTGGGAAAAGGAGGTATACTTTCCCCTGCTAGTGGCCTCCATTATTTTAAAAAAGTGTCCCAGTTTATTTCCTATTTCTTTTAATGATTCTAGCAGCCAATAATCTAGTGGTAAGGAGTAGATCCTTACCCAAACTGGGACCGAAGTGAATGTCTCATTCTCCAGGACAAAATTCATAACCCAAGGCCGCATATAGAGGCCTACATCAGCATAGAAGTAGGGCCCTCCTTCAAGCACACTATCTTTATCCTCAATGTTCTTAAACATAGTAGTGAAGAAACCCTTTGATCCAAGGTGAAAGTCTATATCCCCCTTAGGTTTATAATGATTCTTTATCCATGTCTGTACTGCCTTCCCCATTGACCATAATCACATGAATTTACAAATGACTGCGTAAGTTGCCACGTGTTCTCTATGCACCTGTAGCACTGGATCACTTAACACCACTCTAGGTGTGATAGTTTCCCTAGGCTTACACAGTCCAATTCGATTTCTGGTATCCACTTTCTGATTTTCTTCTTCTATTCTTTTTTCTTTTTTGACTTCTTTCTAATTTTCCTACCCCTATCTACATTTGTTGTCCTGTTTCCCTTCTCCTAAAATCCCGCTTTCAGCCTCTAGAGGTTTCTTCAATCAATTGGAGACTGCCTAGCCATAGGAGGGAGTGGAACTCCCTTCCTCTCGCTTGTCCATGGTGCCCAATGCTTAACTTCTGCTGCAAATCCTAGCTCTTTCTCTGATTTCCTGTCAGTCTAGAATCGACTAATTGTATGCTTCAATCTAAAGGACTTAGTCTTAATTTTTGGGTAGAAGAAATTAACTATGAAAATTACATAATAAATCACACTCCTACTAAGGTTTTAAAGAATATCACTTTAGAAGAATCATGGAGCTCAATTAAACTAGATGTAAGTCACTTTCGTGTTTTTAGAAGTGGAGCATGAGCCCATATTCCAGATGAGAAACATAATGGTTTAGAACCTAAGAGTGAAAAATGTATTTTTGTTGGATATTCTAAAGATGTCAAAGGATATATACTTATTCCACTTAAGTCCAAAAATGTTATCATTAAAAGAGATGTAAAGTTTGCTGAAACTATATCAGCCTACAAACCTAGTTCAGCGGATGTTCCACCTCTGTCTATCCCTTCTACTTCTGAAAATATTTCTTATTTAGATGATGACAGTGAGGATGAAAATCCTGCCCCACCTTCTCAGGATCCTCCTTCATCTCCTCAACTTCCAAAATGGGTCCGTGCTACTCTGGATGTAGCAGGTGCTCTTGTTGGTGATCCTACAAATCAGCGACGTACACATTCTCATTTTGATAGAGCCTCTTCTTTACTAGCTCAAGCTTTAACTAATTATGATCCTAACACCGTTGCAGAAGCTTCAGGCCATCCAAATTGGGACGCAGCTATGAATGAAGAATATCATTCATTATTTGGCAAATGATACATGGGATTTCCCCTTCCAAAGGGATGAAAACTTGTTATATGCAAATGGGTTTACAGAACCAAGTATGGACCAGATGGAAAAGTTGATAAACATAAAACTCATCTTGTTATTAAGGGTTTTTCACAAGTTGAAGGAATTGACTATACTGAAACCTTCTCCCCCATTGCCAAAATTAACTCTATCTACCTTGTTCTTTCCCTTGCTGCCTCTTTCAAATGGAAAGTCCATCAAATGGATGTTAAATCTGCCTTCTTACATGGGGACTTGCATGAACAAATCTATATGGAACAACCTACTGGCTTTATACAAATATACTCCAGCCTTATATGTTGGCTTAAGGAAATTCCTTTATGGTCTCAAGCAAGCCCCTCGGCCTTGGTATGCCAAAATGGATAGCTTTCTTTTAGAAACTGGATTTTCTAGGTGCCATCCTGATAATACTGTTTACACAAAGAAAGTGGGCAAGTCTCTTATCATTCTTATTCTTTATGTTGATGATATTATCCTTACTAGTAGTGATCCCAACCTTATAACCATGTGAAGTCCAGCCTTAAAATGAGGTTTGAAATGACAGACTTAGGACACTTGCATTATTTTCTTAGTCTTCAAGTCTTGCAATCCAAGGAAGATATTTGCCTTTCCTAGTCCAAGTATGCATGTGATATTCTACGCCATTTTCACATGGAAGACTGTAAGCTAGCCCCTTCTCCCTTTTAGTTTGGAGCCAAACTTTCAATCACTTGTATTTCCCCTGAAGTTGATGCTACCTTATACCGTCAACTTGTAGGAAAGCTTTTGTATCTCACCAATACTCATCCTGACCTTTCCTTTGTTGTTGGCCTTATTGCTTGATTTATGCAAAACCCACATGAAAGTCATTGGAAAGCAACTAAAATAATACTTTGTTATGTTTGAGGTACAGTTTAACTTGGGATTCATTACAGTGCAAAAGCATCTCCTCTATTGGTTAGTTTCACTGATTCTATTTGGGTGGTGACCCTAATGATCGGAAGTCTACTGGAGGTTATGTGTTCACTCTTGGTTCAGGGCCTATTACATGGGCTTGCAAGAAACAAAGTTCCATTTCTTCAGCAGAGGCAGAGTATTGTGGTGCTGTAAAAGCTAGTAATTAAGCCCTATGGCTTCGTCAGATCCTGTAAGAGTTTGGCTTTTAGCAGCAGAATTAGACTACACTTTGGTGTGATAAGCAAAGTGCCATTCAATTATGCAAAGATCCAGTCCAACATCAGTGCAACAAACACATTGAACTGCACATACACTTCATCAAAAAGCTCATTCACAACCATGTTATTGAAGTGCAATATTGTTCAACGGATGATCAAGTTACAGACATCTTTACAAAGGCTCTCACAAAGGCAAAGTTTACTAAACTTTGATTTATGGTTAGAGTTCAGGAAGTTGTCACTAAGGGGGGTTAGGCTCTAATGCCTCCTTCCTTCTCCTATTGTGTCATATTTGTACATCCTTCAATCCTATCCCAAGTTGTTCTTAAGGGGGCATGTTAGGACATTCCAACACATAGGAAATAGCTAAGTATAACTTGGTCTAGTGTAGATTTAGGTAAAGTGTGTTTCTTTACTATGTACTTTTGTAACTTACAATCTGACAGTCATGATATGTAGTGATCCGACGATTCATTCTCTCCTCGGTATTACCGACACTTGATCCATGGCTTAACACCCGATTGGTCCATGATCTCTATTTAGAGAGCATGGAGGGTCATTTGTAGGGTAACCGTTCATGAGAGAAGCTTATGTAAAATTTAATTCTTTTATTAATAAATTGCCTGAAGTGGCCGCGTTGGCTCGGGCTATGGATTGTTTCCCTCTTTGAAGGCTTTAACCACGTCAACAATACTAGTGTATTGATCTGTGATTTTTTTGTGAGCGGTGTCCTTTGGTGTTCTGTCTGAGGAACTTACCCTGTAAATTCCTACAAAGAGGAGTGTAAAGGCCTTGCTTTTTGATGGTTTGCTTGGCAATGGCACATGAAGTGTAGGATCTAATATATTTTCCAACATCTATTGGATTTTTGGCCAATAAAAATACTTTTGTAGTACGGCCAAAATTTTATCCACACCAAAGTGTCCTACGACCCAACTATAATGCGCCTCCCAAATAAACTTGGAACACTCACTCAAAGGGACACAAAGGTTGCATCCTAGATGTGGAAATTTGGAACTTGCTTGCCATCCACTAGCATTTGTTATGTGGTGGTGAACTCTAGATTTTTTTCATATAGCTACGACCATCCATAGGTCTTGTGGCCACAAGAGTTGAGAATAGTAGTCAATGCTACAAATGGGGGGAAACTAATGCAATATGTAACACGATTGGTTCTACCCTTCTTATATTTAGTGTTCAAGTGGAATTGTTGTAGATATGTAGACCACCTATTATTCTGATCGTTTTTCAACTTCCCTTCCATCTAGATAAACTAAAGGAGTTGGTGATCTATGTGGATGACCATCTCCTTCCCAAGAATGTAATGTTTCCATTTCCATCATGCCTATATGATATAATGAAACTCTTTATCATAGGTGCGGTATTTTTGAATTGTATCAGAAAGTGTCTCACTATGATAGGCCACTAGATGACCTTATTGGGTGAGAACTGTACCAATAGCATAGTCGAAGACGTCTGTCTCAATTTTAAATGGTTGTCTTATGTATGCCAATGTGAGTAAAGGTGCAAAGTAGAGGTGGTGCTTCAACTCAACGAAACCCTTATCTTGGGACTCATACCAGAAAATATTTGCTTTCACTTTGCCTTTGGTAGCTTGACTCAAAGGCCAAGTGATGTGAGAGAATCCCAACATGAACCTCTGATAAAAATTAGCAAGGCATAAAAAGATACGAAGCTTTCTCAAAGTGGTAAGGGATGGCCAATCATGGAAGACTTGGATATTAGCTGGATCTGGATGCATGCCTTGCTCATCAATGATGTAGTCCAGATATTGGACATGGCTCACGCCAAAGGTTCATTTATCTAAGTTGGCACATAGTTTTTGATGCCACAAGGTTTGAAGGACTCTCCATATGTGTTGAAGGTTCCCTTCCCAACTTTTTATGAAGATAAGGATGTCAACCAGATATACAACCTCATATGAGTTGATGAAGGATCACAATATGTCATCCAACAACGTCATAAAAGTTACAGGGGCATTTGTCAACCTGAAAGACATGACGAACCACTCGAAAAGGCCCACCTTGGATTTGAAGGCGGTATTCCATACATTTGTGGGTTATATTGGCACCTCGTGATAGAGAAAGTTCAAATATATTTTGTTGAAACACTTGGCCTCCTTGAGCTGGTCAAGAAGGTCATTGATCTATGGGATTGAATACCTATTCCTAATAGTGATTTTGTTTAGTGTTTGATAATCAATGCAGAGCCTCCAGGTTCCATATTTCTTCTGCACAAGTATAATAAAGCTCCCACGAGGTGAGGAACTTGGTTGAATGTGCCCTTTTTGTAGCAACTCCTGAATCTTCCACTTAATTTCTTCATTTTCCAGAATGGAGCGGTGATAAATTGGCCGATTCATCAGAGGGGCTCCAGCAGTAAAATTGATTGAATCTTTTACCTCACAATTCGAAGTCACCCCTTTGGGTTAGGAAGAGATGTCTTTGTATTCTTCCATGACATTATCAACCTACTTCTATTGCGTGTGGAAACCCTCCCCAAGGGCCATGGATGTGGCCACTATCTTCCACTTTCTTCGAGAGTGAATCATAAAGAAAACAAATCTCTTGGTATGGAAGATGATCTTACTACATTTCTTAGTAGAGATCAAAGAGATGGTGGTAGGCAGGGCTAGCTTTGATATCTTGTATAACTTACTTCCAAAAATAATAATAACAATGTGAGGCCTCAACTCATACACAAAATTATGCTTCCATAAGTATGGTTTCCCTACTAACACATCACAAACTTTAAGAAGAGAAACATCACACAATACCTCATCCGTGAAGGGTTGGATGTTGTAGTGCGGGTGACATTGTTGGCTGACATGAGGATATCATCCTTGGTGGATCCACCTGATGGTGTATGACTGCAAGTTTGGTATGGTCAATCGGTCCAACCGCTTCATGAATTATGCTAAAATGAGGTTCTTTCCTCTCCCACTATCGATGATGAACTACAATGGAGAACCCTTCACCCACATTTGTGAGCGGAAGAGACACTCCCACTCATATGGATATTTGGGCTTAGTCTTCTGGACCTTGTTGGTGGAAACATTGGAATTTGGGTTTACGTCAATAATATGGCTCCCCTTGTTACACTCCTTGTCAAGTTCTAGTTCAAAATCAGAACATGCATCAGACTCTGAAGCTTCCAACTCTACCACCAATGACTACTTAGCGTGACACTCAAATGTGTTGTGAATTATACTCTTGTGGAACTCACAACACATTCCTATCCCCTTATTTGTCTTTATGGTTCCATTATTTTCTTGCAGCTTCAATGGGTTGTCCTAGGTTGCTCCACCTTAGCTGTATCCTTTTTTCTATGGTTTGGGGGCACTCTTTCCTTGCTACTGATTCGCAAATCCAAAGTCACGCTTTTTTTCAATATTGGCATCATATCAGAATGTTGACCAAGTGAGGAGATGTTGAGGAAATCCATTTCTTCTTGAATATATTTTTGCAGACAACCATAGTGCTTGATCAATAGATGTCACTTAGTATTTGATGCCCAAATTTGTGCATAGAGTATGAAAAATATTTGTGAACTCATGCACATATTGTTACCTTTGTTTCCATAGTGTGGTCTACTATATGCACTTGTCCTCATAGCTCCCCATGGGGTAATATTGTTCCTTGGTAGTGTCTCGAAAAGATTTTCAAGAGGTGGAATATATAAATAGAGAGGGTTCCTCGAACCTTTTATCACAATAATTTTCCCACTAGTCCTTGACATGGAGGGTGGACTTAAGCAAAAAAAAAGTAACATTTCCCCTATTAGAGAAACTATGGACCGAAAGATAACCTTCCAACAAATTCAACCATTTATCTACAACATCTGCATCTATTTGACCTTTGAATATAGGGATATCAAATTTGACTTGTACCTTGAAGGGGGGGGGTACCTTTAAAGTGACTGTTGGATGAAGATACATCACTAGTAGGAATCTGCCAAAGGATCTTGGCAAATTTGTCCATCACCTCATTCATTTTCCGCTCGAGGGCTTCTTCGAGCAACATTTTGATAGTATCTCCTGCTCCCTCATATTTCTTTTCTTCTTCCATGGGAGTTCATTGGTGTCGGTAGTGATGTTTACGACCATTTCAAGTCCCAACTCCTCATAGTCTGACCTTGTCAGGGACATACAAAGAGAAATAGAGAAAGAGTAGACCACTATGATACCATTAATCTAGATTTATGAAGGAATGAAATGAAATAAAGATATAAATGGAAACAAAAAGATACAACAAAATAAAAACTTCATTCATTAATAAAAAAGTATTGAAAACCTGTTTACATGCAAAATGGAAATAAACTAGTTGAGGCGATGGTAGCTTATCTCTAAGAAGATATGTCATAGCTACATGTCTTTTGAATTGTGTTACAACGATGCTCGAAGCCCTATCTATTTTTCAGAAACAATTAAAAAACCTAAACACCCAAAAACCCTAACCATACAAGATGAAGTTTTTTGCATTACGACTAATGTGTTTTCCTTGATGACAACCTACTTGATAAAGTTGTCAACATGATGGTTATGAAAATGCTACAGGTCAGATAGACAAAGGAATATTAGTTTAGAGACAGAGTAAAGAAAAAAGGAGAAGTTTGGAAAGTATACACGGGTTCTGTGAATAAAGGTCACATACATACGTGGGTATGGCAAAGAAAGTCATGTACAGTTTCTGCACCATGGTATTCTCAATACCAAGGGTCTCTACCATGGTATTGGCCCATAGTAATGAGCAGGAAAATGGATATTTGATCCCGTAAAATAATACCATCGACATTACTAAGGGATTGGCCTAAGGTATTGGCTAAGGCCTAAGTTATATAAGGAGATGGAGATCAAAGTGTTTGGTGTGCAAGTTTTCTTCTTTCTATGAATACTTTGATATAGAATAGGTGTGCACCAAGCAGCAGGGAAATGACACGGATTTGGAAAAATATGAAGTGTGGTATCATATGTACTTGTTTGATTTTCTTATTAGAAATATCTAACTGTGATAGATCCATTGTGTTAATGATACTCTAACATGAAGATGAGAGATTAACGGGTGTGAAGTATGTTATGTGATTGCAGCGAAAGCATGAAACAATGATTTCAAATATATAAATTGGTTTTCCTATAAAAGATCATGTACCTATGCAGATCTTATTATGAATAATCGCATATATTTTCTGTAGTATGGACAGATTTGTACGTAGGTGTTAAGTATGAAAGGCACATACATATGCAAGAGTGATTTATAAGAGTCACGTACATTTTCTAGGGTTTTGTAGGGTGAGTTGATGATAATGGTTGACATGTTCTATTATGTTTATTGTGGTATGGCAATGAAGTCTCTCTTATAATAATCTGTGTTTGATAATACTATTTGGGGTGAATTGATTATGAATTAGAAGTTGACTAAGTGATGATACTACTATGTGATAATATATATTTGGTTCAATGATCTATGTTGGCTTCAATATATGTTTGGGTGATTGGTTTAGTGGCACAGTGATTTAGATTCAGTTATCAATATTTTGAGATCTATACGTGGGTTTTCTTCAGGAGAAGCATGTACATACACACGTACAGTAGTGTATGCAATTTTATGCATGTTTGATCAAGGTTTTGCAGTGGTAGAAGTTGGTTTATATGATTGGTAATAATATTTAACTTGGTATGTTGATGAGTGGCTCTGCATTGGTATGATTTATTCTAAATTGACCAAGTTGCATTGGTTACATTAGAAGATTTGATGATCCAGTATTTCAGAAGTTCATTTTAGAATTGTTGAGAGTGGATCCAGTTTGAAAAACTCTAAAAAGTGATCCACAAAGAGATGAGAATAGATGTCTTCACTGAGGGGATTGTAGCTCCCTTCAGATAGGAGCTAGAAAATGAGAGAGGGTTGTAGCCTTCTGCATGTAGGAGATTGTGTACTAGTTAAAGTCTATCCCATTACAAGATTTTAAGAAGGTTATTTTTAATAAAAGAAGAAGACAGAGATGAAAACAACAATGGCTTTCTCCCACATTGGGTTTCCACCTAAAAACCCTAGTTGTCATATGGTTGTGTGTGTTTATGTTCTATCTGCTTCTTAACTTCTCACTATTTAATTGATGAATAATGGAATAATAATGCATTGATTAATGTTGTAGAGATGATTAAGTTACCTAGATATACGTAGGTTTCTATAGTAACAATTGCATACATATGTTGGTTTCCTTTACAATAGTCGTTTATAATAATCAGAATAAGAAATTAAAATTGAAAGTGAGTAAAATATTGATTCACCTCCCCCCCCCCGTGGCTTAGTATTTTTCCTAACAATTAGTACCAGAGAAGGTCCTTCAGAAGAAGCTTGATCACTTGAAGGAAGACTCATCAAGATGAGAAATCAAGAGGGAGTAGCATCTATCAAGCCACCATTGTTTAATGGAACCAACTTGGTTTACTGGAAAGTCAGAAAAAGAGCTTATCTACAGTAAATTGGAGCTAATGTTTGGGTAATCATTAAAGGAGGCTATCAATATCGATCCTACATTCCTATAGATGAAGCATAAAAGAAAAAATATGAGACCAATACAAATTATATCAACGCTTTGTTGGGAAGCTTGGCAGAACTAGAATTTGTGAAGGTTATGTAGTTGAATACAACAAAGGCTATATGGGACAAGATCATTCTAATTTATGAAGGTGAAACTAAGGTAAAGAGTGTAAAAATTCAAACATTTGGAATTCAACATGAAAATCTCAGAATGCATAGTGATGAAAGTATTGCGAGTTTCTTTCTTAAGGTAGATGAGATCATTAATTCAATGAGAATTCTTGTTGATGAAGTAAAAGATTCAGAAAATCCTAAGATCTGTAACCCCAAAATTTGATTCAAAAGTATCTTCCATTGAAGAAATATAGGATTTGAAGAACGTTATTGTTCAACAACTTCATGAGATTTTAACATCTTATGAAATGAGAAATGGGGGTCCATGAGATATCAGAGAAGTAGAATTCAAAGCTACTTCCAAAGGAAAATAAAAGGAGGAGCTTATGTGTTATGAAACCAGCTCAAGAAATGATAGAAAAGATAGATCAACGCCTTAGAATTCAGCCTCTTCGAGGGGGGAACCTCCTTTACATTACATAAATGAACAATTCTTGGATGATTCAAATGACAAAACCTCATTTCTACATATAGGAGTCTAAGGAGTCACAATATAATCCAGCCGACCTAACAATAATAATATAAAGCCACAAAAATAACAATAGAGGAATTCTATGGGCACATTAATAACAATATGGGGGCAATAGGGGCACAACAATATAAATAAGGGGTATAACTACAATAGTAATGGGGTAATCACTAGTATTATAGGGACCCAACATGCCCCTCTCCTTCAAAAAAGTGTTGTCCTCAACGCTTGAGTAGTTTGGATACTTCTGCATAAAATTCTCATCCTCCCATGTGGAATCTTCAGCGGATAAGTTCTTCCACTTGATAAGATACTCTGAAATTGATCGATTTCGTAGCTGTCGAGTTCTTGTTTCTGTGACTGCTTCCGGTTCCAATATAATTTTTCCTTCCTCGTCAAGTTCTGGCAATATTGTTTGAACTGGGAGCTTGTCGCCTATAACCTTCTTTAAACATGAAACATGGAAAACTGGGTGCAATCGAGAAGCTGCAGGAAGCTCCAATTTGTATGCCATAGTACCAATCTTTTGCAACACCTTGTACGGACCATAATACTTTGGTGATAATTTATTATCCTTCTTAGCTTGCTTGAGGGACATTTGCTTATATGGTTGTAGCCGTAGGAATACCCAATCACCTACATCAAAACTTCTTTCACTGCGATGTTGATCTGCCTGTTGTTTCATTCTATTTTGTGCCAACACGAGGTTATCCTTTAAGAGTTGGAGGACTTGTTGTTGATGTTCGATGTGATGTTCCACTGCCTGAACCTTAGAATTTTCTCTTAAATATGATGTGATGGATGGTGGTTGATACCCATAAAGTGCCATAAATGGGGTCATTTTTGTTGCTGTATGGAAGGAAGTGTTATACCACCATTCAGCCAGAGGCAACCATTTGACCCATTGTGTCTGTTTATCAGATACAAAGCAACGAAGATATCCTTCCAAACATTTGTTTACTATCTCAGTTTGCCCATCAGATTGAGGATGATAAGATGAGCTATGAGCTAACTGAGTACCAAGACAAGAAAATAATTCTGTCCAAAAATTTCCAGTGAAAATGGGATCTCTGTCACTTACAATAATCTTTGGGTTTCCATGTAGCTTTTGAATTGTTTCCATAAATGCAGTAGAAACTGTACTGGCTTTAAATGGATGTGATAATGCACAAAAGTGTGCATACTTGGTAAGTCTGTCAACTACCACCATGATGACACTCTTTCCCTCAGACTTGGGTAAACCTGTGATAAAATCCATTGAAACCTCCTCCCAACGTTGGCTTGGAATGGATAAAGGTTGTAATAGACCCGGTGTCTTAATTGTTTCAACTTTATTTTGTTGGCAAACCAAACATTCTGCCACAAACTTTTGAATATCTGATTTAAGGCCATCCCAAAAAAATTCCTTCTTAACCCTGTGGTAAGTTTTTAAAAATCCTGAGTGCCCTCCTAAGGGAGAAGTGTGCAATTCCATAAGAATCTTTTGTTTTAGCTGGGAATTCTTACAGAGGTATAAGCGATCTTTGTACCATAACGAATCATTTTTCCAGCTAAATGTATCAGACGTACTGGAATCTTGTTGTAGCTTTCGAATAAGTGCCCACACTTCTTCGTCATTCTTCCATTCCTCCCTTGCTTCATTTATCCAATCTGGTTGGATAATAGAAATGGCGCACAACAATGCTTCCACATCCTCATCCTTTCTTGAGAGTGCATCTGCCACCACATTTGCTTCCCTTTTTTGTAGATGATTTCAAAGTCATAACCCAACATCTTTGTGACCCACTTTTGTTGCTCTTCAGAGGATAATCTTTGTTCTAAAAAGTATTTAAGGCTATCATGATCCGTTTTTACCTTGAAGTGTCTTCCCATTAGGTAGGGTCGCCATTTCTTAAGTGCATGGAGTATTGCCAACATTTCCTTCTCATAAATAGCTTTGCTTAAAAACTTTCCCTTGATTGGACGACTTTCAAAAGCAATGGGTCTTTCATCTTGCATTAGAACAACACCAATTCCATTTCCTGAAGCATCACATTCCACAATAAAGGTTTTTGTGAAGTCCGGTGTAGCTAAGACCGGTGCTTGGCACATTGCCTCTTTAAGATGTTCAAAGGCCTTTGTTGCTTCCGGAGTCCATGAAAATGAATCTTTCTTCAATAATGTTGTTAGAGGTGCTGCTATTCTCCCATAATTCTTAACAAACTTGCGATAATACCCTGTCAACCCAAGAAATCCTCGCAGATGCTTTATGGATGTGGGGATTTTCCATTCCTTAATGGCTTTAATTTTGCTAGGGTCTACCTTAACTCCTTCATGAGATACAATATGACCCAAATATTCCACCTCCTGGACTCCAAAGAAACATTTGGATCTTTTTGCATATAATTGTTTCTCCTCCAATAGTTGTAGCACCCTGTCAACATGTTCAACATGATCCTTCCAAGACTTGCTGTAGATTAGTATATCATCAAAAAATACTAACACAAATTTTCTAAGGAATGGTTTGAAAATTGAATTCATCAAACCTTGAAATGTTGAAGGTGCATTGGTAAGGCCAAAAGGCATGACCAAAAATTCATAATGACCCTCATGAGTTCTAAATGCCGTTTTCGGAATGTCTTCAATCTTCATTCTGATTTGATGATATCCTGAACGAAGATCCAACTTGGTGAAGTAAATTGATCCATGCAATTCATCCAGTAATTCATCAATGACAGGAATGGGGAACTTATCTTTAATAGTGAGCTTGTTGAGCTCCCTATAATCCGGACACATGCGCCATGATCCATCCTTCTTGTGCACCAATACTACTGGAGCAGAGAAAGAACTTTGACTCGGTTGAATTATACCAGCCTCTAGCATTTCTGCAACCATACGTTCAATTTCACTTTTTTGGACATAGGGATATCTGTACGGCCTGATGTTTGGAGGAACACTTCCTGGAATCAGATGAATAGCATGATCATGATCACGCATAGGTGGGAGACCTTTGGGAGTCTCAAATACCTTGGAATGATTGTCCAGGACTTTTTGGAGATCTGGAGAAATAGATGATTCCAATGTGGAAACATCTAGCGAACATAATTGTGCAATTACACCTCTTTGCTCCTTTTTTAGAAGCTTTGTCATACCATTAGAGCTGATTATCTTTCCTGGTTTCCCTGCAATACCCCTTAATTCAACTTCCTTTCCTTCCGTAGAAAATTTGATGAAAAGTTCTTGAAAATTAAAAGCTATTGTACCCAAGGATTGTAGCCATTGGACTCCTAGTACAACATCAGCACCTCCCATTGGAATGGAAAGCATTGGGCTAGTCAATACATATTCTCCCATGGATAGCTTGATATTATGGCACTTTCCAGAGCAATTTATTGTTCCTCCATTTGCAATCATCACTTGACACTCTGGTGCTGGATATAGGAAGCAATTCAATTCTTTTGCTACCCTACAATGAATAAAATTGTGGGTGCTTCCTGAATCAATCAACACTATTACCTTTTTCTTCTTGATTTGTCCTTCTATCTTGATGGTTTGAGGAGTGGTAATTCCCACCAATGCATTACAAGATATGGTCGGATTTATTTGTTCTTCATCTAGGCTTTGTTCCTGGAGTATATCCTCTTCTTTTGACCTTTCTTGCTCCTTTTCTTCTTCCTCTTCACAATCTATGTAGAATAATTTCTTCTCAGCACACTTATGACCTTTAGTGTATTTGCTATCACAACTGTAACAAAGCCCTTTTGCTCTTTTTTCTTCCAATTGTTGTGGTGTCAACCTTATAGGTTGTGGAAGACTAGGGGCAACAACACTTCCGTCTTTATAGTTGTGAGTGGTATGCTTCCTGGTTGCCATAATTTTGCTTTCCATTTTTCTTGCTAACCTGAATGCCTTCTCTAATGAATCAGGTTCCCAAAGGCGAACATCATGTTGGATATTATCCTTTAAAGACCCTATGAACACATCAATCCTATGCTCCTCTGGAATATCTTTTACCCTTATGTTCAATTTTTGGAACTCCTCAATGTGCTCCATTATTGAACCCTTTTGTTTGAGACTTATCAATTGGCTAAAAAAAGTGTTGCTTTTTGTATCCTCATAATGTGCTATCAATTCTTCCGTAAAAATTGCCCAAGTGATAAATTGTTTACGAGAAAAAAGCCATTGATACCATACAAACTGATTTGGTTCCAAATATAAAGTTGCCATACGTACCTTTTGTGTGTTTTGCACATTATTGAGATCGAAGAATTGCTCCATCTGTAATATCCATGTGGCGGGATCCTTGCCATCAAAATTCCTCATATCGATTTTTGGAATATGGTGGGTGTCCAACATTAGAGTCTATGGAATCTTGATTAACATTTTTTTTGTTCACATCATGAGTTTCCTTTACAATCTTTTCACCATTAGTAAGTATTTCTTGTAGAAAATTTGTCAAATCTGTCTTCAAATCTGCCATGTCTGTCTTCAAATCTATCCTCAAATCTACCTTCAGATCATCCATCTTAGCTTCCATGCCCTTTATCTTAGATTCCACGCCATTTATCTTAGCATCTGTTAGCTTTTGTGAGTGTGACATTTGTTGCACTTGTTCTTGTAATTTTGATATATCATGTAGCATTTCTTCCTCTTCTTCATGAGTCATGCTAGAGCTTTCAGGTTCCTTACTAGGTGTTTGCATTTTCTTTCCTCAGGGCATCAGTTACCAATAATAATGCTTTACTATGCCCTTTGAATTCCTTCAAACCAAGCTTATGCAAAAATTAAAAAAAAAACTACACACCTTTTTTTACTTTGTAGAAGCCTGATATTGAATCTGATGTATCTCTGTAATTTCGAATCATCTAGTTCTAAAATTGTGACCTGTAGTAGCCTTCTATGTCCTCTTTCCAATGCCACTAGTCTGATCCAAATTGGATTCTCCAAGAAAGAGTTATGCACAATCTCCCGCAGTGACCTGATTATAGACTAGTTCAGTAGAGCGAACTTGTATGAAGTGCCACGTGTCACTGTTTCAACCTTTGACTCTAAAAAATATATAAAAGAAAACTACAGTCTGTCCTCTTTCTGTACCTTCTTACGAAATTTCAATCCGATGCTCAGAAAGAAAGTTATGACGATTTTCCCCAGGTCACCTGTTTTGAGTGTAATTCAGGAGTCTGCAAAAAGACCAACTTCCTCAGATCATATTTCCGAAACTATCACGCGAAAAGCTCTGAAATTCGGACCCAAGGTTCAGTGCGATTTCTTCTCAAATGGGTTTTTTTTGCAACTTCTGAAACGTCACAGAAACAAAGTTATAGCGAAAATTCCACGATGACCTGTTTGGAGCAACGAAACCCTAGAATCCAAAGCTCTGATACCAAATGTTATGAAACCAGCTCAAGAAAAGATAGAAAAGATAGATCAACGCCTTAGAATTCAGCCTCTTCGAGGGGGGAACCTCCTTTACATTACATAAATGAACAATTCTTGGATGATTCAAATGACAAAACCTCCTTTCTATATATAGGAGTCTAAGGAGTCACAATATAATCCAGCCGACCTAACAATAATAATATAAAGCCACAAAAATAACGATAGAGGAATTCTATGGGTAGATTAATAACAATATGGGGGAAATGGGGGCACAACAATATAAATAAGGGGTATAACTACAATAGTAATGGGGTAATCACTAGTATTATAGGGACCCAACATTATGGAACCAGGTTTTGTATCACATGAAGAAGAGGCAAACTTCGTAAAGAAACTCCAAGTAGGAACTAGAATATTTCAAGGTAAGCTTCCTTTCAAATTTTTTGCTTGTGGAAGGGTTGGTCATTATGCTGCTAAACACCCTTATAATGAAAACCATGAAAAGGGAAGAATTATGGAAAAGTAAAGTTTAGATGAAGTTTTTGAAAACAAGAAAATCTTCTACACACACGAAAATAGTGATGGTCTTTCAAATTGTGAAGAAGGTGAGTTTGATCAATAATATCAATTAGTTATGGCATTTGAAGATAAATGTATTCATGAGTCTAGTGATGTTTTTATGGATTCCATAGAAGAAAAGGATAATCTCATTGAAGAATTAACTTAGCTTGAAATTCGTCTATAAGAAGCTAAATTACTATAAGAGGCACTAAAGAAACAAATTCTAGAAAGGGAGAGGCATAATGAAAAGTTAGAACTAGAAATAATAAGTTTAAGAAAGGAACTCAAGAAAACAAAAGCCATAAACCTTTTATTTTCTAAAAGATCTGATACCCTAGAAGAAATCATCAAAGTACAATACTCTCCTCTAATAAAAACAAGTCTTACCTATAATGGAGAAGCATCAAAGACTGTAAAATCTTCTGAAATAGGTACAAGAAACTATTTCAATACAGTAAAGGGTATCAGTCAACAAAATTCTAGCTCTTAGTGAAGGAATGAGAGATCAAATGTCTCTCAGGTATACCATACTTACCACACTCGAAAGGAAAACTATACAAAAGGTACTATGCTCCCAATAATTTCTACTTAAATGGTCAATGCTTCACTTGTCATCATTTGGTCATAAGGGTTCTCAATCTTTCTCTTACAAAACTATCATGACTAGAGAAGCAAGAAAACAAAAGAATGAGATTGGATTAAATAAATACATTTACAATAATTTCTCACCTCTACAAGATGAAACAAAATGTTATTTTTGCAATAACTTTGGGCATAAAGAGACTGAATGAAGAAGTAGAATGAGGCCAACTCTTCAAAATGGAAAAAAGGAAACAACATCCAAGGTATCGAAAAAGAAAACCATAGAATCTAAAAATTGTGGTTTAGATTTGTATGTAGGAGATCAAGAAAATATATGGCACATTGATAGTGGATGATGAAAGCATATGACAGGTGATAAAGATAATTTTATGTCCTTTAATGAAATAAAGAAAGAAAAGAACGTAACCTTCAAAAATAACTCACCTATTGTTATTAAAGGGAAAGGAATTGTTTTGCTAAAAGATAGGATTAAAGCTAGAAACATTTTGTTTGTTGATGGATTAAGACAAAAATTGTTGATTATTAGTCAAATGTGTGACCAATGGCATGATGTTGTTTTCAGATCAAAGAATTTTGTGGTAAGGAATCTTGATAAAGGTAATATCATAATAAAGGGAACAAGAACTCTAGGTAATGTCTATGTCTTGGAAGGTGGCCAAGAACATTGTTACTTGAAAAAATCGAAAGAAAGATGGATTTGGCATAGAATATTGGCGCATATAATATTCACTCAATTACATAAGCCAACCATAATGGGAGAGGTACATGACATGCCTAACATCTCATTGCCAAAAAATAGCATATGAAAATCATGTCAATTCGGTAAGAAAACCAAAGTTCTACTTAATCCTAAAGGAGGTACTTCAAACAAGCCTATTGAAATTATTCATGCTGATTTATGTGGTCCTATGAGGAAGAATTATTCTCGAGGTGAACAATACTTCATATTATTCATTGATTATTTTACTAGAATGTATTGGATTGGCTTATTGAAACATAAATATGAAGCATTTCATAAATTCAAAGTCTTCAAAGCTTTAGTAGAAAATGAGTTAGATTTTAAAATAAAATATCTTAGATCTAATAGAGGAGGAGAGTTTATATCATATGATTTTTTCAACTTTTGTGAACAACATGGTATCAAACGAAAAATTTGTTAAGGTAAAACTCCTCAACAAAATGGAGTGGCAGAAAGAATGAATAGATCAATCCATCAAATGGCATGTTCCATGCTTGATGAGTGTGGAGTGCCTCATACATTATTGGGGGGGAGAAACACATACAATTGTGAATATCCTCAACAAATCTCATATTCAGGTAAACATTGATAAAACTCCTTATGAACTATGGTTTATTAAGACTCCAACTGTCAAACGTTTTAGATTTTTTGGAAGCAAATGTTACATTAAGAATAATGCTGATAACCTTGGAAATTTTGAATCTAGAGATGATGAAGGAATTCTCCTTGGATACTCCTCTAGAAGCAAAGGATATAAATGCTAAAATAAAAGGCTTCACAAGATTGTTGAATGTATTGATTTTTTAATTGACGAAGCATCCACAAGCACTAAAAGGGAAGCACCAGCAGATGAAGAACTTGTTTCTACAACAAGCCAAGTGGTTGTAGGAGAGTGAATTAATGGAGCACCAGAAGAAGGAATTGAAAGAAAAAAAGCATTAGAAAAGACTCTGGCATGGTATGTTCATAAAAATCATATGGAATCTCAAATTCTAGGTGAAAAGGGAGCTAGTGTACAAACTAGAAGAACTCTTGTTGGAACTTCCAGTTACAAAGCCTTAATATCCACAAATGCACCTCAAAATGTAAATCGAGCAAGCAAAGAGGAATGTTGGGTTAAGCTAATGGATGAAGAAATTGATCAAATAGAAAAGAACCATACATGGGAGTTAGTACCAACACCTCATGATAAAAATATTATTGAGACAAAAGAGGTGTTCAAAAACAAGCTAAATGAAAATGGAGAAGTGATTAGAAACAAAGCAAGACTTGTCTGCAAAGGCTACACTCAAAAGAAAGGGATAGACTTTGAAGAAACGTTAGCACCTGTAGCTAGAATTGAAGCCATAAGAATTTTTCTTGCACTTTCAAGCTTTCATAACTTCAAAGTATTTCAAATGGATGTTAAACCTTCATTTTCAAATCAGGATCTAGAAGAAGAAGTTTATATTGAACAACCTGAAGGATTTATTCTAGGAAATGAAAATCTTGTTTGCAAGCTTAAGAAGGATTTGTATGGATTAGAAAAAGCTCTTCATGCATGGTATTCTCATCTTAACTAGTATATTCAACAAGAAGGTTTCAAAAATGGGTCAACAGACAACAAAACACATATATAATTTGCTACAGATAAACTTTTAATAGTTCTTTTTTATGTAGATGACATCATATTTGGAAGTAATGTAGAAACTATGAGTCAAGAATTTTCTTCTTTTATGAAACAAGAATTTGAGATGTATCTTCTTGGTGAACTAACATACTGTCTTGGTCTTCAAGTTCAACAAACAAAGAATGGTATCTTTCTCTCACAAAGTAGGTACCTCAGGCAGATTTTGAATAAATATGGAATGGAAGACTGCAAGCCTATATGTACACCAATGGTGACATGATGCAACCTTAGTTCACATGATGATTCTCCTTTAGTGAATCAACCATAATACAAATCTATGATCAAAATCTTTCTCTACATTACAATAACAAGACTAGATATTATCCATGAAGTTGGGATTGTTGGATGATTTCAAGCAAATCCTAAAGAAACTAATCTCCATGCAGTCAAGAGGATATTTAATTATTTAGAAGTAACTCAATATTTTGGTCTATGGTATCCCAAAGATGCATATTTTTCACTTCATTCTTACATAGATGCAGATTGGGCAGGTAATATTGATGATTGAAAGAGTAATAGTGGACGAGCATTTTATTTGGGACCTCACATGGTATCATGGTTCAGCCAAAACAAGGCTCCATTGCTTTTTCTACTACTGAGGCATAATATGTTTCTGCTATATCATGTTGTACGCAAATTCTATGGATGATGCAACATTACAAGACATTCAAATCACTTGTCCTCAACCTATACCTATTATGTGTGATAATACTAGTGCCATAAGTATTTGAAAAAATCATTACATGCACTTAAAAACCAAGCATATTCCAATCAAATATCACTTTTTGAGAGAGAAGGTTCTTGAACAAAAGGTCAAATTGGAATATGTACCTTCAAAGGAACAAGTTACATAAATATTTACAAAGCCACTTCCACGTAATTCCTTTGAATATTTTAAACATAAACTAGGAGTGGTCTGTACCTCATCACTTTGTTAAGTATTCTAACAGATATTTCATGTTTAGGTGGAGCTGAGACTATAAATTGTTACAGTTTATTTTCTGTAAGTGTATCTCACGAAGGGAAGTCACGTATATACGCAAGTTTGGTTCTAGATAGTAGCATATGTTTCTCTATGATGAAGAAACATTGGGATAGTCTAAGAGAGAGATTCTAGTTTAGGGGGATCATTTGCTATATTTGTAGAAGTGCATTGTTGGAATTATGACTTCTTGAGAATTCCTTGTTACATAATGATACTTATGATTGGTGATGTTGCTAATGACACATTTTTTGATCAAGTTTTGGATGATGACTATATGTTGCTTAAGAAGTTGATTATATTATTTTTCTTTATGGTGATTTCCTTGGATCTTTTATATGTTGGTTATGAATGATGATGACGATGCAAGATACTATATGGTATATGATAATTACTGAAGACTCTCATGGATTTGCCTTGATCTTGGTCATAAATGTCATATTTGTCTCTTGATGTACAGGTCATGTAAAGACCCATGGTGTAATAATTTTAATAATCAGTCATGTTTGGACTATTTGGGTCAAGTCAATTATGTATGTAATCCCATTTTGGGCATTTGATGCAATGTTGAGTCAAATATATAACCCCATTGTGTTGGGTGATTGATGTAAGCATGAGTCCTTGGTGATAGGAAAGGTCATACTTGGTTGAGTCTTAGAGTCATTTCCACAAGATTCAACATATGCTCAGGGGGAGCATGGTCAGTATACAATGTTCATATTTAGTAGATCAGATCTACAGTGCAAAGAAGTCTTTTAGTAATGGTCATCCTTTTTCCCTTGATGTCAAAGGGGGGGAGTTGCTTGGTGTTTGGATAATAATACTTGGAGAGTATCTTGGTATGTAGATAAATGTGCTTACAGGTGTCTACAGGAAGTGGTGACCAAACACCAAAGTTGTTTCCATCAAGTCCAAAGGGGGAGATTGTTGGCATTATGACTAATGTGTTTTCCTTGATGGAAACCTACTTGATAAAGTTGTCAACATGATGGCTATGTAGATGCTATAGGTGGGATAGACAAATGAATGTCAGTTCAGAGACAGAGAAATGATAAAAGTGAAGTTTGGAAAGTATATGTAGGTCATGTGAATACATTCAACGTACATACGCGGGTATGGTAAAGAAAAGTCATGTACAGTTTCTGCACCATGGTATTGTCAATACCAAGGGTCTTTACCATGGTATTGGAACATAGTAATGAGCCTGACAATGGATATTTGTTCCTATCAAAGAATATTATCGACATTAATAAGGGATTAACCTAAGGTATTGGCTAAGGCCTAAGGTATGTAAGGAGATGGAGATCAAAGTGTTAGGTGTGAAATTTTTGTGATTTCTACAAATAATTTGATCTGAAGCGGGTGTGCACCAAGAAGCTGGGAAAAGACACATACCTGGGAAAAATCTGAAGTATGGTATCATAAGTACTTCTTTGATTTTCTTATTAAAAATATACAACTGTGATAGATTTGTGGTGTTAATGATACTCTAACATGAATATGAGACAGTAAGGGGTGCAAAGTATGTTTTGTAATCAAAGTGAAAGCATAAGTAAGTGATTTTAGATATATACACTAGTTTGCCTCTGAAAGATTTTGTACATACATAGATATTGTTCTGAATAGTCGCATATATATTTTGTAATATGGACATATATGTACGTAGGTGTCAAGATGAAAGGCACGTACATATGGATGATTTCTTTATAAGAGGTGCACACATCTACTAGGGTTTTGCAAGATGAGTTGATGATAATGGTTGATCTGTTCTGTTATGTTTACTATTGTTTTTTGATGAAGTCTCTCTTATAATACTCTGTGTTTGATATTATTGGTTGGGCTGAATTGATTATGAATTAGAAGTTGATTAAGTGATGATATTGTTGTGTGATAATTTGTATTTGGTTCAGTGATTTATGTTGGCTTCAGTATCTATTTGGGTGATTAATTTAGTGGCACAATGATTTAGATTTAGTTACCAATATTTTGAGATCTGTATGCATGTTTTCTTCAGGATAATCATTTAAATATGCAGGTATGATCAATAACCATAGCGTAGACAATCTAATGCATGTTTGAATAGGGTTTGGTAGTGGCAGCAGTTGGTTTCTATGATGTGTAACAATATTTAACTTGGTATATTGATGAGTGGTTATGCATTGGTATCATTTATTCTGGATTGATCAAGTTGCATTGACCACATTAGAAGATTTAATGATGTAGTATTTTTATAGTTGATTTCATAATTGCTGAAATTGGATCCAGTTTGAAACATTTTGAAAAGTGATCCACAAAGAGTTGAGGATGACAGTCTTCACAAAGGGGGTTGCAACTCCCTTCTAGTAGGAGATGGAAAATGAGAGAGGGTTGTAGACTTCTATAGGTAGGAGCCGACGTATTGGTTAATGTTTGCACTAGTACAAGATTGTAAGAATATTATTTTTAATAAAATAAGAAGACTAAGACAACAACAACGATGATTTTCTCCCACATTGGGTTTCATATGGTTGTGTATGTTTATGTTCTATATGCTTCTTAACTATTCACTTTTTAATTGATTAATAATGGAATAATAGTGCACTGATTAATGTTGTACAGACGATTAGATAAGTTATCTAGTTATATGTGGTTTTCTGTAGTAACACTTGTGCACATACGTTATTTTCCTTTACAACAGTCATGTATAATAATCAAAATAAGAAATTAAATTTAAAATGAGTAAAATATTGATTCACCCCGCCCCCCCACTAAATATTTTTCTTGACAAAAGTGCCAAAAAAGTTTGTGCCCCATTGGGGTAAATTGTTACATCAACTTCCCAGGGTTGTAACTTTGGCATACCATCTTTGTTTGACATGTACAATGCCTCATTAGAAATTTCTATATGGGGACTAGAAGCTAGGAGTTTGCTCATTTTCCCCAAAAAATGTTATTTAGGGCCTCAAAATGGCTTTGGAAGTTGAGGACCCGAAAAACTATCAAAAATAGTAAACTCTGCTACAATTAAGGAAATTAAAAGAAGCAATGGACGTCTAAGTGGAATAGGTGGGTTGCCACCAATATCAACTTGGATCAAGGAACCATGTGAATAAATAATAATTTTACTCTTTTCCCTCTTTATCAAAAATTTCTATTTACCATAAATATATCATCCAATCAAAAGTTACGCCAACAATATTTCACATATATATCAAAGGCCCTAATTTCTTGAATATCTAGATGGCTAAAATTTATCCTAATAGAGCTCTGAAATTTCATTGTCTAGTACAAGTCTTCTTTGTAATTCGATAGTGCTAACCAAAATTTTATATGCCAAGTGAAAGTTATACTAACTTCCCCAAAAATGTTGATTTTTGGCCTCTTGCAAGAGTGAACTTCTATTGTGTGCCAAGTGTCCAATTTTTCAAAATTAATTCTAAAATTTTTATCTTTAGTGCCCTAGTATGTATCCTCATGTCACTAAAAAATTCATAGTTTGAAACTTCTATAGCAAAAGTCTACAAAAGAATATATCCAAAATGAGTCTTTTGAAACACATTTTATGGGCTTGCTTGATGTTGATCCATTGATGTCAGCCACTCTTGCTCCCTACACTATTCAAAATATAAAACTTCCACATGGTATTTATTCAAAATTTTAGTAGACCAAAGTATAAAATATTTAGCATATGTGTGACAATATCTCTCCTTAGTATTTTAATTTTTTTTTATATTTTAAAGTGTATATTAAAATACATTGTAGCAAATATACCAAAATCACTAGTTTAAAATGAATTTCATGACCATTACCATAACTTCGATAGTGTACATATCCAAAATTCTAGTGAACATGAATATGAAATTTCTATTATATGTGTATCTAGATCTTCCCCTAATTAGCTAAAATTTCATGGTCTAAATATTTCCACAAAAGAATTATAGAGAAAATGCCAAGATCACTTGTTTGAGAATGATTTTAAGATCATTCCCAAGTCCCAACTCTGATATGATATTATTTGAAATTATAGTGGAACAAAATTTGAAATTTTTGTCAAATGTAATTCTAGATCTCTCCTCAATAAGCTCAGATTTTTAAATCTTGAAGATTCCCAAAGTTAAGTTATAGTAAAAATTCCACAATGACTCATTTCATTTAGAAAAACTTTAGCGTCATATATCTCACAACAAATCCTATGGACCATGTGCCTTAAAAATGATAATAATCTAATAACTATAGTCCAATTCAAGGGGGTAACGTCCTTTTACAATGAATGCAATGTATAAGGACCATTTAATGATCCTTAGACTATGTCTTTTTAGTATATGTATAGGAGATAAAGGGTACAATTATAATGAAATGGTACAAAAAATGGTTCTTTCCTACATAACAATATACTAATAAAAGTGCAACAACTATAAATCTAGTTTATAATAAGGGGTTTTAAGGTCATTGGATTTGTCTGAGGCTTAATGTTGATGTAATTTTTGAAGTTTATGTATTCGTGGTTTGAAAATTATTTCTATAGCATCTTAATATTCCCTATCCACAATGTCATAGGTTTGACTAGATTCAAATATTCTAAGAGAAAATTATGGTAACTTTCCAAAAACCTTTTTAACTTGGCACTTTCAATAGGATAGAACTTGTATGACCTACCACAATTCCAATTTGTTAATATATTGTTGAAATTTCAACCTAAAAACTATGTTATGTCATCTTTTCATTTCAACTAATAATGCTCAATTTAGGTCTCTCTCGAGTCATAAATAAATATTTTACTAAGGAAACCTACTTGATACTAGCTTCAGTAGTAGAAAATAATCATAAATTTCATAGAATGTAACTTTCAAATTATAGTGAACTGAAACTTGAAATTTTTATTTAAACAATCTTCTATATCTCCTCAACGTTATAAAAAAATTCTTAAACAAAATTAGAAAAGAAATAGAGTGAAAATAATAGAATGAATCATTTTAAGAAATATAACCAATGACAATAGGCTCTATGGATCAACCTAATTATTTTTTATGTAATGAATTTATTTTATAATGTAGATAAGAATATGTATTACGAAATACATGTGTTATAACAAAATCTTTTTCATGCATCTCCTTTATTTGAAATTCAAATTTAAAGTAATAAAAATGTTGGCTGGGAATATATGAGAAGCCTTGTACACTAATATGGTTCATGCTTGGTTCAAATACATGTTAACTTAATTAGCATAAATGATAAAACTAAAAATAATATAGCTACTAGTTTTACTACATTGTTTTGTTAAGGTGTGTTACACACCTAATCCTTATGAAAATATGAAATGTTAGAATATGAGGAGACATTAGAGCATGGAACTTGAAATCAAAGGTCATTATCTAATTGCATATATAATATGATTGATTCTTTATTGGGGTAATAATTAGAGTGTTTTGGGAGTTATCTCATTTTGCCTATAATGGCATGAAATTCATATTTAAACACTTCGTTACAGGAATAGGTACCCTAGGGCTTTGGGTTCAAACCCAACAGAGCAGGAGCTAACTATGACAAGAAACACTCATACAACTCAGGAAAAATGCTTATATAAACAAACTACGTAAGAGCGACCGTACCCGAATTTCCTTCGTTCGAGTAGGTCCCATAGGGTTCAAAACCTCTGCATCTCCTGATGTCCTTCAAACGTAAAAATAATCCATTTCGAACATACATAGAAGGATATAAGTAAAGCATATTCACAAAATTTGACTTTATATCATATAAGCAAATGATTGATCATACATCAAACAACATTCATATATGAATTACAACATAATTTGATACATAAACAAAGTTAATTCGGAAACAAGACAACATTTCTTTTATTGTGGTAAGCTATAAATAACATGGAGAGAATTCACCTGAGTCCTCTTCTTCCGGCTCCAAGCGGAACTATCCTCCAGATTCGTCCTATCCCAGCCTTCAACAATCTTCTTCCATAACCAACACCATGATATCTCAAGCAAGAGGGAGAATATCTATAATCAAGGAAACAAGGGTTTCCTGAAGCTTGGGGAAGTGCATGAGGCACATGGATTCATCAGACTCAGTCAGGGATAATCTCAGTATAATAACTCTATCTCTTCTCCTCCCTTAGGCCTTCCCATAGAAGGCTATTTAAACTTCTCCCAATTAGTCTTTTAGTTGGGAAACAGTTGGGCCATTGGCATAGGAGGTAATCAATAAGTAAAACCCATGAACTCTGCCCATAATTAAGGAAATTTAATTTTTTAAGTGTTTTGACACATATATGCGGGTTGGGTATTGACTAACCCACGTGTACACTCTTTTATCTCAGGGAAAAGTAGTGTACAGGGAATAAAACATTGTTTTTAATATATTTGGAACAAGTATGGAAGGAGGGGTTGCCCTAGGCCATAAACCAAGCATCACAAATACCAAGGGTGATAAATGGTGCTATAACAGATGCCCCCTAATATATGAGGTCAGAAGGGGTACATGATGGTGGAAATGTACTATGTGTATGGAAAGAATCTTGTCAAAACTGAGAAGGACTTCACCAGAATTCAGCCTACCAAGCCATCAAAAGAGATCAGAAAGAAAATGTTGTATGAGGCGGGCATACCCATGCTCAGAGAATGTAAAGCATGTCCGCATATCAAGTACAAGTGGATCCAATATGTATACAAGTATAAAGAACTGAAAGTACATAATGGATCATCTGATTGTGATAGAAAAAGTACATGTTTGAATATCACATATAAGGAGATGATCAATGATGCTTAAGGATGAATCTGATCACTGATATCAAAAACTGATCCCAATAGTACAAAATGAACATGATGGACTAAAATGATGCTACATCGCAACTCAGACGCCATCATATAAGATGTCGCTATGAAGAACTGCAACATATACAGTGGATGGTGTCAACTAGCAGCAACAGGAGCAACTGACAAGTGAACCAAAACATGCTGATGCAACCCGAGGTCTTCACTGACCGTCGTAGTACATTTCTACAAAATGGGAATAAATGAGTTGAGGTTGACCACATGAGAAATCGTTTGATTACCGGTCATTCATGTATACCATTAACAAATGTGATACTACTCACCGATAATGAAAATGAGAGTTAAGGTACCCAGTACAATCTAACAAGTGCGAATAAATGCACTGAAGTTGAACGCCTAGAAGAATCTATCAATAAGGGTACAATGATGGTTTCCCACTATCAATAGTGAAGGAATCTACCATTAATGACTGAAAACCCCAAGGTGCTGCCAAATGGACTCTAGAACGTTCTCCCAAAGCAAATGAGTTGTAGTCGATAGGAAAAGATCTGCTAGAAGGAAGGCATTAAGGAATCCTTCATCAATCTAGCGTGAGTGTAAATCATAGGCCAATAATGGGGAAGGAATCAGACGAAAAAGATGTAGTAACCCAACTGAAGCATGTCTCTGGCGTACACAAGATGTAGCTAGCACACGATGGAACCCTCTGAAGCAACCAATAATAAAATATGACACAGAGGCGAGGAATCCACCAATAGGATCAAATGGAAACCAAGGCACTGCACAAATCCCAATGTGTGATAATGAAAGTTGATGTCGAACACAAGGGAAACCACTCAGTCAAATACCCATGATACTAATCAATGTTGAGCACAAGGTGACCAATCAATAATAAAAATAGGGCCAAGGTGCAACTCTAGGCCTACCCTCAGAGCGATATGTTGTCATCGATAAGGACAAGACCTGCCAGCAAGAAGTCAATGGAGACCTTCTCAAACCGGCACAAGCAAAGGACCAATATAAATGATGTGATGACAAACAGGGATGGCCGACTGAAAAATAGGCCACGAGACACCGCAGAGAGGCCGACTCAGGATTACTTCCCTTAAACAAAAGCATGACTTAATGATGACTATACGGCAACATATGATAACTTTGTATAATTTCGTCATGCGGGAGGCATGAGCAAACTCTCCATATGATTGGAAGAGGTAACCAATTGAAGGAGCACTGACTCAATAACAAGGTTAAGGCGTACCTAAGTCAAACTAAATCTCGCCCAAAATGGAGGAGAGACTTTCTTTTGAGTGCTTTGTTCAAGGGCGACATGACTGACTCTAGCTGCCAACAAAATATGGAAATGTTCTCTTGTTCCTGCTCTTTTTGGAATATATAATTTTTTTTGTCTTTTTCTTTAAGCTGGAAAAAGAATAAAAGAATGCTATAGTATAGTTGAAAGAACGAGTGTCAGAGAAACAGATGACCTAGTTCCTGGGAGGGGAACATTCCTATGCTCAATGCAGGGAGACGAAAGCTAGTCAAGGACACTCAAAGGGATGTTCTTTCCATGGGTAAAAGGATGCATCAAGTTGCGGAAGCTAAGTGATTGCATGGTTGATTTTGCAGAAGACATGGTCATATAAGTGGCTTAAACATGAGTCCAATTGAAGCCAACTCAAGGCCAAAAAGGTGCAAATAGTCAAAATGCAATGTAGCAGTACAACTCAACACAATGGAGCCTCTAGGATATAAGGCCAGACATCTGCCCAGAAGATAAGAGAATGTGTCTTTAATGCATAAGTCATGGTGGCACTAAAGAGGACTCCCGAGCCTACTCAGTATAGCAGCATGGGCAATCAATGTCAGCGAGGTTCTAACCAAGATGCCCATGTAAAGGATGGCACTACCATCACATCATGATTTAAAAATCGGCAAGTGAAAATTGTTTGCTAACCAAGATACGATGAGGTCGACCCTATGGCTAATGTATCGTTGAATGGAGGCTAGTATGCAGGATGCAGCAGAAAAATGGTTTTCCCTAACCTAAATACCAGTGAGTGAACGATACCTGCCATGACGGGTCATTGGTCATGGGACCGAAATAACATCTCGAAGAAGTATGCAAAATATCCTGAAAATACAACCCACTCTCCACAATCCAAGCCCACAGGTCAAAAAATCCATGAGACAAAAATCAATTTTTGAAAAAATATTTTGCAATTTCAAAGTTATATAATGACTTTTGGACTCATAGATTTTTCATTTCTATTTGGAACAAAGAGCTATGGGTCAAAAAATAGCAAGCTTTCCTTTGAACGATTGGACTATTCAAATCGAACCAAAGTTATCAGGTAACCCTCAAATCATGCTTATAATGTTTTGTGATAGTTTGTATAAGTTTTCTTAAAGTTTTGACCGTGGGAATTTATGCCCAAAAATCCAACTGTGCATACACACGGGTTGGATGTGATCAACCCACATATATGACGGCCCTACATGTGACTATGTGTAAAGGGAACATGCGTGTACACGAGATAAAGTTTAAACACAAAAACTAATAGTTGAAACGCAATTTTTTTTCTAGGATGACCATCACATGGAGAGAAAGAGAGCATACGACAATTGACAATGAGGTAATGAATGACCAAAATGCACTAAACGCTTTAAGAGGCTATGGCTTATTGAAATTCTTCAAAATGCCAAACATGAAAGCCAACACATGCCTGCTCGAACTATTGATCCACTACTATAGTGCAGAGGATGATGCCTTCATGATAGACCAGATGCCTCTACGGATTGAGGTTGAATACATCTAGTTTATTACAGGTCTCTCCTGAAGAGGGAAGGTTGTGCATTCGACTAGCAAGACAAGAAGTAGTCTTTCAGTAGAAAACTATATACATATATACTATCCTGCACACCCAAAGAAGATTGGAAGTTAGATTCCAATCAAACACGTGGAAATCTTATCTCTGAGGATTCTGCTATTTACCATTGCGAGGGTAAATGGATCAACTTCACTGCATCAGGCATCACGAGTGTCCATGAGCCTGGCAGTGGAATGCCTTACCAAGTTTTTTGACTGATGCATGCCTCTTCTGACCAACATGAAGAGCCAATTGACCTCTATTCAGAAGGGTCAGAAAAAGAATTTTGATATGGGACTATTTTATGCTCATTCTTCTTCGAGAAGATACCTAGGCTACATCCCAAAGCATATGTCTCCATCAGCAACCCTCAAGATCCACGGATGGGTAGATGCTCTGACTTGATGAAATGCCTCAAAGTCGAGGACGTGCCTAGGATGACTTTTGATGATGTTTTTTCGCCTGGTGGAACCAACAGATCATCGCAGTTGACGACTACCTGTATGCTTGTATGGATTTCCAAGGAGATCCAGACTTGGTGTTGCCACCAAATGTAACATGGGGAAACATAGGTAAAAAAATTTTAAGTTTTTGTAAATTTCTAAGACTTTTTGGATTCTTAAATATGAAATGATCTCAAAAATATTTTTGATGAGACAAAATACTGACAAAATGACCATGTTCTAGATGTGGGTCCAGTGAGACTAGATGGATTCCCGAGGCATAGGAGTCTCGGAAGAGGAGCCGAAGAGGCAGTAGTTGAGACAGAGAGAGTCCTATATGTAGCTCAAAGAAACTTGGTGAGACTAACTCACCAGGTACCTATGATAGCCATAGAGGACCTACCTGAGGAGATGCAGTGCCACGTGGTAGGGGTACCATGGGACTAGGTCCACATACTTCGGCGTGTAGCCAATGCAGTAGTTAACTTTTTAGTCGCTCATCCTGAGCCGGGTCGATAGACATACCGATGTATGATTGGACATGATTATGGGCATGAACCCAAATTTTGAGGGCATTTTTTCCCAATTTTGTGTATTTTTTTTTAACATTTTATCTATATACAGGCAATTGTATGATATATATATATATATGATTGGACATGATTATATGAACCCAAATTTTGAGGGCATTTTTTCCTAATTTTGTGTATTTTTTTTAACATTTTATCTATATACAGGCAATTGTATGATATATATATATATATATATATATATATATATATATATGTATATATTCACATTTTTTATGTTGTTTAATTTGACGAATGATTAATATGCCATTCTATTGCTTGATTAGCAATAGAGTCTACAAATGATTTCTCAGATCATGGAATGTGAGCATATGTAATATAAATAAATGATCGTTGCAATATTCTCACTCTCAAAAATTGGGGATATAAGTAAGGATCACGAACCTGATAAATGTTATTTAATTGTGACACCACCAACTGTGAATCTAGATAAACTATCAACGAATAAATCCCATAAGAAATTGCTTTAGACAGTAAATTAATAATAGCAGTATATTCGGCAATGTTATTCGAATCAGGGCCAATAGATACTCCCCTCGACACCATCAACTGGCCAGATGGATAATAAATCACCCAAGCTGCGGAAGCAAGATTCATAGTGTGCCGACTAGCACCATCGACGAATCCAAAATATATCGAATCATCCATCAACACCTACCAAAGCAGATAAAAAAATGTCGATATCAAAAAATGCCAAATAAATATGTACAAAAATACAATATAAACAAACAATCAATTGCTCGGTTGGAACCTAAGCAAAATACTTCTTAAGGTAAAGCCCATTTTAGTGCTTCACTAGCTTGTTCCCTTCCACTTGACTACAAAGGGACCATACCACATACACTTGAATTTGCCTGCCCCCAGGGTGTCTTTGTCTTGGTCATACACTAAGACAAGGTCACCTTCATAAAAAGCCCGAGGACAGACAGCTTTATCATACTGAGTTTTAACCCTCTTCTTATGGGCTTCGTTTATTATGGCTGCTCATCAAGATGTTCCAAATGAATGAGGCATTTTGTGAGACTAGATGTCTCTAGAAGAAGTTCTATAGCTAGCTTAAGGGACATAATTTTACATTCGAAAGGAAAAATAGATTCCAGCCCATAAACTAATTGAAAAGGAGTAAAACTGGTGGTAGTCTTCACCGAGGTTCAGTATGTCTAGAGTTCCGGGTACAACATGATGTGCCAATTGGATCAATTTTTGTCAATTGTCCTTTGCAAGATAGTCTTAAGAGACTTATTCACGGCTTCGACTTGCCCTTTGGCCTGAGGATAATATGGAGATGAATGCTCTTGCTGGAAGCCCAACTTGAGAGCCAATTCAGTCATCAGTTGATTTTGGAAGTGACTGCCATGGTCACTGACAATATCTCTTGTGATACAAAATCGTGAAATAACCTGGTTGAAGAGAAACAAGGTTGTTGTTTCACTATCATTTTTGTACGTAGGCATGGCCTCAGCCCACTTCATAAAGTAGTCTATGGCCACAGTGATATACTTGTGATTCACCGCTGAAGGTGCATTACAAGTAGTGAAGTCAATGTCCCACTTCGTAAATGGACCGACAGTGATAACAGGAAAAAGTGGAGCTAGATTCACGCGCATTTTTTTATTATAGATTTGACAAGGGTGGCAACATTTGACCTCTTCAATACAATATTTGAAAATTGAAGGCTAAAATTAGCCTGCACGCAAAAAAAATTGGGTTGTTGCAAGCCTTGATACATGATGGCCACAAGCTCCACTGTGCCAAGAATTCAGTACAGACTCCACTTCTTCCAAAGTTAAGCAACGCCTAAGGATTGAGTCAACCCCTCTGTGATATAATGTATCACCAATGGTAACATAGCTTTTGGCAAGGTGACATAACTTTCAACACTCATCTTTGGAGAAAGCAGGTGGGAACTTTGAAGTCTGGAGATATATAATGATATCTCCATACTAGGGATCTTGTGAAGAAACGAGGAATAAATGTTCGTCATAGAAATTTTCCTCATAAACAATGGCTTCCTCACAAGGTAGCTCTGAAATTAATTCCGTAAAAATAAATGACTTCTTATATCTCGCTGACAAGAACTCGAGATCGAATTTTTGCAAAATAAGAATCCATCGAATACAATTTCCCCCAATCACTCGCCTAGTGAGGACAAACTGAAAAGGATTGGAAGCCGCTAAGACGAACATTTTGCGTAGCAGAATGTAATGACAAAGCCCTGGACAGCATGGATATCTACCAAGGTAAATTTCTCGATAGGATAATAGTGTAGCTCAGGTCCTACTAAGCCTCCACTCAAGTAGTAGATTACATGTTCACTAAGAGAATCATCTTCCTGAACCAGAACCATATTGATGGTTGATTCTGCCACAGCAAGATACAAAAGGAAATCTCTGCCATAATCTAGTGGACTCAACAATGGAGCAGACATTAATGCTTGTTTCAAAGCATAAAAATATCATTGTGCTAAGTCATCCCGTAAAAATGGAACTCCTTTCTTAAGAAAACGCATAAATCTCTTGGTAATCTTGGCGTAATTTGCTATAAATCTTCTCAAGAAATTTGCTTTTCCTTGGAGACTTTGAAGTTGATGAATGGAAGATGGGGGAGGCAACTGAATTATTGCCTCAACCGTGAAAGGATCAACTCGAATCCCTTCAGTTGATATGATGAATCCTAATAGCCGACTAGGTGTGACCGAAAAAATGCACTTATTCAGATTCAACCAGATTTTATAAAAATGACATCTCTTAAAAACTAATCATAGGTGGCTGGGATAATCAATTCTCTTTCGAGAACGAGCAGCTAAGTCATCCAAGTATTCTTTGATAACATGTTTTATGTCGTGCAAAGCATAAGAAATGGCCCACTAAAAAGTAGCTCTAGCATTTTTAAGACCAAAAGGCATCTTCTTGTATGCAAACGTGCCCCAGGAACAAATAAAGGTTGTCTTGTGCTGGTCCTCTAGATGGATAGTAATTTGATTGTAACCAGAGAATCCGTCCATGAACAAAAAAATTTCATTACCTGCACATTCATCAACAATTTGATCAATAAAAGGCATGGGGTAATTGTCTTTTGGACAAGCTTTATTCAAATCCCTAAAGTTGATACACACTCGGATTGTTCCTTACTTCTTATCTACCAGGACTGGATTGGAAACCCACTCAGCTATAGGAATGGGGTATATGAAACCCACCTTAAGCAGCTTTTCAACTTCAGCTTTGATAGCTGCTGCTTTTTGAGGATTGATCGATTGATGTTTCTGACGAATAGGTTTGGCATTTTCATATGCCTTGATCTCATGTTGGACTATAGATGGATCAATTCCAGGCATTTACTCATAAGACCAAGTGAACACATCTCGAAAATATTTAAAGAGGTCGGTGTAAATTTGAATTTCTTCAGGGGAAGAATTGGCTCCGATGAAGCATTTTCTATAATGTTATGATTCCTAAAGATGTTTATAGGTACAATTCATGAGATAACTGACATATTACCTTTGGCAGATAATTGTGCTGGAGCCAAAGGGTTTGAAACTGTACAAACATCACTAGTAAGCAGATTGGAGAACCTAGATTCAACTTCATGCAATGGAGGAAGAAAATATGAACGATGATGTAAATATTCCCATCTTCGATCCACACCCATCATTGCCTCCAAAATTGCTTCTTCAGATGGTAAAACTGTATCCAAGCAATCAAGAGCTGAAGTAGAGTCGAGGGTCCAAGATGGAGCCACATCACCATCTAACTCCTCTTGTGAAAAAGGAGTGGGATGGTTGTCTATAGAGTTAATGATAGATTGATAGCTAAGTTTTGTTGTAGACATGGGAAATTCCATTCCACCAAACTGCCCTCCATCTAATGTGGTGGTAGATGAAGGTAAGGTCAAAAGGCCCGAAAATAATGAGTTTGAAATAACTCTTTCCATGAAGGTCCCCTAGAGGATGAAATTGCATTGATTCTAGTTATAGGAGCAGGAAGGTCAAATATACCCATTAACAAAGAGTATATCCCAACTCCTAAATTCTCAATAGGTTGATAGGGATTATCCACCAATGAATGGTAGAATCCGAAGTTGCGTGGGAGTCACCTGGAGAATAATCTAACTGATCAACTTTAACAATCCTCCCCTCATGAGGAAAATAGAGGATGTGAAATAAAGATGAAAATATGGCATCCATCTCGTAAATCCAATTCCTACCTAAGAGGAGGTTATAATCTACGTTGGCATCAATGATTTCCACCTCAATGTTTACGACCTTTCCCCCAACACATATAGGAAAGGTCGGGATAATCCTGTGTGGCCTATGAGAACATCCATCAAATACTGTCAAGAGAGTCAGTGAAGGAACAGATGAAGGTCATCCAATGGCCTTCCAACATGACATAGACATTATGCATGTGGAAGCTCTCTCATCTATAACTATCCAAAAAATATTGGTTTTTCAGTAAGTGGACTTTATTTGGAAAGCCATATGGTGAGGAAGTATCTTTTTGACATTCAGCATATCAAAAGTGAGCACTAAAGAATTCTTAGATCTACTACACTGATTACCGAAAGCGAAGCACTTCTCTAAGAAGGACATGACTAGAGTACCTCCAAAGTAGACATAGCACAAGTACTTTTTTCCAGATCTTCTACAATCGAGTAGTTTTGTGCTACCCTAGCATAAAGGTTAATATTCGAGCGCTTTGTGGAACCTTTTAGTATCTGAGGTATAGAATCAATAGAGGGTCGCTCAATATGTAGTGGGTCTATGGTTTCAAGAAGAGATTTAGCCTTAGATGTTTCCATTTCACCATAATTGCATGCTCGTGTAGCAACGTCAACATGAGAGTTCATCATATAAACATTTGAGGAATTTTCCCCTTCCTAGTTTCCCCCTGCGAAGGTACCAGCATTCGAATTCATGCCAGCAAGTAATTGTTGTCCTTGGGGAAAGGGTTAGTCAGAAAAGATTGGGAGCTAGAGGAACCTTGTTGCACTAATAAGCGTTGAGCATCTAGTATCTTAGGGCAGAGGTGATTCAAATGATATCCATTGCATAAATTGCATGGAAACTTAACCTTTTTCTTGGACTCTTTTCTACCCTCATTGGCACTGGTGTCGGGTTTGTTTGCATTGCCTTTCCCTTCCTGGTTCTTCTTCTTATGTCATCCCTTCCTCTTCCCATCGAATTGTTGATTTCCTTTGGGGTTAGAGGCTTGGACGACATTTATAGAGGTAGGTTGGAAAGGTGTAGGTGTAGACAGTGCTACTTGGTTAGAAGAAGCAGTTTGTAGAGACAAATACTGCAATTGATTCAAAAGGTTCACCATATTCTCGTCAATTGATCCAACTATACCATCGGAATGAGGGCCTAGCTTCGGTTTCGCTAAATTGACCTTAGATCTAGGAGCATTAGGTAGGATTTTCTGAAGAGTACCAGACTAAAAATATATTAGTTCTAATTGTTGGGCTCGAAAAGTAGCAGGCTCTTCCGAATAAACACTGGAAAGAGAAACATCCTTTGATATCTCATATTGTAATGATTTGAGAATTGAGAAGGAACTCTAGTGGAATTTCAACTTTGATAAGCCTTTTTCTCCTTCTCCATTCCTGGATGTGATCTGAAATGTGAGTTGCGGTCTCTTGCTGAAAGACAGCCAGAAGTTCAGTTCCGGCTTCATAGCGGACAGGCAACTGAAAATGGTACAAGAAGATATTAGCCAAATCAACAAAAGAAGTATAGTATATGTACCATTTGGATGCATTTCTAGTTAGGGTGTGCTAAAATAAACTCAACCTGATCGAATCATCTATCAGGGAGTTGGATGAATAGCATAAGTGAAATGTGGTCACATGGTCTCCCAGGTCTTCACCATTCTTCCCTTGGAACTTTGGAATATTCGAGGGAAGTTTAGTTGGGACCGAAGGCCAAGCGAGATTGTACATAATCAGATCATTTGTCAATTTAGTTAAGTCTAGCAAATTAAGTGTGGCCAGCAAAGGGTCGTGTGGTACCTTGGGAATTCCATCCAGAGCGGGTAGGGTTCCCAAAGGTATGAAAAGAATGACCTGGATTTTGAAAGGCACGAAGTTTCCCGAAGTAACTCGTAGAGGCTGCTGAACCAAAAGGTGGTCCTTGTGGTCCAGCAAAATTCACAGTTTGACCAACTCCTGCCGAAAATCCTCCATAACCAGTGAAGTTACGCCCTGACGAAGTAATGAAATGAGTTGATAGCCCCTGATAAGGGTTCCATGTGTCAGAAAAGGGTGGAAAACTCTAAAATGAATTAACCAAATAATACAACACATTCCCTTGTTGGTCGAAAAATTGATTCCCAACTCCTATCCCACTAACCGCAGGGTTTTTCCAACTCTGGAAGGGGTTACTACCATGACTTGTAAAAGGAAAAGGCATTGACCCTACTGTCAGATTGGAATGTGGTATATGACCACTTCCAAATGGGAAACCCTGAAAAGAAGCTAATCCACTCATCATGGATGTAGAGGCGGTCAATGGTATGTTCAAAGGAACTGAAGGAATACCTTAAGATGACATTCCAAAAGGGAAAAATTGCAAACCGGATGTAGTAGCTTGAGAACTTCTAGTCATTGATGGAATGGAAGTAGACCCAAATATAGTCATGATGGGAGTACTAGAAGGGATGGAAATAGTTCCTCCCCTTTGTACAGATATGGGAGTCCGCATGCTTGCAACACTCGTCCTGTATTCCATGCTTCCAGTAGTGGTCATCGAAGGAATAGATGTATGTAAACCTAGGCTCGAAGGCTTATGAGTCGAAGTTCCAACGTATAACAAAATGTCTAGATGGTCAGGAGGAAGAGGAGAATTCAGAGCCACAACTGAATATGAAAGCTCTTCTACTTCAATACTATCTTCTGACTAGAAGAGTACTTGAGAGAGAACTGGTTTGTTCCTCTTTAACTCTGTATTGGTACCAGGTCTATCTTGTGAACTAATGCCCCCAAGCGAAGGATCAATCTTTGATGTGCCTGCTGCCACTGGTTGAAAACCACTGGCATAATCACTAATCACTCCTATGCCTTCTAAGAGAAGGCTCCGGACTCATAGGTGATAGCCCACAAAGTCTCCTAGACCGTCAAGATGGTCGGTCAGCAACTTTGACTTATTTAAAAGATCTATTGAAAGATTCAAAAAACTATAAAGCTAGGCCAACTAGGAGCAAATAACACTCACTAAAATGTCCCTAAAGATATCAGCAATCAAACAACTCTCAAGTATTTCCACTCCGGGTGATTAGGACCGGACACCAAAATACAAGAAAGTTAATAACAAGGGCCTTCTAAAAATATACTGGGGTAATTATGCCCCAGGCCTACTAGCGAAGGTATTAGAGGTAGTTATGCTGGCCTCTAGACAATAGTCTTTGCCTGTGCAAGCCCCCAAGCTTCGCAAGGGTGCCCTCCAGAAGTACTGTTCAACATGATACAACGTCAACCTCAGGTGCCATGGGATTCCCCTCCGCAGCCACCTATGTGGTACCTAAGATAGGCAACTATGGTCACCAACTCATATCAGAAGTCGGGCGGAATAGTCATGAGGTAGGATTCGACAAGTAAGAGAGGGGTTATCTCTCTTCCTTATCTTCACTAACCCTTGTGCTTTACTCGCAGTCACAGGTCTTTCCCAGTCCCCCTAACGCTATTGGATTTCACTCATTAATCAATATTCATTTTTTGTAATTTAGAGCGGCCTTGGAGAGTTAACTCTCCTCTCGCATAATCCAAGGCCCTAATAAACCTAAACTTGTTGGTGTATTTTGATGATAATACAAAATTTCTAGTTTATTTTAATTAAGCGCTTGATTTTAATGGTTGTTCTTTTAAGTCAAGGGTATAGATGGAAGTGAAACCAATGGTGTTTGTATGATGCAAAAGAAATCAATGAAAAAATAACTACATGAATCCAATCATCTGTTCTTCGATGAAAAGAGATATCTACGTGGGTTCTACAAAACTTCTATAAAGCAAAATACTTTCTCTTTTCTTTTCTTGAAACACACTTCACGCACCCAAAAACTAAAAAGACTACGAAAGCTTTAACAATGCAAACTACCCTAATGCAAGGTATAATGAAGATGAAAGATCCTAAACCACTCTAAAAAAGTGAAAGTAATTGTTTATAATTGTCCATGAGCCAACTTAAGTATTAAAGAGGATACAAATTTTGAATACAAAATTCTCTCCAAACAAGAAGGACAAATCATAAAACATCGCAATTCACTTTCAAAAATCAAAAGAAACCAAAATGAAACTTGGAAAAATAAAACAAAAACAATGCTCTTTGAGATCTTTTCTTTTTCAAGAAACAACCAAAACAACTTTTTGAAATCACTCAAAATGTTACTAAAACTCAAAGATCGAAAAAAGAGCACAAGGACTCTTTGCAAGTTAGAAACTTGAAAATGAACAAAAACTTGAGCAAAAAGGCTTCAACTTGTACTAAACGACCCAAACAACAGCAAAGAACTTGGTAAATTGACCAAGAAGCCAGGAAAGAAATACTTTCAAATTCATCAAAAAAGACTTTCAAAAAGCAAGAGAAGCTATAATGCCACAAAACGACGGAAAGCAAGGCAAGTAGATTAAAAACCGAGCTTGACACTGAGACTAAAAACAATCACCTGTTCTACAGAACCAAAACAATCAAGAAATTTTGAACGAAGCCTTGTGTGCCAAAGCACCAATTACAAACTCGCTCAAAAAGCAAACCTAGGCGAAATGTTTTCAGTGAGGAAGAGACTTCGAAACAGTAAGATTGCAAAATAATGAAATTCTTCACACAGAAATTGACCACATGGAGACTAAACAAACCAGGCAACAAATCTTTCTGGGCAGAGAGATTTGAAAAAACAATGAAAAAATTGGTATACGCAGCTGTGTTCAAGCATAGAGGCATGTACACCCGCTTCTGATATAGGAAACTTTCATATACGCAGGCTCACTTCACAGAAACAAGCGTGTGTACACTACTGTAAACAGAGTAAAAAGCGTATACAAAGCTTTGCAAGAAAAGTAAAAAACAAAGCTAGATCAAAAAAATCAGACTTAAGGTATGAGACTCTAGTAGACCAGATGAGACTGTAACAGCAATAAAACCAAAGACTGAGCCCTGATTGACACTGAACAACCCAAACTAGGAATAACAAGATTGTTATCCCCAGTGGAGTCGCCAATTTTGTTATGGGAATAAGTACCATAGGGATTTGGTTTAGAACCCCAATAGAGCAGGAGAAAACTACAACAAGAAATAGTCATACAACTCAAGAAAAATGCTTATATAAAAAAAACTACGTAAGAGCGACTGTACCCAGATTTCCTTCGTTTGAGTAGGCCCTATAGGGTTTATACCCTCTGCAACTCCAGATGTCCTTCAAACCTAAAAATCATCCAATTAGAACATACATAGAAGTATAGAAGTAAAGCATGTTCACGAAATTTGACTTTATGTCATATAAGGAAATGATTGATCATACATCAAAACAACATTCATATATGAATTGCAACATAATTTGATGCATAAACAAAGTTAATTTCATAAACAAGACAACATATATTTTATTGCAGTAAGCTATAAATAACATGGAGAGAATTCACTTGAGTCTTCTTCTTCTGGCTCCAAGCAGAACCGTCCTCGGGATTCGTCCTATTCCAGGCTTCAACAATCTTCTTCCATAAACAACACCATGATATCTCAAGCAAGAGGGAGAATATCTATAATCAAGGAAATAAGGGTTTACTGAAGCTTGGGGAAGTGCATGAGGCATAGGTATTCATCAGATTCAATCATGGATAATCTCAATATAATAACTCTATCTCTTCTCCTCCCTTAGGCCTTCCCATAGAAGTCTATTTATACTTCTCCCAATTAGTTTTTTAGTTGGGAAATAAGTGGGCCACGGGGAATAGGAGGTAATCAACAGGTAAAACCCATGAACTCTGCCCATAATTAAGGAAATTTAATTTTTTAATTGTTTTAACACATATATGTGGGTTGGATATTGACTAACCCGCGTGTACACGCATTTATCTCAAGGAAAACTAGCGTACAAGGAATAAAACACTATTTTTAATGTATTTGGACCAAGTCTGGAAGGAGGGGCTGCCCTAGGCCATAAACCAAACATCACAAATAACAAGGGTGATAAATGGTGTTATAACACACTTTGGTCCTACCTAAAGTAACTCCTAATGGAATTAGACTCAAATTTAAACACATTTTCCTCAATTAAAGTAACTCCCCTTCCATCTTTGGTTATTTTTTGACCTACAATAAGCATTTCCTCAACCCATTCCACTATTAAATATGCATATGTTTTAATGGCTACATAGCCTTGATATCCCAATTCTGGAAAATATAGTCATTAGTCTCTTTTATCTCCATTATTTTAGTAAACCAACTACCTCCCTTTCTTACATTACCTTCCATTTCATCAAATTCATGTGATTCAACATAGAGGCAGGATATGGATCTATCCGGATAAGCCTCTGATAGGATCCCTAGTGAATACATTTCATCGAATGCATTAAAAGTATGGAAATTTTGTTTCTAAGGCACTTGGAGGGAATAATGGCAACTTCCTCAATAAGTTTTTTATTGGATGGAAGTTGATTTTGATACAAAAGTATGACCTTTCTATTATCTGATGAGAGGATTTATTCATTGTTTTGGTCCTAACAACCCCTATTGCATATGAAAAATATGGGCTAGTGTTCTAGCTCCCCGCTTCTCACTATATATGGTGCCTATATGCCACTCACAATTCATTGAGGACATGAGAGGGAGGAACTCATAGGGTAGGGGAAAATATGAATATTTTTTTAGATAAAATGTTTATGTTTTCTTCAAGTTGGGAGTTTGTATTGTATACCTATATGATTATTTTATCACAACATAAGTCATCTTGAATATAAAACCATAAAGAATTTAGTTGGATGTCGTATGCCTCTAAATATAATTTTGATTTTACTAGTGAGTTATATAAGGTAATAGAGATATTATTCCACTACATATTGTTCGTATTACAAATATCTTGTCTATTTAAGCCCTGGTTCAGAAAAATCTTAACAAAGATGTATTCTGTGATCTCCATTGTTGGTGTAGTGATAACTAGAGAAGAGAACTATAGAGAATAGTTAATAAATATCAGTGATGCCCTCATTTTCGGTGACTCATGGAAGGGAATCTATGAAGGAGAGGATGACAATGGATCCAGCAAGCCCACATCAAATATGGATCTATCCATTGAGAGAAGGATAGTAAATCCTATGCTTTGATTACTTGTTTCGTAAGTGAATAGATGAGGTGTTATATAGTTTCAGTTACAAATTCTTGCAGTGCATTGAAGAAGTGAAAATACCTATATGAATATCACTTATAGTTGGAGTTTTCTCAGTTGATGGTCAATCTCTTCAACCTTGAGTTGAAAGAGGATGACCCCTTTTCTGTAACCTATAAAATTAGATCCATCATGCATGATGTAGATTAAACTAGAGTTAATATGGGCATTCTACACATAGCATTTGTTAAGTCCCTCTATCCTACATACTCTAAATATATTAAATCCTTTGAAGCTAGTGAGAAACTCAATTCATTATTTTTGACAATTTGGTGGGAAGGTTTGCAAACCATTGAAAGATTTTGGGAAGAGGAGGATAACAACTAAGTCCAGTGAAGAAGTAGTGTCCCTTTCTTAGAAAGGAAAGAATCTGTCACATGGTTCTCATAAAATAAGTGGTATTAGAAGAAGTGGATGAAAGGTGGGGTAGAAAACATCAAGAAGAAATACTTACCTCTCATTCGGTATAGTAATATCTAACCAGAATTTGGATCCAATTGCCAATGCAAGGTAGGGATTTTAGTTATGAATTAAGTTTATATACTAATACTATTCCTTTTTATGTTATATTTCTATCCTTACCTCCACATCTACTTACCTTTATTTACATAAATTGATCATTAATTGTTTCATATTAAAGGGGGTTGGTTCATAGACTAGATGGATTCAAAATTCTCTGTAAGGAATGGTTTCTCTTGAGTAAGTAATAAAGCATCCAACAATTGTGGATACATGAGCACATTGACCTATTCTACAATTATTAGTGGCATATTTCATATTGAGACTGATCAATTGATTATAATAGAATCATGATATATTCATAACCATATTAAAATAAAAAAGATTCATAGCACATTGATATTAACAATGACCACATGAATGTCAACAGATCTATCCTTCAAAGAGTTAATTATAGTAATCATCCTCTGAGATATTTTCTTTTTTGTATAATATTGCAAAAATATGTTTCAACATAGAACATCTACCTTTCTTCTTCCTCCTCCACATTTTTCTCTATGGGGTGCTTCCCTATTTAGAAGTTATATAATGATTACAGAATTCAATTTATTGGTAACACCACCATTACCAATGTGGTGCTAAGACATTTTTATGGTAATTTTTTCTAATAGGGTTTCCAACTTGCATTAACATTCAGAATTTCAGATATCCAAGGACATTCCATCTTCTACAATGGTCACTCCCACTTCAATACTTGATCATCTAACCTTTTCATGTCCTTCTTCATTGTGATGGTGTAACAGACTAACTAGACTACAACTTTGGTTGGGAACATGATGAAATTTTCAATCGACTAATCATCAACCTTTGAAATATTTCCAATTTCTATAACCACATCCACTCATTTCTTGTTTATCTCCTCAACCTTCAACTTTATAGGTGTAGTGGTGGGAAAATATTCTATGGGTTTTAGGTATGATTCTTCTATTAATTTCACAACAATGGATCACATTTTCTTGGCTATACCTATAGCTTCTTCCACAATTTTTGTGATTGTGTTACACTCTAACCTCAAAAAATTAATTAGGGAGAAGGCCCTTGATTTTTGTCTTTAACCAATCTTGGATAAGGAATCTGGAGCATCCTAATACTCATTTTTTCAGTGAATGATTTGATCTAACGCCTACCTATCCATGTACTAGTATCATAATTGAGCATTCTTCTCACTATTTATATTCTCTAACTTAACAAGGTAATCTTGAATTTACCCTAGTTTCACCGCAAAAGAGTGTTGAGCCTTTTTATGATCATTGTTAATCTTGAGATCTTATACCTTGAGTAGCTAGAGATTGGATTGGGACTTTCAGTCCTACTCAACTTTAGTATTCACTTCATTTCTATTTTTATCCTTGAGGGATTTCATTTGAATGTTGTGGACCTCTTTTAGATTGCCAATTTGTACTTGTGTTGAGCATTTAGAGACTTCTAGAGTGTGATATGTTGCTTCTCTAACTTTTCCTAGTGCTCTACCTCCATTCATTGCTTTTGTTCTTTTAGTTCCTCCTACAACAATGTAACCATGTGGGTTAATTTCTCTATGTCCATAAATAGGCTTTGTGTCATTGCCCTATTTTCCATTGCAAGATATCCTAGAAGGGAGGCAGTTTCCATAGATGCATTCTAGTTACTTCATCCAGAAGCACTCGATATTATTCTTGATTTGATAACCTCCAAGATATCTACCTCTTTACCAGATGTTTCTATTTTTCTATGCTTAGGCATGTTCTAAATAACATCTCTTTTATATTTATTGTACTAATAATCTTCTCAATCATTAGCTTCATCACTTAAATCCGTAGGATTACAAGTAGTAGGTGCATCACTTGATCTTTTGGGGATCACAGGGATAAAAGAAAGAGGATCAAGTTGAAAATGGAGATTGGTATCGAGATGGTCACCAGAGTACTTACCTGAGAGATCTCTTCTTATCAGGAGGACTTGGGGGAACGCCCTAACTCTTTTCCCTTCCTGGCCTCATCTTCTACTTTCTTTCATTCAATCTGTCGCTTCCTTTCGGTATTAGCAACTTGCTCCTTCATTTTGGCTTTATCTTGGGCCTATCTTTCATATTCTATTATGGATTTAGCTTCAAGCAATTTCTTTGCTAAGGCTTAAGCCTTTATCTTCCCCTCTTCTTCTTTGGCCTTTCGGATTGCATTAGTATATGAAGAGTGATATTCCCTTTCCTTAGTTCTCTTCCTCACCTCTTCATATGCCAAGACGTCTTCAAAGATAGAGTCATTGGGAAGGGATTCATGTTCATATACTTGTGAAAATTTCAATGACTTCCAGTTCTCTTTTATCATACCATGAGGGTCATGTCTCTTGAAGACACCAATTAGAAATGTTATGTCCTTGAGACTATCTACTTCATTCTTTTCATATGGGAACCTCATCAGTGCATAGTGGCCAATTCTAATGGGGAAGCCCGATCATGACATTTTATAATTATTAGAGAAAACTAATGCCATTCTTATTTCGATAGTCTAATAAGAAAACTCTCTAATCATCAATGGATATGGGACTAGATGTAGCATAATATGGGGAGTTGTAAAGAAACCATAGATATAGATATGTGTAGTGCATCTCAATGTACCAATTTCCCAACCCTTTCGAGGATTTTCTGGCTTCTTAAGGTACTCTAGGAGTTAGTCGACTAAAAAGGATCTGTTGTACCCATGCTAGGAAATGGTCACATATTTCATAAAAAAAATTTGGATAATGGTCTCCACAAATCTTGATAGTAGATATAAATGGCTTGCATTATCAGTGTCCATTTTCGATTCATGCCTAGAAATTCATTAGTGGCACAAAAATCATCTGTGAGATAGGAAAACATATAAAAGGATGTGACTTGTTTCTATAGGACTTCCTTCACCTTATGGAGATCCTTTAGTAAGTTTATGAACAATATGTTTAAAAAAATTAAATATATGACTAGTAGATATTATTTTAGTTACCGAAGGAAACCATTTAACATTAAATTTAGATTCATTAAACTCACAATATAATATATTGGGCATGGTTATTAAATGGAAGGATTATGGCCACAAGTGTTGGGTTTGGTATTTCTTGTTAGTGAACTCTTTAAATGAGCCATTGTCCCACCACCATCCCATAAGGCTTTTGATGAACTTATGATTACCCATGAAGAAATTTTCCAAGATTTGCTTAATTAAATTGATTTATGGAGGTTTTAGTGTTAGAAAAACTGTAAAGAGAAAAATGAATTGAATTAACTAGCAGCTCAGAGCTAAGAAAGCTGCACTTGGAGGCTGCACAAACGGGAGCGTAAACTCTCTATTCAATTAACCAAATATGATTCAATAAATACATCACAAAATAATATGGAGGTGAGAATAAACTCCTACAACCTAGGAACTAATCCTAACTTAAGGAGTTACGTTACAACCATGTAACCATTTCTCCATTAATGCACTATAATATTTATTATTTTCAACTCTCCACCGTAGTGGAGAAAGGATTCTCCTGAAGTCCTAACACCACCCTAAAAATTCAGACTTCACTTTCCGAAGAGGCTTAGTAAACATATCGGCCACATTTTCACATGTTTTACAGTATTCAATAAAAATTTCTTTTGACTAGACCTTTTCTCTAACAAAGTGAAACTGACTATCTATGTGTTTCGTGTTCTTATGAAACACTGGGTTGTTCGCTAGCTTAATGGAACTTTGGTTGTCACATTTGATGATGGCCACTTATTTCTTCTCTTCTCCTGCATCATGGAGAGGCCTTCTCAACTAGATAGCTTCACATGTAGCTATGCATAATGCTTGGTACTCGACTTCAGCTAAAGATAAAGAAACAGTGCCCTACATTCTACTGCTCCATGTTATGACCCCAGATCCAACACTAAATGCATAACCTATGATAGATCGTCAATCATCTAGGTTACCTATCCAATGAGAGTTTGAAAAAACTCCTATAATAACATCATATGTACCAGTGTATAAAATACCATAATCACTAGTACCTTGAAGATCCCTAAGTACACTTTTTTCTGCAACCCAATGAATTTCAAGAGGTTTAGAAATGAACTGACTCAACACACTAACAAAGTATGTTAAGTTTGGTCTAGTTGTAGTAAGATATATCAAACTACCAACTAGCTGCATGTAGAAAGTAGCATCCACCTCCTTAGAGTCATCGTCACTACACAATTTCGGGTTCTGCTGCAAAGGTACTGATGTTATCTTACACTGTTCCATTCTGGACTTTTTGAGAAAACCTCTGACATACTTCCTCTGAGTAAGGAAAGTCTACCCAGAGTCTCTCCACACTTCCAGACCGAGACAATAATGTAAACTTCCGAGATCTTTCATTTCAAAAACTTGTGACATCTGCAATTTGATTTCTTTGATTAATGCATATGCATTACCTGTTATTAATCATGTCATCCACATACAAGGAAATCAAGATTATCTTACCCTCTTCATCATACATGGTATATATATTTGGATCATTCTTACTCCTATGAAAAACATGTTGTAAGAAAAATTAATCAATCTTCTTGTACCAAGACTTGGGTGCCTATTTTAAACCATAAAGGATCTTTTTCAATCTACAAACTAAATCCTCCTACCCTTGTTTAACGAACCCTTCAGGTTGCATTAAATAAACCTCTTCCTTTAAATCACCATTTAGAAATGCAGACTTAACATCTAACTGGTGTAGCTTCCACTGATGTTTTGTAGCTACAACAATTAACATTGTAATAGTATTCTGTTTGGCTACAGGATCATAGGTTTATTCATAGTCAATTCCCTCTTTCTATGAATAACCCTTTGCTACCAGTCTAGATTTAAAGGACTCTATAATCCCATATGCATTAAATTTAGGTTTGTAAAGCCACTTGCAAACTATGGGTATTTTTCATTGAGGCAATTCAACGAGTTCCCAAGTATTATTTCTAATAATAGATTCAAATTCTTCATTGATTGTAGCCTTCAACTCATGAGATTGCCTATCTTATTATAATTTGTGGGCTCTATAACATTTAAAATGTTTGACATTAAAGCATAGTCTTTCAATCTGACCGGTAGTTGAGTCTACCTACCTGATCCTCTCGGTAAGGGACTCACCTCAAATATGTATGCTTCATACCTTAGCAGGCTTGACTTACTCATTACATCGTCTACCTCTTCCTCTTTCTGTTATTGTTGTTATTTCTTTTGTTTTTTATTTTCCTCACTGCTTTCTTCCATCAACAATGGAGTGTGCCACTATTCAAGTTTGTTCTCCTTATTTCCTTCCTCAGCCTGCTCATGAAATAGCACATCTTGACTCGCAAAAACTTTATGACTCAAAGGATTAAACAACTTATAAGATTTAAACTTAGTGCAATATCCTACAAAGATGCAATTCATGGCCATAGGGTCTAACATCTTCCTATCGTCCTTGGGTATATGGGCAAAGGATTTTGACCCAAAAACCATTAAATGGTTCATTGTAGGCTTATATCCATAAAATGCTTCAAAAGGAGTTTTAAAGTTGAGACATTTAGTTGGACTCCTATTTTTCAAGTATACTGCAGTTTGGGTGGCTTCATCCCAAAAACCATTGGATAGACCCTTACCTTCAAGCATACTTCGTGCGCACTCCACTAGGGTTTTGTTCCTTCGTTCTGCAACTCCATTCTGCTGCGGAGTTTGAGGTATTGTGAACAGGTGAATAATCCCATGATTCCTGCAAAATTTCATGAACTCTGCCAACTTGTATTTTCCCCCTTGATCAGAGCGGAGAATCTTAATGAATTTCCTGGTCTTCTTATCCACCATATTCTTAAATTCTTTAAATCATTGAAATTTATGGCTCTTTTTCCTGATAAAGTATACCCAGGAAAATCTAGTTCAATCATCAATGAAGAGTAAAAAATAATATGCACCACCTAGCAACCTAGTTTGCATAGGCTCGCATATATTTGTATGCACAAGCTCTAGAATATCTCTTTTCTTCCTATCAGCATTCAAAGGAAACTCTTCCCTATGCATTTTCCCTAATGCACATCCATCACAATCTAAATGAACATTTTGAAAAGTAGGAATTCCATCAACCATACCTTTTCTTTGCAGCAACATGAGATCTTGTAGGTTAAGATGACCGAATCTCTGATGCCAAATATTCTCGGTTGTCAATCCTGTTGAAGCCAAAGCTTGGTGTGGCATGCTCTTGATGTTCGACCTATAAAGGCCTCCCACATGCACTCCTGATACAACTGGTTTAGTCTTACTGTCCTTTATGACACAGTATGTTTTGAATAATTCAACTTGTAGATCTTGATCTGCCATCATTGAAACAGAGATCAAGTTCTTCTTGATCCTAGGTACATACATCACATTTTTAATATATCTAATATTACCATCAGGCAACATCACTGGAATATCACCGTACCCCTTAATCTAATAACCTTTGTCATCACCTAGATAAATGTTAGCTCCACAAGTAGTTTCTTCAAAATTCTCGAACCAATGTCTATTACCTGTCATATGTGATGACGCGCCTAAATCTACGAACCATGTTTCAGCCTCATCCTCCTCAAGAGCTGAAAGAGCATAATCAGCTACAAATAATTGAATATCATGATTGTGACCTTCATCAACAAAGTGCCCTGTATGTTTTCTATGTTTATTTCTAGCCTCAACTGTTTGTCTCTTAAAACAAATCTTAGCTAAATGATTGGTTTTTCCCATAGTAAAAACATTTAATGTCAGATTTGTTACCACTGTTACTTAGAGACATACCTCTAAATGGTCTCTTCTGAAAAATGCCACTGCCTTTCTATCCCTATGGTTGTTTCCCTTTGTATGGCTTCTTCTTCTCCATCAGAGCAAGATCAACACTTTGTGGTCTCAAATTCCACTGTCGCTCTTCTTCCTGTATCAGGATTCCTGTTAGCTCTTCAAATGTAGGGGCTTTATCCCTTGCAGACAAGCATGTGATGAACATCTGGTATTCATCCATCATCCCGTTCAATGTAATTGTGACAAGATCGGAATTAGACACTTTCTCCCCTAATGTCACCCAATCTGTCCTTCAAGTTTTAGACCCGTGCAATGAATCCAACAATAGATTCATTCTCCTCCATCCTCATGGAAAAAAACTTTCCTTTGAGCGACAAGGTGCGATTAGTGTTTTGCGTCTGGTAAAGTTCCTTGAGTGTAACCCATATCTCATTGGACAATTTATAGTCTTTGATATGTGGAATAATGTTATCTTTAACAAACATCTTCAATAAGACTTTCACCTTATTCTCCCTTTCATCCCAATCATGTATTAGTGCTATCGTACCACCTGCCGAAATGGTCGACTTTTGCTCATCGCCGCTGACGATCAACCATATGCGCGATCCCTCAAGCAAGGTTTGTAGCTTCAATTTCCAATCGATATAATTTGTCCCATCGTGTTTGTTAGTCTCGTTGAGATAAGATTCTCTAAAATTGTTCATTTTCAACTGATCGGATTCCAAATCCTTTGATCTTCAGTCGATTCTAACCAAGTGAACAGTTACTAGCTACAATAAAAATAATAATCTCAGCACATACTAGAACCTTTGAATCAATAATAGATCTACCTGATCTACCACCAATCTACCACGATCTTTGTGTTTGCAACTTAGATGTGCCACTAATCTCGCAAAATCTCATGCATAGAATCATAAAAGCACATCAATGCTCCTTCATACTAAAAAAACCACGCTTTTTGGGCACGACGATTAAATTTCTCTAAAGTCAAGGGAAGATTGTCATGGGTTTGACCCCGAAATCTACGATAATCATTGCTTATATTATGCTGAAAAACACAATGATCACCTTGTGTTCAACAGATGCATTGAGACCTGTGAGAAAGAAAATTTCTCCTGTGAGTAAGGTATGTCACTTCCGACCACCTAGACTCCGAAACAGTCAAAAATCAGGGTCTTATGTTGCCACTAGGGCACTGTAGCCACGAAGTCTCTGTAGCCACGAAGGCTCTGTTGGTAACTCAAGCTCACGAGATCTGAGATCTCATACCATGTTAGGAAAACTCTAAAGAGAAGAAATGAATTGAATTAACCAGTAATTCACAAGTGAGCAAGCTGCACAAACTGGAGCGTACACTCCTTATTAAATTAACCAAAGATGATTCAATAAATACATCACAAAAGAATAGGGAGCTGAGAATAAACTCCTACAACCTACGAACTAATCCTAACCTAAGGAATTACGTTACAACCATGTAACCATTTTTCCATTAATACAATATAATATTAATTATTTTCAACTTTTAAATATTAAATTTAGTTGAAGCCCCTAGGTTTTAGTTAGGCTACTATTTCTCCTGCACCGTTGACTATGCCTTCTTTTTACTAATATACATCCACCACTACCCATATTTTTATTTCATTATATGGCATATTCTGTCATACTTCTTTATGTTTCACAACGCTAAAGGCCTTGTCTTTTCCACTGAATTGCGTGTTGCCATAGGTCATGCAAATTTATCCCCAATCTGTGTACACATCAGCTCCACCAACGACAATGGTATCCATGAAGTGGGTTTCACTCATGGATGGGCCTTGCACAATGGGCTCTGAAAGATTTCACTTTTCCCCTTTAATTTTTCATATCTTCGGTGTTTTATCAGTTTCTTACTCCTTCGGAACCTACATCCAATAAAGAAATATGAGATTCGAAACATATATACCATTCCCTGTAAAATAATAATTCAAATATAATTTTCTTACTCCAACAAGATTGGATTCAGTCACAACTAAGATCTTAGCGGAGAGGATAGCTTTGTTGCAGAAGGGAGGCAAACTCAACAAATGATTATACAAATACGCAACACAGAATGAGTAAATATAGAGTTTGAAGTCCTAGTTTATAGAACTTAATGGCAACTAAGGGAAGGCTTTAATGCAATATAAGTAAGTTGATGCATTTATTTTCATCATAATCCTAGTTCATGCAAGGATCAACGAAATGCGCTCAAAGATTTCAAGTGATAGAGTAGCATGAATGTGTTGATGGTTTCTAACCAATGGTGATAAGTCAAGGAAAATCCATCGTAGGGGTTTCAAAGGAAAAAAATGGAGAGAATTCTGATGTGGTGTGTCTGATGGAAAGTGTGTGTAAGTGGATGCATCGGGGTTAGAGATTTAGGAAATAATAAATTACTCTCCCTATGGAGTTGTCTTATGCAGAAAATCTGATAAAGGAAAAGGTTGAGTTTCAATTCAAAACTGAGACAACATCAAATAGTTTTGACTATCAATGTCACGAAAGATTGATCGTGGAAAACAGTTGGACGATCTTCAAGAATTACTGGACATGAATTGCCCGATAAAGCATCAAGGTCGGGAAATCAAAGTGGATGAGAATTAAAAATAATTGTAGTGATTTCCTTTTGATTAACAATGTCTGATAATGTCATTGAAAATGTATTGATATAAATATTCTGATATGATGTCTGTGTTGGGAAATCGAGGAAAAGAGGGGGCTTGATGAATGGAATGATAGTTCACTTTCTAATCTCTGACATTTGATACATAGTATATAAAAGGGATGGGAGAATACTCAAACATGTGATTTTGAGGATTTAGAACCTATTGGTTTTATTATTCAAGGGATTCCTGGGTTGCAGGCTTTAAATATTGTAGCAAAAGTATGGAGGGGCCACTCACGATTATTCAATATTTGGTAAATTTTAGGGGAAGGTTTTTAGGCACAACACTAGAGTAGATAAGGAGAGATTATTGAAGCTAGAAGGAACATCTATTCATGCACATAACTTTGCATACCTATGTCATCATAATGGAGGTACATTTCCATCTAGTCTTCTATGGAATGCAATATTTGGACATCTTAATTAAGACAAACTTTCTTTATTAAGAACAAATGGTGTTTCTGGTTTGTTGACTATTCCTAGGAAATGGAAGATATGTGATTCTTGCATGTTAGGAAAACATAACATAACCATTTCAGGATTTTAGTTTTAGAGCACATAGAAAAATTGAAGCAATTATTTCTAATTTATGTGGAACTATGGTTGTTCCTTTCACAAACAAACACATATATAATGACTTCTATTAATGACTACACCACAATGTGTTGGGTATATATTTTAAAAAGTAAATTACAAGCTTTTGAAGTTTTCATAGATTTTCATGCATGGATTGCTAATGATCCACAATCATGTTTTGGCTCCTTTCATATTGATAATGGAAAAAAATATACTTCTAATGAATTTGAAAACTATGTTTCTCAACATGAGATTCACATCAAGTTATTGCTCCATACAATCCTCAACAAAATCGTGTAGCTGTAAGAATTAACAAGATTGTCTTGAACACAGTTCTCTCAATTATGTTTTTCAAAAATTTAAGGTTGATGTTTTGCGCTGATGCAGTTCTATGTGTATTATATCTGAAAAATAAATGTGCATCTCATGCTCTCCAAAATGAGGCTCCTTATGAAATGTGGTATCACCACATTTTTCGATAAGTCATCTCAGGGTCTTTTGTTCCACCTATTATGCCTTGATTCCTAAGGAACAAATAAATAAGATTGATACAATAAGTTTGAAGTGCATATTCTTGTGATATTTAAATAACACCAAGAAAATTCATCTTTATGATGAGGTAAACAAAAAGTATATTATGTCTAGATATTTTTTTTCTCTTGAATCTTCCAATATTAACCACACTAATGAGTTAAAATTTGATCATTTGGATGGTTTCAATCATACAAACACTTATCATGAATTTGATAATGTGATTCCACATCTTAAAGGGGTGATCCTTATCTTAGGTTAATCGATATAATTTCTTTTTGAATGATTTTATCCCCCTAATCAAGCTCTAACCACTTTTTTAGATCAGGTATATCCTTTAAGTGATCTAATTGAGAGAATTGGAAGGTTATTTATCGATGTAGACCCATCTTAATTAGTGGAGAAAATTGGACCATATCAGAAAGTTACCCAAGAAAGGCTCACCAAAACACTTACAATGTTTCATCCCGGTCATGTAAAAAAGATGGAAACCATACATTCCCCTGGAAAAGATGGAGGCGGTGTAGATAATTTTGATTTAATTGATGTAGCTAATGCAAATGTTTCATGATGTAGGCTCACAAAACCCAAAGTCCTTATTTTTTGTTTAGACCCAAGAGGTCTTGGAAATTTCCAAAAGTGAGTGACTCCCCTTAGCCAAAATTTTGTATAAATTAGGAATCTCTCTTGTAAGGGTAAGTGTCCTAGTTTTAGAAGAACTATAGGTTGTTAGGTATATTTTATGAGTTGGAATTATTATCCATGTGCCACATTGTGAAAGAGAAGACCAAATAGGCTAAAATAGATGTATCCACATAAGGTAATAAATATTTTGATTTTATTATGTTGGTAGAAGTAGTGGTGTAGATATAGAGGATAGGTTAGATAAGAATAAGGAAAAATAGAAGAAAGAGTGCCTAAGGACCGGAGAGGTCCAAGAGAATGAGATGGCTGATTGTTTTGAAATCAGGATGAATGTATACATCTTTGTGTTAATGTAAAACTCGTGTAATTCTATCCTCCATTGTGGTGTACAAGTAATTTATGTCCATGTGTGTGCTAAACCCTTTTCCTATTATGTATGTGTAATATTGTCAGGAGGAAACCTCATTAAGGCTTATTTAACAATGGATGGAAGTTGTGGGAAGTTTGACATATTCCATGTTGAGGGAGGCATTCATCCCAATGTCAAGTTCTCAACATTGCATTTTTGGTTGAACAGTCCACACACTATATGAGGATTGAAATCAATGTGATGTAAATTGAGTCTGAGTTGAGTGTTCGTGACGCAAAGTAAACGTGGTGATATATCATGCCAAGTGTATTTTTGGACTAAATAAATAGGGATAAGTTGTGTAGAAAAGTTCACAAGACCCCATACATCAAACCACTTCAACACCCACTGGGAAAGTGCAAAGGTTGGAGTCTTCCAACAAGCAATGAAATTTCATCAACTAACCAGATTGGTAGATGGAAAATCCCTGTTGATAGGAGTCCATCCTTGCATCAGGACTTCAGGGAAAAGTACAAAGGGAAAGGGTTTGAGATTCTCAGGTTTTTGAGATCTATCAACTAATGGAAATGGGAAACGCTGATGGAAGCAAGTGCTAAAATTCATGAGCACCAACAACAGTTGGGCGGACCCATCAACTAACAAGACCATTGTATGGATAGTTTCTTTTCTATTGCATATTGGTCAATGTTGTACCACTAACCCAGGAAGTGTTGAAGAGTTGAGGAGTGGTTATGGATGGTAAGTGATCCCGTCGACTAACGGATTTGGGTGAAAAAAAGTTTCATGTGACTTGTTGTACCACCCATTTGGACCACAAGATGTGAAACTAAGGAAGTTCGAATAGGAATGAAGTGATAGGTTGTAGTTCCTTCCAAGTTAATGGTTGGTTTTGGGTGTGGCTATACACTCGGATGTGATAAAGCCCTAGTCCTTAAGGGTTGTGAAAAATAAATCCCGACACCAAAGGAAGCCTGACAAGAGTTGGTCATGGAAAAGGTTATGGTCTTGGGGAGTTAAGGAAAGTGAAAGAACATTGCATACTATTGAATGTTGCTTTCCCATAGTCTTTATTTAAATGAGAATCAACCTAGGTCATCATTGAATGTGGGTATAGTTTTGAGACCGACTCATAGAGTGTATAGGTAAGAAAATCAATTTCCAACAAGTGGTATTAGAGAGTGTTAATGACATAGAAAATATACAAAAATACGGATTCATAGTATAATATTATAACAAATTGAAAGGCATAACCAATTGATGGTTTTTGAGGAAAGAAATATCTCATAGAAGGGTAGATAATTTTTTGAAGAGAACTTGAAGGAGACGAACACAAGAGGCTCAAATAGTAGAGTACATCAGTAGGATGTCTAGAGAGTGAAGAAAGGAGCAGGCACAAAGAAAAAACTTAAGGTAAACATAGATGTAATAAATTTATGTGGTTAATAATAAGCCTATGTGTTGATAGGGGGAAGTGAGCAGATATGGAGGTTGAATGAATATATATCACACATAGAATCTAGTTCAAGAGTGGAGTAAAATTCCAACCAAGGAGTAGAGGTGGGGAAATTTTTTAGGGACAATTAGAGAAGACTAATAGTAGAAAACTATTGTAACATTGTGAAGCAAGGACTTAGATAAGTTCTTGAGAGTGAAAATCTAAAATTATATTATAGGTAACTGGTTTTAGTTTTTTTTTAATTTAATTTATGTACAATTTGCAATAGAGATGGAAAGGATTGTGGAAACCCTTATAGTAGAGATAGGTGAAGAACTTCCAACTGAGGTAAGGTAGGAGTTGTCAAGATATTTCCATAGTTGTGAATGTGGGTAGAGTTTTCCAAAGGAAGTGAGCAGAGTGGAAAAGCTTGACACGAGCAAAGGAAGCCTAGAAGGTTCTAGAGGAGAGAACCAACAATACCAAAAGACTAGGTTGAGGAGAACCTTGATGAGGTGTCCATAGAGGCTTGTTGCGTCTCATAGTTGAGAATGAAGAAGCTCATAGAGAAAGATGAGTGACGTTGAGGCCATATAAGGATGAGTGACGAAGATTTTGAGAGAGAGTTAGTGTAAGAGGCCAAATGAAATTCACTTAGAGGACAACTAAGCAATGGATGAAGGAGAGGAAGGACAACACTTAAATAAATTATAATCTAAATTGATGGGAAGGACTAAACAAGACTACAAGAAATAAGAGTGAAGAGGAGGAATAAAATGATGGACGCCACTAGTAGGATGTGAAAGATAAATCAAAGGACTAACCATAGAATAACGTGCATGAAGCGACTAACCTATGTACTTATAGATAGCAGTGAAGAAGAGAAATCAATCACTCTTATCACTAATAATATTTATTTGGAAATTAATAATTGCTATAGCATATTTGTTTCATGTGGAAATGGAGGTTTGGAAGATGAGAGGATTTCTTTCCTAGAGTGTTTATTGAGGGGGAATAAAATTCCTTAAATATCCTTAACGAAATTCTAGGTGAAATGTCAATGAGTGCAATACAATTTTTTGTTTTTGAATTTGAGCTACAATGGCGAAATGACAACAATGCAATTCAGTGGAAGAGCATGTTGCATACTGAAATTGAGGAGATATATGTATTGATGAAGAGAATGCTCAAGGAGAGGCATGTTGAGATGATGATGATAGACAGAATCAAAATATGTTTAGATGTATGAGTTTACATCTGCAAGAACTATGAAATATTACATGACCATTTGTGGAATCTTCAACAACTGAATAAAATAACAAATAAACATCTACAACACATGGAGGAGACAAAGTCAAAAGGAAATTCCAACCTAGGGATGAAGTTTGTTGAAGGTGTTCATGCTAAGGAAAATGAATCGTAACAAACCAAAGTATCAGATCCTAGAAGACATAAGAAAGCAACAATAGCATGGCTATGAGTAAGTGGAAAGCAACAAAATTAAGTTTCGGTTCCTTGAGGACTCAACAAAAAACTGCACATTATTAGGAGGTAATGAAAATTTTCAACCTAAGGAGTTTGATTAGGAGCATAAAATCCAAAGTCTTCAATTTTTGTTCAAAACCAAGGGGTTTTGAAATTTCCAAAAGGGAGTGAGGTTTTATTGACGGTGTTGGATCCACCAACATTTGGGGGGTCTCCCCAATATGAAGTCCCAATTAAACCTCAGGCCATTTGGAGTGGGATCCCCACTCGGAATACTTCCTACTTTCCGAAGCAGTGGGTTTTAATGATGTGCCTTAGTTGCAATAACACATAGAAGCATGTATTCATGACTTTGGTGAACAAGTGTTTGACTCTATGGAGGGTCAAGCATGATGTATGAAAGGTTCTAACAAAATGAGGGGAAAATGAGTTAGCCCATTAGAAGCCTATCATAGTACGCAACTTGAAAGGAACACATGAGCATAAAATATTGTTGAAAATAACAAGAAGAAATGATAAAAATAGAATCAATGATATTTCAATTTTAATTTGTCCTTGAATTAAAATTCTGAATTCAAATCGAGTTTAGTCTCATCAGCTGCTTGAAAATAATTAATTAATTCATTATGGATTAATTAGTTGGAGAAATTCAAGTTAGAAGTCTTTATGAAGTCATGCAACAATTATCCCTTAAATTAAGGAGATTATCCATTAATTAAGGAGATAAGATTGAGTTATGTTTGAGTTGTAATTATTTAACTCAGTTTATTGAGTTAAGTCCAGTTAGTTCCAAACTATTTGAGGAACTAATTGTGAGTTATCAGTCAGTTGATGCATGCATGAACTCAACCAGTGTACTCTAGATAACTGAAGATTCCCTCATCAGTAACTCATGCATTGTCTATTATGAGAAAGACCCAGTTGAGCTAAATGTCAAGGACAGTGTACTATCAGTTGCATGTGTTTTCCTATAAAGGAAACTCATGCATGCAGTCAAGAAAAGGTTCCTTCAGGATTGTGCAGTTATGATAGTGTGTTAGAGTAGTGTTCCACTGGGTGAAGGAGATCATCCCAAAGGAACTGCGCAAGGAAATAGGAGATTGGAGGGCAGAGGAGAAGGCTTGTGAGAAGCTTTGATTGCCTTTGAGCATCTAGGATGATTATACTGAGAGCTAGCTAGCTGTGAGAGCTAAGGTTTTGTATAATTCTGATGTATTTCCACCTTGTATGATAATATTGGGGTTTTTAGCTGAGGTTTTCCCCTGAGCATTTTATGTGTTTCATGTGCATTGATTCTTCTTCTTCTGGTTATGTGTGTTCAGCTCGATCTTGCTCAATTTTTAAGCTTCCGCAAATTGATAGTAGAAGTAGATTATAGTATTTTGCTTTGGTATAATGCATTATTAGGTTAATATACAGTCAAATTTTCTACATAGGCCTCAGAGCGAGATTTGTAAAGAATTTGTAGAATTTCTACATGGTATCAAAGCTAGCTGATCTATAGAGAAATTTCTACATGGTATTAGATCTAGCTGATCTATAGAGAATTTTCTACATGGTATCACAACCTAGTTTATCGGAGCTGTGAACAGTATACGGAGAAGAGAATTTGAAGTTTGAAGTTCGGTGTTGCAAGTGCAAATCAAATTCATATCATGCTTCAATTGAGATGGGACATTATGTGACTAATTTCCCATCGAAGAAGTCTAAGAAGGGATCCTCAGAAGGATCGGAAGGTGAGGCATTAGCCTATCAATTCGAAATGGACTTTACCCTCATCGCATGCATGGTGTCATCGATGATGGGTTGTATTTAGTATCTTGACAGTGAAGTCTCATTCCACATCACCGACGATAAAATTTTACTCAGTGCCTTGGAGGAGAAAGACCTCAAGATGGGCATAGAGATGGATGATGACGGAAGGTATAGTGTTTCAGGAGTGGGCACGGTTTCTTTTCAAAGGGAGCATGGAACTCCTATCACCTTGACAGATGTGAAGTATGTGCTTGGACTAAAGAAGAACTTGGTATCGGTCGCGATGTTGGAGGACAAAGGTTACGATGTTGTCTTCAGTAAGGGAAAGGTTTTCCTTCGACACATCACCATGAGACAGGTGAAATAGATCGGTTCATGAGTTAAGAACCTGTATGCTCTTGAGGTTCAAGATGCATGCAAATCCTTGAGGAGCAAGGAAAATGTTAGAGACTTGGTGGTTGATAGGAAGAGTAAATTACCTCTCAACATGCAGCCCCATAAGAAGTCTCAGACAATTGTGGAGGAGCAACAATTGAAGTGGGCAGAGGGATCACATGCAGCCATACCTCGATGTGTGAGGTGGAGGAATGTAAAGTGATAGTCTCAAGAAGGCTAAAATTTGGCAGGGCCATTGAGAGGTTTTATCTCATGGATCGTACCTTACTACGAGAGCCAAAAGTACATAGTAGTGGGAGGAATCAGTGGGATTGATGTAGTCAGAGATCAAAGTGATAGAAGCTAGAGTAGTCAGATACTGAAGAGCGCAGAGAAGGATTGACAATAGTGCAGAAAGGCCAAGTCAGCATAATCGCAGAGTTTTCAGTTGATAGAGGCAATAGTAGTTAGAGACTGTGATGACAGGTGCATCATATTGATTCAGGTTGGATGCTTTTTTTGTTTCTAGACTTGCTGGAGAAACAACACTAGAGAGAAGTGTTGCATGCATAACATTCCAAAGGTCTTTCTGAAGTCATGCAACAATTATCTTAAATTAAGGAGATTATCCCTTAATTAAGGAGATAATATTGAGTTATATTTGAGTTGTAATTAGTTAACTCAGTTTATTGAGTTAAGTCCAGTTAAATTAGTTCCAAACTATTTGAGGAACTGATTGTGAGTTATCAGCCAATTGATGCATGCATGCACTCAACTTGTTTACTCTAGATAACTAAAGATTACCTCATCAGTAACTTATGCATATCTATTATGAGAAAGACCCAGTTGAGCTAAATGTCAAGGACATTGTACTATCAGTTGCATGTGTTTTCCTATAAAGGAAACTCATGAATTCAATCAAGAAGAGGTTCCTTGAGGATTGCTCAGTTCTGGCAGTGTGTTAGAGCAGTGTGTGAGAGCAGTGTTCCACTGGGTGAAGGAGATCATACCAGAAGAACTGCGCAAGGAAATAGGAGTTTGGAGGGCATAGGACAAGGCTTGTGAGAAGCTTTGATTGTCTGTGAGCATCCAGGAGGATTGTGCTGAGAGCTGGCTAGCTATGAGAGATAAGGCTTTGTATAATTCTGATGTATTTCCACCTTGTATGATAATACAGATAGTGGAGTTTTTAGCTGAGGCTTTCCCCTGAGTATTTTTTGTGTTTCATGTGCATTGATTCTTCTCCTTTTGGTTATATGTGTTCATCTTGATCTTTCTCAATTTTTAAGCTTCCGCAAATTGATAGTAGAAGTAGATTATAGTATTTTTCTTTGGTATATTGCATTATCAGGTTAATCTAGAGTCATATTTTCTACATAGACCTCAGAGCTAGCTGATCTATAGAGAAATTTCTATAAATACATCACAAGTTAGCCTGCAAAATAGTTCACAAGTTAACCATGACATAAATAAACAACAACATTCATTCAACAAGATTCATACTAAGGAGAACAAAATAGTTCATAAGCATTAGCATTAGTGAAACAACATATATTGCAAACATGACAAGAATAGTCCTACTATATTCACAACATATGCATGAAAATGTGTCAACTCTGAGCTTTTATTAAAGTGAAAGTTCGAAGCATAAATTACCATTGACTAACCACTAGTCCCAGTAGTGGAAAATTAAGTCTACACCTACTCCTCCAAAGAAAGACACTCCCTCTATGCTACAAAGAAGCGAAGGCTCTCAAAAAAAACTCCCAAGATCCTGATCCTAAGCTAAAAGCCTACCCAAAATCCCTTTATATGAGTTATGGCATATTTATAAAAAAGGTGGTGACAATTCATCTTCCCTTTGTGACTCTTAAACTTCGCTCATGACTATTCAACTTCATTACAAAATAACTCTTCACATTCCACAATTAACACTTGGAATTTCACTTACAAATTAATTATAAAAGAACCCATATAGGACAAAATTGGGTAGAGCCAACTAGACATCCTAATATTTAAGCATGAGTTTGGGGAAACTTTAGCTCAACAACTTCGACTTGTAGGTTCTCAGTCACATGACGGTGCCAATATTTGTACTGCGTGATGACTTACCCAATCTGTGCAATCGCATAAGGATGGAAGCACAATCTAGCCTCCATGGCATCCATGTACAGTAATTTGGAACTGGTCTAAGTTTCCTTCTTTAGCAAGAGTAACATCATATTGATCTAGACATAACCATCAACATACTTCTGTTATTTTTCCTATTCACTTCAAGAGCTTCCTTGGTAGTGATCTGTATGAACCGATCCAAGTATTTTTCAACCTCCTAGCTAACATGATTCTTGTGCTTGGCATCATTGATTGAGCCAACTGATTGGATCTTGTGGATTTCACCATGAATTCCATGTTGTTGTACAATCATGCGTATGAGGCCTAAATATTGGAGATGAATGACGAGAGTTGTTTGTTACTATGAATGATCATCTACACATGTGATTTCTCCAACTATGCATGTTACCTTTTATTCTTCTCCAATTCGGATGGTGCCCCTTTGTATTGCATTAACCACTAATGCATGCCAATAATGGTTGTATGGATGGTCTTAAGGGTTTTAGAATTATCCTTACACTTTTGTGGCATTTTGTACAAGTGGACAACTTATTTATGCATGGTGACAAGCTCCTCATAAAAGCTCTACATGGTTTCTCCCAATGTCGATACTTCAACAAGTATGGTCACCTTAATTTCTTCTGAGTATACTTGTGTGGGAGATGCATTTTCAACATTTTCTCAGAGTTGTTAAAGTTCTTTCCTCGCAAACTGTAAGTTATTTTCAATCTGTTTGTTCTCGTCCAACATGTACTCCATGTTTGACTTGGTAGCACCTCTAAAGGCCAAATAGGTTGCAGCAATGGCATTTGGATTCCTTCAAGTGTCTGTTGTTGTACCTCTCAACATAATTCTAGGTTAGGAATTAAGTCAAAGAATCTAAAATATTTTGTTGGCTTTTTATAATGTTTGGATGACCAATGTTCTAAACTAATTCAAACAAGTGCTGAATCTTAATTAATAGATATAATAAAAGGGTTGGTTCTCCACCTCTTGACAGAAATTTGGTTTAAAAGAGATTTGTAAGGTAGAAAACAAAGATTCTATTGCCTATCAAAAATCATACATATTATTAAATTAACCTAATCGAAAATATGCATGTAACCAATGTTTACAGCCCAACAAAAATATATTTAAATTGATGAAGAAGTGACAATTTAAAGATGTAGGGGATTTATTTTAGCCAAACAGTCCAATAAACTGATCTCTGTAATATATATAACTTCGTATGGGATTTAATACAGGTTTATACTCAACCTTATCTTACCCAGATTTCTTCATTCAAAATTAAATATATGCAGAAAATCACAGTATGGAATGAAATAACAACGAATATCTCACAAGAACACAACTGCTTTGAGGCAAAATCAGATCCTTTCATTAAAATCAGAGAGCTTCAGTGGAATACAATTCTTCTTGATAACTTATCCCAAGGGTTCAACCCTTTGTACTTCGATATATGAAGTATTTATATAATTTTCATTAAAATATATAGATATGAATATCAAGATTTCTCTACAAAATATCTAAAAAAATTGTTTACAAAGAGAGTACAAGAAAATAGGAAAATTAAATTGTTGAAGCTTTCTGGCACTCATTTCAAGGATTCTAATTATGACTTGGACTGAAAAGGTTGTTGCTTTACTGTTTAATATTAATACCTACTTACTCAAGAAGCTGGCATAATTTATCCCATATTTCTTCATCTCAGATGGAAAATTTGATTAACTTTCTATAAGTTTCACCCACTTCGGCATACTTTTGGAAAGTGGGGTTGACTATAAATAGATTTTTTATTTCATGTTTGATAAACAAGTCGAAATTCAAACCTTCCATGAAATCCTTCACTGTAATAGTTCCCTTTATGGTGGAAAATTTGGATTTATCTCTTGTTATGGAATATAACTTTTGTTGATAATCATCCGACTGAAATAATTTATCTTCCATCCCCTTTAAAACTGGAAGTTCTTTTTGATGGAGTATATTGAAATTTCTATGGAATTTTTGAATGTTTGCCTACAGATTATGACATATATTCTCTAATTATAGCATTAAATTTCTTTTAGTAAGAACTCCTCTTACCTCAAGAATTATCTCAGTTCTATCTGCAATCCCATATTCTTCCAGTTCTTCTTTTGTCTTTGAATTTAGAATTCTTATTAAGGTAGTAGCTTCACTTGGTTTCTATCCCAAATCTTCCTTTACATCTTCTATGAATTCTTTTGATTTATGCACCGACTCTTCTTGCTCGAAAATGATTTCAATTGAAGGCCAAATTTCTATCATGGCTTCATTAATCTCTACCGAGATATTCTCCTTTGCTTGTGCAATTATCTGTGCCATAGCAGATTCATTTTCTAGAAATTAAATCCTCTGAGTCAATGTGTGACTTTTCTGAAGCTCTGACAAATACACATTATCAACTTTTAAGTTTTGTTCTTGGAGATTATTAAGCTAAGTTTTTAGTTTTTCAATATTCTTCCCTCTAATAGATAAATCTTCCATATCTATGATTAATTTAGTTGATGTATTTATGGAGTGTGTCTCCACTATTGTTGTAGTGGCTAAAGTAGAAGCCCTTGTTGTTGATGTACATGTGATTGGAACTACTTGTTATCACATAGATTGGCCTCAGGCTTAAGGGAGGCAATTCCAGGGTAACCACAAACCAAGCTTAGCCTTGTAGCTAGCCCTACTAGGCTGGGAGAGGGCTCTCTCCATAAGGATGTCAGTCAAAATGACTGGATTAGGTAAAGGATTTTAGGCTAGGTATAGTAGCTCGAAAGATTTTGATTGAATTTGTTGGTGTTTTGTTGGATCGAATGGAGTTGGGTAGTTTAGGTCTCGGAAATTAGGTCAGAAATGCAGGGTGTTCTATGGGGCAAAGTAGGCATAGGCTTTAGCAGTTTAGGCTTAATGGTGTGAGGTTTTTAAGACTGATGAGGAGCTAAGAAGGGCATGCAGATGTCATGGATCCTTCTTAAACAGCAGGAAAACATGAAATGTTGTGTGTTTTCCCAAGGCAGAGCATCAAAATTAATGGATTATACCTATCTTACTTGAAAACATTCAATTAGAAGAAATTAAATGAATGAGGCATACATAAAACACATGAACACATAATTACAGAAGAATAAACTGTGCTAAAACTCCATACCACAGGGATCCCATAAAAATAGCTGCAAATCCTATTAATCTCCTTGCCAAACTGCTTACAATGATGTACACTCAAGCTCTAAGCATCCAAGTGAGTCCAACCTCTACAAATGACTAAGAAAACACATGATATAGGCATCAAAACCACTCATCCTAGCCTCAGGGGTCGAATCCATCAGAATAGGAGTTGTTTGAACAAACTCTAAACAACGAACTGGGTTCTAGGCCACCTAACAACATACCTTTAAAAGAGGGGAAACTCATTCATTGCCCTCAAAACAACCTTTAATCCAATGAATCTACCCTCTATCACTATTTACATACCATAATTACATGTTGAATCATCATTTACATTGGTAAAATATCCATCATGAGATAAAATCCACAATCATAGTGAAAAACTAGAAAAATAGGCATCCTGAGCAAAATTTGCGCTACATGCAGCGCCACTGGCTCAACCCGTAGTTCCACTTTCAGACCCCTTTTGGATAGCATCCCGGCATCCAAATTGAGCCCATGATAGTTCATTGGAAAGGTATTCAAGTCTATTTTATAGAACACCTGGAATTTCTGTATTTGGAGCTCATTTGACCCCACAAAACATGATTTTCCCAAGGCTACTTATGTGTGTCCAAAAAGTGGCAGAAAGCTCATTTTTAGAGTGTCTTTGGACATTTTGGTCGACCATTTTTGCTCCGAAAACTTTGAAACTTGCTAGGGTACATGTCCTCACTACCCTGAATCCAAAAATGTAACACATTCCTCCATTGGATGCACCTAGGAAAAGAACAGTGCTGGTGGCGCTGCATTTCTAGGCAATTTTCCTCTGTATGAAAATTCAAAATTTGCAAATGACAAAAATTGCCCAAAACTTTCCCAAAATTTGTGTGAAGCACAACCATCATGTGCTTTGATGAGCCAAGGAGGCTTCACCCAACATCCTAAGCCTACCCACTTCCTTTTTGACTTCCAAGGCCTGCTTTACCTTAGTTTTCAATCTCTTGATCCTCATGTTGCAAATCTTGTTCCGGGTCCTGGAGTTATAGGCCATGTGCCTTATCATCTTATTGTCTCTATTGGACTTTTGCAATAGCTTCTCAAGGTGTAGATTGAATCTCTCAAGCCAAATCTCCCTATCCTTTTAAATATCCTGCTCAATAGGAATCAAAGTGACATGAGCCTCTTTGTCACTTTTTCATTTTGCATTAAGCAGTTCCAGCTCCATTAGGACTTCTTTGTCACTCAACTATTTATTTTCCTACTCTATGTATGTGATGACATACTTGGCCCTCTCTAGGTTGTCTATCAAAGCTTGTATTTGAGCTTATTTTTCCTGTATGATGATGTCCTTTATTGTTTCCCTCTCCTGAGCCTCTGAATCAATGTTCTCAATGTCAAGCTGCTGAAGTTCATCATGTTCTACCAAGTCAAAGTCCCTTTCCTCCTCATCATCATCTAGCATCTTTTCTTTTCCCTTGTGCAACTACTGTACCTGTACCTATTGTGTCGATGAAGAAGGCAAATCCCCTTCCACATCCTGTGGAGTTAGCATTTGCCTATGGACTGATGAAGAAGGCAAGGCCCCTTCCACATCCCATGGAACAAACACTTGCCTAGCAGCTACAAATAATCTCCTTGTGCCCCTCTAATAAGTCAAGTAAATTGGCACCTCAGCAGTTCTTGTCTCCTTGATCTCTTCTCCCAAGGTTTCCATGCTTCTTGAGACACTGGTAAGGGAATTTGAGGACCCCTAAATATGTCATGAACAATAAATGTCTCCCAAGGGATGTTGAGGAGACTGAGATGATGAAGAAAAAGAATTTTGATCAAGGAGTAGTGGTAGAGGTTACTCATTTGGTGAGGGTATGGCTTCTTCTGCACAAGATAAGCCATATTCTCAATGTTCCTAAACAAAAAGTATGGGAGGTTTAAAATTTTCACCCTGGTAAAATGCATGAGGAGCCTAATGTGATAAGTGTACAGCCTGGAAAATCTGCCCTCACAAGTGAAAAATTTGATGATGATTCTCATCAAGGGGACATGTTCTCAAGAAATTTGAAAGGAAAGATCCTCTTCACCTGACTTCTGTACTGAGGTTTAATGTAAGGCTCATAATAATGTTCATCAAGATCTTGGGCCTTATACCACTTCTCACCAACATTAGGAATCCCGGTGGCATCTGAAATAATGGATGGTGAAACTGTGAAAGCTACCCGAGCAATAGTCACCTTGTTGTTTTGAAGATGAACTACAAAGAGTCTGGTGAGCTCCGAGTGGTATTGGATTCTCTCCACTTGTTCACAGAACTCATAACATCCAAGATATCTAAAACGTGAAACAACCAACTGAGAAGCCTACAATTCTAGAGTTCAGGCTTTTGTGATCCATATCAAGTTTGAGAGAGATTCTTCGGCGAAAATCACATGGAATACCATTTGTCGACGCAATTCGAACCAACTAGTGTGGTTCATCGTCAGGACAAGTTGAAGAAATAGATCTAGATCAGCATGCTAATTAGTTTGAGCGGAGCCTCCAACAGCTAACTTGACCAACGGTTAGTTTGACTCTAGGACCAGGGTAAAAATTATTATATTAGTTTAATTAGTATAAAAATAAATAAATTATTATTAAGGGTATTTGGTTGAAGAAATAATTATTAAAAATTATAAGTTAATTAATAATTTAAAAGGAAATTTAGTTAAATAAATGACCTTATAATATATGAATAAGTTAAATGCCTAAATAAAAATATATAAAGTAATATATAAAATAATTTTATTTAAAAGTATTATTAAAAATTATAGGTTAATTAATAAATAAAAGGAAAATAAGTTGTATAAAGGACCTTATAATATCTTAATATAATAAAGAAAATCAAAGGATGTTATGTTAGTTAGGAAATTAGTTAAAAATATAAGTTGATTAGAATTTGAAAGGAAAAATTAGTTATATAAAGGACCTTATAATATAATATATATATATATATATATATATATATATATATATAATTGGAATGGGTGCCAATTTATAAGTATTATACAATATATAAAAATAATGTAAATGGGTGCCAATATATAAGCATTATCAAAAATATAAGCTAATTGGTATTAAAATGGAAAAATAGTCACAAAGGACCTTAAAATACCAGAAGAAATAGGCTGCTAGAAATAATAAATATGAGAAAATTAAATAAATAAGTAAAAAAAAAAAAAAAAAGAATGATGAGATCACATAAAGGACTTTAAAAATAAATCAATAAATAAATAAATAAATCCGCGAACTAATAAATAAACAAAAATAAAAATAAAAATAAAAAGTGAAAAATAAATAAGTAAAATAAAAATAAGTATAAAAATAAATTAGTTAATATTAAATAAATATAATAATATCAGTGAAAAAAAAATAAAATAAAATAAAATAAAATAAATATATATATATATATATATAAGTAAAAATAAAGATAAAAGTCAAAAAAAAAAAACCCAAAGAGGACGGAAAAACGACTAGGAAGAGAGGGCAGGGACCCAACACCTACTGACTTTCCAACCATCCTCTCTATTGAGATTGCTTGGTCTCTTTTCAATCTCAAGCGCTTCCCTAAATTTTCGATGATGGAAATGTGAAACCTTAGCAATAACACTGGCCTCTTCAATACAAACATGATGATTGGTTTTCTCAGCATGTTCAGCTAAAACGGAAGACTTAGCTCTCCTATGCTTAAGATCCGCTGCATGCTCGCTAATCCTTTGATTAATGGAGTGACCAGTCTCCCCAATATAGGGAGTCCCACAGAAACAAGGGATCATATCAACGCCCTTCATATCCTTAGGGTCTCATCTGGGCAAATCTCTGCATTGAATGATTGGTTATCTGGCTGCTCGGGGGGGGTCTCTGGTTTCCAGTCTCTGGATACCTCAGCGCACTTTGATGAAGCCGATTCATTCTCTTCAAGCCTGCATTCAGCTGCAGTTGGTTTTGTTTTACCAAATGGATGTAAGCAGGGTCATCTCTGCACAGAGGAGGAATTGGTGTGTGGTTCTCAGGAGAGCGTTAGTCCTGGAACCTGCGTTGCAGGAGAATGCTCCCAACCTGTTGCCAGGGATCCTAAACACATTTCTTTAGATAGCAGCTGTGGTGTTGTGCCTAATTTCTGCGTTTCGGATCCAACTTCGGTATCGACCCATGCTTTCTTCGCCTCCCCGGGTATCGAAGGTTCCTATCCTGTGGCTTTAGATCCACGTTCTCCCACCGTGAGCTCTGATTCCTCAGCGCATGGTAAGAGATTTGTTGGTGATTTGGCAGACCGGTTGGGTGTGAATAGCGTGGAGCCTTTATTTTCGAGGTCGCCGAAGGATGGCTCGTCGTCCCCTGTGCCTATCATGTCCGGGTTCCCTGTTAGTCTTATGGCTGGCAGATTTGGCGAGGCCAGCGGGAGTTCGATCACTGTTCCCCGCTCTTCGTTCAATAGTGGAGTTACCGCGGGGTTTGCTTTGCCCGAGGATAACACTAATTCGGTGGACTTGAATTATATTATAATATAAAAAGTAATGATCGCACTGTTGTGATTAATAATAATAATTTAATTAAGGACAATAGTAATAATTATAGTAATAACACTTATAATATTAATAAATTCATTAATAATTATAATGGTAATATGAATCATCATAATAATATGAATAATAATAGTGACATTATTAGTTATAATAGTAATAATAATAGTTATTGTATTAATAATAATAATAATATTAATTTTAGTAATAATAATAACAATAATGATAATATTAATGATAATAACTAGAGGGACAAGACTAACAAAAGCATCTCTATCTTGAAAAATAATAAGAATAAGAGGGCTGTTGGTATTAATCTTCACCCTTCTTCTCCTTCTAGTAACAGGGTTATTAATCTTTCCAGTTTCGTTTTTTCCCCTGCTGTTTTTAAAGTTTTGAGCAAGGGTTAAAATTTTGCCTTAGCCCCTAGAAAAATCCCCGTGGAGGATATTATCTGTGATATTGAGTTTGGGATCCGAGGTTTACCTGATAGGATCAAGGATACTATTAGGCAGGATTGTGGAGTTGCCTTGAGAAAGGCTAAGCCGCCTAAGAGTAACCTGAGCAAAGAAGAATCTTTAGCTCTCAGATCCTTAAACCAGAACAAGGATATCATTGTTCTTAAGGCAGACAAGGGTGGTTCTACCGTCATTCTTAACAAGGTTGATTACCGTTGCAAGATGTTGGATCATCTTCATAATAGTGGTAGCTACAAAAAGCTTCCCAAAAATCCTTTGAAGAAGGTGGCTAGAAATGTGGCTTTGGCCATTAAATCCATTGGCTCATTGAGTTCCTTGCACCATAAGCTCATTGAAAGCAACCCTATTACTCCAAGAATCTATGGCCTCCCCAAGACTCATAAGGAAGTGTTGAGATTGCAACAAGATGATGGAGCTTAGTGAAAAGAGTCGCCTTCACTAAGTGGGCCCGCAGGCAAATTATGGCGCAAGTTCTATTTTTGATCACAGTGTGGATGATCACAGTGTGGGTGATCACAGTGTGAGTGATCACAGTGTGAGTGATCACAATGTGGTTGACCAAAGTGTGGGTGACCACAGTGTGGGTGATCAAAGTCTATTTTTAGACTGGCTATCAAAAATAGAAAAGTCAAATATTATTGTCTCATAATAATATTTGGACTATAAACTTGATCTTATTCTCTTGGAGCACTTCAGTTTGAGCTACAGATGTGGCCCATGTAGCTGTAAGAAGGAAGTACGCTTTTCTTATGAGTCAATTGAGTTGTTGCATGCATGACTTCAGTTAGAACTCAATCAGTTGAGTTTGGTGGAGTTGATTGTGGAGTTGATGGAGTTGTGTTCAGTTTGACTTGGTTAAACTAGTTGTAGTTAGTCTAACTGTAAATAGACTAATGATGAGTTGTTAAACTAATTATTAACTCATAATACAACTATAGAACACATCAGTTAACTCAGTTGCATGTCAGTGCATGTTCAGTTCAGCAAGGACAGGTGTTAGAGAATCAGATTGCTATCAGTTGTGACTATAGTTGTGCATCAGATCTTGCACAATCAAATGATTGAGTATGCCAATGAGTTTGCTCATGTATTTTCCCAGTTTGTAGCTTTTTCTCACGTCTTACACATTGTGAGTGATTCTTTGGAGGTGAAATACGATTTTGGTAGACTACTCTCATTCATTCTTGAGCAGGTATTGAGAAGTGGAGGCAGGCAAGCAGTGGAATAGATTTGGAGATCAGATCTTAGCTGTATTGTGTGTAACAGGTGGAGCTGGTACTGGATTGCTTGTGATAAGCATTGCACTTTGTAATGTTACATGGTCTCAATCATTAATATATAGATAGTGTGGGGTTTTTACCGAGATGCTTTCCCCAGGTTACATACTGTGTTAATGTGTGAATGCTCTTGATGTTTTATTATTATTGATGCTGCTATATTGATGATCAACGTAGAGGAGCTTATGTATTGTGTATGTACTCTGCAATAGTACATGATTAGGATAATCTCTGTTGAATATGTGTTAAATTATTCAAAATTTCTACATGGTATCAGAGTTGTTGATCATCAGATCTACTATTCAGGAAGTGTTTACATTCTATTTCTTCAGGCAGAGTCCATAATCGGGCCAGGTAGCCTCTGGATTCATCCTTCCTTTGGAAGGTGAGATATTCGGTGAATGCCCATACAGTCAATCTCTGTACGAGAAATATTGTGTTCTCACGAATCTTAGATCCGAGGCGGTTGAGTTGGTTGCTGGTGGAATTCAAATTTGCAACAGTGTTTTCTTGGTGACAACGCAACAATGTCTTTCAACAGATTGCGATTGGAGTATGCTCTTGAGGGCAGCTCAAACTATATTGCATGGAAGGACAGGATGGAGGCAGTATTGGATGATAACAGGCTGAAGGAGTTCATAGATACGGATATCCCAAAGCCTACTGATGCTGCTGAGGTAGAAGTTTGGCAAAAGAAGACCGCAAAATGTTGAAGGATTCTGTTGGAGGGCGTGAAGGATCACATTGTCTCCAGCCTCCATGGAAAGGCTACTCCATATTTGATGTGGAAATCATTAACAGAATTATTCCAAATCAAGAGCGATCAGAGGAAGCTGGCGCTCAAAGATAAACTCAGAAACATCAAATGCGAGAAGGGTGACAGTATTCCCAAGTATCTCACAAAGTTCACTCAGTGTCGAGATGAGCTGGGAAGTGTGGGGGTTACTGTTGATGATGAGGACTTGGTGAGCTTGGCTATCCTTGGTCTTCTGAAGAGTTGGCATTCCTATCAGGACTCTGTCAATGGTCGGGAGAAATTGCCAGGATGGGAAAGACTATGGTCAGATCTTGTGCAGGAGGAGATCAGGCGAAGTACCAGGGATGGATCTTCGTCAAAGGGAGCTGATAAAGAGAATTGTGCTTTGGTTGCCAAAGCAAAGAAAGGGAAGAGAAAGAAAGATTCTCAGTCTGGTGCGAAAGGAAAGAAGCAGGATATGTCCAAGGTGAAGTGTTTTCACTATCACCAGCACGGACACTATGCCACTAATTGTCCGCAGAAGAAGAAGAACAAGCAGGCTGCTGGATCTTCAGCAGGAGAGGCTCTAGCCTCATAGTTTGAGCTTGATTTTTCATTGATTGCATGTTTGGTTTCAAGTATGATGGGATCAGTGTGCTTCTTGGACAATGGTTCGTATTTTCACATGACGGGAGATAGAGATTTGTTCTCTGATCTAGAGGACAAAGATCTTGGAGTGCACATCGAGATGGGCGATGATGGTAGATACAGTGCGACCGGTATCGGTACCATTTCCTTTGAGAGGGAGTCTAGTAAACCCTTTGTATTGAAGGAAGTCATGCATGTTCCAGGATTGACGAAGAATCTCATCTCAGTGGCGATGTTAGAAGACAAGGGGTATGATGTTGTTTTTAGTGAGGGAAAGGCTTTCCTGCGCAGCAAGACAACTGGTGAGACCCAGAAGACAGGGGTTCGAGTGAGGAACCTTTATCAGTTGCATGTAGATGGATGCGTGGCAATGGAGGGCAAGGAAGAAGGATTGGTGAGTCGGGATGATGGCGAGTTATGGCGTAGGAGATTGGGTCACTTTCACCATGGAGCTTTGAAGATACTGCAGCAGATCACTACAGGGCTTCCTGAAGGCACACTTGTGCAGTCAGATCAGTGCAAGGGGTGTACTTTGGGGAAGTTTGTGAAAGCCATCTTTCACGAGAAGGATAGTCGTGCCACGAAGATCCTTGAGAGAATTCACACAGACGTGTGTGGACCTTTCACAGTTGCTTCGATAGCAAAACACAGGTATTATGCGATTTTTGTTGATGATTTCTCTCGTAAGTGCTGGATCTTCTTCATGCAGAAGAAGAGCGAGACATATTCAAAGTTTTGTGAATTCAAAGCACTAGTTGAGAAGGAGTCGGGGAAGAAGGTGAAGGCTCTTAGGAGTGATAATGGTGGTGAATACATATCGGACGAGTTCAAGGATTTCTGCAAGGCAGAAGGGATTCGTAGAGAGCTCATAGCTCCCCATAACCCACAGCAGAATGGGGTAGCTGAGCGGAAGAACAGAACGATTGTGGGTGCTACACGTGCAATGTCGCATGATCAGGGCCTACCCCTTCACTTGTGGGCGGAAGCATGCAATACAACAGTTTATGTGCAGAACCATTGTCCTCATAGGATACTTGCCATGAGTACACCTGAGGAGACTTATTCTGGTAAGAAGCCTGATCTTTCTCATTTGAGGATTTTTGGTGCTAACGTTTACATGCATGTGACGAAGGATGCCAGGAAGAAGTTGGAGCTGACCGTAAAGGTTGGGATATTTGTGGGGTACACTGATACACCCCACAACTATCGTGTGTATTTTCCAGACAATGGTAAAACTGTTGTGCGACGGGATATAAAATTTCAGGGGGAGAAAGCCATGAAGCGCTCGCTTGAGAGGGAGCTACACTTGCATGCAGATGAGGAGCTAATAGTTCCTAAGGATGAGCTTCAGGATGTGGATCAGCCACAGGACGAGGTTCATGGAGTGGAAGAGACCAATCATGCAGTGCCAACCATCAGAGGGCGAAAGCGCTTGACAGAAGTTGAGCGACTGGCTCAAGATGCAGAGAAAGTTGTAGGACCACCTACAACCCAACGCAGGCAGAGACAGTCACCTGATCGGTACACTGGATACATGGCTCTGATGAGCAAGTGTGTTGTGACTGAGCCATCCTCTTTTGAGGAAGCTGTGGAGGATCCCGCATGGGTAGACGCCATGGTGGAAGAGTATGGTTCTATTGTCAGAAACAGTGCATGGGAGATTGTTCCTAGACCAGAAGAGAAATCAATGGTGGGTTCGAGATGGATCTACAAGGTCAAGCAGGTAGCTGATGGGAGTGTGGAGAAGTACAAGGCAAGATTTGTTGCCCGAGGCTTTTCACAGATAGAGGGGATCGATTATGAGGAGACCTTTGCACCTGTCGCAAGGTATTCTTCCATACGGACGATTCTTGCTCTCTCAGCGCAGATGGGATGGCACATTCATCAGATGGATGTGAAGATTGCGTTCCTTAATGGAGTCATTGCGGAGGAGGTGTACATTGAGCAGCCCGAAGGCTTTGAGGTCTTCAGTAGTGAGTCGCATGTGTGCAGGCTCAAGAGAGTGATGTATGGGTTGAAGCAAGCACCACATTCTTGGTACACACGAATAGACAGCTATTTCACAGGACTTGGATTCTCCAAGAGTGAGGCGGATCCTAACCTATACCAGATTGTGGTGGAGGGTAAGTTGCTTATCATTGTATTGTATGTTGATGATTTGATTCTAATGGGTGATGAGTTGTTGATACTGTCATGCAAGAAGGATCTTGCTACAGAGTTTGAGATGAAGGACTTGGGCCTCCTTCACTATTTCCTAGGATTAGAAATATGGCAGCACAGTGGTGGACTGTTTGTTTCTCAGGGCAAGTATGCTCGGGAGATACTGGAGAAGTTCAATATGCATGGCTGCAAGCCTGTTGATACTCCTCTTCCTGGAGGTTGGAGGAAGGAGGATGCCGCTTCGGGAGAAGAAGTGGATGCCACTATTTATCAACAGTTGGTGGGGTCCCTGATGTATTTGGTCAATACACGACCTGATATATGCTATGCAGTTAACCAGCTTTCACAAGCTATGGTTAAGCCTACCAAGCTCTTCTGGAAGGCGGGCAAGCATGTATTGCGCTACTTGAGAGGCACATCGGGATATGGTTTGTGGTACAGACAAGAGGGTGAGGTGAAGCTATGTGGCTTCACGGATGCAGATTAGGTAGGGAGCCCAACGGACAGAAAGAGCACATCAAGAGGGGTCTTCAGTATTGGATCGACAGCAGTTTCTTGGTACAGCAGGAAGCAGAGATCCATGGCACTCAGTTCAGCGGAGGTCGAGTATATGGCAGCAAGTTTGGCTGCATGCGAGGCTATATGGATGACGAAGATCCAGGTTGTTTTGTTCGGTTCTCATTTCGATCCTACTGTGATTTACTGTGATAGCCAGAGTTGCATTAAACTCTCGGCTAATCCTGTATTTCATGATAGATCTAAGCATATTGACATCAGGTACCATCATATCAGAGATTGTGTGCAGCGAAGGATCATGTTGCTTTCATACATTCCAACGGAGGATCAGGATGCTGATATTCTGACGAAGGCTCTCACCAAGAGCAAATTCGAGTACCACCAAGGCAGGATAGGGGTTGCCGATAATCCATATCTTGTCGAGAGGGAGTGTTGAGATTGCAACAAGATGATGGAGCTTAGTGAAAAGAGTCGCCTTCACTAAGTGGGCCCGCAGGAAAATTATGGCGCAAGTTCTATTTTTGATCACAGCGTGGATGATCACAGTGTGGGTGATCACAGTGTGAGTGATCACAATGTGGGTGACCAAAGTGTGGGTGAGCACAGTGTGGGTGATCAAAGTCTATTTTTAGACTGGCTGTCAAAAATAGAAAAGTCAAATATTATTGTCTCATAATAATATTTGGACCATAAACTTGATCTTATTCTCTTGGAGCACTTCAGTTTGAGCTACAGATGTGGCCCATGTAGCTGTCAGAAGGAAGTACGCTTTTCTTATGAGTCAGTTGATTTTTTGCATGCATGACTTTAGTTAGAACTCAATCAGTTGAGTTTGGTGGAGTTGATTGTGGAGTTGATGGAGTTGTGTTCAGTTTGAATTGGTTAAACTAGTTGTAGTTAGTCTAACTGCAAATAGTCTAATGATGAGTTGTTAAACTAATTATTAACTCATAATACAACTATAGAATACATCAGTTAACTCAGTTGCATGTCAGTGCATGTTCAGTTCAGCAGGGACAAGTGTTAGAGAATCAGATTGCTATCAGTTGTGACTATAGTTGTACATAAGATCTTGCACAATCAAATGATTGAGTATGCCAATGAGTTTGCTCATGTATTTTCCCAGTTTGTAGCTTCTGCTCACGTCTTACACATTGCGAGTGATTCTTTGGAGGTGAAATACGAGTTTGGTAGACCATTCTCATTCATTCTTGAGCAGGTATTGAGCAGTGGAGGCAGGCAAGCAGTGGAATAGATTTGGAGATCAGATCTTAGCTGTATTGTGTGTAACAGGTGGAGTTGGTACAAGATTTCTTGTGATAAGAATTGTACTTTGTAATGTTACATGGTCTCAATCATTAATACACAGATAGTGTGGGGTTTTTAGCGAGATGCTTTCCCCGGGTTACATAGTGTGTTAATGTGTGAAAGCTCTTGATGTTTTATTATTATTGATGCTGCTATATTGATGATCAACGTAGAGGAGCTTATGTATTGTGTATGTATTACGCAATAGTACATGATAAGGATAATCTCTGTTGAATATGTGTTAAATTATTCAAAGTTACTACAGGAAGGAGCCCCCTTAAGGCCCATCGCCAACACCATTGGAGGTCCTACCTACCTTCTTGCGAAGTTCCTTGTGTTAAAGCTTAAGCCCTTAGTTGGTCGTACGGAGTCCTTCGTAAAAGACTCTGCTTCCTTTATTGAAGAACTCAAGGACATTAAGCTTGATCCTGGGGACATTCTTGTTAGTTTTGATGTTGTCTCCCTATTCACTTGCATCCCTATTAATGAGGCCATGGATGTGATCAACCACCTAACAGATCCTGACACGACCAAGTTGTTTGAGATCTGTCTCACTTCCACCTTCTTCAGTTTTGAGGGAGAGTTCTTCGAGCAAACCTGTGGGGTTGCGATGGGCTCACCCCTTTCCCCTGTTGTTGTTAATCTGTTCATGGAAGATTTTGAGTCCAGGGCTCTGAACTCTTCCCGGCTCCTGCCTAAGCTGTGGAGGAGGTATGTGGATGACACCAATGTCATCTGGTCTCATGGCCAGGATGAGCTTGATCTCTTCTTTGATCATCTCAATAAGCAATCCTTAGCCATTAAGTTCACGAAGGAGCAGGAAGTTGATGTATGCCTTCCATTCCTTGATATTCTTATTTCTAAGAATGATGATGGTTCCCTTTCCCATCGAGTTTTTCGAAAGAAAACTCATACGGAGCAGTATCTTCATGCCAGTTCCCACCATTTCCCGGCTCGAAAGATGGGTGTTCTCAATACCCTTGCTACTCAGGCCCTGAGGATTTCAGACAAGAAGAGCTTTGAGAAAGAAAAATCCCATCTACTTGATGTCTTTGTGGAGAATGGTTATAGTAGATACATGGGTCAAAGGGCTTTCCTTAAAGCTTCCAAGAATTCTCTCACTAAAAGGGAACCGAAAGATCGAATTCCAGGAGTCCATCTTCCGTATGTTCAAGGGATGACTGATAGAATTGGAAGGATTCTCAGGAAGCATAGTATCCCTGTGACCTTTAGGCCCCTGAACACCATTCATATGTCCCTTAGATCAGTGAAGGATCCTATCGACCCTAAGGATATGAAGGGCGTTTATATGATCCCCTATTCTTGTGGGACCCCCTATATTGGGGAGACTGGTTGGTCCATTAATCAAAGGATTAGCGAGCACGCAGCGGATCTTAAGCATAGGAGAGCTAAGTCTTCTGCTTTAGCTGAACATGTTGAGAAAACCAATCATCATGTTTGTATTGAAGAGGCTAGTGTTATTGCTAAGGTTTCACATTTCCATTATCGAAAATTTAGGGAAGCGCTTGAGATTGAAAAGAGACCAAGCAATCTCAATAGAGAGGATGGTTGGAAAGTCAGTAGGTGTTGGGTCCCTGCCCTCTCTTCCTAGTCGTTTTTCCGTCCTCTTTGGGTTTTTTTTTTGACTTTTATCTTTATTTTTACTTATATATATCTATATATATATATATATATATATATATATATATATATATATATATATATATATATTATTTATTTTCGCTGATATTATTATATTTATTTAATATTAACTAATTTATTTTTATACTTATTTTTATTTTATTTATTTATTTATTTATTTTTCACTTTTTATTTTTATTTTAATTTTTGTTTATTTATTAGTTCGTGGATTTATTTATTTATTTATTTTTAAAGTCCTTTATGTGATCTCATCATCATCATTATTATTATTATTATTATTATTATTATTATTATTATTATCTTTTCCTTTCTTTTACTTATTTATTTAATTTTCTCATATTTATTATTTCTAGCAGCCTATTTCTTCTCGTATTTTAAGGTCCTTTGTGACTATTTTTCCATTTTAATACCAATTAGCTTATATTTTTGATAATACTTATATATTGGCACCCGTTTCAATTATTTTTATATATTGTATAATACTTATAAATTGGCACCCATTCCAATTATTTTTATATATATTTTATATTATAAGGTCCTTTATATAACTAATTTTTCCTTTCAAATTCTAATCAACTTATATTTTTAACTAATTTCCTAACTAACATAACATCCTTTGACTTTCTTTATTATATTCAGATATTATAAGGTCCTTTATACAACTTATTTTCCTTTTGTTTATTAATTAACCTATAATTTTTAATAATACTTTTAAATATAATTATTTTATATATTACTTTATATATTTTTATTTAGGCATTTAACTTATTCATATATTATAAGGTCATTTATTTAACTAAATTTCATTTTAAATTATTAATTAACTTATAATTTTTAATAATTATTTCTTGAATCAAATACCCTTAATAATAATTTATTTATTTTTATACTAATTAAACTAATATAATAATTTTGACCCCTGTCTTAGATTCAAACTAGTCGTTGGTCAAGTTAGCTGTTGGAGGCTCCTCTCAAACTATTTAGCATGCTGAGCTAGATCTGTTTCTTCAACTTGTCCTGACGATGAACCACACTAGTTGGTTCGAAATGCGTCGACAAATGGTATTCCATGTGATTTTCGCCGAAGAATCTCTCTCAAGCCTACAATTCCCTAAGGTTTGATGGCTCTTCTCTTGTAATCCTGCCTCCCTTATGAGGTTTTTTGTGCTGCCTAGCTCTATCTGCGGAGCTATCATTAGCTGTGTTTTCCTCTTCATACTCAAGGTCCTCTCTATCCATGTTTGCAAGGATTTTGGTACACTTCTAGAAAGGTGTTTTCGGGAAAAGTGTCTATTCAGAACGACCCTATCCCATAGGGTTGTGACAGAGACCTCAGAAACAAACAAGGAAAACTAATCTTGTATTCTTCTTTATGAACTATAAACGAAGATGATTAAGATGAACCGACCTGTGTCTTGCGCTAGTTGTTCGATCCAATCTATCCTCTCTTTGCCAGCTTCCACCGATCTGCTCCCTCACTTGCCCAGCGTCACCAAGTTCCTGCAAGTTCACAGAAGAGAGAAACTACACAAAGACATAGATTTATGTTCATAAAAAGCTTAGGATCAGATTTAAGCTAAACATACAAATATAACATACATCAGATATACAAGCATGTAGGAGAAACTCAAGTAGTTTTATTGATAAAAACAAGATGATCCAGGAGGAGTTACAACCGATGAGTCATGATCCAGCATCAGCCTCCCAGCATAGAATCCCTTCTTCACCTCCAAAAAAGCATAAATCACCCAATACTCTGATATCAATCACAAAACCAACAGCAATTCTCTGCAATGTACAAAATTCCAGCCTCTGGATCTCTTAGTGAGGGATCCATATATAGATGTATGCAAAGAGGATGAGTCATCCCATGAGTTGATTAGTGGCTTCTCTCTGTCAGTTCTTGCTTCCACTTGGAGACTGAGAGCCTCTTACTCATCACTGGTCGAATTCAGTGAGGCAAGTGTCATTGGAGAAGATTCTGGAAGCTTCCATTGTCTCTCCACCTCGTTGAATGACTCTGCCAATTGTCATTTCCCGCTCAGTGCACCCTGGTAGTGCATTCAAGTGCGTTGCAATGCACCTAGCTAGTGTATTTGGGTGCTTTTCAACGCAGCCAGCTAGTGGAGCACTTGAAATGATCCTGTTTTGATTAGTTTTGAGCAGTTTCTCGTGGAGAACTTCTGGGAGAAGCTGTAATTTTTTGACCTTGTTTCTTTAGGAGCTAGAGCAACATCTTTAGGGACTTATGATCCCTTGGTTTATGGACATTTCATGCTTATAGCTGTAAGGTACAAAAATTTCTATAACAGTTGCCCCCTAAAGTATGAGGCCGTTTATCGAGTGAAATGCTTTATTAGGAGGATCCGAAGTTCTTCTAATGCTGGAGAGGAGACTTGTAATGAGATACAATACAATACATTATTTTCATACTGTTTTCATGATCTAGCTGAGGCGGGCATTCCCATGCTCAGCTTTATAAATTCATTTTCATGTACGTAGGACAAACAATCATCTGATGGTAGACTGATGATTCTGGTGAAGTCATCATCCTTTTGGTAGGATGATTATCTGTGCTGCAATGTTGTACATTTCAATGTCTTTATTTTTCTTGAATATATATCGTAGCCCGGATGGATGAAACTAGATCCGGGGTCTTCAATCTCGTCTGATCTTCACTCTAAGTACAAGTCGATCCATGTGAGAAATGTTTTGAAGTCGAACATGGAAAGACATCGCTTGATTACCAGTCAATGATGTAAACTGTTAACAAGCGCGAGAGGAATCACCGATAATGATAATGACCCTCAAGGTACTGCAGTACAATTCACGTGGTGTGAATAAAGGACTTGGCGTCAAACACCACGCAAAATCTTTCGGTCGAAGGTCATTGATGTATACCTGTCGCCGAAAGTGAGAAACTTGCCATTGAGGCATGCAAGCTTCAAAGTACTGAAGGGGTGTTCCTAGATCAACTTCTTGGATAATGAGCTGATGTCGACAAGAAGCGATCCGTCAAAGGAGGGCCTTAATGAATCCCACATCAATGACACGGAACGGAGAAAATGATTTTGATGGAAGTGAAAATGACCTGGTGACATACGGTTCAGGGTGGCGGTCATGAAAGAGTGAAGTATAATGTATGGTAGTGGATGGGACACGGGTGACTTCTCTGGATGACTTCTCTTGAACATGTCAGCGACACTTATGTGATGGATCGGTAGCATTTACCCCAAATGTGGATGGTATGGCGTGACCATGGTGATGTGACCGGTGAATGAAACAACCCAACCTGACTTTGGCACGGAGTGGAAGTGTCATGTTCAAGAGCGACTTGCTACCAATAAAGTTTCTTTGAGTTTTCTTCCCAATTTTTCCCCAGTCATTTCTCACTAGTACCTCTTTATTTTTGTCAAGCTTGAGGAGGATAACATATGCTTGTTCTATAATTTTCCCTTCGGACAAACCCATCGCTATGTTTTAACGAGCCTAGCGATAGTGAAACTCGTTCTCGTCTAAAGACAAGTTTGTCGCTATTAATCTTTTTAACGAGCCTAACGACAAAGATAACTCGGTCCTTTTCCTTTTTAGGGAGTCTGAAAAGGTATGTAAAGATAACTCCGGAATTCCTTTTTCGTCATCTAATCCCTTAAGCCAGAAAAAGTATAAAACAATACAGAAGGGATGAATTTTCGATATTTTTAACGAGCCGAACAAAACAAGCGCTCGATCTTTTTGTGCAATAATCCCTCAGGTCCAAAAATATTAAAATCTAAAGGAGGGATAGCACTTCCGGTCGCTTTAACGAGCTGGAAGGCCAAAACTCGGCAATCTTTTCATATTTTACAAGTCAGAAGAAAAGAGCTTAAAGAAGACTCGTCTTTTGAGGAACGAGTGATAAGACGGGTAGCAGCTGATTCCAGGTAAGGTTTGGAATTTTCCAATCACGGCAGTGTCACAAGGATGGCTAGTGAAATCACTCTTCGCAGCTATTCCTCAAAATGGGTAAACAATCAAATGGAGGCGAATGATCGGCCAAATGAAAAGTGGAGGTGATGGTGCAAACACGACCAAGGCTTTAATGGCTGAAAATAATTCATTCACGATGGTTATTTACCGGAGGATAGTTCATTTTTTAACGAGCTTAAACGTGGGTGGAAACATTTGCTCGGTCTTATGTTTATTTTTTAACGAGCTTGAACTATGGGCTAAAACTGCTCGATCTTATGTTTATTTTTTAACGAGCTTGAACTATGCGCTAAAACTGCTCGATCTTATGTTTATTTTTTAACGAGCTTGAACTATGTGCTAAAACTGCTCGATTAAGTGGTCTTATTTTGATTTTTACCATAGATAGCTCTGTCCTTCCAAAGATAGTACTGTATTTTTCAACTGCTTCATCAAACTAGTTAGAAACATTTACTTTGAAAATGAGATTAAAACACTAATACCTTACTCCAAACTACGTGAAAGTAATTAAAAAGTGTTTTTTACCTCTCATTTTACCATTTCCTTTGAACTTGGTTTGTTGGAGCTTTGGAGGTGTTTTCCCCCTCGATTTTCATCAGCTGATTCTGGGAGATTCTGTGGACGATTCTCGGCGCCGTCTGGACCAGGTAGGAGCTAAACCCGAGCCCTTTCATTTCATGGTTTCCTTTTTGCATTCTGTGCCCTGTTCCCTGCTTTTCTGAGCCCCTGGGGTTTGATGGGCTCGTTCTGCCATCAACGCACCCTGGGTACATCGAAACCTGCGCTGAATGTGGGTCCTCATGAAGGTAACTTGACATTCAACGCACCTGTAACACATGTGCAGGTGCGTTGGGCGCAGAAAGGAAAGTTGTTGCACAGTTTTTAATGGAATTTTTCCCTGTTTCTCATCAAAATCAGGATCTAATCTCCTCTCTTGTTTGTTTTTGCAGAGATATTGGAGCGAAATGACCCTTACATGGCATGAAGAAGAGGACATGATTGCCCTACATGATCCTGTTACAGTGAACGCGCTGCGGAACTGTGGCTTGTTGAAGTTCTTCCGTATCTCTAACATGAGACAGCAGATTAACTTGCTGAAGTATTTGCTTGACTCTTGGGACCTTGTTAACCAGGTTTTCTAGATTAGGGGCAAATCTATCCCCTTGACCGTAGTACACATCTATTTATTGACTGGCTTGTCGAGGCGGGGTGCCCCTATCTCTTTGTTAGGTTCGGTCCGAGGAGGCGATTCTGTGAGAGATCATGTCTGTCAGTATTGCAGGGAAGGATCTCAGCCGAGTAAAGACGGCAAGATCATCATCTGTGATGTCACTGATAGGTCCCTTAGGACTATCCTATTTACTTTTGGTAGGATGGCCGGTAGCGCATCTCTTCATGTAGCCAATAGGTCCTATATGCAGCATGCCTTGGAATGCCTTCAACCGAAGGTGTTCAACTGGTGCGACACAGTACTTCTTGTTATGAAAGAGAAGTTGACCAAGATAAAGAACGGGAAGTTGAAGAACTTTGGGTTCGGTTCCATTTTGACTGCCTTTGCCTTGGAGAAGATACCACTAATGCAGCCGCAGTACATTGCACTCGACTTACCTTCTCCTACTGAACCACGCATGCAGAGATGGGTTGACCATATGTCTAGGCATGCTGGTCAATCTCAGATTTCATTTTCTAATACCTTCTTCAGGTGGTTTGATCGTCAGGAGATGGTCTATTCCGAGTATCCATATGCTGGTATGGACTTTCGGGGTGATCCAGATTTGGTACTGCCGGATGGCGAGCAGTGGGATGCTATTGGTAAAATCTCTGACCATATTGTTGTTTACTGTTTTTGTCTATAATGTCCTTGTGATTTGTTCTATCAAGACTCTAATCAAACTCATGTGTACATGCAGATGTCGGTCCTGTTCGTCCAGTAGCTCGCATGAGAGTACCAGCTGTTGTCCCAGGAAGAGAGGCCGCCGGAAGGGTTATTCTTCGTGACCTTGATGTGGCCGAGACTCTTACAACTGTGTAGGAGCAGGTGGAGAGCCCTACTCTCGGTATCCCGGATGTGAGGATTGATGAGCTACCTTTGCAGTTACAGCGGCATACTACTGGTGTGCCTCGACGATGGACTCGTCTTTTACGCATGATCGCACAGGCTGTGACTTGCTATCACGAGCATCATTAGACTAGGGTGCCCCCTAGCATTTTGAGTTTTGGGTCGTGTGACCGATTTTTGTCTTGGTTACAGAACATTATGTGTAAACCATAAACAACTATATATGTATTTTTGATTTTCGGAGTTTTATTATGATTGAGTTATGTGATCCACATGTAGAACATTGATGATGTGTTTCTTTTTATAAATGTTACAAATGTCTATCTAACACATAGTTTGCTAATGAGTCGGTTAATGTCTTTAAGTTTCTGGAAATATGTTGGTATTGAATAAGATCAAATTGTCTTTCCAAAATCTTAACCCTTAGGAACATGCGATAAATAGCTGGGTTTCGGATGGAATATATACCATTGAGCTGTAGTATTACGAACTATGAGTCTAGCTTGACGATTAGCCAGCATATACCATGAGTGATGGCATCAAAGAGAAGTTCTATCAACGCACTATATTCAACGATATTGTTTGTTGATTGACCAATACATACACCTCTGAAACTTACTAACTCGCCGCTTGGATAAAAAATGGCCCAGGCTGCGGAGGACAGGTTCCGCGAACTACGACTTGCTCCGTCGGCATATCCAATCCATGGTTCCAATAGGTTTGACATCTGCAATAAATGTAAAAAGGTGGATTACTCGACCAAAACAAACACTCTTAGCGAAAACAAAAATATAACAAAAGCATATTGGTCACTACTAGGTGTAGTAACGCTTGGGGTACAACCCATTACGAGGTTGCCAGTGGAATCCCGTCGTAATCCATCAGCTCGTAGGCTCCTTTTGCTAACACCCGCTTAACAATGTAGGGGCCCATCCATAAAGAGTTAAATTTACCTGCTCCTAGTTTATCGGATTCTTTGTCGTAAAGCAGGACCAAGTCGCCTTCAGAGAAGACACGGGGTTTGACATTTTTGTCGAACTGCGCCTTGACTCGTTTCTTATGGGCTTCGTTAGCCAACACGGCGTCACGACGGGTTTCATCCAATTGGATTAATTCCAAGAAACGAGCTTCTTCTTCTGAAATTCCAGGGAGGAGATCGATTGCGAGTTTGAGAGACAAGATTTCACACTGGACTGGTAAGACTGCTTCCAGGCCATATACCAGTTGGAAGGGGGTGAACCCGGTCGCATTCCTTACCGACGTTCAGTAAGCCCACAAAGCTGAGTACAGGATTAGGTGCCATCTTCTTTTGTGAACTCTAATCATCCTTTGCAGCATGCGCTTCAGGACCTTGTTGATTGCTTCAACTTGTCCGTTGGCCTGCGGATAATATGGAGTAGAGCTGTCGTGAGATAGCCCTAGCTTGGCAGCTAATTCAACCATCATGTGATTGTGAAAATGCGATCCATGATCTGTGACTATAGCCTGTGGTACGCCGAATTTGGCGACTACATGATTGAAAAAGAAAAGGGCATCTGTTTCATCAGTATTAACTAATGTAGGCATCGCCTCGGCCCATTTGGTAAAATAGTCTACGGCGACTATAATATACCCATGCCCCCGGTCGAGGTGGGGTTACATGTCATGAAATTGATGCCCCATTTGGCGAATGGCCCAACAACAACTATTGGCTGTAAAGGTGCGGGTGGTCTTCTGGTTTTGCTATCAAAAATTTGACAAGCACGGCAACTTATGATTGCGGTTATGCAATCCTTGAACATGGTTGGCCAGAAGTATCCTGCTCGTAAGATTTTTTGTGCTGTAGCATATCCAGATTGGTGCCCCCACACGTGCCTGAATGACACTCATTCAGGGCTTTTTCGGCTTCCTCATGGGTGAGGCACCTCCTCAGAACTGTATCAATACCACGACGGTAAAGTGTATCACCGACGATCATGTAGTCTTTTGCCTGGTATCGAATACATTTTTGTTCAGAGTGAGAGGTATTTTGCCTGAATTTTTGGGTCTGGAGATAAATGATTATATCTCCATACCACTCATTGCTTGCGGATATCAGAAACAAACTTTCATCCACGATTGATTCTTCGGATGTTTCATCGTTGGACGACAATGGGAGATCGCATAATAATTCTGCGAAAACTAGAGCTTTCTTTGACTTGGATTTTACAAATTCCAGATCAAACTCTTGAAGGATTGCTATCCATTTTGAATATTTGCCCCCCAGCAACTGTCGCGACAATATATAAGTCATGGGGTTGCAATCTGACAGAATGGTAGTTTTCCGAAAGAGGACATAGTGTCGAAATCTTTGTATCGCTTGAACCGCTGCAAGCGCTAGTTTTTAAACATAAGAATATTTGCTTTCTATATCATTTAAGTTCTTACTTAAATAATAAATAGGATGTTCTATTCCATCGACTTCTTGAACTAAAACCATTGCGATGGTCGTATCTGCTGCAGCCAGATACAGGTTAAAGTCTCTTTGATAAGCAGGGGTATACATTAATGATGCTTTCATTAGGGAATTTTTTAAAGCATCAAAGGAAGCTTGTGCGACCTGATCCCAGTTAAAGGGTACCCCCTTTTTCAAAAGACGTGTATAACCTTTAGCAAGTTCGGCATAATTTGGAATGAACCTCCTCAGAAAGTTTGCTTTCCCTTGGAGTTTTTGAATCTGAAGCAAATTCGAAGGTAGAGGCAAATTTATGATTACCTGGACCTTACAAGGATCGAGACGAATCCCATCCTTGGAGACTACAAAGCCAAGTAAATGACCAGAACTGACGCAAAATACACATTTGCGCGGATTGAGTCGTATCTTGTAGTGTCGGCAACGTAGAAATATCGCTCTTAAATGCTGCGGATGATCAGTCCGCTTTCGCGAATGAGCCGGAAGGTCATCGAGATAAGGTTGAACGATGTTTTTGATGTCATGGAAGGCATAATTCATTTCCCTCTGATACGTCGCCCCTGCGTTCTTTAAACCAAAGGGTGATTTTCGATATGCGAATGTGCCCCACGGACAAATGAATGAAGTCTTTAACTGGTCCTGTGGGTGGATATTTATTTGATTATACCCGGAAAATCCATCCATGAATGAAAATATTTCACATCCGGTGCATTTATCAATTATCTGGTCAATGAAGGGTGTAGGGTAGTTGTCTTTTGGACAAGCTTGATTTACATCCCTATAATCGACGCACACTCTAATTGTCCCCTGTTTTTTCATAACTGGGACAATGTTCGATACCCAATCAGTTAACGGAACCGGGTAGATGAAACCAGCATGCAGGAGTTTTTCGACTTCTACCTTAATGGTAGCGGCTTTCTTGGGGTGCACCTGCCTCAGCCGTTGCCGTACCGGTTTAACATCTGGATACATCTTGATTTCGTGTTCAATGATACTCGAGTCAATGCCTGGCATTTCACTGTATGACCAGGCAAAGACGTCTCTGAATTCGCGAAAAAGAGCGTTATATATTTCCAGTTCTGAAGGAGAACAACATTTGCCGACATAAATATTCTCTACAACATCTGTTTTGGTCGAGATATTTATGGCTATAGTCTCTTCAATGTTGGACAAATTTCGCTCGGAATCCACCGTATTTACAGTATTTGATAGAAAATCAATTACTGAAGGATGGTAGAGGTCATTTTGAGAATCTTCTTCGTAATTTGGAAGAAGAGAATGATGGTGGGAATCATTCCATGGCGCTCCTTCAACTACCATTGCTTGGAGAATTCCTTCGTCGGTGTCATGCACTTGCGACCAAGGATCTGAAGGAGTACCATATTCTCTAGAACTATCCATCCAAACGCTTGACGAGCGTTGATTTGGGTTTTCCTCCCATGCCAGAAACATTGATTGCTATAATATTTCTATTGGGCTTGGGGGCAAAACCATTGCATGATCCATGTTGATATCGTTTTCTGAGATCTTTGCGGAAGATATCATATTGCAGGTTCCTATCGACGCTACTTCCGCCAAATCAATTGGAGGTGGAAGAGCGAAAGTTTCCATTATGATAGGATCTTTTAGTAGGCCTACTCCGATATTCTGAAGTGAATGGGGGCTTCCATGGATCATGGGAATGTTTCCTGTAACTTTTGAACCATTGGGGAGGAAGTTTTGTTGGTCGACGATTGTAATCCCCCCCTGAAAGGGAAATGCAATCTTTCTAAAATAGGTCGACACAACAGCTGCCATGGCATATATCCACGGTCTTCCTAGTAGGATGTTGTAATCAAGATTCCCATCGATGACTTCAACATTTATTTCTACTGTTTTCCCTCCTAGTTCAACTTTCAAGTTGTTTAGGATACCGTACGAGGTATATGTCCTTCCGTCAAATGCTTTTAATGTTGTCGCAGATCGCGACAAGGTTGGAGATCCTAAAGTTTTCTAGCAGCTCATCGACATGATACATGTAGATGCCCCCTCATCAATAATCGTTCGGTGAACAGTTTTGTTGAGGGCTTTCACTTGAACAAGGAAAGCTAATTGAGCTGGTAACTGAGGATCGTACCCTTTGTGGTCAAAGGATACAAGATTGGAATCCTTTGGATCAATCCCACCAATGGCTGATAACAAAGCCTGCCTTTGGGATGGACAAATTTGTAGTACTTCAAGAGTCGACATAGCGGATGGCGATTGGGCCAAATCTTCCACTATATTATAATGCTGCGCCGCTCTAGCACGAGGATTAAATGTCGACTTGTGTACTACTCCCTTTGGCGGTTTTATTGTCAATTCAGGGATGGTGGGTGGTACAACTTCTGTTGAAGTTGTTGTCGAACTACTTGGTTGATCCTTATCCTTGTTGTTCGACAGCTGAGGATTCCCGTAATCTTTGTTCCTTGTCGAAATCAAAGCATCATTTTGTTGTTTCGAAATCGACAACATTAGCACTTGAGATGGGGAAGCATTTCCACTTTCAACCAGATTTGTTCCTGGATTCGGAAATGGATCGATTAACACTGCTGAGGTTTTCGAACTTTTAAAGAATCTCTTAAGCTCAGCTTTGTATGGACATTGTGAGGTCCAATGATCCTCATCGCATATCATGCATGGAATCTTCGGTTTCCTATTTCCAGGAGGGTTTGAAGAAGATTTTTCGGGAGATTGTTCATCCTGTTTCTTCTTCTTCCCTTTTCCTTTCTTCTTGCTTCCTGGTTGTTTGGTTTCTTTGCCTTTATCTGTTGATAAGGAATTTACTTCCGAAGCAAGAAGTTCGTCTTTTGCATTTTGACTTGAAATCTTACGGGCCTTTTTGGATGTGGCCTTTGTCGATTTTTTGTTTGTCGTGCCAATCATGCCATCGCCGGCATGAGAGTCATTGTTTGATTTAGGAGGAGGAGGAATCGAGGATTCCGGTCTAGGGGCGTTAGGTATCTTGTCGTAGAGCGTGCCGGACTGAGTGTAAATCAAATCCAGATATTGTGCACGAGCGATAACTTGCTCTTCTGTTACGACCCCCCCTTTGCCACATCTTCCGTGATGGAAGGCAGTAACGACTTGATAAACCATTCAGCTAATAGCTGATCGGGAACGTACGTTTTACCATCCTACGACGACACCGCCACTCATGTATATGATCAGGTATGTGAGTGGCTGTTGTCTGTTTAAAGTTGGTAAGCAGTTCTGTTCTCATTTCATACCTTATCGGTAATTGAAAATGGGTTAAAAAGGTTGTAGCTAAGGTGCTGAAGTTGTCGAACGAAGCTCTAGGCAATTCAATGTACCATTTTTCCGTTGGACCTGTTAGTGTCCTCTGAAAAAGGTGATGCCTTATCGAATCCTCATTTAAAGTATTTGATGAACACCATAGATGAAATGTCATCACATGATTCGATGGGTCTTCACCCGGATTTCCATTAAATTTAGGAATATCTGATGGAAGTTTGTGTGGAATCGCTAGCCACCAAGGGGCGTAAGCAATTGGATCGTTTGTTAGCAGGTTTAAATCAGGTAACTCTAAAGTCGCCACGAATGGTAACTGTTGATTCAGGTTAGGTGAAGCATACCCAGGATACGATGGAATCGCCTGAGCAATTGGTCTTTGCATACTGGCATAATGCATTTGATGCTGATATGTTTGGTAAGGTTGGTGGACTTGACCATTATAAAATGGTTGATTTTGACCATTTTGAATGTACGGTTGTCCACTGTTTGCAAAGATCTGTTGCTCAGCACCTTGGTATACTTGTTGGAATTGTGGTTGTTGGTATTTCACCAGCCACGGTTGTGAAGCCATGTGATGTTGCCTGATTCTAACTGTTTGACCAAGGTGAGGGGTAATTGTACCCGTTTGGGCCTGTGTCGACCCACCAGTAGGCGATTGTGGTTGAGTCGCAGGGTCAATAGGCTGTTGCATTACAACCTGAGAAACTTGAGGTTGACACACAACAAGCAGGGCTTGAACTTGCGACACAGTCACAATAGCTGGCGTAGTGGGTATGTTCGACATAGGTACGCATTGTTGCATCGAATATACAACCCTTGGTTGTTGGAGTAGTATAGGTACCCAACCACTTGATGTAATTCCAGTATAACCTGAATACTGTTGTGAACTCACGTATGGATATCCTCCCGGAGGTGGTAACGAAAGGGCGTACTGCCCCCCATATGGTGGTAATCCAGAACTTAAGGGAATTGTTTGCCCTTGGGAACCGGACTGCCCAAATTGACCTCCAAATGGATCAATTTGTTGAGACTCAACATAAGAGTTTTTGGGTATAATTCCGGATGAACAAACAGGAACAGACCAGACTATCGAAATAGCCCCTGGATGGACTCCTTCTAGCAGTTGTGAGCTAGTCGAGACAGATGGTACGCCGGCAAACATTGTCGGAGTGACAGCAGGGAGCTCCGCCGTCGCTGTGTCAGAAGACACAGTCCTAGATGTTGACGATTGTTCAGACATTTTTAGTCTATCCAAAATATTACCTAGCGATTCTACAGGAACTTCCGCTGGTAGTAGACTAACTTCTGATGTCGAAGGAAATAGAGTGACCCCGACTCCAAAATGTGTTGGAGTACTTGCTTGCGGATCTTCTACAATTTCCTCTATCGCAATCAAACCAGGTGGAAGGGGAAGACCATTTGGTCCGTAAAATATTTCTGGTTCCGAAGAGGCAGCGACAGATGTTTGAAAAGTAAGACTCTCTGAACCGGTTATGGATGGAACTGGTTCAGTAACACAAGTGCTTGTTCTCAAACTAGGATTAGTATCATTATCCTTCTGTGGCTGTCGAACTTCTTATGTTGAGGCAGGGATTCCATAAATGTTTGAAGTAACCGGAGTCTCTAATGTCGTTGGAACACTTGTTCTAACTTTGATTGGAGACTTGGATCCGGTTAAACGAGTCCGCTTTGTCCGTACTGGTTTCACTTCCAGAGACAAAGACGGTTGACTCGTAAGCCTCCGCGAACGACGGGGTTTCAATTGACTTTCTTCCACGATTGCGGATTACTCGATCAACTAAAATAAAAGGGAATTATGTTTCCGTGTTAAATGAATTTTAGACGCTTTTGACACAACTTGCTTTTTCAGTTCTAAAGAGTCGAGAAAAAACAAAAGATGACTCTAGTCTCCTTCGATTTTTAATGAGCCTGAAGTGACAAGTGCTTAAATGGACCTTTTCCGTTAAGGAGTCTAAAAAGGAATGAAAGGGACTGCTCTGGAGGTCTAGGTAGACGGAGTGCCAAACCAATCGCAAAACCGGAGAATACGTTTTAGGGTACGGGCGGTCAATCTTCCCGAATGCTGTGTTCAGTGCATTGCGATCAGTAGGGCGGCCGACATGGCTTCCTATGGATAAAGGTTTTATGCCTATAGGGGTCTCCCAATATATACTCGACGGTATGTGGGAGCACAAGTTCGTACTGGCACTTATCGTCTCAAAGTGGAGGAATCACCCAACCAACAGTGAGGACAACAATTGCCAGGCTTTACGACACCGGAATATGTCTCTAGCCTAGACCTCTAGATGTTGTGCGTTAAGTTACAAAGCGTTGTTAAGTTCATTGAATTTATTTTAGGTTGATCTTTCTTATGAAGTTTGCCTTTTGGGTTCACCACGAGATGTAGATGTAATTCCTAAAATGCAGTATAAAGATGATAAGCAAGCTTTTTATCTCTTTTCAGCAATGAAAATCCTAGCTACAAGGGGAAAAGAAAGACACAATCTTTTCTCAAAGAGCAAACAGCACACTGTAAATGCACTTTTCCTAAATCAAGCCATACAAACTGTCAATATGAAAATGCACTTGTGCATGTATTTGTTTTTCACTTTCTTGATATTGATGCCTAAAAAGAAAGTTGTTGTACAAATTTGAATTCGATTTCAAGTGAAAAACACAAACAAGCTTCTTTTCGAAATCAAAAAGTAGAGACGATTACGACACTTTATGATTTTGAAGTAAACACTTGTTTCGACACTAGAAATTCATAAATTCAAACCAAAGGCAAAAGTAAAAGCGTAATCAACTGTCAAGAGCAAATAAACTTTCTCCTAAGATCAAAACGACACTTACGACAGATCTAGATCTAAGGGCGACAGTATGACCTGTTTACTTTTGCAATGGGAAATTGTAAATGACGTAACAAATACACGAAAACAAATACAGTTTCTTTTATACAACTGAGGTGGAATTAAGGCAAAGAAAAGGGGCTTTTAGACAGACAAACACACTGATCACAGGGTGCAAAAATCAGAGGCAAAACTGGAAAAAATGAGCAAAGAACCTCAGCTAGGCAGGGCTAGGCTGATCAACGCACCTGCTACACAGAGAAACTGAATTGCAACGCAGGTAGCCCTCTCGGGAACTGCGCTGAAATGCAGAGTCTCTTCACAGAGCCTGCGCTGAAGCAGAAACGAGAATTTTCTCTGGGTTCTGGGTCACGGTTTGCAGTTTAATCTATGGTTTTTGGCCGGATAAAAGCAATCAAATGTGCACAATCAGAGGGTTGATTTACAAGAGGTTTGAGAGCTATCACAAAGGGTAATCAGATCATTTGTGAGTCAACTGTTCAGATCATAAACAGGCCCAGTGAATGGACTAGAGTAGCAGATCTCTACTTTGCATTTGTAAATGGCAAATGCAGTTCGATTCGCCACTCCTAAGTTTATGAGATGAACAACAATAGAAACAAAAATAAACTAACTAGACACGCTCCCCAGCGGAGTCGCCATTTTGTTTTCGGGAAAAGTGTCTATTCAGAAAGACCCTATCCCACAGGGTTGTGACAGAGACGTCAGAAACAAACAAGGAAAACTAATCTTGTATTCTTCTTTATGAACTATAAACGAAGATGATTAAGATGAATCGACATGTGTCTTGCGCTAGTTGTTCGATCCAATCTATCCTCTCTTTGCCAGCTTCCACCGATCTGCTCCCTCACTTGCCCAGCGTCACCAAGTTCCTGCAAGTTCACAGAAGAGAGAAACTACACAAAGACATAGATTTATGTTCATAAAAATCTTAGGATCAGATTTAAGCTAAACATACAAATATAACATACATCAGATATACAAGCATGTAGGAGAAACTCAAGTAGTTTTATTGATAAAAACAAGATGATCCAGGAGGAGTTACAACCGATGAGTCCTGATCCAGCATCAGCCTCCCAGCATAGAATCCCTTCTTCACCTCCAACAAAGCATAAATCACCCAATACTCTGATATCAATCACAAAACCAATAGCAATTCTCTGCAATGTACAAAATTCCAGCCTCTGGATCTCTTGGTGAGGGATCCATATATAGATGTATGAAAAGAGGATGAGTCATCCCATGAGTTGATTAGTGGCTTATCTCTGTCAGTTCTTAATTCCACTTGGAGACTGAGAGCCTCTTACTCATTACTGGTCGAATTCAGTGAGGCAAGTGTCATTGGAGAAGATTCTGGAAGCTTCCATTGTCTCTCCACCTCGTTGAATGACTCTGCCACTTGTCATTTCCCGCTCAACGCACCCTGGTAGTGCATTCAAGTGCGTTGCAATGCACCTAGCCAATGTATTTGGGTGCTTTGTAACGCAGCCAGCTAGTGGAGCACTTGAAATGATCCTGTTTTGACTAGTTTTGAGCAGTTTCTGGTGGAGAACTTCTGGGAGAAGCTGTAATTTGTTGACCTTGTTTCTTTAGGAGCTGGAACAACATCTTTAGGGACTTACGATCCCTTGGTTTATGGACATTTCATGCTTATAGCTGTAAGGCACAAAAATGTCTATAACAAAAGGGTTAAAGGGAATGAGTGGGCGTCCTTTAGAGTGTAGGGATGTATTAAGGTAGACTTGGACAATCAAGGGTAAGATATGAATTATGAGAGTGAGGGAAGGGGGTTTTAGGATGAGGGATATAATGAAGGAATATAGATGAGGGGACAGGTAGTGATGTAAACAGGGGTTTCTAGCTCTAATGATGGGTGATGGGAAGGAACAAAGGGGTTTAGGGTTTTGTAGAATGAATAGAGAAAACTGGGGTTTAATTTTAATCGTGAAGAATGGCGCTTATGACTTTCATGTGTAAGCAAAAAATGAAGGAGAGGAGGGTAACTCACTTGGAAAGAGGAAAAGAGCAGACAATTTGATGTTTTTTTGAAGTTATGGAGGGTTTGGAGGCTTACTGCTCAATGCACAACACCTAGCTCTACGCGCAGCGCCTGTGTTAATTTGAACTGCAAAACTTTTTCATATGCATAGCACCTGGCTCAACACGCAGCACCTTGTTCCCAATGTGCAACACCAACCTATTCTGCTCAGAAGCGCAGTGGCGCTCAGCCAACGCGCAGTGCCAATCTTCTTTTCCCCAAACTCACTCGAATTTCGCCTTTTCTTCTCACCTTTGGACTCCTTGCTTGCTAAATGAACATAATGATTTTAGAAAATGAAATATAATAATTTAAATAGGAGTCCATTTTGATTTTTCACTTTTGAAAAACCAACTTTCAAATGTTTCTTGTCTTTTTCAAAATTATGTTTTTAATGCCTTTTCTCATTGTGTCATTGCAGGTGGATAAATGCTCAAACTAGCTTGATTTTTGTAGTAATTCTTTTTCATGCAGCAGGATGAGGTGCTTAGGTGTAGCTTGGATCCATTATTACATATAGAAACTTAAAATCACATAAGAAATATAATTAAAATCAAAATACTTTGGTTTCACCTCAAAAACATGTTTTTGAGGTGAAAATTACATTAGGTTTTAAAAGATAACATTTTTTGTAGGCTATGACTTCCAGGCTACCATGCTTGACTTATTGATCATCCTCATGTCTTTGTTGACCATTATTTAGATTTGAAAATCAAATTGTTGACCTTGGTAATGAAACCATAGACCTAATGAAATCAAACCCTAAGACCTAATGAAATGGACTACAAATTGTTTATGAACCATGATTGAAAACAATATGAAGGAGGATCAGCAAGTATAGTCTATGAGGGAGAAGCTGAAGAGAAAACAACCATCAGTGGATCCATATATCATGACCTAATGGAGTGATGAAAAATTTACAATATGGGACTCCTACTTTGAAAATGAAAAAGAGAAAATTTTGATCCCTGATGGAAGTATGAAAAGACTAACACTAACACTACTATTAGAGGAATAACTACTATTTTAGTTGATTTTTCTTTCTCTTTTAGCTGTTTTTCTATTTTAGTCTCCATTTCCTTAATCTGTCCATTTTGTTCAATGATGATTTTGAACATATCTTCTTTTCCCTTTTCCAGTTGACTAAGTTCCTTTGTTTTTGGATCTTGAGTAGATGGAAGTTTGAGTTGCTTCTTTAATGTTGCATTATCAACAATTTTTTCTTTCAATTATTTCCTTAGCAACGTTTACATTACTGGGATGATATCCTAGTTTAATCACCAAATTTTCTAAAGACTTTATCTTGGTGTCTTTTGCCAACAAAGATATCTTATATAATTTTAATTAAGACTGGATATTTTTAACTTAAACCTGGAGTCTAGATGCTTTTGATGCTAAATTCTTTAGAGAAAAATACAACATTTCACATGTCTATTTATGCAAATCCGTTTGATCAATAGGATGGATTTGATCAATGTTAAAAGAAAAAATGGACTTTTTGTAGTGAGCTGTAGTCTTAGGAAAAGGAAATTCGACTTCAATGAGAGATATTTGCATTTTTCTTTCTTGTTATCAAAAGCAGAGAGAAGTCTATGGTGTGATGATGTTGTTTTCTTCCAGAATTGAGAATAGGTTTTCGCTTTCAAGATTTCATTATTCTTTTTTATTCCATTATGTCTTGCAAATATAAATTGTTCGGCTTGATCATGGACTAATTCTCCTGATTGAGATGTTTCCAATGGCTCTGAAGAAGCTGAAGATGGTGGTGACCCTATGAAAATTTCTTCATTACAAGGGAAGGCAGTAGCATAGGGACCTATTAAGACTATTGTATTTTGTGTATTTTCTTCCTGCAAAGACTCTTCTGTTGGATTAATTTTATGCCTCCTTTTATATTTGGAATTCTTTCCCTTGAGTTTCTGAGTCTAGAGGGGAAACACCTTCCTTTGGTATTTTATCCTACTTTTCCTATGGCAATGGAGTCTGTGATGTTGCAGAAGAAGGTTCTTGTTCCTCTGCTTCTTGCAATGTATTTTCTTTCCATTAATCTTGATTCATATATTTCTCAATTTCAAGTCTAGGAGTGTGAGTATAAGGAGTAGTTTTCTGCTCTCTCTCATCGTTGAGACAATTCCTAAGGGATTATATGACCAAGTAAAATTGAGTTTAAATTTCATTTGTTTAAGGAGGAGATATGCTTCCTTTGATGCTGTCCTGGAATTACAAATGAAAGGTCCAACCTATGTTTTGAACTTAAACTGATATTTCTTTTTGGTTAATACAAAGTGTAGCTCATCCATATGTATCATTTTCCCAATATACTCTAATGAAAAAATCCTTATAGGATCAAACTTAGGCAATTTATATGGAGGAAATTCACGTCCATACACTCTAATCTCAGTGTAGTTTTGATACAGGTACTAGTCACTTGTCTTTGTCTATTCACTGAGATGTAGAATTCTCTTAATCTCAGGTCCAATTCTAGGTTTAGCATCACTATTAAGTAGGCTAGAAACTCTATACAAAAACAGGTCCACATAATCAGTGAATGTGAATTCATTAGTATTCTTCCTTACCAAGGAAGTCCAATGAATCACAGACTATGCATTTCCCTATACATCAAGTTTATGTAATGGAAATTGAAATTTATATGCTTGATGAAATAAGAACAAGTAAAATAAGACTGAATCATGCTTGAAAACTCCTTCGGTAGAAAATTTAAGAAATTTTTCATGGATGACCTTCCCAAGAATTAACTATAATGAAAACTAATTGAAGGCTTTTCTCCTACTAAGGACACTAACAGAAAACCTATAATTGCTTCATCAACCCATCGATCGGTTTGATAACCCAATAAATAAGAAACTATAGAAATAATTTGTTTTGTCATTTCTAGAAACATTGAGGATGGAAAAGGTGGGCTTTTTTTTGGCAGTTAAACATTGTTAGGCAGAAATGTCTCAAAAATTTTGGCTCTATGGGGAAAATTCAGGTTTTTGTAGAATTCCATGAAGAAGTCTATAGAAAAGGGATGCAGAGAGGTTGAATTTTGGCTTTGGAGCATTTGACATATGTATTCAGGGGTAATTGTTGACATGATGTCATTATTTTGGGAAATAATAGCTATTTGGATGGGTATGTACCTGAAATGGCACCATGAGACAAATTCTAGGAAATAATGGGTTTGTGGAAAAACGAATTGAGGTTTGAAGGAGTCCCAAAAGCTCAATTAATCACGAAGATCAACAAATTTTTACTTTATCCAATTGTGGATTTCGTAGGGATCAAATTCACAATTGGTTTCAGAGATTTTATACAGTTGATCTACTAAGGGTTGGTGATCTAGGACAATTACAGTGGGAAGCATAAGGTTTTCCACTATGGATTTAGATTTACCCTATGAGGACATATTCAAAAAAATGGATAATAAAATTGTAATTACCTAAGAGTTGGTTGGTTAAAAGTTGTTTTGGCTCGATTTTTGGTTGTAGTTGTAGGCTCAGTTCCTCAGTGTTGTGGAACATTAGAGAGAAGGAAAATTGAGCGGGGTTTTCATTTATTTTATGGGCGAGATCATATATTGTTGAAAACTATCCGTTAATCAATAAAGGTCATTAATTTAGGCAATGATTATATCCTTTAGCGGGTAATTAACGGTAATATGATTCTTGGAAATGGATGTGACTCTTAGTGAAATCAGATTGGAGCGGAGGGAGTTGGATTGATAGTTATTAATTAGCCAGGAATGAGGGAAGGCCGGGGGGGTGAGCTGTATGTGGTTTAGGCGGAGGAGGTTCAGAAATTGATGAGGGAGTGACACGTATATAAATTGGAATGGGAAGAATATTCTTTTCAGACCCTCCCCCCACCCTTTGATTAAGTGTCGGAGGGACAAAGGGGGTCCAAAGTCGTTGAGGGCCATTGATCTTGGTGGAATAGGTCATGGTTCTTTATTGTAGCATTATTGATATCACATACGACAAACAAGTCATGTCAAAATAACTTTATTAACAACTAACTAATCACATTTAAAATTTGTGATTTAAGCTAATTAAATCCAATTTATTCAATATCTAATGCGGCAATTGAGCTAGCTCACACATTTTTTTTTTTAAGGGTTTTTCATCGCTTTTTTAATTATATTTTTTTAACATATATCTATTTTTTCCTTTTTAAATACACTTTTAATTTTTTCCTTATTTATATATTTCTTTCTTTTTCTTTTCTTTTTGATTTTTTTGACAATAAAAGTAAAATGAAAAATAATGTTACAACATTGGCTCCATCTAGGGACTGTGTTTCCCTGTGAGATGCAGAGAAGATGCAGATCCATGTGCCTTATCCTCAAGCTATGGAGTCTTTTTTGTGAAATCACACTTGCCATGAAAATTAGATAAAACCATAAATGTACAATGATTTATGGATGTAACATCTTTTAAGACTGAATATAGTGCTTGAGATATTGTCCATTGATAGCTAATGTAGAGTACCTCCCTTCCAGGTTCTAAAATGAAAGTATTTTTTCCTTTTCCCTCTACAATATTGAATGGCCCCAGCCAAAGATTATCAAATTTTCCATGTTTACCCTTTTTTTCTCTTATGGTATCCCATTTCAAAACTAGATCTCCTTCCATGAAATCTCTTTCTCTAGCTTTCCTATCAAACGAAGTTTTCATCTTGTTTTGATATTAGCAAAGTTTATACTGAACTTCATCTCTTTTTTCATTCAACTCTATAATTTGATTAATTCTCCTAGAAAAATCATCACGCTCTTCATTTGATTCTTGTAAATAATTCATGGCAGGAAAAGCTAGCTGTGTAGGAAGAATGGCCTCAGTGCCATAGACAAGTTGAAAAGGGGATTGACCTGTTAACCTTTTGGGTGAAACTTTGTTGGCCAAAACTACATATTTATGATGACTGGTCCAATTTCTCTTATGGTCTGCAAGTGCCTTTTTTATTACACTTACAAGGCTTTTATTTGATGACTCTGCCAGTCCATTCCCTTGAGGGAAATATGGAGTAGAATGATGCAGTAGAATCTTATATTTCTAGAAACATTCTATCATTTTAATAATACTAAATTCTTGTGCATTATCTGTAACTATTTTCTAAGGACAACCAAATCTAGAAAATACATTTTCCTCGATAAATTTAATGACAATTGTATCTGTAGCATTTTTTACTGGGATAGCTTCTACCGATTTTGCAAAATAATATGTGGTAGTCAAAATCCATCTGTGTTTATTACTAGATGTTTGATGTGTCTCTCTAATGAAATCAAATCCCCAATGTAAAAAGGGTGCTTGAATAAAAAATGGAACAAGAGGGAGTGCTGGCAATCTTTGCTTACCGGCAAAAATGTGACATGGAATGCAGCTTTTGACTTTTTCTCCAACTTGTGAAAACAACTTTGGCCAGTACAAACCTACTCTTAAAATATTATGTGTTTTTGTTGTCCAAGTATAATGATCTCTCCATATTCCTTCATGAAACTAATTAATAATACCTTCTGTTTCACTCTCAATCAAGCATAGAAGTAAGATACTTAATGGATCTTTCCAATAAAGGTTGGCATTGATAACACAATACTTCATAGCCTTCAATTTAAGGGTTCTGGATTGATTTTCGATGAAATGAGGAGGGAATTTGAAATCACGAAGAAAATGTACAATATCAACATACCATTCAGATAACAGGAACTTTTCCTCAATGTGAAGTGGAAGAGGAGATGAGTCTGTAGAAGAGGAAGGTTCTTATGGATTCTTCTCTAGTAAACTAGAGGAAGGTTCTTGTGGATTCTTCTCTGTTGAACTAGAGGATGTTTCTTGTGGATTCTTCTCTCCCGATATCTGCATAATAGTGTTTATTCCTAGAACTTTGTAGTTAGATTAAGCCAAGAGCTTGGATAAACCCTATCCTTTTACTAACTTAGTAGATTTGATGTCTAGATCAAATTCAAGAATTTTAGCTATCCATCTCCCTCTTCTACCATCTGTATCAAGTTGGATCAAAATGGTTTTGGCAAAATTGTTTAGGACATAGGCAGTAATAGGGGAATGAAGAACATAAGTTCTGAAAACCTTTAGGGCTTGTACAAGGGAATAAGCTTGATTTTCAATTATCTCATATTTAAGCTCTACATCTCTCATAACTTTACTAAACAAGGCGATTGGATGTTCATCTTTGTTATCATTCTTTTTCAGTAAAAAAATAGCGAAATTGATGTCAGAGGCAAAAGAGAAAGTGATGAAAGGTTTTGAGTAATAAGGGATAGCTAGTACTGGGGCTTTAGAAATACCCTTTTTGATTTGTGTAAATGTATATCTATCTTGCACTGTCCATTCAAACTTATGATCTTTATTCAACATGTTAGTAATATATTTAACAATTTCACCATAGTTTAGTATAAATCTCCTTAGAAAATTATTTTTTCCTAAAAAATATTGAATTTCATTTTTATTTCTAGGGAGACCAATTACCTCAATAGCAGAAACTCATATTGGATCAATTACCACTCCTTCTATTGAGATGATGTGGCCAAGTAAATTCCCTTATTTTTTGCAAAATAGATTTCTTTGGCTTGAGAGAAATTCTGAATTTTCTGCACCTATCAAAAACCTTTCTCAAGTACTTTAAGTGCTTTTCATTAGAATTTTAAAACACGGTTAGATCATATAGATAAATAGAAATTAACTTATTATTTTTTCCAACAAAATCTAACCCCATAGCTCTTTGAAATGTTTCCCTTGCATTAGTTAGACCAAATAGCATTCTAACATGCATAAAAGTACCATAGGGAGTTGTAAATGTTGTTTTCTCTCTGTCTTCTAGAGCTACCAAAATTTGGTTATATCCAGAGAAACCATCTAGCATGGAAACTCCATTAGAACCTAAAACTCTTTGTAATGTTTGATCCATTTTAGGTAATGGGTAATTGTCCTTTAAGGATGATTTGTTCAGATTCCTAAAATCCACAGAGAGTCTAATTTCACCATTCTTTTTTCTTACATGAACTAAATTTGCAATCCATTCAGAAAATCTAAGAGGAACAATAATTTTAGCATCCAACATTTTCTTTTATTATTTCTCTAAGGTTGGAAGCAAGATTGGGTTTATTCTTCTTGATTTCCGCTGGAATGGTTTGGCTTCTGGTTTTAAAGGGATCTTGTGTTCAATAAGATTTGTATCAAAAGTTTTGAGCTCATCATAAGACCAGTAACATACATCTTTATAATGTTTCAAGACATTGATATACTTGTATCTTACATCATTGGGTAAGGATGCTGAAATTTTCACATTCCTAATGTCTTGATCAATTCCAATGTTACAATCTTCTACATTCTCTTGTTGTGTGTTTAACAATGAGGTTTTAAAAACATCGTTATGGTCAAAAATCCTTTCAGGAGGGATTAGACCCTTGGGAATGAAATTACTTGGAAATTGAAGGATATTATGATCAGTTATGGTGTTATATAATTGTGAGGATTCATCTTCGTGGGTTGATTTATGATCAAGAATTTGCTCTTCATCAATTTGCAAGAATGGGAAATCATCAATTTACTTGCAAGAAACTCTTCAATTTTTCATCATCTTCAAACACTTTCCATTGTTTAAGATTATGAGGGATTGAAGGCTTGTACTTTACCTAAATTTGATACTGGATTTGCATTGAATTAGGAATTTTAAAGGAGCTTGAAAAAACTACTAAAGAATCTTCATACATGTTTTCATCTCTTGGGATTGTTGTGATGTTAAAAGCTTGGAAGTAGTTTTCTATGGAATCCCACACCTCATTTTGGTAAGATATAAGCCTAGGTTGTTTAGTTTGGAAAAGATTTCTTACATGTTTGACAATTAATTCCGAGTCACTGAAAACACTTGAGTTTTGAACTTTTAGAATTTTAGCAAACTTCAAGCATAAAAGTAGGGCTTCATATTCTGCTACTATATTAGTAACATCATTGTCTAACTTAAAGGATTGGGTTATGTTTTCTCTATCTGGAGAAATTAATACAATTGCTGCTCCAGACCCATCTTTAGAACAAGCCCCATAAAAGTATAACTTCCACAAATCATTTTTTATACATTTGGGTTTGTTCATAATTGGTTCAATGCTGAGTTGAGAATTTTGGAGATCATTTTATGACAATGTGAAACATCCAAAATCCTGATAAACAACATAAATTGGGTGATTAATTTCTTGATCAGCCCTACAAACATATTTAATGAATATTACCTCTCTGTATAACCTAAGGTCTTCACCTCCATATACAGGAATAGTAGCATAGGACATGTCCATCTACATATTTCCCCCTAATTTGGCACAGCATGATCTTAATGACAACATTCCAAATTTGGGAGGTATATCTCTGACTACAATGTCTAGTATGACGCTTTTTACAGTGATTTGTGCTAAAGTTACAACTAAGTCTTTTATGAGGCCAAGACAAGGAACTTTCTTGCAGTCAAAAGTGTACAAATCATGGTAAGGTTTAGTAATTTTCAATTGTAATTGATCCATGATTACTTTGGGAATCAAATTGTGTGAGGCTCCAGAGTCTAACATGTATTTATATAGAAGAAAGTCATGAACTTTGAGAGTAATATAGAAGGGAGGAACATTCTCATTAATCATGACAGAATTAGGACCAAAAACCAATAAATGTTTTTCGTCCTGTAAATTGATCACATCCCCCTCAGCATCTATACTTGAAGATTGGATCCACTTTGATACTTGATTTTTATATCTTGCATTTTTAGAGAGTTCAGACAATGGAATAAGGATTTTGATGCTCTATAATTATTTTTTTACATTGAAGATTGTTGGAACAATTTTTTCAAAGGTATTATATTCATTGGGTTGAGCTAATGGTTGAATTATAGTTATTTGAGTTTCAACATTTTTCACTCGAGGCTCATTGATTGTAACATTATTGGCTAGCCTACCAGAGTCTAGTCTAGGCCTCAAGTCATATCTTCTATTTAATTCAGCTATTATAACTTCTGAGAAGGCCTGATATTTAGAAACATGTGAAGTTTCTTGATTTTGAATTAAAGCTTGATCATTGAAAACTGGAATAATAAAATTTTGTTGTGATTGATCATCAAAATAATTTATGTCATTATAAATGAATGGTCTGGCTTCTTCAGGTTCTTGATCATCAATCATCAATGGTGGCTGAACTTGTTGATCACAGTTGGGTCTTTGTAAGATTTGGGGTTGGAAAGGTCTTCCGAATTGAGCTGGAGATCTATTTGATGCTTGCTAAATAGTTCTAGGTTGTGTTTCAATATTTGGAATCCTATTTAAAATATTTCTAAGGAAGTGATTTCATTGATTTTGTAATCGTTGGTTTTTATTTTAGAAGAAGAACCTCCTTCTTCCCTAGCTTTCATTTTCCTTTCATCTTTTTCAGCCTTTGCTTGGATTTTGGCTGAGGTTGATCTATTTTCCTCAACCTCAATAGCATTAGTCTTTATGTCTACTAGGGTTGCAAAAGTTCTTTCTCTAAGCATAACTGCAAAGTCATCATCAAATCCTTTAGAGAATCTGACATTGGCAGCAACTAATGGTGGGTTACAATATGGTGGCATTTTATTGTAAATTTTATTAAATATTTTTATAAACTCAACCAAAGATTCACTAGGTTTTATTTTAAGGTCATCCAATTTAATCAGATAGTATATTATATTTTTTTTAACTCCCCATTGGTTTTTAAAAATAGAAACTAATTCATTCCAAGAAGAGATTGAACTAGCTCTTAATTGTCTAAACCAGATCCTAACATTGCCTTCAAAAGATTGAACAAACAATCTCATATAGACATCTTCATGCTCTATATTCATATTATCAGCAAAGTCTAAGAAGGTTGGCATATGATCTTCAACAAACAAACCAATTTCACCATTGAATCTAGGTAACTGCTTGAGGTATCCATCTGGGAAATTATTTAGCTAATTAGGGAGAACTAAGGCTGCATAACGAACCTGAATGATGGGTTGAATACCAACCATTAGATTTTATGAAGATGACTAATATGAAGATGAAGATGAACGGGAAGGGGATGAGGATGAACTTTTAGGAGTTGTAGGGGGCGAATATGAATTGGAAGAGTTTCTAGAAGTATTTATTTTTCTAGGTGTTTGTATGACTAATCTATGTTCTTCGGGACCAAAATTTCCATGATCATCAAACAAAGGATTTTTGTAAATAGAAATTTTTTCCTCAAAGCTAACAGAAGTATATGGATAAGTTTGAACTACTGAAGAAATAAAATCACTACGTCTTAACTCTAGTAAATCTAGATCTTGTTCTGTTTTTTATTTTGGAGATTCTGAAAAAGATCCAGGAATTTGGTAATATACTAATTGATAGACAAGGAGATTAGATTACAAATCAACTCCTTTAGATAGCAGTTCTAATACTTTTGGTGGTAGATCTGATAGTTCAGAAGGAATCGGAATAGGTCTAAAAGGATCAGTTTCAAAATTTATTTCAGATGGATGAATTACAAAAGTAGGAGTAGAGGCTTCTAGTCTTTGTCTTAAAGAGACAATTCTTACCAGTCTCTCGGGATCTGATAGTAGAGAATAAAGTTGTGGGTTTGAGAGAGACCTAGTGCATCTACATGAAGCCAGATAATTTTTGTGGAATCATCCGGTGAATGATTTTATCCTACTAACCTTTTACTCACCATTAAAAGGTAATCTTTTAATCGTTGTCCCATGGAAAACAATTCAAATATTTCATTCCATGGTAACAATGCGGTCTAATGTTGTACCTCTGAATATAATTCTAGGTTGAGAATTAAGTCACAACATCTAAACTATTTTGTTGATTTTTAAAAATGTTTGGATGACCAATGTACTAAACTAATTCAAACAGGTGTTGAATCTTAAGTAATTATGATATAATAAAAGGGTTGGTTCTCGACCTCTTGACAAAAATTTGGTTTCAAATAGATGTGCAAGGCAAAACTCAAAGAGTATATGGCCTATCAAAAATCAAATAGATTATTTAATTAACCATATGGAAAATATGCATGTAACCAATGTTTACATCCCAACACAAATATATTTAAATTGATGAAGAAGTGGAAATTTAAAGATGTAGAGGAGTTATTTTATACAAACAAACCAATAAACTAATCTCTATAATGTATTATAACTTCATAGGGGCTTTCAAACAAGTTGATACACAACCTTATCTTACCCAAATTTCTTCATTCAAGATTAAATATATCCAAAAAATCACAATATGAAATGAAATAACAACGAATAACTCACAAGAACACAACTTCTTTGAGGCAAATTCATATTCCTTTCATTAAAATCAGATAACTTTAGATGAATACAATTTTGCTTGATAGCTTATCCCAAGGGTTCAATCCTTTGTACTTCAATATATGATGTATTTATACAATTTTTATCAAAATATCTTGATTTGAATATGAAAATTTCTCTACAAAATATCTAAAAAATTGTTTACAAAAATTGTACAAGAAAATAGGAAAATTAAACTGTTGAAGCTTTTGATCACTTGTTTCAAGGATTCTGATGATGACTTGGACTGAAATGGCTACTTATTTGCTGCTCAATATTAATACATGTTTACTCAAGAAGCTAACATAATTTATCCCATTTTTCTTCATCTGGGATGGAAAATTTGATTAAGTTTCTAAACGTTTCATCCACTTCGATATATTTATGAAAAGTGGGCTTGACTATAAACAAATGTTTTGTTTCATGTTTGATAAATAAGTAGAAATTCAAGCCTGCCATGAAAGCCTTCCCTGTAATAGTTCCTTTTATGGTAAATAATTTGGATTTATCTCTTGCTATGGAATATAAATTTTGTTGATAATGATCCAGCTAAACTAATTGATCTCCCATTCCCTTTAAACCTAGAAGTCCTTTTTGATGTAGTATATTGAACTTTCTGTGGAATTTTTGAGTGCTAGCCTACATATTATGACGTTTATTCTCTAACTATAGCATTAAGTTTCTTTTAGTAAGAACTCTTCTTACCTCAAGAATTGTCTCATTTCTATCTACAATATCATATTATTCTAGTTCTTCTTTTGTCTTTGAAATTAAAATTCTTATTAAGGAAGTAGCTTCACCTGATTTCTATCCCAAATCTTCCTTTACATCTTCTAGGACATCTTTTGATTTTTGCACCAACTCTTCTTGCTCGAAAATGATTTCAATTGAAGGCCAAATTTATGTCATGGCTCCATTAATGTCTACCCAGATATTCTCCTTTTCTTGTGCAATTCTTTGTGGCATAGAAAATTCATTTTCTAGAAATTCAATCCTCTGACCTAATCTGTGAGTTTTCTGAAGCTCTGACAAGTACACGTTATCAATTTTTAACTTTTGTTCTTGGAGATTATTAAGCTGAGCTTTCAGTTTTTCAATCTCCTGCCTTCTAGTAGATAATTCTTCCATATCTCTGACTAATTCATTTGATGTATGTGTAGACTGTGTCTCCACTATTGTTGTAGTTGATGAAGTAGAAGCCCCTACTGTTGATGTACCTATGATTAGAACTATTATTAGAGGAATAACTACTAATAGAGTTGATTGTTGTTCTTTCTCTTCTAGTGGGTTTTCTATTTCAGACTCCATTTCCTTAATATTTCCATTTTGTTCAATGGTTATTTTGAACATACCTTCTCTTTCCTTTTCGAGTTGACTAACTTCCTTTGTTTTTGGATCTTCAATAGATGGAAGTTTGAGTTGCTTCTTTAATGCTGCAATATCAACATTTTTTCTTTTAATTATTTCCTCAGCAACTTTTACATTACTGGGATCATATCCTATTTAAAGCATCAAATCCTCTAAAGACTTTATCTTGGCATCTTTTTCCAAAGAAGATAATTTTTCTAATTTTAGTTGGGACTGGATATTGTTAACAAAATTCTGGAGATTGGATGCTTCCATTGTTGAATTTGTCAGAGTAGAATAAAACATTTTCCATGTCTATTTATGCAAATCCATTTGATCAATAGGATGGATTTGGTCAATGTTAAAAGAAAAATGGACATGTTGTAGTCATCTATAGTCTTAGGAAAATGAACTTCAGCTTCAATGAAAGCTATTTCCATTTTTCCTTTCTCAGTATCAAAAGTAGAGAGAATTCCATGGTGTGATGATGTTGTTTTCTTCCTGAACTAAGAATAGGTTGTAGCTTTCAAGATTTCATTCTTATTTTTTATTTCCTTATATCTTGCCAATATACTTGGTTCGACTTGATCATGGACTAATTCTCTTGATTGAGATGTTTCTAATGGCTCTTGAGAAGCTAGAGATGATGGTGACCCTATGAAAATTTCTTCATTTTGAGGGAAGGAAGTAGCATAGGGGCCTATTAAGACTATTGTATTTTGTGTATTTTCTTCCTGCAAAGTCTCTTTTGTTGGATTAATTTTATGCCTCTTTTTGTATATTTGGAATACTTTCCCTTGAACTTTTGAGTCTAGAGGGGAAACACTTTCCCTTGGTCCTTTGTCTTGATTTTCCTATGGCAATGGAGTTTGTGATGTTGTAGAAGAAATTTTGTGTTCCTCTAGTTCTTGCAATTTATTTTCTTGTCATTCATCTTGATTCATATATTGATCAGTTTCAGTTCTAGGAGTGTGAGTATAAGGAGTGGTTTTATGCTCTACTCTCAACTTTGAGGAAATTCCTAAAGGATGATATGACCAAGTAAAACTAATGATGAGCCTAGGTATTGCAGCAAGAATGCTACAACTCCCAGGGCTACCAGCTTTACTTATCAACGTGGGGTTCTTAGAAACATGGAGGTGATTGTGCTATATACACAAGTAGAAGTGAAGGTATTCCTTGTTGTCACTGCTCATCTAGCAAGAGACCCCAGGGGTTCCAAGCCAGACTTATAGGGTCAAAAGAAGCTTGATTTTGATGGAAGGAAAGAAAATATATTCTAAGGGAGAGCTACTCTACAGCAGAAATGAAGAAAACAACATGCAACCCTAAATCACACCATAACCTAATTAACCAGGAAAACAACTAGACTAAGCAAAATTGCTAAACAACACTAATATAGTGCTAACTATCTTAGTTGTAGAAGTAAAAGAGCTTAAAACTATCCTAAGGTGCATGCAAAGGAAACTAGGCGAAGTTTGGGTTCAACAGGAAAAATGGTCAGAGATCAAAATGGTGAAAAGAGGACGTGAAGGAGCAACAACGCATAAGAACAGTTGGATCAGGTGGGTGGAAGGCAAATGAACGGCTGAGATCGGATCCAAGGAGGGTACGTAGGTAGATGGGTGAACATAGTGAAGTAACAGGATGGACGGTTTGGATTAAATCACACGGGTGGAGTTACGATATGGACAGACAGGATTCATCGATAGATGAACGGCGGAGGTTAGGTTGTGGGAAAAAGGAATGTGTGGAAATGGTATCGGGTGAAGCAACATCTGTCGGATCAAGAGATAGATCGACAGTCGAGATGAGAGCACTCAACGACACGTGCAGAAATGGGGGACCAAGTTTAGAGGGTTGTAAGCAGTATATCACGAGCTATCAAAGATGTAAGCAGTTTTGTAGAATTTCACGCAATTAGCCTCCCCAACCGACACGTAGCACGAGGAAACCACCCATATCATGTGCCCTTAGTGGGTTAACGGTCGGACGGATATCCATGTGATATCGCATGATGACCGTCAGATCTGGCAAGGTAGATCTACAGTGGAGATTTGATCAAGTTGGTTGGTGAGTGGGTGCATGATAACTGTCGGATCTGATAAGGCAGATCGACAGTGGGGATTCAAAGGGTGAAAAGTCAAACGCAAAAAGGAATTCGAGCAGTGACTGGTCAGTTTTGTTGTGTGAGGCAATTTACCAGCAAAAACCGTTTAAACATGAATTTAACAGCTTCTGCTCAGGCGTTACGTGCTGAAGGAGAATGGCATGGGAATGTGAGTGAGGTATGATGACAAAAACAGAGTGAAGGGATAGATGACCATTAAAGGGACATAGTAATATGCAATGAACTTAGTGACTGCATCAAACAACAAACCCTTTGTGAAAACCAAAACCCTTTGTTTTTGGGGCTGCTGCTGGGTTTCTTCCTCACATCATGGTCCCAAAGGGAGGAGGTGAGGCTAAGACACTTATGAGAAACCTTTTGGATCTTTTCTTTGCTACCAGGCTAATTGAAATCATAAATGGAGCAAACTAGCACACAACTAATATGTTCTACACTACTATAATGAGACTGCAACTACTAAGGCAAATGAACAGTAAACAGGAAGCTGCTTAAGTACATGAACAAGAAATCCATAAATCTGTGTTGAACCACTGTAATGAAAATGTATCTATTTAACCAAATGAAAAATCAAACCATGCATCTATGCTACTGCTGTAATGGGAATGAACTGCTTAAGTAAATGGACAAAGAACAGGAATCTATGCTAGAATAACAATATAATAAAGAGGAGCTTTGGCTGCTAGGGTTGGGCCCTAACCCAAGAGCTTCAGCCCTCTAAGTTAACTTAGTGTTGGCTCAAATCGAAACTCATCTTCAATATAAAATTACATTGTGTTACATCAAACTGTTACAAGTTTACACTTGACTATTGGTGACTGACTAGCTGACTAATGAGCGCCTAAAAAAACTGAGGTCCTAAGCCTCTCTATTTATACATCTGAAGTCTCAACAACTTCCCTCAAAATTAGGGAGGTATAGCTCCTAACTTAATGGTAACTTTTCCTTTCACTTTCACTAGTTCGGCTGCCTTCTAGTAGGGAGGCTGCTTGTACTTCCACTTGCTTGGCTATCTTTTAGTACTCTTAATTTGGTTGTGTGTACTTTTAGTTGATTCGAATGGATGGGCAGTAAATGAGGAGGATTTACCTCCTGTAATTCCTCTCCCTTGTCCCATCTGAATTTTTACCAAGGTCTTTTACCATAGTTCCTTGCTTTTACCTTTTATCCCTGCCTTTCCCTTGCTTTTATTCTTTATTCCTGCATTACATGCACATTAGACCACAAAGTAAAATATCCAACTCTAACTCAACCCATAAGCAAAATATAATCAAAAGTATGCAATAAGTTGTGAGAATAGTTAGTTTGACTAAGCTAGGAGGTGAATTAAGGCCAATTAAGGCCCATATAATTACTTAATGATGAGACTCATCATCACCCCACTACTAAAAGTGTTGCTCATCCTCTGAGCAACTAAGTGGCTCTGGTAGCCTCTCTGACATCTCATGCTTCTGTTGTGGTATTTTCTTCTTGTTTATAGCATCCTTGTTTCCTTTCTCCTTCTTCCCACTGATATTCTCTAATCTTCAAGCTATGTGGCAGTGTTTTCCATCTCCTTTAGTAGGCATGTATATTATCATTTCTTTAGCAACCTAAACATATCCTCATAATTAGTGTTTTAATCTGAAATTGCAGCCATTGTTTTCTGAAGTAAGGAGCATAAGGTTTAGCTGGCATTCTATACTAGATGGCCTTCGAGGAGAGGCTGGCTATACATGCTAGCTGGTTTTTCTATTCTTCCCCTTTTGTTTCAATGCCTTCTGCCTCTCTGTTTTTTCTTGATTTCTTCTTTTTGCTGTTCTTTCTCATCTCCATCGGTTTCTTGCTTCATTCCTCCTCTATTTCAACATCATCCTCCTTTTGTTCTTCTTCATCATGTCCCTCTATATTAGTTTCTTCCTTGTCCATCTCATCCCCATCTAGCTTTGTATCTTCTTTTTCTTGTTTTGCCTCCTCCTTACTGACAGAAGGACTAACACCATAGATGAAGGTTTTGATGTCATCCTCTGCTGGTAAGTCATTGAAGACTATCCATGTTATAGGGATCTTGATGTTTTGGAGGGCATAGCCTTTTTTTTAGATGAAAATGGCCACCTTTTTACTTACAAACCAATTACCTCTTAACCTATACAACCTTTGATTAAATGATGTAGATGAGTGAGTGAGTAGGATACTTACCTGTGGCCTTAATGCCATGCTGCAAGTGTCAAAGATCAGAGGTTCTATTGATGGTCATTCTTATTCCTCCTCTGTTGTCTATTGATGGTGTCTGCGATTCTAGATCTGATGTTGTTGTTGCTATGCAATCATATTTCTTCCTCCCATGATGTCTGTTGATGGTGCCTCTGAGGATGCTGCAATGAATGAACAGAGGGAGTAGGAGTGTGTGTGGATGCATGGATGATGGTCATGGATAAGGTGATTCTGTAGAAAACACAATCTTCACCTGAATTGAAGCAACCAGGTGAAAAACAATGGAAATAATGGAGAGGTGCATGGTAAGGAGTGCAGGCAATGAGTACATGTGAGGCAGGGTTCCCTTTTGATATTCTCTTTGCTCCCCAATTCATCCACCTACAAAACAATTTTTTTTTTTTTTTTTTTTCTTTCATTATTATATTTTTTGAAAAACAGCTAGGCTGCCTTAGAGAGGTTTTCACCCTAAGTATCTACCCTGGGCACCTCAAGGAAGGTTTTCACCCATGGATCTTCTTTTTCTTTCCATTTTTCTCATCCTTGGGCTGCCTCATGGAGGTTTTCAACCGAAAGATGGCACTCAGGTGCCTCATGGAGGTTTCCACCTAAATCCTTATTAGGTTGTTTTCTTTTTTCAGTGACTTGATGAGGGAGGAGCTGAAACTTGCTCCACCATCATCATTGTCTTATTAATGCTGTCAGTGAACTCTTGTATGGATGAAGGCCTTGTAGGTTTTAACCCCGTACAGAAATTACTTGCATATGAATTCTAAAACACAAAAAATACACAATGGGAGAGCATAACACATAAAACACATATACACAGAGATTTCCCCGGGATCCCAAAACCGGGACTACCAGCTTGATTTTTCATTATGTTCCTTTCAATGTTATAATACATATTTATACATGTTGAAGAATCAAATACCATGGATAGAAAACCATCATGTCCAAAACCATGGATCAAAAACCATAGGTAGGTTCGCCCAACCTAATATAGGGTCCAAAAAAAATTTTCCCAGGGCGCTGCCCCGGACCCCGTAGAGGGGGGCTATCCGCCCCCCTCAAACCCCTCGGATAGGGGGCACTGCCACCCCCCTTGTGAACCCCATGTTGCGCAATCAGTGCAATGAAGGGTCACCTCGACCCCCCCCTCTAACACCCCGGTTCACTACGTAGGTTAGTCGTGGAAAGAATATAACACAACCCAACATTCTCCCACTTGTTGTTTTCTTTCCACAGAGGGCCATAGGAGGGCTTAGTCACTTTTCCAGCCTTGAAATGCCCATTGTTTCTCTACACCAGGAGAACTTTTCAGAGCTCACAGATTTTGTCAATGCATCTGTAGTATTCTTCAAAGTGTCCACCTTTATCAGCAACACCTTTTTGTCTTCTATCATATCCCTCACAAAGTGATATTGAACATCAATGTGCGTTGTCTTTGAATGATAAACAGGGTTCTTTGCCAAGAAAATTTCACTTTGGCTATCATAGTCTATCATTATAGCTCCCTGTATTAACCCCGTACTTGAACACAATCTCTGCAACCAAACTGCTTCCTTGCTTGCATGAGTGGCTGCCATTCATTCTGCCTCTGTAGTTGATAGTGCCACTACAGATTGTTTCTTATTCAGCCAACTGACTGCACCTCCAAATGGGTTAAACATATACCCACTTGTAGATCTTCTCTGATCCAGATCTCCAGCCCAGTATACATCAACAAAGCCATGAATATCCAACACTCTGTCCAATCCTAGTCTTCCTTGGTAGCATAAACCATAATCACTAGTGCCATGCTAATACCTAAAAACTCGTTTCACTGTTGTCCAATGCTCCTTCCCTGGTTTTAACATAAACCTGCTCAATACTCCCATTGCATGTGCAATGTCTGGTCTAGTACAGACTATTGCATACATCAGGCTACCGACTGCACTTGCATATGGAACATGGGACATATCCTCTTCCTCTTCTTGTGTCTTGGGACACTGTTCAGAGATAATTTTACACCTATAGGAATAGGAACTTTCATTGGTTTACTATCCTGCATATTAAAACTCTGCAATATTGTCTCGACATACTTCCTTTGGTTTAACCAGAGCTTCCTCTTTGTCCGATCTCTTTTAATTTCCATGCCCAAAATATAGTTTACAGCACCAAGATCTTTCATGTCGAATTTGGAGGACAATCGGGTCTTCAAATCTTGGATAATTTCTTTGTCATTTCCAACTAGCAACATATCACCCACATACAAGACCAGATAAATAACATGGTCATCAATTAATTTAAAATACACACAGTGATCTGCTTTGCTTCTGGTGAAGCAAAGTCCCTGTATAAATGTATCAAATTTCTGATACCACATCCTTGGTTACTGTTTTAACCCATATAAAGACTTCTTTAACTTTCATACCTATTCTTTCTTACCATTCACCACAAAGCCTTCAGGTTGCTTCATGTAGATCTCCCCTTCCAGATCTCCGTGAAGAAATGCTCTCTTCACATCCATCTGTTCTACCTCAAAATCAAAAGCAGTAGCAATAGATAAAAGTAATCTAATAGAAGTTACCTTCGCAACAGGAGAAAAAGTATCACCAAAATCAATTCCCAACACCTGGGAATAACCTTTTGCTACCAACCGAGCTTTGTATCTCTCCAATTTTCCTTCTGCATTTGTCTTCTGTTTGAACACCCATTTTCTGCTAATGGGTTTCCTTCCAGCTGGCAACTCTACCAGATCCCAAGCCTCATTTTTGTGCAAAGATGCCATTTCATCAACCATGACCTCTTTCCAGAGTTTTCCATCCTCTGAATCCACTGCTTCCTTCACAGTTCTGGGATCATCATCAGTAATAGACAAACCAAAATCCAAACAGAAAGTAGATGGACTATACCTCTTTGGCTGCCTTCTTTCTCGAACTGATCTTCTCAGAGCTGGAGTTTGTGGCTCTTCATCTTCTGATTCCTCCTCTGCTATATATTTTGATTCTTCCTCCTTAAGCTCAAACTCTATCTTCTTAGGTTCCTTTTGTTGGACTTCATGTTTAATAACATCTTTTACCTCTCTGAACACCACATCTCGGCTATGCACAACCTTCCTTGTTACTGGATTCCAAAGCTTATAACCCTTTAAACCATCCTTATACCCAATAAAGATGCACTTTTCAGATTTGCTATCTAACATGGTTCGTTTCTCCCTTGGAATATGTACATATGCATCACATCCAAATACCCTCAGATGTGAAAGAGAGGGTTTCTTACCAGTCCATGCCTCTTGAGGAGTCTTATCCTCTAATGCTGATGAAGGTGACCTATTGACCAGGTAACATGCAGTATCCACCGCCTCTACCCAGAATTCCTGTCCTAACTCGGCACCACTGAGCATGCTTCTTGCCCTTTCCATCAACGTCTTGTTCATTCTTTCTGCAACTCCATTTTGCTGAGGTGTATATGGAATAGTCTTCTGTCGTGCTATACCACACTTCTTACAAAATTCTTCAAATTACTTGCTATAAAACTCTCCACCATTATCTATCCTTAGCACCTTTATCTTCTTCTCTATTTAATTTTACACCAGAGCCTTAAATTCTTTAAACTTGTCAAAAACTTCAGATTTCTTCTTAAGGAAATATATCCATGTATTCCTTGAGAAGTCATCTATAAATGATACATAGTACACAAACTTACCAAGTGATGGAACCTTCACAGATCCAAACACATCACTGTGCACAAGCTCTAATATTTGTTTCGCCCTCTTACCACTAGAGGGGAAACTCACGTGATTCTACTTCCTGTATACACAATTTTCCTAGAAATCAATATCTAAAGAGAGATTACTCATACCTTCTACCATACCTTTACCATAAAGTGTTCGAAGGCCCTTCTCTCCTATATGTCCAAGCCTTTGATGCCATAGCATGGTCTTCTCTCTGGAGACCACTAGATTTTCTGCTCCACTTTCACGAACCATAGAACTGTTGCACCTATCAACAACAGTGTTACCTTACAACTTGTACAGAGTTCTAGTCCGATCTCCTCGCATCAATACCAATGCCCCTCTAACCATCTTGCAGGTATCCTTCTCGAACACTATTTTTACACCTGCATCATCTAGCTTGCTTATAGAAATCAGATTTCTGGCTAATGCAGGAATATGTAGAACACCCGGAAGTGTTCTAAGCCTTCCACCTTGCAACTTCAACTTTACTTTTCCGTGACCAACGATTCTAGCCTTCCTATCATCCCATAAGAAGACATCACCACCATCGTATTTATCATACTCGCAGAACCACTCTCTATGGTGAGTGAAGTGAAAGGATGCAACTGAGTCAATCAACCATGCCTCATGATCTACATGTGTACTTGAAGAAGCCAAGTACACATCCCCACCTTCATCTGAGGTGGTTTTCACCTCTGCAGAAGGACCATCATCAGATCCCTTTCCTTTGTTAGGAGCTCTAGATTTACAGTCCCTTTTGTATTCCCCTTCCTTTCCGCATTTCCAGCACACCACCTTTATATGTTTTCCTAGAGATTTAGATCTCCCTCTAAATTTAGATCTCCCACTCGATGACTTATTTTTGTTTCTATTCTAGGACCGTCCTCGTACATACGAAGCATCACCATTCTAGCTCTCCATATTTTTCCATCTCATCTCCTCTGTCAGCAAGGCTGAGACTATTTCATCAAACTGCAAGGCAGTTGCATTGCTACCTATTGCAATAACTAGACTATCCCACGAATTTGGTAGAGAACACAACAAACTGATACACTTATCTTCATCTGAAATTTTAATATCAACAGATGCTAACTGACTTACCACAGTATTAAATGCATTCAGATGCTCTGTCACTGAGTCTCTAACTTTCATCCTTAGGCTATACAACTTTTTCTGCAAGAACAGTTTATTCACCAGAGACTTATATTGGTACAAAGTCCCTAACTTGTCTCACAAAGCCTTCGTCGTAGCTTCCCCTGATACATTCAACAATACTAAATCTGAGACACACAATCGTATTGTGCTTTTTTCCTTCCGATCCAACTTCTTCCATTCTTCATCGAGCACTCCCGTTGGTTTAGTACCCAGATCTACTGTGATCCACTGATCTTTATCCACCAACAGATCCTCCATATTTAGTTTCCACAACTCAAAACTCTGACCATTAAATTTCTCGATCTCTATCTTTCCACTGCTCGCCATCTTCTTTCACCACTAGAATCGATCTCGCAGATCTCCCACTGAATAGAGTCTACCATAGGCCCAAGCGAAACCCCTCACCAACAAAGGCGTCCCCTTGAAGCCAAAACAACTCTGATACCAAATGTAGGTTTTAACCCCGTACAGAAATTACCTACATATTAATTCTAAAACACAAAAAATAAACAATGCGAGAGCATAACACATAAAACACATATACATAGAGATTTCCCCTGGATCCCAAAATCGAGACTACCAGCTTGATTTTTCATTATGTTCCTTTCAATGTTATAATGCATATTTATACATGCCGAAGCATCCAATACCATGGACCAAAAACCATAGGTAGGTTTGCCCAACCTAATATACGATCCAAAAAAAATTTCCTAGGGTGATGCCCTGCCCCCCTCAAACCCCCTGGACACGGGGGGCTGCCACCCCCCTTGTGACCCCCCCACTATGCAATCAGCACAACGAAGGGGGGGCTCTGCCCCCCCTCTAACCCCCCAGTTCACTACGTAGGTTAGTCGTGCAAAGAATATAACACAACCCAACAAGCCTCTTGTACATTTTCAGTCTATGTCCATTAACTAGTAATGGAATGGCTTCTTCATCTATAGTTCTGATCTGCACTGAACCATTGTCATGGCATCTTTCCACCACATATGGTCCGAGCCATCTCGTTCTTAGCTTACCCTTGAAGTCTTTGTACCTTGAATCATATAATAATTCCTAGTCTCCTTCTTGAAATAGCTTCTCCTTAATATTCTTGCCATGCCATATCCTTCTCTGAAGCTCAATTATCTTTGTATGGAGGAGGGCCTACATTTTGAATTCATCTAGGCCATTCAAATGGAACAACCCTTCTTTTTGTGCATGACTGAGATTAAATCTAGTTGGGCTACCATTCTCAATGTGTTATATTCAAATTCAGTGGACATCAAAGTGCTTTTTCCATAGACTAGCTCATAGGGTGTAAATCTAGTGGTGGTCTTCCATGTTGTATTATAGGACCAGGTGGCCTTAAATAGTCTCTCAACCCAGTCCTTTCTATTGCTGTTCACTACCTTGGTTAGGATGTTCTCCAATGCTCTATTGGTCACCTCCAATTTCCCATTAGCTTGTGAATGATAAGGAGTGGAGGTCCTATGCTTGATCTTGTAATGCTTGAGCAGTTATTTAATCATGCTAGAGGTGAACTAGTTGCCTTGGTCTATGAATAGCTCTCTAGGGTACCCAAATTTGTAGAATATATTTTCCCTCAAGAACTCAGCCGCCTTTTCTTCTGTTGCTTCCTTAATTGCTTTGGTTTCAGTCCACTTAGTCAGATAATCAGCGCACACGATGATGTGTTGTTTTTTTATTGACGGAGGGTTGATAGGCCCAATGAAGTCCATGCCCCACTTGTCAAATGGCTTGAAAGTCACTTGAGGTTGTATGGGAATTTCATCTGTTGGATTCAGCTTTCCCATCCTTTGGCATTGATCACACTGACTAACATTCTTCTTCACATCCTGATGAAGAGAAGGCCAATAATAGCCTGCTTGCAACACCTTGAATGTTGTCCCTTTTGCTGCATTGTGACCCCCATAAGGCCCATCATGACAGGTCAGAAGGCTGCCAAAGATATCCTCTTCCCTTACACATCTTCTTAAGATTTGATCTGGGCTATGTTTGAATAGATTTCCCCCAATCCAGTTGAAGGGGGCACTTTTCCTGATTATCTTGGTTTTCTCTCTGGAGGACAGGTTTGGTGGGAACTGTGCTGACACCAAATAGTTTGCTATATCAGTGAACCATGGGGAGAGCACTGAAAAAGAAAACAAATTCTCATCTGGGAACTGATCATCCACCATTCCTTCTTCACCTACAGGCAAATTCATTCTAGACAGAAATTCAACAACAACATTTTCCTTACCAGGCTTATCAACGATAGTTAGATCAAACTGCTATAATAAAAGTAACCATCTTATGATTCTAGCATTTACATATGATTGTTTCATCAAATATTTAATGGCAGCATGATCAATATGCACAAATGTCTGGTAGCCTATAATGTAATGCCTAAACTTGTTCAATGAATGCACAATAGCCAGGATTTCTTCTTCTGTCACAGTATAGTTTAGCTCAACCTTTGACAGGTTTTTATTGGTAAAGTAGATGGCATAAGGAAATTTCTCTTCTACCTGACCTAAGGCTGCTCCTATGGCTTTATGTGAGGCATCAGCATGAATGTGAAAAGGGAGGACCCAGTTTGGGCCTATAAGGATTGGTGCAGTTGTTACCTCACCCTTTAGAATTTCTAGGGCCTCTTGACAACGCTTTGACCATATAAATTCATAATCTTTGGCCAATAATCCAAAAAAAGGAGAGGCTAACCTGCTAAAGTCTTTTATGAATCTTCTGTAATATCTAGCTCACCCTAAGAAAACTCCTAACATCTCTCTGCTTTTGTGGAGGTGGGACCCTTTGAATGATTGCTACTTTGTTTGGGTCCACCTGCAGTCCTTGACGATATATTGAGTGACCTAGCACAATCCCTTCAGTGATTAAGAATTCACATTTTTATGGACTGAGATACAGGTTCATCTCAACGCATTTGCATAATACTTTTCCCAGGTTAGTCAGGGCCTCTTGGAAATCACAGCCATAAGGTGTAAAATCATCCATGTAGATTTCCATAGCATCATGAACTAATTCAACAAAGATACTCAGGACTGCTCTCTGGAAAGTGGTAGTAGCATTGCACAGGCCAAAAGGGAGAATTCTATAGGCAAAAGTACCCCATGGAAAGGTGAAAGTGGTCTTATCCTGGTCTTCTAGGCAGATTTGGATTTGGTTGTACCCACTGAATCCATATAGGAAAGAAAATAATTTCTTCCCTGCCAGGTCATCTAACACTTGGTCAATGAAGGGTAAGGGATAGTGATCCTTCTTTGTGGCCTTGTTCAATTCCCTATAATCGACACAAATCCTCCACTTCCCATTTTTCTTGGGAACTAGCACTAAAGGAGAGACCCACCCACTGTCAGAGATAGGGTAAATGAACCCTGCATCTAACAATTTCTACAGTTCTTCTTTGACTATGTCTTTGAGGGTTGGATTCATTCTACTTTGTGGTTTCCTGACTCGCTTGCAACCTTCCTTGATTTATATGTGGTGAGTACACACCGAGGGGTGTACACCCTTCATTTCCTTATAGTTCCAAGCAAAGGCTTCTAGGTTCTCTTTCAACAAGTTGCTCTAAAGTAAAGAGAGATGGATTAATCTTCAAGGTTTTCTTTGGCCCACGTTTTATGGTTTTTACTCAGATAGGGTTCGAATCTACCAAGCATAAGTCACTTTGATGACTGTTCAATGTTTCCTTCACCTCTTCTTCTAGTGATAATGGACTAGGAGTTGGATTTTGGTGTAGGTGTTCAATTAAATCATCCTCATCTTGTTGTCCTCCTCCTATGATGGCTTTCAAATTATAAAGTTCTACAGAATGAAGCTCATCTTCTTCCTCCTCCTACAACCATAGAGGTAAGTCATATTCTAGGGAGGGTTGAGTAGGAGGGTATAGGACTAGTTGTTTGGACATATGCCCATTCTTGATGGTCATATTCCTAGCTCTGTAGCTAATGTAGGCATCAACTGTGGCCAACCATGGCCTCCAATGGATGAGAGGGTAACTAGTTAGCTTAGCCTTAGGCTAGAGAACTAGGAAATATGTTGGGTACTCCTAGGAATCAATGGAGACCATCACATCCTCCACAATTCCCTCAGGGGTGATTGTGGAATGGTCTGCAAGTTGTAGCACTATTGTCATCTTTCTTAATGACCTTTGGAGGTTAAGCTTGAGCATGGTGTCCTTCGTCATCACATTAATGGCAACCCTAAGATCAATCAGACTGTGTGGGACAATGGTGCCATTGATGTGCACATCGACTACAAGGCTTCCAGGGTCTAAGTATTTTGGACATATTGCCTACCCCAACATTAAGTCAAATAACTTCCCAATGACATTAATGGTAGGGGCATCCATTTTTCTTCTTCATGGATGCTTAAAGCACTTATCCTTAATCAATTTATTGTAAATAGGCACATCTTTGATTGCCTAGAGAAGGGAAATATTTACACATAGGTTTTCCAATTCTCCCAAAAGTTTAGCTTCTTCTGGGGTACGCTGGTGTGGTTGGGCTAATCATTCAGGAAAGGGTGGATTTTCTTTAAGGTTACTTTCCTCTCTTTTTTCCTCAACCTCCTTATGTGGAGAGGGAGGTTGGTTATCTGGAGAATCTTCCTAGATCTTAGGTTTATCTCCTGAATTTCAACAGCATAAGCTGGGTATGATGTCTGTGAACCATATGTTTGTTGGGCCTGCCTATTGTTTGGGTTTGGATTTGGCTGGGTAGGCATCTAGGGTTTCCTAGGTGGAGCAGAGTGTAGGAGTTGCGGTTGGGTAGGTGATGGAGACAATAGGGCTAGAAAATTGTTGAATTGGGGCCTCCACCCCTGGGGTGGGGTATTCCACTGATGTTGTGGCTGATTGTAAGTTTGAAATGACTCATTTGGTGGTTGGGAATGATATTAAGATGCATAGGACAAAGGAGGGGATGTAGACCAGGAAGGATGAGTAGGGGGTCCCCAAGAAGGTGTAGTTGTGGTTTGGTTGGGTCTATAATATGCATGGGATGATCCTTGCATACCTTGATGCTATGGTCTAGGCCCAGGAGGTCTCCTTTGGTTAATGTAACAAAGCTGCTCAGTGACCCCTTCAGCTCCTTGATATACAATTTTGAGTCCAGGTAAGGAAGGGCACATGTCTGTGGAGTGGTTTTCTTCACAGACTGAGAAAATCTCAATATAGTTTAATGGGCATTCATTCCTAGGATGCCTCCTGGTACACCTAGGACAAAAGATGGCTAGGGCTCTCTCTGCTTCCTCTTGCTTTCTTCTGATATTCATGGTATCCAATTGTAGGTCAAGGGTTTGCAGCATCTCACTTTTGAGGTCCTCCAACATATTTCCAATTTCACCCTTGATGGATGAGTTGGAGGACAATGTACAGGCCATAGGTTGACTACTTCTACCCTTGCTCCTAGCTACCCTAGAATGGTTTCTAAAGACGATCTTGATGTCCTCATAGGGTAGTTGGTAGATATCTCCTGCTGATAACATATGTAAGGTGTCTAGGATATCCTCCCTTACTCATCTAAGTAGGACTAGCTTCAGTGACTCAAGATCAAGTGTGCACCTGGAATTTTTGTAACTAAGTTGGAATCTCTCTTTGTAGTCTTCTAGGGATTCATCTTGCCCTATGGTCATCCTGAAAATCTCATCTTTAGTGTCCTTTGACCTAAATTAGTCCCTATATTTTTCGTTAAAGGCCTGTTGCTTCTGAGCCCAAGTTGTTATACTATCTCCAGGTAAACCCATGAACCAGCGCAATGTTACATCCTTGAGGGTAGATGGAAATAGTTTCAACTTTTGCTCATCATCTATATATTCATAGGTTCAACAGACAATAGCAAACTCAAATAGGAAAGTGTAAGGGTCCTCTGTGGTCAAGCCATGGAAATGAGGTAGAGCAGAGGGGATTATATTCTTCATTTTAGTGTCCCCATTGGTTTCCCTAATGGGGAAGGCACTCACAATTCTCCCTTTATCTCCTCTATCATTTAAGTGTTAAGCCATTGGTTCAGTAGGAATGGGTTCTTCCTCTTCTTCTTCCCCTATAGGTTCCTCAAATATGTAAGGTTGCTCACCCAAAGGGACTTCCAATTCACCATTAGTGAAGAAGAAAGAAGGTTGATTGTTGGATGATGTGGGGGTATTTGGCAAGAATTTTCATGAGTTATCCCTAATCCTACGAGGCATGAAAGGAAATGTTTTTGGGTTTTTTTGTGAGATTTTCTTTAAAGCTAGAAAGTACTCTGCATAAAGGAAATTGCTGATTAAATGAAAAACTACTAACAGAATGGAAAGTACTTTGCATAATGAAATTGTTTAATTGATTGAAAACCCTAACAAAAGGAAACTACTTGCTGAATTAAATTGTTGAATGAAAGACTAATGACAGAAAAAAAAATTCTTGCTGAATTGAAATTGTTGAATGAAAGACTACTGCCAGAAAGAAAACTGCTTGCTGAATTGAAATCCTACTTGCAGAATGGAAAGGAAACTATATTAAATTACAGAATGGAAAGGAAACTAAATTAACTTGTAGAATGGAAAGGAAAGTACATAAATGACAAAATGAAAGACAAAAACTAGATTACTTTTGTAGAAATAAACTTATGGAAGAAAGTTGGACACTAGAAACTAGAAGAAAAGAGTAGTAATCAATACTGCTCTAACACCTCCCCGCCAATAGCACCAAAAAGTGATGAGCCTAGGTATTGCAGCAAGAATGTTGCAACTCCCAGGGCTACCATATTTACTTATCAACCCGAGGTTCGTACAAACTTGGAGGTGACTGTGCTATATACACAAGTAGAAGTGAAGGTACTGCGTTTTGTCACTGCTCATCTGGAAAGAGACCCCAGGGGTTCCAAGCCAGACTTATAGGGTCAGAAGAAGCTTGATTTTGATGGAAGGAAAGAAAATATATTCTAAGGGAGAGCTACTCTACTGCAGAAATGAAGAAAACAACATGCAACCCTAAATCACACCATAACCTAATTAAAGAGGAAAACAGCTGGACTAAGAAGAATTGCTAAACAACACTAATCTAGTGCTAACTATCTTAGTTGCAAAAGTAAAAGAGCATAAAACTATCCCAAGGTGCAAGTAAAGGAAACTAGGCGAAGTCTGGGTTCAAGCTGAGAAACAGTCGGAGATCAAAATGGTGAAAAGAGGACGTGAAGGATAAATAGTGCATAAGAACCATTGGATTAGGTGGGTGGAAGGAAAATGAACAACTGAGATCATATCGCAATAGGGTACATAGGTAGATGGGAGAAGATGGTGAACTAACAGGATGGACGGTTGGGATTATATCGTGCGGGTGGAGCCAGGGGATTAACAGATAGGATTCATCAGCAGATGGATGGTGGAGGTTAGGTCGCAGGAAAATGGAATGTGCGTAAATGGTATTGGGTGAAGCGACATCCGTCAGACCAGGAGACAGATCGACGGTGGAGATGAGAGTGCTCAATGGCACGTCAAGAAATGGGGGAGTGGGTTTAGAGGGCGGTAAGAAGTATATCGTGCGACCTCAAAGCTGTAAGCAGTTTTGTAGAATGTCATGAAATTAGCCTCCCCGGCTGAGACGTAGCACGAGGAAACCACCCATATTGTGTGCCCTCAGCGAGATAACGGTTGGACGGAAATCCACGTGATATCGCACGATGGTCGTCGGATCTGGTAAGGCAGATCTACAGTGGAGATTTGACCTAGCTGTTTAGTGAGAGGGTCTGTGATAACCATAAGATCTAATAAGGAAGATCGATGGTGGGGATTCAAAGGGCGAAAAGTCAAACACAAAAAGGAATTTGAGTAGTGATTGGAGAGTTTTGTTGTGTTAGTCGATTTACCGGCAAAAACCGTTAAACATGAATTTAACATCTTCTGCTCAGACATTTCATGCTAAAGGAGAATGACATGGGAATGTGAGTGAGGTCTGATGACAGAAAGAGAGTGAAGGGGTAGATGACCATTAAATGGATAGAGTAATATGCAATGAACTTAGTGACTGCACCAAACAACAAACCCTCTGTGAAAACTAGAACCCTGTGTTTTTGGGGTTGTTGTAGGGTTTCTTCCTCACATCATGGTCCTAGAGGGAGGAGGTGAGGCTGAGACATCTGTGAGAAACCTTGTAGATCTTTTCTTTGCTACCATACTAATTGAAAGCATAAATGAAGCAAACTGGCACACAACTAATCTATTATGCACTACTATAATGAGACTGCAACTATTCAGGCAAATGAACAGCAAACAGGAAGCTGCTTAAGTACATGAACATGAAATCCATAAATTTGTGTTGAACTGTTGTAATGAAAATGCATCTCTTTATCCAAATGAACAATCAAACCATGCATCTATGCTACTGCTGTAATGGGAATGAACTGCTTAAGTAAATGGACAGAAAGCAGGAATCTAGGCTAGAATAACAATACAATAAAGAGGATCTTTGGCTGCTAGGGTCGGGACCTAACCCAAGAGCTTCAGCCTTCTGAGCTAACTCAGTGCTGGCTGAAATCGAAACTCATCTTCATTATAAAAGAACATTGTGTTACATCAAACTGTTACAAGTCTGCACTTGACTATTGGTGACTGACTAGTTGACGAATGACTACCTAAAAAAACTGAGGTCCTAAGCCTCTCTATATATACATCTGAAGTCTCGACAACTTCCCTCAATATTAGGGAGGTACAACTCCCAACTTAATGGTAACTTGTCCTTTCATTTTCACTAGCTCAGCTGCGTTCTAGTAGGAAGGTTGCTTGTACTTCCATTTGCTTGGCTATCTTTTAGTACTCTCGATTTGGTTGTGTGTACTTTTAGCTAATTTGGATGGATAGTCAGTAAATGAGGAGGATTTACCTCCTGTAATTCCTCTCCCTTGTCCAATCTAGGTTTTTACCAAATTCTTTTACCATAGTTCCTTGATTTTACCTTTTATCCTTGCATTTCCCTTGCTTTTATCCTTTATTCCTACATTACATGCACATTAGACCACAAAGCAAAATATCCAACTCTAACTCAAACCATAAGAAAAATAATAATCAAAAGTATGCAATAAGTTGTGAGAATAGTTGGTTTGACTAAGCTAGGAGGTGAATTAAGGCCAATTAAGGCCCATATAATTACTTAATTATGAGACTCATCAATTGAGTTTAAATTTCATTTATTTGATGAGGAGATATTCTTCCTTTTTTGTTGTCCTGGAATTACAAATGAAAGGACCAACCTGTATTTTGATATTAAACTCAGATTTCATTTTGGCTGACACAAAGTGTAGCTCATCCATATTTATCATTTGGCTAATATAATCTAATGAAAAAATCATTATGGGAACAAACTAAGGAAAATTATATGTGGGCAATTCACATCCATACACTCTGATCTCGATGTAGTTTTGATATAGGTACCAGTGACCTGTCTTTGTTTGTTCACTAAGATGTAGAATTCTCTTAATCTTGGGTCCAATCCTAGGTTCAACATCACTGTTAAGTAGGCAAGAAACTCTGTGCAAAAATGGGTCCACATAATCAATGAATGTGAATTCATTGGTATTCTTCCTTACCAAGGAAGTGCAATGAATCTCAGTGCATTTCCCTGTACATCAAATTTATGTAGTGGAAATTAAAATTTATCAACTTGATGAAATAAGAACGAGTAAACTAAGACTGAAGAATTCTTGAAAACTCCTTTGGTACAAAATTTAAGAAATTTTTCATGGATGACCTCTGCCAAGAATTCACTATAATGAAAATTAACTTAAGGCTTTTCTCCTACTTAGAACACTAATAGAAAACCTATAATTGATATCCCAACAAACAAGAAACTATAGAAATAATTTATTTTTTCATTTCTGGAAACATTGATGATGGGCAAGGTGGGTTTGGTTTTGGCAATTGAACATTTTCAGAAAGAAACATCTCAAAAATTTTGTCTCCATGGGGAAAAGTCAGGTTTTTGTAGAGTTCCATGAGCGAGCCTACAAAGAAGGGGTGCAGAGAGGTTGATATTTTGATTAGGAGAATTTGACATATTGATTCAGGGGTAATTCTAAATAGGATGTCATTGTTCTAGGAAATAATATCTCTTTGGTTGGGTATGTACCTTAAATGGCACCATGAGACAAATTCTGGGAAATAATGAGTTTGTGGAAAAACGAATTAAGGTATCAAGGAGTCCCAAAAACTCAATTCGTCACTGAGATCAATAAATTTTTCTTTTAACCAATTATGGAGTTTGTAGAGATCAAAGTCACAATTGGTTTCATAGATTTTATATTTTTGATCTAGTAAGAGCTGTTGATCTATGTAAATTACAGGTGGAAGCATAGGGTTTCCACTATGGCTTTAGATTTATCCTTTGAATAAATATTGAAAATAAATGAAGCAGAAGACTATAATTACCTAGGAGTTGGTTGGTTAAAAGCTATTTTGGCTGTATTTTTTGTTACAGTTGCAAGATCAGTTGTTGAGTGTTGTGGAACAATAGAGAAAAGGACAGTTGAACGGGGTTTTCCTTTATTTTATCGACAAGATCATTTACCGTTGAAAACACTCTGTTAATGGAGCGAGGTCATTAATTCAAGAAATGATTATATCCTTTAACGGGTAATTAATGGTAATATGATGCTTGGAAAGGGATTTGACACTTGGTGGAAGCGGATTAGAGTGGAGGGAGAGAGATTATAGTTATTAATTAGGCGGGAATGAGTAAAGGCAGATTTCGGGGTTGGGTGAGCGATAAGTGGTTTAGTTGCAGGGGGGTTCAAAATTGATGAGGGGATGACATGTATATAAATTGGAATGGGAAGAATCCTCTTTTTGGGTCCCCCCTTTTGATTAACTGTTTGACGGGAAATGGTGGTCTGAAGTCACTGAGGGCCATTGGTCTTGGTGGAATAGATCGTGGCACTTTATTGTAGTGCGATTTATATCATGTACAAAAAAAAATTCATGTCAAAATTAATTTATTAAAAACTAACTAATTTCATTTAAAATTTTTGATTTAAACTAATTAAATCCAATTTATTTAATATCTGATGGAGGATTTAAGCTAGCTCACACATTTTAATTTTTCTAAGGGTTTTTCATTTCTTTTTTATTTTTATTTTTTTAACATGTATCTATTTTTTTCTCTTTAAATACCCTTTTCATTTTTCTTTTCTTTTTCTTTATTTATATATTTTTTATTTTTCTTTCTTTCTTTTTCTTTCATTTTCCATTTTTTTGATAATAAAAGTAAAATGCATAATAATGTTACAACATCTGCCACAATTAGCCTTTGTTTGATGAATGCAATAGATGCGAGATCATATAGAGAATGTTTCTTCCTTGCTTGTACAATCTTCTTTTGAAGCTTGTCATAAGTCAAATTGTACGTGTCCATGACCGAACCCTCATCGAGAGGAGCAATTTCCTGTTCCTCTCTTGGAGCTTACTCTGTTGTCGGAAGAGAGATAGACTGAATGGTGTTATTTTGAGTGCTCGACATCAGATCAACATTTTCGTTCAACGACTCTGGTACCACTTCCATGTCTTGAATCACAATCAACTCCCCAATTTCTTGAGTGAGCTCCTTATCCTGTAATTTCTTTCTCTCCTCTCCTAGTAGCTAGTTTTTCTTTTGTTCCTCGGCTTGTTTATGTGTTGCTTCTTCTTTTTCTGTTCTCTGCCTTTCTTATTCTTCTTTTATTTTCCTTTCCTTTTCCAATCTCATATGCTCTTGTTCTTTCCTCTACTTCATCTTTTCCTCCTGCTTCCTCCGCTTCCTCCTCTTTTTTGTTGCTATGTCCACTTTCAGGATGATTGTATATGCTTTCATCTTGTGGCTCTACTCTTCCACTAGACTATGCGTAACTTTCCTCTTACCATTTTCACGCACTAGGTTTCCTGCTAGTACTTCCTCTTGAGAGAATTCCTTTTGCAGAGTAACCCTCGATGTTCCTACAAATATGACTAGTTTACGAGACTTGGATCTTTATAGTAATTCTTCATCTATTCCTCCTCGGGCCAACGAAATGTCCTGTTTGGCCACTGAAAATGAATCCTTTCATAGTGGTATTTAAAATAATTCCTAGGATCATACAAATTGAATTCCAAATGAAACGACTAAATGTGAATGTTTCTATCTCCTTTCCTTCAGTGTCTACAAATTTCAAATTCTTGATTTCATACAATTCGATTTTCAAAGGAAGATCGGGCCAAGGTGTTTTACTCTTCCTATGAAAAACTATTGATAACCCTATGTAAATATGGTAATAAACTTCTTTCATGACCAACTTATTGGTGGCATACCTCGTTAGAAGATGTGGACACTTATGTCCACCCAACACTTTAAGGAAAGTGCCATCCAGTGAGGCAAACCAATATGATATTTCCGACACTCCTTCCATTGCCCCATATGACATATAAGGTGGTTCTTCCTCAAAGATTAATTTTTACAATGGAATGAGCAAGTGATCAATCATCTTTTTCATTTACTCTTTTGTGGTTGCACTCTGAAAGCAACTTGCAGTAAATGTGCACGACAAACGCTCTTGGTGTCTAGGTCTGATTCATGCCAGGAAATGAATTGTGAGCACATATTGCATCCAGTAGGTAGGAAAACATATATAATATGGCTTGCCTTCCCTTGGGAGGATTCTCATTACTAGCTACAGGGATCTTCAGCTATTGAGCCAACAAGTTTGACTAGTTAAATGTTTTTCCTTCGTTCACAATCTGATTCAGTAAGAATGCCCAACCTTCGAGGAAGGTCTCAATACTTTGCTAACCATAGATCCTACAAAATAGAACTATCAAGTACATATAATCCTTCCTGAGATATTTTGTCTTGTAAGTGTTGATGGGTGTCTAATGGAACTTTGTTGGCTCTTTCACCCATCCTTTGACAACCTCCTTTGTGCTCAAGTAGTTGGTGGCTACATAGAAGTAAGAATCCATGATCGATTTCAGCTTCGACAAATGAAAGATAAAATGGTAATCTGGTGCCAAAAATAGGCAAGCCTTTGTCTGCTACCAATGCTTAGAGTCATGGCCTTGGAATCCATATGAGAAATTATCCAGCTGAAAATATCTTCACATGCGAAATCCGGGGTACCTGCATGCAATCTTGTGTAACTCTGACCTTTTGACAGTAATATAAACTTGTCAATCTTTAATATATTCTTTGAAGCTTCTTGGTGAGAATGCCTAATTCACTTTGTTCCATGTGATGTCTGACTCCTTTTCTATAAATAGTTGAGTATCTAAGAAAAATGGAAAGTTTACTAGACTACTCTCAACTACCTCCCCGGTGCTTCTTTCTGTAGTGTCCCTTGAGTCAAATATCTTGGGGGCCATGATAATAGTGACTGATCAAGAGAAGTTCTCAACAACTGCAAAACCTCTCAGAGGAAAATGCACTTATTGAAAACATGAATTAGCTTCAGCATAATGACTCATAAAGCAAGTTCAAGGCAACAACAACAAGAATGAAGGGAAAAATTGCACAATTATTGAGTTGGGGGGAGTGACTAGCTTCAAGAAATACGCATTGTGTAGTCTTAGCAATCAGTGGAGCATATTGAGGCTTCAAATTGCATAATGTGCAATCTCAACCTCGGAAGACTAAGGAAGAGATTGCATATTGTGTAGTCAGAGTGGCCAAGGGTGAGGTTTGAGCCCTAGAACTGCACAATGTGCAGTTGGGAAAGCCAAGGAATTACACATTACACAGTCTCATAGGCCAAGCACTAGGCTTGAGCCTTGGACCTGCACAATGCCTAGTTGAGAAAGGAAACCGCTTTCCAAATGAAGGGAAGATCTTCTCGAAAAGAGGATGGAAAACTAGTAGATCTTAATGATAGTGCAAGTTAGAGTATAGATCTGACTATGGAAAGATAGATTTGTGAAGATAAAGTGTAGAATGTCAACATGCAAAATGAAAAATAAACATGCACGGGGAGTCACTGAAATGACAACCATTAATGGGAAAATATAATAAATTTTATGCGACACTTGTAAAAGGTGAACGAAATACTAAACCAACACTTGTACAAGCTAATTTAAGTTAAAATTCGAGCAACCATGAAAAGAAACAAGCAAAACCACACTCACAAAAGTGAAATGACAAAAAGAAATAGAAAAAGTGACAAAAGATGACAAATCAAAAACTCACCAGGAAAATCACCGCAAACTCCCTCAATAGCTCCTTGATCTCTTTGGGAAGGCTAGAACTCCAATATTGAATGTGAAAATTATCTCTAGGTGAATCTATTATATAGATCTAGGTTGGGTAGGGTTTATGATGTGCATTCCTAAACTCAAGGAAAAAGAGACACTTGGTGAAAGTCCAAAACTAACAACTTGTGTCATCGTTTAGGAAACTAGTTATCCACTCCCCATTTTCTAGGGATTTATTTTTTATTTTTTATTTTTTTTATCTTTCAGGAAATCATCCATTCACACTACCAAGAAGTATTGTGCAATTCCCAACCACAAGGGACTAAGTAACTCCTTGACTCAGTGAATTGCATGTTAGGATATTCCGACACATAGGAAATAGTTAAGTACAACTTGGTCTAGTGTAGAGTTAGGTATAGAGTTAGGTAAAGTGTGTTTCTTTACTGTTGTACATTTTGTAACTTACAATCCGACGATCACGATATGTAGTGATCCAGCGGTTCATTCTCTCCTCGGTATTATCGACACTTGATCCGTGGCTTGACACCCGATTGGTCCATGAATTCTATTTAAAGCGCATGGAGGGTCATTTGTAGTGTAATCCGTGCATGAGAGAAACATATGTAAATTTTCATTATTTTATTAATAAATTGCCTGAAGTGGCCGCGTTGGCTCAGGTTGTGGACTGTTTCCCTCTTTGATGGTTTTAACCACGTCAAAAATACTGGTGTATTGATCTGTGATTTGGTTGTGAGCAGTGTCCTTTTGGTGTTCTTTCTGAAGAACTTACCCTGTAAATTCCTACATGGTATCGGAGCTATTTGAGGGCCGCGTCCGTTGGTGATCCAAATCTGAAGCCGGTAGAACTGCATCCGACTGCCGTTTCCTAGATCTGTTGTTTCTGACTGCTTTCGGGCTGAGAGGACTGCTCTGTTGTGTTCGGAGCATCTGTTCGAGTGAGGAACCCCTTTCGTTTCACGCGAAAAGGTTTCCGGTAGCCCTAGCTGCGTCATTTTTAAGATCTGGAGGTATACAGTGTTTATTTGCAATTTACTGTTATTTTCTCTCTGTTTATTTCGGTTTCGGTTTATTTATCCTTTTTATTACCGGATCTATACCTTTCATTTCTGCGTATGCTCTTTGCCCTGCGACTCTGTGCGATCTGGGCAAATCAGAAACAGAAAGGAAGGATTTTTCTCATGCGTATGCTCTTTTCCCTGCGCCTTAGGGTGATCTCGGAAAATTAGAAACATTGAGGAAAATATTTAGTTTCCGGCCAAAGCTAACTTTGAGCCGCAAGGTTCATTTTTGAAAATATTTAGTTTTTCGGCTAATGCTAACTTCGAGCCATAAGGTTCGTTTTCTTTGCATGTCCGTGTTGGGTTTTGTGTTTTTTGTTTTGTAGGGAAAAAGAGCTTTCTCAAAGCAAGCACGCAACCCAAGCCCCCCCCCCTCTCTCTCTCTCTCTCTCAAATTTTTTGTATAGATCAATTGGTTCAAAGCTATTTTAAGAGAGTAGAGGTATTGGGTTCAAGTCTCCATTTTGTGGGGGCGGACTTTTTCATTTCCGCACATTCCCGCACTTCGTCGGCAACTTCAACAACTTTTTTTCAAAAAGCCATAACTTCTTCATCCGGAAGCCTTTTTCAGAGCCGTTTTTTTTAAACCAGCCTAATTTTTTGAGATCTATCCATTGGAACACTTACTTTCAGCATATTTAGCTTCAATTTCTGTTGAAATGGAAAGTCAATACCAAGTTACCCTTGACAGCACCAACTACTTCCAATGGTTGTCCTACATTGAGGATTTACTTAGAAGTAAAGGTCTCTACAGAATAGCCACAGGCCAAGAGAAGAAACCGAAGGATGAAGATAAGGTTGCTAAATGGGAAAATAGACAAGATCAAGCACGTGCTTTGATAGGGATGTCTATCTCTCCTGATCTTAGATTCCATATTGCAGAACTTGACACTCCTAATGAAGCATTGGAACAAATCACTAAAGTTTTTGGGATTAAAAATGAAATTAGAGCCCATCAACTTGAAAATGAGTTGCTTACATTGGACCCTAATAATTTTTCTTGCATTGAAGATTTCTTGTCCAAGTTCAAGACCCTTAGATATCTCTTGGAAAGTGTTAAGGTTAAGAAAGAAGATAGTAACCTTATTTATTCCATCCTTACTAAGTTGGGACCAGCCTACTCTGTATTTGTTTCCACCTTCCATTCTACAAGAGAAGCCTTCATTTCTCAAGGAAAAGACTACAAGCCCCCTTCCTTTGACTCTTTTTGTGATTCTTTAATAAGAGAACAAGAAAAACTCTTACACCTTGGTCTTCTTAATCTTGGAAACTCTTCCAAGAAAGCGTTAGCCGCCCAGCAGCAACCAAATTCAAAGAATCCTAAGAAGTCATATCCTAAAAAGAATAGTCCTAAACCAAACAAGGGTCCTAAGCAATTTCAGCCCCAAAATGAAAAATCATTTCAACAAAATGATAAGACAAATAAAAACAAAGGGAAGAAGACTGATAGACATTGCAATTTTTGTAATCGAGATGGCCACTTAGAATCAAAATGCTTTAAAAAGATGGAAGCCTTGGAAGCAGCAATGAAGAAGCATAACATCCATTTGGGGCAATATTCAACTTCAACTTCATCTTCAGGAATGGCACTTTCTGCATGTGGTTGTCAAGCATCTCGGTCTGGCTATGCATTAAATGTATCTTCTTCTTCTCATTCTCATGAGTGGCTCATTGATTCTGGAGCTTCTTATCACATGGCCAAAAACAAAGCCATGTTCTCTTCTTTAAACGATTGTAACACCAAAAATATATATGTTGGTGATGATAGATCTCTTAATGTTGTAGGGACTGGAACTATTCATCTAGACAATGGTTAGTTTAATGATGTATTATGTGTTCCAACCTTATCCTGCAACCTTCTATCTGTATATTAGATAACTCATTCAGGTGGAGGTAAAATCGTTGAATTTTCACCTCATGATGTTGTAATCAAGGACTTAAAAGATCCTAAACAGATTTTGGCTACTGGCATTGTTGATGATTCTACAAGGTTGTATAAGTTTCACAACTTTGGGTCATCAAATCTTCCCTCAGTATTTGTTGCTCATAACGATGAAGTGAGCAAACTTTGGCATGAGCGATTTGGTCACTTAAACTATCGCTCCCTTCAGCATCTATGTAAAGAAAATATGGTGACAGGTCTTCCTATGGTATCTTGCAGAGATGGTGTTTGTTCCGGATGTGTACTCGGAAAACATCATCGGGACAGTTTTGAAAAACGTGCCTCTTGGCACACCTCAGCCCCTTTACAGCTTGTGCATAGTGATTTATGTGGTCCACTTCCAGTTGTGTCATTCTCTGGTTGCAAGTATTTCTTAACTTTCATTGATGATTTCTCCAGACGCACTTGGGTATACTTCTTAAAACTCAAGAGTGAAGTATTTAACACTTTTTTGGCCTTCAAGGCCTTTGTTGAAAAACAATCTAGACATCAAATTCTTAAGTTAAGATCTGATAATGGCGGAGAATATGTTAAAAACACATTCATCAACTATTGCACTGAGAATGGAATTCAAATGCAACATACTGTTCCATATACTCCACAACAAAATGGTGTAGCTGAAAGGAAGAATTGCACCTTAAAGGAAATGGCTAATTGTATTCTACAACCTAAAGGACTTGGTCTTAGTTTTTGGGCAGAAGCAATTAACTGTGCAAATTACATAATAAATCGCGCTCCTACTAAGGCTTTAAAGAATATCACTCCAGAAGAAGCATGGAGCTCAATCAAACCAGATGTAAGTCACTTTCGTGTTTTTGGAAGTGAAGCGTGGGCCCATATTCCAGATGAAAAGCATAAAGCTTTAGAACCTAAGAGTGAAAAATGTACTTTTGTTGGATATTCTGAAGATGTCAAAGGCTATAGACTTATTCCATTTAAGTCCAAAAATGTTATCATTAGAAGAGATGTAAAATTTGATGAAAATATATCTGCCTGCGAGCCTAGTCCGGCAGTTGTGCCACCTCTCCCTATCTCTTCTACTTTTGAAAACATTTCTTCTTCAGATGATGAAAGTGAGGATGACAATCCTCCTTCAGCTCCTGAGCTTCCAAAATGGGTTCGTGCTACTCGAGATGCAGCAGGTGATCTTGCCGGTGATCCTACAGATCAGCGATGTACACGTTCTCAGTTCGAGAGAGCCTCTTCTTTACTGGCTCAAGCTCCAGTAAATTATGATCCTAACACCTTTGCAGAAGCTTCAGGCCATCCAGATTGGGAAGCAGCTATGAATGAAGAATATCATTCATTATTGGCAAATGATACATGGGATCTTGTTCCTCTACCAAAGGGACGAAAACTTGTTAGATGCAAATGGGTTTACAGAACCAAGTATGGACCAGATGGGAAATTTGATAAACATAAAGCTCGTCTTGTTGCTAAGGGATTTTCACAGGTTGAAGGCATTGACTACACTGAAACCTTCTCCCCTGTTGCCAAAATGAACTCTATCCGCCTTGTTCTTTCCCTTGCTGCCTCTTTCAAATGGGAAGTCCATCAGATGGATGTTAAATCTGCCTTCTTGCATGGGGACTTGCATGAAGAAATCTATATGGAACAACCCATTAGCTTCATACAAACAGACTCCAGCCTTGTTTATCGACTTAAGAAATCTCTTTATGGTCTCAAGCAAGCTCCTCGGGCTTGGTATGCCAAAATGGATAGCTTTCTTTTAGAATCTGGCTTTTCTAGGTGTCATTCTGACAATACTGTCTACACCAAGAAAGTGGGCAACTCTCTTATCATCCTTGTTCTTTATGTTGATGATCTTATCCTTACTGGTAGTGATCCCAACCTTATAAACCATGTGAAGTCTAGCCTTAAAAGGAAATTTGAAATGACAGACTTAGGACACTTACACTATTTTCTCGGTTTTCAAGTCTTGCAATCCAAGGAGGGTATTTCCCTTTCCCAGTCCAAGTATGCTTGTGTTATTCTACGTCATTTTCACATGGAAGACTGTAAGCCAACCCCTTCTCCCTTTCAGTCTAGAGTCAAACTTTCAGTCACTTGTACTTCTCCTGAAGTTGATGCTACCTTATACCGTCAACTTGTAGGAAAACTTTTGTATCTAACCCATACTCATCCTGACCTTTCCTTTGTTGTTGGCCTTGTTGCTCGGTTCATGCAAAACCCCCGTGAAAGTCATTGGAAAGCAGCTAAAAGAATACTTCGTTATGTTCGAGGTACAGTTCAGTTTGGGATTCATTACAGTGCCGAAGCATCTCCTCTATTGGTTGGTTTCACTGATTCCGATTGGGCTGGTGACCCTGATGATCGGAAGTCTACTACCAGTTATGTGTTCACTCTTGGTTCAGGACCTATTACATGGGCTTGCAAGAAACGGGGTGCCATTTCTCTTTCGTCAGCAGAAGCAGAGTATCGCGGTGCCGTAGAAGCTAGTAAGGAAGCCTTGTGGCTTCGTCAGATCCTGTCAGAGTTTGGCTTTGAGCAGCAGCATCCGACTACACTTTGGTGTGATAATCAAAGTGCCATTTAGCTATGCAAAGATCCAGTCCAACATCAGCATAGCAAACACATTGAACTGCACATGCACTTCATCAGAAAGCTCATTCACGACCATGTTCTTGAAGTGCAATATTGTTCAACAGATGATCAAGTTGCAAACATCTTCACAAAGGCTCTCACAGAGGCGAAGTTCACTAAACTTCGATTTATGGTTGGAGTTCAGGAAGTTGTCACTAAGGGGGGATAGGCTCTAGTGCCTCCTTCCTTCTCCTATTGTGTCATATTTGTAAATCCTTCAATCCTATCCCAAGTTGTTCTTAAGGGGGGATGTTAGGATATTCCGACACATAGGAAATAGTTAAGTACAACTTGGTCTAGTGTAGAGTTAGGTATAGAGTTAGGTAAAGTGTGTTTATTTACCGTTGTACATTTTGTAACTTACAATCTGACGGTCACGATATGTAGTGATCCAACGGTTCATTCTCTCCTCGGTATTACCGACACTTGATCCGTGGCTTGACACCCGATTGGTCCATGAATTCTATTTAAAGCGCATGGAGGGTCATTTGTAGTGTAATTTGTGCATGAGAGAAACATATGTAAATTTTCATTCTTTTATTAATAAATTGCCTGAAGTGGCCGCGTTGGCTCAGGCCGTGGACTGTTTCCCTCTTTGAAGGTTTTAACCACGTCAAAAATACTGGTGTATTGATCTGTGATCTGGTTGTGAGCGGTGTCCTTTTGGTGTTCTTTCTAAGGAACTTACCCTGTAAATTCCCACATTGCACAATTTCTGAGCTCAAGGGAACCTTTGCGCAATTTTTGAGCTCAAGGTCAAGTTGTCTCCCAAAAATGCATAGTTTCTAAGCTTAAGTCTAGCATGACTATCTAGATTACACAATTCATATCCTCAAGGCTAGCCTACCTTCCAATATTGTGCAATTTCTGGAGGCAAGACCGACAATGCTGCAAAGTCAAGTCAAGAGATAGCTTGTGTCTGAAAGGTATCAAACTGGGATTAGAAAAAACATCACAAGCATGGTATGAAAAGATAAGTCCTGATCATAACATGAATACTTGATGACAGTAAATTATAAGATCCTAAGGATAGAAGGGAGGATCCAAAATTAAAGCATGGGAACAAATTTGGAGGGTGGTTGTAGCAACTGCAACACTTGGTGACACACTAGTAGAACTCCAGCTCTCTATATGGGTCTTAACTTGTTCAAACTAGGTCTAACTCTTTTAGGAAGTACTGTTTAGTTCATTAATAACCATAACTTCTTTACTTAGCTTAAGTTAGAAATATAGTCCCTACCATTCTCTTCATCGGCGAAACACTAACAAAGACAAGTCAAACTCGTCTGTTTCAATTGGGGTTCAGGAGTATATAGATACAAAAATGAAAAAATATTGTCAGACTCTTGGTTTTAATCTCTAGTATTACTCTGTTGGAAACATGCCTAGATAGCACCTTGACGGAGTCACTTCAGGAACACAAACATTTCTTCGCTTCCAGTGAGCCTGGAAATTACCCCGACGAGGTTGATTCCTTCACCTCTCTACGTAGGAAGATTTTCTCTTCTTTCACCTATTATTATTATTATTGTTCAGAGAACTCTGCATTGTAACTTATTGATTTAATGAGGTGAAATAGGGATCCTGACTTATTGAGAGCAGAAAAGGTTGTCCCTTCACAGAATGATATTTATACACCTCTGAAATGAAATTCACTTGCTAAAGTTTCTCTGCTCCTTACTCTACTCAACTCAGTTGACAAGATGAAACTGAACAATTATAAAATCGATTAGCATTGGTGGTACTAGTTATAGATTAAGCATCATGATTCCACTAAAGATTTCTCCCAAAAACAGCCTATTTTCCATCAGAGTATCATCGACTAAAAGGTGCAAGATCCATACAAAGAGGGGGAATAAACAGATAACCAGGTTTTGACAATAGCACGATTTCCTCTAGAACTTCACCATTCTTGCTTCAGAAATCAAGAATGGTCTCATGCAGAAGCTATCCTACAACGAAAAGGAAAGAAAAGAGCAGGGCATAAGTAAATAATAAAAAATCCAAAACAAACAAAATACTCCTAATCCTAAACTAATAGAGAACAGGCCAGGCTTACATAAAATGAAACTTCTAGTGCAGCCACTGATGCATACATTGACCTATATGGGTGAGGAAATCCACATTAAGAAAGATATTCAAGAATAGCAATAGACAAGAAAGATAAATCGATACATGCCGCAACATTCAAAGAGTGGAAAAGCACGTAGAAAAATATTACAGAAAGGCATATACAAAACACTTTGCAGATGCATGATGGTATTTGTACACATCAGAACACGGTGACAAGCAAAAGCATCCTTTCGAACTTATAAATTTAGAAAACATAAAGAAATTGAAAATGTATGTTTTTTGAATGCATTTTCCAAGCATGATTCATTCAATGATTGAGCGATAACATCATGTAAAACATATGGAGGGTGCGAAGATTATGGAAAGGATTGATTTTTAGTTTGCACAATGGAATGATGTGGGAGATCAATGGATGGACTCTCAAGTTCTCCAACCTCAACCTACACAAATGGAGTTGTTTGATGAGAATAAGATGAACAGACACCTGGAACAATAACTTGCTTCGTCGTAGATTTCGGAGCTCCATAGCTAGTATATGTTGGGATACTTTTGAAAGATTCATATTCTTTTGGATTCATTGAAATACGAACAAGAAATTCAAGTGCTTTAATGAGATGCATGATTTTTTTTTTAAATAGGTTTATAATCATACATGTCAAAGGTGCAATATATATCCTTGAAAAGATTTTCAAAAGTGTGTGTATAAGCAGTTGGCAATATGTAACATCATTCCTTAACGTGCAGTTCCAACGTGATAGCAAACAACCTGCAATAAGTATTTTCACAGTGAATATTGTGCTGAGTGAAAAATACAAGAAATCAAGTGGTGTGATTGAGAATGTTTTTCCACCCTCACAATAAAACTTAATATTTGACAAGTCACTAATTTTCCCCATGAGCACTTTCAGATTTGGAGATCTAAAAAAACATGTTGGGGTTAAAATATGTGAAGAAGCCATTTAAATATAAGGAAATTTCAAATAGACTTCACGAGCTCATCTTGTCATCTGGCCCTCCTTCTAGCACCATAAACGTTGGCGGTGTTGGACCCAACATTATTTATGGGGTCTCCCCCATATTAAGTCCCAATTAGACCTCACACCATTTTTAGTAGGAGCCCCATCCAAAATATGGCCTGGTTATCGAAGAAGATGATTTTAATGATGTGTGTTGGCTGCAATAACACATACAATGGTGTATTCATGACTTTTGTGAACAAGTTTGTCACTCTGCGAAGGGTCAAGTACGATGTATGAAAGGTTCTAACACAACAAGGGGAAAATGAGTGAGCCCCTTAGAAGCTTGTAATAGTACACAGCTTGAAAGGAACACATGAGCACAAAAGACATCACAAGTTAGCCTACAAAATAGTTCACAATTTAACCATGATGGAAATAAAAAAAACACACATTCAACAAGATTCATACTAATGCAGACGAAATAGTTCATAAGTGTTAGCGTAAGTGAAACAACATATATTGTAAACATAACAAGAATAGTCCTACTATATTCATAACATATGCATGAAAATGTGTCATATCTAAACTATTATTAAAGTGAAAGTTCCAAGCATATATATACCATTTAAGAACCACTGGTCCCAATAGTGGAACATGAAGTCTACACCAGCTCCTCCAAAGAGAGATACTCCCTCTATGCTATAAAGAGGCCAAGGCTCTCAACAAAACTCCCAAGCTCCTGATCTTAACCTAAACTCCTAGCTAAAAGACTGGCTCCGAAAAACCATTTACATGAGTTAAGTGGACATATTTATAACAAAAGGGGTGAATATTCGTCTTCCTTTTGTGACTCTGTTAGGTCCCTATACTACTTGTGTAACCCCTTATTTTTATTAGTACAACCCCCTTATTATATTGTTGTTTGAATGTAGTCCCAATATTGTTATTATTGTGCCCATAGAAGCCCACTATTGTTATTATTGTGCCCTTACATTATTATTGTTATGTCGGCCTTGATTATATCATGACCCCTTAGTGTCCTATATATACAAAGAAAGTCTTGTCATTTGTATCATCCAAGAATTTTTTGTTTGTGTAATGTAAAGGAGGTTTCCCCCTCAAAGACGATGAATTCTAAGGTGTTTATCTCTCTTTTCTATCTTTTTGTGAGCTGGTTTCATAACATTTGGTATCAGAGGTTTGGATTTTAGGGTTTCGCTGCTCCAAATAGGTCATCGTGGAATTTTCACTATAACTTTCTTTTGGTGGTGTTTTTGAAGCTAAAACAAAAAACCCATTTGAGCCAAAATTGTTCTGAACTTCAAATCTGAATTTCATAGCTTTTCTAGCTACATTTTCAGAGATATGATCTGAGGAAGTTAGGATTTTTGTAGACTCCTAAATTACATTCCAAACAGGTGACCTGGGGAAAATTGTCATAACTTTTTTTCTGAGCATCAGATTGAAATTTCATACGAAGTTTTAGAATTAGTATGGCCAGCAATTTTCTGTATATCTGTTTTAGATACTAACGTTGAAACAGTGATAGGTGGCACTTCATACAAGTTCGCTCTAATGAACTAGTCTATAATCAGGTCACCGTGGGAGATTTTGCATAACTCTTCCTTGGATAATCTGATCTTGATCAGACTTGCCAGGTTAGAAGGAGGACTCAAAGGGATACTGTAGGAAATGATTTCAAATATTCAAGATCCACAATTACAGAGATACAATAGATTCAATATCGTTCTCTTACAAAGTGAAAAAAAAGGTGTGTAGTTTTTTTTTTAATTTTGCATGAGATTGGTTTGAAAAACTAGTTTGAAGGAATTCAAAAGGAATAGTGAAGAATTATTAGCATTAATTGATGCCCCAAAGAAAGAAAATGGAAATTCCTAGTAAGCAACCTGAAGCCTCTAGCATGAATCGTGAAGAAGAGGAAGAAATGCAACATTATATATCAAAATTACAAGACCAATTACAACAAATTTCACTCTCACGAATGGTAACTGAAGCCAATATGAATGGCGTGGAAACTAATATGAATGGCATGCAAAATAAGACGGATGGTGTGGAAGCTAATATGGATGGCATGGAAGCTAAGATGAATGGCATGGACGCTAAGATGAATGGCATGGACGCTAAGATGGAAGAATTGAAGATAAATTTAAATAAGTTGCTACAAGAAATGGTCACTAATGGTGAAAGCGTAGTAAAGGAAACTTATGATGGGAACAAAAGAAATGTTAATCATGATTTCATAGACTCTAATGTTGGATTGAAGACCCACCATGTTCCAAAAATCTATATGAGGAAGTTTCATGGCAAGGATCCTAGAACATGGATGCTACAAATTTAGCAATTTTTCGATCTCGATAATGTGAAAAACACACAAAAGGTACATAATGAAACTTTATATTTGGAACCAAATCAGTTTATATGGTATGAATGGCTTTGCTCTCGTAAAAAAATTGTCACATGGGCAGTTTTTATAGAAGAAATGATAGCATATTATGAGGATACAAAAAGAAACACCTTTTTTAGCCAATTGATAAATCTCAAACAAAACGGTTCAATGATGGAGCACATTGAGGACTTCCAAAAATTGAACATAAGCGTAAAATATATTCCAGAGGAGCATAGGATTGATGTGTTCATAGGGACTTTAAAGGATAATATCCAACATGAGGTTTGCCTTTGGGAACCTTATTCATTGGAGAAGGCATTCAGGTTATCAAGAAAAATGGAAAACAAAATTATGGCAACCAGGAAGCCTACCACTCACAGCAATAAAGATGGAAGTGTTGTTTCCCCTAGCCTTCCACAACCTACAAGATTGACACCACAACAATTGGAAGAAAAAAGAGAAAAAGGGCTTTGTTATAGTTGTGATAGCAAATACACTAAAGGTCATAAGTGTGTTGAGAAGAAATTATTCTACATAGATTGTGAAGAGGAGGAAGAAAAGGAGCAAGAAATGTCAAAAGAAGAGGATATACTCCAGGAAAAAACCCTAGTTAAAGAAGAAATGAATCCGACCATGTCTTATAATGCATTGGCTGGAATTACCACTCCTCAAACTATCAAGATAGAAGGGCATATCAAGAAGAAAAACGTAATAGTGTTGATTGATTCGGGAAGTACCCAAAATTTTATTCATTGTAAGCTAGCCAAGGAATTGAATTGCTTCCTATATCCAACACCAGAGTTTCAAGTGATGGTTGCAAGTGGAGGAACCATAAATTGCTCTGGAAGGTGCCATAATATCAACCTATCCATGGGAGAATATGTATTGAATAGCCCAATGCTTTCCATTCCAATGGGTGGTGTTGATGTTGTAATAGGAGTCCAATGGCTAAAATCCTTGGATACAATAGCTTTTAATTTTCAAGAAATTTTCATGAAATTTTGTGCGGAAGGAAAGGAAGTTGAATTAAGGGGTATTGCATGGAAACTAGGAAATATAATCAGCTCTAACGGTATGACAAAGCCTTTAAATAAGGAACAACGAGGCATAATTGCACAATTATGTTCGCTAGAGGTTCCCACATCGAAATCATCTATTTCTCTAGATCTCCAAAAAGTCTTGGATAATCATTCCAAGGTATTTGAGACTCCCAAAGTCCTCCCACCTATTTGTGATCATGATCATGCTATTCATTTGATTCCAAGAAGTGTTCCTCCAAACATCAAGCCGTACAGATATCCCTATGCCCAAAAGAGTGAAATTGAACGTATGGTTGTAGAAATCCTAGAGGCTGGTATAATTCAACCTAGTCAAAGTTCTTTCTTTGCTCCAGTATTATTGGTACACAAGAAGGATGGATCATGGTGGATGTGTCCGGATTATAGGGAGCTCAAAAATCTCACTATTAAAGATAAATTTCCCATTCCTATCATTGATGAATTATTGGATGAATTATATGGATCAATTTACTTCACCAAGTTGGATCTTTATTCAGGATATCATCGAATCAAAATGAAGATTGAAGACATTATGAAAATATCATTTAGAACTCATGAGGTTCATTATGAATTTTTTGTCATGCCTTTTGGCCTTACCAAGGCACCTTCTACATTTCAAGGTTTGATGAATTCCATTTTCAAACCCTTCCTTAGAAAATTTGTTTTAGTATTTTCTGATGATATACTAATCTACAATAAGTCTTGGAAGGATCATGTTCAACATGTCGACAGTGTGCTCACACTATTGGAGGAGAAACAATTATATGCAAAAAGCTCCAAATGTTTCTTTGGAGTACAAGAGGTGGAATATCTGGGTCATATTGTATTTCATGAAGGTGTTAAGGTAGACCCTAACAAAATTAAAGCCATTAAGAAATGGAAAATCCCCACATCCATAAAGCATATGCGAGGATTTCTCGGGTTAACAGGGTATTATCACAAGTTTGTTAAGAATTATGGGAGAATAGAAGAACCTCTAACAAAATTATTGAAGAAAGATGCATTTTCATGGACTCCAAAAGCAACAAAGGCCTTCGAACATCTTAAAGAGGCAATGTGCCAAGCACTGGTCTTAGCTACGCTGGACTTCACAAAAACCTTTATTGTGGAATGTGATGCTTTAGGAATTGGAATTGGTGTTGTTTTAATGCAAGATGAAAGACCGATTGCTTTCAAAAGTCGTCCAATCAAAGGAAAGTATTTACACAAAGCTATTTATGAGAAGGAAATGTTTGCAATACTACATTCACTAAAGAAATGGTGACCCTACCTAATGGGAAGACACTCCAAGGTAAAAGTGGATCATGATAGTCTTAAATACTTTTTATAACAAAGATTATCTTTAGAAGAAAAGAAAAAATGGGTCACAAATATGTTGGGTTATGAATTTGAAACCATCTACAAAAAAGGGAAGTAAAATGTTGTTGTAGATGCAGTCTCAAGAAATGATGCAGATGTGGAAGCATTGTTTTGTGTTATTTCTATTATCCAACCAGATTGGATAAACAAAGCAAGGGATGAATGGAAGAAGGACAAAGAAGTGTGACCACTCATTCAAAAGTTGCAGAAGATCCCATTTCAAACAATATTGCCAGAACTTGACAAGGAAGCAAAAATCATATTGGAACCTAGAGCAGTCACAAAAACAAGAACCTGACAACTACGAAATCAATCAATTTCAAAGTATCTCATCAAGTGGAAGAACTTACCCACTGAAGATTCCATGTGGGAGGACAACAATTTTATACAGAAGCATCAACAACGACTCAAGAATTGAGGACAACACTTTTTGAAGGAGAGGGGCATGTTAGGTCCCTATACTACTAGTGTAACCCCTTATTGTTATTAGTACAACCCATTCATTATATTTTTGTTCCCATGTAGTCCCCATATTGTTATTATTGTGCACCATAGAAGCCCACTATTTTTATTATTGTTCCGGTACATTATTATGACCCCTTAGACTCCTATATATAGAAAGGAGGTCTTGTCATTTGTATCATCCAAGAATTGTTAATTTGTGTAATGTAAAGGAGTTTTCCCCCTCAAAGAGTCTAAGGCATTTATCTCTCTTTTCTATCTTTTTGTGAGCTGGTTTCGTAACAGACTCTTGAACTTCCCTCATGACGCTTCAACTTCATTACAAAATGGCTCTTCACATTCCACAATTGACACTTGGAATTTCACTTACAAATTAATTACAAAATAATATTACAATATACTCATACCTATATAGGACAAAATTGGGTAGATCCAACTAGACAACCTAATAGTTAAGCTTGATTTTTGGGACACTCAAGCTCAACAACTTTGACTTGTAAGTTCATGGTCACATGTATGTTCCAATACTTTTACTATGCAATGAATTCCCTAAACTATGCAATGGGATCAGGATGGAAGCAGAATCTAATCTCCATGGCATCCAAGTACACTGATTTGGAACCAGTCTACGTTTCCTTCTTTAGAAGGAGAAACATGGTATTGATATGGACAGGGCCACCAATTTACTTCTCCATATTCTTCTTGTTCACTTTAATACCTTCCTTGGTAGTGATGTGTCTTAATTGATCCAAGTATTCTTCAACCTCCCACCTAACCTGATTCTTGTGTTTGGCTTCAGTGAGTTATCCAACTTATGGGATCTTTTGCGATTTCACCATGAAATCCACGTTGTTGTACAATCATGCATATGAGGCCTACATATTGGCGATAAATGAGGAGAACTTTTTGTTACTCTGAATGGTCATTCACACTTGTGCTTTCTCTAACTCTGCCTATTTCCTTGTATTCTTCGCCAATTTGGATAGTGCCCCTTTGTATTGAATTTACCACTCATGCATGACATCAATGGATGTATGGAAATACTTAAGGGATTTAACATTATCCTTACACTAGCATTATCCTTACACTTTTTATGCATGTCATGCAAGTAGAAAACTATTATATGCATGGTGACAAGTGATCCAGGTTGCTCTAGACACATGCAGAAGTCTTAGAGGACTTAGAAAGGGTCAAAATTAAAAATGGTTAGATCACACCCAAACTAGAACCAAATTGAAGTGCTCGTCGACATGATTCCAGTGGTGTGAATGGCACTCAAATCCGAGCTCGTATGAGGGAGAAAGAGCCAATCAAAAATTTGGTCAAAGTTGGGTTGTGGGCTAGGCTTAAGTGTCCTACAATTTGACTAACCCCGGGGCATGAAAACTAGCTCCCAAAAGTGGGCGAATTTGTTGGATACTTAATTTGTCTAATATCACTTATATTACACAAAATAAAAACAATGACCGTTGTTATTAAAATATATATATATTTTAATTAGGTGGCAGGCCATGACCCCTGCCATCCCCATCGGACCCAAAAACATAACATATCAAAATTTATATTAAAAATAGGGCCGGTGGCCATGACCCCACCGGACCCTCCAACAACCATACTTGAACTTCATTAAATGTCAAACATTGTTGCGGGTTGGGCTGGCCACCTCCGGTGGACCTAGTGCACACCGAACCACCGTATACCATATACATAGATGTTAATACAATGAAACCAACCGTTACCAAATTAATACATGCAAAAAATAACATGTCGAACCAAAATTAACATACGCATACCAGTTTTGGCAAGGGCGGGACTTGATCCCCTTACCTCTGCGCCTCCATTCCACCACCTAACCATCGTGCCACGGGTGGCCGCTTTGTAATTTCCGCCACCCTACCATCATATAAGCTCAACCTTCAGTGCAGCGCCAAAAAAAAAATGGTGATGAAATGGAGGTGCTACGAACAGAGTTCCGCAGAGTGGAACCATGTGGCATAGATTCCGAGACAAGAATCTTTTGATACTAAGAGGAATCTTAAAGATTCCATGGGGAGGTAAAAATTCTTTTTATCAGAATGTAATCAAGTTTACAGTCATTTTTCTAAGATTTTCATAGGGAACGCAATGTAAAAGTTGGATTCACCTTTTGAGTAGCAGATTTCTAGATACCTAGTGGAGGAGAATCTTCAAGAATCCTGAGGGAATCTTCCAGATTCCTTGTGCTAAATTTTCCCAGATTTAGAATGCAGCGAACTTTATACTCATTCTTCTCATAATTTTGTAAGGATTTCGATGGTGAGATCAAAATTTTGATCTGAGCAGCATATCTTCAAATGACTCGGAGGAGGGAATCTTTGAGGAATCTAGGGGGAATCTAAAAGATTAATGTAGCCCAGGATTTTCTCTTTGTCAGAATTCAGAAATTTGACAGTCGATTTTACACTATTCAATGCCACGAATCTGATGGTGTAATCATATTTCCCATTTTATCATTCCATTTTTCGACCACTTTTCAAAGTGGAGTGCAGGTGTCAGCATTCAATGTGTGAGCAATGATTTCCATGATATTCGATGCCATGAGATTGATGGTACAACAAGATCTAGCAGATTATCATCCTCTTCTTCAGATAACTCCTCGATGTGAGGTATATGCAATGTGATCATGTAATTGTTTGTCTCTTTGCTTGAGATGCATTGTGTTGTATAGATCCATGTTTAATGTTTGATATGGGATCTTGTTTTGTTCTTGATGTGAGATGTAGTTATTGTCATGTTTTGATTGAGATACCTTTGATGCCATGTTGGCAAGATGCTCATTACTATCATACGTGAAATTATGTCATGTTGATAGGAGTCCTTTTGTGAATGAGTGTTCCTGCAGTAGAACATCTCATGGAGCCACTCCTGTGTGACGGGATATTCCTTGCATGATAGAGAAAACATATTCATGTACATCATCACTCTTTCCAACACTTAATGCAGCAGCCTACATCATCTTGACATCAGGGCCCGAAGACATAGTCCCTCCTGGATGAACTCCATTATCAACGTTTTGTGTTTTATGTTGTTGATTCTTGTCATGTTCCCTCTTCTTTACTGCATAAATATATGTTCTTTTATTCTCTTTTAAATGAAATTCTAACAAAATCATGGAAGTAAAAGATACTGGTTAAATTTGGGAGTTGAGTCAACTCAGATCAACAAGCTCCTCATAAAGGCTCAACATGGCTTCTCTCAATGTCGATACTTCAGCAAATATGGCCACCTTAAGTTCTTCCAAATATACTTGTGCAGAAGATGCATTTTGGACCTCTTCTCAGAGTTGTTAAACTTTTTTCCTCAGAACCTATAATTTATTTTCCATCATATACTCTGTGTTTGACTTGGTAGCACCTACAAAGGCCAAATTGGTTGTGGCAATGGAATTTGTATTCCTTCTAGTGTTTGTCACAATCACCCTTTCTCTAATGAATGAAGGAGATGCGAAATCATATGGAAATTGTTTCTTCCTTTCTTGTACAATATTCTTTTGAATCTTGTCATAAATCAGATTGTATGTTTCCATGACCATACTCTCATCAATGAATGGTGATCTATTGAGTGCTTGACATCAGATAAAAAATTTGGTTTAATGGCTACAGTTCTACCTCCATGTCTTGAATCACAATCAACTCCTCAATTTCTTAAGTGAGCTCCTTCTCCTGCAACTGCTCACTCTCCTATCCTAGTAGTAGGTTCTACTTTTGTTCCTTGTCTTTTTTTTGTGGTGCTTCTTCTTCTTCTATTAGTTTCCTTTCTTCTTCTTCTTGCCTTTTCATTTCTTCGTCAAATATATTTTTCTCTTTTTCTTCCCTCTTCTTCATCTCCTCCTCCTGCTTCCACTCCCTCCGCCTCTTTTTTGTTGTTATGGCTACTTTCAAGATGATTGGATTTGCTTTCATCTTGTGGCTCTACTCTTCAACTAGAATGTGTGCAATTTTCCTCTTACCCTTTTGATGCAGGAGCATTCGACCACCCTTAATCAAAAGTCAAAGTCAAAGCTATGGAGGAGGAGATGTGGACAATCATGTAAACTGGGAGAAAATTTATGTTAAAAACAAGCTAATTTGATGGAATTGATCAGTCTGGAGAAGACTTAATTTAATGTAATTATCTGCCATGTATGTGCATTGAGAGATATAGGAAATTTGTGAGAGGAAATCATGGATCTGAGATGATCCATGACTTTGTAATTTCTCTATAAAGAGTCTGTGTGTGTGAAGAGAGTGATAGACAGAAAGCGGCAGAAAACATTTGTGTAAATAGAGTGTGGATTCAATGTAGTCGAGAGGAGAATTGTGACTAAGGCTGAAATGCCTTAGAATGTAATCTAATTCTGTGTGTAATATAAGATATACGTGTTATGTGGATTTATGTACACCTGTGTATGATTTACATATATATTCTTTACTGTGAGTGAAATTCCGTGTCATGAGATTGTTGATTGACCATCGATCACTGTAAGGATTGATGGCGATCCAATGTTAATTCATTAACTATTGTATGAGTGTGTGAGTGTTTAAACAAAGCGTGGCAAGTGTGTGAGTGTTTAAACAAAGTGTGGCAGAGTGAATCTGGGTGGAAAGGTGAACTCCATCATAAGCAAACAAGTGTAGAGGGAGTCGTTGGATCGTTTAGATAGACGGATATTAACAACCGAGGAATAGACAGCGGGCGATAAAATAGTACGGATTCCTTGATCATCATCGAAGGCCCACACTAAATCCCATCCATCGATTTCCTCTTCAGCACTTATGCAAAGTTAACTACCGGGGTTGACTGTTTGGTAAGCCGCGTGGTAGTTGAAGGGCCGTAGACCATCAGATTGAATGGTATGACAAATGGTGGAGGATCAGTGATCAGTTTTTCATCGCAATATTTCATGAACCATGGGCTGGAATAATTGTGAAATACGATGTGCGATTGGAGGATCCTGAGCGGAACTGAGAAATTCATGGACGCGGGTTTATTTCATTTGGAGCTCAGTCTTATGCATTCAGGTGGAACTATCTTAGTTGGAAGGTCTGTGTTATTCCATTGTGTGGTGCTTGGTTGGGTTTTGTTTAAAAGCTACCGATGTATTGCTTCTGATTGGTATAGGTTGGCCATAACCCACAGGCTCATGAAAGGATATTGTGAAAACTAGGGAAATTGCCTTTTGGTGGTTTTTCCTACGTCAAAGTGGTATCAGAGAAGGGAAAGGTTTCTTGCGAGTAGAAAGAAGATTTTGTGTGCAAAAATGGAAAGTCAACAAGTGGTCAGCTACTGTTCAGTTGTTGTTCAATTGTTGTTCAGTTGATGTTCAATTGTTGTTCAGTTGTTATTCAATTGGTGTTCAGTTATTGTTCAATTGTTATTTAGTTGTTGTTCAATTGCTGTTCAGTTTTTGTTCAATTGTTGTTTAGTTGTTGTTCAATTGTTGTTTAGTTGTTGTTCAATTTTTGTTCAATTATTGTTCAATTGATGTTCAGTTGTTGTTCAATTGTTGTTCAGTTTTTGTTCAGTTGCTGTTCAATTGTTGTTCAGTTGTTGTTCAATTGTTGTTCAATTATTGTTCGATTGTTGTTCAATTTTTGTTTAGTTTCTGTTCAATTGTTGTTTTTCAATTGTTATTCAATTAATCACCTAATTCATTTTAAGCTAAAGGAGGTGGTACAAATATGGGAATATTGGTGAGTTTGTGATCTTTATATTGTCGTATAGGTAGCGACAGAAGAAGGTGAGAAGATTGCAACAACCTAGAGCATGGAGTGCTCATATGGTTCCAAAGAAGAGAGAACGAGAGAGATGCCCAAAGACTAAGCTTAGAGGAGAGAATCTTGGTGAGGCATCATGTAGCAGGGAGGAGACTGTTACTGTAGAGGTTTTGTTGCAACTCACAGAAAGATCATGAAAGCAGTTCCACTGAGGAAGTGGGTAGAACTGCTATGGGATGAAGGAAAGCATATGACCCGGAGGTCATAAATTTTTGTGCCTTGGGAGTCTAATGCAAGAAAATCCAACCATCCTTAATTATAAGTCAAAGTCAAAGCTATGGAGGAGGAGACATGGACAATCATGTAAACAGGGAGCAAATTTCTGTTAAAAATAAGCTAATTTGATGGAATTGATAAGTCTCGAGAAGACTTAATTTAATGTAATTATTTTCCACATATGTGTGTTGAGAGGTTTAGGATATTTGTGAGAGGAAATCATGGATCTGAGATGATCCACGACTTTGTAATTTCTCTATAAAGAGTCTGTGTGTGTGAAGATAGTGATAGACAAAAAGAGGCAGAAAACATTTGTGTAAACTGAGTGTAGATTCAATGTAGTTGAGAGGAGAATTGTGACTAAAGCTAAAAATTCCTTAGAATGTAATCTAATTCTTTTTGTAATATAAGATATACGTGTTATGTGGATTTTTGTCTGCCTATGTATGATTTACATATATATTATTTACTGTGAGTGAAATTCTATGTCACGAGATTGTTGATCGACCATCGATCACTGTAAGGATTGGTGACGATCCAATGTTAATTTGTTAACTATTCTATGAGTGTGTGAGTGTTTAAACAGAGTGTGGTAGAGTGAATCTAGGTGGAAAGATGAATTCCATCATAAGCAAAAAAGTGTAGAGGGATCCATTAGATCGTTTAGATCAACGGTTATTAACGGCGGAGGAATAGACAGTGGGGGATAGAATAGTACGGATGCCTTGATCATGATCAAAGGCCCGCACTAAATCCCAGCCATTGATTTCCTTTTCAACGCTTATGCAAATTCAAATATGGGGGTTGAGCATTTGGTAATCCACATGCTAATTGAAGGGTCGCAGACCATCAAATTGAATGGTATGATAAACAATGGAGGATCAACGATCAATTTCACATCGCAATATTTCATGAACCGTGGCCTGGAAGAATTTTGAAATGTGATGTGTGGTTGGAGGATCCTAAGCAGACCCGAGAAATTCATGGATGTGAGTTTATTGCATTTGGAGTTCGGTCTTATGCATTCAAGTGGAACCAGCTTAGTTGGCAGGTCTTTGTTATTACATTGTACGGTGATTGGTTGGGTTTTATTTAAAACCTACCTATGTAACGCTTCTGATTGGTATAGGTGGGCCATAACCCAAAGGGTCATGAAAGGATATTGTGAAAACCAAGGAAATTGCCTTTTGGGGGTTTTTCCTACATCACCTTTTCATGCACTAGGTTGTGCCTTCCTGTTGGTACTTCCTCTGGAGTGACTTCCTTCTATGGATTAACCTCTGATGTTCTTGTGAAGTTGATTGGTTCATGGGAAATGGAGGAATTATAACAATTCTTCATCTCTTCCTCCTCGGGCCTACGAAATATCCTGCTTGGCCACTAAAAATTAATGTGTACATAGTGGTATTTACAAAAAATCCTAAGATCATATAGAAAGAATTCCAAACAACTGAATGTGAATTTATCTATCTCCCTGCCTTTAGTGTCTGCAACTTTCAAATTATTGATTTCGTACAATACGATTTGCAAAGGAAGAGCGGGCCAAGGTGCTTTCTTCTTCTTGTGAAACATTGTTGATAACCTAATGGAAACATGGTAAGAAAATTCTTACATTACCAACTTATCTATGGCATACCTCAATAGAAGATGTGGAGACTTCTATCTGCCAAACACTCTGAAGGCAGTGCCATCTAATGAGGAAAACCAAATTGCTATTTCTTATATTGCTTCCATTTCTCCATGTGACATTCTAGGTGGTTCTTCCTCAAAGATTAATTTGTACAATGGAATCAGGAAGTGATCAAGCATTGTTTCCATTACTCCTTTGTCTATGCACTATAAAAGAAGCTTGCAATAAATGTGCAGATCAAGCTCTGTTAGTGTCGATTTCTAATCCATGCCATGAAATGAATTGTGAGCACATATTGCATCCAATAGGTAGACAAACATGTAGAATTTGGCTTGCTTGACCTTGGGAGGATTCTAGGCATTATATACATGGATCTTCAGCTATTGAGCCAATAATCCTAACTAGTTAAATGGTTTTCCCTCATTCACAATCTCATTCAGCGGGAACTCCCAACCTTTGCGGAAGGTCTCAGTACTCTGTTTACCATAGATCCTAGAACATAGAACTATCAACTATTGATAAGGCTTCTTGAGAGATTTTGTCTTGTAGGTGGTTGCAGGTGTCTAACAGAACTTCATTGGCTCTCTCACCAAGCCTTTGAAAACCTACTTTGTGCTCAAGTAGCTAGTGGTTGCATATAAGTAAGAATTGATGAGCTATTCCAACTCTGGAAAATGATACATGAGATGGTAATCCGGTGTGAGAAGAGAGGAAAGTCTTTTTCCATTAAAACTACTAAGATTCATGGACTTGGAATCCATATGAGAAATTATGTGGTCAATAGTGTATGTACATGGGAAAGTCGAGTATCTACATGCAATCTTCTGTAACCCTGACCTTTGGACATTAGTATACACGTGTCGATCTTCCAGTTATACTTTGAAGCTTCTTGTTGAGAATGCCTCATTCAATTTATGCCATGTGATGTTCAAATCCTTTTCTATAAACATTTGTGTATCTCAAAAAACTAGCAAGTTTACTGGAGTACTCTCAACTACCTCCCAGGTGCTACTTTTTGTAGTGTCCTTTGAGGAAGATCTCTTGCGGACCATGATAAAAAGGACAGAACAAGAGAAGTGCTCAACAACTATAATAAATGTAGGAGGAAAATGCACTCATGGAAAACGTGAATTAGCTTCAGTAAAATGACTCACAAAGTAAGATCAAGGCAGCAACTACAAGACTTAGGGTAAAAATTGTGCAATTTTTGAGCTGGGGGAAGGGACTAGCTTCAAGAACTGTGCATTGCGCAGTCTCAGTAGCGAGGGGAGAATCTTGAGGCTTGAGACTTTGCAATGAACAGTCTCAACCTAGGCAGACTAAGGAAGAGACTATGCATTGCACAGTCTCAGTGGCCAACGGTGAGGCTTGAGCCCTAGAACAACACAATGGGCAGTTTGGCAAGCCATAGACTATGCATTGTGAAATCTCATAGGTCAAGAACAAGGCTTGCGCCTTGGACTTGCACAATGCCCTATTGAGCAAGGCAACTTCTGGCTAAGTGAAGGACACATCAGTCCAGAAAGAGGATGGGTAAGTGGAAGATTTGAGTGATAGTGAAAGTTAGAGTATAGATTTGACTAAGGAAATGTAGATTAGTGAAGATCAAGTGTAGAAGGTCAACATGCAAAATAAAACAAACATGCATGAGGAGTCGCCCAAATGACTCCCACTAATGGAAAAAAATAAGAAAGTTGATGCAACACTTGTACAAAGTGAACAAAAAACTAAACCAACACTTTTACAAGCTAATATGAGTTAAAATTCCAGCAACCATGAAATAAAACAAGAAAAACAACACTCACAGAACCGAAACAACAAAAAGTGACAAAAAAGGAAACAAAAGATAAAAGAAAAACAAAAATCACATGGAAAAGTGTCGCAAACTCCACTGAAGGCTCCTTAATCTCCTTGGGAATGATAGATCTCCATTATTGAATTTAAAAATGAGATATACGTGCATATTTTATATAGATCTAGGCTGGTTATGGTTTATGATGTGCATGTGTAAAATCAAGGAGAAACTGACACTTGGAAAAAATTTTAAAATAGAAACTTGTGTCATCCTTGGGAAAATAATTATCCACTTCCTATTTTGTAGTGATTGATTTTTTTTATTTTCTTTTGGGAAACCATCCATTCACACTGCCAAGAAGGATTGCGTAATTCCCAACCACAAGGGACTAGGAAACTCCTTGACTCAGAGAATTGTGCAGTTTATGAGCTCAAGGGAATTTTTGCGGGATTTCTAAACTCAAGGTCGGGGTATCTCCCAGAATTTCACAGTTTCTGAGCTCAAGGCTGACCTCCCTGTCTAGATTGCATAATTCAAATCCTTAAAGCTTACTTGCCTTCTAAGATTGTGAATTTTCTAGAGGGAAGGCCAATAATGCTACAAAGTCAAGCCAAGAGATAGCTTGTGCCTGAAAGGTATCAAACTGGGATAAAAACAACACATTGCAAGCATGACATGAAAGGATAAGTCTTGATCATAACCTGAATACTTGATGAGAGTAAATGACAAGCTCCTGAGGATAGAAGGGAGGCTCCAAAATAAAAGCATGGGAAAAATTTTGTAGGGTGGTTGTAGAAGCTACACCAGGTTCCTTGGTCATTATTTTGTATAAATTATAAATTTCTACTATAAGGGAAGGTGTCCTAGTTCTAGAAGTAGTCTAGGTTGATAGGGAGGTTTTGTGAGTTGGCATTCTTAGCCATGTGACACATTATAAAAGAGCCAACCAAATAGGCTAAGATATTTTTTGAAGAGTGTTGGAATTGTAGCTAATGTGTTTTCCTTAATCTTAAACTTAATGTCAACTTTTCAACATTATGCTATCATGGTTTTGTCACACTCTTATCACATCATGTCATTATGCTTTTGTCACACTATGACACTCTTGTCACACTATGTCATCATGACCTTGTCATACTATGACACTATTGGTAAGATTGTAGAATTGATGTTCCTGGATAGTTCATGCACAGATGATGATTCTTCATTATTGTATAATATTTACAGGTGTCTTGATGTTTGCATAGGAGTTGTAAAAGGTTGCACAGGGTTTGGAACAATTATAGCCTCCAGGAGGATGGACAATTCTTAGAAGATAAAACAACCAAGGAGATGTAGGTGATTGATTGAAGAAGTTTTACTAAGGTTATTGAGGTATTATTGAAATCTTTTCAAGGCTTGATAGGATCCATAGCTATTGAAGAAGGTGGGTTAGAAGTTGGAAGAAGTTTTAGTGAATTTTGGTTGATATTTGACTACTTTTAGGGCTTGCCAACAAGGTAACACAAGTTACCTGTTTAGGAGGAGTGCTACTACTGAGAGTAACGTAAGTTTCTAGTTTAAGAATAAAATTACTAACTAACTTCTAAAAGGGGAGAGGTGCATTACTACCTCTAAGCTTAAAAAAATGAAAAAAATCCAGCTAAACCATGGATTTGCCAAAGGTATTTGTGTACGGAAGGTCGAGTAATTCTTATTTGATTCTATGCAATTTTACCATAAACAAAACCACTAGATTTTTTTGTGGTATTGGAAATACAAGGAAGTTATAAAAGGACAAGGATATTGATCAAGTTGGGTGTGCATTCGATGAGTTATTAGTTTGTAATTTGATCTAGAATAGGTGTGCACCATGGCACAAGTAGGAGGCTCAGATCTAAGATATATGTTGGAGCCTAGAAATTAAAAAAATAAAATCGTAAGTGTAGTACTGCGCAGTAAGGATAATGAGCATATAAAGGTCAAGATGGAGCAAAAAAAGGGGATGGTGCAGTCGGTGGAGCACAACATAGGGCTAGCACAGAAGGTAGAGTGTGATGCAGATGGACGTTGCACGGGAGGATATTAGTGGCTTCTAAGGAGGGAAGGTGCATGCAGTGAAATACCAACGGTTAGGATGATACAAATTGGTGGAGCTAACTGAGGATAGCATGGCCGATTAGAGGTTGGAGATATTTTAAGGAAAGAGGAGACAAGGTGGAGTGGAGCTGAGTGGCAAGAAGGATATTTTGAACAATCGTTGATATGCACGGGAGAGCTCAAAAGGACAATGAAAATATCTTAAAGGTTTCTTATAATATTTGGAATGACCGGTTGGAAGGCTCAAAGGATTCAGAGGTTTCCCAGCAATGATAAGAAGGGTCAATGAGGAAAAATCATGGGATGGAAAGGACAAAGAAAAGAAACGTTAGTAGCAGTTGATGGTGGAATGTTGCATACTTGTGGTTGGACAATCGAGCATAGAATAAAGACGAGTTATAGAGTTTGTGTTTAATGGTTTTGTCTATGTATTATAAGTCAAGGGTATGTGGTTGAATATGTCATTGCTAGGAAGCCTAATTGTAGTGAATATGGTTCAGGTTATATGATTTTGGTCCTTACATTTATAGTCTAGTTTTTAGCACCGTATTGTGGTATTATTGAAGGCCGATCAACTTGATGATTTAATGCATGTAATTCAAGGTGTAGTGGCTCTTTTGATAATATGAATATAATCCTCTAAATGGATAGGTTTCTCCATTTTCTATTGTGCATCCCTGTGAATTTTTTATGATTGTTCCATGAGCTAGTTCATCGTGTAGTTTTTGATGGACTAACTATTTGTAACACTGGTTAATAATATAAATTTTTATGTTAATAACGTGGTATGGAATTGTTGTATATGGAGATTATATATTCTATTCTGGACATGTAATGTTTCCTGTGTTGAACCTTTACAAGTGAGTGTGATTAACGGAATAGTCATAAGAGGATTGAAGTGCTAAAGTAATGTTGCTTGTTGGTAGTAGATTCATTGGGCCTGGTATCAACTTGGTATTTAATGGCTATCTTTAGTGGTTGATGTTGTCTATTGGTAGGATGATTAATCTGAGCATGGTGTTAATTCAACCCATAATGGCTATAGTTGTCACCTGTTATTATCTATCATACACACTCATCTCAAACTCTTGCATTGTCTAATGGGTCAGAAGGCTTAACATATTTCATGGTGCACAGTAGTAGCAAGGTAGTGAAGTATGTTTCAAACAAGGTTTATGTATTGTGAGTCATAAGGAAACCCTATAAGATTTCAAAAACTTAGTTCTGAAAATCACTCATTAGCGTCTTGGGTGGGACTTCACTCACTTCGTGGGTATTGCCAAAAGGGTCGATGCTAAGCGGATCTTTATTGTCCACTGCGTCATAAATATCGGGTCTGTGATAATATTGTGCACCAAAAAATGGTTCCATTATCAGGACTGGGATGGATGTCTGATAAGGTTTTCTCGTTGGAATGTGGAAACTATGGAACCCCACGAGGGAGGAAATCAAATAGTGGTTCAAACAAAAGCTACACAGGTTTGTTGTGAAAGAGATAGGAGATAAGAACCAAGACTTAAAGAAATGGCTACAAACGTATGTGTTTACCAACTTCCATGAAGTTTCCTTTGGAGAGTTTCATAACATCTTAACGGAATGGGTACAACAGTTGAAGGACAACAATTTGACATATTAGCACGTCAGGCCAAGGAAGTGGATGTACAAGGAGGTATGTTATCTTTAAGTGGTAATAAGAAAAAAAATCTCGTGTTGTTGACTTTTGCTTTGAAATTGTTCTCAAAGGATATATTATGGAGTTTATAGTAGAAGAAATGGTGTCCTATACTACAAAAGAGTAGAAATTTCTGAAGGGACCAAGAGGTAGATTTACAAGGTCAATACCATTGCTAATAAATATGATTTTGTATGACCATGGTGTTTTGCCTCTAGAGTCTCACACAATGAGTAAATAAGCTTCCCACATAGATGGGGGAAATGGGGGAGACATGTGAGATAGTTTTAGGAGCAATAAGGGGAAACGGGAAGAAGGGCTGCAATGGGGCCTGATAGTGGACCCATAACTATGCATAAAAAGGGAAATGAAAGGATGGAGCAAGAGAGTTATGGGGATGGAATTTTGAAGAGTGGGAGGAGGTATTGACGGGGTGACGTGGGAGGAGGTTAATCAGCATTGATGCCTATCGAAAAAAGGATCCCAATGGGAGGGGCTAGTAGAGGTCATCATAGGACATGGAGTAGTGATAGTGATGAAATTTATGAGTGGATGCAATTAAGCACACCATGAATGGAGGGAGAGAGGGAATAACTGAGTCCACGCGATACAGAATATCCAGAACTTGAATAGCATCATAAAACCATGCTTAACTTTTATCCCACAACCTCGTGCACATCTATGGACCAGGAGGTAAGCACTTAACACACTAGTACAACCAATGTGGAAGGTAATTATAGCCAGGGAGGATTAAATCACAACAATAGTGGGACTGGTCCAATTGTAAGGGGGATGGCACAAGGTATCCAAACTCATAGTGGTGCGCAATCAGGCATATAGTTTTCTAGAAGTACAACAAGCATAGGAGGGAGTACTTTGTCAAGGAGTGCTGTGTAGACTACTTTTGCAGACATAGATTTACTGATTCCCATGTTTCATGGTGTTGGGACAGAGAACCCACAATAGCATTTGTTTGTATGTGAGGTTGTTTGGACAGCTAAGCAAGTCTAAGAAAAGGCCACAAACATTGCACAGGTGGAGACCACGTTTAGGGACCACGTGTTGACATGGCACATGAAGTTTAAAATCACGACTCTAACAGGAAAAAGTAGGACCCTAATGGAGGTAAAGTAGTCATTGATCAAGGAGTTTTAGAAGTTGAAATCTAAGTCTCAATGTATTACAGAATTAAAAGAAATCAAGCAGAGTCTAGGAGATTCAGTGTGGGACTTCTACCAATGATTTAAAGCGTTTAAAGATAAGATAACGTTCAAAATTCTGGACACACAAAATGAGAATTGGTTTATTGTAGGGCTACTACCACATATCAAAATATCATTGATACAACAGAGAATATGTACGCAGTCGAAAGCTCTGGAGCTGGAACTGAAGTTACAAGCCTCGCCAGTGGGAAATAACGAGAACAATGGTATGGTGTAGGTGCAGTCCTAGTTTCTTGCGTTAGATTCCCAACTTCAATACCTAAATAAGGGGAAGTAAAAGTGGGAGGAGATATGGTGTACCATCTTTTAGACATATGGTCACCATAGAAATGAATCTGAATTATCGATTGACTATATTGCGACTCGCACAAAAAATCCACTTGTGCAGGTTAGAGGAATGTGGTGTGTGATATGCCAGGTATGGGGACATATACCATCCAATTACTCGATGATGTAAAAGTATGAGGCCATAACTCATACTCTATTTTGTGACTTCTATAAATTGGTAGGTCATGGAATCCACCATTTTCATGCACTAGCGATGATGCGCAAGCGTGCACTTGACTCATTCCAAGTGCAGGAGCATGAAGGGATAGAAGTCATGTTGATCAGATGTAACTACCCTCGATATAACCAAGGTGAAAAATACAATCATCAAGGTCGTGGATGAGGCATGATGGGTCGAGGACCAGGTCAAAGAAGAGGTGGATTTGGTTGAGGAAAAAGCACCACCATCTGTTATAATTGCAGACATCAAGGACATTTTGCGTCAGATTGTACCAATCCCTATTGCACTTCTATTTACTATAAATTATTAGATCATCCAGTAGAACTGTCCCCAGCTAATTTCCAAGTGGGAAGAGAAGAAGGGGCATAACGTGAAAATTATCTCTATTGAATCACGCAGGACAAAACAATTGGTAGGGGTGGTAACTCAAGGAGGTATTAGGAAAAGAGCCAACGTTGTGAAGCCCAGAAAATCATAGCTACATTGGGTAAGAAGAGTACCTAAAATCTCTGTGAATTTTGATCTTCTATGGCAGTAGACCACTTGTAAGGAGGCTCGATAACAAATAGTCACAGGAGAATGGGATAGGACAAAGGCTAGGTGAAAAGCAACGATGTCAAAGATATTTGATACTACTATAGCTAGGGAGGAGAGGACCAGAGTTGATCTAGTTCAGAGTCTACTGCAAAGATGTTTGGAGTTAGTAAAATATCCCTATTTTCCAATTTAATTGTCTTAAATTGTTACATAAATTATCGATCGGAGTTGGTAAACTTGTGAAGTGAAAGTGCACTATATGTTCTAGAAGTCCTTTTTATTAAATCAGATTATTAATGTGCATGATTGAGTTATTGAAAATTACTTCTAAGGATGTTTTGCATTCCTATCTTACTCTTTAAAGAAAATGAATTTAACACATTCAAAAATTCCTAAATTTTCTTGACTCATTTCTAATGAAATAAAAAATGTGCTTCACACTTGCAAAATGAAATTAAAGAAAACTCATACTATCTCATTAAATTAAGAGGACCTAACCAATCTATTGCAACACAAATTTAATCTCTAAAAGAAAAATTATTCATCTAATGTTCCAGCAATCCTTTGCATAAAAACTAAATTTAATTTGACTTCTAGTTAAAATGAAAACTACACATCTTCTCATTATCAATCACTCATGCTTTGAAATGAAAACTGTAAAGAAATCGCTCATGCTCTGAAATGAAATACTGTAAATAAATCACTCATGCTTTGAAGTGAAATACTGTAAAGAAATCACTCACGCTCTAAAATGAAATACTGTAAAGAGATCACTCATTCTCTGAAACGAAATACTATAAAGAAATCACTCATGCTCCAGAATTAAATACGGTAAAGAAATCATTCATGCTCTGAAATGAAATAATCGGAAATGAAACTATAACAAAATATATGAAAATCAATTACACTACAATTAGCATCATTATAAATCAACTTGAAAAGAATGATTCGTGAAATATTTCTATGACTATCTAATTGAAATAAACACTACAAAACGATTCTAAAACATGTATGTAACTACAACAAATGATAAAGAAAATATATGAAAATGAAAAACCTTCACTATTTGCAGGGGCACTCAACAAATAGGTGGTCACAGAACTTTAATTGAGTAGTCAACTACACATCAAAACTTCATTCTTCATTAATAGGTAAAACAGAGTTAAAAAAATACTTTCACATATATAGATTCAATCTCTGTTCATGTTTATTGCAAGGTATTTTAAAAGCACGTGCCAATAATTGTTCGAGGCTTTTACGCCTAACCTAGCTAACAAACTTCTACTTTTAGCTTCTAATAGATATCAAAACATCATTTGCTCATGATTTTCTATTTGGAAAATAAAAAATTTAAGCACAAGGATTTCAGACTATCGCTCGCTTGTTCAGCAACATGTCGACTTTTACCATTTTAACCATGCAATCCAACAATCCTTTGATGATATGGTTGGGATGAATAGGAGGAAATCGTTAAAGGGATCAATCTCCACATGTTCATATCTTTATTCTCTTAGTTGGCACCTTAGATCCTGATAAACCTTGGTATCGGCTACAGAGACATAGATTAGTTGCAAAAATTGTATGAATTCGATAGCTAATACAAACATTAATTCAATAATAAGGAAAATTATTAAATATGAAATATAAGACAATTAATTACCTTACGATGGCAAAAACTTTGTAGTTTGATGCCTTTTAAGTTGATGATGATGGTCAAAGAGAGGAAAAATTGGTAAGGGAGAGTGTCAAAAAGAACCATTCCTGATGCTCTACATTCCGCCACATGGAGGCCATTGCATGTCCTTATGCAAAAATTCAAAACCTGAAGTCTTTGTCTGTCACTTCTCTCTCTAAAAAACATGGACCAAAACATCCAGGTTTGTCCTTCTTACCTTTTTTCTTGCAACTTTCTTTCTGGGTTTCTTCATCAAAATCCTGCATTTTAGACTCATGACCTTCCTTTTTACAGATTCATTCCTTTTCTTTAAATTCTTGTTCTTTTCATACCATAAAACCATATGTAAGAGAATGTAATCATTCTCAGTCCTTTATATCTCATTCTGCATCTTTAATGTCTCATGGTCCTTCTTCAAATGTCTATACAATGTCTCCAACTCAAAGACTTCTTGTTTCAGATTTTTCACAAGTAGAGGTTATTGTGGACTATTAGACTAGATTTCTTTTTCATGGATTGTAGAACAAGATGCCTTTTCTACAGTTCTCTTCTCCAGAGACTCATTGAAGTCATAGATTTCTTGTTGTACTGGATCTATTTCTCGTGTTTTTCGGCCTGGGCTATGAATAATGAAATGACAATAGGTCATGGAACTTTCATTTTCTCATGGTCCTCCAAATTAACAACATATGTAGAATATTGAGATGGTTTTTGATTAAGTCTGGTGCTTCTTCTTACATTTTATGAAAGAGGGTTTTTATTTCTAGCTCTTTTCTTCTCTGTTTTAGCATCGTCTATTTTCTTGGATGTTCTTTCGTCCTTTTTGTTGGATTTCTTCTAACAAATTGTCTTTTAATGATTCCTAAAATTTCTGCAATAGAAGTGTCATATTCTGATTGTTCTTGTAGTTTTTGTTGAGATAAGTTTTTAATAGGATTCTTAGATATTATCTTCCTTCCTCTTTGTTCTTTACTGCTGCTAGGTGGCTCTTAATCCTCCTCCTCAAAATAATTTCCAACTAGGAAGTTATCCCAATTATCTCCGGGGATTTCAAGATAAAATTCAATGAGTATTTTTATAAGGTCGTGGTGATACATGGTGTTTTCTATGAATTGGATCCTTTTCTGAACATTCCTAGACATTTTCCTTAAGCTATTTAACAGAAAATAAGGAATATTGATTCCATTCTCTATGAGAAAATGCATCATCAAACAAACGTGGTAAAAGAACATACAACAAAATCTTCCTTCACAGGTGACAAATTTCTGAATTACTAGCAACAAATTTCTCCATTTACCCCTACGTGTTGTACTGGGAATTCCTTTCTTAAAAATAGTGATATCCATACCTGGACTTTTCAAGAAAGTCTTCCATTATTCTCCTTCAATGCCCCTGTTCTTAAAGCATCTCTCTGATTCTTGACAGTCTAGTAGCTTCAGCAATAAGATATTCTATCACCGCAAACTTGATGTCTCCAATTTCAGCCTCTATGCCATCAAATGCTCTAGAAAATGATTTGGTTACTTCCTTGATAAAACCATCAAACTTTACCACGAACTCTAGCCATTGTGCTTTCTGTAGCATTTCTTTCACGTATGGATATCCTTCCATAAATTTTCTACCATTTGGTTATGTTCTCAATATGATGCCTATGGTTGAGAAGTTTCACCTCAAAATTCACTTCTTGATAGCGTATGAGTCAAGGTTTCGGGATAATTGCTTTTGGTATGAGTATGAAGAAGAGCGAGAGGAAAAATAAGTGAAGTTAAGTTATTGTTAGGGTATGAATGAATATAAGTTGGGTGATCTCAACAATGAATGCGGAATATGTTCTCAATATGATGCCCATGGTTGAGAAGTTTCACCTCAAAATTCACTTCTTGATAGCGTATGAGTCAAGGTTTTGGGATAATGGCTTTTGGTATGAGTATGAACAAGAGCAAGAGGAAAAATAAGTGAAGTTAAGTTACTATTAGGGTATGAATGAATATAAGTTGGGCGATCTCAACAATGAATGCAGAATTTAAGAATGGAATGTTGTGTAATGATGAGCGACGAATAGCGGTTTACAGACTTTTTATTTGATATGACGAGATATGTTCATATCACTTTCGGCAATGCTGGTTTTTGAATCGGTGGTATATCGTCCATATAATTCATATACTAATGTTTTGACCTGTATTATTAAATTAATTATTTGCATTCCTTTTGAATTGATGATACTAACATTTGATTTCTCCTTTTCGCATTGTCTTTAGGTGCTTCCAAGGGTGATTTTGCTAATTTCTTCAATTTCTCCAATTAGTGGTGCTTGTCAAACATTAGCTACAGAATTCTGTCAAAGCTGCAAAATCTCATTAATTCTATATCTAATTATTGTAAAAAGAAGAATAGGTTAAAAATAAAAAAGGAATGGGAAAGAAAATTTGTGATGCCAAAATTACTTGGGTTTCATCCTGAATTTTCTGTATAAACATGCCAACAATGTTGGTTTTCATGTTTTATATATATATATATATATATATATATATCTTTTTTATAAAAGAACAAGGTTTGCGAGTCAAGTTGGAGGAGAAGGAAAATCCTTCTTAACCAATTGAATATTGGTGTTGTCTTGTAGATATTTGATAAAAGGCTTCCTTTGTCAATGCCTTATGATAATTCTTAATCTACGACCATTTACAAGGAAGTTGATTCTTTCTTAATCAGTGGTTCTGATCCTAACTACACCATTATCAAAAATTGTTTTAATCGCATATGGCCCAAGCCAATGAGTTTGAAATTTCTCTTGAAAATATTTAAATTTTGAATAAAAAAGTAATGCCCAATCTCCTAGATGGAACTTTCTTTCTTTGATATATTTGTCATGCCATATGGATCTCTATTTTTGAACTAGATTGGTTCTTTGGAGTGCATCCTCTCTTATCTCATCAAGTTCATTCAGGTGCTTCATTCTTTGTTTTTGTGCTTCTGAAAGATCAAGACCTAATTTAACTATTGTCTTGAAAGTTTTTACTTGAAACTCAATAGGAAAACGGACTTGCTTCCCATAAACAATTTCATAGGGAGTATGCCCTGTAATGTTTCTCCATGTACTACGGTATGCCCACAAAGCTTTTGGAAGCTTTTCTGCCCAGTCTCTTCTATGCAAATCCATATTTTTGGTGAGAATTGCTTCAATTACTTTATTAGTGGACTCCAATCATCCATTTTCTTGAGGATGATATTGTTATGAAACCAGCTCAAGAAAAGATAGAAAATATAGATCAACGCCTTAGAATGCAGCCTCTTCGAGGGGGAAACCTCCTTTACATTACATAAATGAACAATTCTTGGATGATACAAATGAAAAGACCTCCTTTCTATATATAGGAATCTAAGGGGTCATAACATAATCAGAGCTGACATAAAAATAATAATGTAAGGGCACAATAATAACAATAGTGGCCTTCTATGTGGCGCAATAGTAACAATATGGGCACTACATGGGTACATCAATATAATAAGTGGGTTGTACTAATAACAATAAGGGGTTACACTAGTAGTATAGGGGCCTAACATGCTCCTCTCCTTCAAAAAGTGTTGTCCTCAACCCTTGAGTAGTTCTTGATGCTTTTGTATAAAATCCTTGTCCTCCCATGTGGAATCTTCAGCGAGTAAGTTCTTCCACTTGATGAGATACTCTGAAATTGATTGATTTCATAGCTGTCGGGTTCTTGTTTCTGTGACTACTCCAGGTTCCAATATGATTTTTACTTCCTATTCAATTTCTTGCAATATTGTTTGATTTGGGATATTTTGCAACTTTTGAATAAGTGGCCATACTTCTTTGTCCTTCTTCCCTTCATCCCTTGCTTCGTTTATCCAATCTGGTTGGATACTAGAAATAGCACAAAACAATGCTTCCACATCCTCATCCTTGAAGAGTCTTCCCGTTTGGTAAGGTCGCCATCTTTTAAGTGCACGTAGTATTGCCAACATTTCCTTCTCATAAATAGCTTTTTTGAGATGTATCAGTAAAAATACCCAATCACATACATCAAAACATTTTTTACTACGATGTTGATCTACCTATTGTTTCGTTTGATTTTGAACTGAAGTGGCGCTATCCTTTAAAAGTTGGAGAACTTGTTGTTGATGCTCGATGTGATCTTTCTCTGCTTGAACCTTTTTCTTCTTGATATGTCCTTCTATCTCTAGAGTTTGAGGAGTGGCAATTTCTTTCAATCCTTTACAAGATATGGTCGGATTCATTTCTTGATGCTCGATGTGATCTTTCACTTCTTGAACATTTTTCTTTTTGATATGTCCTTCTATCTTGATAGTTTGAGGAGTGGTAATTTCGACGAATGAATTACAAAATATGGTTGGGTTCATTTCTTCTTTCTCGATGTAATCTTTCACTTCTTGCACCTTTTTCTTCTTCATATGTCCTTCTATCTTGAGAGTTTGAGGAGTGCTAATTCTTGCCAATGCTTTACAAGATATGGTCTGATTCATTTCTTCTTTCTTTGGAGTGGGGTCCTGGCGTATATCCTCTTCTTTTAATGTTTCTTGATCCTTTTCTTCCTCCTCTTCATATTCTATGTAAAATAATTTCTTCTCAGCACACTTATGACCTTTAGTGCATTTGCTATCACAATTGTAACAAAGCCCTTTTTATCTTTTTTCTTCCAATTGTTGTGGTGTAACCCTTGTAGGTTGTGGAAGGCTTGGAGAAACAACACTTCCATATTTATAGTTGTGAGGGGTATGCTTCCTAGTTTCCATAATTTTTCTTTCCACTATGTCACAAAGCCCTTTTACTCTTTCCAATTGTTGTGGTGTTGTTGTAAATAAGGTGTTTCTCTTTGTATCCTCATAATGTGCTATCATTTCCTCCGTGAAAATTGACCACGTAACAAGTTGTTTACGAGATCCTTGCCATCAAACTTCCTCATCTTGCTTTTTCTTGATTTTAGGGGCTCGATCTTGAAACGACAGTAACTTTGTACTTTCAGATATTTAAGTTATGAAATTGCAACCTATAGTAGCCCTCTGTGTCCTCTTTCCAATGCCACAAGTCTGACCCAAATTGGATTCTCCAATGAAGAGTTATGCAAAATCTCCCACAGTGACTTGATTATAGACTAGTTCAGTAGAGCGAACTTGTACAACGTGCCACGATTCACTGTTTCAACCTTTGGATCTAAAAAATGCATACAAGAAACTCCAATCTGTCCTCTTTCTGTAGCTTCTTACAAAATTTGAATCCAATCCCCAGAGATAAAGTTATGATGATTTTCCCCAGGTCACCTGTTTGGAATGTAATTCAGGAGTCTGCAAAAAGACCAAGTTCCTCAGATCATATCTCTGCGAATATAGTGCGAAGAGCTCTGAAATTTAGACCCGAGGTTTAGCACGGTTTCTTCTCAAATGGGTTTTTTTTGAAACTTCTAAAACGTAGCAGAAAAAAAGTTATAGCGAAAATGCCACGATGACCTATTTGGAGCAGCAAAACCCTAGAATCCAAAGCTCTGATACCAAATGTTATGAAACCAGCTCAAGAAAAGATAGAAAAGATAGATCAACGCCTTAGAATTCAGCCTCTTCGTGGGGGCAACCTCATTTACATTACATAAATGAACAATTATTGGATGATACAAATGAAAAGACCTCCTTTCTATACTTAGGAGTCTAAGGGGTCATAACATAATCAGAGCTGACATGACAATAATAATGTAAGGGCACAATAATAACAATAGTGGCCTTCTATGTGGCGCAATAGTAACAATATGGGCACTACATGGGTACATCAATATAATAAGTGGGTTGTACTAATAACAATAAGGGGTTACACTAGTAGTATAGGGGCCTAACAGATATGGAGTGGACTTCCGATGTTTGATTTTGTACTCCTCCCTTATCTTATGTACCAACTTGGATGTGAATTGAGTACCTTGATTTGTTACAATTTCCCTTGGAACACCAAAACGAGTAAATATATCCTCAAAAAGAAATGAAACTACAACATTTTCAGTAGCAAAAGGAAGTGCTTTAGCTTCTACCCATTTTGTAACATCATTAGTGCAAACAAGAATGTACCTTTTCTGTCTCAATGGTGGATTGATTGGACCAACAAAATCTAGAGCCCATTTTTCAAAAGGCTCAATAAGTACCTGAGGCAGTAGAGGAATTTCATCAGAGGGAACAAGTTTCCCCATCCTTTGAAAACTATCACATCTCTTATATACTCCTTGGCATCTCTTGGTCACCTAGGGCTACTTGGATTTGATTATACCCGCTAAAACCATCCAAGAATGAAAAATATTTCTTTCCTGCCAATGTATCTAAAATTTGATCTATAAAAGGAAGTGGAAAATGATATTTTAAAGTGGCTTTATTAAATTCCATATAGTCAATGCATACTATCCATTTTCCATTCTTCTTAGGAACAATTACTAAGGGAGAAACCTACTAACTGTTTGATATTGGATAGGTGAAATTTAGATTCAACAATTTTTGTAGTTCCTCTTTAACAATTTCCCTTACATTTAGATTCATTCTCCTTTGAGGTAGTCGAATTGGTCTAGCATTTTTTTCATTGTAAATATCATGTATACAAGTACTAGGATCAATTCCATTCATGATAGTATATTCCCATGCATAGGCAAAGGAATGTTCTTGTAACATCTTTATTAATTCTTTCTTTTGAAATTATTCCAAATTATTATTGATATTCAAAGTTTTTCCTTGAAAGATTTCAATTGTCAAATTGCTAAACTTTTCCATCGAATTCTAGGATAGTTGGTGAGATGATAGATACTCAATATTAAATTGTTCTTGGAAACTTTGACTAGATTCACAATATGATGAAGACTCATTGTTTTCAATAAAATACAAAATTTGATCCTCTTCATCTATTTGTGAAGTAGAAAAGATTGGTCTTATATCAATATCATCGTCTATCCATTCTTTATTTTCAACTTCTATTATTGTTTTTGTAGGTGGATATAGTGTTAATTTTTTTATTGAATTTCCATCAGAGATAAACATATCACCAGATCTACAACTTATAAAAGCATCAGTTGTAGCTAGCCAAGGTCTTCCTAGAATCAATGGATGTCCTCCTAAGTTATTCTTGGGTGTTAATATCATTAAATCAACAGGATATTACCAAGAATCTAAGGATACATATATATCTTTTAATACACCATCAAGTTTGATTACTGATCTTTTTGATAATTGTAACAATGTAGGTGTATATTGAAAATTAGGAAGTTTTAGTTTATTCATAGTTTGCTCACTCATGATACTTATAGATGCTCCTAGATCAATCAATGTATTTGGGATCTTGACACTATTGATGTGTGTCTTCACAATGGGACTTCCTAGATTAGGATATTTTTGAATTGTTTTTTTACGCATCATGATATCTTCAATTTTCCTGACTAGTTGGATTCTTTTGAATTCTTTTCTTTTTCTCCATAGTTTCTTTATGCTCAACTCTCTAATTTTCCTTTCAAAAATTGGTATTTCTTTAATGGCTTGTAACAAAGGAATTTTTATGCAAACATTCTTCAGTTCATCTAACATATCATAATCAGGCAATAAAATATGCTTTTCTACTCCATCAATTTTCAATCTCTTGGGAAAAGGTGTTTTTGAAACAGATATTGAAGGTTGTTCCATAATAGGAGCTGAGTTATTTGGATGTGTAGGAGTGACTTGTTTTTGAGTTTTTTCTTTTTCATTAAGATACTTCTCTTCTTCAGAGATCTTTTCACTTTCATGAATAACAACTGACAAGAACTTTTTCTCCACTACTCTACCAAATCTAAGTTGGACATTGTTTAGATCTTGTGGAGTTATCATGTAAGTTTCAAAATTTTGTCCTTCCATATTGTAAACAAGTTGTGAGTTTTTTTTATTATTCAGATTTGTAAGAGGTTGGGCAGAAAATTGGTTTGTTCTTTGAGGAAATGGTAATGAAAGTTCTAGATTCAAAATGTGGGGTTGAGTTTGTTGAACATGCTTAGGATAATATTGTGGAGGAAAAGTAGGATATGATTGTTGAAATTGTGGATATTGAGGATATTCAAGGTCTTTTCCATAAGTATTTTTCCATCCTTTTGACCAAGGTTGTGGCCAATATTGCTAAGGCATTGCAAAAATCCAATTAGTTTTTTATGATTTTGCAAATGGTTGAGTGTTAAAACCTTGAGTTGTATTTGGTTGTGGATTCTGTCATGATCTTTTAGTAATAAAACAAAGAGGGTCTACCTAATTTGGTACTCCTTCCTGATAGACAACTTTAAGGCCTGGTACTGAGGGACATTCTTTTGTATCATGATTTTCCACACATATAACACAAGTTTCTACATTCTTTAAATCAAAAGTACACTCTCTCAAGGCATGTTTCTTTCTGCACTTAGGGAAAAAATAGACAATGCAACATTTCATCTTTTTTCTTGTTTTGTATTTTAAGGGTGTCAATCTGTTTACTAAGACTCCCTAAAATATATGTTTTAAAACTATCAAGCAGATTACCTAATTCTATTCTACTTACTCTCCCAACCGCATATTTATTAATCCTTGATAAAAGAGGATCTCTTGGATTTTTCCCAGTTCTTGCTTTGCCTCTTGAGATTTGTATGCATAACTCATAAATTTCTCCAAGAAACAACTGATAAATGTTTCCCTTACCCATTAGATTGAGAAGATAAATCCACACATCTCTAATGGATTTTAATAAGAGAGCTTTCAAAGTTTCCTCATCTAGATTATTCATTTTCCCCCTTTTAACATTATAAGCAAATCTTTCAATGAAGTCTTCAAGATTTTCATCTTCTTTCTGTACCATTTTAAATAACTCATCCTTAATATTATGCGGAATACATTAGTCCTTATATTTATCTAAGAATGTAGTTTTCATTTGTTCCCATGTTCTTATGGAATTTATTCCTAAACCCATAAACCATTTTAATGCTGCATCTTTAAGGGTTGTAGGGAATAATTTCAACTTTTGAGCATCATGCAGATAATCATATGATCTACATAAGACTTCAAATTCAAAGAGAAATGTTTCAGGATCTTCACTCCTTAGTCCATGAGAGTTTGGAAGGATAGAGGGTGAGATATTTTTCATTGTCACAATTGTATCTTCATCGTGGATAGTAAATCAAAAGGGTTCTAGATTTTATCGCTCTTCTCCCTCTTCCTCTTCCTCTTCCTCGTCCTCCACATCTTCCTCCTCCAATCCTAGTTTGTTCACCATTCACATTATTTACCTCTCTTCCCCTTCTCCAACCATTGTAGATTCTTTAGAACTAATATAGGGTTCTGGTTCCAAAATTAGTTTTTCAACTTCCTCTAGTTGCTCTATAGTTCCTCTAGTTCTTCATTCAATGGTTTTTTAAAATAGGTTTCCTCTTCCTCTTCTTCAGCAAGAACTTCCAGCTCTTGAGCTAAAATTTGTTCTCGAGTTGAAGATAGGAAAATTACTCTTGTTATTGGAGATATGGGATCTTCTTCTTCTATTATGGCTTTTGTTGATGAAGTTGGTGAATCTCTAGGTTATATTTTGAATCTTAATACCTTAAGGAGTTTTTGTTCGCCTGCTATGGATGGAATTCGAGTTTGTGTGGGTGGTTTTGCACTACGAGGTCATGGTCAGGTGAGTGATGTTGTTGGAATTAAACTCTTATCTCTACCTACAAATGTACCCCTAGAGTCTCTTTCCCTATGCATATCACGCTTTTTTTTTAATCTATCAAAATGAAAAAAACAAAGACTTCTATTTCCACTTCCCCAGCAATGGCACCAAAATGTTTTTCAATTTAATTGTCTTAAACTGTTACATAAATTATCGATCAGAGTTGGTAAACTTGTGAATTCCAAATGCACTATATGTGTTAGAAGTCCTTTTTATTAAATCATATTATTAATGTGAATTATTGGGTTACTGAAAATTACTTCTAAGGATGTTTTGCATTCCTATCTTACTCTTTAAAGAAAATGAATTTAACACAATCAAAAATTCCTAAATTTTCTTCACTCCTTTCTAACGAAATAAAAAATGCTCTTCACACTTGCAAAATGAAACTAAATCAAACTCATCCTATCTCATTAAATTAATAGAACTTAACCAATCTATTGCAACAAAAATTTAATCTCTAAACACAGAATTATTCATCTAATGTTCTAGCAATCCTTTGCATAAAAACGAAAATGAATTTGAATTCTAGTTAAAATGAAAACTACACATTCTCTCATTATCAATCACTCATGCTTTGAAATGAAAACTGTAAAGAAATCACTCATGCTCTGAAATGAAATATTGTAAAGAAATCACTCATGCTCTTAAATGAAACACTGTAAATAAATCAGTGATGCTCTGAAACGAAATACTAAAAAAAAATCACTCATGCTTTGAAATGAAATACTGTAAAGAAATCACTCATGCTCTGAAATGAAATACTGTAAATAAATCACTCATCATTTGAAATGAAACTATAACGAAATCTATGAAAAGAGATTAAAGTACAATTAGCATCATTATAAATTAACTTGAAAAGAATGATTAGCGAAATCTTGTTATCGTTATCTAATTGAAATCAACACTGCAAAACGATTCTAAAACATGTAAGTAACTACAACAAATGATAAAGAAAAGATATGAAAATGTATAACCTTCACTGTTTGCGGGGACCCTCCACAAACAGGTGATCATAAAACTTTAATTGAATAGTCATCTACGCATCAAAACTTCATTCTTCATTAACAGGTAAAAGCAAATTTTAAAACAATATTGTCACATATATAAATTCAACCTTTGTTCATGTTTGTTGCACGGTATTTAGAAAATAATGTGTCAATAACTGTTCGAGGATTTTTCCCACGAGGCTTTGGATTGATGGTGAATGGGTGCACTGTTAAGGCACTCTTTGTGATAGGTCACCGGTTCAAATCCCCCATGGGTGCTTAGGTAGTATTATATAGAAAAAAAAATATTGTTTGAGGATTTTATGCCAACCCTAGCTCACAAAGTTTCCAAAGTAGAAGGAAGCTCTAACAAAGTCAAGGTCAAAGACGTAGGACCTAGAGGAGTGACAATATGTAGCAAAAATGTGGGTACAATCTATGACTACACCACCTTTGGAGAAGAGGGTTCAAACAACAAGTGATAATGGAAGGGAGTGTCATCCCCTATGTACATATGTAAAGTGGATGTAAATAAGTTGGGATTAGGTAGGGGTTCTAGTTAGGATGGTTTTTGGAAATGTTATGAAGGGGAGGCACAAACAAATTCAACGTGTCGTTAGGGGAGAGGTCGAGCTAGAATTAAATTCGTACCTAAGTATGGTCAAAGATAGATAACACGTTGTGTTGGGGGCTACGCCATCCAAAATTAATCACATGAAGAATCCAAAATGAAATATGGGAGATCCAATTCTGCAATCTAGGCATACCAGTGACAATGTATCTGGATATGTGAATATCCAAAGATACAAGCGAGAGGTAAGGATCACATAATAAAAATTGAACCAAAATGACAATTCCTTCTAGGGAAATCTTCAATGAAATAAAAGATAGCAGTTGAGTAGATTACCAAACCACATTCGGTGGAAGAATAAACCTCACAAGTTTTCAATAAACCCATGGATTATCGAGACAAGGGTGTCGAGATGAGGTAATCTTGAGTTGAAGAATTAAAAATAAGTTGGGATTGACTGGGCGAGTCAGGTCACTCATGTGAACCATAATATCATTAGAATTTGAGGGATGATTATGGAACATGTTGATTCCAATCGAGGTGATTTGGATTAGAAAACCATGATAACTAAGTATAAATCACCAGTAAGCATGATGAAGGAGAGGGAGGGAGAAATTTTATAACTCACCACCCAAGGACCCTATAGTGAATAGACAAATGTTTAAGGAAGTGTTTGAGGCTAACAGGCGACTAGAGGGAATGAGGAGCACTTAGAAGTATATAGGATAGGGTCGCATAAGAGTAATGTGCTAAAGAAAGGATAGTTTTAGAGATGCATACAAGGCATGAAAGGAATAAGGAAAAATTTATGGCGGAAGGACTTGCCCCAGAAATTGACGCCGACAAGAGGAGGCAATTGTGGAAAAGGATATTATGACAAGGAAGTATGGATAAGAGAAATGGGAATGGAGGTATAGGTCCAAAAGGGTGGCTAAGTTTCATCAGGAGGTCTAGAAAAAGGAGGGTCCCTGCTACTCACATAGATGGTTCTTACATAAGGCTATAGCCATACTAGTTAGTTCTCAGACGTCATTTGAAGGGTGGATATGCAATTCCATATGGAAAAGAAGTGTGAGGACAGTTCTTGTTGGGGGAGATGTAGCAGTAGGATGAGGCTTTGTACTAGTGTATGATGATAAAGCATGGGGATGTGCTGGAAAATGATCCTGTCTTACAGGGTTGACAAGACCAAGACTTGTATCATGAATAAAACAACCAACTTGAGGTCATTCCCATCCCTACTAAGAGGAGTAGGTATGACTACAAGAAGGAGATAAATAAGAGGGATAGGCATAGATATCGGAGCTAGAGTAGCAATGGTGACTAATTTAATTTTTCTAAGAGCACCACTGTGGGGAAAGGGAATGTGGATAACCTCTCATCAACTGTTTTAAAAGCTCCATGGTAACCTGTTTCATGTTTTTCCCTATAGCAACCATACCAGAGGAAAGAAGAAAACCTCAGTAACAATAGAGATCCTGGATGCATGGGGATAGAAGAAAGACTGAATGGCTCAGGGATGAGCCACATTTTTGTGTTATGTCACAGTAGGTGGAGTGCAACATAGGGTTAGTGCAGTAGGTAGAGCGTGATGTAGATCGAAGCCACATAGGAGGATAGTAATGGCGACCAAGGACGAACGAAGAATGTCGGGGAATCTCGATGGTTAGGATGTTGTAAACAGGTGGAGCTAGCTAATGATATTATGGTCGGTTGGAGGTTGGATATATTTTGAGGAAAGACGAGATGGGTAGAATGGATTTGAGTGGTGGGAAGGATCTTTTGAACAGTCATTGATACACATGGGACAACTCATAAGGATGAGGAAAATATCAATCATTTTTCAGGATAACTCGAATGATCGAGTGGGAGGTTGAGAGGATTTCGGAAGTTTCTAGGAAATGATAAGAAGGGTCGTTGAGTAAAGAGAATGAGCTGGAAAGGACAAAGCAAAACAGAGTTAGTAGTAGATTATTGTAGATTGTTGGATACATTTTGTTGGATGTCTGAGCACAGGAGAATCCCAAGTTATATATTATGTGTTTAATGTATGTTCCTATACTGTAAGTCGATATGTGGTTGAGTATTTCGGTACTAGGAAGCCTCCTTGTAATTAATATGGTTCCTAATATATGATTTTGGTCATGTTTATAGTATGGTTTTTGGTAATGTATAGTGCTAATATTGAAGGACGGTAACCTTATTGATTTAATGCATGTAATTTTGGGCATAGCAACTCTTTTGCTAATATGAATATAATCCTTTAAATCAATAATTTGCTCCAGTTTTTTTTGGCATCTCTATGAATTTTATATGATGGCCCCATGCATTAGTTCGTCGTGTAACTTGTGATGCACAGACTAATTATAATGTTGGTTAATAATCTAAATGTTTATGTTAATAACATGACATGGGATTGTTGCATATGGATAAGGTATATGTAGGTTGTAACCCCATACAGAAATTACCTGCATATGAATTCTAAAACACAAAAAATAAATAATGCAAGAGCAAAACACATAAAACACATATAGAGAGAGATTTTCCCATGGATCCCAAAACTAGGACTACCAGTGTGATTTTTCATTATGTTCCTTTCAATGTTATAATACATATTTATACATGCCAAAGCATCCAATACCATGGACCGAAAACCATCGCGTCCAATACCATGGACTGAAAACCATCACGTCCAAAAAACATGTGCAAAAATCATGCACAAAACCATAGGTGGGTCCCCCCAACCTAACATATGGTCCAAAACTAAAATTTTCCAGGACACTGCCCCGGACCCCATAAAATGGGGTTACAAGTGCCCCTCAAACCCCTTGTTAACTACATGGAAAGAATATAACATAACCCAACATTCTCCCACTTGTTTTTTTCTTTCCACATGGGGCCACAAGAGAGCTTAGTCATTTTTCTAGCCTTGAAATTCCCATTGTCTCTATACAACAAGAGAACTTCTCAGAGCTCATAGATTTTGTTAATGCATCTGCACTATTCTTCAAAGTGTCCACCTTTACCAGCAACATCTTTTTGTCTTCTATCATATCCCTCACAAAGTGATACTAAACATCAATTTTCTTTGTCTTTGAATGATATGCGGGGTTCTTTGCCAAGAAAATTGCACTTTGGTCGTCACAGTCTATCCTTATAGCTTCCTGTACTAACCCCATACTTGAACACAATCTCTGCAACCAAACTGCTTCCTTACTTGCATCAGTGGCTGCCATGTATTCTACCTCTATAGTTGACAGTGCCACTACAAATTGTTTCTTACTCATCCAACTCACTGCACCTCCAAATAAGTGAAACACATACCCACTTGTAGATCTTCTCTGATCCAGATCTCCAGCCCAGTCTGTATCAACAAAGCCATGAATATCCAACACTCTGTCCAATCCTAGTCTTCCTTGGTAGCACAAACCATAATCACTAGTGCCACGCAAATAACTAAAAACCCGCTTCACTACTGTCCAATGCTCCTTCCCTGTTATTGACATAAACGTGCTTAATACTCCCACTACATGTGCAATGTCTAGTCTAGTACAGACCATTGCATACATCAGGCTACCGACTGCACTTGCATATGGAACATGGGACATGTTCTCTTCCTCTTCTTGTGTCTTGGGACACTGTTCAGAAGATAACCACACACCTACAGGAATAGGAACCTTCACTGATTTACTATCCTGCATATTAAACCTCTGCAATATTGTCTCGACATACTTCCTCTGGTTTAACTAGAGCTTCCTCTTTGCCCAATCTATTTTAATTTCCATGCCCAAAATATAGTTTGCAGCACCAAGATCTTTCATGTCGAATTTGGAGGACAATTGGGTCTTCAAATCCTGGATAACTTCTTTGTCATTTCCAACGAAAAACATATCATCCACATACAAGACCAGATAAATAACATGGTCACCAATTAATTTAAAATACACACAGTGATCTACTTTGCTTCTGGTGAAGCCAAGTCCCCGTATAAATGTATCAAATTTCTAATACCACATCCTTGGTGACTATTTTAACCCATATATGGACTTCTTTAACTTACATACCAGTTCTTTCTTACCCTTCACCACAAAGCCTTCGTGTTGCTTCATGTAGATCTCCTCTTCCAGATCCCTATGAAGAAATGTTGTCTTCACATCCATCCGTTGTACCTCAAAATCAAAAGAAGCAGCAACAGATAAAAGTAATCTAATAGAAGTTACCTTGGCAACAGGAGAAAAAATATCGCCAAAATCAATTCCTGGCACCTAGGAATAACCTTTTGCTACCAACTGAGCTTCGTATTTCTTCACTTTTCCTTCTACATTTGTCTTCTTTTTGAACACCCATTTGCTGCCAATGGGTTTCCTTCCAGTTGGCAACTCCACCAGATCTCAAGCCTCATTTTTGTGCAAAGATACCATTTCATCAACCATGGCCTCTTTCCAGAGTTTTCCATCATCTGAATCCACTGCTTCACAGTTTTGGGATCATCATCAATAACAGACAAAGCAAAATTTGAACAGAAAGTAGACGGACTATACCTTTCTAGCTACCTTCTTTCTCGAATTGATATTCTCACAGCTGGAGTTTGTGGCTCTTCATCTTCTAATTCCTCCTCTGCTGTAGAGTCTGATTCTTCCTCCTTTAGCTCAAACTCTATCTTCTCAGGTTCCTTTGGTTGGACTTCATGTTTAATAACATCTTTCACCTCTCTAAACACCACATCTTGGCTATACATAACCTTCCTTGTTACTGGGTTCCGAAGCTTATAATCCTTTAAACCATCCTTATACCCAATAAATATGCACTTTTCAGATTTACTATCCAACTTTGTTCTTTTCTCCTTTGGAACATGTACATATGCATCACATCCAAATACCTTCAGATGTGAAAGAGAGGGTTTCTTACCAGTCCATACCTCCTGTGGAGTCTTATCCTCCAACACTGATGAAGGTGACATGTTTACCAAATAACATGCAGTATCCACCACCTCTGCCAAGAATTCCTCTCCTAACCTGGCACCACTGAGCATTCTTCTTGCCCTTTCCATCAACGTCTTGTTCATTCTTTCTGCAACTCCATTTTGCTGAGGTGTATATGGAGTAGTCTTCTACCGTGCTATACCACACTTCTTGCAGTATTCTTCAAATTCCTTACTGCAAAACTCTCCACCATTATCTGTCCTCAACACCTTTATCTTCTTCTCTGTCTGGTTTTACACTAGAGCCTTAAATTCTTTAAACCTATCAAAGACTTCAGATTTCTTCTTAAGGAAATATATCCATGTATTCCTTGAGATGTCATCTATAAATGATACATAGTACACAAACTTACCTAGTGATGGAACCTTCACAGGTCCAAACACATCACTGTGCACAAGCTATAATATATGTTTCTCCCTCTTACCACTAGAGGGGAAACTCACCCGATTCTGCTTCCTATATACACAATTTTCACAGAAATCAAAATCCAGAGAGCTATTACTCATACCTTCTACCATACCTTTACCATAAAGTATTCGAATGCCCTTCTCTCCAATATGTCTAAGCCTTTGATGCCACAGCATGGTCTTTTCTCCAGAGACCACTAGATTTTCTGCTCCACTTTCAGGAACCACGGATGTGTTGCACCCATCAACAACAGTGCTAGCTTGCAGCTTGTACAGAGTTCCAATCCGAACTTGCCACATCAATACCAGTGCTCCCCAACCATCTTGTAGGTATCCTTCTCGAACATTGTTTTTACACCTGCATCATCCAACTTACTAACAGAAATCAGATTTCTAGCTAATGCAAGAATATGCAGAACACCCAGAAGTGTTCTAACGCTTCCACCTTGCAGCTTCAACTTTACTTTTCCACTACCAATGATTCTAGCCTTCCTGTCATCCCCCAAGAAGACATCACCACCATCATATTTCTCATACTCACAGAACCACTCTCTATGGGGAGTGAAGTGAAAGGATGCACCTGAGTCAATCAACCATGCCTCATGATCTACATGTGTACTTGAAGAAGCCAAGTACACATCCCCACCTTCATCGGAGGTGGTTTTCACCTCTGCAGAAGGAGCCTCGTCAGATCCCTTTCCTTTATGAGGAGATTTAGATTTACAGTCCCTTTTGTAGTGGCCTTCCTTTCCACATTTCCAGCACACCACCTTTACAGGTTTTCCTGGAGATTTAGATCTCCCTCTAGATTTAGATCTCCCACTCAATGACTTATTTTTGTTTCTGTTCTGGGAGCGTCTTAGTATAGACAAGGCATCACCATTTTGGCTCTCCATATTTTTCCGTCTCATCTCCTCCGTCAACAAGGCTGAGACTATTTCATCAAACTGCAAGGTAGTTGCATTGCTACCTATTGCAATAGCCAGACTATCCCATGAATCTGGTAGAGAACACAACAAATTGATGCACTTATCTTCATCTAAAATTTTAATATCAACAGATGCTAACTGACTTACCACAGTATTAAATGCGTTCAGATGCTCTGTCATCGAGTCTCCATCTTTCATCTTCAGGTTATACAGCTTTTTCCAAGGAACAGTTTAATCACCAAAGACTTAGATTGGTACAAAGTCCCTAACTTGTCTCACAAAGCCTTTGCTGTAGCTTCCCCTGATACATTCAGCAATATTGAATCCAAGACACACAATCGTATTGTGCTCTTTTCCTTCTGATCCAACTTCTTCCATTATTCATTAGACACTCCCATTGGTTTAGTACTTGGATCTACTGTGATCCACTGATCTTTATCCACTAACAGATCCTCCATCTTGAGTTTCCACAACTCAAAACTCTGACCATTAAATTTCTCGATCTCTATCTTTCCACTGTTCGCCATCTTCTTTCACCACCAGAATCGATCTCGCATATCTCCCACTGAATAGGGTCTACCACAAACCCGAGCGAAACCCCTCAACAACAGAGGTGTCCCCTTGAAGCCAAATCTTCTCTAATACCAAATGTAGGTTTTAACCCCGTACAGAAATTGCCTACATATGAATTATAAAACACAAAAAATAAATAATGCCAAAGCAGAACACATAAAACACATATACACAGAGATTTTTCCCTCGATTCCAAAACCGGGACTACCAGCTTTATTTTTCATTATGTTCCTTTCAATGTTATAATACATATTTATACATGTCGAAGCATCCAATACCATGGACCGAAAACCATCGCGTCCCATACGATGGACCAAAAACCATCGCGTCCAAAAAACATGTGCAAAAATCATGCACAAAACCATAGGTGGGTCTGCCCAACCTCACATATGTTCCAAAACCAAAATTTTCCGGGGCGCTACCCCGGACCCCATAAAGTGGGGTTACAGGTACCCCTCAAACCCCCTGTTAACTACATGGAAAGAATATAACATAACCCAACAATATATTATGGTTTGGACACATAAAACTTCATGTGTTGGACCTTTATGAATGAGCATGATGGACCAAATAGCCATAATAGGATCGAAGTAATAAACTAAGGTTTCTTATCGGTAGTAGATTTGTTGGGCTTGGTATCAGTTTGGTCTTTAATGGTTCTCTTTAATGGTTGTTGTTGTTTATCGGTAGGAGGGTTAGTCTGAGTTTAGTGTTGATTTAACTCATAAAGACTATAGTTGTTACCTATTATTATCCATCACGCACACTCATCTTAGACTCTTGCATTGTCTAATTGGTTAGAAGGCTTAACATCTTGTGTAGTGAATAGTAGTAGCAAGGTAGCGACGTATGTGTTAGACAAGGTTTCGGGGTCGAGAGTCATAAGAAAATATTGTCAAATTATGGAAACTTGGTTCTAACAGTCACCCATTAGCATCTTAAGTGAGACTTGATCATTTTGTTGGTGTTTCCAAAAGGACCAATTCTACGAATGTCTTTGTTGGCCACTGCATCACAAATCCTAGGTCTGTCAAAATCTCACACACCAACAAGATCTGAAAATGTATTGGAGGGATAATATATATACTTTTTTATTTTCTTATTGCAGTTATAATGGTAGGAAAATGAATGTATTAATTAATGCTCTAATTTTCTAATATTAAGTCTATTAAATGCGGGATCAAGGGTTACAGTAGATCTATGATATGAATAGTATTGGTTAAGAGATTCTTTTGTCCACTTTCTGTCACGTTTTGGATAGACGTGATCAAATTTATTTGGTTGAAGTACACTAGAATTTTCCTTATATATGTGCACTATAGAGTCAGAGATTTTATTTTATGCAGGGATCAATGTTTGCAGAGATTTGTTTTTGTTGCATATATTACTGTATGGAGAGATAAATGTATGTAGGTATATGATTAACTTGAGAACAATATGTTACTACAAGGTAGAGCTTTTATCTTGTTTCTTTATGTAGAGATCTGTTTGATTTGAGGAGTTGATTAATATTTTTATTTTACTGGGACAGACGTGTATGACTTTAATTTTGAATATCATATGGGTTTTTGCAAATATATTCTTAACTTTTTCAGTTGCATTGATAGTGAGACTTTTTGTTGATTGACTTGCATATTGGATCTATTTTTTTTCACTTGATGAATTGGTATGTTGCTAAGATGTCTAGATTATTAGTATTTTCTAGTAGTGATTTGATTTTATATGCACAGATCCATGACCGGTGAAGCATTGTAGACCTTATTGTTTCAGTAGATATCTCATAGTGTATGCAAGAAAGAGGTTGTTTGCAAGGGCCTACTCACAATATGTGCACTAGTGATTCAAAGAATGGAAATTATATGAATTTCATGAGATCTGTATGGAAAAGACTCATATCACTCAATTTTGTTGACTCTTCAAGACTTGTATGTTGTATTGGTGACATATATAGTGATTATTATGCTTAAGGTTATGCCTAATATTATGAAAAGTGTTTGGAAGTTATTGATGCAGGGCAAAGGACAAATATTTATGAGACTAATGCAAATAATGTTGTTGCTTGTCTTCTATTGAAGTTGTTTGTCGTCTGAGATTATTTTCCATTACTAAGGTTGAGAATTGTCATTATGAAGTTTGTTTGAGTTTGTTATTATTTATATAAAGAAATATCATTGAATTGAGATAAGAGTAGTGTGATAGGGTTTTGATGATGACACTAATCCAAAATTTCTACATGCTTGTTGAGATGTATTGAAATATGGTTGCATTGAGCTAATGGTTGGATCTTTTTGCACATTTAAATATTATATTTGTTGCACATAAGACTTGGCATTGTTGAGGGTTTATGACACGTTTCATTGATACAAGCAATGTGTTGGATCATTAATGATGATATATTTGTTGTTGATTGCCAAGGATGTGTTGTTGAGTGTGTTCATGGATAAGATTTGTTTTGAATAGAGTATATGGATTGGAATTTGATTGTGTGAAGGTTTGATTAGCAAAGAGTTTAGTATTTGATAGTTTGGCTTGGTATTTGACATTGTTGATGAGCAAATATTTGGGCTTGGTATTTGACAGTGTTTGGCTTGGTTGATGAACAAATAGTTTCATAGTGTTGATGAGAAAAGATTCTAGCTTCACATTTGATGAACTAGATAAGATATTTATTAAAAAATGTTTGGGTTGATGATTTATTGATGAGAGATTTGTTTTAAAGAACTTATCAGTTATTATGTTATTCAGATTAAGCATATTATTCTTTGTGGGTCCAATTGGAAAATTGGATGAAATGTGGCTTATAGGATTTGTGGTTGAGTCAAGTGGATCTAGTGTGAAATGTTTTGAAACATGGTCCATGAAGGGACTGAGGGTTAGAGCCTTAGGTGAGGGAGTGATAGATTCCTTCTAGTAGTAGCCAGTAAATTTGATGAGGGAGTAGGCACTTCCTTCCAGTGAGTGTTAGATAAACTAGAGAAGGTAGTAGCCTCCAATAGGTAGGATCCTGCACATTGGTAAGAGTCTACGCCAACACAATGTGTAACAATATTTTATTAATAGTAAGAAGAAGATAGTACAATGACAATGGTGGTTTTCTCCGAATTGGGTTACCACCTAAAAAACAATTCAGTGTCCCTATGTGATCTGTTGATGATTTCTTGCATACTTATGGTTTATATGCTCTTATGTTTAATGTTTCTCATGGTTTATTGAACATTCCTAGATCTACAACTCATAATGTTGCTAACGAAATAATGGATCAATAACTTTGAAAATTAAAGAATAAATTAAGTAAATTTGATTAGGCATGAAATAATGATTCACCCCCCCAGTATTTCTAACAAATAGGAATAATGGTAGATGTAGTCTCACAAGGTAATAGATATTATGATTTTATTATGTTGGTAGAAGTAGTGGTGTAGAGGTAGAGAATATGATAGAGAAGAATAAGATAGAATAGAAGCAGTCTAGAGTAGCTAAGGACCAAAGAGGTCCGAGAGAATGAGAGGATGGATTGTTTTGAAATCAGGTTGCATACAAATCTCTATTTTAGTGTAGAACTTGTGTAATGTTGTCCTCCATTGTGGTGTACAAGTAATCCCTATGCATGTGTGTTATAACCCTTGTTCCTATTATGTGAATGTAATATTCATTGGAGAGAATCTTGTTAAGACTTATCGAACATTAGCTCAAATGTGTGGGAAGTTTTCCATAGGGTTATGTTGAGGGAGGCATTGATGCCAACGTTGATTTCTCAGCACTGCATTTTTTGTTGAGGGGTCAAAATGTTGTATAAGGATTGGACTCAACGTGATGCAAATCAAGATTGAGTTGATTGTTGGTGATGGAGAGTAAACTCAATGATAGATTTGCTAAGCATGGCCAATGACTCCATAAATGCATAGAAGTTGTGTAACATAGCGTCCGAGATGCCTTACCACCAAGCAATCTGCCACCCACTAGGAAAATGCAAAGGGTGAATTTCACTTATAAGCAATGATGGTGTCATCGACTAATGGGACCAGTAGGCCAAAAAACCCTATTGATAGTTATCTTTCCCTACATAAGGATATTGGCCCGGAATAGTACGAAGACAAAGGTTAAATACTCTTTGATTATTGAGATCTATCAACTTTCAAAAATATGAATGATTGAGGGTGGCAAGTGCTGAATGTTGATGTTGTGAAATGGAAACAAGAAATTCCAGTTTAATTTGTCCTTGAATTAAACTGTGAAATAAAATAGAATTATTTTCTCATAGCAATTTGAAAATAATTATTTAAGTTTAATTAACTTAATTAATTTAGGAAATTCTAATTGGAAGTCTTTTAGAAGACATGTATATGTTCTCCCTAACTTATAGGAGTTCAGGATGAGTTATGAATGAGTTGTAATTAGTTAACTCAATTTATTTAGTGAAGTCGAGTTAAATTAGTTACAATCAGTTTCATGAACTAATAGTGAGTAAACAATGAGTTGAGACACTAGTGACCTAATTAGTGCTACTCTAGTTAACTAAAGATTCTACCATTAGAAACTCATGCATGTTGATTCTGAGAAAGACCCAATTGATACTAGAGTGCAGGGACAGTGTACTATTTGTTTTAGATTTTTCTGAGTTTCACTGATAGTGCATGCATTTAGGAACTGATCCTTGAGGGATTGTGCTATTTTTAGAGGCTTTATTTCCCTTTGAATACAAGCTATCCTTCATAGTAGTTACACATTGGAATATATACTTGGAGAGCTTGTGAATTGGCTAAGCTTTGGCCTTCATTTGCTAAGTGCTGGGATTTTTCTAGAGAGAACAAGCATTGCAATTTCATCCTGATTTTCTGGATTAATACAAAACAGATAGTGGGGTTTTGAGTTGTGGCTTTCCCCGATATTTATTGTGTTATGTGCCTTTGATTCTCTTCCTCTATTGATTATTGTTTACTCGATGTTTATGGGCTTATGCTGTAAAGAGTAGAAGTATATTCTTGTCTCTTCTTTTAGTAGATTACATGGTCTTGTGAATCTACATGATTTTATACATGGTATCGGAGCAAGATTGTTTTTTGGGCCAAGATTTTGTAGAGAAGTTATGACAATTTTTGTGCAAAATTTTCAGAAACAAATTGTAGATTTCGATTCCTTGGGAAAAGATACCCAAATTCAGAAAAAAAAAAAGTTGAATCGGAGTTCGGATCAGGGAGATATCACTGATTTAAAATCATCTCTCTAGCGGCGATTTTGAAGTTTTGAGTTTTTGGGTTACAGGTGAAAGTCAAATTTGCATACATACTTCAGGATCGACAGATGGTGTTCCATGGCTTGAGGCTTGACTATTCCTTGGAAGGAAGCTCGAATTTTATAGCCTAGAGGGATAGGATGGAGGTTGTGCTAGAAGATAATGTCTTGAAGGAAATCATTGATCAAGAAGTCCCCAAGCCAGCAACTATGGATACACAGAACTTGGCCGAATGGAAAAAGTGTGTGGTGAAGGAAAGGTGGATAATCCTTGAGGGAGTTCGAGACCACATTGTCTCGAGTCTCCATGGCAAGGAAACTCCGCATTCTATTTGGAAAACATTGACAGACTTGTATCAAAATAGCAATGATCAAAGGAAGTTGGCACGGAAGGATAAACTTCGTAAAATCAAGATGGAGAAAGGCAAGATGATTCCAAAGTACTTGACCAAGCTCACTCAATGTTGAGATGAACTTGGAAGTGTTGGAATCATAGTTGCTGAGGAGGATATGGTGAGCCTTGGTCTTCTTGGACTCCCAAAGAGTTGGCATAGTTATCAGGACTCTGTCAATGGTCGGGAGAAGCTGCCAGATTGGGAATGATTATGGTCAGATTTGAGGTAGGATGAGATCAAGAGGAACACTAGGGATGGCTCTTCATCAAAGGCTGATGATGAAGAGAATTACGCCTTAGCAATTAAGGCAAGGGAAGGGAAAGGTAAAATTTATCATTCCAAATCAAATTCTTATCATGGAGGTAAGAAGAAGGACATGATGAAAGTTAAATTCTTTCATTGTCACAAGATGGGTCACTTTACTACAAATTTTCCATTGAATAAGTCCAAGGAGAAGTCCTCAGGAGGAGCGGTGGGCGAGGCTTTGGCCTCCCAATTAGAATTGGAATTTTCCCTCATTGCATGCTTGGTGTCATCAATGATGGCAAGTGTTTGGTACCTTGACAATGGAGCTTCATTCTACATGACTGGAAACAAGGATTTATTTAGTGACCTCGAGGAGAAGGATCTCTAGATGCATATTGAGATGGGTGATGATGGGAAGCATACTGTTACCGGTATTGGCACTATAACCTTTTAGACGGAGCGTAGGGATCCTCTCACCTTGAAAATGTTATGCATGTACCTGGTCTGACGAAGAACTTGGTATCTGTTGCCGTTGTTAGTGTCAGTCTTTACAACCTTCCTCCACTAATTAAACATGCTCTTACAAAGTGATTTTAAGGTGTCAAGGTCAAATTTTGTCATTTTAGTGAGTCTTCAAGCAAAATTTGGTCACTAGGTATTAGGTTAGGGTTTGATTTTACTCCTTTCAAAATTGTCCAAATGTCGGTCCATGTCACCATTCATATGAGTGTACCATCATTCAGAGGGTTTTCATCATCATGTCAAGTTCCACTAGGTCATTTTACACCTTGTTCATGCTTCAGTTGTGCCTAGGTAAGGTTCATTTCCCTCTCCTAGGGTTTTGAAGGTAATTTCTCTTGGATGGCCAAATCATCAGAAAAACTTGTATCTTGATGTTCATTTACCTCCCCCTGTCCTTAATGTACCTTATTAAACACTTCCCATCACTGATATCCCCGAAATTCCTCATTTTTTCACAAACCCTAGTGTCTTGCTACAACTTGACAATTTTCTACGCTAGGCTTGTGTTTTGCCCTTTCAGACCCCTTCCCCTCACTCAATTTCTGAGATTCCACTTTCTCCTACTTCCTAACATCCCTCCCTACTTCCCAAAATTTTCTAAAGAATTTAGAAGCCCCTTATCCCCTTCATTTCGCTTCATTTCGACAAATCCCTTGTTCCACACATCGGGGTAGGTTTTACTCCAATGATGTTTCTAAGCAAGAAAAGATGAATTTGGGAACAATGAGAGAGGTTTTTGTGAAAATCAGGCCAAGGAAGAAAACCTCCTTAAATTTTTACACAGGTGTCATGGTTTTCGAGAAATGTTAAAAATACAGTTGCCTCAGGAGAATTGATGCACCTCTGAAGTGACCTTGGGAAAATCAAGTTTTTCTCCTAGCTTGGTTGGCCAAATGACTTTCTTGATGAGTCAAATGATAACTATACATAAAGATATTTCCAATGCACTATCATGAGCTCAATTTGGAGTTGACGAAGACCTTCAAAGGTTGACTGCAACAGCACTCTGCCTTGAGGCAGCGTCATTTGGCACATTTTGACCAGTCTTGGGAGATTTGATTTTTGATAGGGAAAATAAACTCCAAATTGAAAAATTCTAGTTTGGTTGGCAAGCAGACTCAATGACCTTTGCAGAAAGATATCCTGCACCCAATTTGGACACCGAGAACGCCTCCAAAAGCCTCCTGAAAAAAGGAACTACGCATTGGGTTGCTTGCACGGCGCATTGAGTTGAAACACAAAAAATTTACCATTCCTCTCCAACATCAAATTTGTTTGGTTTCTCCATGATTGAGTAAGTCAAAGTCACTCCTATATTGCTCATAACTCATGCTTAGGGTTGATTATGTGTTTGATTATAAATATTTGAGTACAAAACTAAACCCTACTATCTTGTTGAGAAGTGCCTCCTTAGGGTTTTGCAACTTGTTTTGGTGTCAATCATCCCACCTCCCCACCTTGCTTCTTCCCATCTCCCATCACTGTTATCTCATCACTACACCATGCCATCTATCCCTTCAAAAATAGACAAGATTCATCATTCAAGTCAAAAAATCACAAATCAAGCAAAACAGAGTTTCAAATTGAAGTGTCAAAGGTTTCAAAACTACAAAAGTGGGTTTTTCACATCAAAAATCAAGGTCCATGATATATAAGGCATTTCTGGTGTTTAAATAATCCATTCACATGCCAAAGAACCAAAGATAAGTTGTGGAGGAGCGAAATCATTGTTTTAAGCTGAATTGTGTTTTGAAATCAGCTGCTTCGGTGTTGGCTGAGTGGCGCGGCGCACATGGCATGCGCGGCGCATTGGGCAGTTTTCCGCAGTGTAAAAATACACTGGCGCGGTGCACATGGTGTGCGCGGTGCGTTGGGCTGTGTGCGCGGCACACAGGGCTAATAAGTGAAATTTTCACCATTTCTCCATAAAATTGCAAATGATTTCACCTCCTTTGTTCCAAGTGAGTTTGTGATGATTTTGAATTGCAATCAGTTTGTGTTTGGTGCAGATTCAAGATTGGTTATAAAGAGTTTGAATGGTGAAAACGTGAACCCTATCATTTTGTCAAACTTAGGGTTTTAAATTGGTGTTTTACAAAACAAATTTGGTGCCAAATAATCCAACTCCATTCCCTACCTTTGGTCCCTTTCCCATTACTGTAATCTTATCACCTTCAATCTCCTATTCCCTTATAATCCCATTTATCACTTGTTCCACTTATCCCTATCCCTAAACCCTACAATTCCCCATCACTATCATTCTCCCATGTCATTTGCAAAAAGTCCCCAAACCTCACATTTCTAAAACACAGTCAAGTGATTGTCCTCACATTGTGAATTTCACTTGACTGAATCACATTCCTACCACTTTTACTATTTCCCACAATTCTATACCCACTATCCCTATTTATCACAGTTTTGTCCTACTTGGCTATATTTTGCTGATTGGAGGTAATAAACATCAAGTCTTCATTTCTTGTTTTTAACCAACCAAACATACACTTTTCATATACATTACAACATCATGACGGACACAAACACATCATATGAACAAGCTAGTGATTCCGCCACTGAACTGCATGCATCAAGAGAACACTGAAACATTGCAAAACACATGATCGACTCCGAATATTGGCTGAAGATTCTTTGGCTGAGCATGGTACTTGATTGGGGACCTTAAGTCCAAATTTCAACAAATTTGGAAAAAAAATTGTCAATTTTGAATTTTTTGGCTTCAAAACAGATTTTCCTACCGAATGCGTAGCACCACTTGGCGCGCGCTTATAATTGGGAGGTCCTCTGGAGGAAAACTTTGCATTTCTAGATTTTTTTTGAAAATTTATGCATGCTCATGGATTACCTAAGGATTTAATCAAGTTCTGGGTTGCCTAAAGGGTCAAAAACACCCTAAAAATAACCTCACTGCCACCTTTTGCACCCACAAGAAGTAGTCTTGGGAGATTGATGTTTTGGAGGGGCAAATGACATCCAAATCTAGAAATTCCACTTGGGTTGGAAAGTAGACAGGAGGGCTTTCCAACGAGCTATCTTGGGCACAATTTTGACTTTAGGAAGTGCCTCAAAATCAGCTCCAAAGTTGTGCTATGCATACAGGATTTGGGCATGACTCATAGAGAATTTTGGCCTATTTTTCACTCAGCAGCTCAAAATTTCACCCAATTTTGACTAGTTTTACTTTTTCATGTAACTCTTGATCTAACTTGATGTAATTTCATGAATATGATGTAATTTTGGCACATATTTACTTGTTTTAGTATATTCCTTCACTAAAAAGTGAAAAACAACTGAATGAATCAGTTTCCTAACATATAGAGGCAAGTTTTTTCATTGCCTATTTTTCAGTTCCTTGTTTAGATATGGTTGAAACATCTCCTAGAATGATGAGATCGATCCCTAGAGGCATGGGAAGGAGTTAGGCTTGTCTATGTCATGTAATTTCCTTGTCATTTTTAGGGTTGGACACTTGGGATTGCTTGGCACTCCATTGTACATTTGATTTCTGCATTTTTGGCAAAGGAAAGACTAGGGTTTTGCAACACTTGTTGGGATCCTTGTGGCTCTGTGTTTTGATGGTGTTTTTCTTCATGCAATTGTAAGTTCATTGATGTTTCATGTATGTCATTTCCCTTCTCTTTGATTCTGAAATTAAACAAATGAGTGACAAAAGGTAGAATTCATTAGCTTGTTGTGCTCTTCCTGTTAGTTTGTTTAATTTTCAATGTTTTCTTCTGTTTGGAGAGGATTCTTGCAGCCTCTTTCCCTCTTCAGATCCTCAGCGGTCTTTTCCATCCATTCATTTAATCTAAAGCATCAAAACTACTGCCTACCTTTGCCCAACTAGAACTCTGCAAAAATTTGGCCTCATCCCCGGACCCAAACTCGCCTTTCCCTTTTTCCAACAAAACCCCCAAAAAATCAAATCAAATCCTTGCACTTCATACCTAGCCTAAAATGAGCTTTTATTTCTGTCATCTCAAGCCCCATTGATTATCTTTTGCTGATATTGACCCAGAAAGAGCCCTCTCCTGTCCTCGTAGGGCTAGCTATGAGGCTGAGCGTGGTTTGATGTTGGTCCTGGATGCTGCCTTTTCAGCCTGAGGTAAATCTAGGCTCTAACAACCATGCTTGAGGATAGAGGATATGATGTGATGTTCTCGAAAGGAAAGGTGTTCCTTCGACACATAGCCAAGGGTCAAGTAAAGAATATAGGGATTCAGGTAAAGAATCTTTATAAGCTGGAGGGCTTTGAAGGTATTGTAGTAAGTATCTACCGGTCTTCCCAAAGGTACACTTGAGCAAGTTGATACATGCAAGGGTTGTACTTTGGGAAAATATGCCAAGTCTTCCTTTGGAGATAGAGACAGTCGAGCAGAGTCTATTCTAGAGAGATTCCATTCGGATGTTTGTGGACCATTCTCAACAATATCCACTGCCAAACACAAGTATTATGTTATATTTGTAGATGACTATTCTCGTAAATGTTGGATATTTTTCATGCAGAAAAAAGATCATATATTCACAATTTTTTGTGAATTCAAAGAATTGGTTGAGAAAGAGTCAGGCAAGAAGGTTAAAGCTCTACAAAGTGATAATGGTGGAGAATATGTCTCCAATGAGTTTAAGAACTTTTGTGCAGTGAAAGGGATTAAACGAGAGTTGACAGCACCTCATAACCTTCAACATAATGGGGTTGTTGAGAGGAAGAACAGGAGCATAGTAGGGGAAGAAAGTGTGTTGTTGCATGATCAAGGCCTACCACTACACTTGTGGGCTAAGGCATGAAATAAAATGGTTTATGTTCACAACCATAGTCCAAATTAAATACTTGAGAGTAAAACACCAGAGGAAGCTTATTCCGATAAGAGGCCAGATGTTGGTCACTTCATGATTTTTGGGTCATCGGTTTATTGCCATGTGACCAAATATGCATAGAAGAAGCTTGAGCCAACAACATAGTTGGGGACATTTATGGGGTACACTGATACTCCCCACAATTATCGGGTATACATGCAAAGCAATCTGATGATAGTGCTTCGCAGAGATGTCAAGTTTGATGAGGAGAAGGCCATGTGAGTATCCCTTGAGAGGGATATTGAGCTACATGTGGAGGAGGAACTTTTAGTTCCTAAGGTTGAGGAGCCTCAGATTGATGTGGAGCATCCACATGCAGAGTTTTCAGATGTGGATATATCCACTCAGTCAAAGTCTTCCAAAGAGAGAAGAAAGCGCACTAGAGAGGCTGACAGATTGATGGATGATGAACAGGAGAATGTGGGAGCACCCTCTTCTCAGTGAAGACAAAGGAGGTCACCAGAGAGGTAGACTTGATATGGAACTTATGGGTGCATATGTTGTGACAGAGCCATCTCCCTTTCAGGAACAATGTAGCAGCTAGTTTGGGTTGATGCGATGGGGGAGGAGTATGACTCCATAGCTCAAAATACTATTTGGGATGTGGTCCCAAGACCGGAGGACAAGTCAATTGTGAGCTCCCATTAGATTTACAAGGTAAATCAAGTTGGAGATGGTAGTGTGGAGAAGCATAAGGCCATATTTGTGGCCCATGGCTTTTCATAGGTAGAGGGAATTGACTATGATGAGACCTTTTCTCTTGTTGCAAGGTACTCATCAATCAGATCTATTTGGCACTATCAACACAGATGGGTTGGAAGATCCATGAAATGGATGTGAAGACTTCCTTCTTCAACGACATGATTGAGGAAGAGGTGTACATAGATCAACCCGATGGTTTTGAAACCTTGGACGTGAGTCACATGTGTGCCGACTCAAGAGAGCATTGTATGGGCTGAAGCAAGCACCCCATGCTTCGTATGCAAGATATATAGCTACTTCACTGTGTTGGGCTTCATGAAGTGTGAAGCATACGCAAACATGTATCACATAGTGGTGGAAGGTAATCTTTTGATCATTATACTTTATGTAGATGATCTCATACTGACAGGTGATGAGAGGCTCATCAAATATTACAAGGAAGACCTTGCAAAAGAGTTTTAGATGAAGGACATGGGGCTCATGCATTACTTTCTTGGCATGGAGTTATGGCAGGGAGATGGGCAGTTGTTTGTTTCTCAAGACAAGTATTCCAATGAGATACTTAGGAGATTCAGCATGGAGATTAGTAAACCCATGGAGAATCCTCTAGCTGGTAACTGGAGGAAGGAGGATGCTTCTTCAAGAGAAGCAGTGAAAGTTATTGTTTATAGGAAGCTTGTGGATTCACTCATGTATTCGGTGAACACATGACCAGATATGTGTTATGCAGTTAACAAGCTTAATCAAGCGATGGTTAGGCCTACCAAGCTGTATTGGAAGCGGCAAAGCATGTATTGAGATACCTCAAAGGCACTACCTAGTTTGGGTTTTGGTACAAACAGATAGAGGGAGTGAAGCTTCAAGGCTTCACCGATCCAGATTGGGTGGGGATTCCATCTGATGGGAAGAGCACACCAGGAGGGATCTTTAGTATTGGGTCAGCTGCAGTTTCTTGGTACAACAAGAAACAGAGATCGGTTGCACTCAAATTGGTAGAGGTGGAGTAGATGGCTGGAAGTGAAGCAACATGTGAGGCTCTCTAGATGAGGAAGATCTTGGTTGGTTTGTTTGGTCAACAAATGGATCCGACAGTGATTTATTGTGATAATCAGAGTTGTATCAAACTCTTTGAAAATCTAGTTTTTCATGATCGTTCCAAGTATATAGATATTCGGTATCATCATCTTAGATATTTTGTATTGAGGTAGATCATGTTGTTAGATTACATTCCCACGGAGGAGTAAGATGCTGACATCTTGACAAACGCATTGCCAAGATGTAAATTTGAGTTTCAAAGAGACAGGATCAGGGTAGTGGATAATCCCTTTCTTGTTGAGAGGGAGTGTTAAGAAATGGCAACAAGAAATTCCAGTTTAATTTGTCCTTGAATTAAACTGTGAAATAAAATAGAATTCTTTTCTCATAGCAATTTGAAAATAATTAATTAAGTTTAATTAACTTAATTAATTTAGGAAATTCGAATTGGAAGTCTTTTAGAAGACATGTATATGTGCTCCCTAACTTATAGGAGTTCGGTATGAGTTATGAATGAGTTGTAATTAGTTAACTCAGTTTATTGAGTTAAGTCGAGTTAAATTAGTTCCAATCAGTTTCATGAACTAATAGTGAGTAAACAATGAGTTGAGACACTAGTGACCTAATTAGTGCTACTCTAGTTAACTAAAGATTCCACCATTAGAAACTCATGCATGTTGATTCTGAGAAACACCCCATTGATACTAGAGTGCAGGGACAATGTACTACTTGTTTTAGATTTTTCTGAGTTGCACTGGTAGTGCATGCATTCAGGAACTGATCCTTAAGGGATTGCACTATTTTTATAGGCTTTATTTCCCTTTAAATACAAGCTATCTTACATAGGAATTACACATTCAAATAAATACTTGGAGAGCTTCTGGATTGGCTAAGCTTTGGCCTTCAACTTGCTTATGATTTGGAGATTGAATTTTCTGAGTACTAGGATTGTTCTAGAGAGAACAAACATTGTAATTTCATCTTGATTTTCCGGATAAATACAAAACAGATAGTGGGGTTTTTTGTTGTGGCTTTCCCCAGATATTTATTTTGTTAGGTGCCTTTGATTCTCTTCCTCTACTGATTATTGTTTTTTCGATATTTAAGGGCTTCCACTGTAAACAGTAGAAGTAGATTCTTGTCTCTTGTTTTAGCAGATTACATGAGCTTGTGAATCTACAAGATTTTCTACTGTTGAGAGCATCAGCAATGGTTGGGTGATCCCATCAACTTAGAGGCCCGAAAAATGAATAATTTCCCATATGTTTCATAGGTCACTCCCATACCACTAACCTGGGAAGTGCTAAAGAGTCGAGGAGTGGTGATGGGCATTGGGAAATCCTATTGAATAAAAAATTTGAGTGATGGAAACTTTCATGTCATTTTTTGTACTTCCCCTTTGGATCAAAAGGTGTTATGCTAAGGAGGTCTCAACGCACGGGAGGTGATAGGACATAACACCTTCCAAGTTAATGCTTGGTTCTGGGTGTGGCCATATGCCAAAATGCAAGAAATTATTTATCCTTAAGCATTGTAAAATAGGAATCTCAACACTAAAGGAAACCAAATGGGAGATAGTCATGGAAAGGGTCAGGGTCTTGCAGAGTTAAAGAAAGCACAACAATGTTGCATACTATTGAATGTATTTGACCCATAATCCTCATTCAAATGAGAATCAGTATGGTCCAAGGCTGAATGTGGGTATAGTTGTGAAACCAACCAATAGAGAGTAGAGGTAAGCAGGTCAGTTGCGAACATTTCATATGATTTTGAATTGGATTTATCTACTAAATTTGAACCGACGTTTTTTAAACAATATGTTGTTGATGATGAATGAAAAGAAGTAATGCAGAGAGAGTATGATGCTCTCATAAATAATGGAACATGGGAGTTGATGGACACCATTCAAAACCAAACCAATTGGATGCAAGTGGGTCTACAAGAATAGGTACATATTATATGGCTCAATTTACAAGCACAAGGAAAGGCTCATGGAAAAATAATTTGCATGGAAATAAGGTCTTGATTATGAAAATACTTTCCCCCATGGATAAATGGATCACCATCAAATATCTCTTTTCCCTAGTAGCTTAGAATGGATGAAAAATTCATTAAATGGATGTGAAGAGTGTTTTATTGAATGGCGAATTGAAGGAAATTTCCTTTGTGGCTCAACCAGAAGATTTTGTTGTATAGGAATGGAACATAAAACATAAAAATGTATCGAATCCTTATATTGCCTAAAGCAAGGATAACGAGCCTACTATGAAAAGCTAATTCAACATATTCTGAAATTGAATTTCAAACACTCCAATATTGATGATTCAAGTTCTCTATTTGTCAAGAATGTTGGGAAAATTGTTGTATATTTTGTGTATTGTGAAGATGATCTAATAATAATAATGAACAATGAATACCATATGTGATCCAGAATTATGTAGGAACTCAACATAACACAAATATAAACATAAACACAGATATGAAACATAAATAAAACTTCATTTCATTAACATCATAGAACTTAAATGTGCTTAGATACAGAATGAAAATAAACTAGCTCGGGTGATGGTAGCTTATTTCTGAAGAGAGATGTGGCAGCTCCAGACCTCTGAACTATGTTATAATGAGGCTCAAGGACCTTTTTATTATTGAATGACAAAGGGAAACCCTAAACAACCAAAAACCTAACCCTAGGAGATGGAATGCCAAGAGTTTGTGAGCCCTATTGGGATTAGTTGGGTAGCCAACATCCTGGGGTTGTAACTTGGCCATATGATCTCTGTTTGGTGCATGCGATACCTCATTAGAGACATCTATCCGATTACTACAGGATTCGCAGTAGGCTCCTACCTATGGCTATGGGCCTGTGACATATCTAAAAAAAATGTCGCTTATTGGGTCAAAACAACTCTCGAAGTTTAGGGCCCAAAAAATGCTAAAAATACCCAATGCTACTATAATCAAGGAAACAAGTGAAATCGACTGGGGATCTATATGGAATAGGTGAGTGGTCACCAATATCCACTTGGATCGATGTGACACCCATAAAGAAATTATTGAAGAAAGGGTTTGAGATGATAGATATGAAACATATTTACTACTACTTGGGCATTGCAGTGACCAAACATCCAAAGTATATATTGTTCTCCCAAAAGAGGTACATTAGATAATTGTTGAATAAGCTTGGCATGGTTGAATGTAATCCTCTATGTACTCCGATGGAATAGAATTTGAGGGTCACATCAAAAGAAGGGAATAAGTTTGAGGATGCAACAAGGCATAGAAAAATTGTGGGAAGTCTTATCTACCTCAACAATACCGTACCAGATATCTTATATGTTGTCAAAATTCTTTCCATGATTTATGTAAAAGCCTTGTGAAGGACATTAGTTTGGTACAAAAATATTTCTAAAGTACTTGAAAGTAACTCAATATTTTGGAATGAAATACTCGCAGGTGGATGAATTTAGCTTGATTGGATATTATAATTTAGACATTAATGGAGAAAAATAAAATGGAGTATCTACTTCAAGCTATATTATGAGCCTTGGATTAGGAGCTGTCTCCTAGAGGTCACACAACAAATCAATTTCAGCAAATTCCATAATAGAGGAAGAATATGTTTTTGTTGTAGAAACAAAAAACGAGATTGCCTAGCTCAAGAAAATTCTTGAAAACTTGTAGGAGAAACAAGTGAATTCTAGCTCTCTTCTAATTGACAATACTTATACAATCAATCTAGCTGAAAATCACAAATTCCATGATTGAACCAAACACATCAACAAAAAGTACTTGTTGATTCAATGCCATTAAGAGAATAGGACTAACATAAGACAAATTTTCTCATAAAATAATCAAATTTTAGGCATTTCACCGAAGTACATGAAAGAGAAAAGTATGAAAATTCATAATGTTGCTTGAGCTCACTAATAACCCTTGGAATTAAGGGGTAGAATGTTAGATATCTAATCCTTAGAAATTGGGTAAACATGCAAATATTTTATAAATATGAAATGTTAGAATAAGAAGGGACATAGAACCTTGGTGGTTGAATGATCCAAATGGATCCTAAAACCCTGTAAGTCTTCATATAGTTAAAAACTATCGCAAGGAAAGAACCTTTTAAAAAGGCATATTACACTATCGGGAGGCAAAAACATGAAGAAAACAATGAAATAAGGCCTAGCGGAGGTTTAAAACAACTTTGCACAAGGGCCGTCAGATCTAGCCGATCAACGGTCCATATCCGATCAGCATATCACAATTGGAGAAGGCTATCAGAGGCTATTAGAGGAGGCTATATGCGAAGTGCGATAGCGATCAGCGCGATCAAATGAGAGCCGTTGATCTATGCGTGCAAATCAATGGTCCAGATTCAATCGTGCTATCGCATCGCTAATATACATATATATGGACTTAACCGTGGCCCGAAGGATCGGTGATATGCGATTGCGATATCGCAATATCGCATCAGAGCTATGCAAAGGAGTGGGGCTGATAATAATGGAGACTATAATAGCCAGACCCGATATGATTATGAATAATATTTGATATATTTTGAGATCCGGAAACAGGGCTTTTTCTATGTAAATTCGCATTTTCATTAAATAAACAAAAACTAAAGAAAATGTGAATAAAGCAATAAACCGGACCCGAAAGGGTTTATACATGCAAATATATATGTTTTGAGTTCTGAAATAAGCGGGATTTCGGGCGGGACATAGGCAGTAAGTAGTTTTGGCCGGGCTCCGCCCGAGCTGATACACTGGCTGCCACATGGCCAGGCCCTAGAGAGAGAAAACCACCCTTTTCGGGCGATTAACTCCCATATGCCTGAGTTGCTCGAAATGAACCTCAGCCATTGGATCAAGATCTCTCAGATCAACGGTGGAGATACGATAAGTGATATAAAGGCGGACTCGATAGGAGTTATAAGGCGGAATTTATAATATTTCAAATCCGATAAATGGCAGATTGGTGGATTTTCATAGTTTTATGTGTATTTCTCTGTGTAAACAGAGAAAAACCATTTTTGGGATTTCAAAGGCATCGATGGACCGTTTCATTACAGAACAGGTGGCCACCATCCCTGAAGGCATTTAGCAATGATTGCTAACACTCAAAGGGGGATTTGAGCAGACAGAGGCCGGGAGCTAGAGAGCCCGAGAAGGGGAAACAAACAGACAATACTGATCGGATTTAAAGCCATAGACTAGCAGAGACAGAGACAAGCAATGCTGAGACAGAGAAAAGATAGAGACAGAGAGTGATAAAAAGAATCTATGTACTCAGAGAGGCTTGAGGGATTCAAGCAAAAATCCTGTTGTTGTATCTGTTGTGTTGAGACTCAATTTGAGCTCACACTTTATAAAACTTTTATTTTGAAGACATAATAGAGAGGCCACCACTGAAGGCTGGACCAGGAGACATAGCCCAAGAGTTTTGGGTGAACTCTAGATTAAACTTGCTATGTTATGTGTGTTGTCTATTATGTTTCTTTAACTGCTTCATTGTCTATGTTATTCGCAATCTTATCGATCCATTGCACTAAGTAATATAGGCAAATCCATGCACATGAGTATGTAATACCTTAATAATTGTCTAAGATCTCATTATCAAATCAAGTGTTATCAGAGCTTTAGGTTTGCTAAGGTTAGACAAGCTTGTGTTGGATTGTTGAATTCTAACTAGGTCAAAGCTCAAATTAGGAGGAGAACTGGTTGGGGCTAACCCAAAAATTGGAAGAGTCTATCCTAGGAATAAAATGGCAGAAGAAATTCCCTTGGAATCAGACTCTCAGTTCATGGACAGTTTCATGACCATGAGAGCCATGGTAGAAGAGATGTATCGAGAATTTAAGAAAGGTCGAGGTGAAAGTACTTCAACCTCCAAAAAAGACAAAGGAACAGAGGAACCTGTTCTAAATGGCCATTCAGAAGGCAAAGGGAAAAGGGAAGAGCCTCCTCTATCAACACCTCCTTCTAGCCCTGAAAATAAAAGGAAGAAAACATCTTTGATTAAATTAGATGTAAAATTTGATTTTCCAATATATGATGGAGAATTAAATGTAGAAAAGCTAGATAACTGGATTAGACAGATTAATGTATATTGCAGGGTGCATAACATCGATTCAGAAAGGAGAAAGATTCAGTTGGCCAGCCTTCGCCTTGGAGGAACTGCCCTAGTGTTGTGAGAAGGTGGGACACAAGTTGATTTGAAGAAGCATGGTAAAATTCTTTCTACCTAGAGTGAATTTTTTTCTGCCATTAAAAAACAATTCTATCCACTAGCTTATATGTAGCAAGAAATGATGAGTTGGCAAACTCTTCGCCAATTAAAGGGGCAAAGTGTACAAAGCTATACCCAGGAATTTAGAAAAAGAGTTTTAATTCTAGGCAATTCTCTAGACTCACATGAAAATTTGTTGAAGTATATAGGTGGTCTACATAGCTATTTGAGGCACACCATTCTCATGTTTAACCCTACTAGCATAGATGAGGTATCTGTTCAAGCTACACATCTAGAGGCTAGAGGCAAGAATGTGAACCCTTAGATTGGGGGATCATCAAAACCCATTGCAAGAAAGAACAAGGAAAAGATGAAGCAGAAATGGAAGGAGAGGAAGGAAAACATTGTACGGAAAGACAAACCTTCATGCACTCACTGCAAGAAGGATGGACATGATGATGAACACTACTGGTCTTTGCATCCGGAGCTGAAACCCAAGAAGTTCGATGGCAAGAAGAAGAAGACTGTTGCTGCTATTCAGAAAGATTTGGGGTCAGACTCAGGTGATGAAACAACAGTCACAACCACAGGTATAAAAGGTAAAAATTCTGAAGCATCTACTAGTAATTTTTCACAATCTATTGATAATGAAGAAAATGAGAGGAAAAGACATGAGCTTTTCCATATTAGAGTTATTTCCAAACATCAAAAGATTGATACTTTATTTGATAGTGGTTCACAAGTAAACTTGATTTCTGAAACAATTGTAAAGAAGTTGGGCTTACTAACAACACCTCACAAGAAGCCATATCCATTAAGTTGGGTATGTGATAAAGCAAAGCTACAAGTGACTAGACAATGTAAACTTAGATTTGCTATTGGGTCAACTTTTGTAGATGAGGTTGAGTTAGATATAGTTCCCCTAGATATATGTGGTATTGTTTTAGGAAGTCCTTACTTGTATGATAGAAAAGCCATTTTCTATAGAAGTAAAAATAAGTATCAACTCACAAAATATGGAATAGAATATATTGTAAGAGCTCATCAACTCAAAAATAACTACACTCTCATAAACTCATGCCAAATGAAAAGAATTGTAAATTCATGCAAGCAATTTTTACTAATGGTTGTAAAGGAAAAGACCCTTGATAAAACCAATGCATTTGAAGGCTGTGATGCTAAACAGAAAGCTGATTTAGATAAAGTTGTTTCAGAATATGATATCCTATTTCAAGAACCTAAATGTCTCGCACTCAAAAGGGAAATAGTACATGATATTCATTTGCAGCGAGATGTTCCATTGCCTAACATTGGAATGTACATGTTATCCGCTTTAGAGAATTCAGAGATCAAGAAGCAGGTACAGGAGCTGCTTGATAAAGGGTTTGTAAGGCCAACCACATCACCATGTGGATCTCCAATTGTGTTGGTGAGAAAGAAAGATGGTTCGTGGAGGATGTGCATTGATTACAGAGCACTAAATAAAACAACGATCAAGAATCATTATCCTCTTCCTCGCATTGATGATCTATTAGATCAGCTGAAAGAAGATGTTTACTTTTCCAAGTCAGACTTGCATAGTGGCTAACATCAGGTCAGAGTTGCAAAACAGTATGCATGGAAGACTGCTTTCAAAACAAAGCAAGGGTTGTATGAATGGCTAGTTATGCCTTTTTGCTTAACTAATGCTCCTGCCACTTTCATGAGAGTTATGAATGATGTACTCTGACTTTTTATTGATGATTTTGTAATTGTATATTTAGATGACATTCTTGTTTTCAGTAAAACATGGGAAGAACATTTGAAGCATGTAAAACATACTTTATATGTTTTGAAAAGAGAAAATATCTATGTTAAATTATCAAAATTTGAATTTGGAGAAACATATTTAAATTATTTGGGTCATATTGTAGGGGGTGGTGAATTGAAGATAAATCCATCTAAGGTTGAAGTCATTGTAAACTGGCCTAAACCCAAATCTGCTACAAAAGTTAGGAGCTTCCTAGGAGCAGCACAATATTGGAGAAAGTTTATTTCTAACTTTTCCTTGATTGCGGCTCCCTTACATACTTTAACAGGATTCAACAAGGTGTTTTAGTGAGGATGAAAATAGTATAAAGCCTTCGACACCTTGAAAGAAAAAATTAGTACAACACCAGTACTAGCATTGCCAAATCTTCAAAAACCATTTGAAATTGAAACAGATGTCAGTGAATATGTCATGGGAGCAGTGTTGATACAACACAGTAAACCCATATGTTATCATTCTGAGACATTTAATTCTGCAGTAGTTAATTATCCCACATATGATAAAGAATTATATGCATTAGTGCAGAGTGTGAAAAAGTGGAAACATTACCTATTAGGAAAAGAAACAATTATACATACAGATCATCAACCACTTCAATATTTGCACTCACAATCTAAATTGCAACAATCAAGAAACTACATGTGGATGGGGTTTCTACAACAATTTCATCTTGTCATCAGATATAAGAAGGGAATAAACAATAAAGTTGCAAATATGTTATTAAAACCAATCATAAATGCGTCTACTATACTTAAGCATAACTCAGTATTTCATGAAAGCTACATTGAACAATATGCTCAAGATGTAGATTTTAAAGATGTATATGCAACTTTAATTCATGGAAAACAAGTAGACGAATTGAATTATCATGTTAAGGACCAACTCTTATGTCATTTAGGAAAGTTATGCATTCCTCAAACTGAAAGGGTTAACATAATCCGAGAAGCACATACTTCTCTAATATCAGGTCATTTTGGTGTAAGTAAAACAGTTGCACAACTGCAAAGGTTCTGTTATTGGCCAAGAATGCATGAAATAGTTTCTAGATATATTAACAAGTGTACCATGTGTGCTAAAAGAAAGCCCCACAATAGAAAACTAGGCTTGTACACTCCACTTCCAGTTCCTTCTCATCCTTAGAAAAGGTCATGATTATTTATATGTTATTGTGGACAGGTTCAACAAAATGTGTATTTTAATACCTTGTAACAAGTAGATTATAGCTGAACAAATAGCAAAGTTGTTCTTTCAACATGTATTGGTTCATTTTGGGTTACCCACTTCTATTGTATTTGATTGAGATTCCTGATTTGTTGGGAAGTTTTGGTCAAGTCTATGGGAGTTTATGGACACTAGATTGAAAAAGAGCACAACATTTCATCAACAGACAGATGGCCAAACAAAGGTGGTCAACAGGACGGTGATCTAGTTGCTCATAGGCTATTGCATCAAGCATCCCAAGCTTTGGGATGAACATTTATGTTATGTGCAACATGCATACAATCATGCTAAGCACTCTTCTAAATAGAGATCTCCTTTTGAGACTTGTTTTGGTTTTACACGAAGGTCTCCCTTGGATTTTGTCTTTAATGAAGACATAACAGTTGATGGACATAGTGATGTAGACAAAGCAAGCAAGTTCATTCAACAGAACTAAGAAATTCACCAGGTAGTGCAGGAACAACTGGAAAGAAGCCAGGCCAAGCACAAGGCAAGGCATGATAAGCATCGAATTGAGCATAGCTTCCAAGTTGGTCATCAAGTCTGGTTGTACATCAGTAAAGACAAAATTCAAGGTGAAGGTAAGAAGCTGAAGCCAATGAGGTATGGGCCTTTCAATATACTTGAGAAAATTGATGAGAATGCTTTTCACCTTAATTTGCTGGCTTATATGCATATCTATTCAGTCATTAATGCAAAGAACTTGAAACTGTATGAGCCTTCATTGATTAAAGATCCCGAAGAGCAAAGTTAGTTGCCTTCTATTGATGATATGTTTCTTGAATATCTCAATGAGTTGCAGGAAGATACAATTCTAGATAGGAAGGTGAAAACTACATGCAGAGCGGATGTTGAGTACCTCAAAATCGGACTCAAGGGTTCAAAACCAAGCAATGCAAGATGGATAGAGATTGGACAAGTAAGGAAGTTGTATCCTCACTTGATTGATGCTTAAAAACCAACTTTTGGTGGTCCAAAAGCATTTTCAGTGGGAAGGTGTGATCCAAATGGATCCTAAAACCCTCTAAGTCTTCATATAGTTAAAAATTATCGCAAGGAAAGAACCTTTTAAAAAGGCGGATTTTGAGTTCCGAAGCAAGCGGGATTTCAGGCGGGCAGTAAGTGGTAAGTGGTTTTGGTCGAGCTCCGCCCGAGCCCATATAGTGGCTGCCACATGGTCAGGCCCTGGAGAGAGAAAGCCACCCTTTTCGAGCGGTTAACTCCCATATGTTTGAGCTGCCCGAAATGAACCTCAGCCCTTGGATCAAGATTTCTCAGATCAATGGTGGAGATGCGATAAGCGATATAAAGGCAGACCTGATAGGAGTTATAAGGCGGAATTTATAATATTTCAAATCTGATAAATCGCAGATTAGCGAATTTTCACAGTTTTACGTGTATTTCTCTATGTAAACAGAGAACGACCATTTTTGGGATTTCAAAGGTATCGATAGACCATTCCACTACAGAACAAGTGGCTACCATCCCTGAAGACGTTTAGCATTGATTGCTAACGCTTAGAGGGGGATTCGAGCGAACACAGGTCGGGAGCCAGAGAGCCCAAGAAGGGGAAACGAACAGACAGTGCTGATTGGCTTTAAAGCCACAGACTGGCAAAGACAAAGACAGGCAGTGCCGAGACAGAGAGAAGACAAAGACAAAGAGTGATAGAAAGAGTCTGCGTACTCAGAGAGGCTTGAGGGATTCAAGCAAAACTCTTGTTGTTGTATCTGTTGTGTTGAGACTCAATTTGAGCTCACACTTTGTAAAACTCTGCTCTTGAAGACATAATAGAGAGGCCACCATTGAAGGTTGGACCAAGAGACATAGCCCAAGAGTTTTAGGTGAAATCCAGATTAAACTTGCTGTGTTATGTGTGTTGTCTATTATGTTTCTTTAACTGTTTCATTGCCTATGTTATTCGCAATCTTATCGATCCATTGCCTAAAAATATAAGCCTTCATGCATACGAGTCTTTGATTAATAAAAAAAACAGGAGAAACTTTGGAAATTATTCATCTAACCTTACAAAGTGCATAACACCAATGCTATTTTTAACCATACTATATATATATAATTCTTTTAATTTCTAATTAATTTTAATATTATCAAAATATGATATACAATAAAAATAAATATAAAATTTTCATTAAATCATATCCTGTTAATATTATGTGAGGATACGTATTTATATTTTTAAGGATTAATTTTTTAAACGGTGAAAAAATCTATTATAATTCATTAGCTATTATCCAAAAATGTAAATTGAATTATCATCGTCAGTGAAAGAAAACTAAGAATCATTAAAATAGGCCATAATTCCTGCTCTTTCGCTGTATGTGTGTCATTTTCTTAGGCAAAAATTGTTACTGTTTAGCCCAGAATCCCATGTGCTGTGCTTTGTCAAATTCTCTTCGTTTCGGAAGAAATTTCTAAATTGACAAATTAGCGGTGGGTCCGTTTCATTTTCAGCACAGAAACCACTGTTGTCTCTGGTGCCAAAATCGTATGATGCTCATTACGTTGAAAGCGATAAACAGGGTTTCAACGTACGTGCCATCTGTATGAAAGATATTTGTGTCAGCGAAGGTGGCAGCTGAAATGAAGATTAACCCTGCGCCTGGGGAACATGAACAGAAGCCAATTGTCACCTGATTCAATTGCCAGTGGCATCCTTCTGTCATGCGTCCAGTAAAGTATCACTGTTTTCATACAGATATTAATTACAATGCCATTTTTTGTTTAAAGAAATAGGATTCTGACAATAATACTTCCTAAAGTTGTCAGAAGTTATACGTCTATGCATTTTTCTATGTACAAATCACGATGTGTGATATCAACTACAAAGCAGTTTTTTTAATCAAAATCTGACTGTGTCACTGATACTTTCTAAAGAGAGTTCTAGGAAATTATCCTCTTTTCCATGTAAAAATCATGATGTGATCATCATAACTATTACTTTATAAAAGTTTTGGAACTCCTTAAGTATAGTACCGTCTCTTCCTCTAAATAAGTTTCTGATAAAATATTTTTTAAACACGTTCTTATTTTATTAAAAAAATTCTCAAAATATTACATAGTGGTTAATGTTTATATGTTTTCCTATATAAAAATGATTACAAGTTCTCAACTTTAATAAATTTTTGTATTCACCTTCCCGGGGAAGGCTATTTATATAGATATTCATATTTTGAGAGATAATATATATGTCAAAATTGTAATAGATTTTTTTGAAATTTAGTTTATAAATAATAAAATTTATATTAAATATTATACCATTAATATGTAATTAATGAGAAATTACAGGCAAAAGTTACTGAATTTATAAAATAATAATAAATTAGATTGTAATATTTATTTTAAATATTTTTTTAATAGATTTTTTTTCATAGATAATGCATAAAATAATGAGAAAAAATATTATATTAAAATTATATATATGTGTGTCTATGGGGGTTAAGGGTCATTCTCCAGCTTAGTACAATAGAGATATGGTGTTTAACAGTTTGACACTATGAAAATAAAATACAACAAATCAATATTATAATAATAATAATAACATAAATTAATAATTATATTTATATTTATATTTATAATTAATAATTAAATTAATGTAAATCCATCTTAATTCCACATCTACTAAGTGCCTAGAGAGATCAAATCTCTTTTCACTCTAAAGTATTGGTGTACATAATTTCAAGATTCTTGATGATGTGTGAGTTAGGTTTATCCAAAGTGGTTGGGATGAAGGAATATAATCCTCCCCACCCAGGTTCAAATCCTGCAACTAACATAACACAACATAACAATATACACATATTCCTTATATACAATATACAATAATGTACTTTTATAATTAATGTGAACCACTATACAATAATATAAGATAATAAGAAGACTCCATAGTAGAGATTGTCCATTCATTTATCTACGTTGGCATTTATAATAGAGATCGTCCATTCATTTATCTATGTTGGCATCAACGTGTGTCATAGTTTATTATGTCATTGCTATGCAGTGACATCTAGTATCGTTTTTTATGTATTATCCATGGTTGTACTAAAAATTAAATGATATTTTTCCCTTGTCTAAAGTTAACATAAGTTTTGATGTTTTCGATGCGATGACATCGCAGTGCCACTGCATATTTGTACCGTACTCCAAGGGTTGACTTTAAGATGAATTAAACGCTACTTCATACCTTCATGTGTGAACTAACATTACATGGAGAAGCTTGCTAACACCAAGGCAAATTGTGATTAATGCCCATAAACTTCATGGGAGACTTTGATAAGCTCAGGAACCGAGAACCCATTTTTAGGAGGTTGTAGAACTCTTTGTTCCACTTACACTCTATTAAGCTTTTTTACCTCCTTCGCACTCCTAATGAGAACCTCCAGTGGTGTAGGTAATGGCTTCCTCTCAACCATTGGAAATGGCTTTGGGAGATCCATGTGCTTTGGGGATGAAGGCTCTGAGGGTTTAAATGAGTAACTAGGCCCATCCAGTTATTTTCTAAGCATCTGGGAAGACGCAAAGGTTGATAGATTGTTTCATTGAATTGCTTTCGCAAACTGTGCTCATTCAAAAAAACTGCAGAGGTGTTGAGAATGAGTCTCAAAGACATTTTTGTGGGACTGAGGGTATTACATCACTCTCGCTTGATGTCGCCTTATTTGAACTTCAGTTTACTGTGAAAATAGATATTTCATTCAATGGCCTCTTGGACGTGGAAGCTTGCTAGACATTACTCCTTGGGTTTGCGATGATCCAAGTAGATATTATTGGTCACCCACCTATTCCACTTGGATCCCCATCATTGTTTCTTTCAGTTTTTCAATTTCGTTAATTGTAGCACAATTTACTATTTTGGCAGTCTTTTGGGTCGTGAACCTCTAGAGTCGTTTTGAAGCCCTAAACAGTGTTTTCTTGGGAAACAAGAAAATGTGTGTTTTTAATTAATGATTGTAGCTGAAAGTTGTAGTCCTGGCATATATCTGTCTAACGAGGTATTGTAGGCATCAAATGGAGATATTATGTCAAAGTTACGACCCCATGAAGTTGATATACCAATTTACCCAAACGTGGCCCATAGTTTTGGCACTTCATCTCCTAGGGTTAGTTTTTTTTATGTTTAGCGTTTTCCATTATTTCTCAATAATAAATAGGCCTTCGAGCCTCATTGTAACATAATTCAGAGGCATGTAACCACCACATCTCTTCTCATGGATAAGTTACCATTGCCTGAGCTAGTTTATTTCCATTTTGTTTATAAGCATATTTCAGTTCTTTGATATTAATTAAATGAAGTGTTATTTCTGTTGCATCTTTGTATTTGTGGTTATATTTGTATTTTGTTGCATTCCTGTTTAAGTTTAGATCAATGGTATCTGAGGGGTCTTCTCTTTCTCATTTTTCCTTTGCATGTCCCCAACGAGGTCAGGGTATAAGGAGTTAGGACTCGAACTAGATGAACCCTTGCAAGACCAGCCTCATAAACTCTGACATCCTCCCATGGCAAAAGGAAAGAAAGACGAGGGAGTAAGAGATCCTTTCAAAATATTTCTCGAATAAGCCCTCAAGCGACAAAGAAATGCGATGATGGACAACTTTTCCAAGATCCTTCAGCAGCTACCTACAAGCGACACATCTTCTTACGGAAGCCACTCTAGGATCGCCACTCCCTTTAAGGTACAAGTTAACTTGGACATCCCCATTTTTGAAGGTCAGATAGATGCAAATGTCATTGATAAATGGTTAAATATGGTAGAAGGATATTTCTCAATTCATGGATTTTCCAACCAGTAAAAGATTACTTTTTCACTCCTCAAAGTCGCCCCCCACGTCAAGGACTGGTAGGAAACCTACTGCTAGAACAGGGACAAGAGTGAACCCTCAATATTCTCAGCCATACCCACTTGGAATTATTTCTGAGACGCCGTCAAGGAGAATTATTACCCTGTTGGGATCTACGAAGCTAAATACATAAAGAGGACCAAACTCTGGCGGGGAAGGGGCCAAGATGTGCCAAATTTCACACATGTTTTTCATACCCTTTGCACAAAGTTGGGTATCAAGGATTATGAACGTTATTTGGTACTCAAGTTCCGCAAGTGTCTGGACATATCCTCGCTCAATGTTGCCTATCGATATGCTATCAAGATCGAGAAGAAATTTAAATAGAAGAAGCAAGACTTTTGATATATAAATCCAAAGTAAGGGAAAGGTGCACCCATGCCATATAACAAAGGGAAAAGCCAAGGCGGGGTGACCCAGGACAATCTGCCGAAGCTGTAATCAATGAACAACACCACGAAGACAAAGAAGGACATGGGGAAATGGTGTGAGTTCCATAAGAGCCCCACTCACAACACAAGTGAGTGTCGGTTCAAGCAGTTACTGGTGGCTAAGATGAAGGCTTCTGAATCATATGCATGTCCTAACTCTGATTTAGAACCTGACAAGGGGAATGACAAAGGGAAGAAAATTATTGACACGGAGCTCAATGCCACCGTTCCCACCACCAAGTTCCAGAAGAATGAGCCTGAAGATCCAGAGGAGGGGGAGCGCCTCATCCAATCCTCGATGTGGGTGAAGGGTTCTCTATTGTAGTTCATTGTTGATAGAAGGAGCTAGAAAAACCTCATTTCAACATAGGTTGTGAAGCGGTTGGGCCTATTGACCATAGCACACCTGCAACCATACACCATCAGGTGGATTCACCAAGGATGAGATCTTCACGTTAGCCAGTAGTGCCACCTTCCCTACAACATCAAGTCCTTCATAGATGAGGTATTGTGTGATGTCGCTCCTGTTGAAGTTTGTGATGTATTATTAGATCAACCATACTTGTGGAAGAGACATGTTGTGTATGAGTCTAGGCCCCACAATGTTATTATTACTTTGGGAAATAAGTTGTACAGGATACCGAAGGTAGTGCCACCTACCACCATCTCTTTGATCACTACAAAGCAATAAGATCATTTCCTAGATTGGGAAATGTGTTCTCCTTATGACTCACCCTTCAGGAAGGAAGAATATTATGGCCACGGTCTCCAAACAAGGCTCCTCCACATGGCAAAATTCAATGGACAAGGTCGTGGAGGAGTACAGGGACATATTCACCTCACCCATAGGGGTACCTCTACACTGTCAGGTCAAGCACTCCATTGATCTTACCCTAGTTGCACCACTTCCCAATGGACCATTCTATCGATGCTCTATTCTAGAGAACAATGAAATCAAGAGGCAGATTCAGGAGTGTTGGACCTCATAATTACTCTCTCCTTGACAAAATTTCCCACTTCTTTCTCTTGTTTTCCATAAAAGATAGATCCCCATCACTTATAAATGATAGATTTTGTCTCAAGGAGGACATTAAATGATTGACATGTTATACTTTTATGTTTTTACTATTTGAAATAAGTTTTTGCAGATTAGCTACGGAATGCAACCTATTCTACAGTTAACTGTGTGTTCCATAGCTACTTCCATCGTTAAACAGGTTACAGGTGTCAAATGAAGAAACCAACCACATGGGCATCTCTGGAATCGTCTCGACATGGACCCTATCCTTGTCACCCAGCCGAGATCGATAAAAATGCTAGCTCAAGACCACAGTCAAAGGTGGAGTCAAACGTATGAAACCTGGAAGAAATAGGACCATTTGTCTACCCTTTCGTGGTTAATTAATAAATCCAATAGATTTGCTGAAGCATTAACTCGGATCAGCCACCTGTTTCAACGGTTTTGTGCAACCACCTTGTTCGAATTCAAGTCACCTGTAGTTGATCAAATATTTACACAGAGTAGTTGTAATATGTGTAGACCACATGTAGCTAATTTTCCTCAAAAGACAGTTATGAATATTTTCTCTTAAATACCAGATGAACAGAACCGGAGGGAGTTCAAAATTTTTGATGCATTAAGTTTAAACTTATCAGCTCTGTAATTTTAGACTTTGTCCCTGTTTTATAATACAAAGTCGTGTGTTGACTGATGATCATTTGAAGGAGAATTTTGAATTAAGTTAGTAGCTCAACCTAGTCAGTTGTAGAGGGCCCCTATGCTGAAGGAGGTTTTCTTTTCATTTGTTTTCTTCTTTCTGTTCAATTTTAAATTCCTCATTTACTTTTAGCAGTGTTTATAACTTAGGTTGATTTCTTGTAGTTTGATTTCTTTTAGTTTTAATCAGTAGCATAATGTTATAATTCAATTGTTCGGTATTTTTTCCCCAATCCATTTCATAAAGGAAACGACTTTGTTTCTAAATAAAGTAATATTGAAAGTCATGAGGATGCATTGTTGATTAGCTTACTCACTATTTATGTTATTTATTTCTTACTTCAGGTTGTCAATGCACTATATTAATGAATGTTTTTGGTCACCATTTCAAGCTGGTATTCATCCTAAACTAAATGGTTGAGAATTTACTTTACATAAGGGTTGAAACCAATCAGTTACCTTCTGCATGTTTTTATTTAGTTTTTTACTAGATCATGAAGTACAGAAGTTGCTTGAATTCCATCTCAAGGAGGTTATCTTTCAAAATTGAAGGTTGGAGTAACTAGAAGTACTTCAGTTAATTTCATTCTCTGTGTTTATTCCAACATGACTTACAACTTTACCTTCTAGTTTTAAGAATTATTCATGAATTAGGACTAGATGAGAAGATAGGACAGATGCTCTATTTTTCCTTCTTTTAACTTAGATTTTGACTAGTTTTAAGCTCTTGGGTCACCTTTAGGAAATTTAGATTTAGTTTCACATAGTTCAAATTGTATATCATTAGCAATCAAAGAACAGAAATCTCCAAAACAATATAAAATAAAAAACAACAAAGTAAGAAGGGTTAACTAGCACATACAGTGCACTATACTTCATTAGCTTACGAGCCTCGGTTGATAATTTATGCAAAGCAATTTAGGACGCTAAATTGACTAAACAAGGAGTTGTTGCAAAAAGGGCTCATTAGGCCAAGTTCATCACCTTGTGGGAGCCCGACCATGTTGGTACAGAAGAAGTATGGGACCTCGAGACTTTGTATTGACTATTGAGTATTGAACAAGATGACTGTTCAGAATAGGTATCCAATCTCAAAGATTGATGACCTTCTAGACCAGATCAAGGGGGCCAAATATTTCAACAAGATTGAATTCAATTTTGTGTATCACTAAGTACCAATCGAACCTTTTGGTCTGTGGAAGACTCCCTACAAATCCAAGGAGGGTCATTTCAAATGGTTGGTCATGCCTTTTGTGTTGACAAATTCCCTCACAACCTTCATGAGGCTGATGGATGATATCTTGTGAACCTTCACCAACTTATTCGTGGTGGTGTATTTGGATGATATCCTGATCTTCAGCCAGAGTTGGAAAGAGCACCTCTACCATATTCAACAGGTCTTCCAAACTCTGCGACAACACAAGTTGTGTGCCAATTTGGAGAAATCAACTTTCGGTATGACTCAAGTTCAATATATGGGGTACATCATTAATGAACTAGGTATGAATTTGGACCAAGCCAAGATACAAGTCATTCGGGATTAGCCAACCCCAACCACTCTAACAAAGCTCTGCATTTTTTTGGGTTTTTCCAATTTCTACTGTAGGTTCATGTCAAGGTTCTCTCATTTTACTTAGCCTTTAAGTCAAGTCACCAAGGGTAGAGTGAAAGAAAAATTATTTTTGTCTGAATTCCAATAAAAGGTGTTTTCCAAGTTAAAGAATCACCTCTACTCTGAACCAGTGCTCACATTACCAAACTTGCAACAACCATTTGAGATTGAGACAGATGCTTCTGATTATGTTATTGGTGTAGTTCTTACTCAATAGGGGCATCCAGTTGCATATCATAGTGAGACACTTTCAGATACAGTGTGAAAGTATCCCACCTATGAAAAAGATATGTATTCCATGGTGCAGGTTTTCCAACAATGGAAGCATTACATTCTCAAGAAGGAAACAGTCATCCACATAGATTACTGACACCTTTAGTTCATATAGAGACAAGGGAAGTTGTAGAACGAACGCTATAAAAAATGGTCCACATACCTACAATAGTTCCATTTGAACATTAAGTACAAGAAGGGAAACACCAATAATGTTGCAGACTGCCTCAGCCGACTATTGGTCATAAAGTTGACCACTGTGATTGAATCTTATGGGCACGAGACTTTGAGGTGGCCGCATATGTAAAATATTGATCTATAATTCAACAACACATACCAGACGCTCCTGAAAGGCAAGAAAGTTCCATATTTTCACCTCCATGATACATTGTTATGTAACCTAGGAAAACTCTATTTTCTTTCAAGTGAGTGTTCTAAGATGATTTGGGAGGTGCACTACAGTTAGGTCATTGGACACTTTAGAGTAGAGAAAATAGTGGCAGTGTTGCAGAAGTACTTTTATTGGCCGAACCTTCGATGAGATGTTGGGAAATACATCAGATCTTACATTGCCTACACCATTGTCAAACTGATCATCATGAAGCAAGGCTTATGTACTCCTCTTCCTACTCCTAGCTAACCTTGGGAATCCATCCCCATGGATTACATGTTGGGCCTCCCTTCTACTGAGCATGGTGACGACTACATTTTCGTGGTCGTCGATAAATTCTCTAAGATGGTCATTTTGGCGGTCTACAAGAAGAGTATCAAAGAAGAAGCCACTGCTAAGCTCTTCTTTGAATGAGTATGGGTACACTTTGTGATCCCACAGTACATTATCTCATATCGGGACAGCGGGTTCCTAAGTACATTTTGGTCAAGTCTCTGGTCAATGCAGGATACCAAGCTCACTAAATCCATCACTTTCCACCCCCAAAATGATGGCCAAATAGAGGTCGTCAACAGGATGATCATACACATTCTATGCATGTACAAATTGAAGCATCCACACACATGGGAAGAAAGCCTCCCCTATCTCTAGCACAACTACAAAAAATATCTCCATAGCTTAACTGGCCATAGCCCATTTCAGGAGGAGTTGGGATTCTAGCCACTATGTTCCATTGATGTGGCCATACCATTTGCAAATACTTAGGCAGCTTCAACCCATGTCCAATCTGAAGCTGACAAGGCTAAAAACATCATTGAGTGCATCCAACAAACTGCTAGTAGGTCCATGACATATTGGACAAAGCCAATGCTAAGTAAAAGCAACAACATGATCAGCATCAGGTGCCACACAAGTTCCACATGGATGACAAAGTGTGGCTACATTTGCAGAAGGAGCACCTCGCTTGGCCCCACCGTAAGCTTCGACTGCTCCAATATGCATCGTACACCATCAATGATCACCAATGCTATAGGGGATAATGCTTTCGAGCTCAGCATTCTTCTGTTCCTTATCCTGCACCTAGTGTTCAATGTGGACTGCCTTCGACCATACTTTCCACCGTTAATGGCCACATCCGACATTGTAGAGTAACTCACACCAACAAAGTTAAACCCTCGACTACATGGAACAAGCCACAACTGATCGTATCATGGACACACAGATCAGGAATACTCACCAACATAAGATCCAACTGTATCGGGTTTTCAAAGTTGGCCAACTCCTACACCAAGGCAAGTGGCTCACTAGGGACTAAGTTCAGCAAAAGTTTCCCCATCTCATGGTGTCACTCAACACAATGGGGACCATTGCTTCTTAAGGGGGAAGACTGATCTAGGTGGATATTTCTAGCCATCCACCTATTGCACTTGGACCTCCACCACTATTTCTTTCAGTTTTTTAGTTTCCTTAATTGTAGCATAGTTTACTATTTTTGGCAATTTTTTGGGTCCTTAACTTTCGGACCCTTGTGCGCGTCAAATAGAGATCGTATGCCAAAGTTATGACCTCGAGAAGTTGATGTACCAATTTACCCAAACAGGGCCCATAGTTTTGGCGCTTCATCTCCTAGTGTTAGGTTTTTGGATGTTTAGAGTTTTCCATTATTTCTCAATAATAAATAGGCCTTCGAGCCTGATTGTAACAAATTTGAGAGGCATGTAGCCACCACATCTCTTCTCAGAGATAAAATAACATCACCTAAGCTAGTTTATTTCCATTATGTTTGTAAGCATATTTCAGTTCTTTGATATTAATGAAATGAAGTGTTATTTCTGATGCATCTTTGTATTTGTGGTTATATCTGTATTTTGTTGCGTTCATGTTTAAATTCGGATCATTTGACCTCCAAACTCAAAAACAAAAACCTTACAATTCTCTGGGTTTTCCCATTTAAGTATAATTACAGATTTAATGACATTCACTAAATATTAGCACAAATATCACTAAAATTCGAAGTGTCTAGTATTTGTTAAGCCTAATTTTTTGTCAACCCATTTCGAACCACTTACTGTGGTTCATCATCAGGACATGATGATGATGAACCATAGTAAGTCATTCGAAACATGTCGACGAAAAATTTTGATATTTGATTTCTCTGGAAAAGTATATTTATAAATTGTGAATCATAGAAGCATGCATTATGAGATTTGTTAAGCCTCTTCAAAAGTTTTCGGATTTTTAATTTTTATAAACTCCCACGTAAATTAAACTATAAAGAGAAATCACTCTGCAAGTTGTTAAGTTTGAGCTTAAAAGAGGCAATAATTATAGATAGTCATTTCAGTTGAGAAGCTTGATCTTTGTATTTGTAAATGTTGGTCCATAATGGAAATGAAACCCATTCTTCATTATTTTATTTAATTTTGCAATCATTTTTCATGACTGTATCATTCCATAGGCGCACCTTTTTATTTGAATAAAGATATAGCATGACCAAGTTGCAAAGCTTTAATTTGAATCTTAGACTATGTAATTGAAAATACATGTCCAGACCAAAGATCAAAGCAGGTCTTTCTTGTTTACTTTAAAGCTTTCTATAATGCATAAGAGATTTAAAAATACAAGTTTTTCATAGAAAGTATGGAAAAAGCCATATCTCATTCTTGAAAGCATTTTAATGCAAAGTATACAAATTTATCAGAAGGAAAAAAAACTATTGATATCAAAACATGTTCATATAATTTTTTAACATCATATTCCCTTTTGTTTTGATTGATAGTTCTGTAGAAGTATATTTCTAATATTTTTCAAGGGTACAATAACTTATGTGAATTTTCAATCTACAAGCCTGAGCCTACATTTTGTAAAAATGTAGTTCACATATCAATTGTGTTTCCTCTGCCACAAGATTAAGCTTGAACGAAGATAAATGTTCGTTAGGCCAATTATCAAACATACAACAAACTATGTTATGGGTCAGGGGAAGCCATGCTGAACAATTCAAACTTTTGTTTATATGTTCTTAATTTTTGGTAATGAAAATGGATGGTTCAAGGTCATATGAAATATCATATATCATTCCTAATTTCTGATTAGAATAAATATTATGTATGTTGTAATTTTGGCAATCGTTTGATCTTGACAGATTTCTTCTGGGATAAAAAATATATTTTCTATTACGGATTGTTAAATCATGTGTTTTTTTCAAGTATTGGTCTATGTTCTTGGTTCTCTTGGTTTCTATTACCTTTTAGCAATATAAATAATCCAATCGTTTATGTGTAACATTTTTAAAAATTGCATTTAGTTTTGAGATGCATCACTGTTTTTATACATCTCTACATTTAGACAAAGGTTTCCTATTTTTTAAATATTTTCCAATGGATAATTATATCTTATTAGTAATTACAAATAATGACTGTAGAGGTTTTGGATCTACCCTTACACTGATTTAAATAAAATGAATGGTTTATAATTTTTCTTAGATGAACTTTTTATTAGACATCGTTTTTACAAAATTTAGCTCTACATTGTTAAAACAATGTGAATTTGACTATATTACAAGAATGGATGGTGGAAAACTGACTATATTTTTTCTTGGTCAAATCTTTATGCTTTTCCCTGACCTTTATTAAGCTGCAATGTTAATTTTTATCTTCTCGATTTGGATACAAAATTGTTGAGCCCAATGAAAGATTCAATCACAAGACTATAGTGGTTGGGTTTTGGCAATCTAGAGATGAAAACATTAGCCATGGCCCTCTTGCAATGGTTTCATCTAGTTCTACTCTCACAAAACATTGAAAAATTAGTTTCCTTAGCTATACAGACTGCTTTTAAGCTTCCTTCCTAGGGTTTGCAATACATGTAGTGGTGGGTAGCAATCTGTGGCATCATAACCAAGTCACAAAAGGACAAAGAATTGTTGTAACCAAAGGAAATTTATTGGTTGTTCAAATAATCACAATAATTCTAAGCATAACTTGATACTATTGTTCATTCATGGGTTGGTTATCATGGAAGACAACCTCGTGCTAGTTTTCATCACATGGTGTATTTTTTCTCAAGCAATGACTTTGTCACTTTCGCTTCTTCTTATCAGTTTTGAAAACAAGTCTACACCATCTTCACATCATTTTTTTTAAATGTTGGTGGGTCTCTAACTTCATCCTGTGGGTTTATGAAATGTGTTCACATGATGTTTCTTTCATGAGTGGCAACTCATTATACATAACATATTTGACTATAGCATATTCCTTGTGACTCTTTCACTAATCTCAAAACTTTTGGTGATTGCTATTAAAGACCCTACAAAAGTAGTCGTGATAGAAAATTCAAATTGTCTTTCTACAAATCTATTACCTAATAAAATACCTATCCCTCAACAAGAGAAATTTGGAACCCCAAAAACTTATGCTAGTGCAGGATTTATAAGTAGGTTGATATTTTCCTAGTTGAATGATCTATTGGCCACTCAGCTGAAGTATGTCATTAATGTACAGCTGAAGTATGTCATTAATGTACTGGATATACCTAGTTGTACCGCATATACCTATTCTTAGACCTTAAGATAGAGCCGAAAGTGTTTCCGTTATACTCTAGTCAAAGTTGCAATCAAAGTGATAATCTCTTATATTCCCTCAATTATAGTCTTTTAATGAAATTTTTTATTTCAAATAACTTCATCTTCACACACATAATTTCAACCAAAACTATTATATACATACAATTCAATAACATACCACCACGTAAGTTTTGTTAAAACACCACCATTTTTAAATATTTATATAATATTATTTAAAAATTACGAATATCAAAACATTTAAGTACAATTATCCATATTATATCTAAACTTATTCATATTATATCAAAAAATTATCCATATTTAACAAAAATTAAATGTTAAGTCAATATCAAAATGGATGGGTAATCTCCATATCATCATTGAAATTCCAAGACATAAGAGACATGCTCAATTCACTTTTAACCTGTATTTAATTACCATTAAAGAGCTTATTTGATATTTAATTACCATTAAAGAGCTTATTTGATTACTATTATTATGGTCTGTGTATTGTTCAACGTTATAGTTGTCTATAATGATCAACCATTATAGTTGAGCAATAATATTATAGTGTTCTTTTTCACTTAGAGAATAAGTGTCAACAAGATATCAAGTGCAAAAATCTCTTCTACATTTCAATGTCTTGCTCTCCTCAAGTGTAAACATTCATGATCTGAAATATGCTTCGCCCAAATCTCTCGCACAGACTCCATTGTTTAAAGCAATCAAATACTTATAGATGTAAAGTCTTAACTCATTAGAATGTGATGCGTGTGTCAACTACTCATGTTGTTTGGCGAAGAGTTACACCTTGTTTTGTGTGAACGCTCACAAACTAGAGGAAGTACAAACTACAAAGGTTTGACGGGAAAACCACAATGTGGGAGGGAGATTTTTAAAGTAAAACTAATTATTTTTTAATTTTTAAATTATTTATTTTTTTTACTAAATTTCAGTATACATCAATGAATTCTTTTTTAAGTAAATTTCAGTATAAATCAATACTTTTTTTAAGTTAATTTATTTTTTTCAATTGAAAGTGATACCTTTTCTGTTAAGGAAAATAAAAAAAAAGTGCAGTCAAATTTTACACAAACATTGCAAATTCATCGCAATAAATAAAACAAAAGCCAAGATTTCAGCTATGTATGTATCATCAGCAGATATAACTAGCAATTGTCCCAAAAGGTACAAAGAGAGGCCGATAGGATTATTTAATTGGAATTTTTGAATTTTTTTAGAAGAGTTAATTGGTTTATGGAAAACCTTTTCTTCTTGGACTGGATTATTGTGCAATTACTTTTCTTTAGATGTTTTGTTTATATCTATATTACAAGGAACACATTGAATGTCTTATTTCATTTCCGCTATCCTTACTAACATCCTGTCCGTGCTTTTTCCTGATCAATTTGATGAAATATTCCATTATCCATTGGTCAAAGTCCTCACCTGCATATTAGTGTACATCCTGGTAAGTTCAAAGCTCGAAAGCCAACCAAAAAAGTCAATCATAACCACCATGCACGTATTCAAATTCATAATGTAAAACTGTGCACGTATTCAAATTCATAATGTAAAACTGCCAGACAGAGTTCAGACAGAGTACCTCCAAGATGGGTATCACCGTTTGTAGCAAAAACCTCAAAAGCTCTGTTGTCAATAGTCAGAACACTGACATCAAACGTGCCACCGCCAAGATCAAAAACAACAATATTTTCCTCTCCACCCTTCTTGTCCAAGCCATAAGCTATTGCTAAGGAAAAATATTTACAAAGCTAATAGTAAAACTGTACTTGTAGAGTGATAGTTCTACATGATATAGAATGAAAGTTCTACATCATAAAAATTATCAAAGGCAAACCAAACTGCAAAAGGCCTGAGACCCAGTACTCTGAAAACCGACCAGATCGATACAACCTGAGACCAAGTACTCTCAATACCAACCAGATCGTTACAACCTTTTGTATGAGCTGAATATCCATGTATAAGCAATGAAACAATAAAGCAAGAACTGTCCGACAAGGCTACAATTTTTCTTATAAAAATATCTCCCACTGCAACGAGTTCATAACAGAAATTTAATGGCACTCCCCCGCACACACAATTTACATATTAACACTCCATTGCATGCATGCCTGCTTCTAAATGGTGTCCAGTCCACACTCTTTGCTTAAATGCCAATATCTATTAAGAAAAAACTACTGCACTATTACCAATATGTTGTGTTAACAACATATGACCAGGCAATTGGGTATTTAGATATAGCTGTTGGTTCCGGTGAAAAATACATCCCCACCGATAACGCACAGGAAAATGCAAAAGACAGCTAAAATAAATATTTGAATGAAGGTTAGCAAGAAGATGAGAATGAGATACCATTCTTTTAAAACAATTTTATTATCAAGGCCCACATCTCCATAGTTGTCAATTACACTGTTTAATGATTGATCCATCCAAACAACAACATCAAGACCCCAGAAGATGAGCATGGCTTTGAATACAAGATGGATTTTAATAACAGTGATAATGATATACTTTGTTTGCTTGAATACCAAGAAGCTCCTAGAAGAAATCTGCCACACTATATCATTTATTGAATTTTAATTGATACAGGCATTTAGGTCTTCAGAACTGGCTGCTGCTAGCATTTTTGCTTCTACCAACAATGTTCCAATGCACATGAAGATGCAACTGAAATAAGTAGTTGTTGCCACATAGTGCTCACACCTCAGACACTCCTGAGGCAGGACAACTGCAGAGCTATTCTGCTGCCAAAGTTTGTTAATTAAATTCTTAATTCCGAAAACTAAGGAGTATAGCATGAAATCAGGACGTTGCAGAAAATGGACAATTGTTTGCTCTTGTAAAGCTTTTACTTGATAGTGAACTAAAAAATGTGGAACCAATTTGTCCCAGTGAAACCTGCATACCAACTATATTTAACGTCTCTTTCCTACAAAGTGAAAGAATTACCTGAACTGCACTGGTGTACCCATTTTCAAAGTCTCTCCTAGCGTTCCCCCCATTACATCAAAAAAAATGTTGGGACAAATGGGATCGAACTCTGGAGAGTTTTTCCTGTACATCCTCTAGCTCTCTGTCTACACTAGCTATTCCAACTAAAACATCTTGATGTTTCTCCTCGATTCACCCAATAGAGGTCGATATCATCTAAAGCTGTTTTCCGACCATCATAGATACAATCAAAGAAAACAAAGCAAAGAAAACAAGAACAAAGAAGAATATGGATGTTGCATCACCATTATTGCCCGATGTTGGTGGAATACTAGTACCACCCAAGCCACCAGATGCAGGTATGCTTGTATTAAGAAGTGATGAACTGCTACTGCTGCAAGTAATTTGGAAAAATCAGAATGCTACAAAACTATAAGCCGAGATATAACATAAAATATATCAAAAATCCAGTAAATCTTGATTCTCAATTCTGTATGAAAACTTGAAAAAGTACTTATTGTAGAACAGAAAAATGAACAAAAGATAGGAGGAGGAATGCGGTTCCTTAGTATATACCTTTGTGGAAATGTGCATGTCCCAGTACCTGTCATCACAAAATCCATAAAGGAAGATTTGCATGAGTGCAATGCATTCTCCAGTCTCACACAATTTCAAGCCTCAATTTGTATATCATGTTAACCCATGAAGGGAAGATTTTCGAAAATGTATAATGTCAAGCATATTAATCACAGTCAAATATCTTGAATCTAGCAGAACCAAAACGGTGCACAAAAAACAAAAACGTCTTTTATATTCATATAAACTGGAACAGTAAAATTTGGAGAAGACAGAGTGGGTATAAAGGAAACTTAGTATGCATACCCTTAGCTTCTCATAACAAAATCAATAAAGAAAAAAATAATATGCAATATATCCAGGCATAAATGAAAGTTATGTTGTATGCAGAAGAGCAGATTGCCTACAAATATAACTCTCTCTTAATACATCACACAGTTCCATCATTAAACCAAAAGGAAATATCCTGAACAATACAAGTTATCCATAACGAGTGTTTACATTTGAAGGTTGCATGCAGTTTTAAGACAGACAACAGGCAGGAAATGGGTCTATAATCATGTCACTTACTTATCATGGTGGAACCTACAATGGGAAAATGTATATCAGCGGAGGATGTCTTTGCATTCATATGAGCTCAACCAGGCATGGAAGTGGGTAGATGAATCATAAGCATGCAACTCAACTATCATCTAACACAATGTAAAGATGAGACTCAGCGGAAGGTATCCAAGAAGTTGACGCAGTGAAACAAAACAAGCAGACAACAAACTATGTAAAAGTGGATAAAACGTTTATCATCACCACAGGAACATAGGAATCCATATAAACTGAGAAATTCAATGAAAAGAAAAATAAGGGGCAAAAAACAAACTTCGCATAAGGGCATATAGCTTACTTGGATCTTGAGTAGTCACAATTGCATTGCCAGCAAATTCACAAGTACCAGGGGCCATGCCATTCTTCTTGTAGTAGCTGTCAAAAGCATAGCAAGCATGAAAAAAAATAGTATCTGGGTTATAGCACGTGCCACTTTGTTGAATTGCTGTACAGTCTGCACCTCCAAGCCCGCAAGCATAGTCCAGAGCAACCTGCAAGCTTGAATCAGGGGTACCAGGCTTTGCTACACACCAACTTTGGCTTGAGCTAGTTGTCGGTGTTGTTGTGGTAGGTGTTGAGGGAGGGGTGTAAGGGGTAACTGTTGGGGTGGTAGGGGTTGTGATTGGGGTAGTAGGGGTTGTTGGTGTGATTGTTGTTGGAGGAGGAGTTATTCCTAACGCACAGGAAAATGCAAAAGACAGCTAAAATAAATATTTGAATGAAGGTTAGCAAGAAGATGAGAATGAGATACCATTCTTTTAAAACAATTTTATTATCAAGGCCCACATCTCCATAGTTGTCAATTACACTGTTTGATGATTGATCCATCCAAACAACAACATCCAGACCCAAGAAGATGAGCATGGCTTTGAATACAAGATGGATTTTAATAACAGTGATAATGATATACTTTGTTTGCTTGAATACCAAGAAGCTCCTAGAAGAAATCTGCTACACTATATCATTTATTGGATTTTAATTGATACAGGCATTTAGGTCTTCAGAACTGGCTGCTGCTAGCATTTTTGCTTCTACCAACAATGCTCCAACACACAGGAAGATGTAACTGAAATAAGTAGCTGTTGCCACATAGTGCTCACACCTCAGACACTCCTGAGGCAGGACAACTGCAGAGATATTCTGCAAAGTTTGTTAATTAAATTCTTAATTTCGAAAACTAAGGAGTATAGCATGAAATCAGGACGCTGTAGAAAATGGACAATTATTTGCTCTTGTAAAGCTTTTACTTGATAGTGAACTAAAAAATGTGGAACCAATTTGTCCCAGTGAAACCTGCATACCAACTATATTTAATCTCTCTTTCCTACAAAGTGAAAGAATTACCTGAACTGCACTGGTGTACCCATTTTCAAAGTCTCTCCTAGCGTTCCCCCCATTACATCAAAAAAAATGTTGGGACAAATGGGATCAAACTCTGGAGAGTTTTTCCTATACATCCTCTAGCTCTCTGTCTACACTAGCTATTCCAACTAAAACATCTTGATGTTTCTCCTCGATTCACCCAATAGAGATCGATATCATCTAAAGCTGTTTTCCGACCATCATAGATACAATCAAAGAAAACAAAGCAAAGAAAACAGGAACATAGAAGAATATGGATGTTGCATCGCCATTATTGCCCGATGTTGGTGGAATACTAGTACCATCCAAGCCACCAGATGCAGGTATGCTTGTATTAAGAAGTGATGAACTGCTACTGCTGCAAGTAATTTGGAAAAATCAGAACGCTACAAAACTATAAGCTGAGATATAACATAAAATATATCAAAAATCCAGTAAATCTTGATTCTCAATTCTGTATGAAAACTTGAAAAAGTACTTATTGTAGAACAGAAAAATGAACAAAAGATAGGAGGAGGAATGCGGTTCCTTAGTATTACATTTGTGGAAATGTGCATGTCCCAGTACCTATCATCACAAAATCCATAAAGGAAGATTTGCATGAGTGCAATGCATTCTCCAGTCTCACACAATTTCAAGCCTCAATTTGTAAATCATGTTAACCCATGAAGGGAAGATTTTCGAAAATGTATAATGTCAAGCATATTAATCACAATCAAATATCTTGAATATAGCAGAACCAAAACGGTGCACAAAAAACAAAAACATCTTTTATATTCATATAAACTGGAACAGTAAAATTTGCAGAAGATAGAGTGGATATAAAGGAAACTTAGTATGCATACCCTTAGCTTCTCATAACAAAATCAATAAAGAAAAAAATAATATGCAATATATCGAGGCATAAATGAAAGTTATGTTGTATGCAGAAGAGCAGATTGCCTACAAATATAACTCTCTCTTAATACATCACACAGTTCCATCATTAAACCAAAAGGAAATATCCTGAACAATACAAGTTATCCATAACGAGTGTTTACATTTGAAGGTTGCATGCAGTTTTAAGACAGACAACAGGCAGGAAATGGGTCTATAATCATGTCACTTACTTATCATGGTGGAACCTACAATTGGAAAATGTATATCAGCGAAGGATTTCTTTGCATTCAGATGAGCTCAACCAGGCATGGAAGTGGGTAGATGAATCATAAGCATGCAACTCAACTATCATCTAACACAATGTAAAGATGAGACTCAGCGGAAGGTATCCAAGAAGTTGACGCAGTGAAACAAAACAAGCAGACAACAAACTATGTAAAAGTGGATAAAACGTTTATCGTCACCACAGGACCATAGGAATCCATATAAACTGAGAAATTCAATGAAAAGAAAAACAGGGGGCAAAAAACAAACTTCGCATAAGGGCATATAGCTTACTTGGATCTTGATTAGTCACAATTGCATTGCCAGCAAAGTCACAAGTACCAGGGGCCATGCCATTCTTCTTGTAGTAGCTGTCAAAAGCATAGCAAGCATGAAAAAAAACAGTATCTGGGTTATAGCACGTGCCACTTTGTTGAATTGCTGTACAGTCTGCACCTCCAAGCCCGCAAGCATAGTCCAGAGCAACCTGCAAGCTTGAATCACGGGTACCAGGCTTTGCTACACACCAACTTTGGCTTGAGCTGGTTGTCGGTGTTGTTGTGGTAGGTGTTGAGGGAGGGGTGTAAGGGGTAACTGTTGGGGTGGTAGGGGTTGTGATTGGGGTAGTAGGGGTTGTTGGTGTGATTGTTGTTGGAGGAGGAGTTATTCCTATTGGTGTTGTGGGTGTGGTCGTGATCAGAGTTGGAGGAGTTGTTGTAATAGGTGTAGTTGGAAAAGTATCAAGCTGAGATCCCAACTCAGCTGTCTTGTTCCTGGTAGAGTTAGCTTTATTGTCCAAAAGCTCCCTAGAGTTTGAGCGGAACAGTTCTTCCCCTTCTCTGCTCAACTCCTTCAGCATAGAAACGTCCAAAGAACTCATTTTCACTATTATTGTCCATATCCGAGCCCTATTCATGCTTTGGGCAAGAACTTGATCCCTGAGATTTTTGGTCATTAAAAAGGTCTTCATTGTTTCGGAAAGCAGACCTTGATCATTAATAACTATGGGAATATCAGGATAGTGAAGAAATGCCATAGCATTTCTGGCAGCAATGACCATAGAGTTAATGAGGTCTTCTTCACTATGTGCAAAATCTCTGTTAAAGTCAGTGTTCAGTATCAAAAAAGAACCTGTCTTTGAGACAAACGCCAGCAGAGGGTGAAAAACCCACCTCAAATCCTTGGTGGAAGAGGATGGAGGCACACTAGATGCATCTTGAATCAAAGCGGATGAAAGTGTGGTTGTGACCTTGATACGCTTATCTAGATTTGCATCCACAAGAGCAGAATAAATGGCTTTCATAGTAGATACCAATGTCGATACTGCTTCTTCTGATATCCCTTGATGGTTAACAATGATACTGGTTATGAGGGTATCAGGCATGAAACCCATGACGTTTTTCTTCAGCCATAATGCTGCTCGTGACTTCGATTTTCCAATTTCCTTCGTTTGCTCATACTTCATACTCACAGCCACCTCAATCCCTATCCCAGATAAAGCTTCCAAAACAATGGGATTGGCATCCAAGAGCCTAACATGGAGTAGATCATGTTTCATCAGCAGTTCTACAAGCTTCTTAGGAGATGGCAAGGTACTGTCCTTTGAATCATATGACACTCCAATTGATGTTCCTGACAACACATAAATAATATTATAGATCAAACCATAAGCTCAAAAGGAACACAGAACTGTCAAACGTTTCTAAACAATGCCTATCATCAGCTCCTACATGCTCTCGCTAACTGTAACACAGTTCTGGAAGATTGTGCATCGGATACCAAGACCACATTTTCCCATAGGACTGCAGTTTGATTTATGAACTATTGGGCCAAAGGGTCACAGACTCAGAGCATTCAAATTCTAATCTCACAACGTGCCCTTCTCTATCACAGTGGACACCATTGAAGGCACATGGAGAATCGCTGCTAACTTTAAACTGCCTTCTCAGTAATTTGTAACGTTTTGTTCAGGGATTACAGGAATTTGTAACAAATTTGGGGATATTTCTGCCGGCTTCATGTAGTGGGTGAAGATTCGAGACCGCCATCATTATGGAGAAAGGCATTGGCATAACAGTTTTCCGTTGAGGTTTTGCGAGACCCCGGCAATAGAGCTCGTGCCGCTGCAAAGATTCTCAGTTGCCCGCTGAAGGAGTCGAAGGAGTCTAATACGAAAACTGTGCCCGCTGAATGTGAACGACACGTGTCAATCGTAGAGACGAAAACTGTGCCCGCTGAATGTGAATGACACGTGTCAATCGTAGAGACAAAAGGACGACAAAAGTCTCTTTCAAAGGAAGGCCTATCAGCCTAAATATGACATTTGTTAAAGATTACAATTGGAACACTACCCAGGGTAAAATTACATGTTGATTGTAACCGTTGAGATGAGATAATATCATTAAAATTGATTTTCCATCCTTTGATTGTTTTATAGATGGAGGCTTTGAAGTACAAATCTGCTTGCTAACTGAATGATTTCAGTCTAGAGGGATTGTGTAGGTGGCTTGTATGGTAGTTGCAATGAGTTTTTCATAATAAATATGGACACTTTTTATTTGGAAAGCTTATTTGATAGGTTGTTAGCAGTTCCATTAAACTTGATGTAGATATTCTAGAAATTGATAATTTGGAAGTCCTTATTCTTTTATTATATTTTCCACTTCCATCTTACAAGATTAAGAACGTCTAAATTATCTTTTCCTGCCAACCAAACAATTAGACAATTAGAGTTCCCTAAACTTTGAATATTTTTTATGTTCTTTACTGAAGTTAGGAACATAAGAACTCAGACAACAATTAATTATGCTTTTGTATTTGTATCAGGTCCTAGACCAACTCTAGAATGTAAGCGTTTCCAATCCCATGAATGCGAGTGAAAGGTCCCATGTTCAATCTCTCAAATCCCTGACCCATGTGTGATTCACGGGGGCAAGGTGGTATGGTTTATAGTGGTAACAATTAAAATTGACCCCATGTCACACGAGTGCAAAACCGGCCTAGTTGAAGATTCCTCTTTCCATAAAAAAAATTAATAAAACAAAACCTATTAAAAAATATTAAGATCAATTGATAACCATCAGAAGCCATATAGTCATTCTATACAATGAAAATTTATTCAAATATACAATTTTTAAAATATAATTAATTAAAATATACTAAATTTTAATTAAAGTTCTAACCAAATGAAGTATAATTGTTAAATTAAATTAAAAAAAAGTTATGATATTTTTTTTAGTAAATTGAGGCTTTTGTATTAGTAAAAAAAATAGAGATATATATTTTTTTCAGATTACTTCCTCATGATTTTGTTTCTCCTTGAAACACTTCAATATGAGAGACTCTGACTGGAAAGTCCACACTTAAGCCAAAAAACAAAAGAAACCATACATAGTTGTGTGCCCAGGTTCGAAACAAGGACATTATCCCATAACCCATTACATTTCCAGCAAATAAATTTCCACAAATGACCCATGTAATCACCGTAGTCACACCTTTATAATACAAACATAGAGCACCCAGGTCGGTAATAGAAGCATTAAGCCACCATAAATTGTGTTTCCACCAAAACATAATTATCAAAACAAACCCATGTAAGTGCCATAGTTGCCACCATAAAAAACAATAAACAAAAACATACGCCAAGACGTGCCAAAAAACAATAGTTGTGAGGACATTCAAATAATCATGGGCCTTTTTTCCCTAGCTGAAGACGGAAGCCCAATCAGTTGAATTACTAAGCCATCCTGTTTGGTCATTGATCATTGTCCGAGGAGGAGATTGTTGCAGGAACCCTCGCACTAGAGCCCAGAGGGTCCATCAAATCACCACTATTTGACTCACAAGAGATATGGACTTCCACATGTGCTAGATGGGAGTCAATCCTACCCAGGAAAAAATACTTGTTTCAAAGCCGCATTTTGATGTCTCCCCAGGAGGCGAAGGCATTATAAAACTCCACTTGCTTATCTTTAAAGACGAGACCCAAGACAATCTTCATCTGCAAGTGTAGAGCCATCATATTCGAGTGTTGCTTATTCTTACCTCTGGTGTGCCTAGGGTGACGAACCCATGTTGACATATCCTCCACAGTTTTAGAGTCTAAATGATCCTAAATATTAAAAAAACTAAGGCATTCTAAGGATACTAAAGGAAATTTCATCCAAAATCCTTGTAATACTAGAAGTTTCCCATTGATTTGGATAAAATTTAATAAAATATGACAGTTGAAATAACTAGAAAGGAGAGCATAACAATCCTAAAAAAATGAAACAAATACTTGTCTGAAATCACAAGGTGGAATCTCGAACACTAGGATAGTATCGACATTTCAAGTAGGGTTTGTTCTTTTTCTAAGGATAAAACCTCACTGACACATGATAGCCTTTGCAAGAACACATTAACATACTCTATGCCTCTCTAACTACTAAGACAAGGAAGGATGGGGATAGGTAGTAGGGATATAGTGAAGAATAAGATATTAGCAATTTGAAAAAATAGTCAAGAGATGGGCACCCACAAATTTATTTATAGTGAATTTATTAATTTATGCATATCTTAGATATTTGATGTGATGGTGTGCTTCTATATGTTTGTTGATGGTATTAACATGTTTATTAATTTATACATGTCTTAAATATTTAATGTGATGGTGTGCTTCTATATGTTTGTTGATTGTATTAACATATGTACCATGTTCTTTATCCGAAACTTGGATATTGTAAATAGGTGTCCACCTTTATACACCAGTTAGCCTTGCAAAACCTCGCTTTGTGAATGGATAATGAACACCATAGTAGGAAATGTTATTGGTGTAAGTGAACTTGGATCCTTAATAGGAGGATGAATTGAAATTTTATGGGCTTCCATGCATATGATTTTATTGTGGTTTTATGCTTCCTTTAAAATATGGCTATATATCAACTCCACAATAATTGGATCTTATTAGGGCTTAGGGTTTATATCACATCCTTCATCTTCATAGATTTCCTCTACAATTATTTACTCGTTCATATAAATCTGCCCCATTTGCCATAGGAAAAATGGATCTTTCTCTCATAGTTATCATTCCTTTTGTAGTAGGGACCCATTTAATCAATGCTTTGAAACCGTTTTTGGATATCACTCCTATTTTATAGATTATACTACTACTTATCACATAGATCATTTGGCATTATGTGCTGCATGGTATCTTTAATAATTTGACCCTGATTATCTCTTTGGTTTGTCTTTACTTTTGATTCATAATGGAATTATAAGCCCTAAGCATGTTTCCCTTTTAGTCCATAATACTAGGGTTCTTTTTTTAGGTTCAACTTGAGGAATAGATATATAACGAGGCTTTATGATTAGAAATCTTAGAAGTTCACCACAATAGGAGATGTGTGGCTAGAAAACCTGAGACTAGCCTTCCAAATATTTGGATCTTGAAATCCTTTCTTAGGAACTATTTTTAATTAGTTCCATGCATATGTCACCATTTTTAGAAGATAACAAATATAAATCTGCCATAATCTTCCTAGAAACATCATACGGTATCCTTTAAACACACTTAGTTAAGTGAAAAATTAATATAACACATTTATTTTCTATGCTAATTATCAATGTGTTTATATTATATTATATGTAAACTAGAAAAACTATTAAGTAAATGTGAAAATATAAACATGGATTTAGAGATTAAATGTAATTAATATTTGAAACTCCATTTTTTAATGTAAAGGAGATGACAAGACTATGCCATCATTATTCATTTATAACCATAATATATATTATTCTATTAAAAGAAAATTCACCAACGTTCAATAAATAATATGCTAAAAACATAATTATTACGAAAAAATAAATATTTCAAGGATAATGAGAATTTAAAGAAATAGAAAAACTATATCTTTTACAAATAATGAAATCTTAAATAAATAAGTTTATTACATTTATGTCATTAAATTCATATCTTAATAATGGGAAGATATAATTTTATTTTTTTGGTTAGGTAATGTGAATCGTGAGATGATTGACATGCCTAATTTATGGCTTGGGCAACTACTACCCAGGGGAATCTAAGCCACCAAAACCACCCAGGGATCACACCCATCCTAGGCCACACTAGCTCTTAGCATGGCTACATTTTTCCCTACATGCCTAATTTATGGCTTGGGCAACTACTACCCAGGGGAATCTAAGCCACCAAAACCACCGAGGGATCACACCCATCCTAGGCCACACTAGCTCTTAGCATGGCTACTTTTTTTCCCTACGAGGTTTCAAAATGGTGACATTTTCACAAAAGAGTGCCTTAACACCCTGTCACTATCTATTTTACCAATGGTAGGAAACAATGGGAATCTATAATTAAGGATTTAATAATTAAAATATAATAAGAATTAATAAAACATTTATGAACAAAAAAAAAAGTAAAATGTAGTCATATATCTGCCAATACGCATGTCTGTTTTGGAATAGGGCATCCATGATTTTAACTTAATTATCAATAATTATTACATGGATGGTAGATATTTAAAATTGATAGAATATTTTAGAATATTCTTAGCAGTATATACAAATCAAAGGATGAGATTTATTTCCAAAGTAGTTATGTTTTTCTTTCCCTTTTAATTAAATTCATTAATTAAAAAAGAATTTCATATGAACAAATGTCATATAAAAAGGGTTATGATTTTTGAGGCATGTGGTATTGATAAATCATGGTATTGTAACGAAAATTGTTTACAAATTAAGAATATATATAATAAAGTTTAGGTGTGTCTCCATGGTTAAGAATCTTGTCACATGTTTTTTTAAATGCATATATGTTTAACATATATAGTATTTTTCTTATCATTCGTTATGATCCTTGTGCCTTAAGAATGATAAGAAGATAATAATTATAGTCCACTTCAAGGGGAAAACCTCCTTATAAAATAAATACAATTGACAAGACAATATTTTATGATCCTAAGACTAAGCTTCCATAGTATATCTATGGGAGACAAAGGATACAATTATAATAAAATCGTACCATCACGGGTTCTAGCCTACCTAACAATTGTTTAACAATATAAATGCAATCACTTAGTATATAGGTATTAATAAAGGGTTTTTGGGTTAACGTTGGGCTTATATAGGGCTTAAAATGTCCCTCCCATTAAAAGAAGTTATTTCCTCAACACTTGACTATATGTGGATGTTTCTACATTAAACAATCATCTTCCTATGTGGCTTCTTCCACTAGTAGGTTCTTCTATTTGAGGAGGTACTCAATAATTTCTCAATTTATTATCATCTTAGTCCATGTTTCCAAAAATACTTATGGTTATAGTATTATTTTATCTTCGTCAATAATCTCTAGTAGGAGAGTTTGGATAGGGATCTTATCGTCGATTACCTTCTCTAAGAAATAAACATGGAAGAAAAGAAGTATATGTGAAGATGGAGGTAGCTCCAGTTTGTAGGCCATACTTCAAATCCTTTTCAACACCTTACAGGCGCATAATAAATCAAATCTATTTTTTTTCCTTCTTTTGCTACTTGAGGTAAATTTGTTTATATGGTTGTAGTCTCAGAAATATTCAATCCCCCACTTCAAAATCCCTTTCATTTTGATGTTGATATGTGTGTTGTTTCATCCTATTTTGTGTCATAACCAAGTTTTCCTTTGATAGTTTGAGAACCTCGTGTTGGTGTTCAATGTGGTCTTCAACTAATTGAGCATAATTAGTGCCTTTCGATGGTGATGGGATGGATGGAGGATGATACCCATAAAGTGCCATAACTAGTGACATTTTTTATGAGGTATGGAAGGATGTGCTCCACCACCACTCTACCAAGGGAAACCATTTCACCCATTATGTCTATTTATTAGATGCAAAAAAATGTAGGTATCCTTCTAATGAGTTATTCACAATCTCAATATTCCCATCAAATGGAGGATGTTAAGATGATTTATGAGCTAATTGAGTACCCAAACAAGAAAATAATTCAGTCCAAAAATTTCTAATGAAACTTGGATCTCTATCACTTACAATAATATTTCATATTCCATGTAGTGTTTGGACTATTTCCATGAATTCTTCCACCATAGTACTTTCTTTAAGAGGAACAGACAAAGAGAAAAAATGGGCATACTTTGTCATTCTATCTACCACTACCATAATGACACTTTTTCCTTCAAATTTGGGTAAACCCATAATAATATCCATTGGACCTTCTTCCCAACACTAGCTTGGTATGGATAAGGGTTGAAGGAGTCTTGGGGTCCTGATAGTCTCTCTTTTATTTTGTTATCATACCCCACGTTCCACCACCACTTTTTCCACTTCTACTTTAAGACCTATCAAAAGAAAAATTCTTGATCCTATGTTATGTCTTCAAGGAGCCTTAGTGTCCTATAGGAGAAGTGTGTAATTCTAATAGGACCTTTTGTTTTAGTTGAGAATTTGTACATAAGTATAAGGATTTTGATACCAATATAACATATCAATTTTGCATGATATTTTTTATATTGTCTTAGGATCCTCTTGTAGTTGTTGAATGATCTTCCATATCTTCTCATCTTGCTACCATTCTACCCTTGCTTCTTCCACCTAGTCATATTTTGGAATGCAAATAGAACATAGTAAACCATTTGTGTCTTCATCTTTCCTTGAGAGTTCATCTAGCACAATATTTTTTTTCTCTTTTTATAGATAATTTTAAAGATATAACCCAACATCTTTGTGGCCCATTTTTTTCTCTCTTCCAAAGATAGTCCTTGCTCCAAGAGGTACTTCAAACTATCACGATTTTCATTTACTTTGAAGTGGCTTACTATTAATGATGGATTCCATTTCTTAATTACACATAATATGGCCAATGTTTTCATACATGGGTCTCACTAATTTCTTTCCTTTAAGTTCTCTACTTTCAAAGGAAAAGGGTCTTCCTTCGTGTGTAAAAACTACATCGATGTCATGGCCTGAGGCATCATACTCCAGAATAAATATTTCTGCGAATTTAGTTGTCATTAAGACGAGAGTTGTACACATAGCCTCTTTAAGTTCTTCAAATGCTTTTATTTCTTCTTTTTCTAAGAAAATGATTCCTTCATAAATAATTTTGTTAGAGGTGTTGCTATTTTACAATAATTCCTGACAAATTTGTGGTAATATGTTGTCAATCCTAAAAATCCTCTGAGTTTCTTCAAGGTATTTGGGATTGGATATTCCCTCATAACTTTGGTTTTGTTAGGATCCTCCTTGATACGATCACCCGATAAATGTGACACAAATATTCCACTTCTTGAATCCCAAAGGCACACTTGGAAGGCTTTGCATATAGTCTTTTCTCTTCCAATAGTGTTGAGACCTTGTCATCATGTTGCACATGCTCCTCCCAAGATTTCTTGTAAATTAGTATGCCATAAAAAAATACTAGCACAAATTTTCTAAAGGTTTGAAAATAGATTGCATCAAACTTTGAAATGTTGATGGTGCATTTGTAAGTCCAAATGGCATGACCAAGACTCAAAAGTACCCTCATGTTTTCTAAATCCTAATCTGGGAATTTCTTATTACCTCATTCTTATTTGATGATATCCAGAAAAGAGATATAACTTAGTAAAGAAAAATTCTCCATGAAATTCATCTAATAAATCATCAGTGACAGGAATAGGAAACTTATCTTTAATTGTCATTTTGTTGAGTTTTTTTTTATAGTTTGGACACATATTCCACAAACCATCATTTTTTATAAAGATCACCATTAATGAAGAGAAATCACTCTAGCTAGGTTGAATTATGCCCACCTCTAACATTTCTTGAACTATATGTTCAATCTCACTCTTTTGTGCACGTGGATATTTGTAAGCCCTAATGTTAGGTGGTGCACTTCCTAGTTGTAAATGAATAGCATGGTCATGTTCTTGGATAGGTGAAATACCATTAGGAATTTCTCAAAATACCTTAGCATGATTGTTGATAACTTTTTTATGTTCCACTATCACAGAGGATAGAGATTTTTAAACATCTAATGAACACAATTATGCAACTACACCTTAGTGTACATTTCTTTGAAATTTTGACATGATATTAGATTTTATCACTTTATTAGGTTTCCCTTGGATACCTCCAAGCTCAATTTCATTTCCTTCCAAGAAAAATATTATGAAAAGATCTTGGAAATTAAGGGTCGTTCCCAATAATTGCAACTAGTGTACCCCTAATACAACATCAACACCACCCATTTGGATTGCAATCATGAGACTAACCAATAAATACTCCCCAGTATTTAGATTAATATTATTACACTTCCCTAAACAGTAAATGGTACCTCCATTTGTAATCATCATTCGAAATTTAGGTGCAAGATATATAAAGAAATTTAGAATTTTTTCCAATATGTAGTTGATGAAGTTATGGGTACTACTTGAAAATAAATATTGCTACCCTTAGCATTTTGATATATCTTCTTATCTTTAGGGTTTGTGGAGTACTGATGTCGACCAATGCATGAAAATATATTGTTGGAATAATTTATTCTAGCGTTATATCTTGTGATGTTTCCTCTTCTTGATCTTCTTCATCTTCACGTTCTATGTAGAATTATTTCTCTCACTTCATTTATGCCATTTACTATACTTTATGTCACAATTGATACATAGTCCCTTTGCTCTTCTTTCATCCATTTGTTGAGGAGTCAATATTGTCGATTTAGGAAAGAGAGCGTGATTTTCTCTATAGTTATTAGTCACCAATTTTCTAGTGGCCATATTTTTACATTTAATTTACCTTTATAGAGTGAAATCATTCTCTAGTGATTTAAGTTCAAAGATATGTGCCTCATGTTGGAGCCTTTCCTTTAAAGTACCCATAAATAGGTTTAACAAGTTATCCTCTGTAATATTCTTTACTTTGAGACTCAACTTTTGGAACTATTGAATGTGCTCGTTAACAATACCATTTTGCCGAAGATTTACCAATTGACTAAAGAATGAGTTTGTCTAATATCCCCATAATATGCTATCAATTCCTCTTTATAAATTGACAAAAATATAACAAAATCCTTTTCTCTATCACAAATCCATTGATATAATACATGGCTTGTTCCAAAAATATGGATGTAATATTTACCTTTTGTAAGGATGCCACTTGGCATAGATCAAAGTATTTCTCCATCTGAAATATCCACGTAGTGGTATCATTACCATCAAATTTCCTCACATCAATATTCAGAATGTAGTAGTTACTTGGTGCTAACTTGGAGCACAGATGATGTGTATCTTGGTGTAACAGTGGTGGTAAAAAATCCATGTAATAAAGGAATAAAGGAATAATAACCAAGGTCATGGGACATGTATTCCAAGCTGAATGTTAGGAAAAAACATAGTGATGTGGATCACTGGTGATTAATTAATTGCTATGGAAATTGGAAAAGGCAATGACAAAGGCAAAGTGGCATTTATTGACATTTATTTACAAAAAAAATGGAAACTAGGAGAAAAGGAAGGTGAAAGGTCATAGGTTGCATGTGAGGAGGAAATTGAAGGAAAAATAAGAAAAATGAATAAAATAGAGGCCTTAATGATAAAAGTCTTATGAGGATTAGTTCACATCTTTTGATAGTTTTAGCTTGAAATTCTCTACTCTATTTTCTCTCTCATACTCTTGCACACTTGGAGTTTTATTGGAGCACTCTTGGAGAATTGTGGCATACCTGGTATTTGGAGCAAGAAGGCAAAGGAAAAGTAGGAAAGTACAAGGGGACAATGGGCAGCTACAATGAGTTTGATTTGTAGGTACCAAGTTACATGTTTAATTTCCTTGCTATTTTTGGCATGCATGTCATATATCTGTGGTTGTTTGGTTGTGATTTATCATTGGCATGAGGATTGCCTGGATTGATAGTGGTTTTCCTAGTCTTTTCATTCCTTAGATAACCATGGTGTTGGGGGTTTTCCCTTTTGTTTTCTGATTGGTTCTCATGTTCCTTATGGCTATGGGTTGAGTTATTAGTTCCTAGAACCTTGGTTGGACAAACGCTCTGGAAGCCTCGTAAAAGGTTGGGTTGAGTTACTAGTCCTAGAAGCCTTGGTTACACAAAAACTCTAGAGCCTATGGTGGGTTGAGTTACTAGTTCTGGAAGCCCTAGTTGGACAAATGCTCTAGATCCCGATAATATATGTGGGTGTCGTTATTATTCCTAGAAGCCTTTGTTGGATCAAATTCTCTAGAGCTTTGGATGCTTGGGTGTAGACCGATCTGTTGATGGTTATTGATGTTCGACTGTGAGGTAGAATCTTTGGTTGAGGGTTGAGGTGGTTTGGCCTCTGGAAGCCCTGTTTTTTTGTTCCTGGTTTATTCCATGGGATCACACATTCATTCTTGGAATATGGCACGAGGGTGATTGGATGAAAGAGATATTTGGTTTAGCCCAATCTATGGTCGGATGGTACGTGGAAGTCCCTAACTTGGTTGGATTTGCATATGTTAATATAAGATCCTTTTCCTTTGGTATTTAATGAGTAAATGTGATTTTCATTCTGTGGCTTTAATGGTGGTTTCATCATTGATATTTCTCTTTTTATTTTTTTGGTTATAATAATATTTTATAATAGACTTGAGTTAAGACTCTCATTATGTTTTGATTAGTAGATGAAATATTATTGAATTCATGACCTAATATATGATCATGCAGGTATTATGAGTAGGTGTCAGTCCTTCTTGACGATTCTCAGATAAGTATGAGACCCCTATGTTCATATGTGTATTTATGACCTGTACATTACATTTTTATGATATGTTTAACAAAATGTCCGTCATGGATGGTAGGGGTTAGGTCAACTCCTTGTTCATGTGTTTGCATTAGTAGCCTTATTTCATTGTTATTTACCATTTATATAAGTTTTATGAAGTTCTGGGTAGAGGCTTGAGTCCTAGCCATGAAAAAGTGGCTCAGAATTCGGGGTTGCTAGCACAAAAATACCAAAAAAAGGTTGCAGTCACATGGATTCCTTATTGTGGGAGTGACTGGAGGGTCTCCGTCACATGGAAGGCTTATCATGGGAGTGAATGAGGGCCTAGTTCAGCATAACATCAAGTTGTGTCAAGGGTTGGACATCTGGAGTGGTTGGTTGGCCCCTGAATGTTCTATAGCTTCTGCAAAGTGGTTATCTTGTTATTTACTGGGTTTATTTATATTTTCATATATTTTCAAGTCATATCTATTACAAATGGTATCGGAGCACTTTCCTGGGCAAAGCGTAATATTTTTTTATTTTTTGCAGGAACTTTTTGGGACGACGAGTTTGCAGATTAGATCTCTATGTTTTGGTGCAAAATATGAAAATCTAATTGCAGATCTAGGTTTTTTGCAAAAACATACCCAATTTGAAAAAAAAAATCGACCGAATCGGAATCTAGACGAGAGAGATATCGTTGATTTAAAAATTAGTTGTGTTGTAGACATTTTTCAGGGCGGCGAGTTTGCAGATCAGATCTGTACATCTTAGGTCAACATTTTTAGAATATAATTGCAGATCTAGGATCTTTGCAAAAAAATATCCAATTTAAAAAAAAAAACCAGTTGAATCGGAGTCCGGATGAGGGAGATATTGCTGATTTAAAATCAGTTCTTTTTTTTTGAAATTTTTGTGGTAGTGGGACAATTGTAGCATGAATCTAAAATTCCAGTGTCTAGATCGGGATTTCTATCACATGGGAAGATGCAGAATGGTTGTTCCATTTCCGAAAACAGGTTATAATAGGGATTCTGAGCCATATTGACTGAATTGTGGCCATTTCAATTTTTCTCCAAGTAAGCAATTTGTTTTCAAAACCGTCTTCATGGCTTATAATAATAAGTTTTTTACAGGAAAAAATGATGGGCCGACTATTGAAAAAATTATACAAAATAAGAATTGTGACAAGCTATTCTTTTGGAAAGACACCATAGGTTATTATTTGAAAGATGAGGTTGCTATATGGTGGAAATCACTTGACAGTGAGTTTCTGAAGTTATGTAGTGTTGATGAAATGGAAAAAACTATTTTTGGACAAATGGTCTCACACTGGAAAGAAGGAAACCAAAAATGCTAGCAAGATTCTATATTTTACAGGAAAAAATAATGGTCCTACTATTGAAGAATTCATAGAAAGACAAAAATAAGTATGGGAAAAAAAGTGGAAAAGTCCATTATGGCTTAGTATGAAAGATGAGACTACCAAATGGTTTAGATCAGTTGAAAGCAAGAAGTTGTACAACCTTTTAGATGGAGAATTTGAAAAAGTCCTTTTAGACAAATGGTCTCATGCTAAAAAACAGGAGAACAAGACATGTAAGGGGTTATTTTCTACTGGTATCTCCTTATTGCAGGTTCATGGATGTATTTAGAAGGAGAAGATCATTGTGTCTATAAATCCTAGCTGTAAGCATAATTTTATCAATGTTAATTTGGAAAAAAAAATTGCAAGTTCCAGTAAAACACATTGAAAACACACAGGTTGATAATGAGGATGTTCAAGTTTCTAAAGATTTGAAGCTTTCTATGGATAAGTATGTGTTGCATTGTGATTTTTATACTTCAGATATGGATAGCATGGATGTTGTTTTGGGATATCCTTGGATGGAATTTGTGGGTATTGTCAATATTAACGTGCAGAAGAAAATTACATTGCCGGATATTTCTACTAAGACCCAAGGAGAGACTATGGAGGTAGAAGCACACAACTCTAATGACACTAACACATCAGATGATGAGCCTTTAATGGTCGAAAACCAAACACAAACATCAAACCAGGTACCAAAAAAACAAGGAGAATCCAAGGAGGCTGAAGCAGAAAATGTTACAGGTACTGATACATCAAATGAGGAATCTGTGGTTGAAGTAATATCAGAAGATACACAACAAAATCAGGTGCCACAACATGTATCAGATACCAATCAGGCTCCATTAGGTGGTGAATTAAAAAAAGATACACCGTTGGTTAAAACTTCAGCATATCACCACTCACATCACCCCGCAAGAAAAAAACCAACACAATGGCAACAAATTAGCCACAAGGACAAAAACCCCCGCATTACGGATAGAGAGGGGTGACGATCCACCTACTACACATCAACACAGAAGGGCCACCAGGGTCAACTTCCATCTCAAGTGAGCGAGGCACCAGCTAGATCTAAGGTTCACCTTTCTCTTGGATGGCTAGATGCACGTGCATGGTACCAGTGGACTACTCTTTTGAGTAGATCTTATTATTTGTGTTCTTCTTATGTTTCGGGGACGAAACATGTTTAAGGGGGGTATGGGGTACAGAGGGAGGTACCCAAGGGAATAATGCAATAATGGGATGGGCCATAGTAATAAATAAAGTGGTTAACCCATATCATGTAAGGGACCACAAGTAGTTAGAAATAATGTAATAAGCCATTATATTAGATGGATGGTATTGAGGGAACCATGGTAATGACCCATGGTATTGTATGTATAAGGCCTATATAGAAGCTAGAGACTCCCCATTGACAGATGTCAAGGATTATTGTATGAACAAGCATATGGCTTGTGGAGTGTTCTCCTTCCTTAAGGAGTGGATGTATGGTGTTTCCCTACCTTAAGGGTTTGATCAATAAAGAAGCATTTCTATCTATATTCAGATCTTCTTATTTATGGTGATTATTTACAGTTATTGGGTATATTGGTATCATTTCATATATTTTCTGGTCAGATCTATTACAGGACACCTAGAGGGGTTGGTTGGCCCCTGAATGTTCTATAGCTTCTGAGGAGAGTTAGATTGGTCTTGTCTTGACGGTTCGACTTCCTTAACTATACATGGGAATTTTAATCATATCATAGTAAGTCTTTGTCACATGTTTACCTGAGTGGACCCGTTAGCTTGGGTAAATCTAGAAGAAGGGTGTTACACTTGGATTGAATTTTCATAATTATGGTTATGCGATTCAAAATTTTTGCTCTCCAATTGTGTTAACATGCTACCCATATGAGATTGATTCTCAACAACATCATTCTCCTTATGTTCATCATTTTCACAAATCTCCACATCCATTTTAGGAATCATGTCCAAGAGCCATGGAAATCATATATTTTTTTTTCTTCCTTATTTTCATTCATCTTCATTTCTATTCCTTTCTTATTTTCATTCATGTTCCCTTCCAATTTTCTTTTAAGATTTACTTGAGAACGTGAGAAATGCACATTTTGTAACAAATTACCATCCATTTCTCATTATTGGAAAATTTATTTCTTAGTGATTAAATTTTTAAAAATAAGACACAATACAAATGATATTAGATCTTTTTTCGAAGTATATTTGGGGAATGTCTTATTTATCTTTATTTTTTGTAAACATTTAAAAGGAAAGTCTATATATTGATATTGGTATGTATTTCTAATATTTATATAGAGAAATTGAAAATAATAAAATCGTATGATTTTCTTTTTATAAAATATGCAATTTTAAATAATAAAAAAAAATAAAGTAAATTACAATTTGCAAAATATAGATATACCAAATTTTGAATGGTTTAGTTTAGATTGTTTTCCTTCACAAATGAAACTTTATTCTTGGTGATTTAGAGTAGATAGTTTTTCAATAGTTATCAAAATTGAAGTTAGACCAAAGTAGATGAGAAAAAATCACATCATCACATTCATTTTTTGCATGTATTATTTGATAAATTTTTAGCCCTATTGAAAAGGTTGTGGCTATTTCAAATTGTTACTATAAAACATTATCCAAATAAAGGAGTCACATTAAATATAATATTATTTGAGTTTAAACTTAAAATCTTAATTCTGATACTTATTTGTAGATTATGCTTTTAATGTGTATATATTATCCTTTATCATTAAGGAATATCTAGGGTTATATGCAAATAGGTTCAACAAATATCTTCTATATTTTTTCTTTTGAATTTATTATGCAATGTGGAGATCATATCAAACAATGGTCACTTAAAATATAATTATATTAAAAATTGAAAGTAGTTCTTATATATCACATTACACAAAATCTAAAGAATGGATGTGAAGCAATCTAAAGGTTATTACTTTGACAAAATATTATACTAAAAGATAAAAGATAATATTACTTTGACAAAATATTATACTAAAAGATAAAAATAGGTATAGGCATGGCATGATTGGGAGGATACTCTAAGAAATGGTATATGAATAGTTGTCATTAATGCAAAGAAAACCACTTAAAGTTTCTTTTTATTTTAGATGCCACATTATATACATAACACATGATTTTAGAGAATAGATGATAACATGGTGTCTACCAACATTCTCAATATGATTCTTTAATATGGTGAATGTTTCTTCTATAAGCACCTTTTAGGAATGTAGAGATGATATTTTTCTTATCGAGGGCACTATCTATTTGGATCCACATGACAATAATGAGAATTTTAAGCACCACATACAACCTTTCATGTCATTAGTAAGAAGATAGCATGAACACCTAGACATGAGACCTAGGTTTCTAGATGAGCTTCCTACATTACCTTAGCATTGAGATTAATGCTTGTACATGGGACAATGATTACTTAGAATACTTTAGTGTTGTGATTAACATCTATGCATAAAATCCTAGTTTATGGATGAGTTTCTAAGGGACATGCTTCGTGATCCACTTCACTCTCAACATTGATCCTAACATCTATACATGGGACCCTAGAATATGAATGTATATCATAGGCAGAAGCATATACAAGAATTCTTCCTAATGGGAATGGAATGTTGCCATACTCCCTAGGTGTGCATTAGGAACTTATGGGCTCAATAGAGATAATCATATGATAAAGTGTGGTGATTGTTTAATATAATGTGGACCAAAGTCCCCATTAAATAGCTAGCATTTAATAAATTAATGTTCCATTATTAAAGGAGACCCATAAGGTAGTTAGCATTTGGTAGATATAAGTAATCATAGTGTCTTGGTTATTGAGTATGTATGAGAATGTTCTTATATTGGATATTGGTTCATTAATAGACCACCACCTTGCAAGTGAATAAGAATTATTCTTTTCATAAAAGGATTGTTGTAAGACTTTGATATAAAAGTTATTAAAGAAATTTTCTATCAACTATTAGATATATTGTGTGTGATTTAAGATTCAAATATAAGGTAAGCTAAAAGATTCTATTGCATACCATTGTATGTGTTAAGTGAATTAATAGATTTTACATATTTGAAAATAAATTATTTTTAAAGAAGAAATGTGATTTATATAAAAGTTTGTAAAAAGAAGAAAGAAAGTGAAATGATTAAATTTCATTTTTAATATTATACTTTTCTAATTTAAAAAAAAAACATTAAAATTCTCTCTTAAAAAATAAAATTAAGATTTTGTCAAATTATTTTGTTGTTGAAATAAAAGCCATGTATCATTAATTCCCCACCTATTAAGATTTTTTTATAAATGCACCACTCTACACAATTGTGTTCTATACCAACATTAAAATGTTATTCATTTTTTAAGTTTATCAAAAACCTATGCCATCTCTCGTTACTTGCTATATAGAATATCAAGTTATAAATTTTTCATTTATTAAATTGTTGGTATAGATTTAAGATTATGAAAAAATTATTTGTATGGAAATTTTAAAATTGTTAATTTATTTATAACTCAATTCTTCTATTAATTTTTTAATCATTTTTCTCATTTATTTTAAGTTAAAAATATTCATTTTGTGATATCTTCTTTTAACTATAATTTTTTTATTTATTGAAAATAAAAGATTATTAATCACACCATATTTCTCCAATTCAATTATCTCAAAATTGCAATATTCATTGGAATTTTAATTTTAATAAATAAATTCTTTACTTATAAATTTAAATTTTCCATCTTTCCTTATTTGAAATTTTAAAAATATAAATATTATATTTTTAGGATCAAAAATTTAATTTTATTACCCTATATATTTAATTAGTTAAATAAAAAAATTATAATAAAATATTATAACAATCAACATCAAAATTGAAGAGAATAAAGAAGCTTCACTTTCATTGAGATTCTCATGTCACAATTAAGATATGAGCCCTCTGTTTGAGATTCTCAGGTCACAATTAACATATTTTTTTTTTGTTGATAAGTGGGTGAATCCTCAAAATCACTCTTACCCTGTGGCTGAGAGGCCACGACTCAGGGGCATCTAAGCCGTCAAAATCACCCGGGGATCGCACCCGCCCTGAGCCGCACCAGCGGAAACCATGCTGGATTTTTTGGTATCAGCGAGACTAGAACCGGTAACCTTTGCTTGCGGAGCACCTTAACAGCGCGCTCCTTCACCAACTATTCTAAATCTTTTTGATTGGTCACAATTAACATATGAGCCCTCATTTAATGTTGTGTTTTTTTTATAATATATAATTTAATGCCTACCTTAATTGAAGAGACTTAATTGGTTGAGAGTCCCATCTCACTATTAGATTCTTATGTCACAATTAAGATATGAGCGCTAGTTTGAGATTTTCAATTCACAATTAACATATGAGCCCTCAATTAGTGTTGTGTTCTTTTTAATATATATATTTTAATTTAAAAATGCCCATTTAAGTCGCATTTCACTATTAGTCTTTGAACACTATAAATTTTACAAAGGTTAAGATTTGAACATTATAAATTTTAGAAAAATTAAGGAATGCTGTGTTTTTTTTAATATATATAATTTAATTTAAAAATGCCCATCTTAATTGAATAGACTTAATTGGTTGAGAGTCCCATTTCACTATTAGCATTTGAACACTATAGATTTTACAAAGATTAAGATTTGAACATTATAATTTTTAGAAAAATTAAGGAATGCTTATCTAAAAGGGAGTGTAGAATATCAAAATTGAAATCTCTATTAAAATATATTTCGGATTAATTACATCATTGGATTAATTGGTTGAGAATCTCATCTCACTATAACATTTAAATCTTATGATTTTAGAAAGATTAAAGAATGCCTACCTAAGAGCCAGCCTGGAATCTTAGGATTGAAATCTCTATTCCAAATACATTATGAATTAATCACGTCATCAAATTTTTGAGGCAACGCTATAATTCATCTTCAAAACAAAGAATAAAATCTAGTTTCTCCCATTTCATTTCAAATATCCTGACTGAAATCTAACCTCTCCAACACAAAATCATTCCCAATAAAACTTAACCAGAGTAATACTCACTCTTATATTTCTACATGCCAGCAAACTACCTTAAGGGTTTGATCAATAAAGAAGCATTTCTATCTATATTCATATCCTCTTATTTATGGTGATTATTTACAGTGATTGGGTATATTGGTATTATTTCATATATTTTCTGGTCAGATCTATTACAGGACACCTGGAGGGGTTGGTTGGCCCCTAAATGTTTTATAGCTTTTGAGGAAGGTTAGATTGGTCTTGTCTTGACGATTCAACTTCCTTAACTATACATGGGAATTTTAATCATATCATAGTAAGTCTTTGTCACATGCTTACCCGAGTGGACCCATTAGCTTGGGTAAATGTGGAAGAAGGGTGTTACACTTGGATTGAATTTTCATAATTACAGTTATGTGATTCAAAATTTTTGCTCTCCAATTGTGTTAACATGCTACCCATATGAGATTGATTCTCAACAACATCATTATCCTTATGTTCATCATTTTCACAGATCTCCACATCCGTTTTAGGAATCCTGTCCAAGAGAATATATTCCATGGAAATCATATTATTTTCATTCATCTTCATTTCTATTCCATTCTTATTTTCATTCATGTTCCCTTCCAATTTTCTTTTAAGATTTACTTGAGAACTTGAGAAATGCACGTTTTGTAACAGATTACCATCCATTTCTCATTATTGGAAAATTTATTTCTTAGTGATTAAATTTTTAAAAATAAGACACAATAGATCTTTTTTCGAAGTATATTTGGGGAATGCCTTATTTATCTTTATTTTTTGTAAACATTTAAAAGGAAAATCTGTATATTTATATTGGTATGTATTCATAATATTTATATAGAGAAATTGAAAATAATAAAATCGTATGATTTTCTTTTTAGAAAATATGCAATTTTAAATAAAAAAATAAATTAAATTACAATTTGCAAAATACAGATATACCAAATTTTGAATGGTTTAGTTTAGATTGTTTTTTTCACAAATGAAACTTTATTCTTGGTGATTTAGAGTAGATAGTTTTTCAATAGTTATCAAAATTGAAGTTAGACCAAAGTAGAGGAGAAAAAATCACATCATTACATTCATTTTTTGCATGTATTATTTGATACAATTTTTAGCCCTATTGAAAAGGTTGTGGCTATTTCAAATTGTCACTATAAAACATTATCCAAATAAAAGTGTCACATTAAATATAATATTATTTGAGTTTAAACTTAAAATGTTAATTCTTATACTTATTTGTAGATTATGATTTTAATGTATATATTATCCTTTATCTTTAAGGAATATCTAGGGTTATATGCAAATAGGTTCAACAAACATCTTCTCTAGTTTTTCTTTTGAATTTATTATGTAATGTGGAGATCATATCAAACAAGGGTCACTTAAAATATAATTATATTAAAAAATTGAAAGTAGTTCTTATATATCACATTACACAAAATCTAAAGAATGGATGTGAAGTAATCTAAAGGTTATTACTTTGACAAAATATTATACTAAAAGATAAAAGATAATATTACTTTGACAAGATATTATACTAAAAGATAAAAAATAGATATACGCATGGCATGATTGGGAGGATACTCTAAGAAATGGTATATGAATAGTTGTCATTAATGCAAAGAAAACCACTTGAAGTTTCTTTTTGTTTTAGATACCACATTATATACATAACACATGATTTTAGAGAATAGATGATAACATGGTGTCTACCAACATTCTCAATATGATTCTTTAATATGGTGAATGTTTCTTCTATAAGCACCTTTCAGGAATGTAGAGATGATATTTTTCTTATCGAGGGCCTTATCTATTTGGATCCACATGACAATAATGAGAATTTTAAGCACCCCATACAACCATTCATGTCATTAGTAAGAAGATACCATGAACACCTAGACATGAGACCTAGGTTTCTAGATGAGCTTCCTACATTACTTTAGCATTGAGATTAATGCTTGTACATGGGACAATGATTACTTAGAATACTTTAGTGTTGTGATTAACATCTATGCATAAAATCCCTAGTTTATGGATGAGTTTCTAAGGGACATGCTTCGTGATCCACTTCACTCTCAACATCGATCCTAACATCTATACATGGGACCCTAGAATATGAATGTATATCATAGGCATAAGCATATATAAGAATTCTTCCTAATGGGAATGGAATGTTGCCATACTCCCTAGGTGTGCATTAGGAACTTATGGGCTCAATAGAGATAATCATATGATAAAGTGTGGTGATTGTTTAATATAATGTGGACCAAAGTCCCCATTAAATATTTAGCATTTAATAAATTAATGTTCCATTATTAAAGGAGACCCATAAGGTAGTTAGCATTTGGTAGATATAACTAAGCATAGTGTCTTAGTTATTAAGTATGTATGAGAATGTTCTTATATTGGAAATTGGTTCATTAATAGACCACCACCTTGCAAGTGAATAAGAATTATTCTTTTCATAAAAGGGTTGTTGTAAGACTTTTATATAAAAGTTATTAAAGAAATTTCCTATCAATTATTAGATATATTGTGTGTGATTTAAGGTTCAAATATAAGGTAAGCTAAAGATTCTATTGCATACCATTGTATGTGTTAAGTGAATTAATAGATTTTACATATTTGAAAGTAAATTATTTTTAAAGAAGAAATGTGATTTAGATAAAAGTTTGTAAAAAGAAGAAAGAAAGTGAAATGATTAAATTTCATTTTTAATATTATATTTTTCTAATTTCTAAAAAAAATTAAATTCTCTCTTAAAAAATAAAATTAAAATTTTGTCAAATTATTTTGTTGTTGAAATAAAAGCCATGTATAATTAATTCCCAACCTATTAAGATTTTTTTTATAAATGCACCACTCTACATAATTGTGTTCTATACCAACATTAAAATGTTATTCATTTTTTAAGTTTATCAAAAACCTACGCTCTCTCGTTACTTGCTATATAGAATATCATGTTATAGATTTTTCATTTATTAAATTTTTGGTATAGATTTAAGATTATGAAAAAAGTATTTGTACGGAAATTTTAAAATTGTTAATTTATTTATAACTCAATTCTTTTATTTTTAATCATTTTTTTCATTTATTAAAAAAAAATATTCATTTTGTGATATCTTCTTTTAACTATAATTTTTTTATTTATTTAAAATAAAAGATTATTAATCACGATCATTATTTCTCCAATTCAATTATGTCAAAATTGTAATATTCATTGATAATTTTAATTTTAATAAATAAATTCTTTACTTATAAATTTAAATTTTCCATCTTTCCTTATTTGAAATTTTAAAAATATAAATATTATATTTTTAGAATTAAAATTTAATTTTATTACCCTGTATATTTAATTAAATAAACCTGAAAATTATAATAAAATATTATAACAATGAACATCAAAATCAAAGAGAATAAAGGAGCTTCGCTTTCACTGAGATTCTCATGTCACAAGTAAGATGTGAGCCCTCAGTTTGAGATTCTCAGGTCACAATTAACATATAAGCCCTCAGTGAGTGTTGTGTTTTTTTTAATATATATAATTTAATGCCTACCTTAATTGAAGAGACTTAATTGGTTGAGAGTCCCGTCTCGCTATTAGATTCTCATGTCACAATTAAGATATGAGCCCTAGTTTGAGATTTTTAGGTCACAATTAATATATGAGCTCGAGATTTTTAGGTCACAATTAATATATGAGCTCTCAATTAGTGTTAGTGTTTTTTTTAATATGTATAATTTAATTTAAAAATGCCCAATCTTAATTGAAGAGACTTAATTGGTTGAGAGTCCTATTTCACTATTAGCATTTGAACACTATAAATTTTAGAAAGATTATGATTTGAAAATTATAAATTTTAGAAAAATTAAGGAATGTTTATCTAAAAGGAGTCTGGAATTTCAAAATTGAAATTTCTATTAAAATATATTTAGGATTAATTACATCATCAAATTAATTGATTGAGAATCTCATCTCACTCTAGCATTTAGATCTTATAATTTTAGAAAGATTAAAAAATGTCTACCTAAGAACCAGCCTGAGAACCAGCCTGAAATCTTAGGATTGAAATCTCCCTTCAATATACATTCCGAATTAATCATATCATCAAAATTTTGAAGCAACACTATAATTCATAATAAAATCAAGTTCCTCCCATTTCATTTCAAATATCCCAACTGAAATCTAACCTCTCCAACACAAAATCATTCCCAATAAAACTTTAGCAGAGTAATACTCACTCTTATATTTCTACATGCCAGCAAACTACCTTCATCTCATAAAGCATTATAATTTATATTTTTTTAAACGTTTATCTTTAGGAAGGACACTTCTTTCTAATAAATGTGTATCAAACGGCACAAAACTCTAAATCCTTCGTCTCTGATAAACGTGCATTACCTAACGGAGAGCCATTTCGAGATAGATTTTATTGGAAAATAGGAAAGTTCTTTTCATTTTATTTTTTGTTTTTTAATCAAGTTCAGCGTGGGTTCAACTTTAATATTCAATATAAAATTAATTTATTTAGGGTTCAATTTTAATATTAATATAAAATAAGTGAAGTTAAGTGACTGTTAGGGTATGAATGTATATAAGTTGGTCGATCTCAACCATGAATGCGGAATTTGAGACTCCGGGGAGGGAGAGGGGAAATAAGGGGGAGGGAGAGGGGAAATAAGTTCCAGGGAGGGAGAGGGGAAAGGAGAGGGGAAATAAGAGAAAGGAGAAAAGAAAAAGGAGACAGAGCAAAGGATCCATTCTCATTCTCATTCTCCTTTTCCTTCTCCTTTATGATCGAGGTGACTGTTGTGTAATGATGAGAGACAAATAACAGTTTACAGATTTTTATTTGATATGACAAGATATTTTCATATCACTTTCTGTAATGATGGTTTTTGAGTATATTGTCTATATAATTCATATACTAATATTTTGACTTTTATTATTAAATTAAATATTTTCCTCCCTTTTGAATAATGATACTAAGATTCGATTTTTTTTTAATATAATTTATATATTAATGTTTTCACTTATATTATTAAATTAAATATTTGCATCCCTTTTGAATTATGATACTAACATTTGATTTTTCCTTTTTGCATTGTCTCTAGGTGCTTCGAAGGGTCATTTTGGTAATTTCTTCAATTGCTCTAATTAGTGGTTCTTGTCAAACATTAGTTGTAGAATTCTGTCAAAGTTGTAGAATCTCATTAATTCTATATCTATCTGTTTTAAAAAGAAGAAAAAGGATAAAAAGAAAAAAGGAATGGGAAAGAAAATTTATGATGCCAGAATTACTTGGTTTTCACCCTGAATTTTATGTATAAACATGCCAACAATGCTGGTTTTCATGTTTATACAAATTTTATTATATTTTTCATATATATATATATATATATATATATATATATATATATATATTACTTTTATAAAAGAACAAGGCTTGTGAGTCAAGTTGGAGGAGAAGGAAAATCCTTCTTAACCAATTGAATATCAGTGTTGTCTTGTAGATGTTTGATAAAATCTTCCTTTGTCAATGGCTTATGATAATTCTTAATTTACGACCATTTACAAGGAAGTTGATTCTTTCTTCATTAATAGTTTTGATCCTAACTGCACCATTATCAAAAATTGTTTTAATCGCATATGGCCGAAGCCAATGAGTTTGAAATTTCTCTTGAAAATATTTGAATTTTGAATAAAAAAGTAATGCCCAATCCCCTTGATAAAACTTTCTTTCTTTGATATATTTGTCATGCCATCTCAATCTCTGTTGTTGAACTAGATTGGTTTTTTGGATTGCATCTTGTCTTATCTCATCAAGTTCATTTAGCTGCTCCATTCTTTGTTTTTGTGCTTCTGAAAGATCAAGACCCAATTTAACTATTGTCTTGAAAGTTTTTACTTGAAACTCAATAGGAAAATGAACTTGCTTTCCATAAACAATTTCAAAGGCAATATGCCCTGTAATGTTTCTCCATGTAGTACGGTATGCCCATAAAACTTCTGGAAGCTTTTCTGCCCAGTCTCTTCTATGCAAATGCATATTTTTGGTGAGAATTGCTTCAATTACTTTATTAGTGGACTCCACATATCCATTTTCTTAAGGATGATATGGAGTGGACTTCCAGTGTTTGATTTTGTACTCCTCCCTTATTCTATGTAGCAACTTGGATGTGAATTGAGTACCTTGATCTGTTACAATTTCCCTTGGGACACCAAAATGTGTGAAGATATCCTCGAAAAAAAATGAAACTACAACATTTTCAATAGCAAAAGGAAGTGCTTTAGCTTCTACCCATTTTGTAACATAATCAGTGCAAACAAGAATGTACCTTTTCAGTCTCAATGGTGGATTTATTGGACCAACAAAATCCAGAGCCCATTTTTCAAAAGGCTCAATAAGTACCTGAGGTTGTAGAGGAATTTCATCAAAGAGAATAGGTTTCCCCATACTTTGACAACTATCACATCTCTTAATATACTCCTTGGAATCCTTAAAAAGGGAGGGTCAATAGTATCCTAAGAGGACTTTGTCAACAATTATTTTATCAGCAAAGTCTCCTCCACATGGCTCATCATGACAAGATTTCAATATCTTTGGTACTTCATATTCTTTAACACACCTTTGAATGATTAGATATGGCCCTGTTTTATACATTTCTTCATTTATCCATTAATAAGATGCACTAATTTGAATTACCTTCCTTTTTTTTTCGAGGAGATAAATATGATGGTAATTTCCCTTTAGCCAAATAATTAACAATATCTAAAAACCAAGGTGATTTAGTAGATTCTGCAAAAATATATTCATCAAGGCATTTGTCTTCTACAAATACATCATTATTATCATTTTTAATCCTAGAAAAAAAATCAGCCAATGTATTTTGTTTCGCAGGTTGATCCAAAATAGTGATGTTAAACTCTTGCAACAACAACAACCATCTTGTACTTCTACCATTAGTGGCATGCTTATTCATTAACTACCCAATTGCATAATGATCTATATGTACAAAATTTTTATAGCCAGTAATGTAATCTCTAAATTTATTGATGACATGGACAACAACTAAAAATGCGTTTTATGTTATAGTGTAATTTAACTCTACAAGAGTCAATTCTTTACTGGTGTAATAAATGGCATAGGGAGATAAATCCTTTTGTCCTAGTACAACTCCTAAAGTTGTGTCTGAAGCATCAGTTGAAATATGAAAAGTTAGTTTCCATTTTGGTCCTCTAAGAATGGGTGCTTCAGAGATTTTATCCTTTAATGTTTCAAAGATCCTTTGGCAATTAGAATTCAAATTGAATTCACAATCTTTTGTGAGTAGTTTGAAAAGTGGGGATGCAATTTTTGTAAAGTTTTATATGAATTTTCTATAGTAACCAGTGAAACAAAGAAAAATTATAACATCTCGTTGACAAGTTGGAATTGATAATTTAGAAATAACTTCCACTTCAGATGTGTCCGCTCTAATTCTATTTCTTGAAATATGGCGTCCTAAAACAATTCCCTCAGTAAACATCATAAAAAACATTTCATGGCTTGATGAAAGATTTTCCTCTTTACATCTAATAAGAACTTTTTTCAAAATTTTAAGAGCTTCTTCAAAAGAATTTCCATAAACTTTAAAATCATACATATATACTTCCGCACGATCATGAATTAGATTAAGAAAAAGGCCTAATACTACTCTTTGGAAGGTTGCAGGTGCATTACATAATCCAAAAGGAAGTCAGTGAGCACAAGTACCCCATGGGAAAGTAAAGGTAGTTTTATCTTGGTCTTCTGGGGCTACTTGGATTTGATTATACTCGCTAAAACCATCCAAGAATGAAAAAAAAATTATTTCCTGCCAATGTATCTAAAACTTGATCTATAAAAGGAAGTGGAAAATGATATTTTAAGGTGGATTTATTCAATTCCATATAGTCAAGACATACTCTCCATTTTCCATTGTTCTTAGGAACAATTACTAAGGGAGAAGCCCGCTGACTGTCTGATATTGGATAGATGAAATTTAGATTCAACAACTTTTGTAGTTCCTCTTTAACAATTTCCCTTACATTTAGATTCATTCTCCTTTGAGGTTGTCAAATTAGTCTAGCATTTTCTTCATTGTAAATATGATGTATACAAGTACTTGGATCAATTCCCTTCATGTCAGTATATTCCCAAGCATAGGTAGAGGAATGTTCTTGTAACATCTTTATTAATTATTTCTTTTGAAATTCTTCCAAAATATGATTGATATTCAAATTTTTTCCTTGCATGATTTCAATTGTATAATTGCCAATTTTTTCCATAAAATGCAAGGATAGTTGGCAAGATGATAGATACTCAATATTACATTGCTCTTGGAAACTTTGACTAGATTCACAATATGATGAAGACTCATTGTTTTCAATAAAATACAAAATTTGATCCTCTTCATCTATTTGTGAAGTAGCAAAGATTGGACTTATATCAATATCATCATCTATCCATTCTTCATTTTCAACTTTTATTGTTTTTTTTGTAGGTGGATGTAGTGTGAATTTATTTATTGAATTTCCGTCAGAGATAAACCTATCACCAGATATACAACTTATAAAAGCATCAGTTGTAGCTAGCCATGGTCTTCCTAGAATCAATGGATGTCCTCCTAAGTTATTCTTGGGCATTATATTCTAATACACCATCAGGTTTGATTACAGATCTTTCTGTTAATTGTAATAATGTAGGTGCATATTGAAAATTAGGAAGTTTTAGTTTATTCATAGTTTATTTACTCGTGATGCTTATAGCTGCTCCTAGATCAATCAATGTATTTGGGATCTCGACACCATTGATGTTTGTCTTCACAATGGGACTTCTTGGATCAGGATATTTTTGAATTGTTGTTTTACCCATCATGATATCTGCAATTTTCCCCACTAGTTGGATTCTTTTGAATTCTTTTCTTTTTCTTCCTGATTTCTTTATCCTGAACTCTCAAACTGTCTTTTCAAAAATTGGTATTTCTTTAATGGCTTGTAGCAAAGGAATTTTTATGCAAACATTCTTCAGTTCATCTAACCTATCATAATCAGGAAATAAAATATTCTTTTCTACTCCATCAAGTTTCAATCTCTCAAGAAAAGGTGGTTTTGAAACATATGATGAAGGTTGTTCCATAATAGGATCTGAGTTATTTGGATGTGTAGGAGTGACTTTTTTGAGTTTTTTTCTTTTTCATTAAGAGACTTCTCTTCTTTAGAGATATTTTCACTTTCCTGAATAACAACTGACCAACACATTTTCTCCAATACTCTACGAGATCTAAGTTGGACATTGTTTAGATCTAATGGAGTTATCATGTATGTTTGGAAATTTTTTCCTTCCATATTGTAAACAGGTTGTGAGTTTTTTTTTATTCAGATTTGGAAGTGGTTGGGCAGAAAATTGGTTTGGTCTTTGAGGAAATGGTAATGAAAGTTGTGGATTCAAATTGTGGGGTTGAGTTTGTTGAACAGGCTGAGGATAATATTGTGGAGGAAAAGTAGGATATGATTGTTGAAATTGTGGATATTGAGGATATTGAGGGTACTTTCCATAAGGATTTTTCCATCCTTGTGACCAAGGTTGTGGCCAATATTGCTAAGGCATTGGGGAAATCCAATTACTTTGTGATGATTATGCAAATGGTTGAGTGTTAAAACCTTGAGTTGTATTTGGTTGTGGATTCTTTCATGGTCTTTTAGCAATAAAACAAAGAGGGTCTACCTGATTTGGTACTCTTTCTTGATAGACAACTTTAAGGCCTGGCACTGAGGGACATTCTTTTGTGTCGTGATTTTCCGGACATATAACACAAGTTTCTACACTCTTTAAATCAAAAGGACACTCTCCCAAGGCATGTTTCTTTCTGCACTTAGGGAAAAAATAGACAATGCAATGTTTTCATCTTTTTTCTTGTTTTGTATTTTAAGGGTGTAAATTTGTTTACTAAGACTCCCTAAAATATATGTTTTAAAACTATCAAGAAAATTACCTAATTCCACTCTACTTATTATCCCAACTGCATATTTATTAACCCTTGATAAAAGAGGATCTCTTGGATTTTTCCCAGTTCTTGCTTTGCCTCTTGATATGTGTATGCATAACTCAAAAATTTCTCCAAGCAACAACTAAGAAATGTCTCCCTTACCCATTAGATTGAGAATATCAATCCACTCATCTCTAAGGGATTTTAATAAGAGAGCTTTCAAAGTTTCCTTATCTGGATTATCCATTTTTCCCCTTTTAACATTATAAGCAAATATTTCAACAAAGACTTTAAGATTTTCATCTTCTTTCTGTACCATTTTAAAGAATTCATCCTTAATATTATGGGGCATAGAGTATTCCTTATATTTCTCTAAGAATGTAGTTTTCATTTGTTCCCACGTTCTTATGGAATTTATTCCTAAACCCATAAACCTTTTTAATGTTGCATATTTAAGGGTTGTAGGGAATAATTTCAAGTTTTGAGCATCATTCAGATAATCATATGATCTACACAAGACTTCAAATTCAAAGAGAAATGTTTTAGGATCTTCATTCCTTAGTCCATGAAAGTTTGGAAGGATAGAGGGTGAGATATTTTTCATTGTCACAGTTGCATCTTCATCAAGGATAGGAAATCCAAAGGGTTCTAGATTTTATCACTCCTCTCCCTCTTCCTCTTCCTCCACCTCTTCCTCCTCCAATCCTAGTTTGTTCACCATTCACATTATTTACCTCTCCTTCCCCTTCTCTGGCCATTTTAGATTCTTCAGAACTAATATAGGGTTCTGATTCCAAAACTGGCTTTTCAATTTCCTCTATTTTCTCTCTAGTTCCTCTGGCTCTTCTATCAATGGTTTTTTAAAATAGGTTTCTTGTTCCACTTCTTCAACAAGAACTTCTGGCTCTTGAGCTAAAAGTTGTTCTCCAGTTGAAGATAAGAAAATGAAGTTGGTGAATCTCTAAGTTAGATTTTGAATCTTAATACCTCAAGGAGTTTTTGTTTGCCTGCTATGGATGGAATTCAAGTTTGTGTGGGTGGTGTTGAACTACGAGGTTGTGGTGGGGTGAGTGATGTCGTTGGAATTAAACTCTTACCTCTACCTACAAATCTACCCCTAGAGTCTCTTTCCCTATGCATATCATGTGTTTTTTTTTTTTTTTTTAATTTATCAAAATGAAAAAAACAAAGACTTCTATTTCCACTTCCCCAGAAATGGTGCCAAAATGTTTGTCAATTTAATTGTCTTAAACTGTTACATAAATTATCGATCAGAGTTGTTAAACATGTGAAGTGCAAGTGCACTATATGTGCTAGAAGTCATTTTTATTAAATAAGATTATTAATGTGAATGATTGGGTTATTGAAAATTACATCTAAGGATGTTTTGCATTCATATCTTACTCTTTAAAGAAAAGGAATTTAACACATTCAAAAATTCCTAAATTTTCTTCACTCATTTCCATTGAAATAAAAAATTCTCTTCACACTTGCAAAATGAAACTAAAGAAAACTCATACTATCTCATTAAATTAAGAGAACCTAACCAATCTATTGCAACACAAATTTAATCTCTAAAAGCATATTTATTCATTTAATGCTCTAGCAATCCTTTGCAGAAAAACTAAAATGAATTTGACTTCTAGTTAAAATTAAAACTACACATTTTCTCATTATCAATCGCTCATGCTTTGAAATGAAAACTGTAAAGAAATCACTCATGCTCTAAAATGAAATATTGTAAAGAAATCACTCATGCTCTAAATTGAAACATTGTAAATAAATCGCTCATGCTCTGAAATGAAATACTGGAAAGGTAATCACTCATGCTCTGAAATGAAATAATGTCAAGAAATCACTCATGCTCTGAAATGAAATATTGTAAAGAAATCACTCATGCTCTGAAATGAAACTTTAACAAAATCTATGAAAAGAGATTACACTACAATTAGCATCATTATAAATCAACTTTAAAAGAATGATTAGTGAAATCTTGTTACCATTATCTAATTCAAATCAACACTGCAAAACAATTCTAAAACATGTAAGTAACTACAACAGATGATAAAGAAAAGATATGAAAATGTAGAACCTTCATTGTTTGCAGGGCCCCTCCACAAACAGATGATCACAAAACTTTAATCGAATAGTCAGCTACGCATCAAAACTTCATTCTTCATTAACTGGTAAAAATAGAGTTTAAAACAATATTGTAACACATATAAATTCAACCTTTGTTCATGTTTGTTGCACGGTATTTATAAAATCACGTGTAAATAACTGTTCGAGGAATTTACGCCTACCCTAGCTCACAAAGTTTCCAAAGCAGAAGGAAGCTCTAACAAAGTCAAGGTCGAAGATGTAGGACCTAGAGGAGTGAGAATATGTTGTGAAAATGTGGGTACAATCTATGGCTACACCACCTTTCAAGAATCAGGTTGAAACAACAAGTGATAATGGAAGGGGGTGTCATCCCCTATGTACATATGTAAAGTGGATGTAAATAAGTTGGGATTAAGTAGGGGTTCTAGTTAGGATGGTTTTTGGAAATGTTATGAAGGGGAGGCACAAACGAATTTGATATGTTGTTAGGGGAGAGGTTAAGCTAGAATTAAATTTGTACCTGAGTATGGTCAAAGATAGATAACACAATGTGTTGGGAGCTACGCCATCCAAAATTAATTTCATGAAGTATCCAAAATGAAATATGGGAGATCCTGTTCTGCAAACTAGGCATACCAGTGACAATGTATCTTGATATGTGAATATCCAAAGATACAAGCCAGAGGTCAGGATCACATAATAAAAACTGCACCAAAATGACAATTCCTTCTAGGGAAATATTCAGTGAAATAAAATATAGCAGCTTAGTATATTACCAAAACTCATTTGGTGGCAGAATAAACCTCACAAGTTTTCAATAAACCCATGGATTTTCGTGACAAGGGGGTCGAGAAGAATTAATCTTGAGTTGAAGAATTCAAAATAAGTTGGGATTGACTGAGCGAGTCAGGTCACTCATGTGAACCATAATAGCATTCTGATTTGATGGATGATTATGGAACATGTTGATTCCAATCGAGGTGATTTAGAGAACCATGATAACTAAGTCAAAATCACTAGTAAGTGCAACGAAGGAGAGGGAGGGATAAATGTTATAAATCACCACCCAAGGACCCTATTGTGAATAGACAAATGTTTAAGGTAGCGTTTGAGGCTAACAATCGAATAGAGGGAATGAGGGGCACTTAGAAGTAGAGAGGATAGGGTCGCATAAAAGTAATGTGCTAAAGAAAGAATAGTTTTAAAGACGCATACAGGGCATGAAAGGAAGAAGGAAAAAATTAAACAAATGGCGGAAGGAATTGCCCTAGAAATTAACACCAACAAGAGGATGCAATTATGGAAAAGGAGATTATGACAAGGAAGTATGGATAAGAGAAATGGGAATGGAGGTATAGGTCCAAAAGGGTGGCTAAGTTTCATCAGGAGGTCTAGAAAAAGGAGGGTCCCTACTACTCACAGAGATGGTTCTTACATAAGGCTATAGCAACAGCAGTTAGTTCTCAGATGTCATTTGAAGGGTGGCTATGTAATTCCATATGGAAAAAAGGTGTGAGGATAGTTCTTGTTGGGGAGATGTAGCAATAGGATGAGACTTTGTCCTAGTGCATGATGATGAAACATGGGGATGTACTAGAAAATGCCCCTATCTTAGCGAGTGAATAAGACCAGGACTTGTATCATGAATAAAACAATGAACTCAAGGTCTTTCCCATCCCTGCCGAGAGGAGTAAGTATGACTACAAGAAGGAGATAAATACGAGGGATAGGCATAGAGATCGGACCTAGAGCAGCAACGGTGACTAATTTTCTTTTTCGAAGAGTGCCACTGTGGGGAAGGGGAATGTGGATAACCCCTCATCAACTATTTTAAAAGCTCCAAGGTAAACATGTTCCATGTTTTTCCCTGTAGTAGCCATACTAGAGGAAAAAAGAAAACCTTAGTAACAATAGAGGTCCTACATTCATGGGGATAGAAGAAGGAAATGGCTCAATGATGAGCCACATTTTTGTGTTATGGCACAGTAGGTGGAGCACAACATAGGGTCAGCACATTAGGTAGAGCGCAATGTAGATCGAAGCCACACAGGAGGATAGTAATGACAACTAAGGAGGGAAGGAGAATTGAGGGGAATCTCGATGGTTAGGATGTTGTAAACAGATGGAGCTAGCTAAGAATATCATGGTCGGTTGGAGGTTGGAGATATTTTGAGGAAAGAGGGGACGGGCAGAATGGAGCCAAGTGATGGGAAGGACATTTTGAACAATAATTGATACACATGGGACAAATCGTAAGGATGAGGAAAATATCAATGATTTTTTAGGACAACTTGAATGATTGGGTGGGAGGTTGAGAGGATTTGAGAGGCTTCTAGGAAACAATAAGACGGGTGAGGAAAGAGAATGGGTTGGAAAGGACAGAGCATAGCAGAGTTAGTAGTACATGATTGTGGATTGTTGGATACTTTTTGTTGGATGTCTGAGCACAAGAGGAATCCAAGTTATAGATTATGTTTTTAATGTATGTTCCTATGTATTGTAAGTCGATATGTGGTTGAGTATGTCACTACTAGGAATCCTCCTTGTAATGAATATAGTTCCTATTATATGATTTTGGTCCTTATGTTTATAGTATGGTTTTTGGAAATGCATAGTGCCAATATTGAAGGATGGTAACCTTGTTGATTTAACGCATGTAATTTTGGGCATAATAGCTCTTTTTCTAATATGAATATAATCCTTTAAATGGATAAGTTGCTCCATTTTTTTTGGCATCTCTATGAATGTTATATGATGGCGCCATGTATTAGTTCGTCATGTAACTTTTGATGCACTGACTAATTATAATGTTGGTTAATAATCTAAATGTTGATGTTAATAACATGACATGGGATTGTTGCATATGGATCAGATATATTATGGTTTGGACATATAAAAATTCCTGTGTTGAACTTTTCCGAATGAGTATGATGGACCGAATATCCATAAGAGGATCGAAGTGCTAAACTAAGGTTACTTGTTGGTAGTAGATTTGTTGGGCTTGGTATCAATTTGGTGTTTAATGGCTCTCTTTAATGGTTGATGTTGTCTATCGGTAGGAGGGTTAGTCTAAGTTTAGTGTTGATTTAACCCATAAAGACTATAGTTGTTACTTATTATTATCCATCGCACACACTCATCTTAGACTTTTGCATTGTCTAATTGGTTAGAAGGCTTAACATCCTGTGTAGTGAATAACAGTAGCAAGGTAGTGAAGTATGTGTCAGACAAGGGTTCTGCTTCGAGAGTGATAAGAAAATATTGTCAAATTATGGAAACTTGGTTCTAACAGTCACCCATTAGCATCTCAGGTGAGACTTGATGATTTTGTTGGTGTTTCCAAAAGGACCGATTCTAAGCAGGGCTTTGTTGGCCACTGTATCACAAATCCTATGTCTGTCAAAATCCTGCACACCATCAAGATCTGAAAATGTATTAGAGGGATAATGGATATACTTTTTTATTTTCTTATTGCAGGTGTAATGGTAGGAAAATGAATACATTAATTAATTCTCTAATTTTCTAACATTATTTCTATTAAATGTGGGATCAAGGGTTACAATAGATCTATGATATGAATATTATTGGTTAAGAGATCCTTTTGTCCACTTTTTGTCATGTTTTGGATAGACGTGATCAAATTTATTTGGTTGAAGTACACTAGAATTTTCCTTATATATGTGCACTATAGAGTCAAAGATTTTATTTTATGAAAGGATTAGTGTTTGCAGAGATTTGATTTTGTTGCATATATCACTATATGGAGAGATAAATGTATGTAGGGATATGATTAACTTGAGAACAATATGTTAGTGCAAGGTAGAGCTTTTATCTTGTTTCTTTATGCAGAGATCTAATTGATTTGAGGAGTTGATTTATATTTTTGGTTTACTGGGATAGACGTGTATGACTTGTATTGTGACTACCACAAAGGTTTTTGCAAAGATATTCTTAACTTTGTATGTTGCATTGACAATGAGACTTTTTGTTGATTGACTTACATATTGGATCTATTTATTTTCACTTTATGAATTGGTATGTTGCTAAGATGTCTACATTATTAGTATTTGCTAGTAGTGATTTGATTTTATATGCATAGATCCATGACCGGTGAAGCATTGTAGAACTTATTGTTTCAATAGATATCTCATAGTGTATGCAAGAAAGATGTTGTTTGCAAGGGTCTACTCACAATATGTTCACTAGTGATTCAGTGAATGGAAATTATATGATTTTCATGAGATCTGTATGGAAAAGACTCATATCACTAAATCTTCTCGACTCTTCAAGACTTGTATGTTGGATTGGTGACATAGTTAGTGATTATTATTCTTAAGGTTATGCCTAATATTGTGACAAGTGTTTGGAAGTTATTGATGCAGGAAAAAGGACAAATATTTATCAGACTAATGCAAATAATGTCGTTTCTTGTCTTCTATTGAAATTGTTTGTCGTCTGAGAGGTCGAGAATTGTCATTATGAATTTTGTTTGAGTTTGTTCTTATTTATATTATGCATGAATATCATTGAATTGAGATAAGAGCAGTGTGATAGGGTTTTCTTGATGATACTAATGCAAAATTTCTACATGTTTTTTGTGATGTATTGAAATATGGTTGCATTGAGCTAATGGCTGGATCTTGTTGCACATTTAAAGATTATATTTGTTGCACGTAAGACTTGGAATTGTTGAGGGTTTATGACTTGTTTCATTGATACAAGAAATGTGTTGGATGATTAATGATGGTATATTTGTTGTTGATTGCCAAGGATGTGTTGTTGAGTGTGTTCATGGATAAGATTTGTTTTGAATAGAGTATACATATTGGAATTTGATTGTGTTAAGGTTTGATTAGCAAAGAGTTTAGTATTTGATAGTTTGGCTTGGTATTTGACATTGTTGATGAGCAAAGATTTGGGCTTGGTATTTGACAGTGTTTGGCTTGGTTGATGAACAAATAGTTTCATAGTGTTGATGAGCAAAGATTCTAGCTTCGCATTTGATGAACTAGATAAGATATTTATTGAAAAATGTTTGGTTTGATGATTTATTGATGAGAGATTTGTTTTAAAGAGCTTATCAGTTATTCTGTTATTCAAATTAAGCATATTATTCTTTGTGGGTCCAATTTGAAAATTGAATGAAATGTGGCTTATAGGATTTGTGGTTGAGTCAGGTGGATCTAGTGTGAAATGTTTTGAAACGTGGTCCATGAAGGGATAGAGGGTTAGAGCCTTAGGTGAGGGAGTGATAGCTTCCTTCCTGTAGTAGCCAGTAAATTTGATGAGGGAGTAAGCGCTTCCTTCCAGTCAGAGTTGGATAAACTAGAGAAGGTGGTAGCCTCTAGTAGGTAGGATCCTGTACACTGGTAAGAGTCTACACCAACACAATATGTAACAATATTTTCTTAATAATAAGAAGAATATAGAACAATGACAATGGAGGTTTTCTCCCAATTGGGTTTCCACCTAAAAAACAATTGAGTGTCCCTATGTGATGTGTTGATGATTTGTTGCATACTTATGGTTTATATGCTCTTATTTTTAATGTTTCTCATGGATTGAACATTCTTAGATCTAAAACTCACAACGTTGCTAATGAAATAGTGGATCAGATAACTTTGAAAATTAAAGAATTAGTTAAGTAAATTTGATTGGGCATGAAATAATGATCCACCCCCCCCTAGTATTTCTAACAAATAGGAACAATGGTAGATGTAGCCTCATAAGGTAATAGATATTATGATTTTATTATGTTCGTAGAAGTAGTGGTGTAGAGGTAGAGGATATGATAGAGAAGAATAAGGTAAAATAGAAGCAGTCTAGAAAAGCTAAGGGCCAAAGAGGTCCGAGAGAATGAGAGGAACAACTGTTTTGAAATCAGGTTGCATACAAATATCTATTTTAGAGTAGAACTTATGTAATGTTATCCTCCATTGTGGTCTACAAGTAATCCCTATGCATGTGTGTGATAACCATTGTTCCTATTATGTCAATGTAATATTTTTTGGAGAGAATCTTGTTAAGACTTATCGAAAATTAGCTCAGATGTGTGGGAAGTTTTCCATTAGGTAATGTTGAGGGAGGCATTGATGCCAACACCGATTTCTCAACACTGCATTTTTTTGTTGATGGTTCCAAATGTTGTATAAGGATTGGACTCAACGTGATGCAAATCAATTTTGAGTTGATTGTTGGTGATGGAGAGTAAACCCAATGATATACATTCTAAGCATGGCCAATGACTCCATAAATGCATAGAAGTTGTGTAACACAGTGTCAGATATGCCTTACCACGAAGTAGTCTGCCACCCACTAGGAAAGTGCAAAGAGTGGATTTCACTGATAAGCAGTGATGGTGCCATCGACTAATGGGACTAATAGACCAAAAAACCCTATTTGATAGTTATCTTTCCCTACATCAAGATATTGGGGAATGGTACGAAGACAAAGGTTAAATACTCTTCGATTATTGAGATCTGCCAACTTTCATAAATATGAAAGATTGAGGGTGGTTAGTGCTAAAAGTTGATGTTGAGAAATGGCAACAAGAAATTCTAGTTTAATTTGTCCTTGAATTACACTGTGAATTAAAATCGAATTCTTTCCTTGTAGAAATTTGAAAATAATCAATTAAGTTAATTAACCTAATTAATTTAGGGAATTCAAATTAGAAGACATTTATATGTTCTCCCTATCTTATAGGAGTTCATGATGAGTTATGAATGAGTTGTAATTATTTAACTCAATTTATTGAGTTAAGTCCAGTTAAATTAGCTCTAATCAGTTTCAGGAACTAATAGTGAGTAAACAGTCAGTTGGGACACTAGTGACCTAATTAGTGCTACTCTAGTTAACTAAAGATTCCACCATTAGAAACTCATCCATGTTGATTATGAGAAAGACCCATTTGAGACTAGAGTGCAGGGGCAGTGTACTATTTGTTTTAGATTTTTCTAAGTTGCGCTGATAGTGCATGAATTTAGGAACTGATCCTTAAGGGATTGCGCTATTTTTAGAGGCTTTATTTCCCTTTAAATACAAGCTATCCTTCATAGGAATTACACATTGGAATGTATACTTGGAGAGCTTGTGAATTGGCTAAGAGTTGGCCTTCAACTTGCTTATGAGTTGGAGATTGAATTTGCTGAGTGCTGGGATTGTTCTAGAGAGAACAAGGATTATAATTTCTTCTTGATTTTCCGGATTAATACAGAATAGATAATAGTGTTTTGAGTTGTGGATTTCCATGAATATTTATTATGTTATGTGCCTTTTATTATCTTCCTCTATTGATTACTGTTTACTCGATGTTTATGGGCTTACGCTATAAAGAGTAGAAGTATATTCTTGTCTCTTGTTTTAGTAGATTACATGAGCTTGTGAATCTATAGGATTTTATACATGGTGTTGGAGAAAGATTGTTTTTTGGGACGAGAGTTTGTAGAGAATTTATGATAAGTTATGTGAAAAATTTTCAGAAACAAATTGTAGATTTGGATTCCTTGGGAAAAGATACCCAAATTCAAAAAACAAATACGATGAATCAGAGTTCGGATGACGGAGATATCACTGATTTAAAATCAGCTCTCTAGAGGAGATTTCAAAGTTTTGAGATTTTGGGTTACAGGGGAAAGTCTAATTTGCATACATACTTCAGGATCGGCAGATGGTCTTCCATGGGTTGAGACATGAGTATGGCTTAGAAGGGAGCTTGAATTTTATAGCCTAGAGGGATAGGATGGAGGTTGTGCTAGAAGATAATGTCTTGAAGGAATTCATTGATCAAGAAGTCCCCAAGCCAGTAGCTACGTATGCACAGAACTTGTCCAAATGGAAGAAGTGTGTGGCGAAGGCAATGCGGATAATACTTGAGGGAGTTCGAGACAACATTGTCTCGAGTCTCCATTGCAAGGAAAATCCGCATGTTATGTGGAAAACATTGATGGGCTTGTATCACAATAGCAGTGATCAAAGGAAGTTGGCACTGAAGGATAAACTTTGTAAAATCAAGATGGAGAAAGGAAAGATGATTCCAAAGTACTTGACCAAGTTCACTCAATGTTGGGATGAACTTGGAAGTGTTGGAATCACAGTTGCCAAGGCGGATATGTTGATCCTTTCTCTTCTTGGACTCCAAAAGAATTGGCATAGTTATCAGGACTTTGTCAATGGTGGGGAGAAGCTGCCAGATTGGGAATGACTATGGTCGGATTTGATGTAGGATGAGATCAAGAGGAACACTAGGGATGTCTCTTCACAAAGACTGATGATGAAGAGAACTGTGCCTTAGCGATTAAGGCAAGGAAGGGGAAAGGTAAAATTTCTCGTTCCAAATAAGATTCTTATCATGGAGGTAATAAGAAGGACATGACGAAAGTTAAATGCTTTCATTGTCACAATATGGGTCACTTTGCTACAAATTTTCCATTGAATAAGTCCAAGGAGAAGTCCTCAAGAGGAGCGGCGAGTGAGGCTTTGGCCTCCCAATTCAAATTGGATTTTTCCCTCATTGCATGCTTGGTGTCATCAATGATGGGAAGTATTTGGTATCTTGACAGTGGAGCTTCACTCCACATGACTGGAAACAAGGAGTTATACAGTGACCCAAAGGAGAAGGATCTCCATATGCATATCAAGATGGGTGGCGATGGGAAGCATAGTGTTATCGGTATTGGCACTATAACATTTTAGATAGAGCATGGGGCTCCTCTCACCTTGAAGAATGTTATGCATGTACCTGGTCTGACGAAGAACTTGTTATATGTCACCATGCTTGAGGATAAAGGATATGATGTAATGTTCTCGAAAGGAAAGGCATTCCTTCGCCACATAGCCAAGGGTCAAGTAAAGAAGATAAGGATTAAGATAAAGAATTTCTACAAGTTGGAGTTAGAGGAGTGTGCTACTTTGAGTTCAAAAGTAGAAAAGATGTAGAGCCGAGATGTTGGTGAGTTGTGGCACATGCACTTAGGCCACTTGCATCATGGGGCTTTGAAGATATTGCAGCAAATATCTACCGGTCTTCCCAAAGGTACACTTGAGCAAGTTAATACATGCAAGGGTTGTACTTTGGGAAAATATGCCAAGTCTTCCTTTGGAGATGGAGACAGTCGAGCAGAGTCTATTCTAGAGAGAGTCCATTCGCATGTGTGTGGACCATTCTCATAAATGTTGGATATTTTTCATGCAGAGAAAAGATTAGATATTCACAATTTTTGTGAATTCAAATCATTGGTTGAGAAAGAGTTAGGCAAGAAGGTTAAAGCTCTACAGAGTGACAATGGTGGAGAATATGTGTCCAATGAGTTTAAAAACTTCTGTGCAATGAAAGGGATTAAACGAGAGTTGATGGCACCTCATGACCTTCAACATAATGGGGTTGTCAAGAGGAATAACAGGAGCATAGTAGGGGAAGCAAGTGCGATGTTGCATGATCAGGGCCTACCACTACACTTGTGGGCTAAGGTATGCAACAAAACAGTTTATGTTCAGAATCATAGTCCTGTTGTGCTCTACAACAACCCCCCATTTCATATCATCTTTACTTATAAATATTAACGTATGAAATGGGTCCCTTTAGAATTTAATTTGGTATCAATGCTATTATAATCCAAAAAAGTCCAATAAATGAATAAATGCACTTTATAAAACTTTTTGGACAAACCCTTAAAAAGAAATCATCTAATGATTTGTCATTGCGATAAAGCGATCGCAAGATCGCATATCGCAATGACACATGAATTATAATTAAGCACCCCAAAGCTTTTCGCCGATGCGCATTCGGCGCATTCGGTGATCGGCGATATTCCATGTACATGTTATAATGCCCCATGCCAATAGTCCCAACGCGATACGCATTCGGCGAATTCGGCGATCAGCGACACGCTACAACAGTTGTGATGTTCCCAAAGACTTGTCCCGATGCGATGCGCAATCGGGAATCGGGTATCGGCGACAATCTCACCCAAGTCTTATTGCGCTCAAAGCTTTTCGCCGATCCGATATCGCGTTCGGCGATCGGTGATATCCAATACACACCATTAAAGTGCACTAATCATACCCCCGATTGCGATTCGATAAAGCGCAGTTTTCAACGAAGAGCCGTTAAGTGATGGGATGGCACAATGGCTTACGCAATCCTTCATCTATGCTCAACCGCCAAAACGTCCATTGCATGCTTAAGTGAATCGTTCACCCAAATAACGATATAATGGGCATTTAAGGAATGACAGATTGAAAACGGCTAATTAATAAGATCATGTCCTAAAATCTTTTTACGGATTGTATCCGCGCCCATTTTAAAAGCTAAATCCTTTAGTTACGTATCTATTCATATGTGCTGTATCACTTAAGAGTTTTTCATCGCTATCTCTGTGTATTACGCCCAATTGCCTCTTTGTGCAGAATTCATTCATAGAAGCTAGGCCTGAGAAGATGGGAAAGAAGTCCAAGAAGACTGCAAGTGCTTCCGCAACACCAATTGCAGGACAAGCGGCCGCAAACAAGAAGAAGGGCCTAATATCCGATACTACATGCACGGGGCTCACCAGAGTTACTTGGCAAGGCACTTATAACCTAATTGAAGCTGAGCAACCAAAAAAGACAATGACAGAAGCTAGTGTGGACTTACTCAAGAAGTCTGATGCAACTCTCAAAGATTTGGCCGACTCTTTCCTTCACAAGATAGCGGCCATAGAACAGATTCTTCCCTATACAGACGTTGTGTGATGGGCGATTGAAGAAATCCCCATCTTGGACAGAACTTTTAATACCAGAGATGGGAGGATTTTCGGATCATTCAAGCCAGATGACCTAAGGCAAATGTATCATTTGCCCGAGCCAGAGAAAATATATAACAAGGCCTTTCTGGAGAAGTTTGCAAGCGAGAATGAGATCGAATCTGAACCTATCAAGGATTGGAGGCAAAATCCCAACAAGCACAAGCACGAATCCTCCGGTAAGTACTCGGTCGATTCTTTGGCTTCTCCTTATTGTTATGCGGGGATTATGATGTGTAGGCTGTGGGGATTGCATGATTCTACCAATTTTACCATTGAAATGGTTCCTTTAATGGAGGCAGCAGTAAACAGTTGGATTATGGATTGGGCTACTATTCTTTCGGATAAATTAGCAGTAGCTGTTTGTGATTTTAGATCTCAGACTGTTGTTTCAGAAAGGAAAATGCCCCCGTTCTACTATAGTGCATATATCTTAGACACCCTTTGTTTCAATTCCGAATTTCCTGTTCTCGGGTGGAGGTGGACTGCACAGGACCCTTCACCCATTCATATATATCATCAAAAATTGTGGAAGTCTTCTTATAAACACCACCTGTATCAAATCTGTAATGGTTTTATGGTACCCATTTACTATTCCATTTTTGATAAACCCATTTCAAAAATTTCCTATCAAGCTTCCTTTGATTTACCAACAGTAGCAAGTTGGTTTGGAGAAGAAAATTTCACCTATATCAGAGTTTTCGGCAGTGAAGCCGACCCACATGTTCTTCCTCTATATGTTCCAGATAAGCTGCTAGCAAGGGAAATTGCATATCAAATCATGGCTGAGAGTACTACACAGACTCTCAAAAGAGAAAAGAAGAAGGGATGGCCATCTTTTCCCTTCAGATGTGGTGTTTATACTCTGCATGATCTTAAACATGTAGAAAAGGAAGCCACGAAGCTTCAGTCTTTAACTCTGGCCATGATCCCAAACAGACCATACGACCCAAAAAAGACTGCTTACACTGCATTAGAACAGGCCAAATTAACAAGGTTTGAGCATCAGGAAGATATGTTTGATGACCTGTTCGTTGCCTCCGAATCAATAGGTCATGCTAAAGAACTCGCTAGGATGCGATATAATGATGAGGGATTAACTGAGTTCAATAAACTCAGAGAACAGAGGTTGCAAACTCTGCCTCTGGATTTACTGGCAACAACCCCAGCGACATCATCAAGCGGACCTGTTCAGGAACAGTTCAAGGAACAGGCAGAGAGGCTAAAGAAAGAACAAGCCGAGAAACAGCAGAGAACACAAATGGAACAAGAAGGGAGAAAGAAGAAAGAACTAGAGGAAAAGCAGAAGAGGGAACAAGAAGAGAAACAGGAAAAAGAACTGGCAGATAGGCAGAAAAAGGAACAAGAAGAAAAACAGAGCAGAGAAAAAGAGGAGCAGCAGAGGAAAGAGCAGGAAAAAGAACGGAGCGAGTCCCATGCCGAAAAACAGAAACAAACCACCTTTGATCCTGAATTGCTTCAACAGTGGAAACAATTTGACTTTATTATCAGTGGAAAGGAAGGTTCAAAAGAAATGGACACCTCCAAAACAACTGATACACAGGATGTTACCTCTCCTCAGGTTCTAAGTGGAACCAGCGGCCCACCAAGTTCTAAGGAAGTTGAAGTTATTCCAAAAGACCCCTCTGACCAGATTATTCTACAGATAGAAGATATTCCGCCATTGGATGTTTTCTACAGCCCAAGACACAGGGCAGTTGTAAAGCGATCAAGGAAGAGACGAAGGATTGATCAACCTTCTATCTTCCCAGAACAAACGGTCACGAGTAATGTAGTATGGAAGGAGGAATTGGATCCCTCCGATGACTTAACAAAGCTATCACAGTATGCGGGCGCTTATTTGGCGGCAACAATTGACAAAGCATCGGAGGTGAGCCTTCTATTGAAGAATAAGGACCAAGAAATCTTTGCGTTATAGGCAGAATTGGTTGAAACAAAGCAAAGGGCAGCACAAGCAGAAGAACAGTTGCTGGCGCAACAGCAAGAGAACAATCAGTTGACTCAGCAATTGCAAGCGGAAAGGCAAAGGATTGATCACGGTGCAATCCAGAAACAAAAAGAATTGTCGGAGGCATTGGAAAATTTGAGAGTAGCGAATGAGCAAATGATAAAGACCAAAGATGAGCAAATTGCTCAAATGTCATCGCAGTTGGAAAAGATGAAGGGCGCGTCGCAGGTTAAAGAGTTTAAATCAGAGGCATTATTGATAAACAATGCGTTGATATCTCAGGTCAGACTCTTATGTCAACAGATCGCTCAAGCTGAGCCACTATGTGAGCTAACTACAGCAATAAATCAGCAGGTAGAAAAGGCCAGGACTGAACTAGATCAAGCGGACGAAGCCATTACTGCATATCTTGACTGGCAGGATACTGATTTAGGAAAAGCAGCAAATTTGCCCAGGATCATAGAAACACATAAAGATATACTTTTCACAGAATGGCACACTCAAGTGATGAAAGCAGAAAGGGCAGCTTCAAGATGTAAATCAACCGCCAGCAATCTAGTGGATCTAGTCAATAACACTCTTTACCTGGTCAATATGATTTCTCAATGTAAACCGGGAAAGATGACAACTACAAATACATTAGAGCAAACATGCTACCCTGAATTAGAGGAAAAAGGAAGATTAATCGCTGGAGTTAAAAGCTTAACCTCAGATGCATATTGGCACTTTTTAATCAAGCCACATACATAGAGATCTACCCTAAAGTGCCTTACAGATGCAATCGGGTGTATAGTTCCCGAAATCCAAGATGCCACCTACGCTGCACAGCTCAGTTCGCGCCTCAAAAAACCCCCGGAAGTTGAACCAATGCTTGCAATAAATCAGCTCAGATTCAAAGGAAAGCAGCCGACTTAATGAATCACCCTCCCGCTTGCCAGATCGCCAGCCAAAACAGGATCAAGAGTTATTGATACCAGCTTAGTAGGATTTCTGTTTAGTAGATATTTAAATTAGATTAGTATTTATAGACCCTTTCATTGTTTTGGAAAGGGTCGTAAAATTTTGTAACAGACTTAATAGGCTGAAGTTTGCACTACTGTGCTTCAGTCGCTATTCTTTTATGAAATTGGACCAGTTGTTCTGAATTTGACATCAAATTTTCTAATGCAATTGTGCACTATTGCCTTTGTGGAGGACGATTTCCGTGTTGGAGGAAGAACTGCTAATAGCGATTGATATTTGGGAATGTCCCGCAGCTCATATGGTACTTTTATCTACGTCTGAAGTCATTCCTTTTATATGAATTGTTATGTCATATATTCTTGCTATTGTTGAATACATGTATGCGCTGTAACAACAAATCTCTATCTCAGCCCACTATTGGATGTTTTGCGATTTGCCTTTTCCTTTAATCATGCATGTAACAATGATATAAATGATAAAGTGTAGTAATTTCGCTGTTATCGCTTTGTGTAACTATTTATGCACAGCAATCTTGAATAATTTAATATCTATGTTTAGAGACAGAGTCATCTATATGCCTGTCTAAAAGCTCAGACCATCAAACGCTACACTTTAGAAAATCGATAAGTTCCCGGGATAGATCATAGTTATAATATTTTTGCCAATAGTTTTAGTTATTCGCTTATCGCCAGCATATTCTATAAGTCAATCATCCATCCCGTCTACCTATAATTTTTGGGAAATTGGTCCCATTATCCCCAGTCGGAGCCACTATTCCAAACGGAAAAGGAGCTGTATCAAGGTCCGGACCGGGTGGTTTCCCCTATGTTGTTGCAGCGATTTTCGAGGCATCAACATAATTGGCGCTTGAAGGAGGGCCATCAACTGTGAATGGCACATAAGTCCAAACCTATAAGCCATTCTAAGAGTAATTCTCCCTCCGAATCCCCTCGACCTTCCTATTTGCACACTGGTTCGCCGGTATCCAAACAAGGAGAAGGGGAATCAACTACCACTGCTCAAACCCATCATACCCCAAAACAATTAAGTCTTGAATCACCTGAAGTCCAGTCTCTAATCCATAAACTTCAGAGCTTCTCGATTTCACCACAGAAATCTGAGGTATCACAAAGCAGTGCGACTTCGCAGTTCAATCTGACTCATCCTCTCACCAGACTTCAGAGCGAAAAACTCGGTATTGAACCCACTGAGTTCCCTTTACCCAAAAGGAAAAAGGCGAAGAAAATTACTGAAGGATCTGATAGTGAAGAGCTTTCATCCACGTCCTCCATTGCATCTTCCCTTCTGCAAGGTCAACCATCCACTCCCCCATTACAAATTGTCGTTCACCAGGGATTAGAAGCCTCAATATCCCAACCTGTTCACTCCTCATCATTAATCCCTTCCCATACATCTGGAATCCCAACAGTAGTGTCAAGACTGTCGCTATTATAATGGCAGACCCATGGACTAGGCCAGGTGCAGTCAACATGCCTGCACCATTGCATGATCTACCAGATGCTCCTGAAAAATGGCTGCCTAAATTTAACCCAGATGACGGGACCCAGGCTGAAGAACACATTAATAATTTTATGTTAGCAGTTAATTTAAAAGGGGTGACAGAGCGAGATGTTGTTGTAAGACTCTTCCCCTACACTTTACAAGGATCAGGTGGATCCTGGTATTTTTCCTTACCCTCTGGTTCAATTACCAGTTGGAACACATGCCAAGAGCAGTTTCTTACCAAATATGGAGATGATAGGTCCTTAGCTACTTTAATAAACGACCTCTCCAATCTGAGAATAGAGCATAGGGAACCAATAAAGGAGTTTAATGCCAGATTTAATAAACTCCTGAATAAAATCCCTACAGCTTCTAAACCAAGTGAACAAATTCGAAGCGAATGGTATATTACCGCCCTACCTGCCAACATAGCTATTTTTGTGGACAGGGCTGGGAAACCTACCTTAGCTGAAAACATGAGAGAAGCACTTGCTGTTGAAAAGCGCATCAACGCTCTAGAGAAGAAAGCTACTTTGGAAGATAGAAAAGCTAAAAAAGTCTCATTTAAAGAAGATTCCAAGAAGAAAACCCCAAAGGACCCGTACGACATGGAGTGTTTACAAAAAGTCCTTAAAACGTTGTCTAACGAAATGGTTGAAATAAAGAAGCAGGTGGCCGAAACCTCAAACAAAAGACCATTTAGGACTTTTAAGAAAACTGAAACAAAGCCACCCAATGTTATATCTAACGCAGATTCAGAGCAAGAAGAAGAGGAAGAGGAAACAACTTCACAAACCGATGATGAAGAAGAAGTAGCTGAATGCCACGGAATGTGGGATTTTATACTCCCAAACTCTGATACCGAGAATGAAGAAGAAGCCTTTCCGGTTACTACAAGAAGTAAAAGTACTTCTGAACCTGCCCAGGCAACTTCAAAGAAAAGGACTGCAGGTGCTACCACAACAAAGGAAAAAGTTCCCCCAAAGAAGTCGCCTGTAGTAGTTCCCCAAAACCAGCCTTCAACTTCTAATTCTCCTTCAACATCCAAGACATTAGTGGTATCTGATTCAATGGAATATAATATTGTTGATGACATGAAGAAAACTAAGGCAAACATAACTATGTTTGAGCTTAGTAAATTAAAGCATCAGCAAAAATTACTTCTTAAAGAATTGAATGCTGTTCCCTCTACTCCCCTTCCCAGTGCAAGAGCTGCCAACGATTCAGGCCAACCTCCTTCAGGCATGGTTGAAGCTACCGATTCAGTTCTAATTGGAGATAGATCGAATTCTCATACTCCACCCTTCCTGCTGACCTATGAGATTTATAACAGAAACCTGCACAACTGTTTAATTGATTCAGGGGCATCATCTAATATAATGCCAGCTTCAGTTTGCTCTAAACTGAACATAGAACCCCAGAAGTCTGCTATTCATATTGTACAGTTGGACAGAACCAAAGTACAGGTTGTGGGAGAAACTAATTCCGTAACTATTAGGTTGTCTGTCGATCCCAGGGTTGTACAGAGGATTGATATCTTAATCGCTGACATACCTGAATTTTATGGTTTAATTTTGAGTAGAGATTGGTCCGAAAAACTGCATGGGTATATTTCCACAGATTGGTCGCATATGTGGCTTCCCTAAAAGGGAAAGCCAAATCAAATAAGGATCAATCGAGAGAAGCATATGACCCACACAGTTACTGAATTTGAGCAAGAAAACCAACCTGCAGCGTTCAACAACAACATTTTGGGGAACTATTCGTCAGAGTCATTCTTTGGCAACTTTGTTGCCCAACCATCTCCTTTTTCAGTCAATCATTTTACATCTCAGATTGAAAATTTTTCACAAACTGATAAGTCTAGATGTTTTAATGATGCTGAGGAAAATGTAAATATTTTTGTTAATACTCCTTTATTTTGGTCTTTATATTTTGATGGCTCTAAGTCCAGCGAGGGCTCAGGAGCAGGTTGCATTTTGGTTAGTCCACAAGGAGAAAAGACAATGCTGTCTTGTAGGTTAGAATTTGACTGCACTAACAACACAACCGAATATGAAGCTTTAGTCCAAGGATTATATAAAGCAATCGGCCTTAAAGTGCAATATCTAAAAGTATTCGGCGATTCGGAAATCATTGTCAAACAGGTGAGGAATGCAATTCATTGTCTTTCAAGTCACCTCAAGCATTATCAATCGCTAGTACAGGATCTTACCTCACACTTTTCAGCATTTAACATTTCTTCCATCCCTGGGTCGCAAAACTCGGCAGCCGACCTACTAGCCAATGTAGCTTCTAAGCTTCTACCTTCTGAAGACTACAGCCTTGAGAGATTTTCCGTAGAACTACTTTTTAGGCCTTCAATTCCCGACAATGTCACTAATTGGAGAGTATTTAACCACGATGAAGATATCTTGCAATTTCTAACTTCCGAAAAGTCCTATGACAATCAAATTATTGAGGAAAATGACCATGATCTACAAATGAAAGAAACACCTCAAGAAAATTCAATTCCTGAACCAGTGGTAAAGCTCGAAGATCTTTATGATATCAAAGACAGGTTTAAACCTGTAATTAATGCAAAGCTTCAAAGTTCTACCCTTAGGTTTGAATTGATAAATCTAGGTACTGATCATGCTCCTCAAAACATCAATTTAGGATTAGGACTTTCCTTGGAAGAAAAGGAAGCATTTATTAAACTGTTAAGAAAAAACAAACAGGTCTTTGCTTGGAAGTATGATGATTTGAAGACATATGATACATCTATTATCCAGCATACCATTCCTATGCTTCCTGATCAGAAACCGATTCAGCAAAAGTTAAGAAAAATGCATCCAAATTTGGAGAGCCAGATAAAGTCGGAACTTAACAAGCTCTTGAAAGCCAAGATTATTTTTCCGGTCCGACACTCAAACTGGGTCTCTAATATGGTGCCAGTCAGAAAGAAAAATGGCGACATTCGAATTTGTATTGATTTCAGGAACCTGAACAAAGCGAGCTTGAAAGATAACTTCCCATTACCTACTATGGAGCAAATACTCCAATCAGTAGCAGGCTCTGAATTGATGTCCTTTCTTGATCGATTCTCAGGATATAACCAAGTTCTGGTTCATCCTGATGACCAACTTAAAACCACATTCAGAACAAAATGGGGAACATATGCATATCAGAAAATGCCTTTTGGACTCATAAATGCAGGAGCGACATTCCAGAGAGCTATGGATATAGCCTTTAGAGGGTTGATTAATCGAACAGTAGTCGTCTATCTAGACGATATTACTGTATATTCTAAAAAGAGATATAATCATTTGCATGACTTAAATCAAATCTTTCAGCGATGCAAAAGATATGGTATTTCTCTGAACCCAAAGAAGTCTTTCTTTGCTCTTGATCAAGGAAAACTCTTAGGCTTTATTGTATCCAAAGATGGCATTTATATTGATCCTGATCGGATCAAGGAAATTTCTGAAATCCCTTTCCCACACAATAAAAAGTCGATGCAGTCATTTTTAGGCCAGATTAATTTTGTTAAACGATTTGTTCCAGATTTTTCTCAAATTGTATTACCACTTCAGATAATGATCAAGAAGAATTCAGTCTTCAAGTGGGGATCAGAAGAAAAGCAAGCTTTTGATGTTATCAAGCAATCAATAATCAATGCCCCAGCCTTGAATACTCCAAATTTTTCTAATCATTTTACATTGTATACCATTGCGTCCGATGTGTCTTATGCTGCAGTTCTCACGCAGCCAAATGCTCACAATTTAGAAGCACCCATATCATTCTTCAGTTCAAATCTTCAGGGTGCCGAATTAAATTACTCCGATGTAGAAAAACAAGCCTTTGCCATATTTAAAGCAGTCAAACATTATAGACCCTTTATTTTAAAAACCCATACAAAAATAATAGTTCCTTTCCCGGCAGTTGGGCAACTATTAATCCAAAAAGAGCTGGGTGAAAAAAGGGCAAATTGGGTCACAGCGCTTCAAGAGTATGACCTAGAAATTAAGCCAGCAAAGATTGTTAGGGGCCAAGGTTTTTGTAGGATATTGGCAGGAGCATCCAACATTCCAGAATCAAGCGATACAGATCAAACTCAAGAAATTAATCAGATAAGTGTTACTGATTCTGGATCTCAATATGCAGATTTAATCTTTTATCTAAAGAATGGTTATGCACCTCCGAGTTTGTCTTACAAAAACAAAAGGGCCATTAGATTAAAAGCGAAGAATTTTACAATCATTGATGATGTGCTTTTTAGACAAAATTATGATTCTATCTTGTTAAGATGCCTTGAAAAACCTGAAGCCCAAAAGGTTTTGCAGGAGCTACATGACGGACCAGCAGGAGGACATTTCGGAGCTGACACAACAGCTCACAAAATTATTCATGCTGGTTACTGTTGGCCTACTTTGTTTAAAGATGCTCACGAGTACGTAAGGAAATGTCTAAATTGTCAAACTGCTAGCGGAAGACAATGTAAATCAGCTTTCCCCCTGCAACCAATCAACATTGAACAACCATTTGAGCAATGGGGATTGGATATCATTGGGGAGATTACTCCAGCATCTTCCAAACAGCATAAGTATATCCTTACTGCTACCGATTACTTTACAAAGTGGGTTGAGGCAATCCCTTTAAAGACAGCAAATTCTGAAGCAATTATTGAATTCATAGACCAATTCATTATTACCAAGTTTGGTGTCCCAAATGCTCTTGTTTTTGATAATGCATCTTACTTTTCAGGCAATGCTATGTTTGATTTCGCCATTAAAAGAGGATTTAAGTTAAAATATTCTGCTAATTATTATCCCCAAGGAAATGGTTTAGCAGAATCTACTAATAAGAATCTGATTAAAATCATTAAGCGAACCATCGAACAAAATCAGAGAAATTGGCACAAATCCTTAGTGTTCGCATTATGGGCTGATAGGATAACACAGAAAGCTTCTATTGGAACTTCTCCATTTAATCTTGTCTATGGAAAAGAAGCAATCTTACCTACAAATCTTATTCTTCCTTCTTTAGCCCTAGTGCAGTTTATTGAGGAAACTCCTTCCTCTTCTATTTAGTTTAGACATGACCAGATCCTAAAATTAGAAGAGGAAAGAGAAAAAGCCAAGGTTATCCATGCCAAACATCAGCAAGTCATCAAAGCAGCTTTTGATTCAGTCTCATCCAGTTCAAAACAATTCCAAGTCGGTGATTTAGTTCTGAAATGGGACAAAGCCCATGAAGACAAGGGTAAACACTCCAAGTTCCAGAAGTTGTGGCCTGGACCATTTCAGATCTGTGAGAAGATAGGCCATTCAACCTTTATATTGCAAGATTTATCAGGTTTGAGAGATTCTCTCCCTGTTAATGGCCTTGTCTTGAAGAAATTCTTTCACTGAGAAGGTAACCCCTTCTCCTTTCATTTCAGTAGGATTTTATAGTTTGTAGGATTTTAAGAAATAAGGTTGTGAGATCTCTCCCATTGACCTTTTGCTGTGTTTGAAAAGTTGTCCCCATAGAACGAGAATGAACATTTGTTTTTAAAACGATAGAACTTTTAACCAAAAAGGATAATTTCTAGGAAATTAGATATCTTTGTATTCTGAAATCACAATTTAAATTTTGTCAACTCCTCTCAAAGCATAGAAATATTGTAAACCATTTTCTGTTTTTTAAATTGGTCTCTAAAGGTTATCCATACTAAGATAGGAATCAATCCAATCTCAGTATCTTCAACTCTTACTCTATCATCCATTACTCTTAAGAAGATTGTTCACCCCATTCACTAAAGTTTATGATTATTCAGAGTGTAATTCTAAAATATAAGATATTTAAGATAAGAGGTCTTATTATAAGCCTGCTTACCACGTTCATAGAGAAATAGTTTATCTGACATTACCAATACTGCAAACCAAAACAGGGTAATGGCTTGAAATTACAAGACAAGAGGTCTCATCACGAGCCAGCTTGTTCAGTTAAACTACTATCAGTGAGTGGCATTGTCAACAGCTGGCCACCAAACCAGGACAATGGTTTTTTATCTTATCAATGACAAAGAAGAAAAAGGAAATGAAATACAAAATATGAAAAAATATTTTGAATTCATTCTGTTAATCACACTCTTAATTGGATGGGACAATGGACAATCACATGGTTAAAAGGTATCCCTGTCGAGACTATAGATGTTTGCTGGCAGCAGAGGCTCTACCTATGACAGATGAGTTTACTATAAAAGGTTGATTTGGAAAGGTATTCTATTTTATCATTACAAACCAATAAAGACCTATTTCAAAGCTTAGAATGTTTTTATTTTCTTAGAAAAGAGGAAGTCAATAAAATAGTTTCATTTTTCTCAGAATATATTGAAATCTAGTTATATTAGAAATTTCCCCATTGATTGAAACTCTATTTTTTGAAAAAGCTTAAATGTTTCTATTTTTTGAAAGAGATAACTGGTTCTTCCAGCAAATCGCCAATTGTTGTGCTCTACAACAACCCCCCATTTCATATCATCTTTACTTATAAATATTAACGTATGAAATGGGTCCCTTTAGAATTTAATTTGGTATCAATGCTATTATAATCCAAAAAAGTTCAATAAATGAATAAATGCACTTTATAAAACTTTTTGGACAAACCCTTAAAAAGAAATCATCTAATGATTTGTCATTGCGATAAAGCGATCGCAAGATCGCATATCGCAATGACACATGAATTATAATTAAGCACCCCAAAGCTTTCCGCCGATGCGCATTCGGCGCATTCGGCGATCGGCGATATTCCATGTACATGTTATAATGCCCCATGCCAATAGTCCCAACGCGATACGCATTCGACGAATTCGGCGATCGGCGACATGCTACAACAGTTGTGATGTTCCCAAAGACTTGTCCCGATGCGATGCGCAATCGGGAATCGAGTATCGGCGACAATCTCACCCAAGTCTTATTGCGCTCAAAGCTTTTCGCCGATGCGATATCGCATTCGGCGATCGGTGATATCCAATACACACCATTAAAGCGCACTAATCATACCCCCGATTGCGATCCGATAAAGCGCGGTTTTCAACGAAGAGCCGTTAAGTGATGGGATGGCACAATTCATTTGTAATAAAAGCTTGATCGCTTACGCAATCCTTCATCTATGCTCAACCACCAAAACGTCCATTGCATGCTTAAGTGAATCGTTCACCCAAATAACGATATAATGGGCATTTAAGGAATGACAGATTGAAAACGGCTAATTAATAAGATCATGTCCTAAAATATTTTTACGGATTGTATCCGCGCCCATTTTAAAAGCTAAATCCTTTAGTTACGTATCTATTCATATGTGTTGTATCACTTAAGAGTTTTTCATCGCTATCTCTGTGTATTACGCCCAATTGCCTCTTTGTGCAGAATTCATTCATAGAAGCTATGCCTGAGAAGATGGGAAAGAAGTCCAAGAAGACTGCAAGTGCTTCCGCAACACCAATTGCAGGACAAGCGGCCGCAAACAAGAAGAAGGGCCTAATATCCGATACTACATGCACGGGGCTCACCAGAGTTACTTGGCAAGGCACTTATAACCTAATTGAAGCTGAGCAACCAAAAAAGACAGTGACGGAAGCTAGTGTGGACTTACTCAAGAAGTCTGATGCAACTCTCAAAGATTTGGCCGACTCTTTCCTTCACAGGATAGTGGCCAGAGAACAGATTCTTCCCTATACAGACGTTGTGCGATGGGCGATTGAAGAAATCCCCATCTTGAACAGAAATTTTAGTACCAGAGATGGGAGGATTTTCGGATCATTCAAGCCAGATGACCTAAGGCAAATGTATCATTTGCCCGAGCCAGAGAAAATATATAACAAGGCCTTTCTGGAGAAGTTTGCAAGCGAGAATGAGATCAAATCTGAACCTATCAAGGATTGGAGGCAAAATCCCAACAAGCACAAGCACGAATCCTCCGGTAAGTACTCGGTCGATTCTTTGGCTTCTCCTTATTGTTATGCGGGGATTATGATGTGTAGGCTGTGGGGATTGCATGATTCTGCCAATTTTACCATTGAAATGGTTCCTTTAATGGAGGCAGCAGTAAATAGTTGGATTATGGATTGGGCTACTATTCTTTCGGATAAATTAGCAGTAGCTGTTTATGAATTTAGAGCAGAGAACACAAATGGAACAAGAAGGGAGAAAGAAGAAAGAACTAGAGGAAAAGCAGAAGAGGGAACAAGAAGAGAAACAAGAAAAAGAACTGGCAGATAGGCAGAAAAAGGAACAAGAAGAAAAACAGAGCAGAGAAAAAGAGGAGCAGCAGAGGAAAGAGCAGGAAAAAGAACGGAGCAAGTCCCATGCCGAAAAATAGAAACAAACCACCTTTGATCCTGAATTGCTTCAACAGTGGAAACAATTTGACTTTATTATCAGTGGAAAGGAAGGTTCAAAAGAAATGGACACCTCCAAAACAACTGATACACAGGATGTTACCTCTCCTCAAGTTCTAAGTGGAACTAGCGGCCCACCAAGTTCTAAGGAAGTTGAAGTTATTCCAAAAGACCCCTCTGACCAGATTATTCTACAGATAGAAGATATTCTGCCATTGGATGTTTTCTACAGCCCAAGACACATGGCAGTTGTAAAGCGATCAAGGAAGAGACGAAGGATTGATCAACCTTCTATCTTCCCAGAACAAACGATCACGGGTAATGTAGTATGGAAGGAGGAATTGGATCCCTCCGATGACTTAACAAAGCTATCACAGTATGCGGGCGCTTATTCGGCGACAACAATTGACAAAGCATCGGAGGTGAGCCTTCTATTGAAGTATAAGGACCAAGAAATCTTTGCGTTACAGGCAGAATTTCTTGAAACAAAGCAAAGGGCAGCACAAGTAGAAGAACAGTTGCTGGCGCAACAGCAAGAGAACAATCAGTTGACTCAGCAATTGCAAGCGGAAAGGCAAAGGATTGATCAGGGTGCGATCCAGAAACAAAAAGAATTGTCGGAGGCATTGGAAAATTTGAGAGTAGCGAATGAGCAAATGATAAAGACCAAAGATGAGCAAATTGCTCAAATGTCATCGCAGCTGGAAAAGATGAAGGGCGCGTCGCAGGTTAAAGAGTTTAAATCAGAGGCATTATTGATAAACAATGCGTTGATATCTCAGGTCAGACTCTTATGTCAAGAGATCGCTCAAGCTGAGCCACTATGTGAGCTAACTACAGCGATAAATCAGCAGGTAGAAAAGGCCAGGACTGAACTAGATCAAGCGGACGAAGCCATTACTGCATATCTTGACTGGCAGGATACTGATTTAGGAAAAGCAGCAAATTTGCCCAGGATCATAGAAACACATAAAGATATACTTTTCACAGAATGGCACACTCAAGTGATGAAAACAGAAAGGGCGGCTTCAAGATGTAAATCAACCGCCAGCAATCTAGTGGATCTAGTCAATAACACTCTTTACCTGGTCAATATGATTTCTCAATGTAAACCGGGAAAGATGACAACTACAAATACATTAGAGCAAACATGCTACCCTGAATTAGAGGAAAAAGGAAGATTAATCGTTGGAGTTAAAAGCTTAACCTCAGATGCATATTGGCACTTTTTAATCAAGCCACATACACAGAGATCTGCCCTAAAGTGCCTTACAGACGCAATCGGGTGTATAGTTCCCGAAATCCAAGATGCCACCTACGCTGCACAGCTCAGTTCGTGCCTCAACAAACCCCCGGAAGTTGAGCCAATGCTTGCAATAAATCAGCTCAGATTCAAAGGAAAGCAGCCGACTTAATGAATCACCCTCCCGCTTGCCAGATCACCAGCCAAAACAGGATCAAGAGTTATTGATACCAGCTTAGTAGGATTTCTGTTTAGTAGATATTTAAATGAGATTAGTATTTATAGACCCTTTCATTGTTTTGGAAAGGGTCGTAAAATTTTGTAACAGACTTAATAGGCTGAAGTTTGCACTACTGTGCTTCAGTCGCTATTCTTTTATGAAATTGGACCAGTTGTTCTGAATTTGACATCAAATTTTCTAATGCAATTGTGCACTATTGCCTTTGTGGAGGACGATTTCCATGTTGGAGGAAGAACTGCTAATAGTGATTGATATTTGGGAATGTCCCGCAGCTCATATGGTACTTTTATTTACGTCTGAAGTCATTCCTTTTATATGAATTGTTATGTCATATATTCTTGCTATTGTTGAATACATGTATGCGTTGTAATAGCAAATCTCTATCTCAGCCCACTATTGGATGTTTTGCGATTTGCCTTTTCCTTTAATCATGCATGTAACAATGATATAAATGATAAAGTGTAGTAATTTCGCTGTTATCGCTTTGTGTAACTATTTATGCACAGCAATCTTGAATAATTTAATATCTATGTTTAGAGACAGAGTCATCTATATGCCTGTCTAAAAGCTCAGACCATCAAACGCTACACTTTAGAAAATCGATAAGTTCCCGGGATATATCATAGTTATAATATTTTTGCCAATAGTTTTAGTTATTCGCTTATCGCCAGCATATTCTATAAGTCACTCATCCATCCCGTCTACCTATAATTTTTGGGAAACTGGTCCCATTATCCCCAGTCGGAGCCACTATTCCAAACGGAAAAGGAGCTGTATCAAGGTCCGGACCGAGTGGTTTCCCCTATGTTGTTGCAGCGATTTTCGAGGCATCAACAAGTCCACATCGAATACTTGAAAGTAAAACACCAGAGGAAGCTTATTCCAGTAAGAGGCTAGATGTTGGTCACTTCATGATTTTTGGGTCATTGGTTTATTGCCATGTGACCAAAGATGCATGGAAGAAGCTTGAGCCAACAACATAGTTGGGGATATTTATGCGGTACACTAATACTCCCCACAACTATTGGGTATACATGCAAACCAGTCTGATGACAGTGGTTCGCAGGGATGTCAAGTTTGATGAGGAGAAGGCCATGTGAGTATCCCTTGAGAGGGAGATTGAGCTACATGCGGAGGAGGAACTTTTCGTTCCTAAGGTTGAGGAGCCTTAGATTGATGTGGATCAGCCACATGTAGATTTTTTGGGAGTGGAGACATCCACTCAGGCAGAGTTTCCCAAAGAGGGAAGAAAGCGTACTAGAGAGGCTGACAGATTGTTGGATGATGAACGGGAGAATGTGGGAGCACCCACTTCTCAGCACAGACAGAGGAGGTCACTAGAGAGGTACACTTGATACATGAAACTTATGGGTGCATGTGTTGTGACAGAGCCATCTTCCTTTCAGGAAGCAGTGCAGCAGCCAGTTTGGGTTGATGCGATGGGGGAGGAGTATGACTCCATAGTTCGAAATAATGTTCAGGCTATGGTCCCCAGACAGAAGGACAAGTCAGTTGTGAGCTCCAATTGGATTTACAAGGTAAATCAAGTTGCAGATGGTAGTGTGGAGAAGCAGAAGGCCATATTTGAGGCCCATTGCTTTTCATAGGTAGAGGGAATTTACTATGATGAGACCTTTGCTCTTGTCACAAGGTACTCATCAATTGGATCTATTTTGGCACTATCAGCATAGATGGGTTGGAAGATCCATCAAATGGATGTGAAGACTCCCTTCCTCAACGACATGATTGAGGAAGAGGTGTATATAGATCAGGCCAAAGATTTTGAAACCTTGGACGTGAGTCGCATGTGTGCCGACTCAAGAGAGCGTTGTATGGGCTGAAGCAAGAACACCATGCTTGGTACACTATGATAGATAGATACTTCACTGGGTTGGGATTCATGAAGAATGAAGTAGATGCAAACCTATATCACATAGTGCTGGAAGGTAAGCTTTTGATCATTGTACTTTATGTAGATGATCTCATATTGACAGGTGATGAGAGGTTCATCAAATATTGCAAGGAGGACCTTGCAAGAGAGTTTGAGATGAAGGACAGGGGGCTCATGCATTACTTTCTTTGCATGGAGTTATGGCAGGGAGATGGGGAGTTGTTTGTTTCTAAAGACAAGTATGCCAATGAGATACTTCGGAGATTCAGCATGGACAGTAGTAAACCCATGCAAAATCCTCTAGCTGGTAACTGGAGGAAGGAGGATGCTTCTTCAGGAGAAGTAATGAAAGCTATTGTTTACAGGCAGCTTGTGGATTCACTCATGTATTTGGTGAACACATGACTAGATATGTGTTATGTAGTTAACTAACTTAGTCAAGTGATGGTTAGGCCTACCAAGTTGTCTTGGAAGCGGTAAACCTCATAGGCACTACTCAGTTTGGGTTTTGGTACAAACAGATAGAGGGAGTGAAGCTTCAAGGCTTCACCGATGCAGATTGGGTGGGGATTCCATCTGACAAGAAAATCACATTAGGAGGGGTCTTTAGTATTGGGTCAGCTACAGTTTCTTGGTACAATAAGAAACAGAGATTGGTTGCACTCAGTTTGGTAGAGATAGAGTACATGGCTGCAAGTGAAGTAGCATGTGAGGCTATCTAGATGAGGAAGTTCTTGGTTGGTTTGTTTGGTCAACAAATGGATCCGATAGTGATTTATTGTGATAATCAGAGTTGTACCAAAATCTATGGAAATCCAGTTTTTCATGATCGGTACAAGCATATAGATATTCGGTATCATCATCTTAGAGATTGTGTATTGAGGTAGATCATGTTGTTAGATTACATTCCCACAGAGGAGCAAGATGCTGACATCTTGACAAAGGCATTGCCAAGATGTAAATTCAAGTTTCACAGAGATAGGATCAGGGTAGTGGATAATTCCTTTCTTGTTGAGAGGGAGTGTTAAGAAATGGCAATAAGAAATTCCAGTTTAATTTTTCCTTGAATTAAACTATGAATTCAAATAGAATTCTTTTCTCATAGCAATTTGAAATTAATTAATTAAGTTTAATTAACTTAATTAATTTATGAAATTTGAATTGGAAGTCTTTTAGAAGACATGTATATGTTCTCCCTAACTTATAGGAGTTCAAGATGAGTTATGAACGAGTTGTAATTAGTTAACTCAGTTTATTGAGTTAAGTCGAGTTAAATTAGTTCCAATCAATTTCATGAACTAATAGTGAGTAAACGGTGAGTTGAGACACTAGTGACCTAATTAGTGCTACTCTAGTTATTTGAAGATTCCACCATTAGAAACTCATGCATGTTGATTCTGAGAAAGACCCAATTGAGACTAGAGCGCAGGGACAATGTACTATTTGTTTTAGATTTTTTTGAGTTGCACTGATAGTGCATGCATTTAGGAACTGATCCTTGAGGGATTGCACTATTTTTAGAGGCTTTATTTCCCTTTAAATACAAGTTATCCTTCATAGGAATTACACATTGGAATAGAGACTTGGAGAGCTTGTGAATTGGCAAAGCTTTGGCCTTCAACTTGCTTATGATTTGGAGATTGAATTTTCTGAGTGCTAGGATTGTTCTAGAGAGAGCAAACATTGTAATTTCATCTTGATTTTCTAGATTAATACAAAACAGATAGTGGGGTTTTGAGCTATGGCTTTCCCCATATATTTATTATGTTATGTGCCTTTGATTCCCTTCCTTTATTGATTATTGTTTTTCCAATGTTTATGGGCTTCCAATGTAAAGAGTAGAAGTAGATTCTTATCTCTTGTTTTAGTAGATTACATGAGCTTGTGAATCTACAAGATTTTCTACAGTTGAGAGCATCAGCAAGGGTTCGATAATCCCATCAACTTATAGGCCCAAAAAATGAATAATTTCCCATATGTTTCATAGGTCACTCCTACACCACTGACCCGGGAAGTGTTAAAGAGTCGAGGAGTGGTGATGGGTAGTGGGAAATCATATTGACTAAAAAATTTGAGTGATGGAAAGTTTCATGTCATTTTTTGTAGTTCCCCTTTGGATCACGAGGTGTTATGCTAAGGAGTGTTGAGAATGAAACAAGATGATGGAGCTTAGTGGAAAGAAGTCACCTTCACTAAGTGGGCCCGCAGGCTATTTTTGGCGCAAAGTCTATTTTTAGACATATGGATCATGGTCTATGAGTTGCAGTATGTTATTTGTGGATGATTGGTCATGTTGGTAAAAATAGATGGACTTCTATTTTTAGACGTATGGGCAGGTTTCTATTTTTAGACTGCCAGGCTAAAAATAAAACAGTCGAATATTATTGTCTCATAATAATATTTGGACTATAAACATTATCTTGTCCTCTTGGAGCACTTTAGTTTGAGCTACAGATGTGGCACATGCAGCTGTCAGAAGGAAATATGCTTTCTTTGTGGGTCAGTTGAGCTATTGCATGCAGGACTTCAGTTAGAACTCAAGCAGTTGAGTTTGGTGGAGTTGATTGTGGAGTTGATGGAGTTGTGTTCAGTTTGACTTGGTTGAACTAGTTGTATTTTTAGTCTAACTAAAGAATACACTAGTGATGAGTTGTGTGAATAAAATATTAATTAATTCACTAATTATTAACTCATAAAGCAACTGAAGAATACATCAGTTAACTCAGTGCATGTACAGTTCAATGGAGACAGGTGTTAGAGGTTGAGATTGCTATCAGTTGTGACTATAGTTGTGCATGAGATCTTGCATAATCAATGGGATTGAGTTATGCCAATGAGGACAGTGCGGTGTGGGCCAATACCAAGGAATTATAGCCTGTGCTCATGTGATTTTCACCTAGTACTGTGCAGTGGAGGCAGACAAAGTAGCGGAGGAGATATGAACCTGTGACTTGTTCGGATCTGAGCTAGTTTTGTGTGTAACAGGTGGAGATAGTACTGAGTACTTGTGAGGAGTATTGTACTATGTATTGTTACATGTTCTCAATTATTAATATACAGATAGTGTGGGGTTTTCAGTTGTAAGATTTCCTCAGGTTACATACTGTGTTAATGTGTGCATGTGATTGATGGTTCATTGTTTTTAATGCTACTCAATTGATGATCAAAGTAGAGGAGATTATGTATTGTGCATGTATTCCGCAATAGTGTATAATCGGGATAATCTCTGTGAATAAGTGTTTATTATTCAAAATTTCTACATGGTATTGGAGCCGTTGATCATTAGATCTATTATTCAGAAAGTGATTACATTTATTTCTTCAGGTAGAGTCTGTAATCGGGCCAGGTAGCCTCTGGATTCATCCTTCTTTTGGAAGGTGAGATATCCGGTGAATGCCCATACAGTCGATCTCTGTACGAGAAATCATTTGTTCTCACGAATCTTAGATCAGAAGCGATTGAGTTTTTGAGCTGGTGGAATGGTGTTCAAAGATAAACTCAGAAACATCAAATGCGAGAAGGGAGATAGTATGCCCAAGTATCTCACGAAGTTCACTCAATGCAGGGATGAGCTGGGAAGTGTGGGGGTGACTATCGATGATGAGGACTTGGTGAGCTTGGCTCTCCTTGGTCTTTCAAAGAGCTGGCATTCCTATCAGGACTCTGTCAATGGTCGGGGGAAATTGCAAGGATGGGAGAGACTTTGGTCAGATCTTGTGCAGGAGGATATCAGGCGGAATACCAGGGGTGGATCTTCATCAAAGGGACTTGATGAAGAAAATTGCGCTTTGGCTGCCAAAGCAAAGAAGGGGAAGAACAAGAAAGCTTCTCAGTCTGGTGTGAAAGGCAAGAAGCAGGACATGTCCAAGGTGAAGTGCTTTCACTGTCACCATCACGGACACTATGCCACTAATTGTCCGCAGAAGAAGAAGAATAAGCAAGTTGCTGGATCTATAGCTGGAGAGGCTCTAGCCTCACAGTTTGAGCTTGATTTTTCATTGATCACATGCTTGGTTTCAAGTGTGATGGGGTCGGTGTGGTTCTTGGACAGTGGTGCGTCTTTTCACATGATAGGAGATCGAGATTTGTTTTCTGATCTGGAGGACAAAGATCTTGGAGTGCACATCGAGATGGGCGATGATGGTAGATGCAATGCGACTGGTATCGGTACCATTTCCTTTGAAAGGGAGTCTAGTAAACCCTTCGTATTGAAGGAAGTGATGCATGTTCTAGGATTGAAGAAGAATCTTATCTCTGTGCCGATGTTAGAAGACAAGGGATATGATGTTGTTTTCAGCGAGGCAAAGGCTTTCCTGTGCAGCAAGACAACTAGAGAAACTCGTAAGATAGGGGTTCGAGTGAGGAACCTTTATCAGTTGCATGTAGATGGATGCACAGTAATGTCATGCAAGGCAGAAGGATTGGCGAGCCGGGATGATGGCGAGCTGTGGCACAGGAGATTGGGTCACCTTCACCATCGAGCCTTGAAGATACTGCAGCAAATCACTACAGGGCTTCCTAAAGGCACTCTTGCGCAGTCAGATCAGTGCAAGGGGTGTACTTTGGGAAAGTTTGTGAAAGCCACCTTTCACAAGAAGGATATTTGCGCCACGACGATCCTTGAGAGAATTCACATAGACATGTGTGGACCGTTCTTAGTAGCTTCGACAGCAAAACACAGGTATTATGTGATTTTTGTTGATGATTTCTCTCGTAAGTTCTAGATCTTCTTCATGCAGAGGAAGAGTGAGACATACTCAAAGTTCTGTGAGTTCAAAGCACTGGTCGAGAAGGAGTCGGGGAAGAAGGTGAAGGCTCTTAGGAGCAATAATGGTGGTGAATACATCTCTGGCGAGTTCAAGGATTTCTGCAGTGCAAAAGGGATTCGAAGAGAGCTTATAGCTCCCCATAACCCACAACAAAACGGGGTGGCTGAGCGGAAGAACAGAACGATCGTGGGTGTTGCGCGGGAAATGTTGCATGATCAGGGCCTACCCCTTCACTTGTGGGCGGAAGCATGCAATACAGTAGTTTATGTGCAGAACCATTATCCTCACAGGATACTTAGCATGAGTACACCCGAGGAGGCTTATTCTGGTAAGAAGCCTGATCTTTCTCATTTGAGGATTTTTGGTGTTAACATTTACATGCATGTGATGAAGGATGCCAGGAAGAAGTTGGAGCCGACCGCAGAGGTTGGGATATTTGTGGGGTACACTGATACGACCCACAACTATCGTGTGTATTTGCCAGACAGTGGTAAGACTGTTGTGCGACGGGATATAAAATTTCAGGAGGAGAAAGGCATGAAGTGTTCGCTTGAGAGGGAGCCACACTTGCATGCATATGAGGAGCTATTAGTTCCTAAGGATGAGCTTCAAGACGTGGATCAGCCACAGGACGAGGTTCATGGAGTGGAAGAGACCACTCATGCAGCGCCAACCATCAGAGGGCGAAAGCGCTTGACAAAAGCTGAGCGACTATCTCAAGATGTAGAGAAAGTTGTAGGACCACCTATAACCCAATGCAAGTAGAGACAGTCACCTGATCGGTACACTGGATACATGGCTCTTATGAGCAAATGTGTTGTGACTGAGCCATCCTCTTTCGAGGAAGCTGTGGAGGATCCCGCATGGGTAGACGCCATGGTGGAAGAGTATGATTCGATTGTCAGAAACAGTGAATGGGAGATTGTTCCTAGACCGGAAGGGAAATTAGTGGTGGGTTTGAGATGGATCTACAAAGTTAAGCAGGCAGCTGATGGGAGTGTGGAGAAGTACAAGGCAATATTTGTTGCCCGAGGCTTTTCATAGATAGAGGGGATCGATTATGAGGAGACCTTTGCACCTGTCATAAGGTATTCTTCCATACGGACGATTCTTGCTCTCTTAGTGCAGATGGGGTGGCACATTCATCAGATGGATGTGAAGACTGAGTTTCTCAATGGATTCATTGAGGAGGAAGTGTACATTGAGCAGCTCGAAGGCTTTGAGATCTTCAGCAGCGAGTCACATGTGTGCAGGCTCAAGAGAGCGTTGTATGGGTTGAAACAAGCACCACGTGCTTGGTACACATAGATAGATAGCTATTTCACCAGACTTGGATTCTCCAAGAGTGAGGTGGATCCTAACTTATACCAGATTGTGGTGGAGGGTAAGTTGCTTATCATTGTACTTTATGTAGATGATTTGATTCTAATGGGTGATGAATTGTTGATACTTTCATGCAAGGATGATCTTGCTAAGGAGTTTGAGATGAAGGACTTGGGCCTCTATCATTATTTCCTGGGATTGGAAATTTGGCAGCAGTGATGGACTATTTGTTTCTCAGGGTAAGTATGCTCCGGAGATACTGGAGAAGTTCAACATGCATGGCTGCAAGCCTGTTGATACTCCTCTTCCTAGAGGTTGGAGGAAGGAGGATGCCACTTCAGCAGAAGAAGTGGATGCCAATGTTTATCGATAGTTGGTGGGGTCGCTTATGTATCTGGTCAATACAGGACCCGATATATGCTATGTTGTTAACCAACTTTCAGAAGCTATGGTTAAGCCAACCAAGCTCTTCTGGAAGGCAAGAAAGCATGTATTGCGTTATTTGAGAGGCACATCGAGATATGGATTTTGGTACAGATAGGAGGATGAGGTGAAGCTATGTGGCTTCACGGATGCAGATTGGGCAGGGAGCCCAACGGACAGAAAGAGCACATCAGGAGGGGTCTTCAGTATCAGGTCGACAACAGTTTCTTGGTACAGTAGGAAGTAGAGATCTATGGCACTCAGTGCAGCAGAGGCCGAGTATGTGGTAGCAAGTTTGGCTGCATGCGAGGCTATATGGATGAGGAAGGTCGTAGTCAGTTTGTTCGGTTCTTACTTGGAGCCTACTATGATTTACTGTGATAACTAGAGTTGCATTAAACTCTCGGCTAATCCTATATTTCATGATAGATATAAGCACATTGACATCAGGTACCATCATATCATAGATTGTGTGTAGCGGAGAATCATGTTACTTTCATACATTCCAATGGAGGATCAGGATGCTGATATCTTGACGAAGGCGCTCACCAGGAGCAAATTCGAATACCACCAAGGCAGGATAGGGGTTGCTGATAATCCATCTCTTTTTGAGAGGGAGTGTTGAGAATGCAACAAGATGATGGAGCTTAGTGGAAAGAAGTCACCTTAACTAAGTGGGCCCGCAGGCTATTTTTGGCGCAAAGTCTGTTTTTAGACTATGTCTATTTTTAGACATATGGATCATGGTCTATGAGTTGCAATATGTTATTTTTGGATGATTGGTCATGTTGGTAAAAATAGATGGACTTCTATTTTTAGACATATGGGCAGGTTTCTATTTTTAGACTGCCAGGTTAAAAATAGAACAATTGAATATTATTGTCTCATAATAATATTTGGACTATAAACATTATCTTATCCTCTTGGAGCACTTCAATTTGAGCTACATATGTGTCACATGTAGCTGTCAGAAGGAAATACGCTTTCTTTGTGGGTCAGTTGAGCTATTGCATGCAGGACTTCAGTTAGAACTCAAGCAGTTGAGTTTGGTGGAGTTGATGGAGTTGTGTTCAGTTTGACTTGGTTGAACTAGTTGTATTTTTAGTCTAACTAAAGAATACACTAGTGATGAGTTGTGTGAATTAAATATTAATTAATTCACCAATTATTAACTCATAAAGCAACTGAAAAATACATCAGTTAACTCAGTGCATGTACAGTTCAGTGGAGACAGGTGTTAGAGGTTGAGATTACTATCAGTTATGACTATAGTTGTGCATGAGATCTTGCACAATCAATGGGATTGAGTTATGCCAATGAGGACTGCGCAGTGTGGGTGAATAGCAAGAATTATAGCCTGTGCTCACGTGATTTTCACCTAGTATTGTGCAGTGGAGGCAGGCAAAGCAGCGGAGGAGATTTGAACCTGTGATTTGTTCGGATCTGAGCTAGTTTTGTGTGTAACAGGTGGAGATAGTACTGAGTACTTGTGAGGAGTATTGTACTATGTATTGTTACATGTTCTCAATCATTAATATACAAATAGTGTGGGGTTTTCAGCTGTAAGCTTTCCCCGGGTTACATATTGTGTTAATGTGTGCATGCGATTGATGTTTCATTGTTTTTAATGCTACTCAATTGATGATCAAAGTAGAGGAGATTATGTATTGTGCATGTATTCCGCAGTAGTGTATAATCGGGATAATCTCTGTGAATAAGTGTTTATTATTTAAAATTTCTACAAGGAGGTGTCAACACACAGGAGACGATAGGACATAACACCTTCCAAGTTAATGCTTGGTTTTGGGTGTGGCCATATGCCAAAATGCAAGAAATTATTGGTCCTTAAGCATTGTAAAAGAGGAAGCTCAACACTAAAGGAAACCCAATGGGAGATAGTCATGGAAAGGGTTAGGGTCTTGCAGAGTTAAAGAAAGCACAACAATGTTGCATACTATTGAATGTATTTGACCCATAATCCTCATTTGAATGAGAATCAGTCTAGTCCAAGGCTGAATGTGGGTATAGTTGTGAGACCAACCGATAGAGAGTAGAGGTAAGCAGGTCAGTCGCTAACATTTCATATGATTCTGAATTGGATTTATCTACTAAATTTGAACCGACATTTTTTAAACAATATGTTGTTGATGATGAATGCAAAGAAGTAATGCAGAGAGAGTATGATGCTCTCATAAACAATGGAACATGGGAGTTGATGGACACTCCATTCAAAACCGAACCAACTGGATGCAAGTGGGTCTACACGAATAGGTACAGATTATATGGCTCAATTTACAAACACAAGGAAAGGCTCGTGGAAAAATAATTTGCATGGAAATAAGGTGTTGATTATGAAGATACATTTTCCCCCATGGATAAATGGATCACCATCAAATATCTCTTTTCCCTAGTAGCTTAGAATGGACAAAAACTTCATTAAATGGATGTGAAGAGTGTTTTCTTGAATGGCGACTTGAAGGAAATTTCCTTTGTGGCTCAACCAAAAGGTTTTGTTGTATACGAATGGAACATAAAACATAAAAAGTATCAAATCCTTATATGGCCTAAAGCAAGGATAACGAGCCTAGTATGAAAAGCTAATTGAGCATATTCTGAAATTGAATTTCAAACACTTCAATATTGATGATTCAAGTTCTCTATTTGTCAAGAATGTTGGGAAAATTGTTGTATATTTTGTGTATTGTGTAGATGATCTAATAATAATAATGAACAATGAATACCATATGTGATCTAGAATTATGCAGGAATGCAACATAACACAAATATAAACATAAACATAGATATGCAACAGAAATAAAAATTCATTTCATTAACATCATGGAACTTAAATGTGCTTAGATATAGAATGGAAATAAACTAGCTCGGGTGATGGTAGCTTATTTCTGAGAAGAGATGTGGCGGCTCCAGACCTCTGAACTGTAATATAATGATGGTTAAGGGCCTTTTTATTATTGAACAACAAAGGGAAACGCTAAACAACCAAAAAACTAACCCTAGGAGATGGAATGCCAAGAGTTTGTGAGCCCTGTTGCGATTATTTGGGTAGCCAACATCCTGGGGTCATAACTTGGCCATATGATCTCTATTTGGTGCATGCGATACCTCCTTAGAGACATATATCCGATTACAATAGGATTTGCAGTAGGCTCCTACATATGGCTATGGGCCTACGACAGACCTCAAAAAAATGTCTCTTATTGGGTCAAAACAATTCTTGAAGTTTACGACCCGAAATAATGCTAAAAATACCCAATGCTACTATAACCAAGGAAACAGTTGAAATCGACTGGGGGTCTATACAAAATAGGCGAGTGGTCACCAATATCCACTTGGATCTATATGGCACCCATAAAGAAATGATTGAAGAAAGGGTTTGAGATGATAGATATGAAACATCTTTACTACTACCTGGGCATTGTAGTGACCAAACATCCAAAGTATATATTGTTCTCCCAAAAGAGGTACATTAGAGAATTGTTTAATAAGCTTGGCATGGTTGAATGTAATCCTTTATGTACTCCGATGGAATAGAATTTGAGGGTCACATCAAAAGAAGGGAATAAGTTTGAGGATGCAACCAAGCTGTTATAGACATTTTTGTGCCTTACAGCTATAAGCATGAAAATGTCCATAAACCAAGGGATCCTAAGTCCCTAAAGATGTTGTTCCAGCTCCTAAACAATCAAGGTCAACAAATGACAGCTTCTCCCAGAAGTTCTCCACCAGAAATTGCTCAAAACTAGTCAAATCAGGATCAATTCAGAGGCTCCACTAGCTGCCTGCGTTGCAAAGCACCCAAATACACTGGCTAAGTGCATTGCAATGTAGGTGAATGAACTACCAGGGTGCGTTGAGCGGGAAATGAAAAATGGCAAGCTCATTCAACGAGGTGGAAAGACAATGGAAGCTTCCAGAATCTTCTCCAATGACACTTGCCTCAATGAATTCGACCAGTGATGAGTAAGAGGCTCTCAGCCTCCAAGTGGAAGCAAGAATTGACAGAGAGAAGCCACAAGTCAAAACATAAGCTGACTCATCCTCTCTGCTTACATCTATATATGGATCCCTCACCCAGAGATCCAGGAGGCTGGAATTTTGTACTTTGCAGAGAATTGCTGTTGGTTTGAGATTGAGATTAGTGCATTGGGTGATTTATGCTTTGTTGGAGGTGAGGAAGGGATTCCTTTGCTGGGAGGTAGATGCTGGATCGGGACTCACTTGGTTGTATATCCTCTTGGACTTTCTTATTATATCAATAAAACTATTTGAGTTTCTCCTACATGCTGTGTATCAATGATGTTTTTTTATATTTGCATGTTTAGTTTAAATCTGATCCTAAACTAGTTATGAATGTAAATCTATGTCTTTTGTGTAGTTTTCCTCTTCTGTGATCCTGCAAGAACTTGGTGAAGCTGGACCAGTAAGGGAACAGGCAGCGGGAAGCGAACAAAGGAGAGAGCGATTGGATCAACAAACTAGCGAAAGACACAGGTTAGTTACATCCTTCCTCTTCGTTTACATTTCATAAAGAAGAATACAAAAATAGTTTTCCTTGTTTGTTGCTAAGGCACTGTCACACCTTAGAGTGGGATAGGGGCATTCTGAATGGATACTTTTCCCAACAACAAATTGGCGACTCCACTGGGGATCGTATCTAGTTAGTTTATTTGTGTTTCTATTGTTGTTCTTCTCATAAACTTAGGAGTGGTGAATCGAAATGCATTTTCCATTTACAAATGCAAAGTAGAGATCTGCTACTCTAGTCCATTCACTGGGCCTGTTTATGATCTGAACAGCTGATCCACAAATGCTCTAACTGCCCTTTGTGATAGCTCTTAGTCCTCCTTTAAATCATCCCTCTAATTGTACCTTATTGATAGCTTTTATCCGGCCAAAAACCATAGATTAAACTGCAAACCGTGACCCAGAACCCAGAGACAATTATCGTTTCTGCTTCAGCGGAGGCTCTGTGAAGAGGTTCTGCATTTCAACGTAGGTCCCGAGAGGGCTACCTACGATGCAATTCAGTTTCTCTGTGCAACAGGTGCGTTGATCAGCCTTTGCCCTGTGCAGCTGTGGTTCTTTGCTTCCTTTTGTTCAGTTTTATCTCTGTTTTTTGCAGCCTGTTATCAGTGTGTGTACCTATCTGAAAACCCCTTTTCTTTGCCTCAATTCCACCTCAGTTGTATAAAAGAAACTGTATTTGTTACGTCATTTACAGTTTCCCATTACAAAAGTAAACTAGTCATACTGTCGCCCTTAGATCTAGACCTGTCGTAAGTGTCGTTTTGATCTTAAGAGTAAGTTTGTTTGTTGTTGACAGTTGATTGCGCTTTTACTTTTGTCTTTTGGTTTGAATTTGTGAATTTTTAGTGTCGAAACAAGTGTTTACTTCAAAATCATAAAGTGTCGTAATCGTCTTTTTGATTTCGAAAAGAAGCTTGTTTGTGTTTTTCACTTGAAATCGAATTCAAATTTGTACAACAACTTTCTTTTTAGGCGTCACTATTAAGAAAGTGAAAACAAATACATGCATATGTGCATTTGCATTTTGACAGTTTGTGTGGATTGATTTAGGAAAAGTGCATTTACAGTGTGCTCTATGCTCTCTGAGAAAAGATTTTGTCTTTCTTTTCCCCTTGTAGCTAGGATTTTCATTGTTGAAAAGAGATAAAAGCTTGCTTATCATCTTTAGACTGCATTTAGGAATTGTATCTACATCTCGTGGTGATCCAAAAAGGCAAACTTCTAATAAAGATCAACCTAAAATAAATTGAATGAACTTAACAACGCTTTGTAACTTAACGCACAACATAGAGGTCTAGGCTAGAGACATGTTCCAGCGTCGTAAAACCTGGTAACTGTTGGCCTCAGTGATGGTTGGGTGATTCCTCCTAAGAGACAATAAGTGCCAGTACAGATTGTGCTCCCACGTACCGTCGAGTATATATTGGGAGACCCCTATAGGCATAAAACCTTTATCCATAGGAAGCCATGTCGGCCGCCCTACTGATCACAATGCACTGAACACAGCATTCGGGAAGACTGACCGCCCGTACCCTAAAAAGTATTCTGCGGTTTTGCGATTGGTTTGGCACACCCTCTACCTAGAACTCCAGAGCAGTCCCTTTCGTTCCTTTTCAGACTCCTTAACGGAAAAGGTCCATCTGAGCACTTGTCACTTCAGGCTCATTAAAAATCGAAGGAGACTAGAGTCATCTTTTGCTTTTTCTTGACTCTTTAAAATTGAAAAAGCAAGTTGTGTCCAAGCGTCGTTAAAATTTGTTTTAAACGGAATATTCATACCGTTTTTCCTGCGTTGATCTTTAGGTTGAGAAAATGGAGCCTACCAACCAAGGAATTCCCCTTGGTGGAAATCCTAGTCCCTTCTCCTCTTGGGGAGATGTTGGTGTGCACCATATGGCCACATTGTCGCTTCCAGGACTGACAATTGGCTTGCCAGTCTGGCTCTTCGCAACCAATGTCGTTCAGAACACCACTAGTCCTGAACAGTCAAATCAACAGTTAGACGAGTCCAGAATTTCCCATCAACCTTCTACATCCTCTAATTCTTCCTCTCTTCCTTCCTCTTCGTGTGACGGGACTGGTAGAGCTAAAAACCAAGTTCCTAAGGAGAAAAAGGAAAAGAAGAAGAAAGAGAAAAAGAAGAAGGAGCCAAAGGCAAATAAGGGAAAACAAGTGTCGTCTATTGAAAATCCACACACAGAACTGACCAGGCCTAAATTGCCATGTGTCATTTGCAGAGGAGACCACTTTCACAAAGATTGTCCTTGCATGCCTCGGATACTAAGGGACTAGTCTCCCCGTTTGCACAATCCGGTGTCGTCAACCTCTGATGGCCATGTTGAAAGTACACCGTCAACTAGCGAAAGTGAAGTTCCAGGACAAAAAGGGAGAGCTAGACCTCCCTGTAGATTGTGCGAAGGCAACCATGCCCTCCACCGTTGTCCCTTCCTAGACGAGGCTAAAAGAGTCTTGGAAGATCGTCCAGTTTCACCATTACGACTTCCTCCTGGGTATAAAAAACTCTTGTCGAGTACTTCGTTAGTTGAGAATCCAGCTGACCCGCTCAAGTGGTCAGCTGAAGCATCTATCATTGAAGATAAACCAACTGAATCCATACCAGACGAAAGTCAAAAGGTCGAGGCGGCAGTTGACCCGGTCTTGCCTTCAGAGGTTTTATCTTTGAATGATACAGTCACTGAAGAGGATAAGGATGACACCGTCCAAATTCTCTTCATCAACATAGACTCCGACGAACACGGGGGCAATCCACCCATTCCTTTATCGTAGGGAGGAAGTTCATCAGAGTCATACCCGGCCATCTACTCGGTCCCACCACCAAGAAACCTAGTTGTATCCTTTGACTGGAACCAACTAGGCAGACCCCGTTTTCCAGCAAGCATACCATTCCGAATTATCGTTCAAATATACAGAATGGTCATGGCTGGCACCATCATTGATGAGGGGGCATCTGTGAGTATCCTTTCCTCTATTGCTTGGAAAGTGCTTGGTTCGCCATCGCTTTTGCCTGAGATGAGAAATCTGACAGGCTTCGATAAAGGAACCAGTCGACCTTTAGGGATCCTCCCCAATGTGCCCATAACATTGAAAGGGAAGACCGTTCAAATGAACGTGATGGTCGTTCAAGGACCCTTGGATTATAACCTACTCCTTGGACGAGACTATATTTATTGCATGGGAGACATCGTCTCCTCACTCTTTAGAGTAATGTGTTTTTCGCACGAAGGAAGAGTGGTCAAGCTCGTGGACCAACTTTCATTTCCCGGATCACGCATCGCAAATAGTCATATACCATCCCTAAATGGTCTCTTCACGCAAGAAATGTCTCAACCCACGGTCCGTCCTCCCGATGAGCGCGAGTGATTCGGAAGGATATGATTGGAACCCAGGGGGCATGCATCCTGGTTTGCTTCGACAGGAAAACTTCAGGTATAGAGTAGGTTTCCGCGGGAGAATATGACTAGTCCGTACCCCGTCCGTGATTGGAAGAGGGGTTGTTCTAGAATAAGATTCTTTTGTCAAAGTTATGTGTTTGGTGCTTGTTGTCACTCACCTTTGTCTATCTCGGTAGACATCGCCAAAGAAGTGTTTTGTTTGCTGCGCAAATGAGACAATCTTTGGTAACCTGAAAGAGGTAGGCCTCTCCCGGTTAAACAAATGTTTTTTCCTGCAAATTGAGGGGTAACCTTGAAACTCTATTTTATACCTGGGGACATGCAAACCTTTTGGAGTGCAAGCAAGGGGCGGCTATTTATTTTTTAAACTTTTAGGACCTCTAACCCTTTAAACTCGTAGGATTAGTCGTTTCCGAACTTGCATAAAGAAAGGATTCCGGGGCAAAGCTTTGTAAGGTGCAAGCTCCATAAAAAATGGCATCTTCAATGAGACATTCTTATCATATGACTGGATTAATCGAGCAGTTTTAGCACATAGTTCATTCTCGTTAAAAAATAAACATAAGATCGAGCAGTTTTAGCACATAGTTCATGCTCGTTAAAAAATAAACATAAGACCGAGCAAGTGTTTCAATCCGCGTTTAAGCTCATTAAAAAATGAACTATCCTCCGGTAAATAACCACCGTGAATGTAACATTATCAGCCATTAAAGCCTTGGTCGTGTTTGCACCGTCACCTCCACTTTTCCATTGGCCGATCATTCACCTCCATTTGATTGTTTACCCATTTTGAGGAACAACTGCGAAGAGTGATTTCACTAGCCATCCTTGTGACACTGCCGTGATTGGAAAATTCCAACCCTTACCTGGAATCAGCTGCTACCCGTCTTATCACTCATTCCTCAAAAGACGAGTCTTCTTTAAGCTCTTTTCATCTGACTCGTAAAATATGAAAAGATTGCCGAGTTTTGGCCTTCCAGCTCGTTAAAAGTGACCGGAAGTGCTATCCCTCCTCTAGATTTTAATCTTTTTGGACCTGAGGGATTATTCCACAAAAAGATCGAGCGCTTGTTTTGTTTGGCTCGTTAAAACTATCGAAAATTCATCCCTTCTGTATTGTTTTATACTTTTTCAGACTTAAGGGATTAGATGACGAAAAAGGACTTCCGGAGTTGCCTTTACGTTCCTTTTCAGACTCTCTAAAAATGAAAAGGACCGAGTTATCTTTGTCGTTAAACTCGTTAAAAACATTAATAGCGACAAACTTGTCTTTAGACGAGAACGAGTTTCACTATCGCTAGGCTCATTAAAACATAGCGATGGGTTTGCCTGAAGGGCAAATTATAGAACAAGCATATGTTATCCTCCTCAAGCTTGACAAAAATAAAGAGGTACTGGTCAGCAATGACTGGGGAAAAATTGGGAAGAAACTCAAAGAATCTTTATTGGTAGCAAGTCGCTCTTGAACATGACACTTCCACTCCATGCCTGAGTCGGGTTGGGTCTCATTCACCGGTCACATCACCATGGTCTCGCCATACCATCCACCTTTGGGGTAAATGCTACCAATCCATCATATAAGTGTCGCCGATATGTTCAAGAGAAGTCATCCAGAGAAGTCACCCGTGTCCCATCCACTACCATACATTATACTTCATTCTTTCATGACCGCCACCCTGAACCATATATCATCATATCATTTTCACCTCCATCAAAATCATTTGCTCTGTTCTGTGTCATTGATGTGGGATACATCAAGGCCTTCCTTTGACGGATCGCTTCTTGTCGACATCAGCTCATTATCCAAGAAGTTGATCTAGGAACACCCCTTCAGTACTTTGAAGCTTGCATGCCTCAATGGCAAGTTTCTCACTTCCGGCGACAGGTATACATCAATGACCTTCGACCGAAAGATTTTGCGTGGTGTTCGACACCAAGTCCTTTATTCACACCATGTGAATTGTACTGTAGTACCTTGAGGTTCATTATCATTATCGGTGATTCCTCTCGCGCTTGTTAACAGTTTACATCATTGACTGGTAATCAAGTGATGTCTTTCCATGTTCGACTTCAAAACATTTCTCACATGGATCGACTTGTACTTAGAGTGAAGATCGGACGAGATTGAAGACCCCAGATCTAGTTTCATCCATCCGGGCTGCGATATATATTCAGGAAAAATAAAGACATTGAAATGTACAGCATTACATTACAGATAATCATCCTACCAAAAGGATGATGATTTCATCAAGATCATCAGTCTACCATCAGACGATTGTCCGTCTTATGTACATGAAAATGAATTTATAAAGCTGAGCATGGGAATGCCTGCCTCAGCTAGATCATGAAAACAGTATGAAAATAATGTATTGTATTGTATCTTATTACAGGTCTCCTCCCAGCATTGAAATAACTTCGGATCCTCCTAATAAAGCATTTCACCCGATAAACGGCCTCATACTTTAGGGGGCAACTGTTATAGACATTTTTGTGCCTTACAGCTATAAGCATGAAAATGTCCATAAACCAAGGGATCCTAAGTCCCTAAAGATGTTGTTCCAGCTCCTAAACAATCAAGGTCAATAAATGACAGCTTCTCCCAGAAGTTCTCCACCAGAAATTGCTCAAAACTAGTCAAATCAGGATCAATTCAGAGGCTCCACTAGCTGCCTGCGTTGCAAAGCACCCAAATACACTAGCTAAGTGCGTTGCAACGCAGGTGAATGCACTACCAGGGTGCGTTGAGCGGGAAATGACAAATGGCAAGCTCATTCAACGAGGTGGAAAGACAATGGAAGGTTCCAGAATCTTCTCCAATGACACTTGCCTCAATGAATTCGACCAGTGATGAGTAAGAGGCTCTCAGCCTCCAAGTGGAAGCAAGAACTAACAGAGAGAAGCCACAAGTCAAAACATAAGCTGACTCATCCTCTCTGCTTACATCTATATATGGATCCCTCACCCAGAGATCCAGGAGGCTGGAATTTTGTACTTTGCAGAGAATTGTTGTTGGTTTGAGATTGAGATTAGTGCATTGGGTGATTTATGCTTTGTTGGAGGTGAGGAAGGGATTCCATTGCTGGGAGGTAGATGCTGGATCGGGACTCACTTGGTTGTATCTCCTCTTGGACTTTCTTATTATATCAATAAAACTATTTGAGTTTCTCCTACATGCTGTGTATCAATGATGTTTTGTTATATTTGCATGTTTAGTTTAAATTTGATCCTAAACTAGTTATGAATGTAAATCTATGTCTTTTGTGTAGTTTTCCTCTTCTGTGATCCTGCAGGAACTTGGTGAAGTTGGACCAGTGAGGGAACAGGCAGCGGGAAGCGAACAAAGGAGAGAGCGATTGGATCAACAAACTAGCGAAAGACACAGGTTAGTTACATCCTTCCTCTTTGTTTACATTTCATAAAGAAGAATACGAAAATAGTTTTCCTTGTTTGTTGCTAAGGCACTGTCACACCTTAGAGTGGGATAGGGGCGTTCTGAATGGATACTTTTCCCAACAACACAAGCACAAAAAAATTGTGGGAAGTCTTATCCACCTCAACACTACTGCACCAGATATCTCATATGTTGTCAGAATTCTTTCCATGATTTATGTAAAAGCCTTGTGAAGGACATTAGTTTGGTACAAAAATATTTCTAAAGTACTTGAAAGAAACTCAATATTTTGGAATGAAATACTCACAGGTGGATGAATTTACCTTCATTGGATATTATAATTCAGACATTAATGGAGAAAAATAAAATGGAGTATCTAGTTCAAGCTATATTATGAGTCCTGGATCAGGAGTTGTCTCCTAGAGGTCACACAAAAAATCAATTTCAGCAAATTCCATAATAGAGGAAGAATACATTGTTGTTGTAGAAACAAAAAAGGAGATTGTGTAGCTCAAGAAAATTCTTGAAAACTTGTAGGAGAAACAAGTGAATTCTACTTCTCTTCTAATTGACAATACTTATACAATCAATCTAGCCGAAAATCCCAAATTCCATGAATGAACCAAACACATCAACAAAATGTACTTGTTGATTCGATGCCATTAAGAGGCCAAGACTAACATAAGACAAATTTGTTCATGAAATAATCAAATTGTAGGCATTTCACCGAAGTACGTGAAAGAGAAAAGTATGAAAATTCATAATGTTGCTTGAGCTCACTAATAACCCTTGGAATTAAGGGGGAGAATGTTATATATCTAATCCTTAGAAATTGGATAAACATGCAAATATTTTATAAATATGAGATGTTAGAATGAGAAGGGACATAGAACCTTGGTGGTTGAAACTAAAAATATAAGCCTTCATGCATATGAGTCTTTGATTAATAAAAAAACCATGACAAACTTTGGAAATTATTCATCTAACCTTACAAAATGCGTAACATCAATGCTATTTTAAACCATACAATGTATAATAGTTTTTTATTATATATATATATATATATATATCAATTTTTTTTTAATTTCTAATTAATATATGATATTATCAAAAAAATAATATACCATAAAAATAAATATAAAAGTTTCATTAAAGTATATCCTTAAAGATACGTATTTATAATTTTAAAGACTAATTTTTTAAGCCGTGGAAAAATCTATTATAATTCATTAGCTATTATTCACGGATGTAAATTGAATTATCATCGTCTGTCAAAGAAAACTAAGCCGCCTAGAATTACCCGTAGTGGTCTCTCTCTAGATCCTGGATTGTTAATATTTGCTCTTATCATATTAATATTTTAATGGATTACTCACTTTGTTAGTTGCGTAATTTAGTCCAATTATGAATCAGTAAAATAGGCCATAATTCCTGCTCTTTCGCTGTATGTGTGCGTCATTTTCGTAGGCAAAGATTGTTACTGTTTGGCCCACAATCCCATGTGCTGCGCTTTGTCAGATTCTCTTCGTTTCGGAAGAAATTTCTAAATTGACAAATTAGCAGTGGGTCCGTTTCATTTTCAGCACAGAAACCACTGTTGTCTCTGGTGCCAAAATTGTATGATGCTTATTACCTAGAAAGCGATAAACAGGGTCCCAACGTACGTGCCATCTGCATGAAAGATATTTGTGTCAGCGAAGGTGGCAGCTGAAATGAAGATTAACTCTACGCCTGGGGAACATGAACAGAAGCCAATGGTCACCTGATTCAATTGCCAGTGGCATCCTTCTGTCATCCGTCCAGTAAAGTATCACTGTTTTTCAACAGATATTAATTACAATGCCATTTTTTGTTTAAAAAATAGGATTCTGACAATAATACTTCCTAAAGTTATCAGAAGTTATACGTTTATCAATTTTTACATGTACAACTCATTATGTGTGATATTAACTACAAAGCAGTTTTTTTCCTCAAAAATCTGACTGTGTCACTGATACTTTCTAGAAAGAGTTCTCAGAAATTATATGGTAGTTAATGTTTGTCCTCTTTTCCATGTAAAAATCATGATGTGGTCATGATAACTATTATTTTATAAAAGTTTTGGAACTCCTTAAGCATAGTACAGTCTCTTCCTCTAAACAAGGCTCTGATAAAAATATTTTTAAACAGGTTCTTATCTTATTAAAAAATTCTCAAAATATTACATAGCGGTTAATGTTTATATGCTTTCTTAGATAAAAATGATTATAAGTTCTCAACTTTAATAAATTTTTGTATTCACCTTCGTGGGAAGGCGACTTATATGGATATTCATATTTTGAGAGATAATATATATATCAAAATTGTAATAGATTATTTTGAAATTTAGTTTATAAATAATAAAACTTATATTAAATTATTATACCATTAATTACATATTAATGAGAAATTACGGGCACAAGTTATTGAATTCATAAAATAATAATAAATTAGATTGCCATATTTATTTTAAATATTTTTCTAATAGATTTTTTTATATGTAGATAATTTATAAAATAATGATAAAAATTATTAAATTAATATCTATCTATATATGGGTTAAGAGTCATTCTTTCTTTCTTTTTTTTTTTTTTTTTTTTTCTTTTTCGATGTGGTTCACGGGGGCACCGGAGGTGGGCCGCTACGTCCACGTAGAGCTGCACGGCCATCAGGCCTACCCCCGAGGGCGTCGAGGAGATTTGACCCCGTGACCTCTCAAACCGGAGAGTACTATCAGCGGGAACTCGACCATTTGAGCTAACCCTCGGGGGTCGGTTAAGAGTCATTCTTGAGCTTAGTACAATAGAGATATAATGTTTAACAGTTTGACACTATTAAAATAAAATACAATAAATCAATATAATTATCAGTAACACTATAATAATAATAACATAAATTAATAATTATATTTATATTTATAATTAATAATTAAATTAACTTAGATCCATCTTAATACCACATCTACTAAGTGCCTAGAGAGATCAAATCTCTTTTCACTCTAAAAACATTGGTGTACATAATTTCATGATTCTTGATGATTTGTGAGTTAGGGTTATCCAAAGTGGTTGGGATGAAGGAATAGAATCCTCCCCACCCAACTTCAAATCCTGCAACTAACATAACACAGCATAACAATATACACATATTCCTTATATACAATATACAATAATGTACTTTTATAATTAATGTGAACCCCTATACAATAATATAAGATAATAAGAAGACTTCATAGAAAAGATCGTCCATTCTTTTATCTATGTTGGCATCTATAGTAGAGATCGCCCATTCATTTATCTATGTTGGCATCTATAGTAGAGATCGCCCATTCATTTATCTATGTTGGCATACACGTGTCATAATTTATTATGTCTTTGCTATGCAATGACATCTAGTATTGATTTTTATGTATTATCCATGGTTGTACTAAAAATTAAACGATTTTTTTTTCCTTGTCTAAAGTTAACATAAGGTTTTGATGTTTTCGATGCGATGACATCGCAGCGCCACTGCATGTCTGTACCGTACTCTGAGGGTTGACATTAATATGAATTAAATGCTACTTCATACCTTCATGTATGAACTGACATTACATTGAGAAACTTGCTGACACCAAGGCAAATTGTGATTAATGCCCATAAACTTCATGGGAGACTTTCATAAGCTCAGGAACCAAGAACCCTTTTTTAGGAGGTTGTAGAAATCTTTGTTCCACTTAGACTCTATTAAGCTTCTTTTCCTCCTTGGCACTCCTAATGAGAACCTCTAGTGGTGTAGGTAATGGCTTCCTCTCAACCATTGGAAATGGCTCTGGGAGATCCATGTGCTTTGGGGATGAAGGCTCTGAGGGTTTAAATGAGTAACTAGGCCCATCCAGTTATTTTCTAAGAATTTGGGAAGACGCGAAGGCTGATAGATTGTTGCATTGAATTGCTTTCACAAACTATGCTCGTTCCAAAAAAACGTAGAGGCATTGAGAATGACACTCAAAGACATTTTTGTGGGACTGAGGGTATTACCTCACTCTTGCTTGATGTCGCCTTATTTGAACTTCAATTTACTGTGAAAATAGATATTTCATTCAATGGCCTCGAAGCTATAAATTGATATATTTGAGACTAGATTGATGCAAGCTTTACAGGTAACTTTGTTTTGACTCACCATTTCCTAGTGGTGTAGGTAATGGCTTCCTCTCAACCATTGGAAATGGCTCTGGGAGATCCATGTGCTTTGGGGATGAAGGCTCTGAGGGTTTAAATGAGTAACTAGGCCCATCCAGTTATTTTCTAAGAATTTGGGAAGACGCGAAGGCTGATAGATTGTTGCATTGAATTGCTTTCACAAACTATGCTCGTTCCAAAAAAACGTAGAGGCATTGAGAATGACACTCAAAGACATTTTTGTGGGACTGAGGGTATTACCTCACTCTTGCTTAATGTCGCCTTATTTGAACTTCAATTTACTGTGAAAATAGATATTTCATTCAATGGCCTCGAAGCTATAAATTGATATATTTGAGACTAGATTGATGCAAACTTTACAGGTAACTTTGTTTTGACTCACCATTTCCTTTGACTAGATTAGTTCTAAGATGTAACTTGTTGCTTGTAATGGACCAATTAGACATGGAAGCTTGCAAGAGATTATTCCTTGGGTTTTCAATGATCCAGGTGGATATTGGTGGCTACCCACCTACTCCACTTGGACCCTCATCATTGTTTCTTTCAGTTTTTCAATTTCCTTAATTGTAGAAAAGTTTAGTATTTTGGCAGTTTTTTGGGTTGTGAACTTCTAGAGCCGTTTTGAGGCCCTAAATGATGTTTTCTTGGGAAACGGGCAAATATGTGTTTTCAATTAATGATTGCAGCTGAAAGTTGTAGTCCTGGGATATATCTATCTAACGAGGTATTGTAAGCGTCGAACATAGATCTTATGCCAAAGTTACGACCCCGTGATGTTGATGTACCAATTTACCCAAACGGGGCCCATAGTTTTCGCGCTTCATCTCCTAGGATTAGGTTTTTCGATGTTTAGGGTTTTCCATTACTTCTCAATAATAAATAGGCCTTCGAGCCTCATTGTAACATAATTCAGAGGCATGTAACTGCCACGTCTCTTTTCATAGATAAGCTACCATCACGTGAGCTAGTTTATTTCCATTTTGTTTGTAAGCATATTTCAGTTCTTTGATATTAATTAAATGAAGTGTTCTTTCTACTACATCTTTGTATTTGTGGATATATTTATATTTTGTTGTGTTCATATTTAAGTTCAGATCAATGGTATCCGAGGGGTCTTCTATTTCTCAGTTTTTCTTTTCATGTCCCCAATGAGGTCAGGGTATAAGGAATTAGGGCTCAAACTGGTTGAATCTTTGCAAGACCAGTCTCATAAACCCTGCCACCCTCCCATGGTGGAAGGATAGAAAGACGAGGGAGTAAGAGATCCTTTCAAAATATTGCTCGAAGAAGCTCTCAAGCGATAAAAGAACACGATGATGGACAACCTTTCCAAGATCCTTCGATGGCTACCCACATGCAACGCATCTTCTTACGAAAGCCACTCTAGGAGCGCCACTTCCTTTAAGGTACAACTTAACTTTGACATCCCCATATTTGAAGGTTAGATAGATGTGAATGTCATAGATAAATGGTTAAATATGGTAGAAGGATATTTCTCGGTTCATGAACAGGGACGAGAGTAAACCCTCAATATTCTCAGCCATACCCACTTAGAATTCTTTCTGAGACGCCATCAAGGAGAATTATTACCCTGTCAGGAGCTATGAAGCTAAATACATAAAGTGGACCATGCTCCGGTGGCGAAGGGGCCGAGATGTGCCAAATTTCACAATTTTTTTTCATACCCTTCGCACGAAGTTGGGTATCAAGGATTATGAACGTCATTTGGTACTCAAGTTCTGTAAGTGTCTACACAAGTACATATAGTACGAGATGGAGTTGCTCGACATCTCCTCACTCAGCATTGCCTATCGATACATTATCAGGATTAAGAAGAAATTTAAATAGAATAAGCGAGACTTTGGATCTGTAAATCCAGAGCAAGGGAAAGGCACACCTAAGCCACAGAACCAAGAACAAAGCCAAGGTAGGGTGACCCAAGACAATCCTTTGGAGCCGTAAGCAAAGAACAACACCACAAAGACAAAGAAGGACATGGGGAAATGGTGTGAGTTCCATGAGAGCCCCACCCACAACACAAGTGAGTGTCAGGTTAAGCAATCACTGGTGGCCAAGATGAAGGCTTCTGAATCATATGCATGTCCTGTCTCTGATTTAGAACCTGATAAGGGGAATGACAAAGGGAAGAAAATTATTGACACAGAACCCAGTTCCACCGTTCCCACCACCAATTTCTAGAAGAATGAGCCCAAAGACCCAAGGGAGGGGGAGCGCCTCAATCCACTCCTAGATTTCGGTGAAGGGTTCTTCATTGCAGTTCATTGTTGATAGCAAGAGCCAAAAAAGAACTCATTTCAGCATAGGTTGTGAAGCAGTTGGGCCTATCAACCATAGCACAACTGCAACCATACACCATTAGGTGGATTCACCAAGGATGAGATCTTCATGTTAGCCAGTAGTGCCACCTTCCCTACAACATCAAGTCCTTCATAGATGAGGTACTGTGTGATGTTCCTCCTCTTCAAGTTTGTGATGTATTATTAGATCAACCATACTTGTGGAAGAGGCATGTTGTGTATGAGTATAGGCCCCACAATGTTATTATTACTTTGGGAAATAAGTTGTACAGGATACCGGAGGTAGTGCCACCTACCACCATCTCGTTGATCACTACAAAGCAATAAGATCATTTCCTAGATTTGGAAATTTGTTTTCCTTATGATTTTCCCTTCAGGCAAGAATAATATTATGGCCATGGTCTCCAAACAAGGCTCCTCCACATAGCAATAGTAGATGGAAAAGGTCGTGGAGGATTACAGGGACATATTCACCTCACCCATAGGGATACCTCTACACTGTCAAGTCAAGCACTCCATATATCTCACCCTAGTTGCACCACTTCCCAATGGACCATTATATCGACGCTCTATTCTAGAGAACGATGAAATCAAGAGGCAGATTCAGGAGTTGTTGCAGAAAGGGCTCATCAGGCTAAGTTCATCACCCTGTGCGGGCCCAATCATGTTGGTACAGAAGAAGGATGGGACCTGGAGACTCTATATTGACTATCGGGAACTGAACAAGATAACTATTCATAATAGGTATCCAATCTCATAGATTGATGAACTTCTGGACCAAGTCAAGGGGCCCAAATATTTCAGGAAGATTGAATTGAATTGGGTATCACTAAGTACCAATCGAACCTTTTGGTGTGTGGAAGACTTCCTTTAAATCCAAGGAGGGTCTTTTCGAATGGCTGGTCACGCCTTTCGTGTTGACGAATTCCCTGCAACCTTAATGAGGCTAATGTACAATATCTAACGAACCTTCACCAACTTATTTGTGGTGGTTTATTTGGATGATATCTTGATCTTCAGCCAGATTTGGGAAGAGAACCTCTGCCATATTCGACAAGTCTTCCAAACTCTGTGACAACACAGGTTGTGTGCCAATTTGGAGAAATCCATTTTTGGTATGACCCAAGTTCAATATATAGGGTACACCATTGATGAACGAGGTATGCATGTGGACCAAGCCAAGATACAAGTCATTCAGGATTAGCGAGCCCCAACCACTCTAACGGAGCTTTGCATCTTTTTGGGTTTTGCCAATTTCTACTGTAGGTTCATGTCGAGGTTCTCTCATATCGCTTGGCCTTTGAGTGAAGTCACCAAGGGCAGAGTGAACGAAAAATTCTTTTGGTCTAAATCCCAATAGAAGGTGTTTTCCAAGTTGAAGAATTACCTCTACTCTGCACCAATGCTCACATTACCAAACCTACAACAACCATTTGAGATTGAGACGATGCCTCCTATTATGTTACAGGTGTAGTTCTTACTCAACAGGAGCATCTAGTGGCATATCACATTAAGAAACTTTCAGACACAGTGTGAAAGTATCCCACCTATGACAAAGAGATGCATTCCATGGTGCAGGTTTTCCAGTAATGGAAGCATTACATTCTGGGTAAGGAAAGTGTCATCCACATAGATTACCGACCCCTTCAATTCCTATAGACACAAGGGAAGTTGCAGAACGATCACCATAAAAAATGGTCCGCATACTTACAGTAGTTCCATTTGAAAATTAAGTACAAGAAGGGAAACACCAATAATGTTGCAGACTGCCTCAATCGACTATTGGTCATAGAGTTGACCACTGTGATCGATTCTTATGGGCACGGGACTTCGAGGTGGCCACATATGTACAAGATCGATCCAGAATTTAACAACACATACCAGACACTCCTGAAAGGTAAGAAAGTTCCATATTTTCACCTCCAGAATACATTGTTATGTCACCTAGGACACCTTTGTGCTCTTTCAAGTGAGTGTTCTAAGATGATTTGGAAGGCGCACTACAGTCGGGTCGTTGGACACTTCGGAGTAGAGAAAACAGTGGCAATGTTGCAGAAGTACTTTTATTAGCTGAACCTTCGACAAGATGTTGAGAAATACATCAGATCGTGCATTACCTACACCATTGTCAAACTGACCATCATGAAGCAAGGCTTATGTACTCCTCTTCCTACTGGTAGTTGACCTTGGGAATCGATCTCCATGGATTACATGTTGGGCCTCCCTTCTATTGAGCATGGCAACGACTACATTTTCGTGGTCATCGATAGACTCTATAATATGGTCATTCTGGTGGTTTACAAGAAGAGTATCAAAGAAGAAATCACTACTAAGTGTTGGGCCGTTAGTTTGTCATTATTATTATCACTGTTTACCGCCTATTTCATCCATTTCTACTTTGCCTTATCATGTCATTTATCATGATTTATCATATAATTCCATTTTATAATTATTTATGCTTTTATGGACAAATATTATTTCTTCTCCTTTATTTTTAATAAATTGATTATTATGCATGTTTTTACCAATGATGGTTTATTAATAACTTTGTTCACCATTTTAGCCTCCAAGAGATTTTCCAGATTTGAGCTCCAGCTCATCATTAAATGTGCCAACTCAGAAATTCGCCGGAATAAGAAGTGACAATTTTGTATTGAATGGTTAGGGCAAAGGGAGAAGAATATGGAAAATCCGAAACATGCGTTTTGTTCAGAACAGACCAAATTAGTTTTGTAATGAGCAATTTTCCAAAATTCAGTCTGTACTAAGAGAAACAGAAGGTTCTTTGAAGACATTTTTCTCGGATTCGTTGTTGTGGCCATTTTCCAAATTATCTCAGTTGCAATACGAAATTCGACCTGTTGTTGTTGAATGCTGATGGAAAGATATTTTAGATATGATCTTGTTGATCAATTTGATGAGAACAATCCAATTTTGTAATAGGGAATCATATTGTAATCATTACAGTTGTAACTTCTCTTTTCTCTCTGTGTATTTAAATCAATAGAGATCAGAGAGGGAGAGATTCATGATGGATGATTAGAGAGAGAATTAGATGGATCATTAGATTAGATATAGATAGGATAGGATAGGAGGAATGGGAGAATTACTATTGAAATTGTAACTTTGATCACCGACTCTCGCTGTTGAAGTAGAGCACGAACTTGCTGGAACGATAATGCAATGATGAATATATAAAAACAGTTGCAGTTCGTTCACATCTCCTGAAGTAATCCAGCGGTATTCACCGGCGACTAAGGGCCCAGCCCTGGTGGATCCACTCGCTATTTGTACCATTACTTTACAATTCCAGTCGTGTGATGGTTTGATTTACTTTTCATTTCTTTTAATTGCATTGCTCTACAATTTCCTGTTTCTTTACATTTCCCTGAAATAGTTTTATGGCATAAAATTGTAATTGACTCGCGTTGCCATTTTCTTCCATCATAATAAGATTATTATCCTTTGCAACTTAAATTGTTATGCTGTTCATTCTAGTTATAAAGCTTCGTTGTTCACTTCGGACTCTGTCGTTCATTACAGATTGATGTTCATTTAGTTTTGTTGTTCATTTCCATTAATTTAGTTTTTCTATTCATTTCCATTAATTTAGCTTTGCTGTTCATTTCTATTAATTTAGTGTTGCTGTTCATTTCCAGTAAATTAGCTTTGCTGTTCAAATAGAATTTGCTGTTATCTCTTTCATGCAAGGATTTGGTTTCGTGTTTTAAATCTTATTGTAGCAAGTGTGTTTGTTCCATTTCTACTAGCAGCATTATTGATTGAATTGTCATTTCCAGTTAATTGTTTTGGTGTGGAGTGTAAGATCAACAACTGTAAAGGACATGGACTATCACTGTCTAAGTTCTCAGATTGAGGATCTTGTTTTATTTCATTTGCATCAGTTGACAGAGGAAAGAGTTATTACTACTACATCCTTGACTGATGATTGTTGTAGTTTCTTGAGTGAATGATCTAGTTTCAGAATATTAAGTTTCTTGCCATTGCAATTAGATTTTATTTCAAGCATCCATTTACTCTTGTATTTGAAGCACTGTACTGCAATTTAGAAACATTACTCTTGAGTAAATGACTGCCTCAGACTGAGTACACTCTTGAAATAAAAAATCGTACCTAGATTGATAATTAATGTGAAGATAATTAGGAGTTAAAAAGACACCTTTTATCATTCAACATTTTGGCGTCGTTGCCGGGGAGAGTGTAGTCATTTCTAAGGAGTGGTGTGCATTTGAGGAGTGCCTATTAGGAGAGAATTGGGTATTAAAAACAGAAGGTAAGAACCTGCATACGGAGCATGTAAAAGCCCTACTCCCCTGCCCGCTTTCCAATAGAATTTTAAAGAACTTAGGGTAGAAATAAATGTTTGAATTTCTGTGTGAATGACTAAGAAGAAAAATAGAAAATTTGAAAAACAAATCTCATGATTTCACTTGGGTGGTGATGTAAGCACCGCCCATTTCACTAACCAATTGACAAGAAAATTTGAGGAGGAGCCTTAAATAAACACATGAAGAACATCTTATATTATGGTAAGAAATGGCTCACATTTCTACTTTTGGCTTCCCTATCAAAGATCTAGGAAGAGTGACACAAATGCACATAATTCCCCCATATTCTCTACCAAATTTTCATGGTTTGACAAATGAAGATCCAAATACATTCTTATTTTAGTTCGAAATACTTTGTAGAGGATATGATTATTATACTAACGATCAAAGGTTGAAAGTGTTTCCTCTTACTCTAAAACGAGCAGCTCTCCGATGGTTCATGAGCCTAGGTGGGAACTGCATCCAAACATGGGAGGACATAAAGAACATATTCTTGAAGAAGTACCAAGACTATTGCAAGGCCGATGAAGATACTTTCGATATGATACAAGCGGAGGATGAAAGCTTGGAGGATTATGTAGATCGATTTCAATATAACCTTCAAAAATCAAAGCGTAAGTATTTGGAAAAAGAGATATTAAAAACACTCCTTCTTAAAGGAATCAAAGATGAATTTTTAGAACTCTTAAATCTAATAGGAAAAGGTGATGTTTTTCAGTTGTCATATGATGATGTTTATGAATTGTGCGTAAGGTATTCAAGAGGAATCTCCAAGGGTGGTAAGAATTCTAGAGATGTTTGTTCTTTCTTTTTCAAATCTGCTACAAGAATAGGAGACATAGGAGCTGAAATCAATGATTTATTTGAACATTTTAAAATTGATTTTATTAGCTCTCTAAATTCACAATTTGATGTTTTGCAGGTTCAGAAAAATAAAAAATTTGAAGAAGTGTTTTTCCCTCATTACCGTAAGCAACATCCAATAGATAGTTGTTTTTCCTTATCTAAAATGGAAGTAGCATATCAAAGAGATGAGGAAGCTGCAACAAGGTCAAAACCATGGAAATCATGGCCTATAGGTATGATTCAAAACACTTCTTTTCCATTCTCTTACTTTCATAATCCATTATGGAATACTAATGTGTTACGGCAACCATGTCAATCTCAATATAACCACCACCAATCTTGTCTACAAATTTGGCATGGTTCATCTTATGATTGCATGAATACTCTCCCTCATCTTGTAGCACAAACACATTCTCTATATTCTTCACCAGCTCTTCCACAACATCCTGCTTGCCTATCAAAATCATCCACTCAACCCAATCAACTACATCATTAAAATGCTCAATTCCGTACACAATTTCCTGCTCAACTCATTCCACACCCTCACCACAATAAACCAATACAACATGATTACAGTGTTGAACTGCAAAATTTACCCACCCTACCCACCCATTCTATCTCACACACGCCATTGGAGAAAACCTACAATGAAATTTAGAATGTGTCAAATTCAAAAATTGTAGAAGTTATGGAAGAAAATGAAGTTTCTTCTAGTTTGCATCAACAAACCATTTTAAAAGCTCAAGAACCTCATGATATGATGGATATGGGAAATCAAGAAAGTAAAGGATATATTGAAGATTGGTTTCACTCCATCATTTGTTTGTAGCATCACTCCATACTTCAACAATTTTTGATACCATCTTTTCAAGGGAAGTTGACTTCTCATACCCTAATATTCATTAACATGCATTTTTCAAATTTGAGTATGTGCATACATGTAGCCTTATTTCGAAAATGGTTCCATTGGAAGTACTCATATATGTAATCATATTCATTTTTCAAATCAGAAGAGGTTAGTTTAGAAAATAAAATAAAAAGGAAATAAAATAAACACATTTTTTTTAATGTAAGAATAATGCTTTTATTGCAACACGCTGTGAAAATCAACATTGGTGATAATTTTTTAATCCATTTGTGTATGTAGATGAATTATAATGGAAATAGAAGTTCTAAAAACACTCATATTCATTTTTATAACCAATTTGAAAAAAATGCTTCAATATCATATTTTTTGGCTTGTGGGCTTGATGAAATTTCTGAAAACACAGCCAGGACAGTGATGTTTTGAGGGACCAAAAGGGAATATTCTAAAAACATATTTATATATTAAGTAGCCCTTGATGTCTACTTTCCAACCCAATTTTAATTACTCAATTTGGATTTGAAACGAAAATGTTATAACCAAAACATTGACAGGGTATCTAGTAGGCAGCTTAGGAACAGAGTTGGGACAGCCAATTTTTGGAGGCATAAATGTCTATATTTTTAAAACCTATTTCTATCCCAGATATTCCCTGATGTCTACTTTCCAACCCAATTTGAATCACTCAATTTGGATTTGAAATGAAAAAGTTAGAACCAAAACATTGACAGGGTGTCTAGCGGGCAGCTCAAGAACATAATTGGGACTGTCAGTTTTTGGAGACCTAAATGACCATATTTTGAAAACCTGTTTCTATGGTATATTCCTCTATGAATATAGTTTACAAATAAATTTGAATCACTCATTTTTGATATCGTATGAGGAAGTTATGACAAAAATACTGACTGTCTATCGTAAATCAGCACTCTTAAAACTCTATTTTTCCGGCTATTCCTTAAAGTATTTGACCTATCAATTATTATTTTCTTCAAAATATGTTTCTATTGGAGATAAAAAAATAAATTTAATTTCATTTCCAATTTTAATCATTTGAATCCGACATCAAATGGAAAATCTATGCTCAAAATATCCACTATTGTTCTTAGTGGGGTAATCGAAAATGACTCTGTTAGCCAGGTTGTTATAAGTAAAATTGACATATCATATTATCTAATTTTTAAAACCTATTTCATTGGAGATATACCTTTTAATTATCTCTCATATGGCTTTGGAATCACTCAATTTGGATGAAAAATAAAGAAGTTGTGATCAAAACACTACAGATTAGCATGATTGGTCACTGCTCTCCAACAATTGACAAATAAATTTTACTTTGTTATTTTCTCTGTGGATTTGTTATACATATTAACTACTTGTTGTTTTTTTGCATAATTTTTGGGTTAGGGGAGCCCAATCACCTCTCTTTCTCCATGATTTAATGTTTTATTGCAGGTAGACACTCGTTTTTTCCAGGTCCTAGGAGAATAAAGAAGGTCAATTTATGGACGAGCGATTCTTGAAAGAAATTTTAATGAAACAAGAGAATTTAATCCAATTCATTACCCAACGGATTTATAACAGAATAAATGAAAAATTGATTTCCATTTGAAGATTCATGTCATGTCTCTGTTGCCAAAACATTTTTCAAAAAGATTATTTTTTTTCCTTGCCTTAGGAAATAACATCATAGCAATTGTAACTTAATTTATTCACATACTGTTTGTAAATAAAGTGTTTGTGTTTTTGCTGTTTGTTCCTCTTAAAGAAAAGCACTTCCACGAATTTCTCATTTTCGTTGTTCCTCTTAAGGAACAACAGCCGTTCCTCCTAAGGAACAACACGTTTGCGTACTTATTTTTGTTGTTCCTTTTAAAGAAATAGCAGTCGTTCCTCTTAAGGAACAACACTTTTTGTGTGCTTATTTTTGTTGTTGCTTTTAAAGGAACAAATGCTGTTCCTTTTAAAGGAACAACACTTCTGCGTGTTCATTTTTGCTGTTCCTTTTAAAGGAACAATTGATGTTTCTTTTAAAGGAACAACATTTTTGTGTGCTTATTTTTGTTGTTCCTTTTAAAGGAACAACTGCTGTTCTTTTTAAAGGAAAAACACTTCTGCTTGTTCATTTTTGTTGTTCCTTTAAAAGGAACAACTGCTTTTTTTTAAAGGAACAACATTTTTGTGTGCTTATTTTTGTTGTTCCTTTTAAAGGAACAGCAGTTGTTCCTTTTAAAAGAACAACACTTCTGCATGTTCATTTTTCTTATTCCTTTTAAAAGAACAGTTGTTGTTTCTTTTAAAGGAACAACGTTTTTGTGTGCTTATTTTTGTTGTTGCTTTTAAAGGAACAACAGCCGCTCCTTTTAAGGAACAACACTTTTCCGCATGTTTTTTTTTGTTGTTCCTTTTAAGGAACAACACTTTTTTTGGGTGTATTTTTTGCTGTTCCTTTTAAGGAACAACACTTTTTTTGGGTGTATTTTTTGTTGTTCCTTTTGAGGAACAACACTTTTCCGCATGCATTTTTTTAGGAACAACACTTTTTTTGTGTGTATTTTTTGCTGTTCTTTTTAAGGAACAACACATTTTCACATGCATTTTTTTCCTGTTCCTTTTAAGGAACACCATTTTTTTGGGTGTATTTTTTGTTGTTCCTTTTAAGGAACAACACTTTTTCGCATGCATTTTTTTGCTTTTTTTGGGTGTATTTTTTTTTGTTGTTCCCTACAAGGAACCACTTTTCACATGCATTTTTTCATTGTTCCCTACAGGGAAGAACACCTTTTCGTGTGTATTTTTGCTATTGACGTGCATTTTCTTTGTTGTTCCCTACACAGAACAACACTTTTTAGAGTGTTTTTGCTGTTCCTTCAAGGGAGCAACACTTTGGGAGTATTTTTGAGAACAACCCTTCCTTCCTCTTATGGGATTATTCCTAGTTCATTTCAACCACATTTTATTAATTCCCTGTCATGCCATGAAGTACACTACTTTTATGAGGACAAGAACTATGGAGTCTATTGAGGCAGGTGAATACCCTTAACGTTATGATCTTTAACAGGACAACTTCCGGATAAGAGATTCTTTTTTAAAAAATGAACACAATTATTTATATACTACTTTACTGCATCGTTTTCTGTTGTACATGATACTGATTGATCATCTTAGAACCATGTTGGTTCCACCCTGCCTGGTTATAATCTTCTCTATCTGTAATAAACGAGATTATGGGTATATATATATATTTTTTATTGACATCTTCAACTCCTTCCACCATCCTTGCTCTTAAAGATTACTGAGCCTCCCTCTTTTTATCATAAAAATGTGTAATAATAGCAAAATTTTGTTCGCAGATGGAGGATAGGGGGTCTCATTACGAGCCAGTCTACCATGTACATAAGGCATTAACAAAGTGACATTCCCATTATGGCCACCACACCAGGGTTATGATCCATTGGATAGCCAAAATATCCTTGGAACAGGAGGTCTCATCACAAGTTGGCCTGATCACTTTTACTACATCCCAGTGAATGGCAGTGTGGTTATCTGGTTACCACGCCAGCACACTGATCTCTTCTGTAGAACAACATTGGAACTTTCCATTTATAAATTGAGGATCCTAGCTCATATGGGTTAAAAAGAAACCTTGCCGAACCTATGGACGCCTGTTGGAAGCAGAGGCTCTGCTTATGGTATTGAAGTTATATCTTATCGTTAAATATTACTATAATACCCTTTTCTTATTCTTTCTTTTTATCAAAACAGTTATTTCCTTAAATTTTTCCCTGTTTTGAACTTTTACGCATGAGAAATTGTTTTCCGATCAATCGCATCATTTTCAGCTAGAATACCATCAACAAAGCATGTTTTTGGCTTATTATTGTCCTTTTTATTTTTCGCATAACTTATCATCAATCCAAAGCAACCTATACTATCTCTACACACTCTGCTCTCATTATAACCATACCTCTTGATGTCCTAACAATTTTTTTTTTTTTTTAACAGAGGAATCAGAAACTAGAGTAGCCTCGCAACTCGCGTTACATGAGGTCGATTCTAACCGCTACCACTATAACCCCTGGGAAACTGCGCCTGCCTCGTTCCACAGCTCTGGGTTAGTCTGGGGGAATTGAACTCGTGACCTTTAGTACAGAGCCCGCCTTTCTAACGAAATTCACCGCATTGTGATTACCAACTCACCTACCCCCGTGAGGCTCTCGATGTCCTAACATTGATATGTGCACTCTGCTTCATTTACTATCTTATTGTTCATTCCCTTACCTTCCCGTCAGCATAACACCTTTCATATGCTTTATGGTCATGGAATCCCTTTTCCAATTGGAGGGGGGAATGTATGCATTATGGGATAGCATGTGATATAATTACTGCACTCTGCCATAACTTGTTGATTTGACAAAATATATATTTTTTGTTGAAGCAAGAGTCGTACCTTCTATTTCATTGAATCAGAAAAAAAAATTACATAAAATACAACAGTCCCCAAGGAACTGTGGGCCATAGAAATAACTATCCGCTTAAGGCCTAGGGCACCGAACTAAAGGCTTAAAAACCAATCCAAGGACCCGCAAACATAACTACAATACCCATGAAATACAAATAAAAGTCGAGACCATTCGATCCACCCTCAAAGATCTTACGGACGAGGCTTAAATCAAGGAAAAAACACGCAAACCCTTTAAAATTAGAATCAGACCTGATGAGGAAATAGGGACCACTCTATAAGGATTTCGGGTCCGAATGGGGGGATAACCCTTGAGCATGTAGATCGCCTGAAATCCACCGATTCCCACCTTGAAGTGAAACAAGCACGAAAGATACCCCTCACCTAGACCTGCATACTTATCCTTAATCGTCGATTCTCCACGCCATATCCAATAACAGAGGATAATATCACAAGACCTAAAAACACGGAGAATTACCACGCGATAAACGACCTAGACCCACCAACATGCACACTTATTCTTGATCGTAGATTCATCTTGCTTGATCCAACAGCTGAGGATCATATCGCACAAGCCAAAAGCACGAGAATTACCGCACAATAAGGGTAGTATTCTCTCCCCTCCCTTGGCCATGTGTTGCTTAGTAAGTGGAATTGCTCCCAACTCCAAAATACTGCTTCTAGCATGAAGGGCATGCGAAAAACCAAAAACCACCCTGAGAGTGGTAAAGCCACCACAAAAAGAAATGCGGGGGTTTTGAGTCTGCTGAGAAAGCTTGGACTCCGGCCCCTCGCACCATCCCATCTCCTCGGGTGCATGAACCAATGGAAGATGAAAATCCATCCATCCAGCCGTCCATCCAAGAAACAGCGTCTACCGAGCAACTTCCAACATCTTCTACCAGGGTTGAGGAGGCCGACAGTGACTTGCATCCCAAAAATGACCTCACTTCTGAAATAACACTTCATAATGAATCCAAATCAACTAGACCCCGTCTCTGTGGCTCTGTTTCGAAACACCATTCTGTCCTCATCCGCCTGGTCGTGACAATGTGCCCTTAAACTATTCTGAGGCATCTCTTGCCAACTCAGCTTGACCCTGCTTTTGGTGCAGAGCACCCCTTGATTGGCCAGAATGTCTGCAAATTTATTTGTCGTCCTTCGCACATGGGTAAAACTCATGGTATGCAAGCACAAGAGGTGAAGCTGAATCCGTTGGAAGACCTGAAACAACCTACAGTGTTTTGAGACTTTTTCTGGCTCTGTGCCACAGCTGATTCTCTTGACCGAGTTAATGATTAACTCAGAATCGGCTTCAATAATTATATTCTGGAGATTATCCTTCTTCGGGAATTCTAAACATTTCTCAAGAGCCATTAATTCCACCATATTGTTAGTTGCTCTTCCCAAATGGCAATGAAAAATAAAAAGGATGCAGCCATTTTCATCCCTTAACACCCCTCCAAAACCAGCAATACCCGGGTTGCCTTTTGAGGCCCCATCAATGTTGAATTTCAAAAAACCCTGAGGGGGAGGATGCCAATAATCCTGCTTAGTGTCTAGTTTCATTACCTTCCTATCCAAGCCTTGTGGTATAAGCCCCTACATACCCAACTGAAGAAGTATCTGCGTTTCAGCTTCTGAAGGTGGATTCTTTGGGGAAGTTCGCACTAAAGTACCTACCGTCTCCTTAAGTTGTCTTAAAATCTGCTCAAAAATGCGTTGGGAGGAACTTTTTTCATTTTTGAAGATTTTGTTGTTCCCTTATTTCTATACATTCCATATTATGAAGCTTGGCATTAAATTCCAAGCTGAGCATAGAAATTCATAATTAGAGAAGTTTCGTCTCTAGTTAATTAGGGTATTGATAATGCTTCCTTTGTCCTTTTCTGTCTATTGGAAAATAGTGGCAAAAGTATCCCACAACCTAGAGGTGAAAATGCAATTATTGAGAAGGTGTTCCATTGTTTCCTCTTGGGCTTCACAGAGCTAGCATCTGGAAGGTCTCATAACACCCTCTTCCGGATGTTTTCCCAAGTCAGAATTTTCTTATGATGTACCAACCACATGAAGAGTTTGATCTTCATCCATCCTTGATGCCTCCATAGGTTCTGCCAAACTCTGTCCAGTACATTGGAGTCCAGCTCAAGGAGTATGCACTTTGCCTCCTTAAGATTGAAGGTACCTTCATTATTGTTGCCCCATCTAAGTTGGTCATGCCCCTCTGTAACTAAAATTTTCCTTTGGTCCAACATTGTTAGAAGTGCCTAAGCTTTTGCTTTCAAGGGCTATCATCCTTGTAATCTATATTCTTCCAGGTTCTTCATTTTCCTTCAATATTGGTTTGATCCAAAAATCTTTTACCCTGAGTAACCCTTTGGTATTAGTTTCTTTCTTGAGGTCCAGAAAGTCCTCTCTTAATAGTGTAGGTTCTTGTTGCCATTTATCTTCCCAAAGCAAAGCAAGATCTCCCTCTCTGATTTCCCAGAAGCTATTTTTTTGTACTAAGCCTCTATTCTCCCAGGCCTTATTCCAGATGTGTGAGCCTTTTGTGATGCCAGTCATCCTTATGTGATTGTTATCTTGCCAAGTGCTGGCATATTTTTCTTTCGAGATAATAGCCCATTGAGCCTTTGGATCTTTTACCCAACGCTACCATAATTTTTCCCCTAAAACTTTGCTTAGTACTTCCGGATTATCCAATCTAAGACCCCCATGGTTTTTAGGTCTGCAAATCTTATCCCAGACTACCAAGGCCCATTTCTTTCTCCCCTCCCCCTTACCCCAAAGAAATTCTCTTTTAATGGTTCTAAAATTTTGCAAAACTCCTTTTGGAGCTGGAAGGGCTAATAGCATAAAGACGAGGATTGATTGAAATACAACTTTTGTAAGCACCAACCGACGAGCCAAGTTTAAAGATCTAATAGTCTGTTTCCTAATTTTATCCTGCATCTTATTAATCACCGGCTCCCAAATGCTCTTGTGCAAAGGTTTATCAGTTAGAGGAACTCCCAAGTATTTGGAAGGAAGGACATCCCTTTGAAAGCCCAAAATTCTGTAGATATTTCTCTAAAAATCAATATTGGTATTAAAGAAAAAAATCTTAGATTTTGAGAGATTAACTTCCATACCTACAGCCATGGCAAAGTCACACAGGATTTGTTTATAAGCTAGTGCTTCTTTGATCGTGGGGATTCCCTGAAACATAGTATCATCAACAAATTGTTGATGGGACAAAGCCTGTCCAGTCTCAAAAAGTTGGAGACCCTTGATGTTACCAACTTCTTTCGCATGCTTGATAGACTGACCAAGTCCTTCCATCATGAGGATGAAGAGAAAGGGAGAGAGCGGATCTCCCTACCTGAGGCCTCTTGAAGGAGTAAAAGTCTTGGAAGGAGAACCATTAACCAGAATTGAAAAGCTAGAAGAAGTTACCAGGGCCATAACCCATCTTACCCAGTTATGATCAAATCCAAAGGCTATAAGGACCTTCCTGATATAGGTCCAATTCAACTTATCGTAAGCTTTGGCTAGGTCCAATTGCATAATCATTCCAGCCTTCCTATTGCTTAACAATGAATGCACCACCTCATGCGCTTGAATGATGTTATTGAGAATTTTTCTGCCCTCCACATAACCAGATTGCTCCCTAGAAACTAGAGTATGAAGAAGGGGTTTGAGTCTATTGGCAACAACTTTGGATATTATCTTGTACACCACATTGCACAAAGCTATGGGTCTAAACCTATTTGAAGTCTGAGCATTGTCCTGTTTGGGGGTCATGGAGATGAAGGAAGTATTGAGCACCTTCAATATGGTTCTATTCATCCTAGAATCCTCTACTACATTCAGAATATCTTGTTCAACAATTTTCCAACAAGCTTTAAAGAAATCCACATTGAAACCATCAAGGCCTGGCACTTTACCATTCTGCATTTCTTTGATGACCTCACTAACCTCCTCTTTAGTCACTCGCCTATTAAGATTGAAATTATCCTCTCTTGTTACAAGCTTAGGTATATGCCTTGTTAAGTTCCTGATAAAATGATCTCTGTTTGAAATGGTTTCATTTGCTATGCCTCGAAAGTGATGAACTAACACAGCTTCTATATCTTCATGGGAATTAAGAAGATGACCTCCCTCGTCCTTGATCGACGAGATCCTATTATGAGATCTGTTCACCATGGTGGATCTGTGGAAAAATCTAGTGTTTCGATCCCCTTCTTTTAGCCATTGAACTCTAGATTTTTGTCTCCAAAATATTTCCTCTTGTTTACATAAATTCTCCCAGTCTTGATGATGTTTGGTGACTTGATCATTTCTGACTTTATCAAAGCCATCCATGATAAGGGCTTGATTGAGTTCCTACATTTTGTCTTCAATAGCTTTTTTCGCTTCAAAAATATTGCCAAATTCATTCTTGTTATAGTCTTTAAGTCTGAGCTTGATGTGCTTTAGTCTTTTGTGTAGCAGAAACATTCTTGTACCCTGAAAATGCAGATCTTTTATCCACCATTTTGCAATGTTGTTAATGAAATCTGGGTGGGAGAGCCAGATATTCTCAAATATAAAAGGTCTGTTCTTGGGGGTACCAATGCCCTGAACCTTAAGTTGTACAGGCCAATGGTCCGAGCCTCCAAAGGGGAGAATTCTCACTATCATTTCCTTGTTGGTGAGCATAAGGTCCTCTGAGATTATGAGTCTGTCTAACTTTGAGGCTACTTGAGCCTCTCCTCCTGTTTTATTGTTCCAAGTAAAGAGGCCATTACTCATATTAGTGTCAACTAGCTTCATATTATCTATAAAATTTTGAAATGCTGTAGAGTCTTTGCTTAAAGTTATGGTTCCCTCTTTTTTCTCCGAAAGTGATTCGATCATGTTGAAGTCCCCAACCATGATCCATGGTACTCTTGCATGTTTATCTCTTAGTTCCACCAGAGAATCTAGAAACCTGAGTTTGTCCTCCATTCTTTGGGGGCCATAAACATTCGTGACCAGATAAGTCTCCCTATCTCCCACAGGCTGAATAACCACTGATAAATAATTCCTAGATGCCTCAGCATCTATTATGCCAATATTTTGGGGGTTCCAAAGAGTAAGTATGTCTCCTGCTATATTATCTGCTTTGAATTCTAGGAACTCAAATCTATTGATCCATTTGTTGTGAATTTCTTTTATTTTTTGAATGGAACATTTAGTTTCCTGAATAAAGATCATATCCGGAGCTTCTTGTTTTATTCTATTGCTAAGTATTCTTTGTTTTCTTTTACTACCTAGACCTTTGATATTCCAAGATGTGAAATTCATTATTAATGATTTGTAAAGGAGTAGCTACTTAGGTCTTTCATCTTACCTGAATCTATCATTAGCTTTCCACATTCCATCAATAACTCATTCTGCCTTTTTTTGCCTCTTTTCTTTCCTGGGTTTCTAGGAGCTAATCCTAGTGTGGTTTTCATTGTTTTCACACCTTCGTTGCGCTGCCTTTCATTGTTTCTTTGCCTTTCCAGCCCTTTAGCCTGAGTTTTCCATAGGAACAACTGTTGTACTCTATTGAACTCTTCTTGAGGTGGTGAGTCTACCCCTCCCATGGTCCCCTGTTTCAATAACCCTTCCAGATCTAGGTGTTCTCTATCAAGAATCTTCTGCAGTTCATGATGCTCCATTTCCATCTCACTCTGGGTCATTTCTTGGTCCATTTCCAATTCTCCATCGCTCAGCATAGTCTCTTTCTATTTATTAATATCTTGTGTTTGTTTACTATCTTCTTTCTTCTCTTTCTCCCCTGGGCTTCCTTCCATTACCTGATCTGCCTTTCTTAGCTCTTCCTCTTCTTCGAGTACTTGGAACCTGTTCAGACTAGCTTGTTGCCCTTTTGTTTGATGTTTCTTTGGCCCCCTTTTGCCCCCTTTTCCTCTATATCCCACTTTGTGAAAGCTTTTGGTATCTTTCACTGTGGCAGCTTTGCTTTTGTTCTCTATTTTACTAAGAGGGAAATCTCTAAATAGGTGCCCATGCTCATGGCACCTGCAACATTTGGAAGGAATATGTTCATAATCTACTGTTTGCACCCATTCTTCATAAAAAACTTTCAAGATGACCTCATCTCATAGAGCTCTAGAGAGATCCATCTCCACACATATTCGTGCAAAGGAAGTGTATTTTCCCCCTCTCGTGGCCTCAGAAGCTTTGATAAAATGCCCTAATTTGTTTCCTATGGCACATAACGATTTCATTTGCTAGTAATCAAGAGTTAGGGAGTAGAGTCTTACCCAAACTGGGACCGAAGTGAAAGTCTCTCGCTCCGGGACAAAATTCATCATCCACGGCCGCATGTAGAGGCCTACTGCTGCATATAAGTAGGGCCCTCCTTCAAACACCCTGTCTTTGTCCTCAATATTTGTAAAGACCACAGTGAAGAAACCCTTTGACCCGAGATGTAGGTATATGCTTCCTTTTGGTTTCCAGTGGTATTTAATCCATGCTTGTAGTTCCTTTTCAGTGGGCCATAATCCCATGAATTTACAAATGATAGCATAGGTCTGCATGTGGTCCCTGTGCACTTGCAGAGTAGGATCATTTAAAACTACTCTAGGTGTAACCTCAGCCTTGGGTTTACATAGTCCCTTTTGTGCTTTATTTTATGCTCCCTGTTTCTTGTCTTCTTCCTCAATTTCTTTTGTACTATTTTCCTCTCTTGATTTGGTAAAATCTTGATCCTCTTCCATGTTCCTTTTCCCTTCTCCTAAAGGACCTCTGGCAGTTTCTATTGGTTTCTTACCTCGACTGGCCACTGCCTGCCGATAGAAGGGAGTGGAGCTCCTCCCTTTGCACCCCTCCATGGAGTTCAACACTTGTAGTAGCTTGAAACCCTAGCCCTTCGTCCATGTCCTCCTCCCTCGCGAAACCCCCAAGCCCAATTCTTTCAAGTTCGATTCTGATTTGACAAAATATTAGTATTGCATGTATACAAACATTTTTCTGATTGAAATTTTTGCATGCATCTTCTTTGTTGCTATCCAAAACTAACATTGTAGATTCAAGAACATTGTATGCAAAACAGGGATTTGTTTACAGTAGAACAACAAGTATGGGGGGGAAACTCTATTCGCAGCATGACCACACTATTGCAACTAACAGAAGCAGCTCGAGCAACTCGTGAACGTGAACAATTGTTCAGACATGATGTGCTTGCCTGGATTCCAACTTTTGCATCACTTTCAGCATCAACTCTGCCTACATTAGTTTCAACAAATGCCAGTCCATACATGTAATTCTACATTTTTTTCAGAGGTAAAACTTGAGGTAAAATAACATAATTTTTTTATTTATTTATTACGAATTTACGAGAATTTCATGAAAATCCCTTGAGCATTATTTTATCATCATTCATTCCACTTGTTTACCACTTTCCATTTTTCAGATATATATCATCTTTCAGTTTTGGGGAGTGTTGCTTTCATTCATTTCTTTCTTATGACCATGTGATTCATATTCTTTATCATCCATTGATATTCTTATTCATTCTCAACACCTCCCTTATTCCATGTTGTTTTACACCAAGCATAGATTTCAACAGATGGTAGCGCCCACCTCAATTTGTTTTCTAGCATTGCATGAGGGCATCCTAATTCTTCAGTTTGGGGGAGGAATTGCTACGCATGATGGATGTTTTCTACTTTATTTCTCATTTAAGTCATACAATTTCATTTTTATACAGTGCATAAATTGATTTCCATATATTTTTAAAACTATGAAATCAATTCTTGTGATTCCTGGAAAACACAAACGTATCATTAAAATACACAAACCCAGATAATTTCAAGTTAAATTAGTTTAAAAAATTTCGGAAATCATACACTATCACCTACAACCATTTTGTTTATATCTCATGATCCATGCATCGAAACGATCTGATTTTTGGATCATAGATGCATTAATATAGTAGAAATCTTCTTGCAAAATTTCAACAAAATCTAGTTTGTAGATTTTGATAAAATGGTTAATGGAGTTTGTTGTTACCTATATCAGATTTTGCTGCAACTTCATATACATATAGTTGAAATTCAATATAAAAATTGTTACGCCTTCATCAACATTGCTAAAATTGAATATTCATTAATCGAGGAAGAATTCATTTGTTCTATCCACTTCATGAGTTGGGATGAACAATTTTTGTTTTATTGCTTGGTTAACACAGAGTCTTTAGGTTGCATGAGGACATGCAATATATTCAGTTTGGGGGTGTATTGGGCCGCTAGTTTGTCATTATTATTATCACTCTTTACCGCCTATTTCATCCATTTCTACTTTTCCTTATCATCCCATTTATCATGATTTATCATATAATTCCATTTTATAATTATTTATTCTGTTATCGATAAATACTATTTCTTCTCCTTTATTTTTAATAAATTGATTATTGTGCATGTTTTTACCAATGATGGTTTATTAATAAAAATTTTCACCATTTTAGCCTCCAAGATATTTTCCAGATTGAAGATTTGAGCTCCAACTCATCATTAAATGTGCCAACTCAAAAATTCGCTGGAATAAGAAGTGACAGCTTTGTATTGAATGGTTCGGGCAAATGGAGAAGAATCTAGAAAATCCAAAACATGGGTTTTGTTCAAAACGGACCAAATCAGTTTTTTAATGAGCGGTTTTCCCAAATTCAGTCCGTACTAAGAGAAATAGAAGATTCTCTGAAGATGTTTTTCTCAGATTTTCTATTGTGGCTATTTTCCAAATTATCTCAGTGGCAATACCAAATTCGACCTATTGCTGTTGAATGCTGATGGAAAGATATTTTAGATATGATCTTGCTAATCAATTTGTTGAGAATAATCTAATTTTGTAATAGGGAATCATATTGTAATCATTACAGTTGTAACTTCTCTTTTCTCTCTGTGTATTTAAATCAGAACAAAGATCAGAGAGGGAGAGATTCATGATGGATGATTAGAGAGAGAATTAGATGGATCATTAGATTAGAGATAGATAGGATAGGATAGGAGGAATGGGAGAATTATTATTCAAATTGTAACTTTGGTCATTGACTCTCGTTGTTAAGCAGAGCATGAACTTGCTGTAACGATTATGAAATGATGAATATATAAAAACAGTTGCAGTTCCTTCACATCTCTTGAAGTAATCCGACGGTATTCACCGGCCGCTAAGGGCCCAGCCCTGGTGGACCCACTCGCTATTTGTATCATTACTTTCCAATTCCAGTTGTGTGATGGTTTGATTTACTTTTCATTTCTTTGAATTGCATTGCTTTACAATTTCTCATTTCTTTACATTTCCCTGAAATCGTTTTATGGCATAAAATTGTAATTAAAATGCATTGCCATTTTCTTCCATCATAACAAGATTATTATCCTTTGCAACTTGAATTGTTATGTTTTTCATTCTAGTTATAAAGCTTCGCTGTTCAATTTGGACTTTGCCATTCATTATAGATTGTTGTTCATTTAGTTTTGCTGTTCATTTCAATTAATTTAGCTTTGTTTTTCATTTCCATTAATTTAGTGTTGTTGTTCATTTCTGGTAAATTAGCTTTGCTGTTCAAATAGGCTTTGTTGTTATCTCTCTCATGCAAGGATTTGGTTTCACCTTTTAAATGTTATTGCAGCAAGTGTGTTTGTTCCATTTCTACTAGTAGCATTATTGATTGAATTGTCATTTCCAGTTAATTGTTTTGGTGTGGAGTGTAAGATCAACAACTGTAAAGGACATGGACTATCACTGTCTGAGTTCTCATATTGAGGATCTTGTTTGATTTCATTTGCATCAGTTAACAGAGGAAAGAGTTATTACTACTACATCCTTGACTAATGATTGTTGTAGTTTCTTGAGTGAATGATCTAGTTTTAGAATATTAGGTTCCTTTCTAGTGCAATTAGATTTTATTTCAAGCATACGTTTACTCTTGTATTTGAAGCAATGTACTGCAATTTAGAAACATTACTCTTGAGTAAATGACCGCCTCAGACTGAGTACACTATTGAAATAAAAAATCGTACCTGGATTGATAATTAATGTGAGGATAATTAGGAGTTAAAAAGACACCTTTTATCACTCAACACTAAGCTCTTCTTTGAATGAGTATGGGTACACTTTGGGATTCCACAGTACATTATCTCATATTGGGATAGCGAGTTCCTAAGTAGATTTTGGTGAAGTATCTAGTCGATTCTGGATACCAAGCTCACTAAATCCACTGCTTTCCACCCCCAAACTGATGGCCAAATAGAGGTAGTCAATAGGATGATTGTACACATTCTACGCATGTACAAATCGAAACATCCATACACATGGGAAGAAATCCTTCCCTATCTCTAGCACAACTACAAAAAATATCTCCATAACTCAACTGGCCATAGCCCCCTTCAGGTGGAGTTGGGATTCTAGCCACTATGTCCCATTGATGTGGCCATATCATTTGCAAATACTCTGGCAACTTCAGCCCATGTCCAATATGAAGTTGCCAAGGCTAATAAATTCATTGGGCACATCCAACAAGCCACTAGCAAGTCCATGGCATATTGGAGAAAGCCAATGCTAAGTAAAAGCAACGACATACCAGCATCAAGTGCCACACAAGTTCCAGGTGGGCAACAAAGTGTGGCTACATTTGCAGAAGGAGCGCCTCGCTTAGTCCCACCATAAGCTTAGACTCCTCCGATATGCGTTGTACACCATTAGTGATCACCAATGCTATAGGAGATAATTCTTTTCAGCTCAACATTCTTTCGTTCCTTATCCTGCACCTAGTGTTCAATGTAGACCACCTTTGACCATACTTTCCACCATTACTAGCGACATCCGACATTATAGAATAACTCACACCAACAAAGTTAAACCCAGACTACATGGAACAGGCCACAACTGATTGGATCATGGACACACAGATCAAGAGTACTCACCAACATAAGAACCAACTATATCGGGTTGTCAAAGCTGGCCAACTCCTGCACCAAGGCAAGTGGCTCACTAGGGACCAAGTTCAACAGAAGTTTCCCCATCTCATGGGGGCACTCAATGCAATGGGGACCATTGCTTCCTAAGGGGGGAGGACTGATCCAAGTGGATATTTCTAGCCATCCACCTATTGCACTTGGACCTCCACCACTGTTTCTTTTATTTTTTCAGTTTCCTCAAATGTAGCATAATTTACTATTTTTGGCAGTTTTTTGGGTCCTTAACTTTCGGAGCTGTTTTGAGACCATAAATTATGTTTTCTTGGGAAATGGGAAAACATGAGTCTATAACTAATATTTGCAACCAAAATTTTCATTCTTCGAATAGATATTTCTAATGAGATATTGTGCGCATCAAACAAAGATCGTATGCCAAAGTTATGACCTCGAGAAGTTGATGTACCAATTTACCCAAATGGGGCCCATAGTTTTGGCGCTTCATCTCCTAGGGTCAGGTTTTTGGATGTTTAGAGTTTTCCATTATTTCTCAATAATAAATAGGCCTTCGAGCCTGATTGTAACAAATTTGAGAGGCATGTAGACACCACATCTCTTCTCAGAGATAAGTTAACATCACCTAAGCTAGTTTATTTCCATTACTTTTGAAAGCATATTTCAGTTCTTTGATATTAATGAAATGAAGTGTTATTTCTGATGCATATTTGTATTTGTGGTTATATCTGTATTTTTTGCGTTCATGTTTAAGTTCGGATCATTTGACCTCCAAACTCGAAAACAAAAACCTTACAATTTTCTGGGTTGTCCCATTTAAGTATAATTACAAATTTAATGACATTCAATAAATATTAGCATAACTTTCAGTGAAATTCGAAGTGTCCAGTATTTGTTAAGCCTAATTTTTTTTCGACGCATTTCGAACCACTTATTGTGGTTCATCATCAAGACATGATGATGATGAACCATAGTAAGTGGTTCAAAACATGTTGACGAAAAATTTTGATATTTGATCTCTCCAGAAAAGTATATTTATAAGTCATGAATCACAGAAGCATGCATTATGAGATTTGTTAAGCCTCTTCAAAGTTTTTAGATTTTTAAGTTTTTATAAACTCCTAGGTAACTCAAACTGTAAAGAGAAATCACTCTATGAGTTGTTAAGTTTGAGCTTAAAAGAGGCAATAACTATAGATAGTCATTTCAATTGAGAAGCTTGATCTTCATACTGTAAATGTAGGTCCACAATTGAAATGAAACCCATTCTTCATTATTTTATTTAATTTTGCAAGCATTTTTCATGACTGTACCATTCTGTAGACGCACCTTTTTATTTGAATAAAGATATAGCATGACCAAGTTGCAAAACTTTAATTTGAATCTTAGACTGTGTAATCGAAAATACATGTCCACACCAAAGATCAAACTTGGTCTTTCGTGTTTACTTTAAAGCTTTCTATAATGCATAGCAAATTTAAAAATACAAGTTTTTCGTAGAAAGTACGGAAAAAGCCATATCTCGTTCTTGAAAGCATTTTAATGCAAAGTATACAAATTTCTCAGAAGGAAAAAAAACTATTGATATCAAAACATGTTCGTATAATTTTTTAACATCATATTCGCTTTTGTTTTGACTTGATAGTTCTGTAGAAGTATATTTCTAATATTTTTCAAGGGTACAATAACTTATCTAAATTTTCAATCTACAAGCTTGAGCCTACATTTTGTAAAAATGTAGTTCGCATATCAATTGTGTTTCCTCTGCCACAATATTAAGCCTGAATGAAGATAAATGTTCGTTAGGCCAGTTATCAGACATAGGACAAACTATATTATGGGTCAGGGGAAGCCATGCTGAAGAATTCAAACTTTTGTTTATATGTTTTTAATTGTTGGTAGTGAAAATGGATGGTTCGAGGTCATATGAATATCATATATCATTATTAATTTCTAATTAGAATAAATATTGTGTATGTTGTAATTTTGGCAATCATTTGATCTTGACAGATTTCTTCTGGGATGAAAAATATATTTTCTATTACTAATCGTTAAATCATGTGTTTTTTTCAAGTATTGGTCTATGTTCTTGGTTCTCTTGGTTTCTATTACCTATTAGCAATATAAATAATCTGATCGTTTATGTGTAACATTTTTAAAAATTGCATTTAGTTTTGAGATGCATTACTATTTTCATACATCTCTACATTTAGACAAAGGTTTCCTATTTTTTTAATATTTTCCAATGGATAATTCTATCCTATTAGTAATTACAAATAATGACTCTAGAGGTTTTGGATCTACCCTTATACTGATTTAAATAAAATGAAAGATATATTATTTTTCTTAGATGAACTTTTTATTAGACATCGTTTTTGACAAAATTTAACTCTACATTGTTAAAACAATGTGAATTTGACTATATTACAAGAATGGAGGGTGAACAACTGACTATATTTTTTCTTGGTCAAATCTTTATGCTTTTCCCTGACCTTTATTAAGCTGCAATGTTAATTCTTCTCTTCTCGATTTGGATACAAAATTTTTGAGCCCATTGAAGGATTGAATCACAAGACTATCGTGGTTGGGTTTTGGCAATCTAGAGATGAAAACATTAGCCATGGCCCTCTTGTAATGGTTTCATCTACTTCTACTCGCACAAAACATTGAAAATCTAGTTTCCTCAGCTATACAGACTGGTTTTAAGTTGCCTTCCTGGGGTTTGCAATACATGTAGTGGTGGGCAACAATCTGTGGCATCATAACCAAGTCACAAAAGGACAAAGAATTGTTGTAACCAAGGGAAATTTACTGGTTGTTCAAATAATCACAATAATTCTAAGCATAACTTGATACTGTTGTTCATTCATGGGTTTGTTATCATGGAAGACAACCTCGTGCTAGTTTTCATCACATGGTGTATCTTTTTTCTCAAGCAATGACTTTGTCACTTTCGCTTCTTCTTATCAGTTTTGAAAACAAGTCTACACCATCTTCACATCATTTTTTTTAAATGTTGCTAGGTATCTAACTTCATCATGTGGGTTTATGAAATGTGTTCACATGATGTTTCTTTCATGAGTGACAACTCATTTATTACATAACATATTTGACTATAACATATTGCTTGTGACTCTTTCACTAATCTCAACACTTTTGGTGATTGCTATTAAAGGCCCTACAAAATTAGCCATGATAGAAAATTATAATAGTCTTTCTAAAAATCTATTACCTAATAAAATACCTATCCCACAACAAGATAACTTTGGAACACCAAAAATTTATGCTAGTGCAGGATTTATAACCAGGTTGATTTTCCTAGTGGAACCATAAAAAGTTATGCAATGATATATTCACCACTCAGTTGAAGTATGTCATTAATGCACTGGATATACCTATATTGTACAGACAAAGATATGCTTAAACCTAAAGATAAAGCCGAAAGTGTTTCCGTTATACTCTAGTCAAAGTTGCAATCAAAGTGATAATCTCTTATATTCCCTAAATTATAGTTTTTAATGAAATTTTTTATTTCAAATAACTTCATCTTCACAGGCATCATTTCAACCCAAACTATTATATGCATACAACTCAATGACATACCACCACATAGGTTTTGTTAAAACACCATCATTTTTAAATATTTATATAATATTATATAAACATTACGCCTATCAAAACATTTGAGTACAATTATCTATATTATATCTAAAGTTATTCATATTATATCCAAAAATTATCCATATTTAACAAAAATTAAAAGCTATTTCAATATCGAAATGGATGGGTAATCCCCATATCATCACTGAAATTCCAAGACAAAAGAGACATGCTAAATTCACTTTTAACCTGTATTTAATTACCATTAAAGAGCTTATTTGATTACTATTATTATGGTCTATGTATTGTTCAACCTTATGGTTGTAATGATCAACCATTATAGTTGAGCATTATTATTATAGTGTCTTTTTTGACTTAGAGAAATAAGTGTCAACAGGATATCGAGTACAAAAATCGCTTCTACATTTCGATGTCAATCTCTCCTCAAGTGTAAACATTCATAATCTGAAATATGCTTCGCCCAAATCTCTCACGCAGACTCCATTGTTTAAAGCACTCAAATACTTATAGATGTAAAGTCTTAACTCGTTAGAATGTGGTAATTCTATATATAATTTAATTAACGGAAAACTGTGATGCGTGTGTCAACTACTCACATTGTTTGGCGAAGAGTTACACCTTGTTTTGTGTGAACACTCACAAACTAGATGAAGGACAAACTACAGAGGTTTGACGGGAAAACCACAATGTGGGACGGAGGTTTTTTTTTTTTTTTTTTTCCGAAGGTGGCAAAACCTATCAAACTCAGGTGTCAAACCAACAGTGAGGACAGCCATCTCTGGCTGCTATCCGCGAATGTCGGTTTGACTCATCACTGTTATCAAGGAAAACCACGCCACCTGTAATAACCCGCTGGTGGTCCGTAAGGGAGCAGGCTTTCACTCCTGCCAGATGCCTCTGGGTCTTGGGCCGTTAACCTGTTTCCTTACGTCCGAGGAAGATGAACTCTTAGCCAAGCAGAAGCAGTTTTACGGCATACTCCAGGCCGAATGTGGGACAGAGGTTTTTAAAGTAAATCTAATTAATTTTTAATTTTTAAGTTATTTATTTATATTACTAAATTTCAGTATAAATCAATCAATTTTTTTTTAAAGTAAAATTCAGTATAAATCGATCATTTTTTTTTTTAAGCTAATTTATTTTTTTCAATTGAAAGTGATACTTTTTCTGTTAAGAAAAATAAAAAAAAGTGTAGTCGAATTTTACATAAACATTGAAGAGAGACCCGCTTGCAGATCACATTAAGTATGAACTTTTGCACTGGAATCTGGTAGATATAACTCCATCCAAAATGATGCCTACATGGGACAATGGAAGAATAGAAGAGGTGTACATTGCAAAAAGGATTGATCGGTTTATTGTACATGTCAACATTATTGATAGAATGGGCATGCCTTATTCGTCCATTGGGAATGTATTTATATCCGACCATAGGCCGATTTATCTCAGCTGGAGGGAAAAGGGCTTCAGGAATGGGTACCCATTTAAATTCAATAGAATATGGTTAGAAGATCCAGATTTCAATGAAGTCATAACAAAAACATGGAAGGATTTATCTGCAAAAGACATGATTCTCCCGTTTATGACCTTTAGAGACAAGTTGTCCGCTATGAGAAAGGTGGTCAAAGAATGGAAATTTAAAAAAAGATAGTTGGACAGATTGGCCCTTCAAGAAACTCAGAGGGAACTGGACAGTATATCCAAGGCTATGGATGCCAACTCACTTCCTTTTAGCATGAGATGTCGCATAAAAGAGCTTGAAAGGAAAAAAAAAAATCTTCTGAAGCAGGAAGAAGCCTCATGGAGACTCAAGAGCAGGGCAATTTGGCTCAAGGAAGGTGACAGGAACACAAAATTTTTCCACAAGTATGCAAATTCCAAGCATGAGAGAAATACCATATGGAAAATAAGTGATGGTCAGGGGGGTTTCCTCTTCTCACAACAAGATATCTCAAAGGAAGCTATGAGACATTTTAAAAACCAATATAAGAGAAGGGATGAGTGCAGGTTTCAGGATATCCTGTGGGCTATTGAACTGGCCCAACAAATATTTGCTGATGGAAAAAATGAAAGCCTGTTTCAGCCCATAACAGAGGAAGAACTTCTAGGAGTAATGAAGGCTTTTAAAAAGGATAAATGTCTTGGCCCAGATGGCTGGACAATAGAATTCTTTATTCACTTCTTTGATATCATCAAACAAGAATTGTTGAGGATGGTTGAAGCAACAATAATCTCAGGCAGCATACATCAGATCACATCCTCCGCTCTGATAGCGCTTATCCCAAAAAAGGTGGACACAGACTCCTTTCAAGATTTTAGGCTGATCTCCTTATGCAATATAACTTTCAAAATCATCACAAAAATTATTGCTGAAAGGATTGAAGCGACATTATCTAGTTTTATAACAAAAGATCAACATGCTTTTTTAAAGGGAAGAAATATATTTGATGCCGTCACTAATACACAAGAAAGCCTGTTTACTATGCTCTCAAAAAAATCTGAAGCTGCCATTCTGAAAATTGATTTACAAAAAGCATATGATTGCTTAGATTGGGGGTTCATTAGATGTTTATTAGCAAAGATCGGCCTGAAATCTAATTCCATAAGCTGGATCATGGCATGTGTAGAGAATGTGAACTATGCTGTCATCATAAATGGGATTCCTTCTCCTTTTTTTCCAGCAGAAAGAGGGCTTCGTCAAGGATGCCCCCTTTCTCCTCTTCTGTTTATCTTGGCAATGAACTCTCTAAGCCTTCATATAAATAGGGCAGTCTCTGAAAACAAGTGCAGGCCTATTAAGATTTGCAGGAACAACTACATCTCGCAAAATTTATTTGTCGATGATGTGCTCATTTTTGCAATGCTTTGCAGGGTCTCCTAAACATGTCTCAATAACATTCTCAATAGGTTCCAAAGTGCTACTGGGTTACAAATAAATAGGGCAAAATCCATCCTTTTCCACAATGACGTCAATATGGAAACAATGGAATGGATTTCTGAGTTGTTTGGAGTGGGGATGAGGTCTCTCAAGGACAGATTAAAATATCTGGGTTTTTAGCTAAAAGCCAAGGGTTACTCTAAAATGGACTGGCAATGGTTAATAGATAGATATTACAAAAATATTTCTGCTTGGGAATACAAATGTCTATCTCTGGCAGGAAGAATTGTTCTCACACAAGCAGTGTTAACACAACTGGTTGTTTACTGGGCACACTTTGTTTTCTCCCTATGAGTATCATCCAGAAAATGAACAAGATAACTGCAAGTTTTATATGGGGAGGAAAATCAGAATAGAGAAAATATTATCTTACTAAAATGGAAAAGATCTCTATGCCGAAGAACTCAGGAGGATGGGGATTATTGGATTTGAGGGCTTTTGGAAAAGCACTCCTATGCAAAACACTGTGGAGAGGAATATTTGGGGAAGGGCCGTGGAGTATCACTATAAAAAAGAAATACATGAAACGTAAAGATATGGAATAATGGTTCAGATTAGGAAGGATCGGAGCCAAGTACAGGTTAGCTATATGGCTCAGTTTTTGCAAAATTGAGCAATATTTTCTAAAGAATTTGAAATGGAGCTTACAATCCGGTAGCAGAATCCTCATTGGAATAGACCCCATCTTGAGCGAGAGAGAGAGAGCATATCCATCCCCGAAAGGCTTCTAATCTTCTTCCATAGAAAAGGTATTTTTACGTGGGATAAGCTCATAGCAGTTTGGCAAGGCCCACTTCCTCTTTGGAAAGAGGCCATTGATCTAGGCATGTTAGAGTCTCTGGCAAGGCTTTGGAACACTGTCAGGGATGCGTTGAGAAGCTGCGGTTTTCATCGTCACAGGCTAGAAGATTATCTAATCTGGAAGGTGCCAAAAGCAAATTTACAGGTTTGTGTAAAGGATATTTATACAGATCTGATTGGATTAAAGACCATGCACCCTAATCCTAAGTATCCATCAGTCTTCTGGAAATCAGGATGCTCTCCCAAATTAATATACTTCTCGTGGCTGGTGTTCCACAATAAAAATCTGTCCTGGGAAAATCTAAAGAAAAGGAATTGGCACGGACCGAGCAGATGCTTAATGTGTGAATCAGCCGAGGAAACCAATTATCATATGTTCTTCCAATGCCAATCTATTCAGCAAATATGGCATGACTTGGCAATTCTATATGGTTTCCCTCTTGTTTCTCATGCTTCAACGCATGCAGCTTTTGAATGGTGGAGTGGGCAGAGAGATTCATGGAGATCAATTATTATTATTGTCCTATGGTGTGCATGGAGGTGGAGGAACAACAAAATTTTCAAAGAAATGAAGAACCCCCTCAAGTCTATTTTGCAACATATCATATCCATCTATGATTCCGTGCCGAAAAAGCAACCCAAAACGAAAAGTGTCAACAGAAATGAGCAAGAAGTTTATCTCTCAAGGACCCCAAGAGCATTTTTTGATGGTGCTGCACAGCAAAACTCTTGTGGTTGCGGGGTACACATCATAATGGACGAGAATCTTCAATATTTTATTTCATGGAATGGAGGAAAGGGCACAAATAGCATGGCTGAGGCGAGGGCTCTAGCGGGTCTTCTTGCTTTCTGCATTTTTTTTGATATACAGTCTATTTCAATTTTTGGTGACTCCAAAACAATGATTGATCATGTCAAGGGAAACTGCCATATCAGGAGCCCACACCTCGCAGGTTGGATGGACAGGATTATGTTTTTTTGGGGACTTGTGAAAGATTGCTCCATTCAACACATTTACCGAGCTCAGAACCAGCAAGCGGACAGCCTGTCAAAGGAAGGTCTTCTACTAGAAACAGGTTCCTGGTCCATGAAGGTAATATATGGTGAGAAATCCTTTATCATTCAGGACTTCTCAATCCCTGGCTTTTAACTCACCTTTGATTATCCAGGTCTACTCTTCTTCATCCTTTTTGTTTTATCATCGTATATGTATGATATATGGATGTCCAACAATCTCTGAAATCAAGGTTACATCTCAGAAATCCGCATGTGTTGCATAAAAAACTTGTATCTGTTTTTGATGTGGAACAACTCAGATCGTTTTTTTTTTTTCCCTTTATGAAGGGACACATCCTTCAGTTTTTGTTTTCAAGATCAAGATCTTCCAGCTTCTAAAAGCTTGATATTTGTACTATCTGGAACCTTTATATAGTCTCAATATAATACAATTATGCTTTTTCTTTCTGAAAAATGTATCATCAGTGGATATAAATATGACATTTGTTAAAGATTACAATTGGAACACTACCCAGGGTAAAATTACATGTTTATTGTAACCGTTGAAAATATACACGAGCAAAAGAGATGAGATAACATCATTAAAATTGATTTTCCATCCTTTGATTGTTTTATAGATGGAGGCTTTGAAGTACAAATCTGCTTTCCAACTGAATGATTTCAGTCTCGAGGGATTGTGTAGGTGTCTTGTATGGTAGTTCCCATAAGTTCTTCATAATAAATATGGCCAGGTTTCATTTGGAAAGCTTATTTGATAGGTTGTTAACAGTTCCATTGAACTTGATGTAGATATTCTAGAAACTGATAATTTGGAAGTCCTTATTCTTCTATAATATTTTCCTCTTCCATTAAGAATGCCTAAATTATCTTTTCCTGCCAACCAATCAATCACACAAGTAGAGTTCCCAAAAATTTGAATATTTTTTATGTTCTTTGCTAAAGTTAGGAAAATAAGAACTCAGACAATAATTAATTATGCTTTTGTATTTGTATCAGGTCCTAGACCAACTTTGAAATGTAAGGCTTTTCAATCCCATGAATGTGAGTGAAAGGTCTCATGTTCAATCCCTCAAATTCCTAACCCATGTGTGATTCATGGGGGAAAGGTGGTATGGTTTATAGTGGTAAGAATTGCAGTTCCCCATGTCATGAGTGCAAAACCAACCGACCTAGTTGAAGATTCCTCTTTCCATAAAAAAATTTAATAAAACAAAACTATTAAAAAATATTAAGATCAATTGATAAACATCAGAAGCTATACAGTAATTCTATAGAATGAAAAATTATTCAAATATACAATTCTTAAACTATAATTAATTACAATATACTAAATTCTAATTAAATTTCTACCTAAATGAAGTATAATTGTTAAATTAAATTAAAGAAAAGTTATGATATTTTTTTTTAGTAAATTGAGGCTTTTGTATTACTCAGAGAAATAGAGACACATAATTTTATTTTTTTCCAGATTACTCCCTCAGGAGTTTGTTTCCCCTTGAAGCACTTCAATATGAGAGACTCTAACTGGAAAGTCCACACTTAAGGAAAAAAAAAGAAAGAAACCATACATAGTTTTATGCCCAAGTTGGAAACAAGAACATTAGCCCATAACCCATTACATTGCCAACAAATGAATTTCCACAAATGACCCATGTAATCACTGTAATCACACCTTTATAATACAAACATAGAGCAACAAGGTCAGCAATAGAAGCATTAAGCCACCATACATTGTGTTTCCACCAAAACATAATTATCAAAACAGACCCATGAAAATGGCATAGTTGGTTCCATAAAAAATCATAAACAAAAACATACGCCAAGACATGACAAAAAACAATAGTTGTTAGGTCCTTCAAATAAACATGTGCCTTTTTTCTTGAGCTGAAGACTGAAGCATAATTAGTTGAATTAATAAGAGATCCTGTTTGGTCACTTATCATTCTCTAAGCAGGAGATTGTTGCAGGTACCCTTGCACTAGAGCCCAGAGGGTCCATCAAATCACCACTATTTGACTCATAAGAGATATGGACTTCCACATGTGCCAGATGGGAGTCAATCCTACCCAAGAAAAAATATTGTTTTCGAAGCCCCCTTTTGATGTCTTCCAAGGAGGCGAAGGCATTATAAAACTCCACTTGCTTATCCTTAAAGAAGAGACCCAAGAGAACCTTCATCTGCAAGTGCAGAGACATCATATCCAATTATTGCTTATTCTTGCCTCTGGTGTGCCTAGGGTGAGGAACCCATCTTGACATATCCTCCACAGTCTTAGAGTCTAAATGAGCCTAAATATTACAAAAACTAAGGCATTCTAAGGATACCAAAGGAAAATTCATCCAAAATCCTTGTAATACTAGAAGTTTCCCATTGATTTGGATAAAATTTAGTAAAATATGACAGTTAAAATAACTAGAAAGGAGAGAATAACAATCCTAAACAAATGAAACGAATACTTCTCTGAAATCACAAGGTGGAATCTTGAACACGGGGATAGTATCGACATTTTAGGTAGGGTTTGTTCTTTTTCTAAGGAAAACATCTCACTGACACATGATAGCCTTTGCAAGAACACATTAACATATTCTCTATGCCTCTCTGGCTACTAAGACAAGGAAGGATGGGGATAAGTAGTAGGGATATGTTGAAGGATAAGATATTAGCAATGTGAAAAAATAGTCAAGAGACGAGCCCACAAATTTATTTATAGTGAATTTATTAATTTATACATATCTTAGATATTTGTTGTGATGGTGTGCTTCTATATGTTTGTTGATGGTATTAACATGTTTATTAATTTATACATATCTTAAATATTTGATGTGATGGTGTGCTTCTATATGTTTGTTGATTGTATTAACATGCATACCATGTTCTTTATCCAAAACTTGGATATTGTAAACAGGTGTCCATCTTTATACACCACTTGGCCTTGCAAAACCTCCCTTTATGAATGGATAATGAACACCATAGTAGGAAATGTTATTGGTGTAAGTGAACTTGGATCCTTAATAGAAGGATGAATTGAAAGTCTGTGGGCTTCCATGCATATGGTTTTATGCTTCCTTTAAAATATGGTGTTATATCAAATCCACATTAATTGGGTCTTATTAGGGCTTAGGGTTTAAATCACATCCTTTATCTTCATAAATTTCCTCTACAATTATTTACTCTTTCGTATAAATTTGCCCCATTTTCCATAGGAAAAATGGATCTTTCTCTCATAGTTATCATTCCTTTTGTAGTAGGGACCCATTTAATCAATGCTTTGAAACTTTCTTTGGATATCACTACTACTTTATAAATTATACTACTACTTATCACATAGATCTTCATTTGGCCTTGCGTGCCACATGGTATCGTTAATAATTTGACCTTGATTATCTCTTTGGTTTGTCTTTACTTTTGATTCATAATGGAACTATAAGCCTTAAGCATGTTTCCCATTTAGTCCATAGTACTAGGGTTTTTTTTAGGTTGAACTTGTTGAATAGATATATAACGAGGCTTTGTGATTAACAATCTTAGAAGTTCACCACAATAGGAGATGTGTGGCTAGAAAACCTGAGACTCGCCTTCCAAATATTTGGATCTTGAAATCCTTTCTTAGAAGCTATTGTTAATTAGTTCCATGCATATGTCACCATTTTGAGAAGATAACAAATATAAATCTGGCCTAATCTTCCTAGAAACATCATATGGTAGCCTTTAAACACACTTAATTAAGTGAAAAAATAATATAAAAGCATTGATTTTCTATGCTAATTATCAATGTGTTTATATTATATTATATGTAAACTAGCAAAACTACATTAGTAAATGTGGTTGATAGACACATATCGATGCCATTTTCTCCCTTCTAGAATTTCGTTTGTTATTTTATAATGACAATTTCACAACTGTACTAAGTAAATGTGAAAAGATAAACATGGATTTAGAGATGAAATGTAATTAATATTTGAAACTCCATTTTTTAATGTAAAGGAGATAACAAGACTATGCAATCATCATTCATTTATGACCATAACCTATATTATTCTATTAAAAGAAAATTAACTTACCAACCTTCAATAAATAATATGCTAAAAACATAATTATTAAGAAAAATTAAATATTTCAAGGATAATAATAATTTAAAGAAATAGAAAAAGTATATCTTTTACAAATAATGAAATCTTAAATAAATAAGTTTATTACATATATGTCATTAAATTCATATCTTAATAATGGGAAGATATATATATATATATATATATATATATATATATATAGATTGGCTAGGTAATGTGAATCCTGAGAAGATTGACATGCCTAATCTATGGCTTGGGCAACCACTACCTAGGGGAATCTAAACTGCCAAAATCATCCAGGGATCACACCCAACCTAGGCCACACTAACTCTTAGCATGGCTACATTTTTTCCCACAGGGTTTCAAAATGGTGACTTTTTCAACACAAAGTGCCTTAACACCCTGTCACTATCTATTCTACAAATGGTAGGAAACAATGGGAATATATAATTAAGAATTTAATACTTAAAAAATATTAAAAATTAATGAAATATTTATGAACAAAAAAATAGTAAAATGTAGTCATATATCTGCCAATAGGCATGACTGTTTTGGAATCGGGCATCCATGATTTTAAGTTAATTATCAATAATTATTACGTGGATGGTAGATATTTAACCTTAATAGAATGTTTTATAATATTCTTAGCAGTATATACAAATCAAAGGACGAGATTTATTTCCAAAGTAGTGTTGTGCTCTACAACAACCCCCCATTTCATATAATTTTATTCCCAAAACTATTCTATGAAATGGGTCCCTTTAGATTTTAATTGGTATCAATATCGTATTATTTAAAAAGGTCTGAAAAACAAATGAAAACATTATAAAAAACCTTTTTGAAAAACCCATTTATGCAAATAAATCAATCTTTTATCATTGCGATAAAGCGATCGCAAGATCGCATATCGCAATGACACAAGGAGCATAACTAAGTGGCACATTGGTTTCCGTCGATGTGATATCGCTATTGGCTATCGGCAATACTCTATGCACATTTTTAAAGCGCCCCCATGCGATTCCCCCGATGCGATGCGATATCGCTATCAGCAATCGGCGATTTACTATCCATGTCTCATGTAATGCCAATTCCCCCCCGATGCGATGCGATATCGCTATCGGCGATCGGGGTTTTCAAAACGTGTCAATATAAAAGGTTAAGCTTCCCCGATGGCCGATTGCGATAAAGCGCAGATTTCAAAAAAGCCGTTAAAATGAAGGGATATCACGATCAATTCATATTAAAAGCTTGATCTGTCCAACAATGATTCACTTGCGCTCAACCGCCAAAACATCTACAGCACGCTTAAATGAATCATTCGGCCGATTAATGATATAATGGGCATTTAAGGATTGGCAGGTTTTAAACGGCCATTTAATGTAATTGTAAGTCCTAAAATCTTCCCATGGATTGTATCCGCGCCCATTTTAAAAGTTAATCTCTCACCACGCATCGGTCAATATATCTCATCCATTGAAGTTTTCATTGCCAATTCTCTGTGTTACGTTTATTTTCGCTTCTATGCAGAATTCATCCAAAGGAGAAAGCTCAAGCAAAATGGGGAAGAAATCTAAGAAGACCACAGGCGCTTCTGTTTCGCCAGCCGTAGGACAAGCTGTCGCTGATCCCTCAAACAAAAAGAAAGGATTGATTTCGGATACTACATGTTCTGGTCTCGGCAGAACTACTTGGCAAAGCACCTACAACTTGATTGAAGTTGAAGAACCCAAAGTGACAACAGTAGAAGCTACTGCAGATTCAACTCGTAAATCTGATGGTACTCTTAAGGACTTAGCTAACTCCTTCCTTCACCGGATAGCAGCTAGGGAACAAATTCTCCCATACACAGATGTAGTGCGGTGGGCAATTGAGGAAATCCCAATCCTGGATAGAACCTTTAGCACCAGAGACGGGAGAATTTTCGGGTCATTCAAAGCTGATGATCTAAGGCAAATGTATCATTTGCCTGAGCCAGAGAAGACATACAATAAGGCGTTCCTAGAAAAATTCCGAAACGAGAACGAAGTTGAATCCGAACCCATCCGGGATTGGAGACAAAATCCAGCTAAGCACAAACATGAATCTTCCGGTAAGTACTCGGTTGATTCCTTGGCTTCTCCTTATTGCTACGCTGGAATAATGATGTGTAGATTGTGGGGATTGCATGGCTCTTCTAATTTCACTATAGAAATGGTTCCCTTAATGGAAGCTGCATGCAACAGTATAATAATGGATTGGGCCACTATTCTCTCAGACTAGCCAAAGCTGTTCTTGAGTTTAGGAATAAGACTCGCATCTCTGAAAGGATAATTCCCCCATTTTATTACAGTGCCTATATTTTAGATACCTTGTGTTTTAATTCTGAATTTCCCGTGCTTGGCTGGAGGTGGACGCCACAAGACTCCATGCCTATTCACATTTACCACCAGAAATTATGGAAATCCTCTTACAAGCACCATCTGTACCAAGTCTGCAATGGCTTTATGTTGCCTATTTATTATTCTATTTTTGATAAACCCATTCCCAAGATTTTCTACCAAGCTGGAATTGATTTAACAGCAGTAGGGAGATGGTTTGGAGAGGAGAAGTTCACTTATATAAGAGTTTTCGGTAGCCAAGCCGAACCTCATGTTCTCCCTTTATACATACCTGATAAACTGTTGGCAAGGGAAATCTCTTACCAGATTATTGATGAGAGTGTTACACAGACTCTCAAGAAAAATAAGAAGCAGGGCTGGCCCTCTTTTCCTTTGAGATGTGGTGTCTATACCTTGCATGATCTCAAGCATGCAGAAAAGGAAGCTACAAAGATTAAATCATTGACTCTAGCAACTCTTCCAAATAGGCAATTTGATCCAAACAAAGTTGCCTATAATGCACTAGAACAGGCCAAATTATCAAAACTTGATCATAAAGAAGATATGTTTGACGACCTGTTCTCTTCAGCTGAGTCAATAATGCAGGTTAAAACATTGGCCAAAATGAAATATCATGATGAAGGGTTGACTGAATTTAACAGACTTAGAGAACAGAGGTTGCAAACTCTGCCTCTACATCTATTAGCAACAACCCCAACGACATCGTCAAGCGAGCCTGAACGGCAACAGTCAAAGGAACCTCCAGTTACAACAAAAGAACAAGAGAAGCCACAGGAGGAAAATCAGAAGAAAGAGCATGAGAGTCAGCAGAAGAAAGAGCAAGAAAAAGTGTGGGAGGAGACCCAAACTGAAAAGCAAAAACAAACCACCACTGAAGTAAACGTGGATACTCATATCGATCCTAAATTACTCCAGGAATGGAAGCAATTTTATTCTATTATCAGTGGTCTGGAGTGTTCAAAGGACACTGACACTTCAAAGGCAACAGACACACAAGAAACCACTTCATCACAGGTTCTAAGTGGAACCAGCGGCCCACCCATTTCTAAAGAGGTAGAGATAATACGAAAGGACCCCTCTGACCAAATCATTTTGCAGGTAGAAGAGATTCCTCCCCTGGATGTCTTCTACAGCCCAAGGCATAAAGCTGTAGTTAAACGACAAAGGAAAAGAAGAAGGACTGATCAACCTCCCCTTTTCCCAAAACAAACAGTCACGGGCAATGTGGTTTGGAAGGAGGAATTTGACCCCTCCGATGACCTAACAAAACTGTCACAATATGCTGGAGCTTATTCGGCAGCGACAATAGATAAGGCATCGGAGGTAAGCCTTTTATTGAAAACAAAGGATCAGGAGATTTTCTCGTTACAGGCACAGCTAACTGAAGCAAAGCAGAAAGCGGAGCAGGCAGAGCAACAATTGTTGACGCAATAGCAATTAAACAGTCAACTAACTCAACAATTGCAGACAGAAAAACAAAGGATTGACCAAAGCGCAATCCAGAAACAGAAAGAATTATCAGAGGCATTGGCACAATTGAAGGCAGCGAATGAGCAAATGGTGAAAACAAAAGATGAGCAAATTGCTCAATTATCAGCACAGCTCGAGAAAACAAAGGGCGTTCCACAAGTGGCTGAATTTAGAGTAGAAGCACTACAAATAAATACTGCATTAATATCCCAAATTAAGCTTCTATGTCAACAAATTGCCCAGGCAGAGCCACTATGTGAATTAACGGCATCCATAAGTAAGCAAGTAGACAAGGCCAGGACTGAATTGGATCAAGCTGAAGAAACGATAGCTGCATTTCTCGACTGGCAAGATTCTGATCAAGGACAAGCGGCAAATTTACCAAGAATCTTAGAGTCACATAAAGATATACTCTTTACAGAATGGTAGTCCCAGTTAATGAAAGCAGAGAGGGCGGTTTCAAGATGCAAATCAACTTCTAGCAATTTAGTTGAATTAGTCAATAACACTCTCTACTTATCAAACATGATTTCCCAATGCACACCAGGAAAGTTGACAACGATGAAAACATTGGAGCAATCATGTTATCCAGATCTAGAAGAAAAGGGGAGATTAATCGCTGGGATTAACATTTTAACCTGGGACACCTATTGGTTCTTCTTGGTAAAGCCGCACACACAAAGAGCCGCCCTCAAGTGCCTTATGGATGCAATCGGGTATATTATCCCCGATATTCAGGATGCCACCTATGCCGCCCAACTCAGCTCGCGCCTCAACAGACCACCCGAAGTGGAGCCGATGCTTGCGATAAGTCAGCTCAGATTTAAAGGCAAGCAGCCTACTTGATGATTCATGCCGCCGACTGCCAGATTGCTGAAGAAAATAGGATCAAAATTTATTGATACCAATTAAGTAGGATTTCAGTTTTTTAGATAGTTAGATTAATTAAGTATTTATAGACCCTTTCATTGTTTTGGAAAGGGTCGTAAAGTTTTGTACCTGACTTAAAGACTGAAGTTGCACTATTGTGCTTCAGCCATATTCTTTTATGAAACTGGACCAGTTATTCTAAATTTGACAAGGAAGCTTTTTATGCAATTGTGCACTATTGTCTTTGTTTGAAAGTGTTTCTGCGTTGAAGGAAGAATCACAAGTAACGATTGATATTGGGAGTTTCAAGCAGCTCAGATGGTACTTTTATCTATGTCTGAATTCATTCCTTTCATATGAATTGTTATTTGATTATCTTTGCTATTATCGAATATATATATGTGCTTTAACAGCAGTTCTGTATTCTTTCCACTATTGGATGTTTATGATGTGCTTTTCTTTTAATCATGTATGTGTCGATGATATAAATGATAAGTGTAGTAATATTGCTTTAATCGCTTTGCTTAACTATTTAAGCACAGTAATCCTGAATGAAATAATGTCCATGTCTATTAGATGGAGTCATCTATATGCTTGTCTATAGACACAGACCATCAAGCGCTACACTTTAAAGCTCAATAAGTTCCCGGGATAAGTCATAGTTCTTATATTTTTGTTGATAGATTTAGTTATTCGCCCATCATTAGATTAGTCAATCAATTATTCATTCATCCCATTTATCCATTTCTCTGAAACTGGTCCCATTATCCCCAGTCAGAGCCACCATTCCAAACGAAAAAGGAGTTGTACTAAGGTCCGGACCGGGTGATTATCCCCCAATGTTGTTGCAGCGATAATCGAGGCATTAACATTTTTGGCGCTAGAAGGAGGGCCTCAACTGTGAATGGCACACAAACCAAAATTTGCAAGCTATTCTAAGAGTAATTCTCCCTCCGTATCCCCTCGAACTTCCCATTTGCATGCTGGTTCTCCAGTATCCAAACAAGAAGAAGACGAATCAACTACCATTGATCAAACCCATCATACTCCAAAGCAATTAAGTCTTGAATCCCCTGAAGTCCAGTCTCTTATCCACAAACTTCAGAGCTTCTCGATTTCACCACAGAAATCTGAGGTATCACAAAGCAGTGCGACTTCGCAGTTCAATTTACCTCACCCTCTCACCAGACTTCAGAGCGAAAAGCTCGATATTGAACCCACTGAGTTCCCTTTACCCAAAAGGAAAAAGGCGAAGAAATATACTGAAGGATCTGACAGTGAAGAGCTTTCATCCACATCCTCCATTGCATCTTCCTCTCTGCAAAGTCAACCATCCACTCCCCCATTACATATTGTTGTTCATCAGGGATTAGGAGCTTTAACATCCCAACCTGTTCACTCCTCAACATTATTTCCTTCCCAGACATCTGGAATTCCAACAGTAGTATCAACCACTACTGCTATTACAATGGCAGATCCATGGACCAGGCCTGGTGCAGTCAATATGCCTGCACCATTGCATCCATTACCAGATGCTCCTGAAAAATGGCTACCCAAGTTTAACCCAGATGATGGGACCCAGGCTGAGGAACACATTAATAATTTCATGTTGGCAGTCAACTTGAAAGGAGTAACAGAACAAGATGTTGTTGTTAGACTTTTCCCTTACACCTTGCAAGGATCAGCAGGATCCTGGTATTTTTCTTTACCCTCTGGTTCCATTACCAGTTGGAACACTTGCCAAGAGCAGTTTCTTACCAAATATGGAGATGATAGGTCTTTGGCTACCCTAATAAACGATCTCTCCAATCTTAGGATAGAGCATAGGGAACCAATTAAGGAATTTAATGCTCGATTCAATAAACTCCTGAACAAAATCCCGACGGCCTCCAAACCAAGTGAACAGATTCGAAGCGAATGGTATATAACCGCCCTACCTGCCAATATAGCCATTTTTGTAGATAGGGCTGGGAAACCTACCTTAGCCGAAAATATGAAAGAAGCACTTGCTGTGGAGAAACGCATTAATGCTCTAGAAAAGAAAGCTGTTCTGGAAGACAGAAAAGCCAAAAAAGTCTCTTTTAAAGATGACTCAAGGAAGAAAACCCCAAAAGACCCATATGACATGGAGGGTTTGCAAAAAGTCCTAAAAACTTTATCAAATGAAATGGTTGAAATAAAGAAACAGGTAGCCGAAACCTCAACCAAAAGACCCTTTAGGACTTATAAAAAAAATGAATCAAAGCCACCGAATGTCATATCTAATGCAGATTCAGAGCAAGAAGAAGAGGAAGAGGAAACAATCTCACCAATTGATGATGAAGAAGAAGTAGTAGAATGTCATGGAATGTGGGATTTTATACTCCCCAACTCCGATACCGATAATGAAGAAGAAGCGTTCCCGGTCACTACTAGGAGTAAAAGTACTTCCGAACCTGTTCAGGCAACGTCAAAGAAAAGGAGTGCAGGTGCTGCTACAACCAAAGAAAAAATACCTGCAAAGAAATCACCTGCAGCAGTTCCCCAAAACCAGCCTTCAACTTCTAATACTCCTTCAACATCTAAAACATTAGTGGTATCCGATTCAATGGAGTACAATATTGTTGATGACATGAAGAAAACTAAAGCAAACATTACTATGTTTGAACTTAGTAAATTAAAACATCAGCAGAAATTGCTTCTCAAAGAATTGAATGCTGTTCCTTCTACACCTCTTCCCAGTGCTAAAGCTGCTAATGATTCAGGCCAACCTCCTCCCGGTATGGTTGAAGCTACCGATTCAGTTCTGATTGGAGATAGATCAAATTCTCATACTCCACCTTTCCTTCTAACCTATGAGATCTACAACAGAAACCTGCACAACTGTTTGATTGACTCAGGGGCATCTTCTAACATAATGCCAGCTTCAGTTTGTTCCAAACTGAACATTGAACCCCAGAAGTCTGCTATTCATATTGTACAGTTGGACAGGACCAAAGTACAGGTTGTGGGAGAGATTAATTCCGTAACTATCAGGTTATCTGCTGATCCCAGAGTAGTACAAAGGATTGATATCCTAATAGCCGATATACCTGAATTTTACGGTTTAATCTTGAGTAGGGATTGGTCTGAAAAACTACATGGGTATATTTCTACTGATTGGTCACATATGTGGCTTCCCTATAAGGGTAAGCCAAATCAAATAAGGATTGATCGAGAAAAACATATGACCCATACAGTTACTGAATTTGAGCAAGAAAACCAACCTGTAGCATTTAATAACAACATTTTGGGGAATTATTCATCTGAGTCATTCTTTGGTAACTTTACTGCCCAGTCATCCCCTTTCTCAGTCAACCATTTTACATCTCAGATTGAGAATTTTTCACAAACAGATAGGTCTAGATGTTTCAATGATACTGAGAAAACTGTAAATACAATTGTTAATACTTCTTTATTTTGGTCATTATATTTCGATGGGTCCAAGTCTAGCGAGGGCTCAGGAGCAGGATGTATTTTGGTTAGCCCACAAGGAGAAAAAACAATGCTGTCTTGTAGGCTGGAATTTGAATGCACTAACAATACAGCCGAATATGAAGCCTTAGTCCAAGGACTGTATAAAGCAATCGGCCTTAAAGTGCAATATTTAAAAGTATTCGGCGATTCTGAAATTATTATCAAACAGGTGAGAAATACAATTCATTGTCTTTCAAATCATCTTAAACATTATCAATCGCTAGTACAAGAACTCACCTCACACTTTTCGGCATTCAATATTTCCTCCATCCCTAGGTCTCAAAACTCGGCAGCCGACCTGCTAGCCAATGTAGCTTCCAAGCTCCTACCTTCTGAAGACTACAGCCCAGATAGATTTTCAGTAGAATTGCTTTTTAGGCCATCAATTCCTGACAATGTCACTAATTGGAGAGTATTCAACCATGATGAGGATATTTTACAATTCTTAACTTCTGAAAAGTCCTATGATAATCAAATTATTGAGGAAAATGAGCATGACTTTCAAATGAGAGAAACACCTCAGGAAAATTCAATTCCTAAGCCTGTGGTAAAGCTGGAGGATCTTTATGATATTAAAGACAGGTTTAAACCTGTGACTAATGCAAAGCTCCAAAGCTCTACCCTAAGGTTTGAGTTGATAAATCTTGGTACTGAGCAAGCTCCTCAAAATATTAATTTAGGATTAGGACTTTCCTTGGAAGAGAAAGAGGCATTCATTAAACTGTTAAGGAAAAATAAACAGGTTTTTGCTTGGAAATATGATGATTTGAAGACATATGATACATCTATTATCCAGCATACCATTCCAGTGCTTCCCGATCAGAAACCAATTCAACAGAAGTTAAGAAAAATACATCCAAGTTTAGAGAGTCAAATAAAGACTGAACTTAACAAACTCTTGAAAGCCAAGATTATTTTTCCAGTCCGACACTCAAACTGGGTCTCCAATATGGTGCCAGTCAGAAAGAAAAATGGCGACATTCGGATTTGTATTGATTTCAGAAATTTGAACAAAGCAAGCCTAAAAGACAATTTCCCATTACCTACCATGGAGCAAATACTCCAATCAGTAGCAGGCTCTGAATTAATGTCCTTTCTAGACGGTTTCTCAGGATATAACCAAGTTTTGGTCCATCCTGATGACCAGCTTAAAACCACATTCAGAACAAAATGGGGAACATATGCATATCAGAAAATGCCCTTCGGACTTATTAATGCAGGAGCAACATTCCAAAGAGCGATGGATACAACTTTTAAAGGGATGATTAATAGAACAGTAGTCGTCTATCTAGATGATATTACTGTATTCTCTAAAGAGAGGTCCAATCATTTGCATGACCTAAGTCAAATCTTTCAACGCTGCAAAAGATATGGTATTTCTCTTAACCCTAAAAAATCTTTCTTTGCTCTTGACCAAGGAAAGCTCTTAGGCTTTATTGTGTCTAAAGATGGCATTTATATTGATCCTGATCGGATCAAAGAAATCTCTGAAATCCCTTTCCCGCATAATAAGAAATCCATGCAGTCATTTTTAGGCCAAATCAATTTTGTTAAAAGATTTGTTCCAGATTTTTCTCAAATTATTTTGCCACTTCAAACTATGATCAAGAAAAATTCAGTCTTTAAGTGGGGATCAGCAGAAAAAGAAGCGTTTGATTTAATCAAGCAATCAATAATCGATGCCCCAGCCTTAAATACTCCCAATTTTTCTAATCATTTTACATTATACACTATCGCCTCCACCTCGTCTTATGCAGCAGTACTCACGCAGCTCAACGATCACAATTTGGAAGCACCCATTTCATTTTTTAGTTCAAATCTTCAGGGTGCTGAATTGAATTACTCCGAAGTAGAAAAACAAGCCTTTGCTGTATTTAAAGCGGTCAAACATTATAGACCCTTCCTTTTGAAAACCCACACAAAAGTTATAGTTCCTTTCCCTGCAGTTAGGCAACTATTAATCCAAAGAGAACTGGGTGAAAAAAGGGCAAACTGGGTCACAGCGCTTCAAGAATATGACTTAGAAATTAAGCCAGCAAAGATTGTTAGGGGCCAAGGTTTTTGCAGGTTATTGGCAGGAGCATCCAACATTCCAGAATCAAGTGATACAGATCAAACTGAAGAAATCAACCAGATAAGTGTTACTGATTCTGAGTCTCAATATGCAGATTTAATCTTTTATTTAAAAAATGGTTATGCACCTCCTAACCTGTCTTACAAAAACAAAAGGGCCATTAGGTTAAAAGCGAAAAATTTTACAATTATTGATGATGTGCTTTTTAAGCAGAATTATGATTCAATCTTATTAAGATGCCTTGAGAAACCTGAAGCACAAAAGGTTTTGCAGGAGTTACATGATGGACCAGCAGGAGGACATTTTGGAGCTGACACAACAGCTCACAAAATTATTCATGCTGGATACTATTGGCCCACTCTGTTTAGAGATGCCCACGAGTATGTAAGGAAATGCCTCAATTGTCAAACTTCTAGTGGAAGACAACGTAAACCAGCTTTCCCTCTGCAACCAGTCAACATTGAACAACCATTTGAGCAATGGGGATTGGACATCATTGGGGAAATTACTCCACCTTCTTCCAAACAGCATAAGTATATCCTTACTGCTACCGATTATTTTACTAAGTGGGTTGAGGCAATTCCTTTGAAGACAGCAAATTCTGAAGCAATCATTGAATTCATAGATCAATTCATCATTACCAGGTTTGGTGTCCCAAATGCTCTTGTTTTTGATAATGCATCTTATTTCTCAGGCAATGCTATGTTTGATTTCGCTATTAAAAGAGGATTTAAATTGAAATATTCTGCTAATTACTATCCCCAGGGTAATGGTTTAGCAGAGTCTACTAATAAAAATCTGATCAAAATCATTAAGCGAACTATCGAACAGAATCATAAAAACTGGCACAAATCCTTAATGTTTGCATTATGGGCTGATAGGATAACACAGAAAGCTTCTATAGGATCTTCTCCGTTCAACCTTGTGTATGGAAAAGAAGCAGTACTACCCACAAATCTTGTTCTTCCTTCTCTAGCCCTAGTTCAGTTCATTGAGGAAAGTCCTTCCTCTTCTATTCAGCTTAGACATGATCAAATTCTAAAATTAGAAGAGGAAAGAGAAAAAGCCAGGGTTATTCATGCCAAACATCAGCAAATCATCAAGGCAGCTTTTGATTCAGTCTCATCCGGTTCAAAACAATTTCAAGTCGGTGATTTAGTTCTGAAATGGGACAAAGCCCATGAGGACAAGGGAAAACACACCAAGTTCCAGAAGATGTGGCTTGGACCATTTCAGATCTGCGAGAAGATAGGCCATTCGACCTTTATATTGCAAGATTTATCAGGTTTGAGAGATTCTCTCCCTGTTAATGGCCTTATCTTGAAGAAATTCTTTAATTGAGGAGGTAACCCCTTCTCCTTTTAGTTTAATAGAGTTTTGTAGTTTGTAGGATTTTTAGAAAATAAAGTTGTAAGGTATCCTCCATTGACCTTTGCTGTGTTTGAAAACTTGATCCACAGAAGTAGTATGATATTTGCTTTTAAAATAATAGAAGTCTTAACCAAAAGGGATAATTTCTAGGAAACTAGGTATCATTGTATTCTGAAACCACACTTCAAGTTTTGTGAACTCCTCTCAAAGTTTAGAAGTATTGTAAATCATTTTCTGTTTTCAAATTGGTCACAAAAGGTTATCAATATCAAGATAGAAGCTAATCCAACTTCAGCATCTTCAACTCTTACCCTGTCATCCATCTACTCTTAAGGAGAAAATTGTCCATCCCATTCACCAAAGTTTATGATTACTCAGAGTGTAATTCTAAAATTTTGATATAAAAGATAAGAGGTCTTATTACAAGCCTGCTTACCATGATCATAGGGAAATAGTTTAACCGACATTACCAATACTGCATACCATAACAGGGTAATGGCTTAAGAATTATAAGACAAGGGGTCTCATCACGAGCCAGCTTGTTCGGTTAGATTATTACCAGTGAATGGCATTGTCAATAGCTGGCTACCAAACCAGGACAATGGCTTTTTATCTTATCAATAACAAAAAAGGAAAAGAAATACAAAATATGAAAACATGCTTTGAGTTCATCACACTCTTAGTTGAATGGGACAATGGACAATAACATGGTTAAAAGGTATCCCTGTCGAAACTATGAACGTTTGCTGGCAGCAGAGGCTCTACCTATGACAGATGAGTTCACTATAAAAGCTGATTTGGAAAGGTTTTCTGTTTTATCATTATAAACCAATAAAGGCCTATTTAAAACTTAGAATGTATCTATTTTCTTAAAAAAGAGAGGAAGTTAGCAAAATAGTTTCATTTTACTCGGAATGCATATATACCTAGTTATATTAGAATTTTCCCCTTTGATTAGAACTCTATTTTGAAAAAGTTTAAGTATTTCTATACTTTTCAGAGATAACTGTTTCTTCCAGCGAATCGCCAATTGTTGTGCTCTACAACAACCCCCCATTTCATATCATTTTATTCCAAAACTATCATATGAAATGGGTCCCTTTAGATTTTAATTGGTATCAATATTGTATTATTTAAAAAGGTCCGAAAACCAAATGAAAACATTATAAAAAACCTTTTTGAAAAACCCATTTATGCAAATAAATCAATCTTTTATCATTGCGATAAAGCGATCGCAAGATCGCATATCGCAATGACATAAGGAGCATAACTAAGTGGCACATTGGTTTCCGCCGATGCGATATCGCTATCGGCTATCGGCAATACTCTATGCACATTTTTAAAGCGCCCCCATGCCATTCCCCCGATGCGATGCGATATCGCTATCGGCAATCGGCGATATACTATCCATGTTGCATGTAATGCCAATACTCCCGATGCGATGCGATATCGCTATCGGCGATCGGGGTTTTCAAAAGGTGTCAATATAAAAGGTTAAGCTTCCCCGATGGCCGATTGCGATAAAGCGCAGATTTCAAAAAAGCCGTTAAAATGAAGGGATATCACGATCAATTCATATTAAAAGCTTGATCTGTCCAACAATGATTCACCTGCGCTCAACCGCCAAAACATCTACAGCACGCTTAAATGAATCATTCGGCCGATTAATGATATAATGGGCATTTAAGGATTGGCAGGTTTTAAACGGCCATTTAATGTAATTGTAAGTCCTAAAATCTTCCCATGGATTGTATCCGCGCCCATTTTAAAAGTTAATCTCTCATCACGCATCGGTCAATATATCTCATCCATTGAAGTTTTCATTGCCAATTCTCTGTGTTACGTTTATTTTCGCTTCTGTGCAGAATTCATCCAAAGGAGAAAGCTCAAGCAAAATGGGGAAGAAATCTAAGAAGACCACAGGCGCTTCTGTTGCGCCAGCCGCAGGACAAGCTGTCGCTGATCCCTCAAACAAAAAGAAAGGATTGATTTCGGATACTACATGTTCTGGTCTCGGCAGAACTACTTGGCAAAGCACCTACAACTTGATTGAAGTTGAAGAACCCAAAGTGACAACAGTAGAAGCTACTGCAGATTCAACTCGTAAATCTGATGGTACTCTTAAGGACTTAGCTGACTCCTTCCTTCATCGGATAGCAGCTAGGGAACAAATTCTCCCATACACAGATGTAGTGCGGTGGGCAATTGAGGAAATCCCAATCCTGGATAGAACCTTCAGCACCAGAGACGGGAGAATTTTCGGGTCATTCAAAGCTGATGATCTAAGGCAAATGTATCATTTGCCTGAGCCAGAGAAGACATACAATAAGGCGTTCCTGGAAAAATTCCGAAACGAGAACGAAGTTGAATCCGAACCCATCCGGGATTGGAGACAAAATCCGGCAAAGCACAAACATGAATCTTCCGGTAAGTACTCGGTTGATTCCTTGGCTTCTCCTTATTGCTACGCTGGAATAATGATGTGTAGATTGTGGGGATTGCATGACTCTTCTAATTTCACTATAGAAATGGTTCCCTTAATGGAAGCTGCATGCAACAGTATAATAATGGATTGGGCCACTATTCTCTCAGATAAACTAGCCAAAGCTGTTCTTGAGTTTAGGAATAAGACTCGCATCTCTGAAAGGATAATTCCCCCATTTTATTACAGTGCCTATATTTTAGATACCTTGTGTTTTAATTCTGAATTTCCTGTGCTCGGCTGGAGGTGGACGCCACAAGACTCCATGCCTATTCACATTTACCACCAGAAATTATGGAAATCCTCTTACAAGCACCATCTGTACCAAGTCTGCAATGGCTTTATGTTGCCTATTTATTATTCTATTTTTGATAAACCCATTCCCAAGATTTCCTACCAAGCTGGGATTGATTTAACAGCAGTAGGGAGATGGTTTGGAGAGGAGAAGTTCACTTATATAAGAGTTTTCGGTAGCCAAGCCGAACCTCATGTTCTCCCTTTATACATACCTGATAAACTGTTGGCAAGGGAAATCTCTTACCAGATTATTGCTGAGAGTGTTACACAGACTCTCAAGAAAAATAAGAAGCAGGGCTGGCCCTCTTTTCCTTTGAGATGCGGTGTCTATACCTTGCATGATCTCAAACATGCAGAAAAGGAAGCTACAAAGATTAAATCATTAACTCTAGCAACTCTTCCAAATAGGCAATTTGATCCAAACAAAGTTGCCTATAATGCACTAGAACAGGCCAAATTGTCAAAATTTGATCATAAAGAAGATATGTTTGACGACCTGTTCTCTTCAGCTGAGTCAATAATGCAGGTTAAAACATTGGCCAAAATGAAATATCATGATGAAGGGTTGACTGAATTTAACAGACTTAGAGAACAGAGGTTGCAAACTCTGCCTCTAGATCTATTAGCAACAACCCCAGCGACATCGTCAAGCGAGCCTGAACGGCAACAGTCAAAGGAACCTCCAGTTACAACAAAAGAACAAGAGAAGCCACAGGAGGAAAATCAGAAGAAAGAGCATGAGAATCAGCAGAAGAAAGAGCAGGAAAAAGTGCGGGAGGAGACCCAAACTGAAAAGGAAAAACAGACCACCACTGAAGTAAACGTGGATACTCATATCGATCCTAAATTGCTCCAGGAATGGAAGCAATTTGATTCTATTATCAGTGGTCTGGAGTGTTCAAAGGACACTGACACTTCAAAGGCAACAGACACACAGGAAACCACTTCATCACAGGTTCTAAGTGGAACCAGCGGCCCACCCATTTCTAAAGAGGTAGAGATAATACCAAAGGACCCCTCCGACCAAATCATTTTGCAGGTAGAAGAGATTCCTCCCCTGGATGTCTTCTACAGCCCAAGGCATAAAGCTGTAGTTAAACGACAAAGGAAAAGAAGAAGGACTGATCAACCTCCCCTTTTCCCAGAACAGACAGTCACGGGCAATGTGGTTTGGAAGGAGGAATTTGACCCCTCCGATGACCTGACAAAACTGTCACAATATGCTGGAGCTTATTCGGCAGCGACAATAGATAAGGCATCGGAGGTAAGCCTTTTACTGAAAACAAAGGATCAGGAGATTTTCTCGTTACAGGCACAGCTAACTGAAGCAAAGCAGAAAGCGGAGCAGGCAGAGCAGCAATTGTTGACGCAACAGCAATTAAACAGTCAACTAACTCAACAATTGCAGGCAGAAAAACAAAGGATTGACCAAAGCGCAATCCAGAAGCAGAAAGAATTATCAGAGGCATTGGCACAATTGAAGGCAGCGAATGAGCAAATGGTGAAAACAAAAGATGAGCAAATTGCTCAATTATCATCACAGCTCGAGAAAACAAAGGGCGTTCCACAAGTGGCTGAATTTAGAGTAGAAGCACTACAAATAAATACTGCATTAATATCCCAAATTAAGCTTCTATGTCAACAAATCGCCCAGGCAGAGCCACTATGTGAATTAACGGCATCCATAAGTAAGCAAGTAGACAAGGCCAGGACTGAATTGGATCAAGCTGAAGAAACGATAGCTGCATTTCTCGACTGGCAAGATTCTGATCAAGGACAAGCGGCAAATTTACCAAGAATCTTAGAGTCACATAAAGATATACTCTTTACAGAATGGCAGTCCCAGTTAATGAAAGCAGAGAGGGCGGTTTCAAGATGCAAATCAACTTCAAGCAATTTAGTTGAATTAGTCAATAACACTCTCTACTTATCAAACATGATTTCCCAATGCACACCAGGAAAGTTGACAACGATGAAAACATTGGAGCAATCATGTTATCCAGATCTAGAGGAAAAGGGGAGATTAATCGCTGGGATTAACAGTTTAACCTGGGACACCTATTGGTTCTTCTTGGTAAAGCCGCACACACAGAGAGCCGCCCTCAAGTGCCTTACGGATGCAATCGGGTATATTATCCCCGATATTCAGGATGCCACCTATGCCGCCCAGCTCAGCTCGCGCCTCAACAAACCACCTGAAGTGGAGCCGATGCTTGCGATAAGTCAGCTCAGATTTAAAGGCAAGCAGCCTACTTGATGATTCATGCCGCCGACTGCCAGATTGCTGAAGAAAATAGGATCAAAATTTATTGATACCAATTAAGTAGGATTTCAGTTTTTTAGATAGTTAGATTAATTAAGTATTTATAGACCCTTTCATTGTTTTGGAAAGGGTCGTAAAGTTTTGTACCTGACTTAAAGACTGAAGTTGCACTATTGTGCTTCAGCCATATTCTTTTATGAAACTGGACCAGTTATTCTAAATTTGACAAGGAAGCTTTTTATGCAATTGTGCACTATTGTCTTTGTTTGAAAGTGTTTCTGCGTTGAAGGAAGAATCACAAGTAGCGATTGATATTGGGAGTGTCAAGCAGCTCATATGGTACTTTTATCTATGTCTGAATTCATTCCTTTCATATGAATTGTTATTTGATTATCTTTGCTATTATCGAATATATATATGTGCTTTAACAGCAGTTCTGTATTCTTTCCACTATTGGATGTTTATGGTGTGCTTTTCTTTTAATCATGTATGTGTCGATGATATAAATGATAAGTGTAGTAATATTGCTTTAATCGCTTTGCTTAACTATTTAAGCACAGTAATCCTGAATGAAATAATGTCCATGTCTGTTAGATGGAGTCATCTATATGCCTGTCTATAGACACAGACCATCAAGCGCTACACTTCAAAGCTCAATAAGTTCCCGGGATAAGTCATAGTTCTTATATTTTTGTTGATAGATTTAGTTATTCGCCCATCATTAGATTAGTCAATCAATTATCCATTCATCCCGTTTATCCATTGCTGGGAAACTGGTCCCATTATCCCCAGTCGGAGCCACCATTCCAAACGGAAAAGGAGCTGTACTAAGGTCCGGACCGGGTGGTTATCCCCAATGTTGTTGCAGCGATTTTCGAGGCATCAACATTTTTGGCGCTAGAAGGAGGGCCTCAACTGTGAATGGCACACAAACCAAAATCTGCAAGCCATTCTAAGAGTAATTCTCCCTCCGTATCCCCTCGAACTTCCCATTTGCATGCTGGTTCTCCAGTATCCAAACAAGAAGAAGAGGAATCAACTACCACTGCTCAAACCCATCATACTCCAGAACAATTAAGTCTTGAATCCCCTGAAGTCCAGTCTCTTATCCACAAACTTCAGAGCTTCTCGATTTCACCACAGAAATCTGAGGTATCACAAAGCAGTGCGACTTCGCAGTTCAATTTACCTCACCCTCTCACTAGACTTCAGAGCGAAAAGCTCGGTATTGAACCCACTGAGTTCCCTTTACCCAAAAGGAAAAAGGCGAAGAAATATACTGAAGGATCTGACAGTGAAGAGCTTTCATCCACATCCTCCATTGCATCTTCCTCTCTGCAAAGTCAACCATCCACTCCCCCATTACATATTGTTGTTCATCAGGGATTAGGAGCTTTAACATCCCAACCTGCTCACTCCTCAACATTATTTCCTTCCCAGACATCTGGAATTCCAACAGTAGTATCAACCACTACTGCTATTACAATGGCAGATCCATGGACCAGGCCTGGTGCAGTCAATATGCCTGCACCATTGCATCCATTACCAGATGCTCCTGAAAAATGGCTACCCAAGTTTAACCCAGATGATGGGACCCAGGCTGAGGAACACATTAATAATTTCATGTTGGCAGTCAACTTGAAAGGAGTAACAGAACAAGATGTTGTTGTTAGACTTTTCCCTTACACCTTGCAAGGATCAGCAGGATCCTGGTATTTTTCTTTACCCTCTGGTTCCATTACCAGTTGGAACACTTGCCAAGAGCAGTTTCTTACCAAATATGGAGATGATAGGTCTTTGGCTACCCTAATAAACGATCTCTCCAATCTTAGGATAGAGCATAGGGAACCAATTAAGGAATTTAATGCTCGATTCAATAAACTCCTGAACAAAATCCCGACGGCCTCCAAACCAAGTGAACAAATTCGAAGCGAATGGTATATAACCGCCCTACCTGCCAATATAGCCATTTTTGTAGATAGGGCTGGGAAACCTACCTTAGCCGAAAACATGAAAGAAGCACTTGCTGTGGAGAAACGCATTAATGCTCTAGAAAAGAAAGCTGCTCTGGAAGACAGAAAAGCCAAAAAAGTCTCTTTTAAAGATGACTCAAGGAAGAAAACCCCAAAAGACCCATATGACATGGAGGGTTTGCAAAAAGTCCTAAAAACTTTATCAAATGAAATGGTTGAAATAAAGAAACAGGTAGCCGAAACCTCAACCAAAAGACCCTTTAGGACTTATAAGAAAAATGAATCAAAGCCACCGAATGTCATATCTAATGCAGATTCAGAGCAAGAAGAAGAGGAAGAGGAAACAATCTCACCAACTGATGATGAAGAAGAAGTAGTAGAATGTCATGGAATGTGGGATTTTATACTCCCCAACTCCGATACCGATAATGAAGAAGAAGCGTTCCCGGTCACTACTAGGAGTAAAAGTACTTCCGAACCTGTTCAGGCAACGTCAAAGAAAAGGAGTGCAGGTGCTGCTACAACCAAAGAAAAAATACCTGCAAAGAAATCACCTGCAGCAGTTCCCCAAAACCAGCCTTCAACTTCTAATACTCCTTCAACATCTAAAACATTAGTGGTATCCGATTCAATGGAGTACAATATTGTTGATGACATGAAGAAAACTAAAGCAAACATTACTATGTTTGAACTTAGTAAATTAAAACATCAGCAGAAATTGCTTCTCAAAGAATTGAATGTTGTTCCTTCTACACCTCTTCCCAGTGCTAAAGCTGCTAATGATTCAGGCCAACCTCCTCCCGGTATGGTTGAAGCTACCGATTCAGTTCTGATTGGAGATAGATCAAATTCTCATACTCCACCTTTCCTTCTAACCTATGAGATCTACAACAGAAACCTGCACAACTGTTTGATTGACTCAGGGGCATCTTCTAACATAATGCCAGCTTCAGTTTGTTCCAAACTGAACATTGAACCCCAGAAGTCTGCTATTCATATTGTACAGTTGGACAGGACCAAAGTACAGGTTGTGGGAGAGATTAATTCCGTAACTATCAGGTTATCTGCTGATCCCAGAGTAGTACAAAGGATTGATATCCTAATAGCCGATATACCTGAATTTTACGGTTTAATCTTGAGTAGGGATTGGTCTGAAAAACTACATGGGTATATTTCTACTGATTGGTCACATATGTGGCTTCCCTATAAGGGTAAGCCAAATCAAATAAGGATTGATCGAGAAAAACATATGACCCATACAGTTACTGAATTTGAGCAAGAAAACCAACCTGTAGCATTTAATAACAACATTTTGGGGAATTATTCATCTGAGTCATTCTTTGGTAACTTTACTGCCCAGTCATCCCCTTTCTCAGTCAACCATTTTACATCTCAGATTGAGAATTTTTCACAAACAGATAGGTCTAGATGTTTCAATGATACTGAGAAAACTGTAAATACAATTGTTAATACTTCTTTATTTTGGTCGTTATATTTCGATGGGTCCAAGTCTAGTGAGGGCTCAGGAGCAGGATGTATTTTGGTTAGCCCACAAGGAGAAAAAACAATGCTGTCTTGTAGGCTGGAATTTGAATGCACTAACAATACAGCCGAATATGAAGCCTTAGTCCAAGGACTGTATAAAGCAATCGGCCTTAAAGTGCAATATTTAAAAGTATTCGGCGATTCTGAAATTATTATCAAACAGGTGAGAAATACAATTCATTGTCTTTCAAATCATCTTAAACATTATCAATCGCTAGTACAAGAACTCACCTCACACTTTTCGGCATTCAATATTTCCTCCATCCCTAGGTCTCAAAACTCGGCAGCCGACCTGCTAGCCAATGTAGCTTCCAAGCTCCTACCTTCTGAAGACTACAGCCCAGATAGATTTTCAGTAGAATTGCTTTTTAGGCCATCAATTCCTGACAATGTCACTAATTGGAGAGTATTCAACCATGATGAGGATATTTTACAATTCTTAACTTCTGAAAAGTCCTATGATAATCAAATTATTGAGGAAAATGAGCATGACTTTCAAATGAGAGAAACACCTCAGGAAAATTCAATTCCTAAGCCTGTGGTAAAGCTGGAGGATCTTTATGATATTAAAGACAGGTTTAAACCTGTGACTAATGCAAAGCTCCAAAGCTCTACCCTAAGGTTTGAGTTGATAAATCTTGGTACTGAGCAAGCTCCTCAAAATATTAATTTAGGATTAGGACTTTCCTTGGAAGAGAAAGAGGCATTCATTAAACTGTTAAGGAAAAATAAACAGGTTTTTGCTTGGAAATATGATGATTTGAAGACATATGATACATCCATTATCCAGCATACCATTCCAGTGCTTCCCGATCAAAAACCAATTCAACAGAAGTTAAGAAAAATACATCCAAGTTTAGAGAGTCAAATAAAGACTGAACTTAACAAACTCTTGAAAGCCAAGATTATTTTTCCAGTCCGACACTCAAACTGGGTCTCCAATATGGTGCCAGTCAGAAAGAAAAATGGCGACATTCGGATTTGTATTGATTTCAGAAATTTGAACAAAGCAAGCCTAAAAGACAATTTCCCATTACCTACCATGGAGCAAATACTCCAATCAGTAGCAGGCTCTGAATTAATGTCCTTTCTAGACGGTTTCTCAGGATATAACCAAGTTTTGGTCCATCCTGATGACCAGCTTAAAACCACATTCAGAACAAAATGGGGAACATATGCATATCAGAAAATGCCCTTCGGACTTATTAATGCAGGAGCAACATTCCAAAGAGCGATGGATACAGCTTTTAAAGGGATGATTAATAGAACAGTAGTCGTCTATCTAGACGATATTACTGTATTCTCTAAAGAGAGGTCCAATCATTTGCATGACCTAAGTCAAATCTTTCAACGCTGCAAAAGATATGGTATTTCTCTTAACCCTAAAAAATCTTTCTTTGCTCTTGACCAAGGAAAGCTCTTAGGCTTTATTGTGTCTAAAGATGGCATTTATATTGATCCTGATCGGATCAAAGAAATCTCTGAAATCCCTTTCCCGCATAATAAGAAATCCATGCAGTCATTTTTAGGCCAAATCAATTTTGTTAAAAGATTTGTTCCAGATTTTTCTCAAATTATTTTGCCACTTCAAACTATGATCAAGAAAAATTCAGTCTTTAAGTGGGGATCAGCAGAAAAAGAAGCGTTTGATTTAATCAAGCAATCAATAATCGATGCCCCAGCCTTAAATACTCCCAATTTTTCTAATCATTTTACATTATACACTATCGCCTCCACCTCGTCTTATGCAGCAGTACTCACGCAGCTCAACGATCACAATTTGGAAGCACCCATTTCATTTTTTAGTTCAAATCTTCAGGGTGCTGAATTGAATTACTCCGAAGTAGAAAAACAAGCCTTTGCTGTATTTAAAGCGGTCAAACATTATAGACCCTTCCTTTTGAAAACCCACACAAAAGTTATAGTTCCTTTCCCTGCAGTTAGGCAACTATTAATCCAAAGAGAACTGGGTGAAAAAAGGGCAAACTGGGTCACAGCGCTTCAAGAATATGACTTAGAAATTAAGCCAGCAAAGATTGTTAGGGGCCAAGGTTTTTGCAGGTTATTGGCAGGAGCATCCAACATTCCAGAATCAAGTGATACAGATCAAACTGAAGAAATCAACCAGATAAGTGTTACTGATTCTGAGTCTCAATATGCAGATTTAATCTTTTATTTAAAAAATGGTTATGCACCTCCTAACCTGTCTTATAAGAACAAAAGGGCCATTAGGTTAAAAGCGAAAAATTTTACAATTATTGATGATGTGCTTTTTAAGCAGAATTATGATTCAATCTTATTAAGATGCCTTGAGAAACCTGAAGCACAAAAGGTTTTGCAGGAGTTACATGATGGACCAGCAGGAGGACATTTTGGAGCTGACACAACAGCTCACAAAATTATTCATGCTGGATACTATTGGCCCACTCTGTTTAGAGATGCCCACGAGTATGTAAGGAAATGCCTCAATTGTCAAACTTCTAGTGGAAGACAACGTAAACCAGCTTTCCCTCTGCAACCAGTCAACATTGAACAACCATTTGAGCAATGGGGATTGGACATCATTGGGGAAATTACTCCACCTTCTTCCAAACAGCATAAGTATATCCTTACTGCTACCGATTATTTTACTAAGTGGGTTGAGGCAATTCCTTTGAAGACAGCAAATTCTGAAGCAATCATTGAATTCATAGATCAATTCATCATTACCAGGTTTGGTGTCCCAAATGCTCTTGTTTTTGATAATGCATCTTATTTCTCAGGCAATGCTATGTTTGATTTCGCTATTAAAAGAGGATTTAAATTGAAATATTCTGCTAATTACTATCCCCAGGGTAATGGTTTAGCAGAGTCTACTAATAAAAATCTGATCAAAATCATTAAGCGAACTATCGAACAGAATCATAAAAACTGGCACAAATCCTTAATGTTTGCATTATGGGCTGATAGGATAACACAGAAAGCTTCTATAGGATCTTCTCCGTTCAACCTTGTGTATGGAAAAGAAGCAGTACTGCCTACAAATCTTGTTCTTCCTTCTCTAGCCCTAGTTCAATTCATTGAGGAAAGTCCTTCCTCTTCTATTCAGCTTAGACATGATCAAATTCTAAAATTAGAAGAGGAAAGAGAAAAAGCCAGGGTTATTCATGCCAAACATCAGCAAATCATCAAGGCAACTTTCGATTCAGTCTCATCTGGTTCAAAACAATTTCAGGTCGGTGATTTGGTTCTGAAATGGGACAAAGCCCATGAGGACAAGGGAAAACACACCAAGTTCCAGAAGATGTGGCTTGGACCATTTCAGATCTGCGAGAAGATAGGCCATTCGACCTTTGTATTGCAAGATTTATCAGGTTTGAGAGATTCTCTCCCTGTTAATGGCCTTATCTTAAAGAAATTCTTTAATTGAGGAGGTAACCCCTTCTCCTTTCTAGTTTAATAGAGTTTTGTAGTTTGTAGGATTTTTAGAAAATAAAGTTGTAAGGTATCCTCCATTGACCTTTACTGTGTTTGAAAACTTGATCCACAGAAGTAGTATGATATTTTCTTTTAAAATAATAGAAGTCTTAACCAAAGGGGATGATTTCTAGGAAACTAGGTATCATTGTATTCTGAAACCACACTTCACAAGTTTTGTGAACTCCTCTCAAAATTTAGAAGTATTGTAAATCATTTTCTGTTTTCAAATTGGTCACAAAAGGTCATCAATATCAAGATAGAAGCCAATCCAACTTCAGCATCTTCAACTCTTACCCTGTCATCCATCTACTCTTAAGGAGAAAATTGTCCATCCCATTCACCAAAGTTTATGATTACTCAGAGTGTAATTCTAAAATTTTGATATAAAAGATAAGAGGTCTTATTACAAGCCTGCTTACCATGATCATAGGGAAATAGTTTAACCGACATTACCAATACTGCATACCATAACAGGGTAATGGCTTAAGAATTATAAGACAAGGGGTCTCATCACGAGCCGGCTTGTTCGGTTAGATTATTACCAGTGAATGGCATTGTCAATAGCTGGCTACCAAACCAGGACAATGGCTTTTTATCTTATCAATAACCAAAAAAGGAAAAGAAATACAAAATATGAAAACATGCTTTGAGTTCATCACACTCTTAGTTGAATGGGACAATGGACAATAACATGGTTAAAAGGTATCCCTATCGAAACTATGAACGTTTGCTGGCAGCAGAGGCTCTACCTATGACAAATGAGTTCACTATAAAAGCTGATTTGGAAAGGTTTTCTGTTTTATCATTATAAACCAATAAAGGCCTATTTAAAACTTAGAATGTATCTATTTTCTTAAAAAAGACAGGAAGTTAGCAAAATAGTTTCATTTTACTCGGAATGCATATATACCTAGTTATATTAGAATTTTCCCCTTTGATTAGAACTCTATTTTGAAAAAGTTTAAGTATTTCTACACTTTTCAGAGATAACTGTTTCTTCCAGCGAATCGCCAATTGTTGTGCTCTACAACAACCCCCCATTTCATATCATTTTATTCCCAAAACTATTCTATGAAATGGGTCCCTTTAGATTTTAATTGGTATCAATATCGTATTATTTAAAAAGGTCCGAAAAACAAATGAAAACATTATAAAAAACCTTTTTGAAAAACCCATTTATGCAAATAAATAATTCTTTTATCATTGCGATAAAGCAATCACAAGATCGCATATCGCAATGACACAAGGAGCATAACTAAGTGGCACATTGGTTTCCGCCGATGCGATATCGCTATCGGCTATCGGCAATACTCTATGCACATTTTTAAAGCGCCCCCATGCCATTCCCCCGATGCGATGCGATATCGCTATCGGCAATCGGCGATTTACTATCCATGTCTCATGTAATACCAATTCCCCCCCGATGCGATGCGATATCGCTATCGGCGATCGGGGTTTTCAAAAGGTGTCAATATAAAAGGTTAAGCTTCCCCGATGGCCGATTGCGATAAAGCGCAGATTTCAAAAAAGCCGTTAAAATGAAGGGATATCACGATCAATTCATATTAAAAGCTTGATCTGTCCAACAATGATTCACTTGCGCTCAACCGCCAAAACATCTACAACACGCTTAAATGAATCATTCGGCCGATTAATGATATAATGGGCATTTAAGGATTGGCAGGTTTTAAACGGCCATTTAATGTAATTGTAAGTCCTAAAATCTTCCCATGGATTGTATCCGCGCCCATTCTAAAAGTTAATCTCTCACCACGCATCGGTCAATATATCTCATCCATTGAAGTTTTCATTGCCAATTCTCTGTGTTACGTTTATTTTTGCTTCTGTGCAGAATTCATCCAAAGGAGAAAGCTCAAGCAAAATGGGGAAGAAATCTAAGAAGACCACAGGCGCTTCTGTTGCGCCAGCCGCAGGACAAGCTGTCGCTGATCCCTTAAACAAAAAGAAAGGATTGATTTCGGATACTACATGTTCTGGTCTCGGCAGAACTACTTGGCAAAGCACCTACAACTTGATTGAAGTTGAAGAACCCAAAGTGACAACAGTAGAAGCTACTGCAGATTCAACTCGTAAATCTGATGGTACTCTTAAGGACTTAGCTGACTCCTTCCTTCATCGGATAGCAGCTAGGGAACAAATTCTCCCATACACAGATGTAGTGCGGTGGGCAATTGAGGAAATCCCAATCCTAGATAGAACCTTCAGCACCAGAGACGGGAGAATTTCCGGGTCATTCAAAGCTGATGATCTAAGGAAAATGTATCATTTGCCTGAGCTAGAGAAGACATACAATAAGGCGTTCCTGGAAAAATTCCGAAACGAGAACGAAGTTGAATCCGAACCCATCCGGGATTGGAGACAAAATCCAGCTAAGCACAAACATGAATCTTCCGGTAAGTACTCGGTTGATTCCTTGGCTTCTCCTTATTGCTACGCTGGAATAATGATGTGTAGATTGTGGGGATTGCATGACTCTTCTAATTTCACTATAGAAATGGTTCCCTTAATGGAAGCTGCATGCAACAGTATAATAATGGATTGGGCCACTATTCTCTCAGATAAACTAGCCAAAGCTGTTCTTGAGTTTAGGAATAAGACTCGCATCTCTGAAAGGATAATTCCCCCATTTTATTACAGTGCCTATATTTTAGATACCTTGTGTTTTAATTCTGAATTTCCCGTGCTCGGCTGGAGGTGGACGCCACAAGACTCCATGCCTATTCACATTTACCACCAGAAATTATGGAAATCCTCTTACAAGCACCATCTGTACCAAGTCTGCAATGGCTTTATGTTGCCTATTTATTATTCTATTTTTGATAAACCCATTCCCAAGATTTCCTACCAAGCTGGGATTGATTTAACAGCAGTAGGGAGATGGTTTGGAGAGGAGAAGTTCACTTATATAAGAGTTTTCAGTAGCCAAGCCGAACCTCATGTTCCCCCTTTATACATACCTGATAAATTGTTGGCAAGGGAAATCTCTTACCAGATTATTGCTGAGAGTGTTACACAGACTCTCAAGAAAAATAAGAAGCAGGGTTGGCCCTCTTTTCCTTTGAGATGCGGTGTCTATACCTTGCATGATCTCAAGCATGCAGAAAAGGAAGCTACAAAGATTAAATCATTGACTCTAGCAACTCTTCCAAATAGGCAATTTGATCCAAACAAAGTTGCCTATAATGCACTAGAACAGGCCAAATTGTCAAAATTTGATCATAAAGAAGATATGTTTGACGACCTATTCTCTTCAGCTGAGTCAATAATGCAGGTTAAAACATTGGCCAAAATGAAATATCATGATGAAGGGTTGACTGAATTTAACAGACTTAAAGAATAGAGGTTGCAAACTCTGCCTCTAGATATATTAGCAACAACCCCAGCGACATCGTCAAGCGAGCCTGAACGGCAAGAGTCAAAGGAACCTCCAGTTACAACAAAAGAACAAGAGAAGCCACAGGAGGAAAATCAGAAGAAAGAGCATGATAATCAGCAGAAGAAAGAGCAGGAAAAAGTGCGGGAGGAGACCCAAACTGAAAAGCAAAAATAGACCACCACTGAAGTAAACGTGGATACTCATATCGATCCTAAATTTCTCCAGGAATGGAAGCAATTTGATTCTATTATCAGTGGTCTGGAGTGTTCAAAGGACATTGACACTTCAAAGGCAACAGACACACAGGAAACTGTTGGAAATAATACTGAGAGGGGGGGTGAATCAGTATTATCAGATCAATCAATCTTTTTCAATTTCATACTCAGAAACATATACGCTACTTCAATTAAGTGAACCCGCGTGTACACGCTACTGTGTCTAATGAAACTCGCGTATATCCAGAGATCTTATAATTCAGTTATCTTAATCTTCAGTAAATGCATCAGATCATTATTAAGCATATTAACAGTAAACAGGTGCAGAATAACAGAACAGAACATCACACAAGAGCCACACACATGAACACCATGATATAAGGTGGAAACCCAATGTGGGTGAAAACCACCTGCTGCAATTCGTCTCTTTCTTCTTTAATAAGAAACTTCTTTTACAATGCACTGGTGCAGTCATTTACCAGCACGCAGGCTGCAACCTGCAGAGGGCTACAACCCTCATAGCTCTTGTACTAGCCGATCCATTTACTAGTACGTAGGTGCCAACCCTACAGAAGGCTACAACCTTCACTCGTTTTCCAGCTGCTCCTGGAAGGGAGCTACAACCCCCTTGGCTCTTGTACTGGCTGATATGTTTACCAGTACGTAGGTGCCGGCCTACGATCTTCCCGGGACCACATTTCATACATTTTCATACTGGATCCATGAAACAATCACCATTGTAGAACAACCTGCATCATCAATCACTGAAACACCCAATTCTGAATCACTGTAACCCTGTCAACAACAACCAGACAACATAACAACAACCAGATCCAACTTCATCTTCAAATATCATACTGCACATTGTATACGCTACTTGGATGAACCCAACCTGCGTGTATACGCTCTTTTACCAAAGCCAACCCGCATACAGATCTGCAAATTCTAACTTATAACTCTGCAGCTATATCAGACATCAAAAAATACCCAGATCATAATAATAAACATGCGTCAGTAGATCTGATCTATCCACAGTCAAACCATATGAAGATAATCATTCCAAGCCTTGAGATCTCGTTCCATCATTCATCATCCTCCACATGAGTGAAACCTTGGTTCAGATCACCAACCCATAACCAGCACTTGGATCTCACACTTCCTCAGATCTTCATCACTCACACACTCTTGCACTTTGGCCTAATGATGTTTCTCCTTATATAGCTTTAGGCCTTGCTCAATACCAAGGGCCAAAACCATAGAAATCCAATACCATCAACTCAATGCTAGGGATCGACACGTCCGTCGAGACACCATGGTCCGAAACCATAGGCACAACTTCTAAGGAATAACCGCCACGGACCAAAATGAGTTTTCCACATACACGCGCTTTTAATGAAGCCAACCTGCGTGTACACGCGACTTGGGCTTAACGAACCTGCGTGTATGAACTGTCTTGGCCTGCTGTACTCAGATCTGTCCTCTGATTAAGTTGCCATCACCTGTACCAACCTCTGAGTACCTGTACCAACCTCTGAGTGAGTTGCCATCAAGGACAACACTTGAATCATAATGCCAACAATCTCCCCCTTTGGACTTGATGGCAACCACCACACCAAGTCACTCTCCCCCTTTGACATCAAGGGCAAAGGGCGAACCAAGATATCCTCTTCTTTGGTATACCTTCTGCTGTCCATACTCCCCCTGAGTACCTGCTGCAATCTCCAAATGTGCTCCCCCTTTGTGTATGCCAAAGTGTACCAATCTATCCATCCTGCTCTTGCTGAATTGTGCTGTTCATGCTCCCCTTGACTGTAGGCAAGATCTGCAAAAGATGTTCTTCAAGAAGAACAAAGACTTATACACCATAGAAGACCTTCCTATCACCAAAAGACTCAATACATACATTCATCACCCAAACTAGTGGGGATATACCAATATTGACTCATCCACCTAACCATGTGGAGATACATTAAGAGTTTACTCATGATAAGACATGAACATTACATCATTCATCCCAGGCATAGTGGGGAAACCAACATAGGCCGTTACATGACCTTGACACCATAAAAGAGATATCACAACAGAGATACATGCTGAAGTTTCTGAATGGGCTCCAAGTTGTATCAATCCATTCATGCTCCCCCTGAGTAGATGCAAGTTCTAGGACCAGCAATTCATTCAAGACCATGACTATCATTCATCATATATGATCTATACCATCAGCCTGCAATGCCATTCCTTTGATCAAACAACAAGATGTATCATTTAGCTTCATAGACTTTATCAACAACTTCTAACCATAATGCCAACAATGCATTATTTGAAGTATATGCTCCCCCTGAGCCTGTTCCATCTGTAGTTAGATCTGATCATGCATACACCAATAATAAGCATCAAGATCTCATCATCATCAAGTTAGGATTAAACACTTCTAACATCTTACAAGTATCAAAACATTTCCAAACATCCTCAGCAGACTGTAACTGTTAACCAATAGAGCATATATTGGACTGGATCATATCAGACCCCTTTTCTGAGTCTGTCCCCACTGCTTTTTCACAAACTGACATATACGCGACTTTGCAGTGTGAAACTCGCGTATATACGCGGATTTACTTCATGAAACTTGCGTATGAGAATTAGAACACTGAAGTTTTACATCTTCAGCTCCCCCTGAGTCTGTTATGTCTGTGCTGTGCTGAGTACCCTGTGTTGTGCCACATCTTTCTGGCTGAACTTCCTTCTTCTTCCATATCTTCAAGCATGTTGATGATTTCTTCTTATCATGAGCTTTGTTCCTGCAATCTCTTGCTTTATGTCCAAACTTGTTACATGCATAGCATCTTACATGTTTCATATTCCTCTTATTGCATATTCCTCAGATCTGCAAATTCTAACTTATAACTCTGCAGCTATATCAGACATCAAAACATACCCAGATCATAATAATAAACATGCGTCAGTAGATCTGATCTATCCACAGTCAAACCATATGAAGATAATCATTCCAAGCCTTGAGATCTCGTTCCATCATTCATCATCCTCCACATGAGTGAAACCTTGGTTCAGATCACCAACCCATAACCAGCACTTGGATCTCACACTTCCTCAGATCTTCATCACTCACACACTCTTGCACTTTGGCCTAATGATGCTTCTCCTTATATAGCTTTAGGCCTTGCTCAATACCAAGGGCCAAAACCATAGAAATCCAATACCATCAACTCAATGCTAGGGATCGACACGTCCGTCGAGACACCATGGTCCGAAACCATAGGCACAACTTCCAAGGAATAACCGCCACAGACCAAAATGAGTTTTCCACATACACGCGCTTTTAATGAAGCCAACCTGCGTGTACACGCGACTTGGGCTTAACGAACCTGCGTGTATGAACTGTCTTGGCCTACTGTACTCAGATCTGTCCTCTGATTAAGTTGCCATCACCTGTACCAACCTCTGAGTACCTGTACCAAGCTCTGAGTGAGTTGCCATCAAGGACAACACTTGAATCATAATGCCAATAGAAACCACTTCATCATAGGTTCTAAGTGGAACCAGTGGCCCACCCATTTCTAAAGAGGTAGAGATAATACCAAAGGACCCCTCCGACCAAATCATTTTGCAGGTAGAAGAGATTCCTCCCCTGGATGTCTTCTACAGCCCAAGGCATAAAGCTGTAGTTAAACGACAAAGGAAAAGAAGAAGGACTGATCAACCTCCCCTTTTCCCAGAACAAACAGTCACGGGCAATGTGGTTTGGAAGGAGGAATTTGACCCTTCCGATGACCTGACAAAACTGTCACAATATGCTGGAGCTTATTCGGCAGCGACAATAGATAAGGCATCGAAGGTAAGCCTTTTACTGAAAACAAAGGATCAGGAGATTTTCTCGTTACAGGCACAGCTAACTGAAGCAAAGCAGAAAGCGGAGCAAGCAGAGCAGCAATTGTTGACGCAACAGCAATTAAACAATCAACTAACTCAACAATTGCAGACAGAAAAACAAAGGATTGACCAAAGCGCAATCCAGAAACAGAAAGAATTATCAGAGGCATTGGCACAATTGAAGGCAGCGAATGAGCAAATGGTGAAAACAAAAGATGAGCAAATTGCTCAATTATCAGCACAGCTCAAGAAAACAAAGGGCGTTCCACAAGTGGCTGAATTTAGAGTAGAAGCACTACAAATAAATACTGCATTAATATCCCAAATTAAGCTTCTATGTCAACAAATTGCCCAGGCATAGCCACTATGTGAATTAACGACATCCATAAGTAAGCAAGTAGACAAGGCCAGGACTGAATTGGATCAAGCTGAAGAAACGATAGCTGCATTTCTCGACTGGCAAGATTCTGATCAAGGACAAGCGGCAAATTTACCAAGAATCTTAGAGTCACATAAAGATATACTCTTTACAGAATGGCAGTCCCAGTTAATGAAAGCAGAGAGGGCGGTTTCAAGATGCAAATCAACTTCTAGCAATTTAGTTGAATTAGTCAATAACACTCTCTACTTATCAAACATGATTTCCCAATGCACACCAGGAAAGTTGACAACGATGAAAACATTGGAGCAATCATGTTATCCAGATCTAGAAGAAAAGGGGAGATTAATCGCTGGGATTAATAGTTTAACCTGGGACACCTATTGGTTCTTCTTGGTAAAGCTGCACACACAAAGAGCCGCCCTCAAGTGCCTTACGGATGCAATCGGGTATATTATCCCCGATATTCAGGATGCCACCTATGCCGCCCAGCTCATCTCGCGCCTCAACAGACCACCCGAAGTGGAGCCGATGCTTGCGATAAGTCAGCTCAGATTTAAAGGCAAGCAGCCTACTTGATGATTCATGCCGCCGACTGCCAGATTGCTGAAGAAAATAGGATCAAAATTTATTGATACCAATTAAGTAGGATTTCAGTTTTTTAGATAGTTAGATTAATTAAGTATTTATAGACCCTTTCATTATTTTGGAAAGGGTCGTAAATTTTTGTACCTGACTTAAAGACTGAAGTTGCACTATTGTGCTTCAGCCATATTCTTTTATGAAACTGGACCAGTTATTCTAAATTTGACAAGGAAGCTTTTTATGCAATTGTGCACTATTGTCTTTGTTTGAAAGTGTTTCTGCGTTGAAGGAAGAATCACAAGTAACGATTGATATTGGGAGTGTCAAGCAGCTCATATGGTACTTTTATCTATGTCTGAATTCATTCCTTTCATATGAATTGTTATTTGATTATCTTTGCTATTATCGAATATATATATGTGCTTTAACAGCAGTTCTATATTCTTTCCACTATTGGATGTTTATGGTGTGCTTTTCTTTTAATCATGTATGTGTCAATGATATAAATGATAAGTGTAGTAATATTGCTTTAATCGCTTTGCTTAACTATTTAAGCACAGTAATCCTGAATGAAATAATGTCCATGTCTATTAGATGGAGTCATCTATATGCCTGTCTATAGACACAGACCATCAAGCGCTACACTTCAAAGCTCAATAAGTTCCCGGGATAAGTCATAGTTCTTATATTTTTGTTGATAGATTTAGTTATTCGCCCATCATTAGATTAGTCAATCAATTATCCATTCATCCCGTTTATCCATTGCTGGGAAACTGGTCCCATTATCCCCAGTCAGAGCCACCATTCCAAACGGAAAAGGAGCTGTACTAAGGTCCGGACCGGGTGGTTATCCCCCAATGTTGTTGCAGCGATAATCGAGGCATCAACAAGTAGTTATGTTTTTATTTCCCTTTTAATTAAATTCATTATTTAAAAAAGAATGTCATATGAAAAAATGTCATATAAAAAGGGTTATGATTTTTCACGCATGTGGTATTGATAAATCATGGTATTGTAATGAAAATTGTTTACAAATTAAGAATATATAAAATAAAGTTGAGGTGTGTCCATGGTTAAGAATCTCGTCACATGTTTTTTAAATGCATATATGTTTAACGTATATAGTATTTTTCTTATCATTCGTTATGATCCTTGTGCCTTAAGAATGATAAGAAGACAATAATTATAGTCCACTTCAAGGGAGAAACCTCCTTATAAAATAAATACAATTTAAAAGACAATATTTTATGATTCTATGACTAGGTTTCCATAGTATATATATATGGGAGACAAAGGATACAATTATAATAAAATCGGACCATCAGGGGTTCCAGCCTACCTAACAATTTTTTAACAATAGAAATGTAATCACTTAGTATATAGGGATTAATAAAGGGTTTTTGGGTTAACATTGGGCTTATATAGGGCTTAAAATGTCCCTCCCATTCAAAGAAGTTATGTTCTCAACACTTGACTATATGTGGATGTTTCTACATGAAACATTCATCTTCCTATGTGGCTTCTTCCACTAGTAGGTTCCTATATTTGAAGAGGTACTCAGTAATTGCTCAATTTCTTATCATCTTAGTCCATGTTTCCAAAAATATTTATGGTTATAGTATTATTTTATCTTCATCAATAGTCTCTAGTAGGAGAGTTTGGATAGGGATCTTATCATCGATTACCTTCTGTAAGAAATAAACATGGAAGAAAAGAAGTATATGTGAAGATGGAGGTAGCTCCAATTTGTAGGCCATACTTCAAATCCTTTTCAACACCTTATAGGTGCATAATACCTCAAATCTAATTTTTTTTCCTTCTTTTGCTGCTTGAGGTAAAAAAAATTATATGGTGTTAGTCTCACAATATTCAATCCCCCACTTCAAAATCCCTTTCATTTTGATGTTGATATGTGTGTTGTTTCATCCTATTTTGTGTCATAACCAAGTTTTCCTTTAATAGTTTGAGAACCTCTTGTTGGTGTTCGATGTGGTCCTCTACTACTTGAGCCTATATAGTGCCTTTCAATGGTGATATGATGGATGGAGGATGATACCCATAAAGTGCCATAACTGGTGACATTTTTTATGAAGTATGGAAGGATGTGCTCTACCACCACTCTACCAAGGGAAACCATTTCACCCATTATGTCTATTTATTAGATGAAAAAAAATGTAGGTATCCTTCTAATGAGTTATTCACAATCTCAATATTCCCATAAAATGGAGGATGTTAAGATGAGTTATGAGCCAATTGAGTACCCAAACAAGGAAATTATTTAGTCCAAAAATTTCTGATGAAACTTGGATCTCTATCACTTACAATAATATTTCATATTCCATGTAGTGTTTGGATTATTTCCATGAATTCTTCCACCATAGTACTTTCTTTAAGAGGATGAGACAAAGTGAAAAAATGGGAATACTTTGCCATTCTATCTACTACTATCATAATGACACTTTTTCCTTTATATTTGGGTAAACCCGTAATAAAATCCATTGGATCTTCTTCACAACACTGGCTTGGTATGGATAATGGTTGAAGGAGCCCTGGGGTCCTGATAGTCTCTCTTTTATTTTTTTCTCACACCCCACATTACATCACCATTTTCTCCACTTCTTCTTTAAGACCTATCAAAATAAATATTCTTGATCCTATGTTATGTCTTCAAGGACCCTGAGTGTCCTATAGGAGAAGTGTGTAATTCTAATAGCAACTTTTGTTTGAGTTGAGAATTCTTACATAAGTATAAAGATATTGATACCAATATAACAAATCAATTTTCCATGAGATTTTTTCTACTGTATTAGGATCCTCTTATTGTTGTTTAATGATCTTCCATATATTCTCATCTTGCTACCATTCTACCCTTGCTTCTTCCACCTAGTCATATTTTGGAATGCAAATAGAACATAGTAAACCATTTGTGTCTTCGTCTTTCCTTGAGAGTGCATCTAGAACAATATTTTGTTTTCCCTTTTTATAGATAATTTCAAAGTCATAACCCAACATATTTTTGGCCCATTTTTTTTCTCTTCTGAAGATAGTCTTTGCTCCAAGAGGTACTTCAAACTATCATGATTTTCATTTACTTTGAAGTGGCTTACTGTTAGTGATGGATTCCATTTCTTAATTACATTTAATATGGCCAATGTTTTCATAGATGGGTCTGACTAATTTCTTTCCTTTAAGTTCTCTACTTTCAAAGGAAAAGGGTCTTCCTTCCTCCATAAAAAAATGCATCGATGTCATGGCCTGAGGCATCATACTCCATAACAAATATTTTTGCGAATTCAGTTGTCATTAAGACAAGAGTTGTACACATAGCCTCTTTAAGTTCTTCAAATGCTTTTATTTCTTATTTTTCTAAGAATATGATTTCTTCATCAATAATTTTGTTAGAGGTGTTGCTATTTTACCATAATTCTTAACAAATTTGTGGTAATATGTTGTCAATCCTAAAAATCCTTTGAGTTTCTTCAAGGTATTTGGGATTGGCTATTCCCTCATAGCTTTGATTTTGTTAGGATCCTCCTTGATACAATCACCCAATAAATGTGACACAAATACTCCACTTCTTGAATCCCAAAGGCACACTTGGAATTCTTTGCATATAGTCTTCTCTCTACCAATAGTGTTGAGACCTTGTCAACATGTTACACATGCTCCTCCCAAGATTTGTTGTAAATTAGTATGTCATCAAAAGATACTAGCACAAATTTTCTAAGGGTTTGAAAATAGATTGCATCAAACTTTGAAATGTTGATGGTGCATTTGTAAGTTCAAATGGCATGACCAAAAACTCAAAAATACGCTCATGTTTTCTAAAGTATAATCTAAGAATTTCTTATTACCTCATTCTTATTTGATGATATCCAGAAAAGAGATATAACTTAGTAAAGAAAATTTCTCCATGAAATTCATCTAATAAATCATCAGTGACAGGAATAGGAAACTTATCTTTAATTTTCATTTTGTTGAGTTTTTTTATAGCTTGGACACATATTCCACAAACCATCCTTTTTTATAAACATCACCATTAATGAAGAGAAATCACTCTAGCTAGGTTGAATTATGCCTGCCTTTAACATTTCTTGAACTATATGTTCAATCTCATTCTTTTGTGCATGTGGATATATGTAAGGCCTAATGTTAGGTGGTACACTTACTAGTTGTAAATGAATAGCATGGTCATGTTCTTGGATAGATGAAAGGCCCTTAGTAATTCCTCAAAATACCTTAGCATGATTGCTGATAACTTTTTAAAGATCCACTATCACAGAGGATAGAGATTTTTAAACATCTAATGAACACAATTATGCAACTACACCTTAGTGTCCATTTTTTAGAAATTTTGTCATGATATTAGATTTTATCACTTTATTAGGTTTCCCTTGGATACCTCCAAGCTCAATTTCATTTCCTTCCAAGAAAAATATTATGAAAAGATCTTGGAAATTAATGGTTGTTCCCAATGATTGTAACTAGTGTACCCCTAATACAACATCAACACCATCCATTTGGATTGTGATCATGAGACTAACCAGAAAATACTCCCCTATATTCAGCGTAATCTTATTACACTTCCCTAAACAATAATGGTACCTCCATTTGTAATCATCATTTCAAATTTAGGTGCAAGATATATAAAGAAATTAAGAAGTTTTTCCAATATGTAGTTGATGAAGTTATGTGTACTACCTAGAAATCAATATTGCTACCCTTTGCCTTTTGATATATCCTCTTATATTTAGGGTTTTTGGAGTACCGATGTCAAACAATGCATGAAAATATATTTTTGGAATAATTTCTTCTAGCTCTATATCTTGTGATGTTTGCTCTTCTTGATCTTCTTCATCTTCACATTCTATGTAGAATTATTTCTCTCACTTCATTTATTCCATTTACTATACTTTCTGTCACAATTGAGACATAGTCCCTTTTATCTTCTTTCATCCATTTGTTGAGGAGTCAATATTGTCGATTTAGGAAAGAGAGCGTGGTTTTCTCTATAGTTATTAGTGACCAATTTTCTAGTGGCCATATTTTTATTTTTAATTTGCCTTTCTAGACTAAAACCATGCTTTAGTTATTTAAGTTCAAAGTGATGTGCCTCATGTTGGATCCTTTCCTTTAAAGTACCCATACATAGGTTTAATAAGTTATCCTATGTAATATTCTTTACTTTGCGACTCAACTTTTGGAACTATTGAATGTGCTCACTAACAATACCCTTTTTCCAAAGATTTACCAATTGACTAAAGAATGTGTTGCTCTTAATATCCCCATAATGTTCTATCAATTCCTCTTTATAAATTGACAAAAATATAACAAAATCATTTTTTCTTTCACAAATCCATTGATATAATACATGGTTTTGTTCCAAAAATATGGATGTAATATTTACCTTTTGTAGGGATGCCACTTGGCATAGATCAAACTATTTATCCATCTGATTTATCCATGTAGTGGGATCATTACCATCAAATTTCCTCATATCAATATTTAGAATGCAGTAGTTCCTTGGTGCTAACTTGGAGCACAGATGGTGTGTATCTTGGTGTAATAGTTGTGGTAAAAAATCCATGAAATAAATTTAATAAAGGAATATAATAGCCAATGTCATGGGACATGTATTCCAAGATGAATGTTGGGAAAAGACATAGTGATGTGGATCACTGATGATTAATTAATGGCTATGGAAATTGGAAAAGGCAGTGGCAAAGGCACAATGGAATTCATTGACATTTATTTACAAAAAAAATGGAAAATAGGAGAAAAGGAAGGTGAAAGGTCACAAGTTGCATGTGAGGAGGAAATTGAAGGAAAAATAATGAAAATGAATAAAATAGAGGCCTTAATGATAAAAGTCTTATGAGGATCAATTCACATCTTTTGTTAGTTTTAGCTTAAAGCTCTCTACTCTAGTTTCTCTCTTATACCCTTTCACACTTACATTTTTATTGGAGCACTCTTGGATAATTGTGGCATACTTGGTATTTGGAGCAAGAAGGCAAAGGAAAAGTAGGAAAGTGCAAGGGGACAATGGGATTAGTAACTAAAATGAGTTTTATTTGCATGTACCAAGTTACAGGTATGATTTCCTTGCTATTTTTGGCATGAATGTCATATATCTGTGGTTGTTTGGTTGTGATCTATCATTGGCATGGAGGATTGCCGGGATTGATAGTGGTTTTTCCTATCCTTTTCATTCCTTGGATAACCATGGTGTTGGGGGTTTTCCCATTTTTTTTTTTTTTCTGATTGGTTCTCATGTTCCTTATGGCTATGGGTTGAGTTATTAGTTCCTGGAACCTTGGTTGGACAAATGCTCTGGAAGCCTTGTAACAGATTGGGTTGAGTTACTAGTCCTAGAAGCCTTGGTTACACAAACACTCTAGAGCCTTTGGTGGGTTGATATACTAGTTCTAGAACCCATGGTTGGACAAATGGTCTAGATCCTGGCAGTAGATGTGGGTGTCATTATTATTCCTAGAAGCCTTAGTTGGAACAAATGTTGTAGGGCCCTTGAAAGCTTGGGTGTAGAGTGATCTGTTGATGGTTATTGATGTTCGACTGTGAGTTGGAATCATTGGTTGAGAGTTGAGATGGTTTGGCCTCTAGAAGCCCTGATTTTTTGTTCTTGGTTTATTCCATGGGATCACACATTCATTCTTGGAATATGGCACGAGGGTGATTGGCTAAAAGAGATATTTGGTTCAGCCCAATCTATAGTCAGGTGGTACCTGGAAGTCCCTGACTTGGTTGGATTTGAATATGTTAATATAAGATCCTTTTCCTTTGGTATTTCATGAGTAAATGTGATTTTCATTTTGTTGCTTTAATGGTGGTTTCATCATTGATATTTCTCTTTTTATTTTTTGGTTATAAGAATACTTTATGATAGACTTGAGTTATGAGTCTCATCATGTTTTGATTAGTAGATTAAATATTATTGAATTCATGACCTAATATATGATCTTGTAGCTATTATGAGGAAGCATCAATCCTTCTTGACGATTCTCATATAAGTATGAGACCCCTATGTTTATATGTGTGTTTATGACATGTACATTACATGTTTATGATATGTTTAATGAAATTTCTGTCATGGATGGTAGGGGATAGGTCAAGTCCTTGTTCAAGTGTTTGAATTAGTAGCCTTATTTCATTGTTATTTACCATTTCTGGAAGTTTCATGAAGTTCTGGGCAGAGGCCTGAGTCCTAGCCCTGAAAAAGTGGCTCATAATTCAGGGTCACTAGCACAAAACTACCTGAAAAAGGTTGCAGTCGCATGTATTCCTTGTTGTGGGAGTGACTAGAGGGTCTCTATCACGTGGAAGACTTATCATGGGAGCAAATGAGGGCCTAGTTCAGCATAACATCAAGTTGTGCAAAGGGTTGGACACCTGGAGGGGTTGGTTGGCTCCTGAATATTCTATAGCTTCTGAGGAAGGTTAGATTGGTCTTGTCTTCTCAGTTTGACTTCCTTAACTATACATGGAAATTTTAATCATATCATAGTAACTCTTTGTCACATGTTTACCCCTGTGGACCCGTTAGCTTGGGTAAATGTGGGAGAAGGGTGTGACACTTAGATTGAATTTTCATAATTATGGTTATGTGATTCAAAAATTTTGCTCTCCAATTGTGTTAGCATGCTACCCATATGAGATTTATTCTCAACAACATTACTCTCCTTATGTTAATGATTTTCATGGATCTCCACATCCCTTTTAGGAATCCTGTCCAAGAGAATATTTTCCATGGAAATCATAGATGAGCTTCCTACATTACTTTAGCATTGAGATTGATGCTTGTACATGGGAAAATGATTACATAGAACACTTTAGTGTTGTGATTAACATCTATGCATAAAATCCCTAGTTTATGGATGAGTTTCTAAGCGACATGCTTCATGATCCACTTCGCTCTCAAAATCGATCCTAACATGTATACATGGGACCCTAGAATATGAATGTATATCATAGGCACAAGCATATAAAAGAGTGCTTCCTAATGGGTATTGAATGTTGTCATACTCCCTAGGTGTGCAATAGAAACTTATGGGCTCAATAGATATAATCATATGATAAAGTGTGGTGATTGTTTAATATAATGTGGACCAAAGTCGCCATTAAATAGTTAGCATTTAATAAATTAATGTTCCATTATTAAAGGAGACCCACAAGGTAGTTAGCATTTGGTAGATATAAGTAAGCATAATGTCCTCATTATTGAGTATGTATGAGAATGTTCTTATATTGGATATTGGTTCATTAATAGACCACCCCCTTGCGAGTGGATAAGAATTAATCTTTTCATAAAAGGATTGTTGTAACTTTGGTATATAAGTTATTAAAGAAATTTCCTATCAATTATTAGATATATTATGTGTGATTTAAGTTTCAAATATAAGTTAAGCTAAAAGATTCCATTGCATACCATTATATGTGTTAAGTGAATTAATAGATTGTACATATTTGAAAGTAAATTATTCTTAAAGAAGAAATGTGATTTAGATAAAAGTTTATGTAAAAAATAGAAAGAAAGTGAAATAATTCAATTTTATTTTTAATATTATTTTTTTTCTAATTTCAAAATAAATAATTAAAATTCTCTCTAAAAAAATAAAATTAAGATTTTATCAAATTATTTTGTTGTTGAAATAAAAACCATGTATCATTAATTCTCCACCTATTAAAATTTTTGATAAATGCACCAATCTACACAATTGTGTTCTGTACCAACATTAAAATGCTATTCATTTTTTAAGTTTATCAAAAACCTACACTATTTACTTGCTATATAGAATATCATGTTATAGATTTTTCATTTATTAAAATGTTAGTATAGTTTTAAGATTATGAAAGAATTATTTATATGGAAATTTTTAAATTGTTAATTTATTTGTAACTCAATTCTTCTATTATTTTTTAATCATTTTTCTCATTTATTTTAAATAAAAATATTCATTTTGTGATATCTTTTTTTAACTATAAATTTTTTAGTTATTTAAAATAAAAGATTATTAATCACACTATTATTTCTCCAATTCAATTATCTCAAGATTGCAATATTTATTAATAATTTTAATTTTAATAAATAAATTTTTTACTTATAAATTTAAATTTTCAATCTTTACTTATTTGAAATTTTATAAATATATTATATTTTTAGTGTCAAAATTTTAATTTTATTACACTATATATTTAATTAAATAAAAAAATATATTAAAATATTATAACAATGAACATCAAAATCGAAGAGACTCGTATTTTAGCTAGGAGTGATCACTACTTCATAAGGAAATTCAAGGAAGCCATAGAAATTAGCAAACACTCTAATAACCTCAACAGAGACGATGGATGGACCATAAGCAAAAACTGGAACCACTGGGTTCCAGTCCTATCATCCAAATCTACCCCTAACTAGAATCCTCCCCTAATTAACCTAGAACAAACATAAAAGTTCTAATCCATTTTAATTTAATAACACACTATGACCTTAATAAAATACAATTCAACAAAAAATCATATAAAATAAACATCAATTGAAAATATCTCAACTATAATAAACTCCTCAACATAAGATAATATGTAAGAAGCCTTAATAAATAATCACAACTTATAACAAAAAACTAATACAAATACAAAGTAAAAATAATTCATTAATAAATAATTTAATAAATAAATTGAAATAATTATAATCATAACAATTAAAATTAAAACTAATAAACTAATACAAACTAAAACCAATATTTATATTTGTTTGTTTTAATTATTATAATTAAAACTAATACAAATACAAATAGCTCATTAATAAATAACTTAATGAATAAATTGAAATAAATATAATCATAACAATTAAAATTAAAATTAATAGATAAATTGAAATAAATATAATTATAACAATTAAAAATCAAAATAATAATTAAAATAAATAAAATTAAAACCATTAAAATCAAAAGTAATAATTAATTAAAATATATACAATTGAAAAAACAATTATATAATCAATATAATTACAACAATTAAAATTAATAATTAAAATAATTAATTAATTAATATAAATATAATTAAAAAAATCATATAATATAAAATTATTTAAAATAAATAAATAATTAAACTAATTATCAATAATTAATTAAAAGCAAATTAAATTAATTAAAATAAAAATAATTAATCTAAATTAAATTAAATTAATTATATAATTAAAACAAATATAACCATTAACCATAAATTTAAAAGGAAAAAGAATAATTAAATTAATTACATCTGTCTGCTAAGCATCTATATATATATATAAGTGAAAAATAAGACCAGTCCTCCAATATTCTTTCACACCGTGAAAATGAACCACCATAACCACTGTTGCCGGTTCGAAACGTCGAATACCATATATCTGAACAATAATGAAACTCTCAGAAACCTCAAAAACAATTTATATATTTTTTAAACATTTATCTTTATAAAATATTCTTCAATATTCTTCACCCCATAGGGGAAGGACACTTCTTTCTAATAAATGCATATCAAACGGCACAAATTTCTAAAACCTTCGACTCTGATAAATGTGCATTACCCAACGGAGAGCCATTTTAAATAGATTTTATTGGAAAATAAGAAAATACATTTTATTTTATTTTTTGCTTTTTTAAATCACGTTCAGTGTCGGTTCAACTTTAATATTCAATATAAAATTAATTTATTTAGGTTTCACCTTTAATATTAACAGAAAATAATTTATTTAATAATATAATGTTATTATTAAAAATGTCTATATCATTTTTAAATATTTTATATTTAAAAATAACTAATTTTTTATTAGTTAGTCATATTGTTAATGTTTTAAAATTGTTTCTCTTTGATTAAGAGTTCATTTTTCTTAAAAATGGTTTATGTTTGATTAAGAGTTTAGTTTTCTTTTGATTTAAGAAATAAGTTAATGGTCGAGTGGGTTATTTTAGGTGGTTTAGTTTTCCTTGAATAGTGGTGATGAGTCAGCCTACATTACGATTAACACTTAAAAATAATTGCCTTCGCTACTAATTTGACAACTAAATTATAACATATTTTGACAACTAGAAAAAAAATATTAATAATAATTTCATTTAAAATCTATATTATTTTTGTTTGTGAAATAAATATACTATTATTAATGTTCACTTACAGAGTGGGTCCTTGATGCCTTTCTAGTGATTTTAATGACGTAATAAAATAAAATTGGGTACGCTTTACATGATTTTATAATCATTCTCAACTGAACTGACGCCATTATCTATGAACATTCAAGTGAACGAATCTCTTGTAGTTTTGCATGCTAACTCTAGCTTAAAAGTATGGATGATCTTTATTTCATTTTTGAAACGTTGTGTTATGATTACCGTGTGCCTTACAACGAGTCATTGTTTGTTTTTCTTTCAGTATTGAAGAAGTTCAGCATAGCCGTACATTTTTTTTTTAAGGTTATCAACAGAGTTATGTCATGCCACTGAAACTTAGGTTGGAGGTTATCATTAAACCTTCGTAACCACTAAGGTTGAGTCATTGTTATTGTGTGTTTTATACTAATTAAACTTGACTGATTATTTTTTCCCGAAGGTGGCAAAACCTATCAAACTCAGGTGTCAAACCAACAATGAGGACAACCATCTCTGGCTGCTATCCGCGAATGTCGATTTGACTCATCACCGTTATCAAGGAAAACCACGCCACCTGTAATAACCCGCTGGTGGTCCGTAAGGGAGCAGGCTTTCACTCCTGCCAGATGCCTCTGGGTCTTGGGCCGTTAACCTGTTTCCTTACGTCCGAGGAAGACGAGCTCTTAGCCAAGCAGAAGCAGTTTTACGGCATACTCCAAGCCGAACTTGACTGATTATTGAAGGTATTTACTTGTTCAATTTTTTCCATCATGAAGAAAAAGTAGTTCTTGATGATGATGATGACGATGATGGTGGTGGTGGTGGTGGTTAACGTCCACTGAGACCAAATTTGGTCTATTAGACCTAAAGAAACGAATTATTTAGTTTGATTTAAGATTTTATTCCTATGCTCAAAAATCTGGGAGAGAAGCCTCTCGAGCTCACTGTAATTTTGACATCGTAAAACGCTAGGAAGGTCAGTATTGCAACAAAGATTTTGAAACTGAGATCTAATGTGGTTGTATGCAGGGCACTCTAAAAGGAAGTGGTTTTCATCTTCAATGTTCGTATTCTCACAGAGATGGCAGAACCTTTCCATCCATGGTGTTTTAGGAACTTCCCAATGACCCGTTTCACTATGGAGCTCATGAGAGTTCGTTCTAATCTTGGCTATATTAATTTTCTTCTTTGAGCTAGTTAAAATAGAGAGATACTTTTGATATTCTAGGGTGGGGTTGATGACCTCCTTATAATATCTTAATTTTCTTTTAGCTGCTAAATCTTTCTCACACCACATTTTTTCTTTGAACTTAAAAGTAACAATATTTTTAATGTTATTAGTGTTTTGCAATGTAACATACTCGTCGATCTCCCAATGGTTTAACCAGGCCCTCGTGTCTTTATACCAACCTCGTTTGAGCCTTAGGTGGTTTTGGCTAGAATTTGAAGCTAACTTAGGAAGTCTATGGTCTCATATGTTATTGAGTTTGTGCTTGTACAACAGAAGCCTAGTCATAGCTAGGCTCTCAATAGGGGAAAGATCCACTTTTATAAGGAGAATAGGATAGGGTGTGTTTCTTTTAATTTTAAGGTTATACGTTAAAAACACGTGTGGTTTTTCTCAATCTTTCTCTAGGATTCTCAGGAGATGCTACAACCCCAAACCTCACATCCATATAAGATAACCGGAGTCACTAAATTTTCGAAGAGGAACTTCTTTCTATCCCACATTATGAGGTTTGTCATTTTACAATTATTTTCAAGACCAAAATAAGCTTTCCATCCCCCAATAATAATTTTCTAAAATTATGCTATAGTTCCAATTGAGCTTGTGATGAATACAATTCCTAGGTACTTGTAGGTAGACACTTCCTCCAAGTTACTATTTCATACATAAAATTAGCGTAAGTGTCCTTCTTGGATTTGATATTCATAACTTTTGTTTTGACAGTGTTAACAATCATACCCATGGTAGAGCAGAAATCCTTAAGAAGTCTAAGTTGCTTATCAAGATCAGATGGGACTTTACGAGAAGAACAATATCGTCAACATAGAGAAGAGGGATGATGACTATTCCAGCTAAGATCGTGCCAACACATCCTGCTTCCTCTAAACAACCTTCTAGCTTGTCGATGTAAATGCCAAATAGGGTAGGCAAGAGGGGGCAACCTTGTTTAACTCCGATATTACACTTAATATCTTTCGACCACCCCTCATTTCTTTCTAACTTGGCAATTACATTCTCATATAACCTTATAGTGGCAGCTCTCAACTCAAAAGGAACCTTTAGCTCTTCTAATATGTTCCAAAGGTTGCTTCTAGGAACTGTATCGAAAGCCTTTCTAAAGTCCACAAAGCAACAGAAGAGATTGGATTTATCATTGCGGCATTCCTCCACAATGATCCTAAGCATAACGAGGTGGTCTGTTGTTGAGTGCTACTTTCTCAACTTCCTTTCCAAAATAATACCATATAACTTGGCTAGGAGAGGGCTGATCATAATTGTCCGATAATTAGAGGGTTTATTTGTATCCGTACTTTCAAAAATAGCGATAATGAGGCTTTGAGTCCATGGTTTAGGGAACCCTTGCTTGATTGCTTGATTTAAAAGCTTGTGAATGTGGGGGATGAGGATATGACCTCCAATTTTTAAGATTTCCACCTAGTAACCTTCAATGTCCTTAGCTTTCCTATTAGTCAATTGATCAACCCCAAAATCAATGTCTTCTAATGAGAAAACTTCTTTCGTTGTGAGAAGGGTTTCAAAGTTATCCATGAAATTTGGAGATTCATAAAGCTTTTTAAGATAGGAATTCCAGTCGTGTAAAGCAATTTTATTATTATCTTTAGTTTTCCTAGTTAGAATCTGCCTCTAGAATTTCTTAGGAGCTACCTTAGAGAGGTGTAAGAGATTCTCTTGTCTTTTACGAATATACTGCCTTTTTTTCCTTTTAGTTAGGGCTTTGTACATTTTTATCTTGCCAATTTTAAGAGATTCATCAACAACTTCCTTAATTCCTCTCCTCACACTTTTACAATCCTTGTCATACCATGGGTTGGTTTTTATATTTCTTTTATTAATTGAAAATTCAATTGAGAACTTGTTAATAGAATATGAGAGGGTTGTAGTAAAATTATGATAGATATCTTCTATGTTGTCTATACTAGATAAAGGAAGCAAATTAGTTTTTAATTCATTTAGAAAGAGATATTTTTTATTTCTATCAAAGATTAACTTCTTTTGGCTATAAGGATTATCTTCTATGGGATCTCTATGCATGACAAAATTGAGAGTTATAAGTAAAGGCCTATGATCAGAGTCAGGCTCGTGGTTGTTTAAGATGTCAAAATTTGTTATTTCATTGTATAGAGGGAGATTAGAGATAACATAGTCTACCACGTTGCTACCAAACCCATGGATGCAGGTCATCTGGCTAGAATTGGGCCACTTCTTTAGACCATTGCAAATTATGAGATCCTGAGCACTATAGAGCTTGACTAGCTCTGACCTAAACAAATTCACCCCGAGGTCTTCAAAGCTCCTTTTGTACCGGCTAGCCATAGGAAGGTCTTCGTCTAACCAAAGAGGATTATGGTTGGAATGATTGCTTAGAAGAATAGTTTAGTTGCTTGAAGTTCGAGCATTAAAGTCACCCACTAAAAGGATATTGCCTTCATTCCTTAGGCTAGAAATATCATTCTCTAAACCATTGTAAGGACTATTTTTATTTAGATTCTTTTTCTTATAAAACGTAGAATTGATGGGGGGCAAATAACAGATTGCTATGTAGGTATTTTTATCATAAATGTCAATAATTTCTATCCAACTATACTAGTTGTAAGGGTCGTTTCTATAAATCCTAGCATGGGAGAGATGTTCTTCTTAATGTAACAAGCTATACCCCCAATGCCTCTATGGTAGGATCGCTTATTCTGGGTAGACCATAATGAAAAGCCATCTATTTTAGGGACCTTAGATGCTTCGTGCTCCATAGTTTCAACAAGCAAAATAATATCAACATCATTTGAGATCCAACTTAGCTTGGGGCCTTTGTTCCATGGAAAGCCCTGATATTTACAAGAAAGAATTTGGAGCATGTTGAATTGCTATTTATTATTGTATTTTTGGTTTCTATCTCGAATAACGGCTTTTCTATTTCTGATTATTGCCCACTTTCTTTCCTTCCTAGCTTCTTTTACCTTTTGAACCTCCTTTCTCAATTCTGCTTGATCTTCTAGAATGAGATCTTCATTTATAAATATTCTCATTCCTTTTAGACTTGAGGTTTTACTAAGTATGTCATACTTATGTTTAGTAGAGTTCACCTTTATTCGGATCAGCCTTCCTTTATTCTCAGTTAGTTTCCTCAACCCATTTGCTTCTCTGAGACACGTTGTTTCAATTTGTAATCTGTTATGTAATTCTGTCTGGGCTATGGTTAAAGTATCCTCGTCTACCTCCTCTCCCAAAACAAAGATTATAAGGTTCAAGGCCATTTTGTTATGCTCATGGTCTAATTTTATCAATTTTTTCATTTCAACTTTAATTGGTTCGATATCTACTTTACCTGCCACACTATTTAGGGTGAGACGACTATTAACTTTTTCTTCTAGCTCTTTAATCATGTCCTTCATTTTCAGACTCTCTAAAGTATCAGCATCTACTTGCTAGGATGTTTGGTTCATATCTTGGTTTTGTTTTTCTATAACCTGCAACCTAGTCTCCATTGCCTCCATCTTATTCTCCAATAGTTCTATTTTATTTTCTATCTGTTTTTTGATCTTGTCTTCAAGAGATGTGAATTTATTTTCTAGCATGGTTGCTAACTCTATTTGTAGCTTGACTTCTCTTTCTTCTCTATGTTCCTCTAAAGACTCTGTATACTCATAAAGGCTTTGTAGAGTAACCATGCTAGGTCTACCTTTGGTAATCTTTGGTAATTGTGGTAAATTATTCATACTTGAAAATATATGAGCAGATATGTATTAAAAAAATATAAGGAATGTGTGCACCTGATATCAGCAAGCCAGAGACGCAGGTGCCCTAAATTGTTTTTCTATTACCGCAGAGATATCGTTGTGAATTATTACCATAGAGAGATCGTAAATTATTACCGTAGAGAGATCATAAATACATCACCCTAAATTATTACCACAGAGAGATCGTGAATTATTACCGCAGAGAGATCGTAAATTATGATCGCGGATAAATTATGATCAGAGATTGTAAATACATCACCCTATATTATTACCGCAAAGAGTTCGCAAATACATCACCTTAAATTATTACCCAAAAAAAATCGTAAATACATCACCTTCAATTATTACCTAAAAAAAATCGTAAATACTTTACCCTATATTATTACCGCAAAGAGATCGTAAATACATCACCCTAAATTATTACCCAAAGAGATCGTAAATACATCACCCTAAATTATTACCGCAGTGATCGTGAATTATTACTGCGGAGAGATCGTAAATTATGACCGCAAATGAATTATGTTTATTAGAAAATTGTATTCTTGCGATAAATACATATTTCAATAAAACATTTTTAAACTTTACAATTATTATTATTGCGCCATTTACAGTGTTTGAATTTGAATGATTACTTCTGATTTCAAGTTAAAGACATTTATTTACTAACTTAATTTAATTAATACTATTAACTTAAATGCATATTTCAATAAAACATTTTAAATAAAATATTTCCTTTTCGTTTATTAAAAATATTAAAATTTAACAATACTGAAATAAATAAAATAAAATTATAATAAAGGATGATAATATACTTTATAATTTCAAATATTAATTTTTATGTTGGGTTATACATATTAATAATAGTAAAAGTGAATAAAGATCAGAAATAATTGCTTTTAAAGGAATTTTAAAATGTTAAAAATAACTATAGCATTTTCAATAGAAACACAATTCGAATTTTATCGTTGACACCATTATAATAAAGGATCACTCTATATATTCATGTGATATATAATTTACATTTAATATATATTATTTTATATTTTGTAAAAAGGGTAATGAAGTAAAAAAGGTAATGAAACATATGGAAAGTAGTTACAATCTTATAAAGTCATAATAATATATCTATAATTTACCTTTAATATAAATTATTTTATATTTTGTAAAAGTGATGAAGTAAAAAAAAGTAATTGAACTTATCGAAAGTGTTACAATTTTATAAATTCATAATAATTAAGATATTTATAATTTTTTAAAGTTATTTTGAGTTTTAAAATGGGTATTTTTGGAGAAAATAATAAAATAATATTCAAAATAATAAAATAAAAATTATGAAATAGAAATAGGAAATTATTGTTTTTATTGTATTTTTAATCTAATGTGGCATATGTAAATGGACATTGGTTGAATTTGGAATTAAATTTCATATATATTTCTAAATAATGGAAAAACATTAAAAAAAAACCTTTTTTCTTGTATATTTAATTATATTCAATGTGGGTAGAGCATGTAGTAAGCAAGATATTTGAGGGAAGATATAAAAAAAAAACAAAAAATATAATTAAAAAAAAATAGTTTTCATGTTTTTTGTCACAAACTTTATATAATTTTTTTTTTTTATATTTATTTAACTATAGAGTAATATTTTTTTTACCATGCATTATAATCCGTGGAGAAAATTATTATTATTACCACGCAATATTACAATATGCTGTATTGATCATACATATAAATCTAATGTAGAGATCTCATTATTCGAAAATCCGTTTCCATTGGAAATACAAAGGATAAATATCCTCACTGTTAATGCAATAACTAAAACCCTTAAGGTACTAACTATCATTTAATTCGAATCTAGATGAACCTATGCAAATCTCATTTGTATAGGATTTTTCGTAAAATTTTTAATTCCATATGTCAGAGGGTACAACCATTAATTCTACTTGTTAATTTCTGGGTCGCTGAGTGCCCTAGGTTCTTGATTCTCCCGCTTGTGGAGTCTTCTCTGTAGTCTCCAGTTGGCCTTGCCTCGCATGGTCGTTTGTTTCACTCCCACCATGTTGCTTTATCCTTCCAATCGACTAGAAAAACAACTCTTTCCGTGGACCTAAACCTCCGCTGGGTATGGAGTCTCGTCACTTGCTGCACTTGTCGACTGTGGGTTTAGAATTTAGTTCTCAGTAATGTTATTCATGTTGTAAGGGTCTGATCATTAGCATTCCTCATTCAACAGTTTGCCTACTTTCATCCGATAAATCCGACCATTGTAACTAGGGGTTTTCGTTATGTTCCGCAGCTACTATATCCATGGCTTCTTCTCTTTCTGGTTATAGCTTGGAGGTGTTTGCAGATGAAACAGGTAAGACTTCTTCCCTATATTTTTATGTATATGGAATTTGTTTACTTTTCTTCAGTTTTGAAACTCTCTCTGACTTACTTGTTGATGCCTGTCAAGTATTGTCTACTCGAATGTTGCAGGTTTTATAGCGCAGCTTCTTCCGTCAGAATCTCAACCCCGCATACCATTTCTTATTTGGTATGAATAGTATATTTTTGGGTTATATGACGAAATCGTAGTTAATCCCTTTTGGAAGACATTATGATATGTAATGTATGTGTACTTATTAGTTTTTCAAGGTTCAGAGTTTGTATTGGTCAAGGCTTTCAGCTATGAGCCTCTGTTCTATTTTAAGTTGCTCGAATGTATTAAATTTGCCTCATATTATTAACGACTTCTATTTGTATTAAGTGCTTTGCCTCCTGAGAGGTTAATGAAACCCAAATGATACTCGACTATGTTTTCGACATAAAAATTTGTTATCAGAGGGTTTTGTTATTTTTCCATTAATTTTCTCTCTTAGATTTGACTGTAATGACGTTTGGTTTGGCCATAACTATTGCTTAGACAGGAGGTTCTGCAACTTCTGGGAACTATGTTATCCAACGTTCTCTAACTTCTTTACTCAGTTATGTTCTTTATCGATATTACAATTTGTGTATAGATGGTAAGCTTCAATCAATTGATATATCGCATAGTGTATTGTATGCGTTTTTTTTTTCTTTATTATGGTAATATAATGACAAAGGTGTTTTTCTTTATGATGAATTTGTTCTAATATGGAAACTTGCCTATTTACCGGTGAAATTGATTTTCGGGGTTTCTCTTGGTCTAAATCTCTTAGCCAGGAATGTCGATGTGTTTTACCCCTAGCACTAAGAATGATAGGTTTAGGGTTTCCCTAATTATACTTGTCTTAATTATGTGTTTTTCCTATTCTTGTATTTGTACATCCTACCACTTAATTGGTCTGGAATTGCCGGTGGCACTTATCTGCCTTTCCTTAATGAATTATTTATCACCGTATTCAATTTTCTCGAGTTTAATGTTTTGTTATTTCTTTTTCTTTTTTCTTTTCAGATTATTCCTTGGAAACTCTCAGCAATATATTTCATTCAGATATATTGTCTTTTTTGAAAATAAACCTAGCAGTAGTTAAGGTTTTCCTATCTATCTTAGCTACAGGTATCACAATAGAAATCTTTCACATGTTTATAAATATTTTTAACTGAATGCAGCTTCTAGTAAATTTATTGCAGTCATATATTCATTCTACCATTCACTAAATGAAATTATGGACTATGAGTTTTAGTTCCCAGATTATACTTATCTGGCTTGATGAACTTAATTAGTCCTTGAATCTATATTGCCTCCTAACTATGAGATTAGCGATGCTTCGCCCTATGTCTCCCCTGGAGCAACCCTTCACAGCATTTCTCTTCAAAAACTCCTATCTTGAACAATAATGGCTATCTGGTCTTCACCGGAATTAGTTATTAGACATTGTCGATCCTTCCAGCACAACAATATTTTTTCTTTTAGAATCTATCCCTCTATTCCTCTCTGATCTTAGATGCCCCCCATCCTCTTGATCTTGGAATAAATTTCTCATGGGAGTATTTAGGGTTGGGTAACTACCCAGCCTAACCTTTTTCTGAGAATAAAATTGTTACACTTCAGACAATTCATTTTAAATTTAATTAAACAATTACTTCCTTTATTCTGGTATTCCACTTTTCATGCTTTTAAATCAAAATTAACTAAACTATATATAAACTTAATCAATTTTCCAATTTGTAAAAATATGCAGTAATAATTATTTACACATATGAGGGACATCACATCTATCCCCCCATGATTGAACATCATCCCGATGTTCTTTTATTGGAAATAAGTTTAGAAAAATTTCCCTCAAGGTCTGTTCATCTTCCGAGGTAGCCTCCTCGGGCCCGAAATGCTGGAACTGTACTTTAAATTGGGTGATAGCTCGTCTCCACAACGTTACTTCCATCCGATTGATTATATCTATTGGTTTGTTCAGGAACTCGCCTTCCGACTAGACCTGTATATCCTACCAATTTATTATGTGTTTGGGGTCATATATATATTTCTTTAATACAAAAACGTGAAAAACATTGTGCACATGAATATGACTAGGAAAGGCAAGTTGATAGGCCACTGGTCTAATTCGTGCTAAAATTTGAAAGGGGCCGCAAAATAGAGGTACCAATTTGGTGCATTGATGCCATTGCAGTGTATTTTTCTTAACCCGCACACGAACATAGACATGATCCCCCACCTGGAATTCCCAAAAACTTCTTTTTCGGTCAGCGAAATTCTTTTGTTGGTCTTGGGCAACTTTTAGATTAGTTCATACTTCTTTAACCATTTCTTCCATTTCTACCAGCATATCAAGCCCTAGCATTAACTTATCTTCTGGGCCACCCCAATTTGAGGGAGTCCTACATTTATGTCCATATAAAACCTCAAAAGAACTCATTTGTGTAGAAGTGTGATAACTATTGTTATAAGAAAATTCTACCAAATGTAAGTACTCTTCCCACTTAGATGGTTGCTGCATTACATAAGCTCGAAGCATATCCTCCACTACCTGGTTTACTCACTCAATTTTCCCATCTCTTTGAGGGTGGTAGGCGGTACTGAAATGTAGTTGAGTGCTCAATCCTTCAAACAAGGCTTTCCAAAAAGCCAATGTAAACTTACATCACGGTCCGAAATTATAGCTTTTCGTAAGCCATGCAGCTTAAAAATAGTTTCCATAAATATATTAGCAATTTGTATTTCCTTATAAGTAGATTGTACAGGTATAAAGTGAGCAAATTTTCTCACCTTATAAACTATCACCATTATTGAATTGTTCTGCTTCTTTCACTTTGGAAGCCCTGTTATGAAATCAATGGAAATAACTTCCCATTTCCATTCCGGAATGGGCAATGGACGAAGTAAACCAGCTAGGTGACAGTGTTTTGTTTTGAATTGTTCGCATTCCAAAAAATGGGCCAAATATTCAGCCACCTCCTTCTTCATGTCGAGCCAAAAATATTCCTTCCTAAGGGTTGTTATCAATTTTTGATAACCGGGATGGCCAGTGTATGGAACCTTATGATATGTGTCTAAAATTAAATCTTTAATTTTATTTATCTTAGGTACATACATTCTTGCTCTATAGATTAGCATACCTTCTTGATTTACCTCATATCCAAGTTGTTGTTCTTTGTTGTTCAGAATCTTAGTTTTCTACCACAGAAATTGATAATCCGGATCTTGCATTGCTACCTCATTGATTTGTTCTTTAAATGTGTTTTGTGCTTCACTGAAGGATACTTCATATAAGCAATTAACCTTCCCACTTAGTGCATCAGTGACACGATTTTTTTTCCTTTTAAGTGCTTAATTTCAAAATCAAAACTGCTTAGAAAATCCACCCAATGACCTTGTCTAGCATTCAAAGTGGGCTGCTTAAAATAGTTAGTCAAACTATGATCATCAGTCACTAGCAGAAATTTCTTTCCCATTAGGTAATGTCGCTACATTTTTAAAGCATGGATGACTTCTGTCAGTTCCAAATCGTAGGATGAGTACCTTTGCTCATGCTCCTTAACCTTACTAGACTCGTAAGCAACGACCTTGCCTTCTTGCATTAGTACACCACCTACACCTTCTTTGCTAGCATCTGTACAAATGACATAATCTTTATTTGGATCAACAATACTTAATATGGGTGCAGTAGTGAGTAATTGTTTAATTTGATCGAAGCTTTTTTGGCATTCTATACTCCACCTAAAAACTTTTCCTTTCTTTTGCAGTGAAGTAATAGGATAGGCTACCCTGGAAAATCCTTCTATGAGTCATCTGTAGTACCCCGTTAGACCGATAAACGATCTTATATCAGCTACATCTTTTGGCACTGGCCATTCCATTGTAGTCTTTATTTTCTCTAGGTCTACAGCTATTCTATCTTTAGTAATGACATGCCCAAGTTATTAGATTTGTTCTTCAAAGAAATCACATACGTTGCACTTGTCATACAGTTGGTGTTCCCTCAAAACTTGGAGAACAATAAGGAGGTGCTCCTTGTATTCTTCTACTATTCAAGAATAAATTAATATATCATCTGTAAAAATTAGCTCAAATTTATCTAAGTATTGAGGGAATATATTGTTCATAAGGGACCTCTATGTTGCAGGTACATTTGTTAATCTGAAAGGTAGCACAACAAACTCGTAATGCCCATATCGAGTTCTAAAGGTTGCTTTCGCTATGTCCTACTCTTTGATTCTAATTTGATGATACCCCGAGCGAAGGTCGATTTTTGAAAATACAGTTTCTCCTTTCACTTGGTCAAACAACTCATCTATACAAGGCAGAGCGTACTTGTTTTTTATGGTTAGCTTATTTAGTGGATGGTAATCCATACACATACGCAGGGTGCCATCCTTCTTTTTAACAAAAAGTATCGGGGCTCCCCAAGGTGATATACTCGGTTTCATATATTTTTTGTCGAGCAATTCTTGTAACTTCATTTTTAATTATGTTAACTCTGGTATACATATGCGATAAGGGGTGCGAGATACCGGAGAAGCCCTTGGTACTATTTCAATAGTGAAATCTATATCTCTTTTTGGCGGAAGCCCAAAATTTCTTCAGGAAACACATCCGAAAAATTATGCACAATAGGTATATCTTCTAAGGAGATAGAATTTTCTTTAGAATTGGAGTACCTTACTTGTATTGCATAAATTTGGCATCCTTTCCAGATACACTTGGCCAATTGGGAAGTTGTCGTCAGCCTCAGCTATAAGGGTCTTATTATTCCATGAATTCCCTATCTTTCCTTCCTTATCAATATAGTTAATAGTTTTAATTTTACAATTAATGAGGGACAAATGTTTTTCCAACCAGTCCATGCCGATTAAAATATCATATGATCCTAAGGGCAACACATTCAGTTCTTCCATAATAGATTGTCTTGTTATCTATAGAGGACAATTGTTGACTTTGGCCAACACTCTCATTTTGGCTCCCATTGTTAATTGCACTAACTAGGGACTTTTAAACTTAACAATTTGCAAACAACATTGTTCTACTATTTTGGGACTCATGTAACTCAAGGTACCTCTGGGATCAATTAAAATGGACACAGTTTGGCGAAATATTTTACCTTCAAACACTATCATGGTCTTTTGGTACTCTGCATGATGGTCCTCAAGAGTAGCATTGATCTTAGGCATGCTTTTGGCCACTGCTCCCACTGTTGGCGATTCCTGAATCTGTGCTACCTGGTCAGTTCCTTTGCGGTGTGGGAAATTTTTAACATAATGGGGTCCTCTGCATCCCGAGCACTGTACCGGGGGTCTAGCTGCCATCTCTACTTCAGTCCTTACTAACTGCTCGTTAGTCTTGGTTTCGTTGGGAAATTTGACCCTGGTTTGATTTCTATTCATGCTTTTATTCATCTGCCGTCTAGGGGTTTTATTGACCATAAACTTGTTTACTTTATTATTAGAGGAAAATTTACTCCCCTTTTTGTCATTCCATTTCTTACCTCCTTCCCCTTTTTGCTTATTTTGCTGGTAGCATACTTGAGCCTTCCATATGACCTCATCCATAGCTTTCGGGTTATCAAACTCAAGGCATTCTTTCATGAACAGCGGCAAGCTGTTGACAAACCGCTACACCTTAGCTTTTTCTTCTCGTATGTATGGGACATATCTCAGTAAGGAGGTGAACTTGGTTATGAACTCATCTATAGATAGTTGTCTCAAACAAAGGTCATGAAACTCCTTGGCCTTCTCGTCATAAAATCTTTCAGTTAGATATTTTTCCTTAAAATATTTTTGGAATTTGTCCCAAGTTATGCTCTGTTCGTTTACACCATGAACTGTCTTTACCTCCTCCCACCATAAGGTGGCTTTTCTTTGCAATTGAAATATTGTCAACTGAGCCCTTTAAATTATGATCATATTCGTACAGCTCAAAATACTTGTTCATGTTAATGAGCCAAGCTTCAGCTACCTCCTCCTGTTCACCATCAAAGAGTGGAGTCTTTATCTTCCGAAATTCTCCCTGAAGTTCTATTTTTATCTCTTGTGCTTGTTGTGTTATAATACATTACCAAATTCTTTTTCCTGGTTCTCTTCATCGCCTTCAGGTTATGCTCGCTTAGTATGAAATTCTTGTTCATCATTCATGTTTCCCTGCTCAGGACTAAGGATTGTTTGTCGTTGATTCTGACTATCTGATAGACTTTTCATGATCTTTTCTTTTTCCTGCATCAACCATTCATTGTCTTCTCTTAGTCGATCCATTTTTTCTCTTAACTCTTGCACAGTTTCCAAGATTGCAGTATTGGTGTTTCGCTACTCTTCTCCCAGTTACACCCATACTTCAGGATTGGTCTCCTAGAAGGTTGTTGCTCCTATCCCTATCACTGTTCGGTGTGGTATGGTTCCCATTCTTCTCATACTAGCTGTTTTTGTCACTGTTTGTGAACATTACACAAATACTATCAATTCTTATTTTCTAGAGGCCTCAGTTTTGGTAACCCGAGCGCTATGATATCACATGTCACAAACCTCATAATTTTTTATTTTATTTTGTATTTATTTAACTATAAAGTAATATTGTTTTTACCATGCATTATAACCTATGGAGAAAATTATTGTTATTACCACGCAATATTACAATATGCAATATGTTGTATTGATCATACATATAAATCAATGTTGAAATCTCATTATTCGAAACTTCATTTCCATTGGAAATACAAACGATAAACATCCTCGTTGTTAATGCAATAGCCAAAATCCTTAAGGTACTAATTATTATTTAATTCAAATCTAGATGAACGTATGCAAATCTCATTCGTATAAGATTTTTCTGAAAAGTTTTTTATTCCATATGTTAGAGGGTACATGCATTAATTCCATTTGTTAATTTTTGGGTATCTGACCGCCCTAGGTTCTTGATTCTCCCACTTCCGTTGTCTCCAGTTGACATTGCCTCGCATGGCTGCTTGTTTCGCTCCCACCATGCAACTTTACCCTTCCGATCCACTGGAGGAATGACTCTTTCCACGGACCTGAACCCTAACTGGGTATGGAGTCTCAGCCCTTATTACACTTGCCGACCACGGGTTCAGACTTTAGTTCTCTGTAATGTTATTCATGTTGTAAGGGTTCTATTGTTGTCATTCCTCATTTAACAGTTTGCCTACTTTCGTTCGATAAATCCGAACACTATAACCGGGGGTTTTCGTTTTGTTTTGTAGCTACTTTATCCATGGCTTCTTCTCTTTCTGATTATAGCTTGGAGGTGTTTGCGGATGAAACGGGTAAGAGTTCTTCCCTATATTTTGTTGTGTATGGAATTTGTTTACTTTTCTTTGGTTTTGAAAATCTCTCTGGCTTACTTGTTGATGCCTCTTAGATACTACTGACTCGAATGTTGGAGGGTTTCATGGCGCAACTTCTTCCGTTGGAATCTCAAATCCCCACACCATTTCTTATCGGGTATGCACGATAGATTTTTGGGTTATATGAGGAAATCGTAGTTAATCCCTTTTGGGAAAAATTCTGATCTATAATGTATGTATACTTATTAGTTTTTCAAGGTTCAGAGTTTGTATTGGTCGAGGCTTTCAGCTACGAGCTTCTGTTCTGGTTTAAATTACTCGATTGTATTAAATTCGCCTCATATTATTAATGGCTTCTATTTGTATTAAGTATTTTGTCTCCGGAGAGGTTAATAAAACCCAAATGATACTCGACTATGTTCTCGACATAAATAATTGTTATCAGAAGGTTTCATTATTTTTCCGTTAATTTTCTCTCTTAAATTTGGTTATAATTTTGTTTGGTTTGGCCGCAACTGTTGCTTGGACAGGAGGTTCTGCATCTTCTGGGAACTTTGTTATCTAGCATTCTATAACTTTTTTATTCAGTTATTTTCTTTATCGATACTACAATTTATGTATAGATGGCAAGTTTCAGTCGACTGATATATCACAGTGTATTGTATGCGTTATGTTTTCTTTATTATGGTAATATAATGACAGAGATGTTTTTCCTTATGCTGAATTTGTTCTAATATGTATACTTGCCTATTTACTAGTGAAATCAGTTTCTGGGGTTTCTCTTGGTCTAAATCCCTTAGATGGGAATGTCGATATGTTTTACCCTAACACTAAGAATGAAAGGTTTATGGTTTCCCTAATTATACTTGTCTTGATTATGCATTTTTCCTATTCTTGCATTTGTACATCCTGCCACTTAACTGGTCTGGAATTGTCGGTGGCACTTATCTGCCTTTCCTTAATGAATTACTTATCACCATATTCAATTTTCCAGAGTTTAATGTTCTATTTTTTTTTTTTTTTTACAGTGTTCGTTGGAAACTCTCAGCAATATATTTCATTCAGATATACTATCTTTTTTTTTAAATAAACCAAGAAACAGTTAAGGTTTTCCCATCTATCTTAGCTACAGGTATCACAATAGAAATATTTCACATGTTTATAAATATTGTTAACTGAATGTAGTTGCTAGTAAAGATACTGCAATCATATATTCATCTTGCCTTTCACTAAATGAAATTATGGACTAAGAGTTCAATTTCCCAGATTATACTTATTTGGCTTGCTGAACAAAATTAGTCCTTGAATCTGTCTTGTCTCCCAACCGTGAAACTAGCGCTGCTTCGTTTTTTGTCTCCCCCTGAGCCACCCTTCACAGGGTTTCTCTTAAAGAACTCTTGTCTTGAACAGTAATGACTATCTGGTCTTCTCTAGACTTAACTATTAGACATTGTCTGTCCCGCACAACAATATTCTTTCTTTTAGAATTTCTCCCTTTATTCCTCTCTCATCTTAGATGCCCCCCATTCTCTTGATGTTGGAATAAATTTCTCATGGGAGTAGTTAGAGTTGGGTTTTGAGAATAAAATTGTCACACTTTAAATAATTCATTTTCACTTTAATTAAACAATTATTTCCTTTATTCTAACATTTCACTTTTTATGCATTTAAATCAAAATTAACTAATTTATATATAAACTTAATCAATTTTTTAGTTTATAAAAATATGCAATAATAAATATTTACACATATAAAGAACATCACATTGTTATAGTTACAAGATAATTTACCAACTTGAATACTATTATTTCTTTTAAGATTAATATTTTAAATACTTGAATACTATGAATTCTTGTACATTTTTTGATACTTCTTTTTAATCTCAAAATTCTTTTCATCCAATTTATATTAATTAAACAATTTATTTAACTTTGACACTCATATTTTAGATTTGAAATACTTAAAATATTATTATAAATAAGTTACAAGTCCCTTTTTCGTACTCTTATACTTAAATTATTACCATGAAAAATAATTTTACCCGAAGCAAGCGTCTAAATCCAATTCTTTCATTGATGTCTCTCTTTAGTTATTTCAAAAGATGAAGAATATGTGAACATTTTGAAATTTGAAAAGAAGAAGATTAAGAATATATTGAAATACTTGTGAAAAATAACTTTTATTTGTTTGAGAAATAATTTTTCTCCCTCTATGTACCGTTTATAAGTGCGGGGCGCATGCCGTTTAGGCATAAAGTGCAATGTAACCAACGTTGTATTTATGTATCTAATTGAAATCCTAAACATTGTTGCATACAACCATAATATGTGTAAACATTATGGCTCAAGTTGCAAAAGAAACCACTTTCCAATTAGACACATAAATAACCCACTTTCCATTGTCAAGGTGGACATGATCTATTTAGTAGGTTTACAATAAGAATTCGATCATAAATTCCAATCCTATATAAAATAAATAAATTTAAATATTTCATAAAAGTTAAATTTTTATATATAACCAGAAACAGAGAAAATCTTTTAGTAATAATTAAAAATAATAATAATAGTTAAAAGGAAAATGGATAAGTATAGTTTTGCTTTCGCATAAATTAATAAGAAATTGTAATAGATCCTAAAACATTAGTTGAAAAATAATAATTTTATCAACCTACATTAAAAGCAATAAAGAAAGCTTACTTATATATTATAGGTTATAGGAAAATAACAATCCATCGCACTCATCAGTTACTTATTAGGTAGCTTAAGATGTTTATGATTTGGAGCTTCTCAAGATTTATAAAAACACAAAATTAAATTAAATTACTAGTTAAAACCATGAAATATGTATAGTTTTATGGTTTATTGAGAATGTTCAGTGTTTATTTTTTGTCTCAAACTTCATGATAATGCATAAAGAAGTGAGTTATTAGAGTACCAAACTAGATATTCGTCTTAACTCATAGACAAAGAGATCAAATATCTTGAATTGCAAAAGTTTTTTAAAGTGCAAAACTTCAAAAAAGATTTGCACCTCAAATTTTTTATCCTTCTATACACTTGATAAATCCAAAGTTAAAATGGATCTACACAGTCACATATATATATATATATATATATATATATATATATATATATATATAGTACAAGGTTTACACATATTTATTATATTGGAATGAGATAATATAAGATTTTTTATACCTTCAATTATTTTGTCCTTGCGTGTTATATTGTTATTTTTTTTGAATCTAGGATAATCGGTAACTGGTGAGAGTTATCCTGAACAGACCCAGGATCAAATCTAACTGGCTGCCACTATAAACCTAGGCTACGTGCAACAACTTGCAAGCCGCACAATAGCAAGAAACTTATGCTTCAACAAGAACCAAGACGTCCTCTATGGGGTCGCCTACTCTTCTAGCCAAGACACAATATGTCAAATATATACTCAATGAGATTTGAACCCTCATCTCGTGGGTTTCACCCAGAGAACACCACTAAACCCCATATCAATGTATGCATATTATATTGTTATTAATATGAACATAATAATTCTTTTATGAGCATCAAAATAATTTTTTTTTATAGTTGGGAGTGTAATATTTTTTTGTTATTAATAGTTTTTTAAAAATACTAGATATGAATTATATGTTAAGCACATGAAGAATTACATATCTTATTTGTACTTGGATATAATATAACCAACCTAGATCCATCTTAACTAAAGATCTACTAAGCACAATGAGAGATCAAATCTCTTGGGATACAAACCTCTTTTAAAGTGCGAAAAGATTTGATTCTTCTAGACACTTGATATATCTAGAGTTAAGATGGATCTAGGATGATAAAATTTTAATTAATAAATCAATAATTATAATTATTAATTTATATTTTATATTTTATTTCATTTCATTTCATTTCATTTTATTTATTTTTATGTAATTTGATCGAAGGAAAATAATAATTCAGGAGAGCGATGAAGTTTTTGAGCGACAATAGGATTTACATTGTTGGTTCTCTGTTAGGTGCACTCATTGATTACAAGGAAAGCATTGCAAATGTAAACCATGGGAGGAATCCAAGATTAGAGGTCAACGAGTTCATTTTCAACAATGGCGCTAGAAGCGAACTATATCGGATTAGGTATATGGAGTATCGACAACCGAGACAACACAATGTAGCTATGGATATGAAGCAAATGAAGGGGTGTGTCCCCATCAAGATTTACTTTCTTGGTTCTCTATTAGGTGCACTCATTGATTACAAGGAAAGCATTTCAAATGTAAACCATGGGAGGAATCCAAGGTTTGAGGTCAATGATTTCACTTTCACCAATGATGCTAGAAGCAAACTGTATCGGATTAGGTATATGGAGTATCGACAACCTAGACAACACAATGTAGCTATGGATATGAAGGGAATGAAGCGGTGTGGCCCCTTGAAAGCATCCAAATATTGGGCTTATTATGAGGAAAAAAACCTAGGCCCAAATCCTTTACGAGGATGGTTATAGAGAACATTATTTTCCCTTTGCAGAGATCTCAAGTATTCATTGTTCTACAAGATATGCTTTCATCGAAGAAGCAAATCCCCATAGTTGATATGGCTCACAAAGGGGATCCACCCTCCCTTGGAATTTCCTTTTGTCTTTTATCCTCACATCTATCCAAAACACAAGTAAAGATTGGAAAATTCCAAATATTCTTAAAAAAATTGAATGGAAAGACCTCCATATTATGGATTTGGAACTCATATCTAGCGGAAAAAATGAAGCAAAGCATTCAAAACAACCGGGTTATACCAACAATTTTTCAATACTTGTTATATAAAGGGAAATTGCTACAAGATTCTTTTCAACTGAAAGATTATGGCATGACAAGGAATTATAGCATAACATTAAATCTGATCTTGCGGGGTGGAGCTATAGTTTGCAGAAAATTTAATGGATTTGTCTCTTTAAAGGACGCAGTGAAAGGGAAGTCAACCATTCCTATGTATCAAATCCAAAATATGCCAGGACCCTATATTATCGAACAAACAAAACATGCACCAACCATGGAAGTTAATCACCTAGAGGTAAATTTGTTTCCTTTTTTTTTTGGATCTTCAATCCAAGGCGTTTATTTGTAGGTTTAATGGTTTTTGGCTGAGATACAAAAATGTACACCAATGGGTTTTTCCATTTTGAACACCCAATTGTGATATCTACTTATGCTCCAAAGGTTTCTTCACAGTTTAATTTGATACACTAAAAGATCTAGAGAAAGTCCTAAATGATGGACCATGGTTTTGGGATAGATATGGGCTCTTCATTACCCCATGGTTCCTACATCTTGATGCAACAAGAAACGATGGCACCAACAATGTTAGTTTGCATGAGACTACCAAACCTCCCTCTTTCTTTTTGACACCATTGGGTCCTAGAGGACATCAGAAAAAATATGGTAAAATTCCAAAAGATGGACTTTGGCAGAATAGAAAAATGTATTTTTACATTTGCCAAAATTTGTGTATAGATAGATCTCACTAAAGGTCTACTTGATTGTATCCAACTAAAACATAAAAATTTCAATAGACCGAGGTCTTACACTATTAGAACATGGTATTTAGATGTTGCATTTGTTTTCAATAGGACACTTGCAAAATACATGCCCAAAGGAGAAAAATATCCCATAAAATAAAAAGAGGTAAGCCCATAAGCCAAACGAATGGCAGATATTTGACCCTAGCCTTTTTGAAGAGGAAGAAGAAGAATAGTCTATGGAGAAATATTCAAATATGAGCAAACAAACATGACATTGTAGCCAAGCAGAGAGAGACTTTGTGCATCGGTAAAGAGTCATGACCCACATCCAAAAAGGAACACAATTAGTAGGGATCAAAGCATTCAAAGTAAAGATATGATATTTTTTCCAGTTTCAATTACTTTATCTCTTTATCTTTAAAAGTTGATATAAAAATAAAATATTTTATTTGTGATTGAGAGTGATATTTTTTGTTATTATTATTATTTTTTTAAATATTATATGTGGAAGGATTTATTTACTAGGTTGTATTATCATATAAAAAAATAAACCAAATAAGAAGTGAATTGAATAACAACAAGATTATTATATAATGAGTTTAATTAAAACCAATCAAATACATATATTTTATTATGGTTTATATCATTATAGTTTATATTTATTTATATATTTTATTTTATGCTTGATTATAGTTTACATATTTTTATATATTTTATTTTAAGTTTGATTATAATTTACATATTTTTTTATTTAGTGAAGTTCTATTTTAATTTTAAAAAAGACACATGTCAACTCCAGATTGACAAAAAAAATTACATATCTCCCTCATCCAAAACTATAATATGCAAATCAATAATTTCCAATGCATAAATTTGATAATAATAAAATTGTATTACCTTCTCCTTAACTTTATTAAAAATCTTACTAGAATATATTTCCTTAATCTTTAACTTAAAATAAAGCAGAGGAAAAAAGAACTATAAAACATTCTCAAATTTTTTGTAAAATACGCTCACATTCATGTCAATGTTTCGGTTAAAAAAAAAAAAATTATATAACCACGGTAAGAGAAAAACATAACATTGAAAACAGCATTTTGCGTAATGTAGAATTCAAAAACATAAAATATATAAACGAAATATAATACTAATTTTTCCTGAACCAAAATTTATAAATTAATTAAATAACACATAAAACATTAGAAAGATATTTATGTAAATCTGAATTCGGTCGTGGATTTAATTCCATAGAAATGTACACTTAAATAATAGCCAACTTAAAAATATAATTTGCTCTTTAAACATAAATGTTTAAAGAGTCAAATTATGGATGATGAATCAATGTTTTGCTGTTCCTCAGCCAACCAAGTTTTGGAAGGGAAAATATTAATAAATCTCTGAAAAATCTAACTTCTCTTGACATTTATTGTCCAGAATAAACCATTTATTGTCCAGAATAAACCATTTAAAATCTTGTGAAATTATATTTTCCTTGGGACAAGTTTAAACCCGACCATAAATGTTTTAAAATATTTTGAATTTATTTGTTTTGTTCCTCAACCAACCAAGTCTTGGAAGTGAAAATATTAATAAATCTCTCAAAATCTAAATTCTCTGACATTTATGGTCCTGGAATAAACCATTTAAAACCTCGTGAAATTATGTTTTTCTGGGACAAGTTTAAACCCGACCATAAATGATTTAAAATATTTTCTGAAAAGACTGGACAATATTCAGTTCTAATAGTTGCTGCCATATTTATTTTTGCTCATAGTTGAGATTGATTCAGAGATCTTAACCCGCGTCCCGAGTAGAGTGCGAATGTAAAACGGAACTTTAAGGCGATGCAGACACGCATAATATGTTCGCTATATGGCAATTTAAGAATGTAGTTGAGTGTAGGTGGTGTGGTGCAGTGGGAAGGTTCGTCGTTTTTCTCTTCATTAGGGTTTTAAGTTCTGTTGATTGTTTTTTTCACAGGGTTAGGGTTTTAAGTTCCGTTGATTGTTTTTTTCACAGGGTTTTAAGTTCAAGCTATGATATATTTGTCTGTAATGTGATTATCTATCTTAATTCTTTAGAATATCTATCTTAGTAACCGATTTAATACAATGATCTGCCTTTAAAAAACACACCATACGCGCATGAAGAGATGAGAAAGAATAATTTATAATCCATTAAGAAAAAAACCAGGAGACGAGAAAGAATAATTTATAATCAATTAAGAAAACAACAGGGTATTAGTTATTTCTACCCATGGATCCTGAATTTCTGATGTTGGGGTTCGCTGTTCACCCCCTTATTTTTTCGGATTAGAATCATACGGGACATGATTACATCTTCTTTATTACAATACAATAGATTTTAGATGAGATGGTCTGGAAATTTCCATAGAGAATGATTAAGCTCCAAATCGAACCCATCGTGCAACGCTGGGAATTCCACCGTTGACAACAAACAGCATGTAGTATCCAGGCGGTGCAACCACGCCACTTGGAGGGGCTTTTACGGATAACGAGTAAACGGGGAGGTTACGAAGGGAAACGGGTGTGGAAGCCATGAGAGTGAGTAACCTCTGGTTCATGGAATTACTGTGTGTAGTGAATGACGGCGCATAGATGTTCACTGCCACAACACTGCCGGGGGTCAGCTTAGCAGGCACGGAGAAAATTACTTTGAAGGCGGCGCCATAGCTGATTGAAGTGGAGGAAACCAGAGTTATCCGGGGGCGGAGAAAGGTGTAATCTGAGTGCAGGTAGTAGGGGCTGTAGCTTTCCAGCCGGAGTTCTGTTGGGTAGGTGGTTCCTGAGAAAACGTAGCCGAAATGGGGGTTGGAGCCGCCCACCAGAACCATACCGTCCGGCAATATGCTTGCAGAGGAGTGGTACATTCGGGCAATGCTGGTAGGAGCGAGGACGAAGAAACGGGCATCGAGAGGGGCTTTGGGTCTGTAGAGCAAAGGAGACAAGGTGGGAGTGGTGGCCATGTCCCACCCGGCAACGCCTTTCTGGGCACCGTTGATGATGATGATTTCTCCGTTGGGAAGAAGGAGCATGTCGCCCATGGTCCTCGGCCCAGGCATTTCCTCCAGTCTCCACACAGGATTGGGGTCCGTTATCACCATTCTCCCGCAGCTGCGTAGGGCGTCGGAATAGTTACGGGCTACTGCGCTCGCGAAACCGTAGTCCGGTGAGCCGCCACAAATGAGAACTTCGACTTTCTTGAATCCGTCGGCGGCGTAGAGGGGAAGCATGACGGACGACCCCGTGGAAGGGTAGTTTCTAGGACCGGCCCCCGGCATCGTAGGATAAGTCTTCACCACAACATTGTTCTTGTAGTCCAGGAGAATGGAGTCCCTGTTGGCGAAGATGAACAGGTTCCCATCCGTACAAAGGTGCAGAAATGGGTACAGATTGTTCTCGGGCTGCGCGCTGGTTCGGGTATTTGACAAGAAAGGCAGGCTGTAGCTTCCCTCCCCGGGGCGTTTGGGAACAAATTCGTAGTTGAAAACGTCGATTCCCCCCACCACGATGATGCGATTATCGGGGAGGATCTGATTGGAGGCGTACCATCGGTAGTCCGCAAGTTGGGCACCCTGAGATTCATCCCAGTCGCAGCCGCCATTGGAGCAGGGTACGAAGTAGCGTATCGCTTTGCCTCCGTCCCTCCAACCTCCGACTTGCACGAGCGTTCCGTTGGCGGTGAAAGCACCGGATGAGCACCACGGATCGGTGAAGACCATAAGAGGCCTGATTCCATTGGTTGCCACGTTGTATTCGAAGGAATGAGCCGAACAATCATGGGTCAGAGCTTGATCCTGCGGATCATCGCGGCATCGACCCTTGTCAAGTTTGAGCTGAGAAGGACCAAAGTCTGTTCGATCGAACATGACGACAGTGTTACGATAAGTAACAGTCATGTGCATGGCAGATACTCCACCGTTCTCTATCAAAAGCTTCCATCTCCCTGGCTTCACTGACTGCGCCTCTGCGCGAAAAGAAAATATGCCTATAATCCACAGTTCAATTAGGATAAACTTCCAAAAACCGTGCTGGCTATTCTGTGACAGTTCCATCATAACTGGGTTAGCTAAGCACGCTTTCCCTGTTATCACAGAAGAATACCATCCATACGATCGATAGGCAGGGGTTGACATGGCAGGATCCTAAATCAGTTGACATATATAGAGTGCTGCACATACAAGTATTTGTACATGGCGCATGTCGCCTACATCATTGAGAAATTTCATGTGCACACGGTATTAGAAAGATTTAGTAATAATTAATCATAGTTGTTAATAGCAGGTGTCGAAAGTGCAAATTGGTAAAAACCGACACTTTCTCCTTGGAAGATCACTGTTTCCCCATAAGAATAGTAGCGGATGTACTCAATGTTTGTCCTTTAAACTGAAAAGTTTTTCTTCAATTTAGTTATATTTAACGGTAGTTATGGTGGGATTTAAATCCTTATTGTATTCTCCCAATATTTTTATCTAATAGTCAAAATAAAGAATATAGATTTGTGTAGAAAGTTATATTTAATTTTAATTAGTAAAATAAGTTATGGATTTTAGAGATGTGGTATTGAAGTTATAATTTAATTAAGTTTTATAATTTTTTTTATAGTTAAATATTTTAATGGTTATTATGGTTTTTTGCTCATCAAAATTTATTATTTATTTAATTTATATTATTGATATTCATAATATATTACTAATTTTAGATTTCTTAAATTAAATAACATTGTAATTATAAATATAACTAAAATTAATCTAAATATTAAAATTGTGATTCTATTCTTTAATTTTTTCATTTTAAATATTTAAATATTATAATATTAATAAGCCACAAAGGAGAGCATTTAAGAGGGGGTGTTCCCTTACCTTGATATGATGCAACATACTAAAGAGGGTTGTAGTTCCTACTATACTTGGTGCATCCTATGTACTCCCATCATTTCCTCAATCATGATACAAAGTCTGCACAAGGTTAAAAGTTATTTGAATATTGTTGGGAGCATAAGGAGATATAGGAGGAACAAATTCGCAGAGTTGTAGCAACAAATTGACAATATATACTACAAGGTTGCTATTTTAACTAAGAGATAAATTGACAATATATACTACAATGTGACCATTCTAGCCAAGAGATCAATAAACATCTCTTTATCCTCAGATGAGGGTAGTGATCAACCAGTGCATAGGCTTAAGGATTTTGTCAAATAAAGATGAACCACTGATTTTTTTTTGTTGTAGCACTACTAGTCTTATTTTTTCTTCTCGTGTTAATGTATGTCAAGGTCTTAGAGAGCCAACATATTTTTATAAGTTTCTCTTTAGAGTATACAATCACTATTTATTTATTTTTCCTTGTAGCAATATTAGTCTTATTTTTTCTTCTCATGTTAATGTATGTCAAGGTCTGAGAGAACCAACATATTTTTATAAGTTTCTCTTTAGAGTATACTCGAGTTAGACCAGATCTTAGCAACCTCAAGACTCTAAATTTACATTCATCTAGTTTCCCTTGGGCTAAACCAATATTAGAAAAGAAAAATTTTGGTATGTGTATTCTCATTTAAATTATTGCAAAGTGCCTAAGTTTAAATAAATAAATAAATAAAAATGTCAAACATTCATTAAATCAATATGATAGAAATATTTTCAAAAAAATCACTACGAACCAGCAAGTGTGATTCATCCTTAGGACAAGTCGAATAATTAGATCACTGACAATGAACCACACTTGCTGGTTCAAAATGTGTCGACGAAGTTCTTCTGATGTGATTTTTCCGAAAATATTTCTATCATACAGATTATGGATCACAGAAGCTTAAATTTGGAATTCATTAAATCATTTGTAAAAATTGAACTAGGACTTGAGGATTTCATTCCTTTCTCTCAACCACTCTAGATAACCCCAATTAATTGAAAAACATCATAATTATTCTCCTACTCAAATTTATTAATTTTAATAAATAACATAATAATATTTATTTAAATAAATAACAATTAAACTCATAAAAAGTATATTATTGTAATTGTTTTACATAAATTAGTAAAAACTGTAATTTTCCTTAATATAATTTTCCTCTACATAAATTTGAATTTCTCGTATGCTTTGAATTTGAACATAAATTTTGAATAGAAAGTAATACTAATTCTTCAAAATAAAAGACACTAAAAAACACCGTAATGAAAAAAATTCTCACAAACATGGATTGATTACAGATCATCCTTACAAAACTTGCCAAACATATGATTTAATCCAATATTTATTGTAATGGGATAAATACACCATATAACTATACCAATTAATCACAAGTAGAATATAATTGGAATGATAATGACTCCTATGTGATTGGAACTCACATGTATATGGAACAACATTATATTTCTTCAATTAACTTTAACTAACAAAAGATAAACTAATAACTAATAATCAAATAACTCACTTAATAATATTGAGCACATGTAAATACTAGCATAGTTCCATATTAAGTACCAATTTAAAATGAGCCTAGAGGCTAGAGGGATCACATTTCTTCACGTCTAAACTTTTTTAGATTGCAAAATAATGTCTTATTTTTTATTGTTTAAATTGTATTTTTGAATGCTAAATAGAATATATATAAGAACAAATAAATTTTTTAACCATAAGTTAATATCCCCATAAATTAGTTAAGTTAGATCTTCAAATAGTTTATTTAAATTTCTTGTTGAAATATTTTAAAAAAGTATAAGATTTCAACATTTGATTTACACATTTTTTTTTAATTACTTTATAGCATATTCATTTTTTTTAATTAATTATAGTTGACATTATTTTTCTAAAACATAATTTTTTATTTTTATTTTAATAGGGCACTTACTAACTGACTAAAGTACTAACCATTCCATAGAGACAGTTTGATCGAGTTATACTTCCACTTGATCTTTCAACCATCCATATTGAGTTATACTTCTACTTTCCTTCCTCTTAAAAATATAGTTGCTTTAGAGTATCAATCTATTGTTTCTAATGACTAAACTTGAGGCACTTCCCTCTACAGTGATACATAAGTCATTGTTGATACATGGCCTACCGTGATACATAGGTCATTGTTGATACATGACCTAGTGTTATACTAGCTAATTATCTAGCTAATTATCTGAAAATATGATCTAGATACAAAATATTCTCCAAACAATTATTAACCGAGAATAAATGTTTCTAACCAAAAAAATTATACCTACGCTAATTTAATCTACTGTTACAATATATTAATTTCACATATTTCTAAGCTCTAATTAAAATAAAACACACTAAAAAATACCCTAATGCAACCAAACATGGAATACACTAAAATATTACCAAACTCTCTTAATAATAAGACTTAGTGACTAACACATATCAATTACATTTAGAAAACCCATGGAATACTCTAAAAAAAACCACTGTCATAAAATATGTCATCGGCGAAAAGATGAAAAAAACATTAAATAAAATTTCGGAATCGTTATTAACGTGTTGATGGCTCTTCCCATGGATTTCATGGGCCGGAAAAGCCTAGTAAACCTCATTGTAAGAATCTGGATTGCTTTCTTAGCTTATCTTACAGGTTATGTAGTTGGCATGCAATTGCATTTTGTCCAATCAGGGCCGGAAAAACCTAATAAGCTCACTGTAAGAATCTGGATTGCTTTCTTAGCTTATCTTACAGGTTATGTACTTGGTATGCAATTGCATTTTGTCCAATCAGGGCCGGAAAAACCTAATAAAGCTCATTGCAGGAATCTGGATTGCTTTCTTAGCTTATCTTACAGGTTATGTAGTTGGCATGCAATTGCATTTTGTCCAATCAATCGTGCGGTTCCATAGCTAACGTTTAACTTTATCCGGCTGCATACGAAATTATCAGGTTCTTTTTAAAAAGCGAACAATCACACATATACTCATCTAAATACCAGTGCACGAAGCCAACTTTTCCAGCAAGTATCATAATTAAGTACATAGACATGATACTTGTTTTTCAAACCCGAAACTTTTGGGAACATTATTACATGATGAGGAAATATTTGGAAGCATGCAATTCATTCCAATAAATCCAGTACTCCGCACCAGACTATTGTATAGTCCGGACCGAGGCATTGAATTTCAAAATGAATGCTATATATTTCCAGAGATCACCATCATACAGCGATACTAGTCAGAGATTACCTGTACAATGATTCTTCGTTACACGGTTGCTTTCCCACAAAAAGCTCATTCCAATTTTTTTAAAGGTAAAGTGGCTCAACGTTTCTTTTAAGGAAGTGGAGATAATTATCTATGTGGTTCCACCATCACTCTTCCTTTTGACGGGCAAAGAAGATCTCAAAGGTGATGTCATGGTACGGAGAAATTTGGAATGAGAAATGTATATCAAATGGTGTGAGAGTTTCATTGTTTTTTGTTTGTGAAGTTTTTTATAATTTTTTAAGTTGTACTTGTGGTTTGACGAGTTTCGACTTATTGGTATCTAATCTCTGTCAATGTTATGTTATTTACTGTCAAAGTTACTTAGGAAGGGTATTTATGGATATCTAAGTCAAAGTCATTCAAAGTTATTTAGTGATGGCACTGGTTTAGGGGGATTTTTTAGCATGTCTTCTCCTTTAGCAGAAGACACAATTACTCTTGTAAAATTTGATTATAGTTGCCTTACTAAAAAAGCACATCCTCACCAGTTGTAAAGTTTGATTTTCGATCACCTTCAAAAAAAAAACATCCTCTCAACCAATTGTGACATAAAGCTTAACCTATCAAAATTTCACCTGAATAATGAACAAATTTCGCTGATCTATCAACTATTCTGATACAATACAGGAAGATATATTCTGTGTATATATGCATGGGCCTGCAGTTTAAGGGTCCCTCCTTACCGACATATATGACCTATTTACATATGATTCCATCAACCAGTTTTCTGTCATATGTGATGTCGTTCCTCGTTTATAAAATATTCTTTTTTCTGAACGTGCATGGCATTTAATAAGAAAAAGACCACTGAGTCCATTCTCATCAGTGCATTTAGATTAGTTGTCTCTATCACCACGTTCACCTGAGTGACCACGGTTTTGACATCTTAACAGCCAGATGTACCTTTTTCACTGTAATTTCGACATCTCTCCCACCGTGAAGATTGTGCAGGAGTTGGACCATTGCATATGTTTATCTATCTATAACTCATCCTAAGCTTCATTACTTCGTTTAAACTTATTTATGGACTTATTACTTTGTTAAGATATTTTGATTGATTCGTTATTATCATTATCAGGCCATGCTTGGGCAAATCTGGGTAGAACGGTTCAAAAGCAAGATGATTAAGAACACGCATTTAATAATTTTTGGTCGGTTACCTTACCGATAAATTATGAGTGACCCCATGTACTATTTCCTTTAATAAATACACAGCTTGCAATCTGATATTGGGAGGTTGAGAGTCACATTTGTACTATGTCTTCTTTAATGGATGAAGAGCTAATAGCCTCATATAAAGAGATTGAGAAAGCCATTTTGGCGATCTGATATTGGGAGGTTGAGAGTCAGTGATATTGGGAGGTTGAGAGTCACATTTGTACTATGTCTTCTTTAATGGATGAAGAGCTAATAGCCTCATATAAAGAGATTGAGAAAGCCATTTTGGCGTTGAAATATAATTTTAACCTCTTTTAAATATTTTAAAATCAATCTATAAAAATTATGTTTTATATAATATAGTAGGATAAATATAAAAATTAAAATAATAATTTTTAAATATTTAAATAAAAAATATTAATTAAAATTAAAAGTTGTTAATATAAATAAAATTTCAATTATAAATATTTTTAAAAAATAATACCCACTTCAATAACCATTATGATAACCATTATGAGCATTTCATAAAATCATCAGGATACTTATCATAGCTTTTCTAAATAATTTATGGTGGTTTTTTTCCTATAATTTTTTTACTAGTCATTTTTTTGACATTCACATTATTTAGGTTGGTTATAACTTTTTTTGACATTTACATTATTTATGTTTGTTATAACTTTTTAATTGTAATTTTTTTATTAATTTTATTTTTTTATATGAGGCAACATTTATAATTGAGTTGCATTTTTTAAAATAAATGATGCTTTAATAGATCATTTTACTTTACAGTTTGTAAAATAAAGTTTTGTAATTAATTTTACTTTTATATTATATGGATGGAAAGAATCTGCCATCTCTGTGATAATAGGACCATTGAGGATGAAAACCACATTAGATCCTAGTTTCATAATTTTTGTCGCAACATTGACCTTCCTAGCCTTTTACGATGTCAAAATTATAGTGAGTTTGGGAGGCTTCTCTCCAAGATTTTTGAGCATAGAAATAAAATCTTAAATCAAACTAAATAATTTGTTTCTTTAGATCTGATAAACCAAAGATTGACCTCAGTAGACGTTAATCATCATCATCATCATCATCACAATTGTTTTTTATATAGTATCTCAGATGTTTTTAGTTAAAAAACCGTTTGATGTTATACCAGAATTTTAATATACATTTAAATATTCATTGCGATCCTTAACGCTAATGATTTGAGAGTAATATATAAGAAAGGTGACTAGCAACACATATGGAATGATTTTATTAAATATAAAAAGAAAACTAAATAATAAATGTATTAATGTAATTAATTGAAAAAAAAAATTAGAATTAAATTTTACTTTAAATTTTTATATAATATAAAAAATAATTTAACATATAAAAAATGTGATAAGAAACCTATATGAAATGGTTCTATTAAATATGATATTTAAATAATAAATATATTTGTGTAATTAGCTAAAATCTAATTTAGAACCATATTCTACTTAAAAAATGATTTTTTTAATATTATAAGAAATAATTTAATACATAAAAAAGGAAAACAACATATATTGAACGTATTAAATATATAAAACAACAAAACAATAAATTGATTTTTGTAATCAATTCAAATGTGATTTAGAATCAAATTCTACTTAATTTTTTTTATATAATATAAGAAGATAGTATATATATATATATATATATATATATATATATAAACAATAAACTAGATAGTATATATATATATATAAACAATAAACTCACTCATAGAATTAGTTTAAAGGTAATTGAAAATGAGATTTAAAAAGTGATTGAATATTAAATTTGAATTTAAAATATTTATATAATATAATAGATAATTTATAATTTAATATATATAAATTAATTTATTTTCTATGTATCCAATTTTATATTGAAGTGATGTTCTAAAAATGATGTGCACTAACCATATTATATTTATTTATTTTTTATATTTGTCATAATAATGTTATATGTATTTATTTTTATATGTGTTATAAAGTTAAATTAATTATAGTGCTAATTTTTTTAAAAGTTATAAATTTTCACAAATTTTTATTTTATATATATTTTTTTATATTTGAAATCTAAGATTGACATAGAATTTTATTATTTTGAAATTAGATAAAATAAATTTTATATTGTTGAAAATCTATTTTCATATTTAATTTTTTTTAATTTTTAGTTATATTTAATGTATATTTTCTAAGGTCTTAAAATGAAATACACATTATCTATAGATATTATTATCTTCATAATGTTAATTCCTTGTAATAATATAAATCTAAAATTGACATATTAAAAACTGAATTTTATCATTTTGAAATTAGATAAAATAAATTTTATATTGTTGATAATCTATTTTCATATTTAATTTTTTAATTTTTAATCATATTTAATGTATATTTTGTAAGGTCTTCAAATGAGATACACATTATCTATAGATATTATTATCTTCATAATGCTAATTCCTTGTAATAATATAAATTTATTTTAATTTTTATATAAATTGTTTTCTATGGATTGGCCCACAAGACTTAATATTTCTATGATCATTAATATTATTAAATGTTATTTTTTTAAAGGCTTATTTTAAGTATAATTCAATAATATTTTTTTTTATAAATTTTATTATAATTATGAAAAAAATATTTCAATACCATAAAATGTATCATTTAATACATAAAAATTATATATAGAATTTCTATAATTAGAGTTGTCAATCAATATACTTATGATATTCTTTTTATTAATTAATTTTTCTTTTCTTTATTTCGAAATAATATAAAAATATTAGCAATATTTCTAAATTTATCTTACATAAATGAATCAAGTAAAAGCCTTACCAACCATAAAAGGTACTTTTATAACAATGTTTGACTAAATATCACTCTTACATTATTTAGCATCTTTTCAAAGTTTTATGATAGATCTCATATCATTAACACTATCCAATGCAACAAGCATGGTGACATGTTACAAGTATGTTTCATTCCCCTTCATAATTAAAAATATGTTTTCTTTTAAATCATGTACATTAACCATTTATCTAGTATCTTAAATATCCTTAATGGTTTCTTAAGCTTTAAGTATCCTTAATGGTTTCCTAAGCTTTAGGGAATTTACATAAAGGTGATGGTTGAAAATGTGGCAATTGGGTTCTTAGGAATTCACTCACACAAATAGTATCTTAAATATCCTTAATGGTTTCCTAAGCTTTAGGGAATTTACATAAAGGTGATGGTTGAAAATGTGGTAATTAGGTTCTTAGGAATTCACTTACACAAATACATGTTCTTGTTGCAAAAAAAAGTTTATGCATTTGTGACATTTTATCATTCACATACCATGAAGGTTTCTAAATCTGCATAATGTAGGCATTCTTAAAGAAAGTGTGCAACTTTTAGAATGCATCACAATCTAGGACTGTGCATAGTTTACTATTAAGAAATTATTATAAACCATGTAGTTGACCCATTTCACCAGTAAACCATGCCATGCATTATAGGTGTTATTGATCAAATGTAGGAGCTCTTGGAAAATCATTGTTATATTATATTGACATGATCATCAACTAGTGTTAGGTAATTATTTTGATTGAATTTTATTATTTCTATTTCATACTTTATTTAAAAATGATATAAAATTAATTTATTAATTTTATCTTATTAAATTGGAACATACTTAATTAACATGGAGTCGAAAGAAAACTCAAGTCCAACATCTCCACATAAAGACACACCAAACCCCAACCCAAAATTGCTAAACATAAACATTAAAGTTGATGAAGGTTTGACATAACTTAAGAAATAGAAAAATTCCCTCATGGTTGTCACTGACCACGCCACTAGAAAGCATTGTTTCTTATATTTCAAATGTGGGGGCCAATTTAGAGATATCAACATTTCAAAATAAGAGTTGAAGTTATTCTTTATTGATCCAATAATTGGATTACATCCATCAATCACAAAGAGGCACATTTCTATATATTGTATCTTCTCCCAACCATTTTTAGATAGTTTGATGGATAGGTGATTTGTAATATTTGAAAAAGTTTCTACAGTAATAGGGAGGTGCCTCTGTATTTCATTATAAAATTATGGGAAAACTTTCTTGTCGACCACCATCTCAACTACTTTGACATTGGAGAATTCTAGGCCCCGCGTCATAGATCCGCATAGGACAGAGAAAATTCTTCGCGTCACTCAATGCTACATTTCCATATTACTATGTATAGGCTTAATTTCCCTACCCAAAATCCTCCCATGGTAGAAAACATTAGCTAGAGCTAGGAATCCATATCCACTTTGATCTATGGCATGACATAACATAGTGCATTCATATCATTTTCCTGCAAAGAGGGAGCTTTACGCGATGTTAGGGAAGGGGTTGGGTCTTTTGATCTTGTAGTTCTAGCAAGGATAGAGCACATTGATATAATAGGTGTTTCCATCATAATACATGTGACTGCCATATATGGTAACGTTATGACAAGACTTATGGGCTAATGGAGTCCACTAGACATGAAATTTTAACAAAAGGTCCAGTGGGATCCATTAGCTCAATGTCATCCTAAAACATGATTAGTAGTATCCATTAGGCCATAAGTCTAGCGTTATGTGCCTTGATCATCATCCTATAGCAAGTTGACTTGCAGCTTGAGAATATGTGAGGGTCACTGTTATAAACATTTTTGGGCACTGCAACCCCAATCATAAATGTCCATAAACCAAGGGATCCTAAGTCCCTAAAAGTGTTGTTCCAACCCCTAAAAGAACAAGGTCAACTGATTACAACATCTCCCAGAAGTTCTCCATGAAAAACTACTCAGAACTGGTCAAAACTGGACCATCTCACCTGCTTCATGTCAAAGTGCACTGCATCCCACCTAAATGCACACGGAAGGTGCGATGCATACTGAAAAGCCCTTCTATGGGGTGCGATGGGCGAGAGTGGACAAATGGAAGGGTCAATCGGCAAGGTGGAGGACAATGGAATCTTCCAGAAACTTCTCTTGTGACACTTGCCTCTCTGCATTCGCTCAGGGATGAGTAAGAGATCATCAATCTCCAAGTGGAATCAAGAACTATCAGAGAGAGGACACTAATCAAATCTCAAAAGCTGACTCACCCCCCTTGCAAACATCTATATATGGATCCCTCATTCCAGAGATCCAGAGGCTGGAATTTTGTATCTTGTAAGGAAGTGCTGCTGGTTTCTTTGTGTAACATCATAGTGTTGGGTGATCTAAGCTTTTCATGAGGTGAAGAAGGGATTTCTTGCTGAGAGGATGCCACTGGGTCAGAAAAATTGGTTGTAATCCTCTTTGCTATTCTTGATTATTAATAAAGCTATTCAAGTTTTCCTCTACATTCTCGTATGATTGATGATATATGCATTTGTGTGGTCAATATATATCTGGTCCTATATTGTTTATGATAGCAGATCTATGTTCTTGGATAGTGTTATGCTGCTTTGATTCTACAAGTTCTCTTTGAAGCTGGGTAGACGAGGAAGCGAGTGACAAAGATCTATCAGAAGGGAGAGGAATCAAACAAGGAGCCAAGCGCAAGATAGAGGTTGGTCTCCTTCGTTCCCCTCTTATCTACTTCTCATAAAGGAAAACGAAAGTGGTTTTAGTTTGTTTGTTTCTAAGGTAGCTACCAGCCTTAGTGGGACTAGCAGCTCTGCATAGACACTAGATTTCCCGATAACAGTCACATGAATGAGGATGGGAAGGCTCAATCTATCCATGTGACCTACAATATATGTATCTATGTATGTATAGTTTAATTGGCTTCTTTCTTCTATATCTAATTATATGATGTTTTCAGTTGCCATGCTTGACTAATAGATCCTCGACACATATAGATGCATTATGATGGGCGTCCTAAATAGGTATAAAGCAAGGCCCCTCTCAACATCCTTTAACATACATTTACCTCTCTCTTTGCATTTGATAACACCTTTTTTGCCTATAATGTGTTTATTAGGGAGATTAAGGAATATTTATCATATCTTGTGACCTAACATGATTAATTTGCAGGAAAAATAATATTTATTGTGCAAAAGTATATTGGGTACCAAATGAAGGGAATGTAGGAGGCTTGTTCCCTACATTAACTCACCAACCAACTCGGTAGGATATTGGGCATTTACTACACTTAGTGGTTGTGAGGATCTTAGGAGACTAAATCCACTTTTGTAAGGATTTTGGAGGGAACACCCCACCCCCTTCCTTCCAAGGAAGCTTCTCCCTCACCCATTTTGCATAAATAAAGGAGCCTAAGAGCTTAGTAGGACTTGAACTTTTAGAGGAAAATAGTGCCTGCTAGAGGTAGGAGATTGTACTTGTCATTTCCATTTCCATGTCATGTACTCAAGCACCTTTTGAAATCAGTTAAAAGTAATTTCTTTCCTTCAGTTTGAGTGTGTTCTATAGGGTTTAGTTCCCTTGGGTTAGGGCTTAACCCAAGAACTCTAGTCTATCTCCTTTGAACATTTTTACTATGTAAGATAGTCATATTTCCTTTCTTGCAAACTTTGTTTATATAAAATGTTTCCACTACAAATTTGTCAATAATATCTCTTGGAAAGTGTGGTTGTAGACATTGCATTGGAAAGCAAAAAAAGATAGGTTTTATTTTGATGCAGTAGTTAGATCTTGGCTAAAATTCAATTCATCCTTTCCTTTCTAGATTGATTTTCTGCAATTAGTATTGTTAGCATTCTTTAGATGTTTTGCAAGTTGAATAATATTCTAGTGTGCAGGTACTACTATTGGTTTTTAGGGAAAAGCACTGTCATTTTCAATTGTGACCCTACCATCAATACCCTCCTTTCATTCTCATCAACATCTTCAAGAAACTTGCATAGAGAATATTCAAGATAGATTTGTTAGAGGCCATTGTTTGCATTCCCTCCTTGTGCAAGATGGGCTCTTAAGGAGTACTAAGCTTGGAAAGGACTTCCATATCCTTCTCCCACCTTATACCATCCTTCCTCCCCTTCATACCACCTTATAAGCCCTGGAATACTGACATATTCAATCTTGTAGCAATACATGGCAATCTTGCAACATCTTGTAGCAATCTTGTCGCATCATGTAGCACCGCGTACAACCACTCAAAACTTGAACATAATTGTTCATTAAGCCTTATTTTTTCCTCTTAGACTTTAAAAATGTGTCACAGGCCTTGAAACCAAGCTTGAGGAAGATCATAGACCACTTATACATTTCTTTTCATCCCTGCAATTTATTTATGCAATTAGGGTTAGTGATTGCATTCATGAATTTAATAGCACAGGGATAACTTACATTGTTATTTCTCGAAGCATTTATTGATTTTTTTCATTAGAATAGGATATCCTTGCAATGTAAAATTTTAGGATTGATTTCATGCTATTTAATTTATGCAACTAGAGTAGGATTATTTCTTTGTCATTTAATCTCTGCAATAGGTTAGGGTTTCTATTCAAAGAATTTTAATTCCTTGTAAGTACATTAGAATTTACTTTTATGCAACATTTACGTATATTGCAAACAGATTAGAATTTCCTTTTATGCAACCTTTACATTTCTTGCAAGTAGATTAGAATTTCCTTTTATGCAACATTTTAATTTCTTCAATGCAGAGTTGGATTTCCTTTTATGCAACATTTTCTTTCTTACAAAATCTAGATTTATTTTGCAAAATGCTCTCTTTATACCTTGTTTTGATCCACTTTCTCAAAGAATCTTAAGTAGAACGTAGCTTACTATGCATACAACACTATCACCTCTTAAGTTTGTACAAACCCTAGATTGATAAATTAAAGCTAGTAGCCCTAGGAGTTGCAACATCCTTGTTGCAACACGAGAGCTCATCACTTTTTGGCACTATTGTCGGGGAGGTTTCAAAGTAGTTATTGATTCTACTTTGAGTTTCTTTTTCTTTTTCATTTTATTTCCTTCAAAAAAAATTGCGTCAATTTCTTATCTATCTAGAAATATCCACAAATAAAACAAAACAAAAAAAACACATTAATTACATGCCTCATATGGTTAGGGATAACCTAAAGAAACGTTTTTCCAAAATCCCCCACTCCTACAAGCATTCAACCATCACTTTTATATGTTGATTGTGGACCTCCTACCCTGACCATAGAGGATTTGGAGAACTCTTTAGGTTATTAGATAAAGATCTTTGAACAACCTATAGAGGAGGATGAACCTACATCACCTACACAAGAGATGGATAAAAACAGGTAGCTTGAGCTCTTTCCCATCATAGAAATTGATGGGAAATCCCAAATGAAGAAGATAATCCCCACTGCTCTCCCAAAATTCCATGGCCTAGCTTCCGAGGACCCTAATACATTCATGTTTGAATTTTTGTGGTTTGTAGAACCTATGATTACACTTTTTATGAGTATAATCTAAATTTGTTTCCTTCCACTCTCAAGGATGCAACCTTGCACTGTTTCATGAGCTTAGAAGGACGTGGCATCACCACTTGGGTTTAAATGCAACAAACCTTCAATTACAAATATAAATATTATTGTAGATCAAGGAACGTCCTTAGGACCAGATGAATACCTAGAGGAATAAAGGTTTCAACTCAGCTATAAAAGAGTTAACTACACCCTTGACCCATAATCATTGAATCTTGTATTTCTCCAAGGGATCAGAGATGATTTTTTGGAGACCCTTAATATGTTTTATGGTGGAGAAATTTACCAGCTAAATTATGATGACATCAAGAGAGTATTTAAGAATCATTCCAGGGTTGCAAGGAAGTTAGGTATATCTAGCCAAGGCCTACCAAAATATTCACAGTCTACCTTAGTTATCAAACATGAGATAGGGAATATGTTAGAAGATTTTAAGAGTGAAATGTTGCATACTTTCTCCTTACAAATGGACACCATGAATATTAATAAGAAACAAAATGAGGTAGAAAGGGCACTAGCTATCTTTTTCTCTAGATGCACTAAGAGGCACCCTATAAATGAGTGCCCATTGAATGTAATATAAATATGATCTATTTGTGAGGAGAACCATGCAACCGAAAAATTCCCCTCTCTTCCATGTCTGAAGGTCTTTTATCAAGGGACATAAGGTGGCTTGGACGAGCATTTCTTTTTCGACGAAAGCAGGCCACAAGGCCCTTAAGAATATCAACAAGGCATGCAAGGCGTTCATTACCCTCCTTTCAATCCAAATTAGAGTGCAATTTTTCATCCTTGGTATCCTCGATCTAGCTCACCATGTTCCATGCCTCCCCCTTGGTCCTATCCTCCTTAGTATCCTCCTCAGCCTATCAATCCGCCCTTCTAAGCATATTAATCCCAACCTCCTTAATGGAGCAACCCTTCTAAAGGATGGAGGCCTTAAGAAGCCCAACCACCTACCATAATGCCTCCTCCTCCTTATCAACCACAAGTACCCCATAATAATCCACCCAAGTAATCTCATATTCATGCTCAACACAATATGAACTCAAAAAACAAACACTCCCAACAGATCTATAGTGGGGAAACATCCTATCCTACCTACGTTGTGGAGACTCAGGAAATCAAATTTAGGTTCGAGAAGGAATTTCCAAATGATCACCCACCTTATCCATTTGAAGATCTTGAAGAAGAGAAGGAATATAGTATCGTTCAAGCCAATATACCTCCCTATCCTGAAAGTTTGGTCAAACCTAAGAAACACACCCCAAAAGAGGTTGAACTTCTAAGAGAACTGAAAAACCTGTGTGTCAAAATACCCCTTCTCTAGGCCATTAAATATGTCCCCATATATAACAATATTATCAATGAAGAATGTTTCAAGAGTCCCGAAAGGAGGAAAAGAGATGCCCCCACTATCAATGTTGTTGGTAAGTTGGTTGATTTGATGCTTGGGAAGGTCATCTCCCCAAAGTATTTGGATCCCAGTAGCCCGATAATGGATGTAGATATTCACAGTAATGTAGTCCTCAACACATTGATTGACCTTAGGAATGCAATTTTTGTCATGACCAAGGAAACTATGTTGAAGCTCAATCTCCAACGAGCCTTGAGGAAAACTATCACGGTGTTACAACTTGCAGATAGATCCATAGTAGCCCCTGAGGGTGTTATTGAGGATTTGATGGTCTCCATCGATTCCTGCGAGTACCCCATAGATATCCTTGTACTCCGACTGAAGGCCAAGTTCAATGGATATCCTCTCATATTGGTGACCTTGGTTAGCTATCGTTGATGTTTATATCAATTGTAGGGCTCGAAATGTGACAATTAAAAATGGGCAACTCACCTAGTAGTTTTTATTATACCCCCTTTCTCAATCTCTTGTTGAGCATGATTTACCTATGTGGGTAGAGGAAGAAGAAGAGGAAGATTTCTATCAATCATCCCCCTAACCAATTTGTACATTATAAACCACTATAGGAAGTAGGTAGCTATATGAAGATGACCTTATTGATAATTTTACGCAAACCCAACATCTTGCTACCATGAAAATCAATGAACTGGTAGAGGAATATTTAGGTCATCGTGAGAACAAAACATAGGTAGAAATATTTAATGCTAGTTCTAATAAATATCATGCTAATATTGTGGAAATCAGTCCATGTAAAACCCTAAAAAATTAGTCCTTCTCTCTCAAGAAAGAAAGAAGAGAAATTGCTCACCATGTTGAGAAAACATCTTGATGCCTTTTCTTTGGAATATAAAGAGATGAAAGGGGTGTGTCCATTAGTTTTTACACATCACATCTACATTAAAGAGGGATGTAAACATGTGTGCCAATAATTTATCCTATTTTAGATAGTACATGGGTGTCTCATATTTTAATAGTACCCAAGAAGAATGGGAAGTGGATCATTTGTATTGACTACAGGGAACCTAACAAGGCTACAAAAAATATCATTTCCCCTTGCCTTTTATTGATCATGTTTTGGATGGTCTTGCAAGGAAGAAGTTATTTTCATTCTTGGATGGTTTCCATGGGTACACACAGATCCATATCAACCCTGGATTAGGATAAGACCACCTTCACATGTCCATGGGGGACCTTCTCCTATAGGATCCTTCCCTTTGGCTTGTGTAATGCCCCTGCTACCTTCCAAAGGGAAATGTTGAGTACTTTTTCTGATCTTGTTTAGGATACAATTGAAATTATATGGATGACTTCACTCATTATGGTAATGACTTCCATGAAACCCTCTCCAACTTGTGTAAAATTCTAAAGAAGTGCGTTGAAATGAATCTCTCATTAAGTCCAAAAAAGTGTGATTTTTTTATGAATACATGGATTGTCCTATGTCACTACCTCTCAAAAGGAAGGGATCCAAGTTGACTCTATAAATATTTCCATTATCAAAAGGGTTCCTATCCCTTAGAAAAAAAGGGATGTTAGGAATTTATTAGGACTAGCTAGATATTATAGGAAATTTATTAAGGATTTTAGTAAGATGGCCTCACCTCTTTTTGGATTGTTAACTAAAGATTCAAATTTTGTTGGACAAATAAGTGTCAAGAAGCATTTGAAGAGCTGAAGGAGAAGCTTACCAGTGCACCAATTCTTAGGGGTCCAAATTGGGTCGTGCCTTTTCACAACCACATAGATGCACTAACAGGGTTGTGGGGGAAGCCTTGAGACAAGCAGAAGGAAAGTTTCCATGACATATATTTTATCAGTAGGAATCTATCCATGGTGTAGCTCAACTACACAGTTAGTGAAGAAGAGCTCTTATCATTAGATAAATTTTGACGTAAAAAATGGGCCTCAAAACAAAAACATACAACAAAAATAAAATTTATAAGAACCAATATAATTCAAGCTGATGATGTCAGCCATGAGGGATGATTTACCATTTTTAGAGTAAAAAAGTAAAAGATTAAAAAAAAACTACTTTCTCAACTCATATTTTAAACTTATCTCCATATAATTTTACTCAAATTTCATGTGGGAACACTTGGTGGATGCATAAGTTAATTCTTCATCCAAGGAGTACCCATGTTTCATACTTTCGATAGACCTTGATACATGAAAAATGAGAAATAAATGAAAAACATGATTGTAATAACATATTTTCATGTATTCCTCATTTTTTGTGTAGAAAGGTCCATCGAAATTATGCAACATGGGTAATCCTTGGATAAGGAATTAAATTATTCACTAACGAGTTATCCCATTCAAAATTTGAGTAAAACAATAGGGAGATAAGTCGAACATACGAGTTGAAAAAGTAGTTTTTCTTTTTTTCCTCTAAAATTTGATGATGTAATTTAATATTATCTTATATTTCCACTATTATTTTATACTATTACTTAGGAGGACTAATATAGACCTCAAAATTTCTCTAATGACGTTGTACACTCCTTGAACAACTTTAGACATTACATCACAAGATACCAAGTTTTTTTACATATTAATCATGTAGCCATTAAGTATTTAATGAACGTACCTAATGTGAATGCTAGTATCATTAGATGGTTGTTTTTATTACAATAGTTTGATATAAAAATTGTTGACAAACCAGGAAAGGAAAATGTGTTTGTATATTTTTTTTGTCAAGACTAACATTTTCTGTAGAGAATGAAGAAATGATAGATGATCATCTCCCTCATGAGAACCTCTTTTCCATTTCATTGCTATCCCCTTGCTTTGTTGACATAGAAAAATTCTTGGTTCTTGGGAAATTTCCTCCCAATCTATACTCCAAGGAAAATAAAAAAATTGTTAGAAAAAGTGCCCCTTACACTTGGATTAGGCGCAACCTTTTCAGCCTGGGACCAAATCATATCTTAAGAAGGCATGTCAGGGAAGATTAGGTCCTTAACATTCTCTCAACATGCCATGATGGACCTTACGGAAGACATTTTGCTGCAAAGAGGATAACCTTCAAAATTCTCCAAGAAGGATATTATTGGCATACCCTACACAAAGATGTGAGGAGGTACAATGTTAGATGTGATGAATGCCAATGGATGGTTAAGCCTACACCAAAGGATGAAATGAAACTACATACTCAAGTGACTCTTGAGCCACTTGAGAAGTAGGGCATGGATTTCATTGGACAAATTGATCCCCCCCCCCATATGGAAAAAGGAGGTACATAATTGTATGCACTAATTATTTGAAAAAATGGGATAAAGTGAAGACATTTAATGAAGCCACAGACAAAAAGGTGGCTGATTTCTTAAGGGAGAACATCTTATATAAGTTTGGTTTCCCAAGGGAGTTAGTCACTGATCAAGGAGGTCGATTGAATTCTAATTTGATTGAGGGAATCATGGAGAAACATCACATCAAGCACAAAAAACTAGCCCCCATCATCCTCAAGAAAATGGGTTGATGGAGGTGAAAAACAGAGCCTTTGAAATCATATTAACCGAAGTTGTCACCAACAATAAAAATGATTAGGGAGGTAGACTTATGGAGGCCACTTGGGCCTATAATACCACATGGAAAACCACCACCAGGTTGACTCCTTTTGAGCTTTTTTTTGGAAAAAAAGCATTGTTGTCCATTGAGTTTGAGTACAAAACTCTGAGAATGGTAGCATAATTGGAGCTAGACAACAAAGAACAATAGGAGAGGTTGCAACAACTCAATGCTCTTGATGAATTTAGGTTGTAGGCTATCATGCATATTGTGGTGGTATAATCGCAGAGGAATATTTGACATGAAAAGAACATTGGGGAAATGACCTTCCAAGAGGGTGATTGGGCCCTTTTGCATGACTCTAGATTCAAGGATTTCAAGGGGCAGTTGATGACAAGATAGTTAGGTCCCTGCCTGGTGTAAAATTGTTATGGAAATGACTTTTTCTAGATTAGAACAATTGATGAGGAGAAAGTTCCACTGTTAGTCAATGGTTACAAGTTGAATATTTATACAAGACCTATGTCAAAAGAGGAGTGTACGAATTCAATAAGAAGAGAATTGAATGTGATTGGGATCTTCAAAGCTTCCAATCCATCCAGCCTCTCATCAACAGAGAAAAAATAAAAGAAAAATAAATAAAAAATGGATAAAAAGCCTGGGTGAAAACCTCCATGAGGCGCCTTAGGAAAGCTTTTGGATTGAAAACTTCCATGAGGTAGTCCAAGAGTCTTAAAAATAACAAAACAATGATGAAAAAAATAAAAGATCCCTATGCGAAACCCTCCTTGGAGGCACTTGGGGTAGTTTTGTAGGTTGAAAACTTCCTTTGAGGCAACCTAGAAGTTAAAAACAAAAACAACAAACAAAGAAAAAATAAGAGAAAAGGGTACCCTTACATTATTTTTCTAACATTTCTACAGGGTTCCTATTACAATCAATGGAGGTTAGTATATAGAGAAGCAACTTCAAAAAATCCACTCCTATACCCTCCAAATCAACCCTTTGAATGCACTGCATCCCTTCATTTGTTTTCTCCAAGTCTTCCCAATTCTACCTCAGTCCTTAAGGGCTACAAGATTTTCCTATATTGGTATAGGATTGTCCCAAAATATCTACAAAATTGCAATTGGTACAAAAAGAATGAACAATTCATTTGTCTTTCACTCAAGAAAAAAAGGGGGGGTGGGGGGCACAATAGCCTCATCATTAATTTTCCACACCACCTGAACTCTTCTCCACATGTATTCCCACTTATGTTCATAAAAAACTCCTTTTCACCCCTTATATCACCTCTTCCACCATAGAGAAGGCCTTTGACCATTATCAACAGCTTATTCATGACTTATCAATGTTTTTTCGAAGCAACATCTAGAGAAAATTTTGATCCTAAAATGTTGTGTGTGTGATTGCTACATGAATACACACAATCCTGTAGCAGTTTGCACACATCATACAAGATCACAGTTAGAGCATCAGATATAAACGAAAATCATCATGGAAGCATTGGAGGACTACAACTCTAATATTGAATAGTTGCAGGACCCTCTGCAAGCTGCTACGAGATCCATGTTCACCCAAAAAATTAGCAGCATCTAATCCATAATGGTACCTACATCTTGAAGGGCCTGCATTATCAAAATTAAATCAACAAGGAACATTTAAAAAGAAAATTCTGAAGCAAAAATAAATGCATAGAGCAAGGGAAAAAAAAGATGACATCTCAAAAGACATTCAAAGAAACCTCAAAAATGCCATCCAAGCATCAAGTAATCAACACATCAACGAACACCACTAGGTAGGCATAGGTATGAAAATTTCATAACCTCTCCCCTTGGGTACGTCATAGTCTAAAAACTATTGTCAATGCATGAGAGACGAGGTTTTGTAGTTTAGAATTGGTTCACTACTCTGAGCCACCCTTAAATAGTTAGCTAGAGTTATCTTTCTCTCTCATCACATGTGTAGAAAATGACCAAAAAAATGGTGATGGTTATGAGGAGTGGGCCAATGGGCCTATGGTGGAGTTGCGAAGGTGGTAGGTGGGCTCTAGCTCATACAGTTTGTTGAGCCCACCACCCCACTGACGGCATAAAAGTGGGCCTGAGCCTTATTTGGCATAAATGTTTCATTCTAAAATAGGAAAGGAGGCCCACTACCATTGTCAGGAGTTGAGCTACCTACACCAGTGGTCTTACAGGTTGCTAAAGAGGAAGCTACAAGGTCAAAATACAATTGCTAGGACAAATTGTGTGCTACAAGATTGATCTCAGGTGCTACAGTATTGTACCAAGAGGTGCAAACGAGCCCAACCTTGCACAATGTTTCCCATGGGAACCTAAAGTTATGAAGAAATGTATAAGCGAAGGGTAAGTACCTAATATTCATCACCTCCTATGAATAAAAATCCTATGAAAATGTTCAAAATATTCCATAGAACATCCTGTAGAAAACTTCTGAAAATGAGAGGAAATTGAAGTGTTATTTTTCCTTGTAAATTGAGCATAATAGTAGGGTAATGAGCTTGTTTTGAGTTGGGAATGATTTTGTTTTCCTTTCTTTGACCAAAAAAATAAAAATACTCTTATTTTGAAACCTAAGCTTACTGAGAAAAGCTCTAAAGTACCGTAATAATTGAGAGGAAAATTGCCTTGAAAAACTTAAAAATAAATAAATTATTTAGTAGGAGTCATAAGGGATGGTTTTAATTATAGGGAGCCCACATACTCATCATGGATCCACCAACATCCACTTGTCATATATATCTCATCAAATCACCAAGGGGTTTGATAACAAAATTATTCATGAGTTTACAGTAGGGCTCAAACCTCAAGGGGAAGATAGTGCTACCAACATTGTGAGGGTGATCATTACCCATCTAAATGAAAAATTAATTAGTATGGTGAACACATTTCCCTTAGGAATAAGATTGAGAAATGAGGAGATAACGGGGGCCATCGCAACAAAAATAAAATATTCCTCTCTAAGGAGCAACATATTGTAGAAAAATAAAGGTGTTAGGAGAACGAGTCTACCCTATCCACGGGATGAGGTAGCCTATCACATTTTGAAATACATATCCTATGAGGGGAGAATCAGTGTTGTCTATTCCTATCAGTTTAGGCTAATTTATCAGCTAAGGTTCTAGATGGATTTTCCTTTCTCAAGGAGATTAAACATTCACCACTTTCTTCTTCAATCCATAGTAGGAATAAGCCAAAGGGTAAGAAAGGGAGAAATCAGTACATAGCTCACCATGGGCTCATAAGGCTCATTGTCATAGATGCTCTCAAGCATATCAAAAACCCTGTGCCATGGACAAATTTTGTGGATATGGAAAGGGAAGCTTTCCTTGAAACTCAAACCCAAGCCTTGCTAGACCTTAGAGAGACAACAAAGAATGGTTCTATAGAAAAAGAGGCTAGTGAAGAAGAGGAAGAGGAAAAAGTAGAGGAAGAAGAAGAGGCTGATGAAGAAAAGGGAGAAGATAAACTAGAGAAGGAGAAAAAGGGAGAAAAGGGGGAACAAGGAAGTTCCAAGGTAATTTTTAATGATATAATTTTTTTTGTATGTATAGTATTGTAGGCGACTATTCAGGTTTGAGAATTCAAATGTATAGAATGTAGGTGAATATTCAATGAAAAACATGTAATTTACTATTAAATTTGGTAATTTTTTGGTGAATATCATATGTTTTCATATATATGTAAAAAATAGGTGAATTTTTAACCAAATTGGTTAATATTTTTTTCATAAAATATCCAAAACATAGCCCATTTATGAAACTTTTCGCCTAAAATTTTCCACAAGGAACCCCAAAGGTCATTGTAGAATCTTACAGACCTTAGAAAATAAGGAGACAAGAGCAACATGAAAGTATTTCATGAAGGGAATACTGAGCAAGAAGTGGTTTCCACCCTGGTTGCCTTAAGTACACTAGTCAAGCCCAAAGGGAGGCAGCCAAAGCAAGACCCTATATATTTCAAGAGGAGGAGAATCAGTAGACTTAATCAAGGTAAGCCTCAACCTTCCTCAACAACCCCCATCACCATTGAGGGGTTAACTAGCTACCTAGAGGGAGGATTAAATAAATATAAGAAGCAAATTGAAGAAATATCCTCCCTCAAAACCAAAGGAAAACAAGACCAAGCTTCACAAAGGAAGCCAGACATCAAGGGATCCAAGACTAGACAATTGAAATAAGAATGTTCCATGTTACAGCAAGGAAAAGAAGTGCTACATGAAGGCAAGGCACTGCTGCAGGAAAGTGATGCACCACCACATGAAGGAGGTGAAGGGCCATAAGAGCTACAATAACCTAATCCCCAAGAATACCTTGGGTACTGTTATCACACAGGTTGTCCCCAAAGTTGTCAGAAAGGGAATACATCCGAGGTAACCATAGACCAATCTTTTAGATACAGAATCTAGCCAATTTGTATCCAAAGAGGGCTCTCTCATTAGAATTTAGCTTTGTTTTTAAAGGTGTTAGGCTAGTTATGAAGTTCAAGGGTTTTGTTTTGAGCTTGGGTGGTGAGAGTCCATAGAACGGTGAGGTAAAATAGAACAGTTCAGTCCATTGGGCATGATGGAGTCAAAGAAACAGGCTTCCTGGATTTGGTTTCTTGACAGAGGATGGTTTCCCAAAGCAAGGTAGTCAAACAGGGAACAAACGAAAAACTTGAAGCAGATGGAATGGGCTCAAATGGTTGAAGGGCAGTTAAGAATCCTTCAACATATTGAAAGGGGAAAAATGGATGATTACTGGTAAGGAGCAGTTAAGAATTCCTTAGCAAATAAAAAACATGAGAGAATCAGGAAACAGGAGTAATTCAGAATTCACTATTTATTCTAATTCTGAAGAAAACACAGAGAATAATAAAGACTAAAAATAGAGTGCAGTCAAGCAAATTCTGGATTAACCATTTTCTTTATCATTCAGATTATGAAACACATATGATACAGTAAACAAGAAAATTGTAAAACACGAGATATAGGGGACTTATTGATCCGGAGTTTTATTCAAGAATTTTGTGACAAGTCCTCTCCCTCAATTCTTCATCTAGTAGGCCAGAGAAGAGTTGGTTCCAACAACTTTGTATTCCAAAATATTCAGTACTATAGCATAGTCTAAGAAATTCACACACCATAGACCACCCCAATTCTCTAATTGAGGGGGTATTTATACAACAAGATATGTACAACCTATATCTCATAACAGCTGTGAGATAATATCTAGTTTTAACCTAAAATACTTTACAAGTAAAATAGAAATAGCTAACTGATGCTGCGCTAAAGGCAGGCCTTTAGGGTTCAGCTTGCAGCTGTCTTCTGTAGTAGCTCTACGCCGACTGCCTATCTTAAATGGGCTCTTTAATTCTGATCTGCTGCTTTTAATTTTTCTCTGACACTCCTTAATGCTCATCTGATACACTTTGACTTATGAACTGATACTCTTCAATGCTATTATGATGTGTCTTTAATTTTCTTAGATGTTCTTTAATGCTGAACTGATACCTGCCCACCACTATCTGGCAAAAATGGAATTGCTAACGTGTCTCCTCATTGCCTTTCCTTTGGCCATTCGTGTTTCTGAAGGTCAGCTAGCTAGGGTAACAAAATATCCCTGTATATCTCTGTTCTTCTCTTCTGTGAACTTAGAAGTCCCTCGGTTTGCTTTCAACTGTGTTTTGAAAAGGAGGAAGCTGCAAAATGGTGGGTCGGCAGAGTCTGTGAGCTCGTCGATGTGGCCTTTCTAGTCCGGAGGCAGTCTGAAACTAACATATTTGATTTTGGTCGATTTTATACCTGGAGTGCGCATGGCGCTATATGCAGAAAAACATAACAAAATGACCCTTTTTCCCTTTTATAAAAAAAAAAAGAATTTTGGCGGGAATTTATGACTTGAAGGACGGATGACGTCAAGGGTGGTACGATATAAATGACATGGCGGGTGACGTCAGCTAAGGGTGAGGTGGTGGTGTCGTGGCAGATGATGTGGTAGTGACGTCAGCAAAGGGTTAGCGGGAGGGTGGTAAGCTATTTTGCCCGCACCAACTTTGGGGTTGGGTGGTATCGGGCGGGAAGGGAGCGAGCACGTCGGCAGAATGACGCGTGGCAATGGTACGGGGGTAATACTGCCGGTTCCCCAGGAGTTAAAGCTCGGCAGTTGAGGGTGGTGCAAAATGAATATCGGCTGTCAGATGGATGGGTCGAGATCGGACGGTGGACGCACTGTGGAGATGGCGGAGGTTTAATGCGCGGGCCCGATATATTAAATCAAGGTTTTTTAAATGTATCGGGAGCGTTTTGATAGCTCTGCAACTTAGGTTATTAATTAACTGGAGGTTAATTAAATCCATTAACGTGGGGAGGTTCTTAATAAGCTCCAAATGAACTTATTAATCCTTATTTGTACAGTGACTACGGTTATAAATAATCGGGGCGGGATATATATTTATTTGGGGATTTCTTTAATATATTTACATAGTACGGGGAGGGGTACTATTTCATAAGGGATTTATATAATAAAGTTAGAGTCAATATGGATTTTGAAAAATGGAAAGCGCTAAGTTGTACTATTAAAAAACTTAGGCTAACAGGGAAAAAGTGGTTTATATGAGAAATATAGCTATCTTCCTATGTGAAATAGATTTTCACTTAGGCAACCATTTTGAAATGGAATGAGTGATTTTAGTGATATTAAGCAGATCTTAATACCTTTGAGGGGGGAATTAGTAAGCGATTTTAGGGAAAAACATGGAGGGAAGTTAGTTATGAAATCTGCCTCGCTTGAGCTGCATCAAAATACTTGCCTTGCACTTGTGATGGGAGTGAAAGCTAACACACTTTTTTGAAACATAATCCATCACAAGTCTCTTTCTGCAACACCATTCTACCTACCCAGCCTACTTGGCCTAGCATTTTTTCTTCTTTCTTGGGTGTACTTGGACTAGCAAACCCTTTTCAACTTTTTTTTTATTTTTATTTTTATGGTAAAACTACCTAAGTCTGTACTTATTACTTCCAAGGGCTTAGATTAAGTAGTTGAGCTCCTTTGCTTCTCTACCTATCTACTTATCTACCAAGATTAAAAAGTTTGGACAGATTTTATTTCTCTATCTTTAAAACATGAAATTCAAACATGAACTGGCCAAGATTGAGCTGTTTGGCCATTCATCAATTGTGGCATAAAGTTCAACAAGCTGCACACAATGCTTTTTTGTAGAAAATGAAAAAGTGGTGGCATTTTGGACTTGCACACTTTCCTGGTATTTTTTATTTGGGGTTCATTTCTTCTCATTTTTTGACCATCTTATTCATTTTACCCTTTGATTTTTTTTTAGGGTATACCCTCTTTATATTTTTAATTTTCGTTTTCTTTGATTTTTGATAATGTGGAAAACTTTACAACAAGGAAAGGATGAACATATTACAGAGCTCAACTAGTCAATCATGAAATATGACCCCTATTGCTATAGGAGTACAACACTGGCTCCACTTGGGGATGGATTTCCCTTGTGGAATGTCAAGAACAGCAGGTCAGATGTCCTTATGAATAAATTTTGCCATGCTATGAAATCTTCCTTTGCTGGTTGCTTTATTGCATATATGACAGCATACTTGTGAAGCTTAGGGCCTTCTCTTCGGGCTTCAACTACAGCAAGTTACTATCTAATTCAAACTGTGATATTATCAAGGATATAGTATGTACGTGTTAGAGTCAAAATTCATCAAAAAACTGGATCAAAGTAATGTTTCAGCATTCGGCCATTTGCTGGTCCTTCTTCTGTTTCTGTACCATCCAGGCTCTTCAGAAAGTAAGTATTATTCCCTTGCAATGCATGGATGATAAATGGTCCTTTCCACAAGAAGTCAAACTTTCCATGTTTTCCTTTGTCTTATCCCCTGGAATCCCACTTCAGAACTTTGTCTCCAATGTAGAAGTCTTCTGCTTTGGTCCTTTTATCAAATATCTTCTTGAGTTTTTCTTGTAACACTTGGGATCTTTGGTGCACTTCTTCTCTATTCTGCTGCAAATGGATGGTCTGATTTATTCTCCTTTGGATGTCATTGGGTTCCACCTGAGCTGCTTGCAGTAATTTCATTACTGGAACTCCTAAGGATGAAGGAAACACAGCCTCCAGGCCATAAACCAACTCATAAGGGCTAGTTCCAATAGATATCTTTGTAGTAAGTCTGTCTGCCCATAGTGCATTTATGAGCTTCTTGTGCCAGTTTTTTTTGTTCTCTTCTAGTAGCTTCTTAATAATATTGATCATGCTTTTATTGGAGGACTCAGCTAGACCATTACCTTGAGGGTAATAGGTTGTGGAATGGACCAAAGTGATATGGTATTTGCTGCAGAAATTTATCGGTTTCTTGGACTTAAATGCAACATCATTGTCGGTTATGATCTTTTCAGGGAAGCTAAATCTAGATAATATGTTGGTTTCTAAGAATAATATGATCACTGTATCATTGGCTTGTATAGAAGGAATGGCTTCTATCCATTTGGTGAAATATTCTGTGGCAGTAAGAATCCATTTGTGTTGGCCAAAAGAGGGAGGGTGTATCTCTCCAATGAAGTCCAAACCCCATTGTTGAAAAGGTTTTTTAGTGGAAATTGGTCTCAAGGGCAAGGGTAATAGTTTCCTTTTGCCTTCAAAAATTTGGCATTTGTGGCAAGCAGTGACAAACTTCTTTACATCAGCGAACAAGGTTGGCCAGTAAAATCCAACCTTTAGAATTTTGTCTACAGTTGATTTCCAGTAAAGGTGTCCACCACAGTCCCCTGCATGAAAGTCTTTGAGAACTTTGTCAGCTTCTTCTTTTATTAAAAAATTCAATAGAATACATTCATGACTTTTCCCAAAAAGAGCATTATCTAAAATACAAAATCTTGAAGTTTTCATCTTTAAAAACCTTTTCTTTGTTCTGGATAACCTTGTAGGAGCCTGCAGGTTTAATAATACATGAATTATATCAACATACCAAGGTGATTCTAAGAAGGCCTGGCTGATTTTTGGAGTCGCTATCTCCTGTTCGTTATCCAGTTCATTGATGTCTAGGGCTCAAGGTTTGTTTCAGTCATGAGTTTGGCTAATCCCTCTCCTTTTATGAGCTTGGAAGGTTTTATTTCAATGTCATACTCCAATATTTTAGCTATCCATTTACCTCGTTTGCCTTCAATCCCATCCTCAGTTAGGATGTCTTTGACAACAACATTTGGCACATAAGCTATTACATGTGAATACAATATGTAAACTCTAAAGTCTTGAATGGCTTTCACAAGTGCATAAGCCTGTTTGTCCATGATTTTTTAATTCAGAGGTGCATCTCTAAGTGCTTTACTGAAAAAGGCTATGGGTTTTACACATCCTTGATCATCTTTTTGCAGTAAAACAACTACTATGGTGTGTTTCGATGCAAATGAAAAAATTATGAAGTCTCTATCAAACTTTGGACTTGTGAGGACTGGTGTTCTGGTCACAACAATTTTAATTTCTTCAAATGCTTGCTTGGCTTCTATTGTCCATTTAACCTTTGAATCATTTTTTAACATGCTGTTCAGCAATCTAATTAATTCAGCCAAATTAGGTATGAATCTTCTCAGAAAATAAATCTTCCCTAGGAAAGCTTGAAGTTCTTTGACATTTCTGGGGTGGGGTATTTGCAGAATAGATTCTATTCGAACAGGGTCAATTTTGATGCCATTTTTGGAGATGATGTGGCCTAACAGTTTGCCTTCTTCTAGACCAAACAAAGGTTTTTTAGGATTTAATGAAATACCATATTTTCTGCATCTTAAAAACACTTGTCTCAAATGATCTAAATGTTGCTGATCTGATTTGGAAAATATAGTGAGGTCATCTAGATATACAACTAGAAAATCGTGAATTTCTTTTGCAAAAGCTATGTCCATTGCTCATTGAAAGGTTTCCGCTGCATTCTTAAGTCTGAATGGCATTTTAACATATTTAAATGCACCCCATGGTGTTGTAAATGCAGTCTTTTCTTGGTCATGAGGATGAACTGGAATCTGATTGAAACCTGAAAATCCATCCAAAAGTGAAATTATAGAAGCACCTACTACTCTTTGTAAAATATGATCCATCTTAGGTAAAGGGTAGTTGTCCTTCAAGAAAACCTTGTTTACATTTCTTAAGTCAACACATAATCTGATTTCTCTTGTTTTCTTCCGGGTAGGCACTAAATTAGATACCCACTCTGAAAACCTGATTGGAGGAATTATCCCTGCATCATGCATTCGTTTGATTTCTTTTTCAATTAAAGGAAGCAGTACAGGGTTGATTCTTCTGAGCTTTTGTTCGGATGGTTTTTGATTTTCCTTGAGGGGTATTGTATGCTGAATTACAGACGTGTCATAAGATTTCAGGTCTTCATAGCTCCAAGAAAAAACATCCTGGAATTCTTTGATCAGTTCAACATATTTAAGCTTTTTCTCACGGGGAAAAGATTTGGACAATTTTATCATTTTTGGATTCTGTTCAGTTCCTATGTTGTAGTCTTCAATGTCTGATTTTGGAAGTTCCATTTGAGGTTTTTTTGGAATATTGTTGAAATCAAAGAGATCTTCCAAAGGAGTTAATCCTTTGGGTAAATGATTGTCTTTCAAATTGATAATTTCAGTTTCTTCTTCAATAATCTCATCAACATCCGTTTCTTTAATATCTTGTATTTCTTCTTTGGTAAATTTTGTTGGATGAAGCATTTGAGTTGCATTTTCTACTTACATGTGTGTTTCCATCTGATTTCCTGGATCAAACTCACTAACCATATCCCCATCTTCGTTAGTGCTAGAAAATTCCTCTTCTAGGGTTAAAAAATTGTTGATCTGATTATCACTGTCAAACACTTGCCAATTCTTCACATTATCAGGTATGGTTGGCCTGTGTCTAATTTCTGTTGTGAATTGATTATTTGGTTCAAATGGAAATTTACAGGTGCTGGCAAACATTGCTAGGCTGTGATCTTGCAGGTTCTGTTTTCTCGTGATTTTGGCAAGATGAGTTTCTAGAAATGTATTGAGGATATCTATGGCTATTCCTCTGTATTCTCTTAATCTGGGATCATTTGTCAAGAACTTCCCTTTTATCTTTTGAATGATTAGATTAGAATCTCCTAGGACTGATACTGTAGTTGCTCACAATTTCTGGACCAATTTAAGACCTAGCAGCAGAGCTTCATATTCAGCCATATTATTAGTGAACCTAAAGTTTAATCTGTAGGCATGACCTTCAGCATGATTGTTCTCAAGATTGTGCACCCAGACTCCTGCTCTATCTCCTAATTTGTTTACAGAACCATCAAATTCTAAGTACCAAAGGATTTCATGTTCATAATTAGTATCTGGAGTTGCAGGGATTTGTTTTAGAGGGAGATCTGGTTTTTCAGTTTCTTCTGGTTTATCCAATGTTTCATGATTCTCAGAAATTTCTTGGATTCGGAACCTAGACATTTCATTTCCAATTTTTTCTGTTTTATCTGTTAAACCTTTCATTGCTTGTGGGGGATCAATTTCAGCATTGTAAAGGATAAAACAATCCATATCTGAATGTATTGAGTAGATAGGGAAATTTTGAGGTTTCTTTTGGCTACATACTACATACTTCATTAAGGTTTCTCTATATAGTCTTTTAGGTTGACCAAACACTGAAATAGTAGCATAGGACATGTCTAATTGTAGAGATCCTTGAAGCTTTGCACCCCAAGATCTGGACAATAACATACCATACTTTGGTGGAATATCATCCACTACTATGTCCATTAAAATGTTTTTGGTAGGATATTGGACTAGTGACACACATAAATCTTTGATTAAACCCAAATATTTGACCTGACTTGAATCAAAAGAGAAAAGGTCTTTATATGGCCTAGTGATGTCTAGGTCAAGTTTCTCCATTACAGATTTAGGCATTAAATTATGAGAAGCCCCAGAATCAAACATGGCATTATGAAGAATTTTATCATGAATGTTGAAAGCCACATAGAAGAGAGGAATTTCTCCTTCTGTTGTTTTTCCATTTACTTCAGGGCCAAATATCAGTTCCAGCTAGTCATCAAAAACGTTTACTGAATCTTCGTTCACAGAAATTTTGAGTGATCTGCTGATTTGACTTCTGTAGACATCATGTTTAGATAATTCTGATAATGGAACAACTATCGTTAGTTTGCCTACTTCTGTCTCAAAATTGAAAGGTTTCTCAGTCTGAGTTTTTGTAATTCGGACAGTTGAATTTTCTGCACTTTTCTCTTTTTCAGGAATGGGATTAAGGGCTGAAGTTGTTCCCAAATCATGTTCTAGAGGTTGTTATTCTTTTTCTTTAGAAGGAACATAAGTGGAAGGTTGTCTGTTGGGTGGCTGATTGTCTGATATATTTTCAACAATTGGATTATTTAGGTTAGGACCTATTCTAGCAAGAATATGTATAGGGGGGAAGTGACCTTACCTTTGTTAGGCTGCTTGGTAACTTTCTGTTCGCTGATTTCAGGGACATCTATCCTTTTGCTCCTTAGATTGTATTGTTTGTCGACTTCATAAATGGCTGTATCATATCCCTCCCTAAAGTCAAATGATTCACCTGACTGAGTTTGGAATTGTTCACGAATGTGAGCTTCTTGATCCTCTTGGGTCAAGAAAACCTGTTGTTCATTGTTAAGTCCCGTCAAGTTAATTTGAGTGTCTTGTGTTGGTTCATCAAAAGTTGAGGCTTCAACATAATTTTCCTGAAATGGGGGCCTAATGTTTTGGTCAATCCCTGTGTTTCCAGTGTTAGGATTTTGGTTTTTCCTAAAATTTGGATTTCTCCTGGTGTTACTTGATTGACCGTCCCAAAGGGATTTTCTCTCAATTGTTTCTACTCTATCTCCAAGTCTATCCATTCCTTTAATAATTGCATCTAATTTCTGTTCAAAGGCGAAAGGTTCTTCTTTGAAAGGTGTCCTCCTGTCCGATTTGGCTCTAGATCATTTAGATATCAGGTTGGCCTCAACGCTGACAGCTATACTCTGCATCTCTTTTAAGTTTTGAGGATCTTTTTCCCTAATTTGGTATGCCATATCAGAATCAAATGCATCAGGGAATTTGATCAAGGCCAAATGTGGAGGAGTCTAAGATTATGAGGAATAGCGTTGTAGATATTATTGAATCTGGTACAGTAATCTTGGATAGTTTCTTGTGTGCCTCTTCTTAGGTTTTCATATTTTGATAGAATGTGGAGAGGATCTTTCTTCTTTTCCCATCTGTTCAAGAAGGTCTGATAAAGAGCTTGTGGGTCATTGATACTGTTTGCAGGGAGGGCTCTAAACCAGGTTCTAACATCTCCAGTCAAACTTTGAACAAATACTTTCATTCTGACATTATCGTCATCAATCTCATAGTTTTCAAAATAGTCGGTCATTTTCTTGGTATGTTGTTGAGCTGTGTAAGTGCCAATACCATCAAAATAGGTGATTTTACTTTGATAGTCTTGAGGCATAGCCCCTGGATTGGCAGGCAAGTTTAGGGGAGTATATTGATCTGCCATGATTGCAGAAACAGATGTGACAACTGGGGGAGTAGGGATAACAGTGGGAATGTGTGTTGTATATGGAGGAGTGGAAAAGGTAGTTTGAAGTGCTGATGGTAAACTTGGAGAAGTTGTAGTAATCAAAAAAAGGTTTGGTCTTCTTTCAGAGGTAAGCTCAGATTGAAAGGTGTTCTGCAAATGTCTGTCAAGGTGTGAACTAGCAGAACTTTCTTGGCTCTCTTGTCTTCTAAGAACCCTAGGAATCAGATTAGGATTTTCAAAAACACAGGTGGGGGATTAGGATCAGGATTTGATCTGGTGTAATGAATCTTTTTTGAAGCCAGTTTCTAAGTGTGTTTTTGGTTTTTTCTTGAAATAATTTTAACAATACAACCTTTAACAAATTCTTCTAGGAAGTTTTAGATGTGGGCGTTTTTTGAAGTTTCCTAAAGATTTATTTGAAAGAGGAACTGATCAAGTATTTGAAACCAACTGTTCAATCCATAAACTAGACCAGAGATAGACTGAAGTAGCATTTATTTACTTCTACAATTGCAAATCAAAAGCAGTTTCCAAGGCTACCTGGCTAACTTCAGCCTCCATCTATAGCTTATGAAATAAACAATAGTAAAAGACAATTATTCAGGTCCCCAGTGGAGTCGCTAATGATGTTATCACTCAGGTTGTTCCCAAATTTGTCAGAAAGGGAATACAGCCGAGGTAACCACAGACCAATCTTTTAGATACAGAATCTAGCCAATCTATATCCAGAGAGGGCTATCTCATTAGAATTTAGCTTTGTTTTTAAAGGTGTTATGCTAGTTATGAAGTTCAACGGTTTTGTTTTGAGTTTGGGTGGTGAGAGCCCATAGAATAGTGAGGTAAAATAGAACAGTTCAGTCCATTGGGCATGATGGAGTCAAAGAAACTGGCTTCCTAGATTTGGTTTCTTAACAGAGGATGGTTTCACAGAGCAAGGTAGTCAAACAGGGAACAAATGAAAAACTTGAAGTAGATGGAATGGGCTCAAATGGTTGAAGGGAAGTTAAGAATCCTTCAACATATTGAAAGGGGAAAAATGGATGATTACTAGTAAGGAGCAGCTAAGAATTCCTTAGCAAATAAACAACATGAGAGAATCAGAAAACAGGAGCAATTAAGAATTCACTGTTTATTCTAATTCTAAAGAAAACACAAAGAATAATAAAGACTGAAAACAAAGTGCAGTCAAGCAAATTCTGAATTAACCATTTTCTTTATCATTCAGATTATGAAACACAGATGATAAAGTAAGCAAGAAAATTGTAAAACACGAGATATAGGGGACTTATTGGTCTAGAGTTTGATTCAAGAATTTTGTGACAAGTCCTCTGCTTCAATTCTTCATCCAGTAGGCTAGACAAGAGTTGGTCCCAACAGCTTTGTATTCCGAAATATTCAGTACTACAACACAGTCTAAGAAATTCACACACCACAGACCACCCCAATTTTCTAATCGAGGGGGTATTTATACAACAAGTAATGTACAACCTATATCTCATAACAGCTGTGAGATAATATCTAGTTTTAACCTAAAATACTTTACAAGTAAAATAGAAACAACTAACTGATGTTGTGCTAGAGGCAGTCCTTTAGGGTTCGGCTTGCAAATGTCTTCTGTAGTAGCTCTGTGCCGACTGCGTGTCTTAAATGGGCTCTTTAATTCTAATCTGCTGCTTTTAATTTTGTTTTAACACTCCTTAATGCTCGTCTGATACACTTTGAATTATGAACTGATACTCTTCAATGCTGATATGATGTGTCTTTAATTTGCTTAGATGTTCTTTGATGCTGAACTGATACCTGCCCACCACTGTCTGGAAAAAATGGAACTGCTAACGTGTCTCCTCATTGCCTTCCTTTGGCCATTCGTGTTTCTGAAGGTCGGTTGGCGCAAGGGAAGGCTCCAAGCCACATGCTATGGTACAAGGGTAGCTATAAATAGGGAAGCTCACACATGGGTGTATACATGTTGGAGGGAGTAATAGTTGTAGATGAGTTACCTTGGCCTTTGTTTTTCCACCATTCTTCATATGCATTTTTCATTTTATTGATTTTTATTTCTTTTGACTTCTCTAGGCTCCAAGGAATGAGAGCATGATGTGTATGATATAGCAGTGAATACCCCTTAAGGTTGGGAAGTTCATTGCCTACCTGGGGTTGGGACACTCATGGGTTCCATAATGATGTAGGGGGCTCATACAAGGGCCCTAGGAACTAGGGTGATCACTAGGATGATAAAGTGGTAGAGCCCATGTTTGGTTTTTACCCACATGCTAATTTTTTTATCTCCCAGCCATGTTTTACATTTTATTATACATTTTATATTACAAGTAGACAAATTATGCTTTTAACTATCTCTTTAGCTATATCAACCTCCAAGGCATCGTTCCAAACCTGACCCATAGTGTGGATAAGGGGAGGCAAGGACTAACTCCTTGTGGATCCAATGGACGTGTGTGGACTCAGATGGTAAATATGTGAAAATGGGATATAATGAGTGGAGCTGGGTGATGATTGTGGTGTCAAGAAGTAAGACCATGCAACCAAAATTGGGGTTTTCCATGAAGTTCCACTCCTAAAGCTAGTAATCAATAAAGGAGATCCCACGGGACTAGGATACTAGACTAACCACCGAGTTGGACAAAGGAACAATGTTACAGACCAAGCCCATTCTTTTTGTTGACCCCCCCACCCCCACTAATCCATGTTCAGATGTGTCCATGATAAGTTAGCAAAAATACCCAATTTAATAATGAAAATCCATATCTTCAGGGTTGGAATGCCCACCTTCAAACATATGATCATTACAGATGGGTGAGGGAACATAATGGTTGACTCATGTGGTAGAGAATGGTGGCACATGTAATCTAGTGGCTACAAGGGGTTCCTAGCTACTGGCTTAATACAAATCTAGGAGAAAAATTTCTCCTATGGGGGTCACCCCTTGGTGGTGGGTAACATATGTCTCCAACTAGGACATGATCTATTAGTAGAGTGCACAAATCATGTAGTCGAATGGGGAGATAATGAGAACATCGAAAATGTCTTGGGACCGTAGTCCTGTTACCTGCAAATTAAAGACTAAGGAAATTGGGAATCCTTTTTTTACAACGTCCTTTGATCACACATGCTTTTGTTAGTCCATAAACTCAACAAGAAATAAAACTTGATTCTAAATGAAATTTTAATATAAATTCAATCTAATCTAGCATGGCAATGTAATATGATGATGTTAGCTATGCAAAAATCAATATGCAATGCAACCTACTCTAACATGCATGGATAAATTGTGTAAATTCTAAGTATAGTCATATATATAATGCAACCAACATATGATTAAGTCAAAACAAAGGCACTTTCCCTTTTGAACCTTTATGAGGCAGGGGACCCAAACATTACTTTTCCCATTGCAATACTTCCTCAATGAATGGTAAGGGTGGGGGATGGAAACATTTGAATATGATGCATCAATGGTCATAGGTGATGAGGGAAAAGAGGAATCCCACTTCTGCAATCTTTGTTGCAATGAAAATATGGAGAACTCAACGACCAATATCATAAAATTTTGATGAATAGTAACCTCAAGCATATCCTCCTTATAGCATGATGAGATATATTTCTCATCCACATCCATATTTACATGATCCTGATTATCAAGGGAAGAACAAGGTGGATTATGATCATAATATCTTGGGAAGAACCAAAATCCCCTTTCAAGGAATTAAGAAAGCTTCTCAATTTCATGGCCAACAAGAGATCCATTGAGAGGGGCATTAGGCTACTCTTGGCTTCTAATGACATCAAGATCATTAGATTTAGGATCATGATCTTGAAACATATAAAATAGGTCTCTCCAACAAGCTATGTATTGCCATGCGGATTATTGTAAGATCTTAGATATGGAGTCACTAGGGTGAGCTTGAAATGCCTTGATAGATGCTTGCTTCACTAAAAAACCATCAACTTTTAAGCTCAATGAAGAACTAGGGATTCATTCTTCCAATGGAGTTGCAAAAAGATATATCAATGATATTAGATAGGAACAAGAAAAACATCTCATGTCCTCAACAATGGCACCAAAAATGTTGTTGTACAAACTAGCAGGGGTCCTAAAAGGGAACCTAAAGGGACTACCACTAGGGCACAACACCAATATGGGAAAAAGGTCCATTGTCACCACAGCCTATGTCCCCCTCTCTTCTCATATTTTCATCGATAGGATGGGTCCCATTTACCCTCCCTTGTGACAGATATGCCTAGGATAAGCTTGAAGTGAGGAAAGATGGCTCATTCAATGGAAAGGCTCAACAAAGATGTAAGCTTTGGGAGAAGTTAGAAAGTATTTCCATGAAAAACCCCTTGTAATAGATAGCTACACAAGCCATAGGGTTGATATATATGCCAATGTATGATTTCATCGAAGGTCAGGGTAGCTGAGAGAAAAGGATTGGTATGATGTACTTCAACAAGTAGTTAAGCGTGAACCTTTAAGAAATCCCCAAGTCAAGGAAAATTCAAGGGTTCCCACGTGGTATGAATGTTAGGGAATCAAATATCATTAAATTAAACCATGAGAATGAACAAAAAACTATAGGATACCTAGAAGAAACACCAATGCATAAGACTATCATATTAGTTTCGTGAGGTCTCACTCCTAGGGAATTTCATACCAAGCCTTGGAGGGGATACATATTATTGAAAGGAAGAAGAATGAGGAAGAGAAGAAGGTGAAACAATCATGTTTCATTAAGTGATATTACCATCAAGGATTTCCAGACCAACGCACTGCCATTGGGAAGTCAAGAGTCATGAAATATTTCAATAAAGACACTTCACTCTTCAAGGAGACCTAGAAGAAACTTCACTAACTCTAATAAAGAAACTACAAAATATTTCTAGACATTTACACTTTGCTGGTGATTATAAATGGATATTTAAGGAATATTATTTACTTTATTTATCCTAGAAACATTCATTCATTCGTTATCCATGAGTGACACATGCAAAATTCACAATAGCTTGAACATTACACCAAAATTTCCTTAATTAGGGAACGTTAAATACCATGAGGCAAGTTCCATGCATTAAACATTTATCAAAATTCATAAATATATCATTCCATCACTTACAAGACAACAAAGAATATATCCATGCATCATAATTCCAAAGAGAAGTTCCAAGGGAGATAGTGAAAATATCGAGATCTCAAAATTCATTCAAATTACTCCAAAAACATTCCACAACTGTAGGTATGAATGCCTCTAAGGAAGCTGAAAATTCAAGTGATTATAATTCAAATGAGAGTGAGTCTCCCATATTTATGAAATCTATAGCTCTTTTAATTCCCAATTAGAAATCCTCTAGAGCATACCAAATGATGTGAAGACCCTTTATTACAAGCCAACCAAGATAGCTTAAATATTAATAATGATTTAATTTGTCATTTAGCCCATATAATTAATGTGAAATTCCCCCCAAGACTATCGTTAAGGCCTCATTCTCTAGGAACAAGGGGAAAGGCCTCAAAAATTATGTCCAAGAGGGGGATTCCCTCCAAATGCAGTAAAACATCACTAAACCCCAAGTTGGGCTTTGTGAGATCAAAATGGGACTCATGGGTCTCCAAGTGGCTCAAGATCAAGTCAATTCTCCATCAGTGAGGGCTAGAATATGATTCATGCCCTCAGTTGTATCCCTAGGTGAGACAAAACCACATCTGGGCCCTCAATCAAATGGCAAGTGTCTGGTGCAAATATGTGGCTAGCTGGGCAATGTGCTCCAAGTGCAACATCATCTCTGCATAATTGAGGCACAAGCAAGCATAATGTTTTGCTAACTAATCCCATGGTATTTCAATTAATACTCTATTATGGACGAGGCCCATAACTCTCAATGCTTAACCTGCAAGTGCCATCATGACCCTCTAGAGGGCTTGGATCCCATATAGGGAAACCAAGTCTAAGATGAAGACCCATCTACAATCCTGTATAAAAACTAATGCATCTCCCTACCTTCTAGTACAACAATTCATTAGATCAATTGAGTAAATAAGGTTGCAAATTAGGGGACCAAGTGGATACTTCATAGTGGCATGCCCTTCCAAATGGGATTTATAATGTACATGTGTCCCCATGCTCAAGAGGGAATTTAATAAAGGACCCTATTAGGCGGTTTCAACCTCTACGGGAGTAACAGGTCCATATTTTTGGATAATTTGTGGTATATGGGTGGATGTATAAGTGTTGGCATTGATTTAAAATAGGGGTCGGCATTATGATTGGGTGTTTGGGGGGAATTCCAAGGTGGTTGGAATGTTTTGTAGAAAATCATTATAGTAGAAGGCTTACTAGAAAAGCCATAAAATGATGACGACAGTGATGGAATTCCATGGATATTGTAGGCTTCATGTAGAGAATAATCACAATAGGAGGCTTAGTGAAGAAGCCATAAAATGATCACTATGATGATTGAGAGTTTGAACTTCCAAGCACAAGAAGAAGAGTGAAGGAGAAAAGTGTGGTAGAGAGTTTTCTCCCATATGTCATAAGTAGAAAATGGACTCAAATCCTACATCGAACCCTATCCAATGGAAAGGTTCTCTGGAAGCGTTTTCCAACGATATGCAAAAGTTTAAAAATGGATTCCTAGATCAAAAGATATGGTCTCTTGAAGTCCAAGGATTTGAAGCCCTAGGAAGGAAGGAATATTGGAGTAGACAACATATTGGATATCGGGATATCAAAGATCATCATATTGAATATCAAATCCTTGGATCAACACATCAGGACATTGGCACACTAGATATCGAAACCCTGGAGAATTGGAGCAAGTGGTACATCGAAGGTTGGAACCTTGGGATATCAGAAGGACTGAGGAACCAAAAAATCCAAATATCAGAGGTCTTGGACATTGGAATATCAGAACTTTTTAATTGAGGTGTTTTAAGAAGTTACGATGTTGAACAGTTCTGATAGTACTATAAAGCACTGAGGAATGTCGAAGAAGATTAATGAAGGATTTTGTTACAAAAGCAAGGTTTAATGGGCCATCTTCTCTCTCCTCTAGTAGGACACATTGTGGCTTAAGATTGGCTCTGAGAAGCTACAGTGTCATATGACATGAGCATGATGTGGCAATATGAAATGACACATGGTAGGCTTATTCAACATTATTGGGTGGCTTAATGTGTTAGATCCAGGTGAAATGCATCATTGATATGAAGTCATCATGTGGAGTAATGATGTCATATAAGAGGTCATCATATTGAAGGATGAAGATCCCATAACTTCAGTGTAGATGATGTTAAGAAAATTATGATGGAAGGAGCTTTTAATATTGGGTTGGCACTTGGTCATGGGAATCCAAAGAACCAAGGGCGCAGAGCAGTTAAAAAAGGAAGATTGATCCCCAGCAGGAACAAAATTCCTGAGCACCTAAAAGGTAATCCGTAGGTTACATCTCTTGGTTGCATGGAGGATAAGTGGTCAAGGAGCTAAGTGTTAAAGAAGTTGAGGATATCTGGGCTGCGAAATATCGTAACATTTCACCTTTGTGAAGTTACGATGTGTCATTTCTCCAATGAAGGAGTAAAACGCGTTAAAGCATGTATGGGTTGACAATAATGGAATTTAATGTAGCCTCAAAGGATTTGATCATTGAAAGGGGATAAACCCACAAAAGACTATGTAACAAGAAATATAGGACAACATTTATGGCAGAGATGAATTCAAGAGAATGAAGGAAGAAATCAGTTGTTTCGCATGCACGAATGGTTATGATAAATTAGAATAGAGCGGTCACCTCTATGAATTGTCAATATCTATGGAGTGATAAATGAGAATGGGACTCTCAGAGGAGTGGGAAAGTCACCTGAGAATTAATTTCTCAAATAAGTCAATAGAGATCCTTTAACAGAAGAGGCAGAGTGCAGAGGAAGTGTTGTTGTGATCGGCAAGAAAAGACCAGTTCCATGACAGCACATAAGATACAGTGTAGAAGTCGAATATGTAATCATCCATTTTCATATTCGTACTTGTAACATTGCATGCCTCTATTTTCAGTTTGAAAATTATGTGAAATAGTAGAAAATTGGCAAGAGCAGGTTGGTGCCTGCACACTAAAGTGGTTGGTGCCTCTTGGAAAGTTGGTTCTTGTTAACCAAAGGTGGTTGGTGCCTCCTGTGACTGGTTGCTCACAAACAAATAGATGTGATTAAGTGGGTGCTTAATTTACGTCATAAACAAACAACAAATTTTGTGGTTTTATCCCTCTCGGTTTCCACTTGAAAAACACAGTGTCAAATGTGTATGTGTTGCTCATGTGATTGTCGTATGAACATGTATGTTTGAAATTTTTGATTCACTACTTTAGTGAATGATTTCTCTCACAAGAAAAAGAATATAACAAGGGACTTTAGGAATAATCAAAAAAGGAAAAGTGTTTCATAATTACTGATTCACCCCCTTAACCCCATGTGCCCCTCAACAATTTCTTGTTTCAACAATTGGTATCAAAGGCAAGTTCCTTCAGAAACGATCTAATCACTAGAAGGTAGATCTGTAAGGAATTATGTCTAGGCAAGAGATTCAAAAGGCTTACTCAAGTAGAATAGCAGACTTTTATGGGACAAACTATCCCTTTTGGAAAGTAAGAATGGAAGTGTATCTTATGTCCCTAGGAGTAGATGTTTGGACTTCAATACTATTAGACTACAGTGCCCCTGATATTCCTCCCATTGATGCAGATGGTAAACAATTATATGGGAACAATGCTAAAGCAAAAAATTCCATTATCTTTGGCCTTAGTCAATACAAACTTGTAAAAGTTATGCACTATAATTTTACTAAGGAAGTGTGGGTAAAGCTCAATCAAAGTCACGAAGGAGATGAAAAGTCAAGTAGGAAAAACTTCGGACCTTTAGAAAGAGATTTGAGAGCTTGAGACTAAGTGAAAATGAAATCATAGAAGAATACTTCCTCGGAGTTGATGAAGTGACTAATATGATTAGAGGACTTGGTGAAGAGGTCAAGAGATATTTGTTCAGAAAATATTAAGATCTCTACCCATGAGATTTAAGGCCAAAGTCTCAACTATTTAAGAGATGGCTAATTTAAAGGATCTCAAAATTGACCAACTGCATGGTTCTCTCATAGCCTATGATATGAGAGTAGGAATAGAAAAGTATAAACCAAAGGAAGAAAAATTCAAAGTATCCAAAAAGGCCAAGGAGAATAAAGATAATCAAGACTTCTCCAGTTGTGCATCTGATCAAGAGCTGGCTCAACTAGCCAGAAAACTAAAGCGTGGCTTAGGAAAATATAAAGGGAAGTTTCCCTTTAAATGTTTTTACTATGGAAGAGTTGGAAATTTCTCGTCCAAATTCCCTTACAAAGAAAAGACTAAAAGGGAAGAGGATAGAAAATTTGGAAACAAGTCTCAGACACATCAGAAGAAAAAGTTATATAATAAAAAGGGGTTATACTCCAAAGAGGATAGCTCAGCACCAGAGTCACACAGTGCAAACTCATTAGAGAATGAGTCAAATAAGTATCTTCTTATGGCCTTAGAAAGAGGCTCCATGAAAAAATGTGTTATGGATTCTGAAGAGGAAGAAGGAGTAGTGGACCTTGAGGAGGAACTCTTCAGTGCCCTTGGAGAGTTAAAGAAGGTAAGGAAGAAGAATAATTAGCTAAAGGAATAGTTACAACGTGCAGAGGAAGGTATGTATAACTCTGAGAACGAGGAGTTCTCTAATCAAAAACAAAATCTTGAGGAAGCTATCAAGAGAAAAGATAGTCTAGTACTTCTACTGGAAGAAAAACAAGGAACCTATGAGAGACTAGAAGAGGAGAACAAGAATTTGAAATAGGAGTTGCTCAAGTAAAATAGGGAAATGATCTCACAGACATGCAAAGATGATATTATATCTTTTAAATTTAAACTGGAGGAGGCTAAACGAAAGGAATAGGTTCTTCAAGATCTGATCCAATAATGGGAAGAGTATTGCTAGAGTATTGAAGTAGAGGTTGTCTCTCTGATAACCAATATTGAGAGAACAAATATCAAGAACGGTTTAAATGAAAAAATTTCTAAAGGGACAAGGATACTAGATTAGATTCTAAGTTTTTAAAGGCCCTCGGGAACCAAAATTGGTTTGGGATACTCTAAGACACAAGAATATCATATGGGGAAGATAAATTTTAGGTCCAAAGGTTTCAAAGAACCAAAAATACATGGAAGAAGCATCATGAAATAATTAATGTAAACAAAATAGAAGTAGGGCAAAGGGGAGATCATCAATGGATAATGAACGAATCAGGGAGACGACCAAGGTATTTTCCCGCACAATCTCATAATGCTTCGAAAAATAGGCATGCCTATTTGTTTTATGGCCATTTTTTTAAGTTTCATACCTTTGGACATAAAGCTATTGACTACAGAAGAATCAAAGTTGAAAGAAATGAAAATCTCAGATATAATACGCATAGGATTTCTAAATCTCAAAACTCTTCTCTCAAAAATCGGAATGTCTTCTCTCTCTTGCTAAGTGAAGTATAATGCTTCGAATGTAATAATTTTGGGCACAAATCTAGTGAGTACATATGTAGGTTTGAGTACCTATCTAAGTCCCAAAATATTAGACAGTCAACTATCCAAAAGGATAAGGGGAGCTAAAAATGAAATACTAAAAAGAGAATGCAATGTGGACTTGCCTTATTATCTCATATTCAAGAGAATAAATGGTATGTGGATAGTGGTTGTTCCAAACATATGATTGGAGACAGAATTAAATTTGTGTCGCTAAAATAAATGGACAGAGGAAATAATGTCACCTTTGGAAACAATGCTCCAACAAGAATCAAGGGTAAAGGTGTAGTCAGTCTTGATAAACAAATAGAAGCACAAAATGTGTTGTATGTAGAAGGTCTCAAGAAAATTCTACTTATTGTTAGCCAAATGTGTGATAATGGCTACATTGTGACCTTTTGATCTAAACACTGTGAGATCTGCAACATGAAGAATGGAAAACTTGTGGGAAAAGAAATTAGAACCCACAATAATGTATATGTGTTTGACGATTGTAGGGTTAACTATTATTTAAGAAAAACAAGTGAAACATGGTTGTCACACAAGAGGCTTGGGCATATGAATTTTTACAGTTTGATAAAAGTAAGAAAGATGGGAGCTGTGAGAGGATTATCAAGTATTCTAAGGCCCGATTACTCAATCTACAAGTCATGTCAATTTGGAAAACATACTAGGACTCATTTCAAGTCAAAATATTTCTCCTCATCCATATCTCTAAACCTCATTCACACAAACATTTGTAGCCGAACTATAGAAAAAACCTAAAATGGAGAGAGTTTTTTCATGTTTCTCATTGATGAGCTCACCAAAACCACTTGGATTGTCCTCTTAAAAGAAAAATTAGAAGCATTAAATCACTACAAGAAGTTTAAAGCTCATGTAGAAAATGAGAAAGACTTGAAGATAAAATGCTTAAGATCAGACAGAGGGGGAGAGTACACCACAAGAAAATTTGAGGAATTTTGTGAAGAGAACAACATCAGGCAGAAGTACTATGTGGCTAGAACTTCTCGGCAAAATGGAGTAGTAGAGAGGAAGAAGATAAAATATAGGAAATGGCTAGAGCAATGTTGGATGAACCAAGAGTGTCTCACAACTTCTAGGGAGAAGTAGTCCAGGTAGCAGTATATCTATCAAACAAAACTCAACTCAGGCCTAATAGTGATAAACACCTTATGAGTTATGGAAGGGAAGACCTACATTAGTTAAACACCTCAAGGTGTTTGGAAGCAAGTGCTTCATTAAAAGGAATGAAAAGAATCCCGAAAAGTTTGATTCACGCACTGACGAAGGGATATTGGTCCAGTGTTCTACTCAAAGAAAAGGATATAAGTGTTACAACAAGCAGACAAAGAAGATTGAGGATTGCATCGACGTAATAGTAGATGAAGTAGGTTCACAACTTGAGTCCTCTAAAAGAAACATGAACTTAGATGATGAAGAAATTTTAGATTTTAGGTGCATGGATCTAGAGGAAACAAATTCAGACAATGAAGGTGAGGAGGTAAGCATGACTTCAAGGACAAAGGCACCCTCCAAGTATGTACAGAAGGAAAATACTAAGATTAATATTTTGGGACATCATAGATAAGGTGTCGAAACCAGGAGGAAACTTGTTGGCAATACAAGTTATGTGAATCTGGCTCTGTTATCACACATAGAACACAAGAACCTTTTTCAAGAAAGTGAAGAAAAGTTCTAGGTGAAAGATATGGATGAAGAACTTGATCAGATTGAAAATTATGACACTTGGGAGCTTGTTCCAAGGTCGAGAGAGAAAATTTTTATTGGAACCAAATGGGTTTTCACGAACAAACTGAATAAACAGGGTCAAGTAATCAGGAACAAAGCTCAATTGGTCTACGAAGGGTATGCCCAAATAGAAGGGGTAGATTTCAAAGAAACCTTTGCTCCAATAGCTCAACTAAAATCTATCATGATATTTCCTTCTCTTGCCATTCATAAGAATATTAAGGTATATTAGATGGATGTGAAATCTACATTTCTCAATGGAGATTTAGAAGAAGTTTACATTGAGAAGCCATAAGGATCTCTTCTCACCTACAATGAAGGTTTCATATGAAAATTGAAGAAGGCTCTGTACGGATTAAAACAGCCCCCATAGCTTGGTATGAAAGGTTGGATAAGTACCTTCAGCAATAAGGGTTTAAGAAAGGCACATTTGACAGTAACCTTTATGTAAGGTCTAAAGGCATCTGTTTATTGATAGTAGTTGTGTATGTCGATGGTATAATATTTGGCAAAGATATGGAACAATTGGCACATCAATTTGAAAAATGTATGTAAGCAAAATTTGAAATGTTCATGATCGGAGAAATGCCCTTCTTCTTGGGTCTGCAAATTACTCAGTATCCATAGGGAGTTTTTATATCCCAATCCAAATATCTCAAGGAAACTCTAAAGAAATTTGGGTTGGAATAGTGCAAACCAGTAAGAACACCCATGACTATAGGTTGTAAGTTGTGCAGATAAGATGGAACATCGTCACTAAATAAGACTAAATATAGATCAATGATAAGAAGCTTATCGTATCTGACAGCTTCAAGCCAGATATCATTCAAGCAGTGGTGCTTCTGGTCAGATTTCAAGTTTTTCCGCATGAGAGTCACGTTGTTGCTGTAAAAACAATTTTCAAATATCTTCAAGGAACAACATAGTATGGATTGTGGTATGTGAAGAGAGAAGTATTCAATTTTAAGGCCTACACAAATGAAGAATATATTGGAACCCTCGATGACAAGAAGAGTACTTGTGGTGCATATTTCTTCCTCGGAAAATGCTTGGTGCCGTGGGTTAGCAAGAAACAAACCTCCATTTCTCTGTCGACTGCTGAAGCAGAGTATATTACTGTTGCTACCTATTGTATGGAGATTGTATGGATGAAGAAAAACTTGAAATATATACAAGTAGAGCTGACTAATCACATTCTAATAATGTGTGACAACACAAGTACCATCAACATCTCCAAAAATCCAGTCATGAATTCAAAGACTAATCATATTCCTATCAAGTTCCATTTCTTGAGGGAACAGGTTGCAGCCAACACTGTCAGACTTGAGTATGTGGCCTCTATAGAGAAACTGGTAGATATCTTTACCAAGAAGTATTCAAGAAGTATTCTTTTCCATTGATGTCGAATGGGGAGTCGATTAGCATAGGAGTAGACCATTCCTTGCCTAAGGGGGAGCTTATGGTGTTGCCATCAATGAAAAAGGGGAAGATTGTTGGAAAATTGGTGGTATATGGGTGGTTGTGTAAGTGTTGGAATTGATGTCAAATAGGGGTCAGCATGGTGATTGGGTGTTCGAGAGTAATCCCATGGTTTTTTGAATGTTTTGTACAAAATAATCATAGTAGCAGGCTTACTAAAAAAGCCATAAAATGATGACAATGGTGATGGAATTCCATGGATGCTGCAGGCTTCATCTAGAGAATCATCACAGTAGAACACTTACTAAAGAAGCCATAAAATGATCACTATGGTGGTTGAGAGTTCGACCTTCCAAGAACAAGAAGAAGAGTCAAGGAGAAAAGTGTGGTAGATATTTTTCTCCCATATCACAAGTAGAAAATAGACTCAAAGCCTACATCATACCCTATCCAATGCAAAGTGCTCTGGAAGAGTTTTCCAATGATATGCAAAAGTTCAAAAATGGATTCCTAGATCAAGAGCTATGGTATGCTGAAGTGAAGGGATTTGATGCCTTAGGAAGGAAGGAATATCAAATTAGACATCATATCTGATATCAGTCATATCGGATATTAGGATATCAGACATCAACACATCGACATATTGGATATCGAATCCCCGAAGATTAGCACATTAGGACATCGACACATTGGATATCAGAACCCCGAAGAATTGGAGCAGGTGGCACATTAGAGGCTAGGACCTTGGGATATCAAAAGGACTAAGCCATCATAATATTGAAATATCATAGGGACTGAGGCATCAAAATATTGAAATATTGGAGGTCTGGGAGACCACAATATTGAAACTTCTTTATTGATGTATTCTAAGAAGTTACGATGTCCAACAAATCCAATAGTACTATAATGCAATGAAGAATGCTAAAGAAGATTAACAAAGGACCCTATTGCAAAACCAAGGTTTAATGGGCCTTCTTCTCTCTCCTCTGGTAGGACACATGGTGGTGTAATATTGGCTCTGAGAAGCTGCAGTGTCATCTGACGTCTGCATGACATGACAATATGACAGGACATGTGGGAGTATGACAAGGCATGTGGCAGGTTGATTCAACGTTATTGGATGGCCTAATGTGTCAAATCTGGGTGACAATTGTCAATGATATGAAGTAACCACATGGATTAATGATGTCATATCGTAGGTCGACATATCTAAGGATGAATATCCCATAAATTCGATGCAAATGATGTTGAAAAAAATTATGATGGAAGGGGTTTCTGAAATTGGGTTGGCACTTGGTCATGAGAATACAAAGAACCAAGGGTGCAAAGAAGTTAGAAAAGGAACATTAACCCTTAGCAAGAAAAAAATGCCTTAGCACCTAAAAGTTAAGTCGCAGGTTACAACTCTCAGTCCCATGGAAGAGAAATGCTCAAGGATCTAAGAGTTAAAGAAGTTGAGGATATCGGGGTTGAGAAATATCGTAACATTCCACCTCTGTGAAGTTACGATGTGGTGTTTCTTCAATAAAGTGGTACAACGAGTTAAATTATGTATGGGTCAGCAGCTGTGGAATTGAATGTAGGCTCAGAGGAGTTGATTGTTGAAAGGGGAAAAACCCGCAGAAGACTTTGTAACAAGAAATCGAGGACAACATTTTTGGTAGATTTGAATTCGAGAGAATGAATGAATCAATCGATTACTTCACATGCATGAATGGTTGTGATAAATGAGAATAGAGCTATCACCTTTATGAACTGTCAAGATCTGTGGAATGATAAATGAGAATGGGACTCTCGGAGGGGTGGGTAGGTCACTTGAGAATAAATTTCTTAGCATGGATCGCTATGCAATCAGACAATAAAGAACTGCAAGTTCCATATTTTGTTTGGTACTATGACAAGAGACTATGAGGAGATGCAACAATGGCAAGGGAATCCATGCCTAAGTACACCTATGCAGCTAAAGGACAGCCAATAAAGACTACCTTGTGCTAATTTTGAGTGTGTTGTGTTGTGAGAGGTGTGTATTGAGATAGAGAGATCGAAGCACCAAGGATAACACTGTGTGAAACAACATGCAGCGCTGGGAGAGTATTGTGTGGAAAATTGTAAGGGTAGTGTTGCAAAGTAGTCAGTAGAGAGCCCTTGATAGAGGAGACAAAGCACAGAGGAAGTGTTGTTGTGAGAAGCAAGAAAAGGCCTGCTGCATGAGATCACATAAGACATAGTGCAAAAGTTGAATATGCAATTAGCCATTTTGATATTCTTACTTATAATATTGTATGCCTCTATTTTCAGTTTGAAAATTGTATGAAATAGTAGAACATTGGCAAGAGCAGCTTGGTGCTTGCACACTAAAGAGGTCGGTGCCTCTTTGAAGGTTGGTGCTTTCTAACCAAAGGGGGTTGGTTCCTCCTGTGAGTCTAATTAAGTGGGTGCTTAATTTATATCATAAACAAAAACAATTTGGTGGTTTTCTCCCTCTGGGTTTCCACGTGAAAAACACTATGTCAAATGTATGTGTGCTGCTCATGTGGTTGTTGTATGAACATGTGTGTTTGAAATGTTTGATTCCCTGCTTTAGTGAATGATTACTCTCACAAATAAAAGAAGATAAGAAGGGACTGTAAGCATAACAGAAAAAGGAAAATAGTTTCATAATTATTGATTCACCCCCCCCCCCCCCATCTTAGCAATTCCTTATTTTAACACATATTACATCCATCAAATGGAAGGTGTTATGTAAAAAAATGGTGGAACGGAGTGGGGTAGATTGGAAGGCTCCAAGCCACATGTTATGGTGCAAGGGTAGTTATAATGTGGGAAGCCCACACATGAGTGTATAGATATAGGATGGAACAATAGTGGTACAAGAGTTACCCAGACCTTTATTTTTCCACCCTTCTTCATATTCTTACATGAGTTACCCTTTAAGGTTGGGTAGTTCATCACCTACCAAGGGTTGAGAAAAACATAAGTTCCATAATGATGCAAAGGGATCATACAAGTGCTCTAGGAAATAGAGTGATAGTCATGATGATAAAGGGTTCGAAATCATGTTTGGCTTTTTACCATGTGCTAAATTTTTATGTCTTGTCGATCCTTTTTCATTTTATCATACATATCCTCTTGCAAGTGGCCAAATTATTCTTTTGGTTTTCTTTTAGTTTCATCAACCTCTAGGGCATCGTTTTAGGCCGAACCTAAAGTGTGGATAAGGAGAGGGGGAGGGTAACTCCTTGCAGATGCAATGGACATATGCTGACCCATACAGGAAATATGTGAAAATGTGTTATAATGATTGTGGTGTTAGGAAGTGGGACCATTTAGCCAAAATAAATGTTTCCCATGAAGTCTCACTCCTAAAGCTAGTAGCCAATAAACGAGATCCCATGGGACTAGGATACAAGATTAACCACCAATTTGGACAAGGGGACAAGAGTATACAGCAAGGCCATTATTTTTTACGAACCCCCCACTAATCCATCTCCATATGTGTCCATGATAAGTAGGAAAAAATTCCCAATTTCATAATGAAAATACATAGCTTCAGGGTTGGAAAGCCGACCTTCAAACATAATCATAACAGTTGGGTGAGGAAACATAATGGTCGGCTCAGGTGGTAGAGAATGGTGGCACATCAAGATATTTGATAGCTACAAGGGGCTACTAGCTACTTACTGAAGAAAAATTTGGGAGATAAAATTATCCTATGGGTGTCACCAACTGGTCATAAGTAAGGATCCCCTTGCACCATTTCATGAGTTTCTTGAAAATGATTTCCTTCCCCTCGTGCTTCTTCCTCTGCTGAAAGTTCCTAAAGATTTTCATTTTCTCATGTTAGACCTCGATGAAACCATAGATACAAAATTAGCTAGCATTGGAGCCCTTTCTCCCACTCCGTTTGGAGTAAACCTAGAACCATAAGGAGGTGGCTTCAAACTACCTCCCTTGAAGAAGTTTTGGGGGATTTTCCCCAAAAATATTGGCTATGGGGTTCACATTGGCCTGATGTCCCTTTTGACCCCTAGGTGCTCCTCGATATAATAGGCATATTCATTTTCCTCAACCACTGATGATGGCCTCCACATCATGATTCTTATATGGAAAATTCGCTTTCATGGACAAGAATGAACTCCCTAGGTCTACTGGTCTCATCTAGAACAACAAAGGGAAAAAAGATCTATTCTTTCCTTAGAGAGATTAGAATATGGAAAAGAGACCTACCTGGAATTTGTAGCAAGTCCTACTCTTCTCTTTGCTTCTAAGCCCCAACTCTAGCTCCTCACGCTATAAATGGAACCTGCGACAAAGACTAAAATAAGCAAGGGAACTATAATATCGACATAACATAATCCAATATATCTAATCAATGACTAAACATGGAATTGAAATACATAAGCATCAACATGATACATGTTTATGAAAACATAGTGCTTTTTTTATTAATAAATAATGGAGAGAGTTACAACCATATATAGAAGCTAAGTTTGTAGATGTATCCCCAATTGTCTTGTCCTTCCTTTCCATAAAGAAAACATTTACACTCAACCTTAATGCATAAATGGATTGATTCCTTAAGCTCAAGGTAGTGGCATGAGGGCACTAGTAATCTCCAAAAGCCAACCTAGACTCTATGGGAGGCAGTGAATTTATAAGATGAAAGTGGTAGTTTAAGATTTACCAATCTAGGCTTGAGATCCACATATGAGGGAGGATAAGGTCTATGGATAAGAGATATGACCACTAGAGTAGGATCAAATAGGAATTCAATATCTATGCCCATGGTAAATGGTTAAAACCACCTTACAATATTTTGAAATAAGAAGATTCAATTTTATAACTAACTTTTAATACCTTTTATAACTAACTTTTATCTTAATAAAATTAATTTATTTTATTATATATTTAGAAATAAAATTTTTATAAAGTAGTTAAAACCTTTAGGTATATTCATATAAACAATTAATTTAATATGAATATTTAAAAAATTATAATCTTATTCTTTCTAACTCTTGACTTATTCTAATATTTATATTTTTATATATTTATTAAATAGTTAATACCTTATATAACTAACTTTTAACTTAATAACCATTTAAAATCTACTTTATTTTATTTTATTTTATTTTATTATATATATATATATATATATATATATATATATATATATATATATATATATATATATATATATATAAGGTGAATTCATATGTCCCTTTGACTTAATATAACTAACTTTCAATTTAATATATTCATGCCCCTAGTCCAACTAACTGACCCCTAGTCAAATTTAGTCGTTGGTCGATATAGTCATTGCCTGGTCAAGAATTATAGCCGTTGGAGGTTCTGCTTTGACTATTTAACATGCAAATCTTGATCTGATTCTTCAACTTGCCCTAACTATGAACCACACTGGTTGGTTTGAAACGCATTGACAAATGAAATATCATGTGATTTACGCCAAAAAATCTCTCGTAAAGATTCAAATTTTTTTTCCCGAATTTCTAGAATCAATGCACCCTTAGAGTAGAGAAGCCTGCATTGATTAGTGTAGATGTTCATTTCTACAACTTGAAACCTTTGTATGTGAACATGCATGCAGAGTGTGCTGGGGCTAAGAACATGGTTTTTCAGCTGATTATTCTAGAAACTCAGACTTTTTGGAGAAATGATGCTCAGGGATTTGCAAATGGATTATGGAAAAGTGTTCAAGGAAGATTATTGATGTAGGTTTCAAGCATTTTGGATAGATGTGAAAAATTGGCCTGTAACAAATGTCCCCTAAAGTATAAAGTCAGAATAAATGGTTGAGGATTGAAGTGCTTTAACTTGTGACAAGTCTGGATTAAGAAAAAATTAGGTCGATACCATCGTCTTTTACAGTACATATTATCATCATGATATCATTGTTGAGGGAGGCATAACCATGCTCAACATGTAAGCCAATAATACTTGTACAATGATCAAAATGTCTTGTCCAATGATGGCAGAGTGTAGACCCATCCTTGGATGATTGTGTGAATGATCATAGCCATCATAATTTGTAACCCTAAATGAATCCTAAATTTGCAACCCGAATGGATGGAACTAGATCCGGGGTCTTCTACCTCATCACTCGATAGTACAAGTCTAACCATGTGAAAAAATGAGTTGGAGTCAAACATGGGAGACTCCATCTAATAACCGACCAATGAAGTAATTTTTTAACATACATGAGATAAACCACCAATGATATTAATAGTTCTCAAGGTGTTATAGTACAATCTACATGGGGTGAAAGAATGCATTGAATTTGAACACCACACAAAATATTTTGGTTGAAGGCCAATGATGAGGACCTGACGCGTAGAGCAAGGAAACTTTCCTTTGATGTATGCAATATCAAAGGTAACAAAGGGAGGTTTTTAAGTGAAATTCCTAGATAATGAGCTAATCCCGACAGGAAGTGACCTGTCACAAGAGGGCTTTCATGTATCCCTTGTCAATGACAAAAATGGGTATCAATATTTCATACCTAATGATGTTGATGTAGAGCTGGTTTAGGAACGAAAAACATGAATGAAGTCTTAAGGTATTGTAGCATTTGTCAACTAAAGGAATTCTCTTGAACATATCAGCAACACTTTATGGAGTTGGCAGCATTGACCCAAAACCAATTGCAGAGGAATTTGATATGGTGTGATTAACCAAAGAGGCAAGTAGATTACCTAACCCATCAGTCATGAAGATGAGTTAAAAGAGTGTCATGTTCAAGAATGACTCAGTGCCATTAATAGGTTAAGTGACACTTTTACCAATTTTCCCAACCATTTCTGGTTAGTACCTCTTTATTTTTTACAAGCTTGAGGAGGATAACATATGCTTGATCTGTAAGTTCATGTTTTGGATGAATTCTTCTAAGTATATTTAACGAACCTCGAGAAGGAGTGGCTTGGTCTCATAATTTTTGACGAGTCGAATGTTGTTTGATGATTTTATTAGTCCACTGAATGTGTAACTCAATTCCCTTCTCATGTTTAGAGAGTTTTAAAAAGAGGAAAAAAAGAAAAATCCAAAGGGTCATTTTCGTAAGTTTAGTCTTTTGAGTCTGAAAACGAATAAAATGATACTCAAGAGAACCTTTTAGTTATGTTTGACTAAATTATTCCTTTTTTGTAAATAGTTTATGTCAGTCTAAAAAAGGGTTAAACTTATACTAGGCAGACACATATTCATTTACTTTAACGAGTTCGAAAAGACAAGTGCTCGATAGACTTTTCATTTTTTTGGAGTCTGAAAAGAGTTGAAAGAGGACTCTAGGGGGTTCTTTTTCGTAAGTTTATAGATCCCAAAAAAGTGATAAAAGTATTATCTTTCACCAAAATGACCTGTATTGAACTTAAACTTCACATAAGATCCTTTAACTAGCTTTGGGTTGCTCAGAAGACCACAAAAATATTAAAAATTATATGCTATATGGTAAAATTAGGTCAAAATACTAAATATATAATAACTAATAATGAAATTGACAATAAATAGGCAAAAAGTAAATTCATTTTTACCATTTTCATTTTACCTCTTGTGAGTGACCTCCGAGTGCTCTTTACCTCTTATGAGTGAGCTCTGAATGCCAATCTGGTGGACCATTTCGACTGTTGTCAATTCCAAGTGATGGGCCTCTAAATTTGACACAAATTAAGGCCCATATAACTTTTCTTAGGCACTTGAAGGCTACATAAACCTATCCTTCTACACTTAATAATGTTTTTTTTCTTTAATATGTTCTTAGGAAGGTTTAGAGAAGATTTCATAATATGTGCCTAATATTATTTTATTTTGAAGAATATTGTGATAATATTGGGAAGATTAAGAAGATTTGGAGGAGGAGATAATCTAGGGAATTTCTCCCTACTATAGGAGGATCAATATTGGATAATAATGTAACACCCTCCTCCCACATCTACCCTAACAACCATCGAGACAGGGTAAACATGCGACGAGAGGCCACTATGATATGATTTGACCTCTTAAGTCATGTTAATGAAGAAAAACAAAAAAAACACACCATACAAACATTCAACATCAGCATTAGGACCCTCAAGAACTAATCCAACCTTTCTGCCAACCAGCCCCTAGGTCCCACTAAGATTTTGGATTGCATGACCTCTGGATACTCTCATGTTATGGGCATGCCAGCATCCAAGGACCTCCGAACTCTTTCACAATCCTACAAGCTAGCATCCAGGGACCCATTTTGTCAATTTTGTGCCAACATCCCCAAGATTAAAGCCACTTTTTCAAGCCCAAATCCCAGGTCGCTGTCCAAAATTGAATCACATCTTCAGAACAGTAAAATAACAAGGAAAGAAAATCAGAAATGCAATCACTTGAATGAGACCTTGATCGGACACCTACTAGCCATGATAGACATTTCGTTAAACATATAATGAATATGTAATCTAGAGTTGTAAATAATAGATCTGAGCAAAGGGGTTTCAAACTTAGCTGAGAAACACTAAGAGACATTGATGCCTCAAAATATTAATTTCCATTTCATCCATTAGGTGATAAATACATTGATCATTAATTTAAAAGTAAAAACATAATGAGATCCATAGATAGCTACTATCATAAAACACATATATAACCAACATAATAGCAACAAAAATACCAATGAAATCACAGCCATGTAAGCCACATATAATCCAGTATAATACTAATAGAAATAAAAGGATAAATAACCTCATATTGATGATGAAAACTCCAAACATGCGATGGGACTTCCACGTTCCACCCAACTGTAGAATGGTTGAGCCAAATCTCTCTTCATCCATTCACCCCCGCACAATATTCCAAGAATAAATGTGGGATCTCATAGAGCACATCAATCCAAAAACCTCAAAGGCTTCCAGAGGCCATCCACCTCAACCTATTAAACAGTGATTCCACCCCAAGGTCATACATCACAAAACCATCATCAAATTGGTCTCTATCCAATCCTTATAACACCTCCATATAATCTAGTATAATACTAATAGAAATAAAGGATAAATAACCTCACATTGATAATGAAAAATCCAAACCCGCAATGGGACTTCCACGTTCCACCCAACTGTAGAATGGTTGTGCCAAATCTCTCTTCATCCATTCACCCCCGTGCAATATTCCAAGAATAAATGTGGGATCTCATAGAGCACATCAATCCAAAACCATCCAAGGCTTCCAGAGGCCATCCACCTCAACCTATTAAGCAGTGATTCCACCTCAAGGTTGGAAATCACAAAACCATTATAAAATTGGTCTCTATCCAATCCTTATAGGGCCTCCAGAGTGTTTGTCCAATCAAGGCTTCTAGGACTAGTAACTCAACCCACAAATGTTATCGGGCTTCAAGAGAATTTTTCGAACTAGGGCTTCCAGGACTAGTAACTCAACCCAACAAGGGGTTCCATAACATTTTTCAAACCAAGACTTCCATGACTAGTAACTCAACACAAGTTGTTACAAGGCTTCTAGAGAATTTTTCTAACCAAGGCTTCCAAGACTTGTTATAGGACCATTTATCATCCTTGGTATTTGTGATGCTTAGTTTATGGCCTAGAGCAACCCCTCCTTCCAGACATGGTCCAAATATATTAAAAACAATGTTTTATTCCCTATATGTTGCTTTTTCCTGAGATAAAAGTGTTTACACATGGGTTAGTCAATATCCAACCTGTGTATATGTGTTAAAACACTTTAAAAAATTAAATTTCCTTAATTATGGGCAGATTTCACGGGTTTTACCTATTGATTACCTCCTATTGACCGTGGCCCAACTATTTCCCAACTAAAAAAATAATTGGGAGAAGTATAAATAGACTTCTATGGGAAGGCCTAAAAGAGGAGAAGAGATAGAGTTATTATACTGAGATTATCCCTGACTAAGTCTGATGAATCCCTGTGCCTCATGCACTTCCCCAAGTTTTAAGAAACCCTTGTTTCCTTGATTATAGATATTCTCCCTCTTGCTTGAGATATCATGGTGTTGGTTATGGAAGAAGATTATTGAATGCTGGGATAGGATGAATCTAGAGGACGGTTCTGCTTGGAGCCGGAAGAAGAAGAATCAAGTGAATTCTCTCCATGTTATTTATAGCTTACTATAATAAAAGAAATGATGTCTTGTTTCTGAAATTAACTTTGCTTATGCATCAAATTATGTTGTAATTCATATATTAATGTTGTTTTGATCCATGATCAATCATTTTCTTATATGATATAAAGTCAGATTTCGTGAATATGCTTTACTTCTATACTACTATGTATGTTCAAATTGGATGATTTTTCAGGTTTGAAGAACATCGGGAGTTGCAGAGGGGTACCTAGTTGAACGAAGGAAATACGAGTACGGTCACTCTTACGTAGTTTGTTTATATAAGCATTTTGCCTAAGTTGTACGAGTGTTTTTGGTTGTAGTTTGCTTCTACTCTGTTGGGGTTCTAACCCAAAGCCCTAGGGTACTTATTCCCGTAACAGAATTGGTGACTCCAATGGGGATAAGAATCTTGTTATTCCTAGTTTGGGTTTTCCAGTGTCAATCATGGCTCAGTCTTTGGTTTTCTCACTGTTACACTCTTATTTGGTCTACTAGAGTCTCAGACCTTAAGTCTGATCTTTATGATTTGGCTTTGTTTTTTACTTTTCTTGCAATGCTTTGTATACGCCTTTTACTCTATTTACAGTAACATACACATGCTTGATTCTATGAAGTGAACCCGCGTATATGCGAGTTTCCTATATTAGGATCATGTGTACGCACCTCTGTGCTTGAACACAATCGCGTATACCAATTTTTGCATTGTTTTTTCAAATCTCTCTACCCAGAAAGATTTGTTGCCTGGTCTGTTTAGTCTTTGAGTGGTCAATTTCTGTCTAAAGAATTTCATTATTCTGCAAGCTTACTGTTTCAAAGTCTTTTCCTCATTGAAAATATTTGGCCTAGGTTTTCTTGTTGAGCAAGTTTTTAATTGGTGTTTTGGCACACAAGACTTCATTAAGAAGTTCTTGATTGTTCTGGTCCTCCAAAACAGGTGATTGTTTTTAGTCTCAGTGTCAAGCTTGGTTTTTGATCTACTTGCTTTTCTTTCCGTTGTTTTGTGGCCTTGTAGCTTTTCTTGCTTTCTTGAAAGTCTTTTTTGACGAATTTGAAAGTATTTCTTTCCTGGCTTCTTGGTCAATTTTTCAATGTATTTGCTGTTGTTTGGGTCGTTTAGTACAAGTTGAAGCCTTTCTGCTAAAGTTTTCGTTCATTTTTGAGTTTGTAACTTGCAAAGACTCCTTGTGCTCTCTTTTAGATCTTTGAGTTTTAATAGCATTTTGAGTGATTTCAAAAAGTTGTTTTGGTTGTTTCTTGAAAAAGAAAAGATCTCAAAAAACATTTTTTTTGTTTTCTTTTGCCAAGTTTGATTTTGGATTCTTTTGATTTTTGAAAGTGAATTGCGATCTTTTACGATTTGTCCTTGTTTGGAGAGAATTTTGTATTCAAAATTTGAATCATCTTCAATACTTAAGTTGGCTCATTAATAGTTATAAATGATTGCTTTCACTTTTTTAGAGTGATTTAGGATCTTACATCTTCATTATACATTGCATTAGGGTAGTTTGCATTGTTAAAGCATTCATAGTCTTTTTAGTTTTTGGGTTTGTGAAGTGTGTTTCAAGAAAAGAAAAGAAAAAGTATTTTTCTTTTTAGAAATTTCGTAGAACCCATGTAGAGATGTCTTTTCATCGAAGAACAAATGATTGCATTCATGTAGTTAGTTTTTCATTGATTTCTTTTGCGTCATACAAACACCACTGGTTTCACTTCCATATATACCCTTGACCTAAAAGAACAATCATTAAAATCAAGCGCTTAATTAAAATAAACTAGAACTTTTGTATTGTCATAAGAATACACCAACAAGTTTAGGTTTATTAGGGCCTTGGATTAGGCGAGAGGAGAGTTAACTCTCCAAGGCCACTCTAAATTACAAAACATAGAAGTTTGATTAATGAGCGAAATCCAATAGCATTAGGGAGACCGGGAAAGCTCCGTGACTGGGAGTAAAACACGAGGGTTAGTGAAGATAAGGATGAGAGATACCCCCTCTCTTACCTGTCGGATCCTACCTCATGACTGTTTCGCCCAACTTCTTATACGATTTGGTGACCACAGTTGCATATCCTAGGAACCACACAGGTGGCTGCGGAGGGGAATCCCGTGGCACCTGAGGTTGATGTTTTATCACATTCAACAGTACTTCTGGAGGGCACCCTTGCGAAGCTTGGGGCCTTGCACCAGAAAAGGTTGTTTTCTAGAGGTCATTGTAACTACCTCTAACACCTTCGCTAGTAGGCCTGGGGTGTAATTATCTATTTTCGGAAGGCCCTTGTTATTAACTTTCTTGTATTTTGGTGTCCAGTCCTAATCACCCGGAGCGGAAATACTTGAGAGTTGTTCGATTGTTGATATCTTTAGGGACATTTTAGTGAGCGTTCTTTGCTCCTAGTTGGCCTAGCTTTATAATTTTTTGAGTCTTTAAGTAGATATTTTAAATAATTCAAAGTGGCTAATCGACCATCTCGACAGTCTAGGAGACTTCGTGGGCTATCACCTATGAGTCCAGAGCCTTTTCTTAGAAGGCATAGGAGAAATTCTACTACTGGTTTTCAACCAGTAGCAGTAGGCACATCAGAGATTGATCCTTTGCTTGGGGGCATTAGTTCACAAGATAGACCTGGTACTAGTGCAGAGTTAGAGAGGAACATACCAGTTCTTTCTTCAGTACTCTTCCAGTCAGAAGATAGTATCTAAGTAGAAGAGCTCTCAGAGTCAGTTGTTGCTTTGAATTCTCCTCTCCCTCCTGACCATCCAGACGTTTTGTTATACATTGGAACTCTGACTCATAGGCCTTTGAGCCCAGGTTTACATACATCTATTCCTTCGATGAACATTGCTGGAACCATGGCATCTACGACGAGTGTTGTGAGCATGCAGACTCCCATATCTGTACAAGGGGGAGGAACTATTTCCATCCCTTCTAGTACTCCCAGCATGACTATATTTGCATCTACTTCTATTCCGTCAACGAGTGGAAGTTCTCAAGCTACTTCATCCAGTTTTGGATTTTTCCCTTTTGGAATGTCGTCTCAAGGTATTCCTTTAGTTCCTTTGGACATACCATTGGCCGCCTCTACATCCATGATGAGTGGATCAACTTCTTTTCAGGGATCCCATTTGGAAGTGGTCATATACCACATTCCAATATGATAGTAGGGTCAATGCCTTTTCTTTTTACACTTCAAGGTAGTAACCCCTTCTAGAGTTGGATAAACCCTGCGGTTAGTGGGATAGGAGCTGGGAATCAATTTTTCAACCAACAAGGAAATGTGTCGTATTCTTTGTTTAATTCATTTCAAAGTTTTCCACCCTTTGCTAATGCATGGAACCCTTATCAGTGGATGTTAGCACCTTTCAATACTTCATTAGGGGGTAAATTCACTAGTTATGGAGGATTTTCGGTAGGAGTTGGTCAAACTCTGAATTTTGCTGGACCATAAGGACCACCTTTTGGTTTAGCAAGCTCTATGAGTTACTTTGGGCAACCTGGTGCCTTTCAAAATCCAGGTCATTCTTTTCAGACCTTTGGGAACCTTGCCTGCTCTGGATGGAATTCCCAAGGTCCCCCACGACTTCCCTTTTTGGCCACAGTTAATTTTCCAGACTTAACTAAATTGATGAATGATCTAATTAGGTACAATCTGGCTTGGCCTCTGGTCCCATCTAAAAATCCTTAGGATATTCCAAAGTTAAATGGGAAGAGCAGTGAAGACTCGAGAGACCATGTGACCACATTTCACTTATGGTGCTCATCCAACTCCCTGATAGATGATTCGATCAGATTGAGGTTATTTCAGCACACCCTAACTGAAAAAGCAACCAAATGGCATATAGAGCTTCCAGGGGGCACCTATAATTATTTCACTGATTTGGCTAATATTATCTTGAACCATTTTCAGTTTCCTGTCCGCCATCAAGCCAAAATTGAACTTCTGGCTAACTTTCAGCAAGACACTGCAACTCACATTTTGGATCACATCCAGGAATGGAGAAAGAGAAAAAGGCTTATCAAAGCTAAAATTCCACCATATTTCCTTCTCGAATGGTTTCTCAAATCGTTACAACCTGAGATCTCAAAGGATGTCTCTCTTTCTGGTGTTTATTCAGAAGGGCGGGCTATTTTTCAAGCCCAACAATTAGAACTAATATATTCTCTGTCTGGGACTCTTTAGAAAATCCTACATGATGCTCCTAGATCTAAGGTCAAATTAGCCAAACCGAAGCCAGGGCCTCACGCCGATGGTATATTTTGATCAATTGACGTGAATACGGTGAATCTTTTGAATCAATTGTAGCAGTTGTCTCTACAAACTGCTTCTTCTAACTAGGCAACACCATCTACACCTACACCTTCCCAGCCTACCTTTATAAACGTTTTCCAGGCCTCTAACCCCAAAGGAAATCAACAATCCGATGAGAAGAGGAAGGGATGAGGTAAGAAGAAGAACTAGGAGGGAAAGGCAATGCAAAAAATCCCGACAACTGTTTCGGTGAGGGTAGAAAAGAGTCCAAGAAAAAGGTTAAGTTTCCATGAAATTTATGCAATGGAGATCATTTGACTCACCTCTGCCGTAAGATACAAGATTCTCAGCACTTATTAGTGCAACAAGGGTCCTATAGCTCCCAAGCTATTCTGACTAACCATTTTCCCCAAGGATAGCAACTACTTGTTGGCGTGAATTCAAACACTAGTACCTCCACAAGGGGCACCGAGGAAGGGGAAAATTCCTCAAATGTTTATATGATGAACTCTCATGTCGACGTTGCTACGTGAGCACATGATTATGGTGAAACAGAAACATCTAAGGCTAAATCTATTCCCGAAACCACAGACCCACTTTATATTGAGTGACCCTCTACTGAGTCTATACCTCAGATACCAAAAGGTTCTGCAAAGTGCTCGACTATTAATCCTAATGCTAGGGAAGCCCAGAACTACTCGATTGTAGAAGATCTGGCTCAAAGTCTATTAGGCCCCTATACTACTAGTGTAACCCCTTATTGTTATTAGTACAACCCCCTTATTATATTGATGTACCCATGTAGTGCCCATATTGTTACTGTTGTGCCCCATAGAAGCCCACTATTGTTATTTTTGTGCCCTTACATTATTATTGTTATGTCAGCTCTGATTATATTATGACCCCTTAGACTCCTATATATAGAAAGGAGGTCTTTTCATTTGTATCATTGAAGAATTGTTCATTTATGTAATGTAAAGGAGGTTTCCTCCTCGAAGAAGCTGAATTCTATGGCATTGATCTATTTTTTCTATCTTTTTGTGAGTTGGTTTTATAACATTTGGTATCAGAGCCTTGGATTCTAGGGTTTCACTACTCCAAATAGGTCATCGTGGAATTTTCACTATAACTTTTTTTCTGCGATGTTTTAGAAGCAAAAAAAAGGCCCATTTGAGACAAAATCACATTGAACCTCAGGACCGAATTTCACAGCTTTTCACACTATATTTGTGGAGATATGATATGAGGAAGTTGGTCTTTTTGAAGACTCCTGAATTACATTCCAAACAGGTGACCTGGGGAAAATCGTCATAACTTTCTCTCTGAGCATCAAATTGAAATTTCATAAGAAGGTACAGAAAGAGGACAAACTATACTTTCTTGTATATATTTTTCAGATCCAAATGTCGAAACAGTGTCTCGTGGCATGTCATACAAGTTTTCTCTACTGAACTAGTCTATAATCAGGTCACTGTGGGAGATTTGGCATAACTCTTCCCTGGAGAATCCAATTTGGATCAGACTGGTGGCATTGGAAAGAGGACGCAGAGGGCTACTACAAATTACATATTTAGAACTAGAAGAACTGAAATTAGAAGGTTATAGTCATTTCAATATCGAGCTCCTAAAATCAAGAAAAGACGACATGAGGAAGTTTGATGGCAAGGATCCGGTAAATTGGATACTTCATATGGAGCAATATTTTTATCTACATGGTGTACCACTGTTAAAAAAGGTATGTATTGCATCTTCATATTTAGAACTAGATCAATTTTTATGGTATAAAGGGCTTTGTTCTCGTAAACAACTTGTTACATGGTCAATTCTCACGGAGGAAATGATAGCACATTATGAGGATACAAAGAGCAACACCACAACAATTGGAAAGAGTAAAAGGGCTTTGTGACATGGTGGAAAGTATAATTATGGCAACAAGGAAGTCTACCCCTCAAAACTATAAAGATGGAAGTGTTGTTTCTCCTAGCCTTCCACAACCTACAAGGGTTACACCACAACAATTGGAAGAAAAAAGAGAAAAAGGGCTTTGTTACAATTGTGATAGCAAATGCACTAAAGGTCATAAGTGTGCTAAGAAGAAAATATTTTACATAGAGTATGAAGAGGAGGAAGAAAAGGATCAAGAAACAACAAAAGAAGAGGATATGCGCCAGGACCCAACCCAGAGAAAGAAAAAATGAATCAGACCATATCTTGTAAAGCATTGGCAAGAATTACCACTCCTCAAACTCTCAAGATAGAAGGACATATCAAGAAGAAAAGGTGAAAGAAGTGAAAGATCACATCGAGAAAGAAGAAACGAATCCAACCATAACTTGTAATTCATTGGTCAAAATTACCACTCGCCAAACTATCAAGATAGAAGGACATATCAAGAAGAAAAATGTTCAAGAAGTGAAAAATCACATCAAGCATCAAGAAATGAATCCGACCATATCTTGTAAAGGATTGGAAGAAATTACCACTCCTCAAACTCTAAATATAGAAGGACATATCAAGAAGAAAAAGGTTCAAGCAGTGAAAGATCACATCAAGCATCAACAACAAGTTCTCCAACTTTTAAAGTATAATGCCACTTTGGTGCAAAATCGAATGAAACAACAAGTGGATCAACATCGTAGTGAAAAATGTTTTGATGTAGGTGATTGGGTATTTTTACTGCTACATCTCAAGCAAGCTATTTATGAGAAGGAAATGTTGGCATTAGTACATGCACTTAGAAAATGGTGACCTTACCAAATGGGAAGACACTTCAAGGTAAAAATGGATCATGATAGTCTTAAATACTTTTTAGAACAGCTATTATCTTTAGAAGAACAGAAAAAATGTGTCGCAAATATGTTGGACTATGACTTTGACATCATCTATAGAAAATGGAAGAAAAATTTTGTTGCAGATGCACTCTCAAGAAAGGATGAGGATGTGGAAGCATTGTTTTGTGTTATTTCTATTATGCAACCAGATTGGATAAACGAAGAAATGGATGAATGGAAGAAGACGAAGAAGTATTTCCACTTATTCAAAAGTTACAGAAGATCCCAATTCAAACAATATTTCCAGAAATTGAAGAGGAAGGAAACATCATATTGGAACCTGGAGCAGTCATAGAAACAAGAACCCGACAGCTATGAAATTGATCAATTTCAAAGTATCTCGTCAAGTGGAAGAACTTACTTGCTGAAGATTCCACATGGGAGGACAAGAATTTTATACAGAATCATCAAGAACTACTCAAGCGTCGAGGACAACACTTTTTGAAGGAGAGGGGCATTTTAGGCCCCTATACTACTAGTGTAACCACTTATTGTTATTAGTACAACCCCCTTATTATATTGATGTACCCATGTAGTGCCCATATTGTGACTATTGTTCCCCATAGAAGCCCACTATTGTTATTATTGTGCCCTTACATTATTGTTATTATGTCGGTTCTGATTATATTATGACCCCTTAGACTCCTATATATAGAAAGGAGGTCTTTTCATTTGTATCATCGAAGAATTGTTCATTTATGTAATGTAAAGGAGGTTGCCCCTCGAAGAGGCTAAATTCTAAGGCGTTGATCTATCTTTTCTATCTTTTTGTGATTTGGTTTCATAACAAAGTCCTTGTGCTATGTCTGCTTTGGAGGTACTCCAGTCGTGTCCTGCTCAGAGAAGTGCTTTGCTTTCAGCAATCGGTGTAGTAGATCCAAAGACTTCTTTAGTGCTCACTTTTGATATGCTGAATGTCAAAAAAATACTTCCTCACCATATGGCTTTTCAAATAAATTCCACTTACTAAAAAGTTAATATTTTTTTGACAATTATAGATAAGGGAGCTTCCACATGCATAATGTCTATGTCATGTTGGAAGGCCATTGGATCACCTTCAGCTATTCCTTCACCGACTCTCTTCACAGCATTTGATGGACATTCTCATAGGACACACGAGATTATCCTAGCCTTTCCTATACGTGTTGGGGGAAAGGTCATAAACATTGAGGTGGAAATCGTTGATGCCAACCTAGATTATAACCTCCTCTTAGGTAGGAATTGGATTTACGAGATGGATGCCATAGTTTCATATTTATTCTTCATCTTCTATTTTCCTCATGAGGGGAGGATTATTAAAATTGATCAGTTAGATTATTCTCTAGGTGACTCCCAAGCAACTTCAAATTTTACCGTTCCATTGGTGGATAATCACCTATTGAGAATTTAGGAGTTGGGATGTACTCTTTGTTAATGGGTATATTTGACCTTCTCGCTCCTCTGACTAGAATCAATGCAATTTCATCTTTTAAGGGACCTTCACGGAAAGAGTTCTTTCAAACTCATTATTTTTCAGACCCTTGGACCTTACCTTCATCTACCAACACATTAGATAGAGGGAAAATTGGTGGAATGGCATTTCCCGTGTCTGTAGCAGAACTTAGCTATCAATCTATCATTAACTCTATAGACAACCATCCAACTCCTTTTTCACAAGAGGAGTTAGATGGCGATGTGGCTCCAACTTGGACCCTTGACTCTACTTCAGCTCTGGATTGCTTGGATATAGTTTTACCATCTGAAGAAGATATTTTGGAGGCAATGATGGGTGTGGATTGACCATGGAAATATTTACATCATAATTCATATTTTATTCCTCCATTGCATGAAGATGAATCTATGTTCTCCAATCTACATAGTAGTGATGTTTGTACAATTTCAAACTCTTTGGCTCCAACACAATTATCTGCCAAAGGTAATATGTCGTTTATCTCACAAACTGTACCTATAAACATCTTTAGGAATCCTAAAATTATAGAAAATGTCTTCATCGGAGCTGATTGTTCCCCTGAAGAAATTCAAATCTACACCGACCTATTTAAAGAGTTTTGAGATGTGTTCACTTGTTCTTATGAGGAAATGCCTGGAATTGATCCATCTATAGTCCACCATGAGATCAAGACTTACGAAAACGCCAAACCTATTCGTCAGAAACTTCGACCGGTCAATCCTCAAAAAGTGGCAGCAATTAAAGCTAAAGTTGAAAAGCTGCTTAAGGTAGGTTTCATATACCTTGTTCCTCTAACTGAGTGGGTTTCCAATCCAGTCCCGGTAGACAAAAAGCAAGGAACGATCCGAGTATGTATCGACTTTAGGGATTTGAATAAAGTTTGTCCAAAAGATAATTACCCCACGCCTTTTATTGATCAAATTTTTTATGAATGTGCAGGTAATGAAAATTTTTCATTCATGGACAGATTCTCTGGTTACAATCAAATTACTATCCATCCAGAGGACCAGCACAAGACAACCTTTATTTGTCCCTGGGGCACGTTTGCATACAAGAAGATGACTTTTGGTCTTAAAAACGTTGGAGCTACTTTTCAGTGGGCCATGTCTTATGCTTTCCACGACATAAAACATGTCATCGAAGCATACTTGGATGACTTAGTTGCTCGTTCTTGAAAGAGAAATGATCATCCCATCCACTTTCGGTTAGTTTTTGAGAGATGTCGTTTTTATAAAATCCAATTCAATCTGAATACGTGTGTTTTTGCGGTCACATCTGGTCGAATGTTAGGATTCATAGTATCAACTAAAGGGATTCAAGTTGATCCTTTCAAGGTTGAGGCAATAATTCAGTTGCCTCCCCCATCTTCCATTCGTCAACTTCAAAGTCTCCAAGGAAAGGAAAATTTATTGAGAAGATTTATAGAAAATTACGCTGAGATTACCAAAGGATTTATGCATTTTCTTAAGAAAGGAGTCCCATTTTTATGGAATGACTTCGTGCAATGATCTTTTGATGCTTTGAAATAGGCATTAATATTTGCTCCATTGTTGAGTCCACCAGATTATGGCAAAGATTTCCTTTTGTATCTCGCTGTGGTAGAATCAACCATCGGTATGGTTTTGGTTCAAGAGGATGATGCTCTCAGTGAGCATGTAATCTACTAGTTGAGTCGTGGCTTAGTAGGACCTAAGCTATGCTATTCTCCTATCGGGAAATTGGCCTTGGCAGCTATCCAAGTTGTCTAGCGGCTTCGTCATTACATTCTGCTACACGTTCATCTTAGCGGCTATCAATCCTTTTCAGTTTGTCCTCAGTAGGCGAGTGATTGGGGGAAAATATAATCGATAGATTGTTATTTTGCAAGAATTCGATATTGAGTTCTTGTCAACCAAATATAAGAAGTCATTGGTTTTTGTGAAATTAATTTCAGAGCCGCCTTGTGAGGAAGCCATTGTTTATAATGAAAATTTCCTCGACAAACATTTATTCCTCATTTCTTCACAATATCCTTGGTACGGAGATATCATTATATATATCTAGAATTCGAAGTTCCCACCTACTTTCTCCAAAGATGAGCATCGAAAGTTACGTCACCTTGCGAAAAGTTATATTATCAATGGTGATACATTATATTGGAGAGGGGTTGACTCAATCCTTAGGTGTTGCTTAACTTTGGAAGAAGCGGAGTCTGTATTTAATGATTGCCACGGTGGAGATTGTGGCAGTCATCTATCAAGGCTTACAACAACCCAGAAAATTTTACGTGTAGGCTACTTTTGGCCTTCAATTTTCAAAGATTGTATTGAAGCAGTCAAACATTGCCACCCTTGTCAAATCTATACTCGAAAAATACGTGGGCATCTAGCTCCACTTTTTCCTATTATCACTATCGGTCCATTTACGAAGTGGGGCATTGACTTCACTACTTGTAATCTGCCTTCGGAGGCGAATCAAAAGTATATCCTTCTGGCCGTAGACTACCTTACGAAGTGGGTTGAGGCCATGCCTACATACAAAAATGATAGTGAAACAACAACCTTGTTTCTCTTCAACCAGGTTATTTCATGATTTGGTATCCCAAGAGAAATTGTCATTGACCATGGCGGTCACTTCCAGAATCAACTAATGACCAAATTGGCTCTCAAGTTGGGCTTCCGATAGGAGCATTTGTCTCCATATTATCCTCAGGCCAATGGGCAGGTCGAAGCTGTGAATAAGTCCCTTAAGACTATCCTGCAAAGAAAAATTGACAAAAATCGATCCACATCATGTTGTATCCAACACTCTGGGCATACCGAACCTCAGTGAAGACTGCCACTGGTTTTACTCCTTTTCAATTAGTTTACTGGATGGAATCTATTTTTCCTATCGAATGTGAAATTCCGTCCCTTAAGCTAGCTATAGAACTTCTTCTAGAGACATCTAGTCTCGAAGAACACCTCGTTCATTTGGAACATATCGATGGGCAACATCAAGATGCAGCCATAATAAACGAATCCCATAAGAAGAGGGTTAAAACTCAGTATGATAAAGTTGTCCGTCCTCGGGTTTTTTCTAAAGGCGACCTTGTCTTAGTGTATGACCAAGACAAAGACGCCCTAGGGGAAGGAAAATTCATGTCTATGTGGTATGGTCCCTTTGTAGTCAATCAAGTTTTGGGAAAAGGGGCCTAGGAATTAATTGATTTTGAAGGGAACAAGCTGGCAAAGCACCAAAATGGGCTCTACCTTAAGAAGTATTTCTCTTAGGTTTCAGCTGAGCAATTGCTTGTTTGTATATATTGTATTTTTGTACATATTTTTCTAGATTTTTTTGATATCAACATTTTTTTATTTTCTTTGGCAGGTGTTCATGGATGATTCGATATATTTCGAGTTTGCCAATGGTGCTACTCAGCGCACTCAGAATCTTGCTTTCATAGATTAGGTGATTTATTATCCATCTGGCCAGTTGATGGTGTCGAGGGGAGTATGTATTGGCCCTACTTCGAATAACATTTCCAAATATACTGTCATTATTAATTTACTATTTGAAGCAATTTCTTATGAGATTTATTCATTGATAGTTTATCTAGACTCACAGCTGGTGGTGTCGCAATTAAATAACATTTATCGAGTTTGTGATCCTTATTTATATCGCCAATTTTTGAGAGTGAGAATGTTGCAATGATCATTTATTTATATTACATATGTTCAGATTCCACAATCTGAGAATTCATTAGCAGACTCTATTGCTAATAAAGCATTAGATTAGCATATTAATCATTCATCAAATTAAACAATATAATTTTTTTTTGAATCTATATATATATCATAAAATCACATGTATATGGATAAAGTGTTCAAAAAATAATATACAAAATTGGAATGAAATGCCCTCAAAATTTGGGTTCGTGCCCATAATTATGTCCAATCATACATTGGTCTGTCTATCGACCCAGCTCAGGATGAATGGCTAAAAAGTTAACTACTACATTGGCTACACACTAAAATATGCGGACCCTATCCTATGGTACCCCTACCACGTGGCGCTACATCTCCTCAAGCAGATCCTCAATGGCTATCATAGGTTCCTGGTGAGTCAGTCTCACCAATTTTCTCTGAACTGCATATAGGACTCTCTCTGTCTTAGCTGCTGCTTCTTCGGCTCATCTTTCGCGATGCCTATGCCTCAGAAATCCATCTGGTCTCACTAGATCCACATCTGTAACATGGTCATTTTCTCAATATTTTGTCTCATTAAAAATATTTCTGAGTTCATTTCATATTAAAAAATCCAAAAAATATTTAAAATTTTACAAAAACGTAAAAAAATGTTACCTATGTCTCCCCATGCTACGTTTAGTGGCAACACCAAGTCTGGATCTCCTCAGAAATCCATACCAGCATACAGGTAGTTGTGGACTGCGATGATATGTTGGTCACACCAAGCGAAAAACTCATCCCCGCCTCCAAGGCGTTTCATCAAGTCTACCCATCTGCCCATTCGTGGATCTCTAGGGCTACTAATGGAGACAGATACTTTGGGACGTAGCCCAGGTACCTTCTTGAAGAAGAATGAGCATAAGATAGTCCCATATCCAAAGTTCTTTGTCTGACCCTTCTGAATAGAGGTCAATTGGCTCTTCATGTTGGTCAGAAGAGGCGTGCACCAATTAAAAACCATGGTAAGGAATTCCACTGCCAGGCTCATGGACACTTGTGATGCTTGATGCAGTGAAGCTGATCAATTTACCCTTACAATGGTAAATAGAAGAATCCTCAGACATAAACTTTCCATGTGTTTGATTGGAATCTGACTTCCAATCTTCCCTGGGTGTCCATGACATTATATATGTACATAGTCTTCTACTGAAAGACTACTTTTGGTCTTGCCAATTGAATGCACAACCTCCCCTCTTTGGGAGAGACCTACAATAAAATAGATGTCTTCAACCTCAATCTGTAGAGGTATCTGGTCTATCATGAAGGCAACATCCTCTGCACTCCAGTAGTGGATCAGTAGTTCGAGCAGGCGTGTGTTGGCTTTCATGTTTGGCATTTTGAAGAATTTCAATAAGCTACAGCCTCTCAATGCACCTAGAGAATTTTGGTCATTCATTAACTCATTGTCAATTGTGGTATGCTCTCTTTATCTCAATGTGATGGTCATCCTACAAAAAAATGGAGTTTAAACCATTAGTTTTTGTGTTTAAACTTTAACTCGCATACACGCAGGTTCCCTTTACACTCAGTCGTGTGTAGGGCCGTCGTATATGCGGGTTGATCACATCTAACTTACGTGTACGCACAGTTGAATTTTTGAGCATAAATTCCCACAATCAAAACTTTAAAAAAACTTATAAAAACTATCACAAAACATTACAAGCATGATTTGAGGGTTACCTGATAACTTTGGTGCAATTTGAACAGTCCAATTGTTTATAAGAAATCTTGCTCCTTTTTGGTCGACACCCCTTTGCTACAAACATAAATGAAAAAATTGTCAGTCCAAAAGTCATTATATAACTTTGAAATTGCAAATTCTTTTTCAAAAATTGATTTTTGTCTCATGGATTTTTTGACCTGTGGGCTTGGATTGTCGAGAGTGGGTTGCTTTTTCAGGATATTTTGGAGACTTCTTCGAAATATTATTTCCATCCCATGACCGCTGACTCGTCATGGCAGGTATCGTTCACTCATTGGCATATAAGTTAGGGAAAACCATTTTTTGGCTGCATCTTGCATATTAGCCTCCATTCAGTGATATGTTAGCCATAGGGTTAACCCCATCGTATCTTGGTTAGAAAACCATTTTCACTCACCGATTTTTAAATCATGGTGCAATGGTAGAGCCATCCTTTACATGAGCATCTTAGTTAGAACCTCGTTGACATTGATTTCCCATGCTGCTATACTGAATAAGCTCGGGAGTCCTCGTTAGTTCCGCCATGGCTTATGCACTGAAGACACATTCTCCTTTCTTCTGCACTAATTTTTGGCCTTATACCCTAGAGGATCCTTTGTGTTGAGTTGTACTTGCTGCATTGCATTTTGACTATTTGCACCATTTCGCCTTGAGTCAGCTTCACTTGGACTCATGTTTAAGGCACTTATTTGACCATGTCTTCTACAAAATCAACCATGCAATCACTTAGTTTATGCAACTTGACGCATCCTTTTACCGGTGGAAAGAACATCCCTTTGAGTGTCCTTGACCAATTTTGCCTCCCTGCATTGAGCATAGGGATGTTCCCCTCCTAGTAACTAGATCATATGTTTCTCTGACACTCGTTCTTTCCATAGTATTATAGCATTCTTTTATTATTTTTCCAGCTTAAAGAAAAAGACAAAAAAAAAAAATTATGTTCTGAAAAGAGTGGGAACGGGACAAAATTTCCATCTTTTGTTGGCAGCTAGAGTCAGTCGTGTCACCCTTGAACAAAGCACTCAAAAGAGAGTCTCTCCTCCATTGTGGGTGGGATTTAGTTTGACTTAGGTACGCCTTAACCTTGTTATTGAGTAAGTACTCCTCCAATTGGTTACCTCTTCCAATCATATGGAGAGTTTGCTCATGCCTCCTACATGATGAACTTATACAGAGTTATCATATGCTGCCATATCGTCATCATTGAGTCGTGCTTTTGTTCAAGGGAAGTAAGCCTGAGTCGGCCTCTCTGTGGTGTCTCCTAACTTATTTTTCAGACGACCATCCCTGGTTGTCAGTGTCATGTTTGTCATCACATCAGTTATATTGGTCCTTTACTTGTGCCAGTTTGAGAAGGTCTCCATTGACTTCTTGCTAGCGGGTCTTGTCCTTATCGATGATGACATATTGCTCTGAGGGCAAGCCTAGAGCCATACCCTGGCCCTATTTTCATTATTGATAGGTCACCTTGTGCTCAACATCGATCAGTATCATGGGTCTTTGACTGAGTGGTTTCCCTTGTGTTCAACATTAGCTTTCATTATCACATTGAGATTCGTGCAGTGCCTTGGTTTCCATTTGACCCTATAGGTGGATTCCTCGCCTTTGTGTCAGCTTTCATTATTGGTTGGTTTAAAGGGTTTCTATTATGCGCGAGCTACATCTTGTGTATGCCAAAAACGTGCTCCGGTTGGGTTACAACATCTTTTTCGTCCAATTCCTTCCACATTATTGGCCTACAGGTTACACTCATGCTAGATTGATGAAGGATGCCTTAATGCCTTCTAGCAGATCTTTTCCTATCGACTAGAGCTCATTTTCTCTAGGACAAAGATTTAGAGTCCATTTGGCAGTACCTTGAGGTTTCCAGTCATCAGTGGCAGATTCCTTCACTATTGATAGTGGGAAACCGTCATTGTCCCCTCATTGATAGATTCTTCCAGGTGTTTAACTTTAGCTCGTTTATTTCACACTTGTTAGATTGTACTAGGTACCTTGACTCTCATTTTCATTATCAATGAGTAGTCTCGCGTTTGTTAATGGTATACATCAATGACAGTAATCAAACGATTTTTCACGTGGTTGACCTCAGATCATTTATTCCCATTGTGTAGAAATGTACCATGGCAGTCGGTGAAGACCTCGAGTTGCATCAGCATGTTTTGGTTCACTTTTCAGTTGCTCCCATTGCTGTTAGTTGACACCATCCACCATATATGTTACAGTTCTTCATAGCGAAATCTTATATGCTGACATCCGAGTTGCAATGTAGTATCATTTTATTCCATCATGTTCATTTGGCACTATTGGGATTAGTTTTTCACATCAGTGATTAGCTTCATCCTTCAACATCTTTGATCGTCTTCTTATATGTGATATTCAGACATGTACTTTTTCGATCACGATTAGATGATCCATTATGTACTTCCAGTTCTTTATACTTGTATACATGTTGGATCTGCTTGTACTTGATATGTGGACATGCTTTACTTTCTTTGAGCATGGGTATGCCCGCCTCATACAACATTTTCTTTTTGATCTCTTTTGATGGCTTGGCAGGCTAAACTCTGGTGAAATCCTTCTTAGTTTCGATAAGATTCTTTCCATATAGTTAATAAATTTTGGCCATCATGTACCCCTTACGACCTCATATATTAGGGGGCATTTGTTATAGAACCATTTATTACCCTTTGTTGGGTTGTGTTATATTCTTTCCATGACTAGCCCACATAGTTAACTGGGGGGTTAGAGGGGGGGTGGAGCCCCCCTTCGTTGCACTGATTGTGTAGTGGGGGGGGGGGGGGGTCACAAGGGGTTTGAGGTGTACCCATAACCCCACTTTATGGGGTCCAGGGTAGTGCCCTAGAAAATTTGGTTTTGGACCCTATGTTAGGTTAGGCGGATCCACCTATGGTTTTATGCATGATTTTTGCACATGTTTTTTGGACGTGATGATTTTTGGTCCATGGTATTGGACGCGATGGTTTTTTGGTCCATGGTATTGGATGCTTCAACATTTATAAATATGTATTGTAACATTGAAAGGAATATAATGAAAAATCAAGCCGGTAGTCTCAGTTTTGGGATCCAGGGGGAAATCTCTGTGTCTATGTGTTTTATGTGTTATGCTCTCACATTGTTTATTTTCTATGTTTTAAAATTCGTATGCAGGTAATTTCTATATGGGGTTAAAACCTACATTTGGTATCAGAGCAATTTTGGCTTCAAAGGGACACCTTTGTTGCTGAGGGGTTTCACTCGAGCCTGTGGTAGACCCTATTCAGTGGGAGATCTACGAGATTGATTTTGGTGGTGAAAGAAGATGGCAAGCTGTGGAAAGATAGAGATCGAGAAATTTAATGGTTAGATATTTGAGTTGTGGAAACTCAAGATGGAGGATCTGTTGGTGGATAAAGATCAGTGGATCACAGTAGATCCGGGTACTAGACCAACGAGAGTGTCCGATGAAGAATGGAAGAAGTTGGATCAGAAGGCAAAGAGCACAATATAATTGTGTGTCTCAGATTCAGTATTGTTGAATGTATCAGGGGAAGCTATGGTGAAGGCTTTGTGGGACAAGTTAGGGACTTTGTACCAATCTAAGTCTCTGGTGAATAAACTGTTCCTATGGAAAAAGCTGTATAACCTGAGGATGAAAGATGGAGACTCAGTGACAGAGCATTCGAATGCATTTAATACTGTGGTAAGTCAGTTAGCATCTGTTGATATTAAAATTTTAGATGAAGATAAGTGCATCAATCTGTTGTGTTCTCTACGAGATTCATGGGATAGTCTGGTTATTGCAATAGGTAGCAATGCAATTTCCTTGCATTTTGATGAAATAGTCTCATCCTTGCCGACGGAGGAGATGAGATAGAAAAATATGGAGAGCCAAAATGGTGATGCATTGTTTGTATGAGGGTGGTCCCAAAACATAAACAAAAATAAGTCATGGTGTGGGAGATTTAAATCTAGAGGGAGATCTAAATCTCCAGGAAAACCCATAAAGGTGGTGTGTTGGAAATGCGAAAAAGAATGGCACTACAAAAGGGACTGTAAATCTAAAGCTCCTGACAAAGAAAAGGGATCTAATGATGCTCCTTCTGTAGAGGCAAAAGCCACCTTAGATGAAGGTGGGGATTTGTACTTGGCTTCTTCAAGTACAAATGTAGATCATGAGGCATGGTTGACTGACTCAGGTGCATCCTTTCACTTCACTCAACATAGAGAGTGGTTCTGCGAGTATGAGAAATATGATGGTGGTGATGTCTTCTTAGGGGATGATAGGAAGGATAGAATTGTTGGTTGCGGAAAAGTAAAGTTTAAGTTGTAAGGTGGAAGGGTTAGAACACTTCCTGGTGTTCTACATATTCCTACATTGGCTAGAAATCTAATTTCTGTAAGTAAGTTGGATGATGCAGGTGTAAAAACAGTGCTAGAGAAGGATACCTGCAAGATGGTTTGGGGAGTACTGGTATTGATGCAGGGAGTTCGGATTGGAACTCTGTATAAGCTGCAAGGTAGCACGGTTGTTGATGGGTGCAATAGTTCTATGGTTCCTGAAAGTGGAGCAGAAAATCTAGTGGTCTCTGGAGAGAAGACCATGCTATGGCATCAAAGGATTGGACATATTGGAGAGAAGGGCGTTCAAATACTTCATGGTAAAGGTATGGTAGAAGGTATGAGTAATAGCTCTCTAGATTTTAATTTCTGTGAAAATTTTGTATATGGGAAGCAGAATTGGGTGAGTTTCCCCCCTGGTAGTAAGAGGGCGAAACAAATATTAGAACTTGTGCACAAAGATGTGTTTGGACCTGTGAAGGTTCCATCACTGGGTAAGTCTGTGTACTATGTATCATTTATAAATGACTTCGCAAGGAATACATGGATATATTTCCTTAAGAAGAAATATGAAGCCTTTGACAAGTTTAAAGAATTTAAGGCTCTCGTGGAAAATTAGACGGAGAAGAAGATAAAGGTGTTGAGGACAGATAATGGTGGAGAGTTTTGTAGCAAGGAATTTGAAGAATTCTATAAGAAGTGTGGTATAGCACGACAAAAGACTACTCCATATACACCTAAGAAAAATGGAGTTGCAGAATGAATGAATAAGATGTTGATGGAAAGGGCAAGAAGCATGCTCAGTGGTGCCAGGTTAGGACACGAATTCTGGGTAGAGGCAGTGGATACTGCATGTTACCTGGTCAATAGGTCACCTTCATCAGTGTTGGAGGATAAGACTCCACAAAAGGTATGGACTGGTAAGAAACCCTTCCTTTCACATCTGAGGGTATTTGGATGTGATGCATATGTACATGTTCCAAAGGAGAAATGAACTAAGTTGGATAGTAAATCTGAAAAGTGCATCTTTATTAGGTATAAGGATGGCTTAAAGGGTTATAAGCTTTGGAACCTACTAACAAGGAAGGTTATGTATAGCTGAGATGTGGTGTTCAGAGAAGATAGAGTTTAAGCTAAAGGAGGAAAAATCAGACTGTACAGCAGAGGAGGAATCAGAAGATGAAGAGCCACAAACTCTAGGTGTGAGAAGATCAATTCGAGAAAGAAGGCAACCAGAAAGATATACTCCATCTTCTTTCTGTTCAAATTTTGCTTTATCTATTACTGATGATGATCCCAGAACTATGAAAGAAGTAGTAGATTCAAAGGATGGAAAACTATGGAAAGAGGCCATGGTTGATGAAATGGCATCTTTGTACAAAAATGAGGCTTGGGATCTGGTGGAGTTGCCAGCTGGAAGGAAACCGATTGGCAGCAAATGGGTGTTCAAGAAGAAAACAAATGCAGAAGGAAAGGTGGAGAAATATAAATCTTGGTTGGTAGCAAAAGGTTATTCCCAGGTGCCGGAAATTGATTTTGGTGATATTTTTTCTCCTGTTGCCAAGGTAACTTCTATTATATTACTTTTATTTTTTGTTGCTGCTTTTAATTTTGAGGTAGAACAGATGGATGTGAAGACAATGTTTCTTCACGGGGATCTGGAAGAGGAAATATACATGAAGCAACCTGAAGGCCTTGCAATGAAGGGTAAGAAAGAACTGGTATGCAAGTTAAAGAAGTCTCTGTATGGGTTAAAACAATCACCAAAGATGTGGTATTAGAAATTTGATACATTTATACGAGGACTTGGCTTCACCAGAAGCAAAGCAGATCACTGTGTGTATTTTAAATTAATTGGTGACCATGTTATTTATCTGGTTCTTTATGTGGGTGACATGTTGCTGGTTGGAAATGACAAAGAAATTATCCAAGATTTGTAAACCCAATTGTCGTCCAAATTCGACATGAAATATCTTGGTGCTACAAACTATATTTTGGGCATTAAAATTAAAAGAGATCAGGCAAAGAGGAAGCTCTGGTTAAACCAGAGGATGTATGTCGAGACAATACTACAGAGGTTTAATATGCAGGATAGTTAACCGATGAAGGTTCCTATTCCTGTAGGTGTGAGGTTATCTACTGAATAATGTCCTAAGATGCAGGAAGAGGAAGAAGACATGTCCCGTATTCCATATGCAAGTGCAGTTGGTAGCCTGATGTACGAAATGGTCTGTACTAGACTAGACATTGCACATGTAGTGGGAGTATTGAGCATGTTTATGTCAAAACTAGGGAAGGAGCATTGGACAACAGTGAAGCGGGTTTTTAGTTATTTGTGTGGCACTAGTTATTATGGTTTGTGCTACTAAGGAAGATCAGGATTGGACAAAATGTTGGATATTTTTGGCTTTGTTGATGCAGATTGGTCTGGAGATCTGGATCACAGAAGATCTACAAGTGGGTTTGTGTTTAACCTATTTTGGAGGTGTAGTCAGTTGGATGAGTAAGAAAAAATCTGTAGTGGCACTATCAACTACAGAGGCAGAATACATGACAGCCACTCATGCAAGCAAGGAAGCATTTTGGTTGCAGAGATTATGTTCAAGTATGGGGTTAGTACAGGGAGCTATAGGGATAGACTATGATAGCAAAAATTCAATTTTCTCAGCAAAGAATCCCGCATATCATTCAAAGACAAAGCACATTGATGTTCAATATCACTTTATGAGGGATATGATAGAAGACAAAAAGGTGTTGCTGGTAAAGGTGGACACTTTGAAAAATACTACAAATGCATTTACAAAATCTGTGAGCTCTGAGAAGTTCCCTTGGTGTAGAGAGACAATGGGCATTGCAGGGCTGGAAAAATGACTAAGCTCTCTTGTGGCCCCCTATGAAAGAAAACAACAAGTGGCAGAATGTTGGGTTGTGTTATATTCTTTCCACGACTAGCCCACGCAGTTAACCGAGGGGTTAGAGGGGGGCAGAGCCCCCCTTCGTTGCGCCGATTGTGTAGCAAGGGGGGTCACATGGGGGTTGAGGTGTACTCGTGATGCCACTTTATGGGGTCCTGTGCAGCGCCCTGGAAAATTTTGGTTTTGGACCCTATGTTAGGTTGGGCGGACCCACCTATGGTTTTGTGCATGATTTTTGCACATGTTTTTTGGATGCGATGGTTTTTGGTCCATGGTATTAGATGCAATGGTTTTTTGGTCCATGGTATTGGATGCTTCCGCATGTATAAATATGTATTGTAACATTAAAAGGAATATAATGAAAAATCAAACTGGTAGTCCCAGTTTTGGGATCCAGGGGAAAATCTCTATGTATATGTGTTTTATGTGTTATGCTCTCGCATTGTTTATTTTTTGTGTTTTAGAATGCTTATGTAGGTAATTTATGTACGGGATTAAAACCTACACCCTTAGTATTTGTGATTCTTGGATTATGGCCTAGGGTAACCCCTCCTTCCAGACTTGGTCCAAATATATTAAAAACAGTGTTTTATTCCATGTACGCTACTTTTCCCTAAGATAAAAGTGTGTACACGCAGGTTAGTCAATACCCAACCCCCGTATATGTGTTAAAACACTTAAAAAAATTAAATTTCCTTAATTATGGGCGAAGTTCACAGGTTTTACCTATTGATTACATCCTATTGCCTGTGGCGCAACTATTTCCCAATCATTTCCCAACTAAAAAGCTAATTGGGAGAAGTATAAATAGACTTCTATGGGAAGGCCTAAAAGAGGAGAGGAGATAGAGTTATTATATTGAGATTATCCCTGACTGAGTCTAATGAATCCCTGTGCCTCATGCACTTCCCCAAGCTTCAGGAAACCCTTGTTTCCTGGATTATAAATATTCTCCCTCTTGCTTGAGATATCATAGTGTTGGTTATGGAAGAAGATTGTTTAAGGCTGGGATAGGACAAATCCGAAGGATGGTTCCACCTAGAGCCAGAAGAAGAAGACTCAGGTGAATTCTCTCCATGTTATTTATAGCTTATTGCAATAAAAGAAATGTTGTCTTGTTTCCAAAATTAACTTTGTTTATGCATAAAATTATGTTGTAATTCATATATGAATGTTGTTTTGATGTATGATCAATCATTTCCTTATATGCAATAAAGTCAAATTTCGTGAATATGCTTTACTTCTATACCGCTATGTATGTTCGAATTGGATGATTTTCAAGTTTGAAGAACATCGGGAGTTGCAGAGGGTCTGAACCTTGCGGGACCTACTCGAATGAAGGAAATTTGGTTACGATTGCTCTTATGTAGTTTATATATATAAGCATTTTGCGTGAGTTGTATGAATGTTTCTAGTTATAGTTTCTTCTGCTCTGTTGGGGTTCTAACTCAAATCCCTAGGGTACTTATTCCTGTAACAGGACTAATAACTCAACTCAAGCTAATGAAACATGAGAACCAACCAAAACGAAATAAGGAAAACAAATCCATAATCACCATGGCTATCTAGGAAATGGAAAGGCTAGGCAATCCATTGCCAATCTTGTCCAAGTATACCACACCCTCCAAGAGTGCTCCAAGAATCCAAGTATGCCACACCCTCCAAGACTGCTCCAAGAAACTCTAAGCCTCCAAGAATATGAGAGAGAGAGAGATCCAAAAATCAACTGACAAAAGGTTACCAACTGATCCTCAAAATAATTTTTATGAATGATACTTCTATTTTTTTCATTTTCCTCCTCACATAAAACCTGTGACCTTTCACCTCCCTTTTCTCCTAATTTCCATTATTTTCATAAATAAATGTACCAAAAATGTCATTTTTCCTTGCTAAAGACTTAGCCATTGCCTTTGCCAATTTCTTTAGCCATTAATAACCAAATGAACACCTAAACTATGATGTCTTGCCCAACATTCAACTTGGAATAAGTGTCCCATCAACTGTGGTTATTATTTCTCCTTTATTAATTTTTTTTTGACATGGAATTTTCACCAGGGTTGTTACAAAACCCTCCCCCTTAAGGTAACAACATCCTCGGTGTTCATCAACACCTATAACTATAAAACTATTGTAAGCAAAATATAGTGTCGATGGATCTTTATAGCTTAGCTCGATGCAGTATTTACAATGATCACCCTACTGAAAAGATTAAAAAAAACCAAAATTAACCTATAAAATATAAGAACTAAAAAATTAAAAAATTATAAAGAAATAAATAATAAGAAAAACATATTTTCAAAAAAAATAACATTTTTTTTAATTTTGTAAACCATAAAAAAAATTGGAAAAAAGCAAAAAAAAACTAAATTTAAAAAAACTAAAAAATTAAGTAAAAATAGGAAATTTTTAAAGAGCATTAAAAAAAAAAAACCAAACAAACAAACTACATTAAAAAAATAGAAAATTAACAAAAAGAAAATTAAAAAACTACTAAAATTAAGATTAAAAGCATTTAAAAAAACACCAAAAAAACAAAAATATGTTGAAATTTAAAAAAAACAAACAAACAAACCCCAAAAAACAATTAAAATTTTAAAAATATACATATTTTCAAATTTGAAAAAAAAATTAAAAAGCATTTTAAAAAAACACATTTCAAATTTTATATTAAAAAATTTAAAATTTAAAATTGGGATTTCACATTGATTTATAATTTTTATTTAAAAAAAAATAAAAAGTTAAAAGGCGTTTAAAATGAAAAAAGCTAAATATATTTTTGATTTTTTTTAAATAAAATTTAATATATATATATCTATATATATATATATATATATATATATATATATATATATACTTTACAAATATATATAAAATAAAATAAAATAAATTAAAAATAAATAAAAATACAATTAACATATTTAACAAAATTTATTTTTTATTTAAAAAAATAACAATTTTATCGACCACTACCCAGCCACCGATGGGGCCACAGCCCTGGGTGCCAAGCAGCTCCGGAGGCAGTGGCTATCTGATTTTAAGAATCAGATAGCTACCACCACGGGAAGTTGGGTGGTGGCTATCCGATTCCGAAAACTGGATAGCCACCCCCATGGGCGTCTTGGTGATGGCTATCCAATTCCGAGAATCAGACAGCCACCGCTTGGACACACGTGGGGGCGCCATCCTGGGCGACGGAGCTGTGTGCAGCTCCACCACCTAGGACCGTGCCCCCACAAGCGGCCAGGCGATGGTTGTTCGATTCTCGAAATCAGATAGCCACCACCCAATCACCCAAGGGGGCGCGGCCCCGAGCGGAGGAGCTACGTGCATATATGATTTTTAAAGTTTTAATCATAAATATATGTTTTTTAAACTTTTAATTTTATTTTCATTTCTTAAAAATAAAAAATATATGTTTCTTTTTTTTAAATGGTTAAAAAAAAAACCTATATATATATATATATATATATATATATATATATATTTTAAAATTTAAAATGTTTACAAGATATTTTTTTTTACATTTTTTATGTTTTTTTTGTCTTTCATATATATATATTTTATATTTTCTTTTTTATGTCAAAAAAAAATTGACATCAAAAATTTTAAAGTGTAAAAAAATGTAACATTTAAAAAAAATATCCATACTTAATACATTAAAAAAATTAAAGTGTCAAAAATTGTTAATTTAAAGAATAATTATTTACATTTCATACATTAGAAATTTTAACGTAAAAAAATAGGTCTTTCAAAAAAATGGCTTAATGCAAAATCACCATTTTTTTAAATCAGCGTGCAAATCACTAACATTCTAAAACGTAATGTACATAAAAAAATTTAAACTGCCAAAAACTATGCTCTAAAAAAAATATGTGTTTTCTGCATCACCCCTTTTCAAAATGAAGTCACTTTTTTCCTATCTCTACAAAATGGGTAACAGTATTAGTCCCCGTTTCAAAGTTTACATTGTTTCATGTTAACCCTTCCTATTTGTCCATCTGTCTACGAATGATAAGTTGTGTTGAAGGCCAAATCAATGCCCAAACCTACAAATAAATTCTTTGAAAACTTGGAAGTGAAATTTGTATCCCTGTTTGACACAATATTTTTCAAAACAGCATGTCGTCTGACCACATCTCTAATGAATACATGTGCTACATCGCTAGGTGAGAATGCAAACTTCACTAGAATGAAGTGTGCAACATTTTTCAACCTGTCTACAATAACCATTTTGGAATCATGTCGTCTCACTGTCCTCGGCAAACATGTGATGAAGTCCATGGAAATGAACTCCCATTTCCAGTTTGGAATCACAATCGGTTGTAGCAGTCCACCTATAAGTTTATACTCTATCTTCACACGTTCACAATTGAAACACCTAGCCACAAAATGTGCCACATCCCTCTTCAAGTTCAGCCAATAATAAAATCTAGTCATTGTTGTTAGTGTCTTCTGATAACCAGGGTGACTCGATATGGTTTCGTATGAAAATACCTCAAGTTCACCTTCTTGAGCTCACTACTGTCTGGCACATATATCCTCTCTATGAACTTGATGAATCCATCCATTATAAGACAATAATCCACATCCTATGCACTTGTACCTGTGTCTGTACCTATACCACTACATGTACCTATACCTGTACCTATTCCTGTACTACCACTTGTACCTATACCTATACTCTCCTGCAACTTGTGCATAATCTCCATATATCTCACATCCTCCTGCCTTGTTGGCAAGATCCTATCCTATAATTTTATCTCATAGGAGCTCATAGATGCTAAGTAATTTACCTTTATCTACCTACTAAGAGCATCTGCCATTGTGTTCTTTTATCCTTTGACGTACCTGATCTTGAAATCGAACTCACCGGTCATATCCAACCACCAAGCCTGTCTGCCATTCATATTTGGTTGGTCAAATAGGTACAGCAAACCACTGTGATCACTCATCAATGTAAACCTGTCATGCGAAAAGAGTCAATTTTGCAGACAAAACCGACCTCCCTAGAAGCTAAGGCTTTCTAGTGACAAACAAGACAATTAAACACTATCTTTCCCTAAATATGCGTTTAGAATACAAGTAATCAGGTGTTTATAACATACCTTTAGTCCAATGCTTTGTAGTAGTCCAGCCTCACCGATCCGGATGAGCTCCTCCTTCTCTTCGAAACCTGCATTCACTAACAAGCAAACGATTACATAGCACCTAAATAACTCATAAAATAAAACATATTCATCATACGGACCAAGGAGTATATGAAACAAATCATGTATAACAACTTGTTGAGAAAAATGAGCTTAATTGTATTAAGTGGAAACAAAAGAAACCATTACAACCTGAGCCTTGGTGTTGTGCAGGTCCCTCCCAGGGTCCAGCAAGAGTTTTCCTTTACTTTGATCAGCTCACCCACTTCCAAATGAAGCTAAGAAAGGATGGGAATCTCTCCTCTCAAGATCTATAAGGGAGTCCTAATTTCAGCAGCATCTACCCTTAGGAATCTTCAGCTTTCAACCTCCCCTCCCTCTGGCCCAATGCCTGTATTTATAGTGCTTTGGAGGAAGTTAATTAGGTCCACCATGAATGGGATAAGCCCCTCTTTCAATGGGATAGCTCCCCTCTTCATGGGATAAGTTCCTCTTTCATTGGGATGCATGAACCATCTGGAGGCGCTCAATCCACGTCAAACCATCTTCTAGAATGCTCTAGAATTGACCACAAGTAACTTTTTTTAAGTGAAACTTGCAGCTTTTGACCTTTACAGGAGTACGCACCCACCCCTTTATAGAAAGAGCGTACAAGTACGCAGCTTTTATGAACTTGAGGTGCGTACACGCAGGTAAGGCTAAGAGAAACTGCGTAACCAGAGTTATATTGACTTTTAAGGACTTTCTCTCTTTCTTGGAATTTGACATGAGGAGCAGAGGTATGAGACTTGCCAAGGAGGACAGTATGACTATTTACGGAGCCATACTGACTGCAAATAGTCATGGTGACAAATTTTAGTGTAACAGATTGCCCCCTAAAGTGCAAAGCCTGTAGTAGATTAGGGTTTCATATCATCTAGGAAGGGTGAAGTACTTTATCATTTCAAGGATTATCTTGTGGAGAGCCTAGTTGGAACCTGCAAATATTCAACACAAAATACATGTATGAGATTATATCATCGCTGAGGTAGGCATTCCCATACTCAGATCAAAAACTTTAACTAACAAACTAACTACTGCTCTGATACAGGAATGATTTCGCAGTACATCATAATCATAGACTCATGTAGACACAGTATGGACACAACCATCTGTTTATAATTAGTCTACTACATAATGAATACAAAACTCCTCGCAGCCTGGATGGTGGAAACTAGATCCAGGGTCTTCATTTCTACTTCCCGAAATAGTACAATTCTATCCATGCAAATAAATGAGTTGATGTCGAGCATGGTAGAAACCACTTGATTACCAGTCAATGATGTAAACTGTTAACAAGTGTGAGAGAGACCACCAGTGATGTCAATGGTTCTCAAAGTACCCAGTACAATCCATGAGATGTGAATGAATGTGTTGATGTCAAACATGTCACGGAATCCTTTGATCGAAAGTCAATGATGTAAACTGTCATCAAAGGCGAGAAACCTGCCATTGATGCATGCAGATTTCAAGGTACGAATGATTTCTAGATCATCTTTCTAGATAATGTGCTGACGTCGATAGAAAGCGATCCGTCGTAGGCAAGCCCACAACACGAAATCACAGATCAAGTTGAAGAAATGTAGCTGTAAGGACTGACTCAGGGACGGTCAAGATGGATGACAGGTATTTTGCAGATGAATGGTTTATTTGAAGTGACCTCTTGAACACATAACGACACAAAAGATGGCTTGGTGACATTTGACCCAAAGTTAATACCCGGCTGAAGACTTTCAATGTGGTTTGATCAACTGTGAGGCAAAGGATTTCCCAACCCAGGTGAATGAAAAGTGTCGTGTTCAAGAGTGGTGATAAGGTTTCTTCTGAGACAAAGGATAACAAATAGACTCATTTTTCTCTCTTTTCCCCCACCATTTTTGGCAAGTACCTCTTTATTTTTTACAAGCTTGAGGAGGATAACATATGCTTGATTATAAGCTCATCCTTCGGATGAGTCCAACTTAGTTTAGATTCGAACCCTAAGAAGGAGTGGTTCGTTCCTGTTTGTAATCGAACAGGTCCTTTACTGTGAAATTTTAACGAGTCCAGTATAGGAGAAACTTGGCGTTTTTCAATTTTAGAGAGTCTGAAAAACTTAAGAAGACTCCAGGGTTGAACTTTTTCGTAAATTTGTGTCTCCCAAGCCCGAAAAAGTATAAAATAATACTTAAGAGAACCGCTTGATATTTTATGACCAAGGAGTACTTTCATAGTTAGTGTCTATGACCTGAAAAGTAAAAAGCGATCAAGGACACGTCGTTTTATTTCCAATATCGAATTTGAAATGACAAAAACCTGACAATCTTTTCCTGTTTTTACGGTCAGAAAAGGGCTATAAGGGGACCTTCTTTTAATTCCGTTTTAACGAGTGTAAAATAAACGCTCGGCAATCTTTTCATATTTTGAGAGTCTGAAAAGGGCTTAAAAGAGAACTCCAAGGTTTCACTTTTTCGTAAGTTTTAACGAGTTTGAAAAAATGATAAAAATTTACTCATGGTTTTCATTTTTTCGTAAGTTTTAATGAGTTCGAAAAAATGATAAAAAATATACTCATATGGCCGACTTTCAATTTAATTTACGAGCAGGAAAAGACGGAAAGAACTCGGCATTTTCATTTATTTTACGAGAATGAAAGATAGAAAAATAATCTCGGGATTTTCATGAGTTTAACGAGTCTTGAAAATAACTGAAATTGACTCGAAATAGGTTTCATTTTTACAAAAGCTTGAAACAAAGAAAAACTATGCTTCAAAATAGTTTCATTTTTGCACAAGCTTGAAACAGAGAAAAAACTGTGCTTGATGCCCCCTAAGCATAACTGCTAGAGCGCATGCCCCCCAGCTTCATTTCATTCAACTAAGTACAAGCTGGATGTAATGAAGGTTAATTTACGAGATCATTTGAAAGACTCGACCTAAAACTGTAAGAAAATTATGCAAAACACTGAAATAACTAACCTAAATATACAACTTAACATTTATGAGATCTAGTCAAACTCTCGACTCAAGTAGAGGAGGATTTGTTTCATTTTTTAACAAGCTTGACACAGGAAAAGAACTATGCTCAGATCCAGTTTCATGTTTACGCAAGCTTAAAATGAAAAATTATGCTTGTTATAAGTTCACATGCCCCCAGCATAATGACGCAAATCAAGGTACATGATTTTGTCATGCGGAAAGAGTCAATTTTGCGGACAAAACCGACCTCCCTAGAAGCTAAGGCTTTCTAGTGACAAACAAGACAATTAAACACTATCTTTCCCTAAATATGCGTTTAGAATACAAGTAATCAGGTGTTTATAACATACCTTTAGTCCAACGCTTTGTAGTAGTCCAGCCTCGCCGATCCGGATGAGCTCCTCCTTCTCGTCGAAACCTGGATTTACTAACAAGCAAACGATTACATAGCACCTAAATAACTCATAAAATAAAACATATTCATCATACAGACCAAGGAGTATATGAAACAAATCATGTATAACAACTTGTTGAGAAAAATGAGCTTAATTGTATTAAGTGGAAACAAAAGAAACCATTACAACCTGAGCCTTGGTGTTGTGCAGGTCCCTCCCAGGGTCCAGCAAGAGTTTTCCTTTACTTTGATCAGCTCACCCACTTCCAAATGAAGCTAAGAAAGGATGGGAATCTCTCCTCTCAAGCTCTATAAGGGAGTCCTAATTTCAGCAGCATCTACCCTTAGGAATCTTCAGCTTTCAACCTCCCCTCCCTCTGGCCCAATGCCTGTATTTATAGTGCTTTGGAGGAAGTTAATTAGGTCCACCATGAATGGGATAAGCCCCTCTTTCAATGGGATAGCTCCCCTCTTCATGGGATAAGTTCCTCTTTCATTGGGATGCATGAACCATCTAGAGGCGCTCAATCCACGTCAAACCATATTCTAGAATGCTCTAGAATTGACCACAAGTAACGTTTTTGAAGCGAAACTTGCGCCTTTTGACCTTTACAGGAGTACGCACCCACCCCTTTCTAGACAGAGCGTACAAGTACGCAGGTTTTATGAAATTGAGGTGCGTACACGCAGGTAAGGCTAAGAGAAACTGTGTAACCAGAGTTATATTGACTTTTAAGGACTTTCTCTCTTTCTTGGAATTTGACATGAGGAGCAGAGGTATGAGACTTGCCAAGGAGAATAGTATGACTATTGACGGAGCCATACTGACTGCAAAGAGTCATGGTGACAAATTTTAGTGTAACAAAACCTCTTTCCTAGAAGATAGTGCCTGCACATCTTCAATGCATGTATAATCGTTGCCAATTCAAGATCATGCATGGGATAGTTCTTCTCATTCTCATTTAGTTTGCATGACTCATAGCATACCAGCTTTCCATCCTGCATAAGGAATCCACCAAGTCCCTTTTTTCAAGCATCTATGCATACTACAATCTCTTTGTCTCAATCTGCATTCTTTAACATTATTACATGTGTCAACAACTTCTTAAGCTTCTCAAAATTAGCCTCACACTCCTTTGTCTACTCAATCTTCTTACCGTTTCTCTGCAATGATATGATAGGATAAGAAATTTGTGAGAAGTTCCTTATGAACCTCCTGTAATAACCTACCAATCCCATGAAGGACCTCACGTCCTGTATAGTCCTAGGATCCACCCACTCCATGATTGCCCTTATCTCTACTTGATCTACTTTACTGCCCTCCTTGCAGACAACATGCCCCAAGTAGTGTACCTTAGTTTGAAATCATCTACACTTGCTAAGCTTAGCATACAACTGATGCTCTCTCAACAATCTCAACACTGCTACTAAATGCTCGACATAATCTTCCTCATTTTTAGAATATACCAATATGTCATCAATGAACATAATAACAAATTTATCCAAATACAGACGTAACACACTATTCATCAAACACATAAATGTAGCTGGGGCATTAGTTAAGCCAAATAGAACTACAACAAACTCATAATTCCCATACCTGGTCTAGAAAGTTGTCTTGTAAATGTCCTCCTCTTTGATGCGTACCTAATGATATCCAGATCTCATATCAATCTTCGAGAACATTGTTGATCCCTTCAAATGATCTAACAAGTCATTAATCCTCAATAACAAATACTTTTTCTTGATGGTCACTTTGATCAACTACCTATAGTCAATGCACAATCTGAGAGTACCATCTTTCTTTTTCACAAACAATATTGGGGTGCCCCAAGGTGAGACACTTGGCCTAATGCACCCCTTCCAAGATTTCCTTCAAAGATAGCTTCAACTCAACCAACTCAGGTGTGTTCATCCTGTAAGGTGCTTTTGATGCTAGAGCTACCCCTAGCACAAAATCATTAGAAAAAAATACCTCCTTGTGAGGTGGAAACTCTATAATTTCCTCAAGAAATACATCCTTGAACTCTTATAAAACTAGGTACCTTCTCAACACATCTGCATCCTCAACTTCCTCACCTTTGTCACTAGAAATGTGCATTGTAAGTAACATACACCCTTTCTTGTGACTACGCTTTGCTTGGATAGCTATTCCCATCCTAACTAATGTGGCTTTATTCTTTCCGTGCAAGACTCTTGGTTCCCCATTATCATCCACACACTCAATTGATTTGTCATAAAAATATACCTTGGTTTTGTGAAGGTATAAACAATCCATGCCCAACAACATACTGTATGATCCCAATGGTAATACATCCAAATGTGTTGCGGTAGGAATACCATTCAAATCAAATGCATAAGCTCTTACCCAATGATGAATTTGCTTCTTTGTACCTGTAGCCAACTTCACTAACCAAGATTCTGCATGCAATTCCTTACTCAAACCACACTTATCCACCAAGTCAAGCCTAACATAGCTATACTTAAATCTAGGGTCAATCAAAATAGAAATAACTTGATCACAAATCTTATCATCCATCTCAATGATAGATGTCTGATGGTCTACCTATTTGTTATCCAATGTTGCACAAATACGAGGAACCCTCTGACCAACATCCCCAATAGTATGTGCACCTTGTGCACTATATATCTGAGGCCTACCACCCTAATTCTGTGGAAAATCTCTCTCCTGATGATCTTTTTCACAATTCCAACACTCTATAGGCTTCCAACTTGTACCCTTATTATTCTCCTCAAATTGACGTCTCTTTCCTCTATCTAACACATTGAATCTCTTAGGTGGTGCAAAATTCTCCTTATTATATTAATCTTGTGGTCTTACTTGCTTCTTGTCCCATTTTCTGTTGTTCTTTGCATTTCCCTTCTAGTTTGGCTTAGTCTCGTATCTATTCTTTCATTGTTCATAGCAATGCTTTAGCTTTCGGATGTCCTCCCCCAATGATCTAGGATCATTGAAATCAATCCTATATTTTAATGTCATTAGTAACCCACTAGTGAATATCTGAATCTTGTTCTTCTCCTCCTTGAGGTAAGGCACATACCTCAGTAGTTCCAAAAACTTGCTAGTGTACTTATCATCTGTCATCGATCCCATATTTAGCTCAAAGAATTATTTTTCCCTATCATAAAAGTATCTCTCTGACAAATACTTCTTCTTGAAGAGCAGCTCAAACTCACTCCAAGTCAAATATTCCTCATGTATACCTATGACATTCTTCACATTTTCCCACCAAATGTGTGCTTTATGTTTGAGACTGAATGTAGCTACTTTGGGCTTTCATGTTCTTTGAGTAATCATGCAACCTGAAGAACTTCCTCATACCATGCAACCATGCCTCTGCATCCTACGACTTCTTCATCTCTCCATCAAAAGTAGGTGGCTTTTCTTTCTTAAACTCATCTGGAAAATATCCCTTATCACTCCTCTTGTATGGATGATAACAATATCAATCATCCTGCCTATCAGAACCAAAACTAGAATGGTACATGTGTCTATCCTTCCTCCTATTCAAAGTGTCCAACAATCTTCCATCTCTAACCATGTCACCACCATTTGACCTATGACACCATGTGACCTACTACCATATGCGCCATTAGTTTTGTCTTCCTGCTCATGACTGATCTGAAGTGGTCCCTATCGCTGCAAATATGACAAACTATGAAGTATCATTGAATTTACCTCTGCTAGCATCTTTTGTGTCTGTATGATTATGTCATTGACTGCCTTACAACTCCTTATTTCTTCCTTTAAGCTTCTCTGTGTATCTGCTAAATTGAAAGAGTTACTAACACCAAACTTCTCTTCTGATTCATAGGGTGAGTCTTTGTAGTCTACCATCTTGCTAGCCATTTGATATTTCCTCCTCCAAGGGATATCATGTCAGCTAAACCAAATTGTAATAAACGAGCGTACCTTAGTATAGCTCAGGGAGGATACCTTGTCTGCACGATCACCAAATCAACGTGATATATGTATAACATAATTATAACAAGATATGGAAAGATAACTCATAAGCATATAACAATGCAAACATCATTTTAGCTGTGGTCTAGCCATCAATGCATGACCTTATAAACAACTCATACCATGACCTCATGTATGACAACAACCACTACATCACTGTACATTTTACCACCTGCAAACATGACCATGCATAAGAAATATGTAGCCAACCACACACGTGTATAAGCTATGATCAAGCATGAACGAATAGTACTTGAAACCAAACGTACAAGAATTATACATGAAACTAAGCATACAAGAATGCAACCAAACATACAAGAATGTAATCAAGGGATATATAAAAGCATCTAACTAGTCATACACTCATGATGATTCACTCCACAATAACAACACCAAGTTCCTCATGATGACATCACTACAAGCATGATCAATATTATGCAAATGCAACAAGCACATGGAATGTAAGTGTAAGAGACACACATGCAACTGACATGCATGCATGACCAACAGATATCCCATCCAATCTAAGGGATGAACCATGCTATGATACCACTTTGTAGCACCCTCCTCCCACATCTACCCAAGTAATTGTCTAGCTAGGGTAAGCATGCGACGTGAGGCCACTATGATATGATTCAACCTCCTAATCCATGTTAAGGAAGTGGAACCAATAGAAACATACCATATAGACATTCAACATTAGAATTAGGACCCTTAGGAACTATCCAACCTTTCTTCCAACCAGCCCATGGGTCCCACTAAGATTTTGGACCACTTGACCTCTAAACGCTCTCATGCTATGGGCATCCCAACATCCATAGACCTATGGGCACTCTCAGAGGGTTGCAAGCCAACGTCGAGGGACTCTTTTGTCAATGTTGTGCTAGCATCCCCAGGATTTGAGCCACGTTTTCAGACCTAGAGCCTAGGTCACTGCCTATAATTGAATCACATCTTTAAAATAGTAAAATAACAAGGAAATGATAGTATAAAGGAAATCACTTGATTGACACTTTGTCTGGACCCCTAATAGCCATGAAAGGCATTTCGTCAAACATATCACGAATATGTAATCTACAAGTGTAAATAACATATATGAGCATAGGGGTCTCATACTTAGCTAAGAATCACTAAGAGACATTTATGCCTCAACATATTAACTGTCATTTCATCCATTAGATCATAGATACATTGATCATTAATTTACAAGTAAAAACATGATAAGAGCCATACATAGCTACTGTCATAAAACACATATATAACCTGACTAATAGCAATAGAAATACCAATGAAATCACAACCATATAAATGACATGTAATCCAGTATAATACTCATAGAAATACAAGGAGAAATAACCTCAATTGATGATGCAAAATCCAAACCCAGGATGGGACTTCCATGTTCCAGCTGACCATAGAATGGCTGAACAAAATATCTCTTCAGTCGTTCAACCACATGCCATATTCCAAGCATGAATGTGGAATCTCATAGAACACAATAATCCAAAACCATCCAGGGCTTCTAGAGGCCATCCACCTCAAACCATCAAATAGTGATTCCACCTCACGGTCAGACATCACAAACCATCATCATATTGGTCTCTATCCTAGCTTTCCAGGGCTTCCAGAGCATTTTTCCAACCAAGGCTTCTAGGACTAGTAAGTCAACCCACAACTTTTACCGAGCTTCCAAAGCATTTATCAAACCAAGGCTTCCAAGACTAGTAACTCAATTGACCAAGGGCTTCGAGAGAATTTTACCAACCAAGGTTTCGAGGACTAGTAAGTCAACCCAAGTTGTTATAGGGCTTCCAAAACATTTTTTCAACCAGGGATTCCAGGACTAATAACTCAACCCAAGCTAAGGAAACATGAGAACTAACCAAGAAAAACCAAGGAAAAAAAATCCATAATCACCATTGCTATCCAGGAAATGGCAAGGCTAGGCAATTCAATGTCAATCCCGACCATCCTCTATGCCCATCACATATCACAATCAACAAACCACATGCATATTCCACGCATGCCAAAAATAGTGAGGAAAACATACATGCAACTCGCCACCTGCAAGAAAAAGCTAATGTAATTGTTGATCCTGATGTCCTCTTGTGATTTCCTTCTATTCCTTTTCCTTCTTGCTCCAAAAATCCAAGTATGCCACACCATTCAAGAGTGCTCCAAGAAAATCTATGTCTCCAAGAATATGTGTGTGAGAGAGAGAGAGCTCCAAAACAGAAATGATAAAAGGTTACCAACTAATCCTCAAAGCCTTTTTATGAATGAGGCCTCTATTTTCGTCATTTTCTTTCCAAAGCCATATCCATTGCCTTTGCCAATTTCCTTATCCATTAATAACCAAATGAACACCCACACTAGGATGCCTTGCCCAACATTCAGCTTGGAATAAGTGTCCCATCAACCGTGGTTATTAATTTTCCTTTATTAATTTTTTTCACAAGGAATTTTCACCAAGGATGTTATAAATAAATGAACAAAATATCATGAAATTATTGACAAATTTTGGAGCTCCAGTGATTGAGAAAACATAGGAATGTCTTCCCTGTCATTTAATGCAGATTCCTAGTGTTGGGAACCAGATCCACTATTTGATGGATTTTGCAGGGGAAAACTTCCTCCTTTCAAGGAGAATGCATCCCCATCAATTTGTATAAGTACCAATTCAAACTTTCCTCTAGAGGCATGTATTTCATAGTCTTCTTGTGGAGAAAACTTGTATTTTTGCAGCGCCACTTTCATTTCTAGCAGGGATGTACTTGGATTGATTCAAATAATGAAATTTGGTGCCATTTTTATCTTCTAAAGCTGGGAATTCTTCATAGGACTTTGAGTATCCTTAGAATTGGCCATCCCAAAAGCCTTAGAGCCCTTTTGTATAATTTTCTTTTCTTCTTTTCACTTCTTATTCACATGCATCTCTTATTCTTGATTTTCCTATTTCTTCATTTAGTATTGATGCTTCTTTTGTCATGAGGTTTGGTTAAATCATTTCAGTAATTTATTCTGAAGGTTATTTAGATATTCACAAGAATTATTAATTCTTAGAACAATTTTTAAAATTCATCTTCATCATTAAGCTACTTGGATTGGTTTACCAATTCACAAATCTAGAATTTCTGGAAGTCCCTTACAACAAAATACTAGTAATTTTCTGCTATTTTTTAGCACGTGTTAACATGGGTATTTTGGCATGATTCCACTTGGAATGGAGACATATGACATCTTACTTAATAAAAAAAATCCATCCCATTTGAATTTTATTTACTTGGGAATTTGGCAAGATTCACACTTTTGTGGCATTACAGGCCTCCTGTAGCAAATTTGTAACATCACTTTCCTTCACCAATTTTAATCCTCAGTATAATTTTGGCTTAGTCTAGATGAATAAGACCCCTAGTCTCTAAATCTATGATTAGGGAGACCTAAGCACCACTCAAGACCCCTCCTTCTCCTGTTGCAAGCACAAATCAACAAACAGAGTTAGGAAGCAATTTTCACATTTGAAACTCTTCAATGGAAGTGAAGTAGACTTAGTACCTGAATTTCCTAGTTATGTGTTACAGATTAAATTTATTCTTTCCAAGAAATTTGAAATTTGATTAATGATTTCCATTTTCAAGTAGAGTAATTGATTTGATTTGTTTTTCAATTAAATTAGCATGGTTTATTTATGCAATTAGTTTAGGTTAGATTTTATGAAATTCACCTCATTAGATCAACAAAAGAAGGACACATTTCATGATGCACATACAGTGTCGACACCTCTTAAGTTTGCACAAACCCTGGGTTGATAATTTGACTTGGTAGCTTTTGGATTTGCAACATTCTTGTTGCAATATTGGGGCTAATCACCGGGTAGGAAATCCATCCTTTCTCTTTCTTTTCATGATTTCCATTCTTCATTTTGTGTGAGTGTTGGAGATTCTCAGCATTTTAGGGTCTAGTTTTTCACCCTAGGCCCACCACACCCTCTCTTTATCGAAGGATGCATTGGGTCTACCTGAATAAAATTAGGAAGAGTGACTCAGTGCACCTGCCAGAAAGGCAAAGTGTGCTGAAACACTCTGACTACTTAAAGGCAGGTGTGATGGGGACAGTTGAAGACAAATTTAATTTTTTTTTAGCTGGATTTATCTCAAAATTTTTACACAAGTCTGATTCCAAGTGTTTTCTTCTGATTTTGCAAAATTCACCAGAAAAAAATGGTTCTAAGCTGGAGAGAAAGAGAATATGAATCCCAATATTTGGATGTTACCAAGTGATCCTCAGAAGCATTTTTATGAATAAGGCCTCTATTTTCGTGATTTCCTTTCCAAAGCCTTAGACATTGCCTTTGCCAACTTCCTTACCATTAATATCCAAATGAACACCCACACTAGGATGCCTTGCCCAACATTCAGCTTGAAATAAGTGTCCCATCAACCATGGTTATTATTTTTCCTTTATTAAATTTTTTCACATGGAATTTTCGCCAAGGCTGTTACAAATAAATGAAAAAAATATCATGAAATTATTGACAAATTTTGGAGCTCCAGTGATTGAGAAAATATAGAAATGTGTTCCCTGTCATATAATGCAAATTCCTAATGTTGGGAACCAGATCCACTATTTGATGGATTTTGGAGGGGAAAACTTCCTCCTTTCAAGGAGAATGCTTCCCCAACAATTTTTATAAGTACCAATTCGAATTTTCCTCTAGAGGCATGTATTTCTAGTCTTCTTGTGGAGAAAACTTGTATTTTTGCAGCTCCACTTTCATTTCTAGCAGGGATGTACTTGGTTTGATTCAAATAATGAAATTTGGTGCCATTTTTAGCTTCTAAAGCTGGGAATCCTTCATAGGACTTTGAGTATCCTTAGACCTGGCCATCCCAAAAGCCTCAGATCCCTTTTATATAAATTTATTTTCTTCTTCTCACTTCCTATTCACATGCATCTCCTATTCTTGGTTTTCCTATTTCTGCATTTAGTATTGATGCTTCTCACAAGAATTATTAATCCTTAGAACAATTTGAAAAATTCATCTTCATCATTGAGCTAATTGGATTGGTTTATCAGTTCACAAATCTAGAATTTTTGGAAATCCCTTACAACAAAATAGTAGTAATTTTCTGCTATTTTTTAGAACGTGTTAATGAGCTTCATTTAAGTTTATTCCACTTGTATTAAAAAAAACATTAAATTTAATAAAAAAATTACCCCATTGAATTTTCACTTGATTCCGTTAGGAATTTGATAGGTTAACTAGCTCACTAGTTCTTGAATTTTCAGTTTTTATAGTAATTTTTTGCTATTTTTTAGCACGTGTTAACATGGGTATTTTGGCATGATTCCACTTAGAATGGAGACCTATGACATCGTACTTAATAAAACAAATCCATCCCCTTTGAATTTTATTTACTTGAGAATTTGGCAAGATTCTCACTTTTGTAGCACTACAAGCCTCCTATAGCAAATCTGTAACATCACTTTCCTTCACCAATTTTAATCCCCAATATAACTTTGACTTAGTCTAGATGAATAATACCCCTAATCTCTAAATCTATGATTAAGGAGACCTAAGCAACACTCAAGAACCCTCCTTCCTCCACTGCAAGCACAAATCAACAAATAGAGTTAGGAAGCAATTTTCACTTTTGAAACTCTTCAATGCAAGTGAAGTAGACTTAGTTTTTGAATTTCCTAGTTATGTGTTATAGATTAGATTTATTCTTTCCAAGAAATTTGAAATTCGATTAATGATTCCCATTTTAAAGTAGAGTAAATTATTTGATTTGTTTTTCAATTAAATTAGCATGGTTGATTTCTGCAACTAGTTTAGGTTAGACTTTATGAAATTCACTTCATTAGATCAACAAAAGAAAGACACATTTCATGATGCACATACAGTGCCGAAACCTCTTAAGTTTGCACGAACCCTGGCTTGATAATTTAAGTTGGTAGCCTTTGGAGTTGCAAAATTCTTGTTGCAATACTAGAGCTCATCACCGGGTAGGAAATCCATCCTTGCTCTTTCTTTTCATGGCTTCCATTTTTCATCTTATGTGAGTATTGGAGATTCTCAGCATTTTAGGGTCTAATTTTTCAACCTAGGCCCATTTCACCCTCTCTATATCGAAAGATGCATTGGGTCTACCTGAACAACATTAGGAAGAGTGACTTAGTTCACCTGCCAGAAAGGAAAAGTGTGTTGCAACACTCTGTCTACTTAAAGGTAGGTGTGATGGGCACAGTTGAAGACAAATTTAAATGTTTTTTAGCTAGATTTCTCTCAAAATTTTTACACAAGTTTTATTCCAAGTGTTTTTCTTGTGATTTTGCAAACATTCACTGGAAAAAATGGTTCTAAGCTAGAGGGAAAAAGAATATGAGTCCCAAGATTTGGATGCTTTCAATGACCCAATAACAATACAGTAAAAAAGAAGATAGTTCTGTTTTTTATTCCTTTTCCCATACTTTTTTCCATATCTATGATGAATGTATGTTCAAATGTTTCCAATTCCATTTGTTTATAGTAGATATATCATATTCTTTGATTGTTGTCGTCATATGGGACTTCATATGCTCAACTTCAATTATTGGAATATCTGGTTAGGGCATACGATATTTAGGGATAGTGCTTCAAGATTGGAGCATATACTCTCAGGATCGAGGTAGAGGACCTCTAATTTCTGATAGACCAGCCTTGGAGATGAGCTCTTATCTCATTAATTGGGGTGAGAAGGGGTAATGATACTGTTAATGATTACATAATTGCTCACTATAGGCCTCATTCTCAACCAACAAAGGATGGGAATATAGAGATTAAGGATGTGATTCGATTTCCTATTAGGATGATCCTTTTCATCATTTCTCGGTTGGATGGTAGTTCCAATTTTCATTTGGCTATCAAGTTCCAAATGTAATATGTATTGGAATGCATAAAACCTACCATGTTTAGCTAGTGCGAGGGGGTGGTGAAAAATTTAAAGGAACAACTCAATAGAGAAAAGGATGGGCTATTGAAGAAATTTTGATATGGTTCTATTTTGATAACATTCACTCTAGAGAGGATAGCACTAGTTTGACAATAACATATTGAGATCAAGCTTCCAAGTCCTAGAGTTCCACAGATGAGGCAATGGGTAGATCTCATGTCTCGTCATGCGGATGTGCCTTCAATGAGTTTCACTCCCACATTATTTTGATGGCTTCAGGTGAAAATAATTATGATCAAGGATTATCCATATGCCAAATTTGATTTTCGAGGAGACCCAAAGCTCATTTTACTTGAAGACCAACAATGAGGTGATATACGTAAAACAATGTCATTCAGAATGTTTTCTTACTTTTTGATTTTACAATTTTTTTATGTTTTCAATGCATTAGAAACTAAATATTAGTTTCACATGCATATATTAGATCAATACAACCAATATCCTCTTCATATCTTCAGCGATAGGGAGAGCCACAACTTGCACTGCTAGGAGTTGCAGCTACTACAAGGGCAAAGGAGGAGATGCAAGATCTCAACATAACCAAGACTCTTGCTGAGTTTCAGCACCATGTTGAGGGTTTGACCCATAGTATACCAGAGACCAAGGTCAATGAGATCCCCATTCACTTACAGTGATACACTATTGGAGTATTAGAGTGTATTAGTCAGTTGTTGTCCAAGGTTGCTCGTGTGATTGTCTGTTATCACAATCATCATTAGGACTAGTATACTAGGACGCCTTAGAGCCATATTTTGTCTACATGAATTTTGATAGTATAGGTCATGTGGCCATATGTTTCCTGAACACAGTTTTTGTAAAACCAAACTCTATATATATAATTATTTATCGATGTTTCCTATTTTCTTTATCTCTTGTAAATGTGTGATCTTGATTGAAATTTTTACATGTGTTATAAATGTTTTTCTAAAACATAATTGGTTAATGCATCAATTAATGTGTTTAGGCTTCAAGAAATATGTTGGTATTGAATGTAATCAAAATGTCATTCTAGAAGGTGAACCCTTAAAAACATGTGAAGAATAGTTGGACTTCGTATTGAATAGACATTGTTCAGATGTAGTATTATGAGTTTTGAATCAATTCTGACTATCAATTAACAAATTCCATGTCAGATAGTGTCAGACAATAATTCAATCACTATGATATATTCAACAATATTATTAGTTGAGTGATCGATACAAATCCCTTGTAAACTCACTAAATTTCCATTTGGAGCATAAATAGCCCATGTTGTAGAGGAGAGTTTATGCTTACTATAGTTATCGACATCAACATAACCAACATATGGCCGAGGGAACATCAAATTATACAAATAAAATGTAATACAAGATCAACAGAGATGGTATGAAACTTTGAAAGAAACACATTGCAAACACACTAACACACATATATAGTATGTACACAGTGTTATGCAACAAGCTCATGAAATAGAAGAAAAGATAGATCAACGACTTCAAAATTACCCTCTTTGAGGGGTCAATCTCCTTTACATTACACAAATGAACAACTCTTGGATGATTCAAATGATAAAACCTCCTTTCTATATATAGGAGTCTAATGGGTCACAATATAATCAGAGCCGACATAACAATAATAATGTAAAGACACAATAATAACAATAGTGGGCTTCTATGGGGAACAATAATAACAACATGGGGACTACATGGACACAACAATAACAATAATGGGGCTACACTGATAATAATAATGAGAGAATACATTAGTATTATAGGGACCTAACATGCCCCTCTCCTTCAAAAAAGTGTTGTCCTCAACGCTTCAGTAGTTATGGATGCTTCTATATAAAATTCTCATCCTCCTAGGTAGAATCTTCAGTGGGTAATTTCTTCCACTTGATGAGATACTCTGAAATTCATCAATTTCATAGCTTCCATGTTCTTGTTTTTGTGACTTCTTCAGTTCCAATATGATTTTTCCTTCCTCGTTAGGTTCTAGAAATATTGTTTGAACTGGAAACTTGTCACCTATAACCTTATATAAGCATGAAACATGGAAAATTGGGTGCACTTGGGAAGATGCAAGAAGCTCCAATTTGCATTTCATAGTACCAATCTTTTGCAACACCTTGTAAGGACCATAATACTTTGGTGATAATTTATTATCCTTCTTAGCTTGCTAGATGGACATTTGTTTGTGTGTCTATAGCCATAAGAATACCCAATCAACTACATCAAGACTTCTTTCGTTGCGATGTTGATATTCCCATTATTTCATTCTATTATGCGCGAAAGTGAGGTTATCCTTTAAGAGTTGGAGAACTTGTTGTTGATGCTCGATGTGATCTTCCACTGCTTGAACCTTAGAATTTTCTCTTAAAGATGATGTGATGGATGGTGGATGATATCTTGAATGAAGATCCAACTTGGTGAAGTAAATTGATCCATGTAATTCATCCAATAATTCATCAATGACAGGAATGGGAAATTTATCTCTAATAGTGATCTTGTTGATCTCCCTATAATCCGTACACATGCACCATGATCCATACTTCTTGTGCACCAATAATATTGGAGCAGAGAAAGAACTTTGAATAGGTTGAATTATACCAATCTCTACAATTTTTACAACCATATGTTTAATTTCACTCTGTTGGGAATAAGGATATTTGTAAGGCCTGATGTTTGGAGGAACACTTCCTGGAATCAAATGAATAGCATGAACATGATCATAAATAGGTAGGAGGCCTTTTGGAGTCTCAAATACATTGGAATGATTGCCCAAGACTTTTTGGAGATCTAATGAAATACATGATTTCGATGTTTGAACCTATAGTGAACATAATTTTGAAATTATGCCCCATCATTCTTTCTTTAGAAGCTTTTTCATGCTATTAGATATAATTATCTTTCATGGCTTCCCCATGATACACCTTAGTTCTACTTCCTTTCCTACCTAAAAAAATTCAAGAAAGGTTCTTGAAAATTAAAAGTTATCGTACCCAAATATCATAACCATTGGACTCCTAGTACAACATCAACACCACCCATTGGAATGGAAAGCATTGGACTATTCAATACGTATTCTCCCATGGATAGCTTGATATTATGGCACTTTCCGGAGAAATTTATGGTTCCTCCATTTGCAACCATCACTTGACACTCTGGTGCTGGATATAGGAAGAAATTCAATTTCTTGGGTATCTTAAGATGAATAAAATTATGGGTACTACCCAAATTAATCAACACTATTAGATTTTTTTCTTGATATGTCCTTCTATCTTGAGAGTTTGAGGACTGGTAATTCCTGCCAGTGCATTACAAGATATCGCCAGATTCATTTCTTCTTTATTTGGGGTTGGTTTCTGGTGTATATCCTCTTCTTTTAACTTTTCGTGTTCCTTTTCTTCCTCCTCTTCACAATCTATGTAAATTATTTTCTTCTCAACACACTTATGACCTTTAGTGTATTTTCTATCACAACTGTAACAAAGCCCTTTTGCCCTTTTTTCTTCCAATTGTTGTGGTGTCAACCTTGTAGGTTGTGGAGAAACAACACTTCCATCTTTATAGTTGTGAGTGGTAGGCTTCCTTGTTGCCATAATTTTTATTTCAATTTTTCTTAACAATTTGAATGCCTTCTCCAATGAATCACTTTCCCTAAGGCAAACCTCATGTTTTCCTCAAATTGTTAAGGTATTTATAATTTTTTTTATTTTAACATATTATTGCTTAAAAGCATTTAAATCGTAAAAAATAATTAAAATCACATCGAACATGAATATTATAAACCTTGAAAATCCAGTTAAATTTTGCATTCACTGAATCAACTATTAATGTTGAAATTTTTGTCTTCACAAAATAATGCATTTAAGGTGAAATACAAAGATACTACTCAGCTAAAGGATCTAGTATTTTGAACCTTAAAAAGTCCATGTTGAAATGAAATATTTTTTCTTCTTGTTAGGTTCAAAATGGGCTAAGTTTAGATTGGAACTAGATTTAGTTTTGACATGGAAAATAATTTATTTTTTAAAATAAAGATTACTAAAATTTTATTTTTGAAATTTTATTTTCACATATATGACTTTTATTTTCCAAATTTTTCAATGTTTTAAGGGTGACGGTTTAATTAAATTGATAGCCTTGTTTATTTTCAAATATGATTGCCATAATTTTAATTTAATTATTAGTAATTATTACATGGATGGTAGTCATTGCACCTCCATAAAATATTTGAGGATATTCTTAATAACATTCATTGATAGAAAGTTAAGACTTATCTCCAAAAAAATTATTCCCATTTAATTAAAGTAATTAATTAAAAACATGTTATTTGAATAAATATCATATGAAATAAATTATAGTTTTTTGGGCATATTATTGATAAGCCATGAGATTGGCTCATGTTATTGTAACAAGTCTTGTTTACATATTAAGAATCTCTATGATAGAGTACAAAATCATGTTACATTTTTTTTTAAAATATATCTGTGTGTGTTTGAACTTACATATTAATTCTACTTATAATAATAATAATAATAATAATAATAATAATGAATCCATATAGGTGAGGAGAATTTTAGATAGTGGAGGAATGACCTGTTATAGAGTTTTATGAACCCAACGTTTCAAACTGCCAAGTGAGTCCATCCTCAGGGGATACGTCAATAGATTTAAGAAAATATTAATGATGTATCTAGGAGCTAATCTTGACAGTATATATATGGATTATGAAAAGGAATAATGTACGATTTTTAATCGGCCATAATCTAAATAATCTGGTAATATATTGAAAATTTTGGAAAATTAGGGATTTAATCTAGGATCAAGAATACTTGAACAAAAAAAATAATAATTACATTCTAATCATATTTATTAATTATAAATTTATAAGTAATCTATGAATTTAAATCAAAGACGGTAATAAATCTTTCATAATTCAAATTAAAAATAAATCATAACTAATTAACACTAGAATTTATATATATATGAATAGATTATAGTGAATTAATTAATTAAATCCCTAATGTTCCAATTTTTTCAATATATCACCATATTATTTAGATTATGGCCAACTAAATCTCGTACATTATTCCTTTTCATAATCCATATATATATACTCTCAATATTAGCTCCTGGATACATCATCAATATTTTCTTAAATCTATTGACGTATCCCCTAAAGATGGACTCACTTGGGAGTCTGAAATGTTGGGTTCATAAAACTCTATAACAAGTCATTCCTCCACTATCTAAAATAATAATAAAGTTATGATTCAATTAATTTTATGGTATTTTTTATTTTAGCAATGTTTAATATATTATGAAATAAATATTTTGATGTTTATCATGGTTTAATTACTATTAATATTTCCCAACCATATAATTTATATAATTGTGCTATTACCTAAACTCTACTCCAAAAAAGATGAGTTAATATCTAATATTCAATTTCGATCATATGATTGTGGTACTATCTAAACTCTACTTCAAGAGACTTAACATCTAAATTTAAGTACCTACAATATAGAGGGGGGTTTTAAGATAATATTTGAGACAAATTTGGGTTAAATTGTCTTAAATTGACACTGATAATAAAAAAAATAAAAAATAATTGTGTATTATCTAAAAATTTGTGTCTAGAAAGACAACATACAACACAAGCATTATTATCCCTTAAGAGACAATTTCATTTTTTGCACTTCGGAGATGATAGTCCGGATTAAAGACATATTGTCTTTATAGAGAAAATATGTCTCTAATCCTTGAAATTGTCTCTTTAGAGACAATATAGAACAATTGATCCAAAAGAATATCTCACCATTGAAAAAAATCAGTATAAAGGATATTTAATTAAAAATAAACTATAATATCATTAATCAATTGATGTTAGGGAACAATAGAATCAAACCACTAACCTATTCCTTATAAGGCAAGTGTTCTTCGATTGAGCTAGCACACTTTAAAGAATTATGTGAGAAATTATGAGGGGCCTTGAAATTTCATATATATGCATTGATTTTAAAAAAATGCTCGACACATGATGACATAATATTTATAAAATCTATAATCATGCAACCTCTATTTTTGAAATATTTAAAAATATCTTAACTATTTCATAAATAACTTATCAGATCCATGTACTAGCAATGCATCACCATGTTGAAATTATTTTCCACATTAATACTCACCTTTTTTAATCCATTTTTTGGTTACAAACAAGTTTGTGGAAACACAAGGACTTTGATTTTTATATTTTCTAGTTTTCAATCCTTCATGTAGGAAGGGAAAATCCAGTAAATCCTTCCAAAATTAGCACAAAAAATTTGAACTCTCCATGTTTTCAAAATCTTTTATATAACAAAAAAATGGATATAGGAGACTATTAATGTGGAACAGAATCCCAACATAATGATATGTTGTTGTAGTATTAAGACTTGCAATTATTATGGACATAACAACCACAAACCAAAGAGGGCCCAATATATTGATATGCCACAAAAGTAATAAGACTTACAAATATTATAAGTAGACCAACCAAAAAGCAAAGAACACCCACAAGGAATGACACCAAAAATGCTAGTGATGTTAGTACCATAGCTAGGGTTTGTGTTATCATATAAATGCAAGGACATGAACTATGATACCATCTTCATTAGAAACAAATGTAGTTCATAATTTGAAATAATGTCTTATAAACTAGCATTGTCTCACAATCATTCACCATGTGGAAGCATTCACAATAGACACACCTAACATTAACAATTAGGAGTATTAATGTGGAAAAAAATCCTATCCATTGTAATAATAGTAATACTTGTAATTATTACAAACAATGTGTAGATAAAAATAATGAGCCAAACCAAGTACCAAGTGCATAAGACTGAAATCATAGACAAGGTTGGTACTAGATCATGGGAGGTTGCTATCACATCAACACAAGGACTTACATCCCAAAGAGAGCTTCTAGAATGAAAAAAAAAATTGGAAGGGTAATTTCTCATAAACCACCTCTCACTAACCTATGGATCACCTACATGAACTACTTATAAAGGAAAAAATCTCAAGACCATATTAATATCCAAGGTTTGAAAAATTGATTATCTACCCTCTAAATTAGCTCTGCAAGTTGGAGTTCAATTGTCACTTCTTTGTATCTCCGCATATCAAATTAATATCAAAACATTCAATCATTCCCTTGTTAACATGTAGGTTACTCTTCATCATAAATATCTTAAACGTACTATAAAAAATCGACTCATCTTCCAAAATCTAAACCTACCAATTAATAGTTTCACTGCAAAACAAAGTTCATATAGAGTTTGGAATATTGATATGTGAAAAAATATTTCCCCTACACTCAATATCTCATGTATAAGTGTAGAGGAGCTAAATACTTATAATGCATATTGCATAGGTGCTTCAATAGGCTTGATGGAATTTTAAAAACCTTCCCACAACATGGCTTTGGGAACGGATACTTATTCACATCTCTCGAATGTAGATTTGGAAAATTTCATGACTCACCTCTCTGTATATGCCACTTCAAATTCCATTTCAAATTAGAGATACTGCAGTTTGCAGTCCTCATTTAGGCACAAAAATAACTTTCCTTCATGCTTTATCATGTTATGATTTAAATTTCCGTTCCTCTTGTAACTGCAAAATAAACCATCTGTTGTGAAAACAAATGTTCTCTGCAATATTTAAAAAACAAATTACAAACTTCATAAACATCAACATGGCATATAACTTATTGAGGATTCCACAAATTAATAATATGATCACTTAGACAAACTCACATTGGTTTTATTAAATTTGTGGGTAAATGCATGTTATTCCCCTTGTTATTGTTGACTCTATGGAGCCATTTATTTGCAATATTAATAAATATCAAAGTCGCATATTAATTGTTGAGGATTTCGTCCTACAATAATATGATTACCAACATAACACACCAAATTTAATAATTTTTTTTGGAAATGTTTAAAAAAATATTAGTTGACTAATTATATATATGAAAGGAAATAAATGAAAGAATAAAATAAACTAACCTATGATTGCAAGAAAAAAGTATATAATAATGATGAAGCATGAGAGAGTAGAAGGAAGAGGAAATTTTGAGGGGGGCACCGCACCTGGTACTAATACATGGAAACTTTTTCCTCCCTAACCACTGTGGATTACAGATATGATCATGTGTTGTCACACATTCAAGCACCCTGTTGGATACCTATACCAATAGGTTTCATATTTCATGATTGGTCAAGGAAAAGTCCAAATATGCTCTGCTTTGGTATCACAAAGATCCCATATTTCCTAGAAAACAAGAGGTGGGTAAAGTGTTTCAAGTATTGAGGACCTTATTTCAATTTTGTGGGTGATTCAACAATTTAAACTGGATCATGCCATGTTTCAATTTTGAGTTATAGAATAGAGAAAGAAGTCTGTCCAAACTGCTTAATCTTGGCAGACAAGTAGTTTAGGTAGAGAAGTAAAGGTTCCCAACAGCTTAATCTGGGACCTTGGAAGAGATAAGGGTAGAAGTAGATAGTAAAGAATAAAGAAAAAGCCAAAGAAAAGAAAAGGCAAGTAAGGGTTTGCAAGTCCAAATGCACCCTCTAAGGAGAAACAAAAAATGCTAGGAAAATAGCTGGGTAGGCAGTTGTGGTTGCAGAAAGGGTATTTTCACCATTACACATATGTCAAGAGGTGTTTTGCCAAGGCAAAATCTATCAATGGACAAAGTGGTTAATTCCATCATATTACAGCAAGGAGCATGACTAACCTCCCTCTTCCCCTCTATCCCATTACTAACACTCCTTTTTTATGTAAGATTTATGAAGAGAAATCATGGTTTTATGGTGGTTCTAGTTCATTCAGAATCTACATTTCTGGTCTAAGATCTTTTCATTTTGATCTACTCTCAAAACCAAGTCAATTTCAGATAAACTCAGTAAAATCCCCTCATCTGCCCCCCCTCATTCATATTATCCTCTAATTCTACTATATAGCTCCCTTATCTTACCCCTTCCCCTAATAATACTAACACTATGGTGTATAAAGCCCCAAATCTTATAAATACTCCATCCCCTTGGCATTATAGCCATATATTCTTCAAAAGGGACCAAAATGACATCTGGTCACTTTGGTGAACCTGTTCCATCCCATTCCCCCTTGCTGCAAGTCAAATTGCTCCTTAAACCATCATTTGCATTGAAAAAACCCTTATAAAACCCTCTTCCGCCTTTAAATCCTTTGCAAAAACTACCAAAGCCAAAAAACCCGCCTCTGGCGCATTTCCAAAGGTTAGCGCATTGTTTGTTTTAAATAAAAAACATTGAAAAACCAACGAAAAACCCTCTACCCAAAGTTTTCCGCCCGCATACAACCCGAGCATCTTCCTGCTCCGCCCACCATCGGATCGAGGCCCGAAGATCCGACGATCCACGTTAATATCGGAGCGGCCCCCACTGCTGTCCTTTACCGCCCGAGATGGTGACGTTGCGTCACGTCAGGGCCTCTCCACGCGTCAAGCGCTAAGGTATCTCGGAGCCGGGCCTGACAACTTCGGCGCCGTACCTAAACCGCCCCGAGAAACCGTAGCGGTTAACCTCAACCGTAACCGCTACGGTCCTAACCGCCAACCGTTTTCCGCCAACGAATCGCCACGTCACATCCACCTGTACTCGCTCCCGCTATTCGTCCACCTGGCCGCTGACATGGCTGCCACCTCATCGCCCCCTTGGACCAATAGTCTACCACCACGTCACCCGATGACGTCAGTTGACGTCACCTCACCTTGACCCACCAATGACGTCATGCTGACGTCATCACTAAAAAGCGCCAAAATGGTAAAAAAGGTCCATATTTACCCAAAAAACCGTGTTTTTTCCTCTTTTCACTCCTGTCGCTGTTGTTCTCTCTGCATGACCGTTTACGTTCGAATTTCCGCCAACCTGTTGAATTAACCCGGGCGACCTCCTCAGCAGCAACCGTGCACACCTGCGCGACCTCTGTTCATCAATTAACAGGTATTTACCATTGTTCTGCCCTTCATACGACTGTTATTGAAATTTTAGTTGCTCAGAAGGCTAAAGACACCTTAAAACTACATTTGCACCGCCCATTTCCCTCTGCACGTCCACCATTGTAACTGTGAAGTCCAACAAGCACCGGCCGAGCCTTAATACTTGTAATTTCGCTCAAAACCACTGTCCCTCTGCATTTCCCGGCAGATTTCTTGATAAATACAATTCACCCGCTGGAAGGGGACAGTTAGACCTTAGAGAAGCTCTGCTCCTAAAAACAAACAGTATTTCAATTGCTGTTGAGTAAATTCCCCTCTGGTATCCAAAATACAAACTGTTTTCACAGAGAATCACCTCCATTCTGTGTTGCTACCATTTTTAGCTATCCACCTACAATTCTTGCACTTTGAAGAACTATGGAGACTCCTATTGCTCTAAATATCAAGCCCCTCAATGCTCCTCACCAGGAATTAGCATGGAAAGCCCTGGGAGACATGGATTACCAAATGCTGGACTGGTTCCCTATGGGAACCAAATACAATATCCAGATGATGAATGAGTTAAAAGCCCAGCACCTGAGTGGGGCAGACATCTTGGGAATTTGGGACTCAAATTTGCCCATCTACAACCTTCCCCAAGTAAATCCTATGCCAGAACTGATCTACAGCTGCCAGGAATGCTATGACCCAAACCAAAGAGCTGTCATCAGCCCCACAGGCTCAATCCTGTTCCAGATTACCCCAGAGAGTATAAATGGAATGCTGCACTTCCAAACTGCCAAGCAATTGACCCCCCTCTTTATGCAGAATTTGATAAACAAAGGGACCAAGCTGTCAAATGACCAAATCATTAAAATCAATCAGTTGTTTGTAAGACCAGGCTCTGAATCAGTCAGAACCCCTCCTATTGGGTATCACTATTTGAATGAATTGGGCAGGATGTTAGTGGATTTAATCAGTTATGTCCTAGGATTCAGGGGGATGGAGGATGTGGACGATAGCCTAATGGCAATGCTATCTATATTCTCTCCTGGTAAGCCCCCAGCTGTACACTATGACTATGCAACCTACATCGCAGAAAAAATCCATGAGCAGTTTATGAACTTGAGGAGGGAAAGACTATTCAGGTATACTTCATATATATACCACCTATTCTTGTTCTATCAGCCAGCCACCTTCTCTGTTCCTTTGAAGCCACTCAATGCCCAGGGAAGTCCAAGGTCAGTTGTGTTCTGGACCCATGTCTTTCACTGTACATCTGTGTCACCTTACACATACAATGATTTCATTGACTTATTCATTCATCCAGCCATGACAGTATTGCATGGTACTCCTCCTCCTAGACTAACTGATGACATGAGGAGAATTCTCCATTTGAATAAGTCCTACAGCATTGGTAATTGGTACTTCTACCAAAACCACACAGTCATCAGGATATATGGCTGTGAGTTGACACCTTTTAGGTTGCCAAGGTATGTCCCCATGAGGCTTTTTGCCTTGGAATATTTCAGACAGTTTGGCAACTCAGACTACCTGCATTTTCAGAGAAAGAACAAGAAGTCACAGCTAAAGGTGAGGAGCGAGCTGGGTCCTTTCCTATATAACAGAAAAGAAGAGGGATGGAAAGAGGCAAACACTATCCTGGAAGGCCTCAGACTGCAAACCAGCTTTGAATGGATACCCTATGACCCCAATCATTCTATCTCCCTCAGGAGGATTAGATACAAATTGGGTAGCTATGCACACAAGAGACAACCTGAGATTGAACAGTATGCCAATGCATCAAATTGGGAAGAGGGTACCCTAGAGGAGGAAATTACTAATGAAGAGTTACTTGAGAGAGAGGCTAGAAATATGCAAAAGGAAGCTGACTTGGAAACTTGTGGACAGGTGCCCCTCTCCTACAAAAAGAAACTTGGAGCAGCTGCTACATCATCAACAGCACAGCAGCAAACTGCTGAGGAAGCACCACAGACAGCAAGCAAGGATAAAGGGAAGCAGGTGGAACAGCCACCTCCATTGACAGAAGAACAAGTGGACACATTGCTACAGCAGCAAGAAGAGATGGAGCAGCAAGAACTTGGGCAGCAACAAGAAGAGGAACAGTTTAGTGAACAGCAGCCCTTGCAGCAAGAAAAAGTGATTGATCCTCCAAGCTCCACTGAGCAACAGGCTCAGACAGTGGTGCCTCCTAGGGCAGAAACTATTGTTGACACCTCGGTCCTCCAAACCCCACAAAAGGAGGACTTGACCAGGAAAAGGGATAGAGAGACTCCCCTGACCTTGTCTTTTAATCGGGGAGAGAAAAGACAAAGACTAAATGACTCTCAAGAGGAGGATATAACAGTAAGGCAAGCAATGGGCATGAGCCCACCCAGTGGAGAAGTTTCAGCCAGTTCATCTCAGCATGAACATGATAGAACTATAGGAGGAGAGGTCAGCTCCTCCAGCCAGCACAGAGAAGGACAGTCCAGCATCAAACAGCAATTTATTGACATTAAGAGGAGGAGTGATCCTATTAAAGTACAGCTGTACAATCATTTGCTGAACCTGGCTCCTACCAATCAGCAAAGACTCATGTCTGCCTTTGATGTAAGTGAAGGCAAGATGATCATGAGTCACTTCATGCCCACAACGCTGCATCCTCAATCTACCTCGGATTACCTAAGAACCAACATGGAGGTTCTGGCCAAGGACATACACCCTATGGATAAGATTGAATTACATAAACAAACTGGTGAAATGGTGTATGCCTCCTTGGCAGATGAGACTATGGGGGCAATCATAAATCATCAATTGCCCACACAGGAAGTATGGAGGAATTTGACACAGATAATTTTGTCAGGCCAGAACCTGTAGCGCTAATTTTCTCCAGTACATGAGCAGTCATGCGCAGGCACAATTTTGATGAATAAAATCTACAAGGAAGAGGCAGATGCTGAAACAACTCAGCAGAGCTATTGACTCACCACAGCAGCAGTCACAATCACAGGTGACAACCCAAAATACGGCGTACAAGCCATAAAGTCGGGTTCTCCAGCATTTAATCAAAGTATCTCAACCAACTCAGCAGATCCCAAAGGCCAAAATATCTTCTGACAGAACATTAAAGCGCCTTTATTTTGTATTCAATGCTGTAATAAATTTTTGATAATAATATCTCAAAGTTGGTAAGAACATCAAGTCTGAGATAACTCAGGACTCAGATATTTTTGTAAACAAGCGCAAGTATATATTCACCCCTCACAGAAGCTTAAGGGGTTGTTGTTATTTTCCTTTCAGAGATCTCACTTGCTGTAAAATTCTCAAAGAAATAATACAAAGGGAGAATGGAATTTCCAAAGCTTGGTGTATTTGATGCGTTGTGATGAATGAGGAATGTTGCAGGATTCCAGAGTGTTTCATAAAACAATAAGTTTTCTTAAATCTCTGTATTACATGTTTTCGAGTCTTTTGTTCTCTTTTGTTGTCTAAATGTTTTACACTTAATAGCAAAGTAGAAGAATGGTTCCAGGATTTAATCTATGATTACCCTGAACTCAAACTGAGCTATTATTCATGTTTTCTTCAGATACAGTAACAGAAGTGTAATTCTTAATTGCTGCACTTTAAAACTATATCTTTTACAGTGACAGATATTCTCAGGGATTCAAGTTTGCCCCTTAGACATCTTTCCATTTCTCATAAACCAGTTAGGTGAAAATACGTAAACATTTAGTGAAAATTCTTGAAAGCTTTCACCACTTGTTTTACCTGTTCATGTTATAAATCAAAGTTTGTTCTATGAAGCATCCAAATGGCCCTGCAAGTTGCACCAATTCATATAAAGGTTTCTAGACACCTACAGCCATAGACTCCATTGCCCAATGATACTAGACTCTCTGAAAACTACATCACAAAGATCTGAAAGAAACTCTTCAACCAAAACATAAACAAAACCTGTGCATAATAGCTAGCCTAAAACCTTATCATAAACAGATACAAATCATAAAGAGAGAGCCCTCTCTGATCACTTTTGGCTAGAAACAGTGATCAAAAGATTGGTTAGTGGTTACCCCGGCCGTATTCCCTTGGGAGTCATAGGGAACAACCTGGGTGATAACATAATTGGCGACTCCACTGGGGACTATTAAGACTTTTCAATTACTATCTATCTTCCAAAGCTACCATCAAGCCTGAAACTAGCCAAGAGGCCTTAGGACTGTTTCTGTAAACACAGGGACAGCTTTAGGGAAGAGCTAACTAGGGAATCTTCATCCTAGCTTTGAAACATATATAGTCATTCCAGAATTCTTACCTAGTCCTTGTACATATAAAGCCTCCTGTATAAAGTTCTAAAAGAATACGTAGAAGCTAGCTCCCAAAAGAAACCCAAGGCACACTAGGGCAAACCCTGACCCTGATCAACCCATCATTGTTGATAACCCAAATATCATTCCAAAGAACATAAGGAGACAGCAAAAGCAGGAGAAGCTTGCTGATTCAGATATAAGTTCAGACCAACCTATCCTCATTCCAACTCCTTGCAAAGTCCTTTTCCGTTCCACACCTAATTCCCCTAGTTCATCATCAACCCCTCAAAGTCCTCCTCTTCCATCTTCACCATCTGCACATACTCTTTCAACCAGTTCTCCGCTTGTTACCCATCCTATTAACCCTGTTACACCTGTAATCCCAGTTGTCCCATTTGTTCCTATTAACCCCATAAACCCCATAAACATGGCTAACAGATATGCACCTGTGCAGATACCAGCCAATGCTCCAGCGCTACCCCAAGACTACCAAACCAAAATCTCATTTTTTGACTCCCATGGCCCTTTGACAGCTGTCCAGCATGCTAAGAAGATGCAAGATCACTTTGAGACCTATGAAATAGATGATGACAGTGTCAGGATGAGAATTTTTGTTCAAAGCTTAACTGGGGATGTCAGAACTTGGTTTAGATCCCTGAATGCAAATTCCATTGCAACCCCTGAGTTCCTGTACCAAGAGTTTACCAACAGATGGGAGAAAAAGAAAGATCCATTCCACATACTCGGTGAATATAACACTATTAAAAGAGGTCCCCAAGAAACAGTTTTGGAATACTGTGCTAGGTTTAACAATGTATATAATGCTATCCCCCAGAACTTAAGGCCCCCTCCTGATTTGGCCCTATATAACTTCCCTGACGGTTTTGACTCTGATATGGCCTATCAGCTCAAAGAAAGAGATCCTCCAACCCTTGCAGAAGCTCAAAGAGTTGCAGTCACTGTAGAGGCCAACCTAATTGCCAAGAGAAACAGGGCAAAGCTGGAAAAGAAGGCTGGCTTCAGAGAAGAGCCCTCAGGTTTTGATCAAAAGTTGGATGCAATACTAAACAGCATGAAGAGACTAGGTGAAAGGGTGGAATCAGTTGAAAGAAAATCATCATGGGAGGCATCACAAAACAACCCTCCTAGAAACCCAAATTTTAGGAGAACTCAGAACCCAAACATAGGAAAAACAAGTGCTGACCAAGATATCAGACCCCCTTTTCAAGAAAACTATGCAGAAACTTCCTCAGCCAATCAGCTCAATGAAGATCCTGAGATCAACTTAATGGGTCTGGATGGTAAAAGCCATGTTTTCTTAACACAAGAAGACCATGAGGAGGATGAAAGCAAAACATTCCAAACTAAATCAGGAGAATCCTTTGACTTTAAACAAGGATATGATACTGCGGTCTATGAATTCCACAAACAATACAAATTAAGGAGTAGGACTGTGAATGTAAATCAGCCTGAAAAGACAAAAGAGAAACAACAGTCTAGAGAAACCTCAGTCACAGAACTTAATGACAAAACAAACTTGCCTACAAAAGAAGTAGTGGTTGAGGAGGTTACTGAACTACTGTCCCCACTACAACAGCCCATGGCAACCTTTTCCTCTCACCCTAATCCAAACATTACCCCTCAAGACATGAGTATGAGGGGCAGGTTTCAAAATCAAGATGAAATCCAACAACAAGTTTTAGTGAACAAAGAAAAGACTGCTATCCGTGACTCTAAAACCCAAGTTGACAAACCTTTTGACCTAGGTACAGAGATTGGCAAGTTAAAGATAGCAATCCCCCTCTCAGAGCTAGCCAAGCATGACATATACAAGCAACAGATAAAGAAATCCCTACAGCTCACCAATAGCAAAGACGATGTAAATGTGCTAGATGACACTCCAGAATTACTGTTTGGCCCAGAGGTAGATGGAAAAACAGTAGTCACAGGGGTTTTACCTTTTTATGTCAGCCTGCATGTTCATGATAAAATACTGCATAATGCTATGTTTGACTCAGGCGCCTCTCACAACCTTATGCCAAAAGCAGTCATGGAAAGATTGAACTTGGATATAACAAGACCATACAAAGACCTGTTTTCCTTTGATTCTAGTCAAGTCAAATGTTTGGGCCTAATAAAAGATTTATGTGTGTCCCTGGTTCAATTTCCCAACAAAACCATTCTAATGGATGTTGTAGTCGCTGATATCCCACCCAAATATGGGATGCTGTTATCAAGATCATGGGGAGCCAAGCTCCAAGGCTCCCTGCAATTAGACATGTCATATGCAACTATCTCTGTCTTTGGGCAACCAAAAAGACTTTATAGGGAAACACTCATGAAGTATATGGTCAGCAGTGAAGAAAAACCTCAAAATTTTCCAATATATGCTGTTCATTCGGACATAGACTCCTTCATCCTCTTCAATGACAGCGCAGACCTCTCCAACAATGACATTAGGACCGAAACACTCATACAAGAACAAAACATTGATCAAACAAGTAGCACCTGCCAAACTTCAATCAGCCCAACAATACACATTAGCCCTCCTCTAGTGGTCAAAGACTGTCAAACAAGTGATGAAATTATCCCAGAAAACAAATGGGAAAAGAAACCCCAGCTCATGCTCACATTGCCATCCCATGAACAGAATTTTAAATCTCCTATTCAGCAAGATGTTCTATGGGTCCTAGAGTTTGATGGCTCAGTTAACAAGTTAGGGGCAGGGGCTGGAGTATGGATACATAATAAAGAGAAAGATTATGCAGAAGGTAGGGCTTACAGATTGAATTTTAGATGCACTAACAACATGGTAGAATATGAAGCTCTACTGTTGGGCCTAAAGCTAGCAAAATCACTACAAGCTCCTAAACTCTCCATCATGGGAGACTCTGATCTAGTAATTCAACAAGTGAAAGGAAATTTTGTCACCAATGACAAAAGATTGAGGTCCTATAGGTCTGCTGTAATTGAAATATTAGAGACTTTCTCCGAGTTTGTTATCACAAAAATTCCAAGGGGCCACAATCTCCATGCACACAGCTTGGCAACATTTGCCAGCACCTTCAAATTTCCATTGGAACCCAACAATTGTTTCACAGCCGAGGTCAAATATAGGCCTTCTATTCCAAACAATGTCAAAGAGTGGCAAGTATTTGAGAATGACATGCAAATAAACAACTTTTTAACCTTGCAACAAGAGTTCACAGGATTAAATATTGACCTTGAGACAGCAAGTCAATCACAAATACTTGATGGAGCAAGTCCATCACAATTACAGTTTCAACAGTCTGCCCACCCAATGTCACCTAGAATAGCAAAACAATTACTCAGTCCAACCATTTTCAACAAAGAAAACATTCAGCAAATTAACCAAATTGACTGTGAAGAGATGAGTAACGTTGAAGCCGAAATCATACAACTCAAAGACAATTTCCTTCCAGTAGGCCTTACCCCACTAGAGGATATTTTTGACTCAAATGACATCCCTAGAAAGCCAAAGATGTAGCCACTAGATGCAAGAGTTGAAGAATGCAACATTGGTACTATTGACAAACCTAAAATAATAAAGCTATCTGCCTCTTTGCCCCCTGATCAAAAGCCCAAATACATTGATCTCTTTAAAGAATTTCAAGATGTTTTTGCTTGGGGTTATGAGGATTTAAAGTCTTATGATACTTCTGTCATCCAGCATACCATTCCCCTCAAGCCTAATCAAAAACCATTCAAACAGAAATTGAGAAGGATCAATCCTGTGCTCCTTCCTTCCATTGAAAAAGAGTTGCATAAAATGTTCAAAGCTGGTATCGTAGCACCGATCAGGTTCTCTGAGTGGATTTCAAATTTGGTCCCTACAAGAAAGAAAACTGGTGAGATTAGACTTTGTGTAGACTTAAGGAATTTAAATCAAGTATCACTCAAAGATAACTACCCCTTACCCAAAATGGATCACATTCTTCAAAGAGTAGTAGGGGCTTCAAGGATATCATTGCTTGATGGATTCTCAGGTTTCAATCAAATCCTAGTACACCCTGATGATCAAGACAAAACTGCATTTACTACCCCATGGGGAACTTTCAAGTATGTGAAAATGCCCTTTGGATTGAAAAACGCAGGGGCAACGTTTCAAAGAGCAATGGACATTGCTTTTGCAAAAGAGATTCATGACTTCTTGGTTATTTACTTAGATGATCTAACACCTTTTTCAAAATCTGACCAAGAACACTTGAAACATTTAAGACAGATTTTCATAACATGCAGGAAATATGGCATTTCCTTAAACCCCAAGAAATCATTATTTGGCTTGGAAGAAGGGAAACTTCTAGGACATATTATTTCAAAAGATGGCATAAGAATTGATCCAGATAGGATACAAGCTATCCTACAAATGCCTCACCCAAGGAATGTCAAGGAGCTGCAAGGATTCTTAGGAAAAATCAACTTTTTAAGAAGGTTTATCCCAAATTTAGCAGAATTAATCAGATTACTAAACAATATGCTAAAGAAAGATTCAAAGGTCAAATGGACTGTTGAAGCAAAACAAGCTTTTGAAAGTATAAAATTGGCCTTGACTCAAACCCCAATGTTAACTAATCCTCAGTTTGACAGAGACTTTATCATTTTCTCTTTTGCCTCCCAGCATACTATTGCTGCTGTATTATTACAGAAAGATGACCAAGGGAATGAAAAGCCCATTGTTTTTTTCAGCAGAGCTCTTAGAGATGCCCCCCTAAAGTACCAAATAATGGAGAAACAAGCCTATGCTTTGATCAAAGCTATTAAAGACTTTAGGATTTACATCCTTTACTCCCATGTTGTGGCTTATGTACCTAGTCCTATTGTCAAAGACATTCTCACCCAAGAAAACTTAGAGGGTAGGAGAGGAAAATGGATTGCCAATATACTAGAATTTGACATTGAAATAAAGCCTACAAAGCTGATAAAAGGGCAAGGTTTGGCCAAATTAATGACAGAAGCAAATTTCCAAGCCTTAGATATCAATCAACTGGACAGTGAAGCAGAGCTGGCGACTCCAAAGATCAATGTAGCCTTTGAACAATCTCCTTGGTACTCTGATATCTGTTATGTGTTACAAAACCTGTGTGCTCCCCCAGGACTGTCCAGAACTAAGTGTAGGTTCCTAAAAATGAAAACATCTAGATTTTGTGTGATGGATGGAAATCTACTTTGGAAAAACCATGAAGGTATTTTGCTGCACTGTCTAATAGAGAATGAAACTAACAATATCATGCAAGATTTCCATGCTGGAGACTGTGGTGGACATTTGTACTGGAAGTCCACTGTGGACAAGATATTGAGGGCTGGTTATTACTGGCCTACTATGTTCTCTGATGTTAAGAAATTCACAGCCTCATGCCACAAATGCCAACTGTTTGAAGGCAAAAGACAGCTGCTGCCACTTCCTTTGAAGCCCATTGCAACAGAGAGACCTTTTCAACAATGGGGCTTGGATTTCATTGGGGAAATTCATCCCTCATCTTCAGGGCAACACAGATGGATTCTAACAGCAACAGACTACTTCACCAAGTGGATTGAAGCTGCCCCATGCAGACAAGCAAATGATTCAGTAATCATTCAATTTTTGGAAAACAATATACTGGCTAGATTTGGCTGCCCAGACAAGATAATAACAGACAATGCTGCTGCCTTCAGATCCAAGAAGATGGTGAACTTCTGCCATAAATTTCACATTACTTTGGGCCATTCTACAGCTTACTATCCTCAAGGAAATGGCCTTGCTGAATCATCAAACAAAAGTTTGATAAATATCATAAAGAAAGTGCTGGAAGAGAACAAAAAGAACTGGCATAAGAAACTAGAAAATGCTTTATGGGCAGACAGACTAACAACTAAAAGATCAATTGGGACCAGCCCATATGAGTTAGTCTATGGATTAGAGGCCAGATTTCCTTCATCACTAGGAGTGCCGGTTATGAAACTTCTGCAAGAAAGCCAAGCAGAGCCAAATGACATGCAAAGAAGGATTAACCAGATAATTTGTTTACAGCAGACCAGAGAACAAGTTTTCAGCAGAGTACAGATACTACAAGAGAAACTGAAAAAGGCCTTTGATAGAAGAACCAAAGCAGAATATTTCAATGTAGGGGACAAAGTTTTAAAGTGGGATGCAAGAAGAGAAGAGAAAGGGAAACATGGAAAGTTTGACTCTTTATGGAAAGGACCATTTGCTGTCCAAGCAGTGCAAGGTAATAACACCTACTTCCTCAAAAGTTTGACTGAAACTGACTTGGATGAAGGTCCTGTCAATGGCAGGATGCTGAAGCACTACTTTGACTGTTCATTATGAGTGGAATCCAAGGATTCATTGTATATATGCAGATGTACATATTGTTTTCTGTCTTAGATTGTAAAAAGCAGTTTTCCCAAGTGATTCACCAAGCAGTAAAAGGCAAATACAATCAGAGGTTCTCCAAGGAAAAAGCACACAAGTTTGACACATTTATGCAGCAGATTTCAAAGATTGAGATGGGCAGTCAAGGAACAAGGCAATCTGACCTGCTGTTCTTGGTCTTTCGAAAGAAAAACCATCCCCATGTGGAGCCACTGTTGGATACCTATACCAATAGGTTTCATATTTCATGATTGGTCAAGGAAAAGTCCAAATATGCTCTGCTTTGATATGACAAAGATCCCATATTTCCTAGAAAACAAGAGGTGGGTAAAGTGTTTCAAGTATTGAGGACCTTATTTCAATTTTGTGGATGATTCAACAGTTTAAACTGGATCATGCCATGTTTCAATTTTGAGTTATAGAATAGAGAAAGAAGTCTGTCCAAACTGCTTAATCTTGGCAGACAAGTAGTTTAGGTAGAGAAGTAAAGGTTCCCAACAGCTTAATCTGGGACCTTGGAAGAGATAAGGGTAGAAGTAGATAGTAAAGAATAAAGAAAAAGCCAAAGAAAAGAAAAGGCAAGTAAGGGTTTGCAAGTCCAAATGCACCCTCTAAGGAGAAACAAAAAATGCTAGGAAAATAGCTGGGTAGGCAGTTGTGGTTGCAGAAAGGGTATTTTCACCATTACACATATGTCAAGAGGTGTTTTGCCAAGGAAAAATATATCAATGGACAAAGTGGTTAATTCCATCATATTACAGCAAGGAGCATGACTAGCCTCCCTCTTCCCCTCTATCCCATTACTAACACTCCTTTTTTAGCTAAGATTTATGAAGAGAAATCATGGTTTTATGGTGGTTCTAGTTCATTCAGAATCTACATTTCTGGTCTAAGATCTTTTCATTTTGATCTACTCTCAAAACCAAGTCAATTTCAGATAAACTCAGTAAAATCCCCTCATCTGCCCCCCCTCATTCATATTATCCTCTAATTCTACTATATAGCTCCCTTATCTTACCCCTTCCCCTAATAATACTAACACTATGGTGTATAAAGCCCCAAATCTTATAAATACTCCATCCCCTTGGCATTATAGCCATATATTCTTCAAAAGGGACCAAAATGACATCTGGTCACTTTGGTGAACCTGTTCCATCCCATTCCCCCTTGCTGCAAGTCAAATTGCTCCTTAAACCATCATTTGCATTGAAAAAACCCTTATAAAACCCTCTTCCGCCTTTAAATCCTTTGCAAAAACTACCAAAGCCAAAAAACCCGCCTCTGGCGCATTTCCAAAGGTTAGCGCATTGTTTGTTTTAAATAAAAAAACATTGAAAAACCAACGAAAAACCCTCTACCCAAAGTTTTCCGCCCGCATACAACCCGAGCATCTTCCTGCTCCGCCCACCGTCGGATCGAGGCCCGAAGATCCGACGATCCACGTTAATATCGGAGCGGCCCCCACTGCTGTCCTTTACCGCCCGAGATGGTGACGTTGCGTCACGTCAGGGCCTCTCCACGCGTCAAGCGCTAAGGTATCTCGGAGCCGGGCCTGACAACTTCGGCGCCGTACCTAAACCGCCCCGAGAAACCGTAGCGGTTAACCTTAACCGTAACCGCTACGGTCCTAACCGCCAACTGTTTTCCGCCAACGAATCGCCACGTCACATCCACCTGTACTCGCTCCCGCTATTCGTCCACCTGGCCGCTGACATGGCTGCCACCTCATCGCCCCCTTGGACCAATAGTCTACCGCCACGTCACCCGATGACGTCAGCTGACGTCACCTCACCTTGACCCACCAATGACGTCATGCTGACGTCATCACTAAAAAGCGCCAAAATGGTAAAAAAGGTCTATATTTACCCAAAAAACCGTGTTTTTTTCCACTTTTCTCTCCTGTCGCTGTTGTTCTCTCTGCATGACCGTTTACGTTCGAATTTCCGCCAACCTGTTGAATTAACCCGGGCGACCTCCTCAGCAGCAACCGTGCACACCTGCGCGACCTCTGTTCGTCAATTAACAGGTATTTACCATTGTTCTGCCCTTCATACGACTGTTATTGAAATTTAAGTTGCTCAGAAGGCTAAAGACACCTTAAAACTACATTTGCACCGCCCATTTCCCTCTGCACGTCCACCATTGTAACTGTGAAGTCCAACAAGCACCGGCCGAGCCTTAATACTTGTAATTTCGCTCAAAACCACTGTCCCTCTGCATTTCCCGGCAGATTTCTTGATAAATACAATTCACCCGCTGAAAGGGGACAGTTAGACCTTAGAGAAGCTCTGCTCCTAAAAACAAACAGTATTTCAATTGCTGTTAAGTAAATTCCCCTCTGGTATCCAAAATACAAACTGTTTTCACAGAGAATCACCTCCATTCTGTGTTGCTACCATTTTTAGCTATCCACCTACAATTCTTGCACTTTGAAGAACTATGGAGACTCCTATTGCTCTAAATATCAAGCCCCTCAATGCTCCTCACCAGGAATTAGCATGGAAAGCCCTGGGAGACATGGATTACCAAATGCTGGACTGGTTCCCTATGGGAACCAAATACAATATCCAGATGATGAATGAGTTAAAAGCCCAGCACCTGAGTGGGGCAGACATCTTGGGAATTTGGGACTCAAATTTGCCCATCTACAACCTTCCCCAAGTAAATCCTATGCCAGAGCTGATCTACAGCTGCCAGGAATGCTATGACCCAAACCAAAGAGCTGTCATCAGCCCCACAGGCTCAATCCTGTTCCAGATTACCCCAGAGAGTATAAATGGAATGCTGCACTTCCAAACTGCCAAGCAATTGACCCCCCTCTTTATGCAGAATTTGATAAGCAAAGGGACCAAGCTGTCAAATGACCAAATCATTAAAATCAATCAGTTGTTTGTAAGACCAGGCTCTGAATCAGTCAGAACCCCTCCTATTGGGTATCACTATTTGAATGAATTGGGCAGGATGTTAGTGGATTTAATCAGTTATGTCCTAGGATTCAGGGGGATGGAGGATGTGGACGATAGCCTAATGGCAATGCTATCTATATTCTCTCCTGGTAAGCCCCCAGCTGTACACTATGACTATGCAACCTACATTGCAGAAAAAATCCATGAGCAGTTTATGAACTTGAGGAGGGAAAGACTATTCAGGTATACTTCATATATATACCACCTATTCTTGTTCTATCAGCCAGCCACCTTCTCTGTTCCTTTGAAGCCACTCAATGCCCAGGGAAGTCCAAGGTCAGTTGTGTTCTGGACCCCTGTCTTTCACTGTACATCTGTGTCACCTTACACATACAATGAGTTCATTGACTTATTCATTCATCCAGCCATGACAGTATTGCATGGTACTCCTCCTCCTAGACTAACTGATGACATGAGGAGAATTCTCCATTTGAATAAGTCCTACAGCATTGGTAATTGGTACTTCTACCAAAACCACACAGTCATCAGGATATATGGCTGTGAGTTGACACCTTTTAGGTTGCCAAGGTATGTCCCCATGAGGCTTTTTGCCTTGGAATATTTCAGACAGTTTGGCAACTCAGACTACCTGCATTTTCAGAGCAAGAACAAGAAGTCACAGCTAAAGGTGAGGAGCGAGCTGGGTCCTTTCCTATATAACAGAAAAGAAGAGGGATGGAAAGAGGCAAACACTATCCTGGAAGGCCTCAGACTGCAAACCAGCTTTGAATGGATACCCTATGACCCCAATCATTCTATCTCCCTCAGGAGGATTAGATACAAATTGGGTAGCTATGCACACAAGAGACAACCCGAGATTGAACAGTATGCCAATGCATCAAATTGGGAAGAGGGTACCCTAGAGGAGGAAATTACTAATGAAGAGTTACTTGAGAGAGAGGCTAGAAATATGCAAAAGGAAGCTGACTTGGAAACTTGTGGACAGGTGCCCCTCTCCTACAAAAAGCAACTTGGAGCAGCTGCTACATCATCAACAGCACAGCAGCAAACTGCCGAGGAAGCACCACAGACAGCAAGCAAGGATAAAGGGAAGCAGGTGGAACAGCCACCTCCATTAACAGAAGAACAAGTGGACACATTGCTACAGCAGCAAGAAGAGATGGAGCAGCAAGAACTTGGGCAGCAACAAGAAGAGGAACAGTTTAGTGAACAGCAGCCCTTGCAGCAAGAAAAAGTGATTGATCCTCCAAGCTCCACTGAGCAACAGGCTCAGACAGTGGTGCCTCCTAGGGCAGAAACTATTGTTGACACCTCGGTCCTCCAAACCCCACAAAAGGAGGACTTGACCAGGAAAAGGGATAGAGAGACTCCCCTGACCTCGTCTTTTAATCGGGGAGAGAAAAGACAAAGACTAAATGACTCTCAAGAGGAGGATATAGCAGTAAGGCAAGCAATGGGCATGAGCCCACCCAGTGGAGAAGTTTCAGCCAGTTCATCTCAGCATGAACATGATAGAACTATAGGAGGAGAGGTCAGCTCCTCCAGCCAGCACAGAGAAGGACAGTCCAGCATCAAACAACAATTTATTGACATTAAGAAGAGGAGTGATCCTATTAAAGTACAACTGTACAATCATTCGCTGAACCTGGCTCCTACCAATCAGCAAAGACTCATGTCTGCCTTTGATGTAAGTGAAGGCAAGATGATCATGAGTCACTTCATGCCCACAACGCTGCATCCTCAATCTACCTCGGATTACCTAAGAACCAACATGGAGGTTCTGGCCAAGGACATACACCCTATGGATAAGATTGAATTACATAAACAAACTGGTGAAATGGTGTATGCCTCCTTGGCAGATGAGACTATGGGGGCAATCATAAATCATCAATTGCCCACATAGGAAGTATGGAGGAATTTGACACAGATAATTTTGTCAGGCCAGAACCTGTAGCGCTAATTTTCTCCAGTACATGAGCAGTCATGCGCAGGCACAATTTTGATGAATAAAATCTACAAGGAAGAGGCAGATGCTGAAACAACTCAACAGAGCTATTGACTCACCACAGCAGCAGTCACAATCACAGGTGACAACCCAAAATACAGCGTACAAGCCATAAAGTCGGGTTCTCCAGCATTTAATCAAAGTATCTCAACCGACTCAGCAGATCCCAAAGGCCAAAATATCTTCTGACAGAACATTAAAGCGCCTTTATTTTGTATTCAATGCTGTAATAAATTTCTGATAATAATATCTCAAAGTTGGTGAGAACATTAAGTCTGAGATAACTCAGGACTCAGATATTTTTGTAAACAACCGCAAGTATATATTCACCCCTCACAGAAGCTTAAGGGGTTGTTGTTATTTTCCTTTCAGAGATCTCACTTGCTGTAAAATTCTCAGAGAAATAATACAAAGGGAGAATGGAATTTCCAAAGCTTGGTGTATTTGATGCGTTGTGATGAATGAGGAATGTTGCAGGATTCCAGAGTGTTTCATAAAACAATAAGTTTTCTGAAATCTCTGTATTACATGTTTTCGAGTCTTTTGTTCTCTTTTGTTGTCTAAATGTTTTACACTTAATAGCAAAGTAGAAGAATGGTTCCAGGATTTAATCTATGATTACCCTGAACTCAAACTGAGCTATTATTCATGTTTTCTTCAGATACAGTAACAGAAGTGTAATTCTTAAATGCTGCACTTTAAAACTATATCTTTTACAGTGACAGATATTCTCAGGGATTCAAGTTTGCCCCTTAGACATCTTTCCATTTTTCATAAACCAGTTAGGTGAAAATACGTAAACATTTAGTGAAAATTCTTGAAAGCTTTCACCACTTGTTTTACCTGTTCATGTTATAAATCAAAGTTTGTTCTATGAAGCATCCAAATGGCCCTGCAAGTTGCACCAATTCATATCAAGGTTTCTAGACACCTACAGCCATAGACTCCATTGCCCAATGATACTAGACTCTCTGAAAACTACATCACAAAGATCTGAAAGAAACTCTTCAACCAAAACATAAACAAAACCTGTGCATAATAGCTAGCCTAAAACCTTATCATAAACAGATACAAATCATAAAGAGAGAGCCCTCTCTGATCACTTTTGGCTAGAAACAGTGATCAAAAGATTGGTTAGTGGTTACCCCGGCCGTATTCCCTTGGGAGTCATAGGGAACAACCTAGGTGATAACACACCCAACTCTTCAAAGGTAGTTTCCTCACTTGTACTAACTTGAGTTACAAAACTCATGTATAAAAGAACTTGAATATCACTATTATAGGTAGAAATTGAAATTAAAACCACCATTGTAGGCATATATTTAAATTAAATCCATCATTGGTGGCACACATTTAAATTTAAACCACCATTACATGCTCACACTAAAATTAAAACCAACATTTTAGATATACTAAAATTAAAAAAACCATTTCAACCATGGATTAAAATTAATATCAGTGTTTCAAATGCCATTTTGAAGTAAAACCACGATTAGAGAGTACTATTTAAATAAAAATCACAATTAAGAGTCCCATTTAAATTAAAAACGCCATTACATAAACCTATTAATACTATGAAGACTTCTACAAACACATTAAACCTAAAACCACTATTGTTACAAACAACTAGTGAAAATAAAACCATTACTATTAAATGCATCCAACAAAATGAAAAATATTATAGCTTCTTACATAATAGTTAAAATTAAAACCACTATTAGTATAGACCCATTAAAAATAAGGTTGCTATTGTTATAGGAACCCATCCAAATCAAAGCCACTATGTTAGGAACCCATCAAAATCAAAGTCATTATTTTAGGTACCCGTCAATAATTAAAGACAATTCAACAAGGCAAACAATATAGGTAAAACCTCTACCAAAGACACCTATTAAAATAAAAACACCTATCTAGGGTAAACGAGTTTGGTGGTAGCATTCCAAATCATAAAGGAAATCAATAACTTGCACATACTAGGGGTCTAAACTATGATTCAAAAATGAAGCAACACTTTTTGTTTATCTAGGCATTATGTTGATAAAGTTGACGGGAAGAAAAAGTTCCATTGTGCTAAGATATTCCTCTATCATAGTACATCATCTGCAATGTATTACAACTCTACATGATGTTTTCCTAGTAAGGCAAATCCATAGTTGAAATATTGGTAGAGGAGTTTGAAAAAATAAAATAATTTCTAGGTCTTGCAAATCTATAATTCAAGTGCAGATATCCAAGTCAATTTGGGAGCATTGAATTAGGAGAAGTCACCTAATGCATGACTATGTATCATAAAACGAACTGTCAACCAAGGCATACAAATGAACAAAAAAGAGTTAACACCCCTGCAGAAGTGCATGCTCTTTACTAACTACATCAAGTGATATTAAAGGGAAAAAAATGTAGATGCTCCTTGATTGTGATTTTATTGTTATGTTGTGGAATGTTAGGTTGGATTTTTCTTTTATTTCACATTTCATGCATCATGTATCACTATGTGCTAAAAAAATAGTATAGCCCTTGATTAAGGTTTTATTATTCCATTATGGAATTCCAGGTTGGTAGTTATGATAGTTTCCCTAACACTTCTCTGAAGCCTTTCACCATCATGATGTTTTATGGTGGTGGTTGGGTAAGGATTATGGTATTTGAGGGATCTTTGTGTGTTGGACTTTGCATAACACCTAGGCATGACTAGTAATCATAGCCAGTATAGTTTGTCCTATGTGTGAATTATCAGATGTCAACAAAGGAATAAATAATATGAACATCAAATTTGAAAGGCACAAGGTAATTTATAAAAATTATCCTGAGAGGTAATTTTGATGATAGAGTGACTGGGAATATAGGTTCATAGTGCAAACTCAATTCTAGGAGTAGTAAGAAACTAAAATTACCCTTCAATTGTTGGTGTTTCAATAAAAGGACAAAGAATTTATAGAATTCATACATATTCATCTGGGGAGGTATAAGGAACTGACAGAAAGAATGGACTCCCTGCACTTTTTCATTTCCAAAATCACAGCCAACCTTCAACTTCTAGCACTACCGAAGCAATCATGCTCATCTCAAGTTAAGGAGAAAATCTTTGAACATAATTGTCCTTTCAAGTTATCATGGAACTATATTGTAAGGTCATACATAACATGACCACCAATAGATATATGGATATTCAACTAGTTGAGCACATTATGGAGAACCAATTTGGCCCTAAGAAAGAAACCCCATGATTTAATGTAGCTCTCTATTTTTATCACATTTCATCAGATAATTGTTTTCTAAAACAATTTGTACATCAATATAATTACCAAAAATATAGGATTGGAGCTTGGGAAAGGGGGTTAGAACAAATTTGAGTGAGAATTTTGGTTATTTTGGACCTTTTGATTAGTAGTTATAGTTAGTCTTCTTATATTTTGTATTAATCCATTGATTGTTTAGTTGTGTTAGCATACATACTCAAGTTTACATAGGTAAATTATTAAATGCCCAATTGTTATACTTGCAAATCACCTTCTTGAATGCTAGATTCCTCCTAGTTTTATATAAAGAGGACCTTATTTTGTATTTAAGACATAGAAGATTTAATAGATGAATTGATTCTCTTGTTCCTTATATGAGTTTTCAGCCTATGTTGATTTCCCATGTTCTATTGTTTGTATAAGGTTAAGTGCTCTATTATCATGTTGTTTGTAGTTTCATTTTACATGGTAATGGAGTTGTGTGTCACTAGTTTCGTTCATATTTCGTGGCCACCTTAATTTCAATATCTACGAATTGTTGGGTCATTGTAGCACCATCTACAAATTTCCCCTCTTTATGGTTCGATTAGATTGTTTAGCATTTCTTATAGCAACTTCTCATGGTAATCATTGGCTACTACTTGATTATTTTTTACAGATGGTTTGGCTCTCCTTGTAATAGACCTCACATGTCGTAATCTTCCTCTTAACTATTACACCTTCTCTTGCATATCAAGCTACTCAATTCCTAGAAAAATCACTTAGTGGTAGCCTTTGAGTGTTTGACCTTTTGACATAAAGGTTAAATAAATATTTTAAGAAAGAATTTTTCCTATGCTAAGAAATTTCCTTTGTAAAACTTGGGTGTCTATTTGATAAATTCCTTTTAAGGTGATGGGCAGTGGGAAGGTCACTAATTTCCCATCTATCTCCTTCATTGATGGTGTTTGCACTAGTTGTGTTCTTGGCAAGCATCCTCAAGATAATTTTGATAAACAAAAAATTTGCAGAGCTTCAAAAGCTCTCCAAATTGTTCACAATGATATTGCATGCCCTTTTCCTACCTTACCTTTTCAAGGAGCTCACTATTTTCTTACATTCATTAATGATTAATCCATAAACACTTGGGTCTACCTTTAAAGAAAAAAATGAGCCTTTTAATATTTTCCTTATGTTTGAAGCCTTAATTGAAAAGTAATATAGAATGTCTACCAAATGTTCACATATAGATAATGGTTGTGAATATGTCAACCAAATATTTAGGGACTATTATGCCATTGAAGGTAATCAATTACAACATAATGTTCCCTACTATCCACATCAAATTGGTGTTATTGAGAAAAATAATTGCACCTTGAAGGAGAAGGCAAATTTTATGATCCCTTCTGCAGATCGTACCCCATAATTTCGGGTTGATTTGGGCCCACATCCCTAAGGAAAATGCAATGAAATGGATATACAAAGTAAACCTTCCATATACAAAGTAAACCATATTTGATGAACATTCTCATCAAAACCTTGGATCTTCATATGAGTTTCCTTCTTTTGAGTCAACTTATGAATATTAAACTAATAATATAAAATAAAAATTGAGTATGTAGAAATTCTAAATGAAAAATATGACAAGGAGCAGTTGTGGTCGCGTTAATACAACATCAACCGTTTTCTCATTCATGAACCTATGAAAGAAATGTAATGTTAGGAATGGAAAGGAATTCTTACATGATGAAGAAAGTGTTGATCAATGGTTGTCATTGATGTCAACCCAAGCAGCACCAGGGGCTACCCAGATCTTGCATGGGAATTTTAACTTGACAACTTACTCTATTATGAGTTAAGGATATTCTAGATGGATTCTACTCATCGAGATGTTTCTATTGATATATGGCATGCCACATAATTCTTCACGGTTTGATAGATATTTGTGTTTGAAGTTAGTAACCCGAGTTAGTGGGCTAAAACCCTATGGGGTTGTTGCATGGCACTCATAATTGGTTGGGGTCATTGACTAGTAAGTAATTAGTAATGTTTGTTTTTCCTAAAATCCATCCAACGTTCACTTGTTTAGGACCCTCTCAACTCAAGACATACATATAAATAGTGACTCTCATATCCTCCTCTAGTAGGGATTTTGTGGCTTCAAACAGGTCATCATGGAATTTTTGCTATAACTTCTTTTCTGCGAAGCTTCAAAAGCTAAAATTAAAACAAATTTGAACCTAAATCTTTATGAGCATTGTGGCCAAATTTCCAATCTTGGTTCACTATATTTTTGGAGATATGATCTAAGGAAGTTGTGATTTTTTCAGGCTCCCAAATTCCATGTCAAACAGGTGACGTTGGGAAAATTGTCATAACTTTCTCTCTGAGCATTGGATTCAAATTTCATAAATAGTCACAAAAATAGGATGGATTGTAGTCTGCTGAATAATGTTTTTAAGGATGACATTTTCAATAGTGATACGTGTCACTTTGTACAAGTTCGCTCTACTAAACCAGTCTATAGTCAGGTCATTATGGGACATTGGGCATAACTCCTTCTTGAAGACTCGAATATTGATCAGGCCTATGGGGTTGGAAATAGGACTCATAGGGCTACCAAAGGACACATTTTTAGACCCTAGAGATCCTTCATTACATAGATACAATAGATTCAATATCGAGCTCCTAGAAGGTAGGGAAAAGCATGCATTCAAGGATCACTGTAGTAAGGACCATACATCAACAATCAAGGGTAAGTCTCCTACAACAAGGTATGTATGATTAGTGTTTACATTTGAAATATGAGTATCATCTTTGAAATATGTTTTTGTAGGAAAACATAAGTACATATAGGGTCTCAGTTATATCTATGTCTCTATATGTCACAGTTAATTTTGATACCACATTTCAAATGTCCTATTCTTGATACTACACATTTGATGCTACATATTCTTGATGCTACACCAAGTTTGCTAAATCTATATGATGTTGTAAGTTCATGTTGCTTTTCTTGTAATAGTTGATAGAATGGTCTCTTTTGTTGTACTTAGAACTTGGTCCATCACAAGTTTGAGGTTTGTCATCAGTTTTTAGTGTATATATCTTTTAGGTCAGTTTTGGATATAGTCTTGCATAGAGTCCAAGCCTATATCAAGAGTGGGAGTCTTTATCTACTACTGCAACAATTCAACAACAAAAGTGACAAGCACACTTCAGGTATGCATTATAATTTTAATTTGTATTTATTCATTATTATGCACTTACATTTGTTTTGCAGGTAGAGGTAAGTTGAAGCGTATTTTGTTTTATTTTTGGATTGGTTTCACCGGGAAAATTTTGCAAGAAGGTAGAAGAAGATTTAAGTACAATCTCAAGCAAGAATTCAAGAGAAGAAGATTAAATCAAAGGAAACATTGCAATGGGACATCCTTGAAGACATGACAACCATTCAGATATCGTAAAGTATTTTTAAGGCCACGACTCATTATTGTAAAGTTGTAAAAGCGTCATTTATAAAAGGGTTGTCATTGTAAAAGAGTCATCATTCTAAAATCGTAAAAGAGTCATCATTGTAGATACTATGAAAGAGTCATTCTGCCTAGAGTCGAAGAGACAATGTTGGTCTGTAGAGGAGTCATTGTTGGTTGGGTTGCAGGTCATAGTGTGATTGGGTGTTCGTTCAAAACATTGTAAATCATATTTTATCCTGGATAATTTTACTTGGTATGGGAATCCACACTATTGTCTCATTCCAATCATTATAGGGTGGCAGGGAGGTGCTACGCTGGTGCATGAAGTCGCCTACAGGTTGGAGCCTGTGAACACTTCAGGGTGGTAGGTTGGTCTAGGATGTTGTGATGTCCTTCCAATGGGAGCTGGAAAATAATTGTTTCTATAATTCTAGGAAGTTGTTTCTTTCATTTCAGTTGGGGCTAAAGATTGAATAATTTATTAGAAAAACATTCTGTGGTTTTTGACACGGAGGGGGTTTTCCACCTAAACTTCTTGTGTCTACTGTGTTCTTTTATTTACTGTTATTACTGCATAAACATTAATAATAATTGAAGATTAACTGATGCTCTAAAAGGATTTAAATGTGCTAATTGCTAAGGAATATTGATTCAACCCCCCCCCCCCCCCCCCCCAAGTATTTCCAACAATTAGTATCAGAGCTTGGTTCCTTCAGTAACATCGTAATTGTTGGAAGTCAGTTTTCAGAGCATAGAGATGGGAAAGTCAAAGAAGCAGGTTACATGGATTTCAAAGGAAGGTACAGGTACAACAAAATCTGAAGAGAGTGAGTATTGTGTACCAACCCCTGATTTTGATGCAGATAATTACTGGATATGAGAACCGAGGATGGAAGTACATTTGGAGGCACATGGAGTATAGGAATCAATTTTTTCTAGAGACACATATACCGATGAAGCTAAAAGGTACAATGCAAAGGCCATGAATGTAATTTTGAATTTTTTTCCAAATTTTGTGAAAACAAAAGTTTGTCAATGTTCATCAACTAAAGCTCTTTGGGAAAAGCTTCATATCTCTATTCAAAAAAGAAATTAGGTCAAGATGTTATTAAAAATTTTGATCCTTTTGATTATGATGAATAAATGGGAAAAATGAATAAAACAAAGTTTCAAAATCAAGTGATCAAGGTGATAAAGGAACTCAAAAGTCAAAAGGAAAAGATAATACTTTTGGAAGAAGAACTGAAGACAGCAAAAGAACTCATCAAAGAAAATGAAGAGTCTGAGAAGATGATTAATATTCTTAGAAATAAATTGGAAGAAATCAAGAATACAGTGACAAGAGACCTCAAGAGAGAAGTCCAACAAAAGCAACAAGAACTTGACAAAGCGTTTGTAGAGAGTAGCAAGATCACACAACAAATGAAAGAAGTAGAAATTGAAAGGAAGGAATCTAATCAAAGATACATATCCGTTGTTGACCAAAAGAAAAAGTAATTAGAAACATATTTAGTAAAAATAAGTAGGCTCGGGATTGAAAATGAGAAGCAAAAGGAACAGATATAGGTTATCAACAGAGAAGTAGAGAATACCACCCTTCTCGAGCTACAGGTTGAGGAGGTAGAAAAGATAAGGAAGATCTTAAAAGGATGGTTTCAAGAAGAACTTGATAAAACCCATGATGAGATCAACAATATCAATGAATCGCAAAAGGAAACCTTACAAGATAAGATAGATGAAGAAACAGAAATGAAGGCAATTAAAGATGGTAAAGCTCCAGTTGATGATGGTACAAGGTCCACATATTCGCAGGATGATTCTAAGAAGGAAGTTGATCAAAGTGAAAAGCCAAAGAAGAATGTTGCAACTCCAAAGAACAAAACCAAAGCAATCAAGAACAAAGGACCACAACAAACTACAACACTGCCTCCAAAGAAGAATGAAATTTTTTCTAGGTATGTTCGTTTATTTAATGGTTAATGTTTTTCATGCGCTAACTATGAACATATGGCCAAGGATTGTAAATTTATTGAAAAGTACAACTATCAAGGACCATCGCATCCAAATGAACCATTCAAGTATGCACATTTATTTAATTGTTATTTATTTTTATGTGCTAACTATGGACATATGGCTAGGGATTGTGATTTTTTGACAAGTACAATCATTGTCTCCAAAACCCTAGAAGCAAGTTTGTAGGATCATGAGATACATTCCATGATGATTTTTTAGAAGAGAATATGTGCTAGATGGGCCAAAAATTGAATGTTTCAAATTCCATAACTATGGCCATAGCGCTCGTGGTTGCACATATCAGATGGAATCACCTATGGACAACATTGAATGCTTCAAGTGTCATAACTATGGGCACATGGCTCAAGATTGCAGGAATAAGAAGGTCTGGAAAAGGAAACAAGCACAGGAAGGAAAATTAGATAACAAGGTTTTAGCAGTTATGCTTTTAGGATTTGTAAAAGCAAAAGGTCACGAGGAATTAGCAGTTGCTTCAGATAATGACTCAAGTCAAGATGGCCCATTAGGTGACTCACTATTTTGAACAATCTAGCTTGTTGGCTCCGTAATGTTTATAGAGGAGGATTATATGCAGTAGTATATGGCACAAGTATACGATTAATAGGAAGGTAGTTTGAATAAGATGGTAGTTTCATTACAGGTCTAGGGGGAGCAAAACAGTTGAAGGATTACAGGTTACCAGGAACAAGGCAAGATTAGTCTGCAAAATATATGCACAGGTTGAAGGAATCGATTTTGAAGAAACATTTTCTCCCATTGCCATAATGGAAGCTATTGGGATGTTTCTAGCTTATGCTTGCTCGATAAAAATCAAGGTCTAAAAACTGGATGTTAAGTTAGCTTTTCTAGATGGTGAATTGGAGGAAGAAGTTTACATTGAACAACCCGAAGGTTTTATGCTCTTTGACAAAGAAGACTATGTATGAAAATTAAAGAAGGCTATATATGGTCTCAAGCAAGCTCCTAGGGCTTTGTATGCTTGTATTGACAGATATGTACATCAATAGGGATTCAAGAAAGGAAGTGTTGCGAGAAATATTTATGTGAAAGTGGATCAAGATAACCTAACAGTTATCAAAGTATATGTGGATGATATAATATTTGGAAGAAGTGATGATAGATTAAGTAAAGACTTTGCCAAAAAAATGCAAAGTGAGTTTGAAATGTATATGATTGGTGAACTGACATACATTTTAGGGCTTTATATTTCTCAGCAGGATAAAGGAATATTCATATATCAAACTAAGTACATCAAAGAAATTCTCAGTAAATTCTAGATGGAAGATTGCAAGCCAGTCCTTACCCCCATGGTAACATGTTGCAAGTTAATATTATTAAATTCGTCAAAGGATGTGGACCAAAAGTTGTATAGTTCCATGATTGGTAGTCTCCTATATGTGATAGCCTCTCAACCAGATGTGATGTAGGCAGTTGGACAAGTAGCACGATTCCAAGAAGTACGAAAAGAATCTCTTATCATTTCCGTCAAAAGGATTCTTCGATATCTTAAGGGCACGTCAGAATATGGTATCTGGTTTCCAAAAGGAAATGATCTGGTCATCCAAGATTATACAAATGCAGATTGGGAAGGAAGTGTTGATGATCATAAGAGTAGTAGGGGAGCAATGTTCTACCTAGGTGGTTTCCTTGTCTCATGGTTAACTAAAAAGTAGTCTTCAATCTTGTTATCCACAACAGAAGTAGAATACATCGCGACAGCAACTTGTTGTACTCAAGTTCTCTCGATGAAGCAAACATTGCAATATCTTCAAGTTAAGCTTGATGAGCCTATTCCCATATTCTACGATAGCACCAATGCCATCAGTATCTCAAAAAACCTTATGATGCATTCCAAACAAAGAACATTCCGATTAAATATCATTTCATTAGAGAGAAGGTCACCGAAATGAATATCAAGCTTGAATATGTTGGCACAAAGGAACATGTTTCTGACATGTTTACCAAACCATTACCTCGTGAATCATTTGAGTATCTTCACCAAAATCTTGGGATTCTCCCAAGTTCTCATTAGAATCTTTCTCTTATCTAACTAAGTAGAAAGGGGGAGTGGAGGTGTGTACAGGTCCGCAGGATGGCTGTTTATTAGGGGGAATTACCCTTTTCCATTGATGACAAAGGGGGAGGGAAGGAAATAGAAAGAGGTGTCATGATCATAGGGGGAGTACTTGTGTTGCCATCAATGCCAAAGGGGGATATTGTTGATCAATGGTTTTCATTGATGTCAACCCAAGTAGCACCAAAGGCTACCTAGATCTTGCATGGGAATTTTGACTTGACAACTTATTGTATTTTGAGTCAAGGATATTCTAGATGGATTTTACTCATCGAGATTTTTCTGTTGATATATAGCACACCACGTAATTCTTCACGGTTTGAGAGATATTAGTCTTTGAAGTTAGTAACTCTAGTTAGTGGGATAAAACCCTATGGGGTTATGGCATGGAACTCATAATTGGTTGTGGTCATTGAATATTAAATAATTAAAAATGTTTTTTTTTCCTAAAATCCCTCTAATGCTCACTTGTTGAGGACCCTCTCAACTCAAGACATTCATATAAATAGTGACCCTCATATCCTCCTCTAGTAGGGATTTATGGCTTCAAACTAGTCATCGTGGAATTTTTGTTGTAAATTTGTTTTTGCGAATCTTCAGAAGCTGAACCTAAAACCCATTTGAACAGAAATCTTTATGAACCTTGTGACTGAATTTCAGATCATGGTTCGCTATATTTTCGGAGATATGATCTTAGGAAGTTAGGATTTTTCGAAGATCCCGAATTCCATGTCAAACAGGTGATGTTGGGAAACTCGTCATAACTTTCTCTCTGAGCATTGGATTAAAATTTCGTAAATATTCACAGAAAGAAGAAGGACTGGAGTTTGTTGAGTAGTGTTTTTAGGGCCAAAGGTCACCATAGTGACACGTGACTCTTCGTACAAGTTCGGGCTACTAAACCAGTCCATAATAAGGTCATCATGGGATATTGGGCATAAATTTTTCTTGAAGAATCCAATCTTGATCAGACCTATGCGGTTGGAAAGAAGACTTAGAGGGCTACCACAGGACAAAATTTCAGACCCCAGAGATCCGAAATTAGATAGATACAACAGATTCAATATCGAGGTCATAGAAGGAAAGAAAAAGCATGCATTCAAGGATCACTGCAGTAAGGAGCACACATCAACAATCAAGGGTAAGTATCCTAAAACAAGGTGTGTATGATTAGTTTTTACATTTAAAATATGAGTATCATCTCTAACATATATTTTTGTAGGAAAATGTAAGTACATACAAGGTCTTGGTTATATCTCGATGTCTCTATATGTCACAGTTAGTTTTGATACCACATTTCAGATGTCATATTCTTGATACTACACATTTGATGCTACATATTCTTGATGCTACACCAAGTATGCTAAATCTATATGATGTGTAAGTTTATGTTACTTGTCTTGTCATAGTTGATAGAATGGTCTCTATTGTTGTACTTAGAACTTGGTCCATCACAAGTCTAGGTTATGTCATCAATTTTTATTGTATATTTCTTTAGGTCAGTTTTGGATATAGTCGTGCATAGAGTCCAAGCCTATATCAAGAGTGGGAGTCTTTGTCTACTACTATAACAAGTCAACAAAAAAAGTGACAATCACACTTTAGGTATGTAATTTGTATTTGTATTTAATCATTATTATGGAATTACATGTGTTTTGCAGACAGAGGTAAGTTGAAGGGTATTTTGTTTTGTTTTGGGATTGGTTTTGTCAGGAAAATTTTGCAAGAAGGTAAAAGAAGATTCAAGTACAACTTCAAGAAAGAATTCAAGAGTAGAAGTATCAAATCAAAGGAAGCATTGCAACAATACATCCTTGAAGGCATGACAACCATTCAAATATCGCAAAGTATTGTTAAGGCCAAGAGTCATTATTGTAAAGTTGTAAAATATTCATTTATGAAAGAGTCATCATTGTACAAGAGTCATTTGTAAAAGTGTCATCATTATAAAATTGTAAAAGAGTCATTTGTAAATGAGTCATCATTGTAAATATTATAAAAGATCCATTTGTGAAAGACTCATTCTGCCTAGAGTCGAAGAGGCAGTGTTAGTCGGCATAGGAGTCACTATTGGGATGATGTCATGGTTGGGTTGCAGGTCATAGTGTGATTGGGTGTTCGGTCAAAATCATTGTAAATCATATTGTATCATGTATCGTTTTCCCTCGTACAAGAATCCACACTCTTTTCACATTTCAATCATTATAGGGTGGTAGGGAGGTGCTAGCCTGGTGCATGAAGTCACCTACAGGTTGGAGCCGATGAACACTTTAGGGTGGTAGATTGGTCTAGGATATTGGGGCATCCATTAAGTTGACTACTGAAGAAACTAGGGTGTTGGGGCGTCCTTCTAGTGAGAGCTAGAGAAGAATTCTTTTATAGAATTCTAAAAATTTATTGTTTTCATTTCATTTGGGGCTGAAGATTAAAGAATTTATTAGAAAAGTGTTCGGTGGTTTTTGACCCAAAGGGGGTTTTCCACCTAAAATTCTTGTGTCTATTGTGTTCTTTTATTTACCGTTATTACTGCATAAACATTAATAATAAATGAAAATTAACTAATTATATGAAAAGATTTAAAAGTTCTAATTGTTAAGGAATACTGATTCACCCCCCCTCTCAATATTTCCAATAGAAAGAATTTAAAAAAATTGTTGAGAAATTATAAGCTAGGGTTTGTAATTCAAACATATAACAATGAAAAAATTTGGTTAAATTCCCTATATAATGTTTGTATTGATAAATAAGTTGTGAAAATAAAAAATTTTAAAGTAAAAAGTTACCTAAAGAATCTCTCAACATTTGTAGCCCCATAAACCCTAGTACTATCATATAGGTAATAAAGTATGTGAGTATATTGTTGAACTATAATATGAAAAAAAAAAAGATCTTACAAATGTAAAACCCCTACTCCATAATTTTTTACCCAAGTGAAAAGAATCTTTGTATTAGGGATCTAAGCACCAGTCTTATAATAGTTTAGTGCATGGGTTTAAATAATCTTAAAATCTAAACTGAAAAATCCAGAATTTAAGTAGTAAGAAGTATATTAGTGAAAATTCGAATTCATTACTGATATAGAAAATTCCCTGTCTTCGGTGAGAACTGAGACCAAGACATCAATTCATTCTCTTATCTCGTGAATATATGATGAGCCTCATAAATGGGTAATTATATGGGCTGATTTTACCTCCTAACCTAGTCAAATCAACCATTCTCTTAGTTTATTGTATTATTTTATGAATATATTTATGCTTATAGGGTGAGTTGAGTTAGTTATTATGCCATGTGGTCTAACATGTATTTCATGCAGATTATTGATGGATTTCACGTCAAAGTCAAGGATCTAGTGGTCAAACTGCAGCAATAACTCGAAGTAGACAGAGGAGAGGACTTATAGGAGGGAATCCCCCTCATTTATTGCTCCTCACTTTGAATTCCCCTTCATTCAGCTCAGAGTACAAGCAGTTGAATCATGACCTATAAGGTAGCCGAGCAAGTGGAAGATGATTGATAGTTATCTCGAGTTTTGGGAGCCAAGCCTCCCTGATTTTAAGGAAGCTATTGGTAGCTTCAGATGTATAAGTAGAGAGGCCTAGGGCCTCACTAGGGTCGATTTTTTTTTTTGCTTATGTAAACTCTGCTCAAATTTCGAGCTTACTATTTTATGACAGTTTTATGTAATCTTGCTATTTTTTGATATTGAAGATGGAATCCTTTCTGAGATAGCACTATGTTACCTCAGAGGGCTGAAGCTCTTTGCTTAGGGTCCAATCCAAGTAGCCAAGCTTCTCTTTACTTGTATTTATATGCTTTACTTTAGTTTGTAGATTAGTTTGTTGTTAGATGTATTTCTCTTATGGTTAAGAATAGGTTGCTTTTGATGATTTAGTAGCTTGCTTCCATTTGTGCTTTTTGTAGCAGGTTAAGAAATGATCATAGAAGATTCAAAAGGATAGCAACAGTGCCTTGGCCTCTCTTCCTCCCTCTGGGACCATGATTTGAGGCAAAGACCCTCTTGCTGCCCCAAAAACACAGATTTTCCTCATTCCTGGGACTTCGAGTGTTTGCAGCTCTCTAGTAGGTTGATAGACTAATTTTTCTTTGCTTTAGATCTTCTTTATATGTTCACTTCTTGATTTGAAATAGTACTTTTACATGCTTTTCTTTCTTACAAAATTTCCCAGCATTTCCTTCTATACATCATAGTTTAGGCCATTTTAATGCAAAACTCTGCTTTTCCTAGGATGCACTCATTTCATTAGTAGCTTGATTTTCTTGGTTCACTGTCAGTTTCTATGCAGTAGATCTCCTCCAGAATTAGGACAGCTTACCATCAATCACACCGTACATCTAATCCATGCCATATAGGTCTCCTAAACCTCACCCCAATTATGCCCTATTTTCCTTCATTTTTCATAGAACTTCTTCCTCTCTCCTTGAGCAAACCCAATCATCTTTCTCTCTCCTGGTGATTCATGGTAGAACTTGGGTGCCCAAACACCTCATTCCAACCTTCATCCACCTTTTCCACCCACTGTCACACCCTCAAGACAACAATAATTTCTCTCGGCCTCCTCCTGTAGGCCTCCTATAGTTTCCTTGTTTTCCTCCTATAGTTCTCCTATGTCCTCCTGTAGTTTTTCCTATAGGATTTCTTTTGAAGGTTGAGTGTGGGAAAAGCCTCCAGAAGGCCACCTAAGACCTCATAAGACCCATCCACACCATCATGCATCCTCCCAAGCTCCAAAACCACCCTCTAACGCCACCTATTCACTGCCACACTCACACACAATAAATTAGATGCATGTTCAATTCACATAAAAATCCAAAAATATGTTTTTTGCTTTATTACTTCCAAAAATAGCATCGTTAGATGTTTTTTAATTCCTTGAGTAGGTAATGGCATTTCTTTCATGGTTTTCACAGTGTTTTTGGCAAAAGTAGAATTAGCTTGTTAATTAGGGTTTACTAGGTTTTGCTTTACATTCCAGCCTTTCTCCGTTCTGCAGTTAGAATAGCATCTGTAGAGTAATATTTCTTTCCTTTCATCACACATGGAGATTCTTCTAAAATCTAGAGAAGTTGGTTTGAGCTCCTAGTGATCTCTCGTTGGCTGACCAAGTGACAACCTGCAGTGACAGCTAGTACTTGTGCATATAGCACTGACACTTCAAAGTTTGTTACGAACTACCAGGTTGATAAAAGTAAATTTGGTAGCCCAGGAGTTACAACATTCTTGCTGCAATACTAGCACTCACCACCGTTTGGCACCATTGTTGAGGAAGTGTCAAATTATTCTGTGATTACTGCTTTCTTCTATTTCCTATTACAACATTATGCTAATAGTTTATTTGGACAAAAGTATACTGGTCATTTCTTTTCTTTCAGTTCTGCATTTCCTTGCTTTCCTTTTCAATTCTACAAATTTCCATTCAGAAAGTTCATTTCAGCTAGTTTCAATTTGTTTTGTTCAATCACAATTTCATTTTCTGCAGGTATTTTCAGTATGGGGAAAAAGAAACAAAAAACCAACCAAAAATATTTCCTTTCATGCCTCGTAGGAGTAGAGATAACTTAGGAAAATTTTTGCCCAACACCCCCACTGCTTCACACAACCAACCTTCTCTCTTCTTCAGTGGCTGCAATCAAGAAGAACCCTTAGGTGAACATCCAGACATATTTGAAGAACCTATAGGGGAAGACAAAGAAGAAAACATTCCTCTGGAGCCAATCGCTGAAAACAGAAATACTAGGGGAAATGGAGAGAGAATAGAGGGTACCTTCCCCATTTGGAGTCCAATGGGGACACCAAAATGAAGAATATAAGTCCTTCAACCCTACCTCACTTCCATGGTCTGACTATAGAAGATCTTGACACCTTCTTGTTCGAGTTTGCTATCATCTGTCGAACTTATGACTATGCAGAAAAGACTGGGTGAACAGATTAGTTGAGGCCACTTGGGCCTACAACACAATATGGAAGACCACCACCGGGTTCACACCCTATGAACTGGTCTATGGGAAGAAGGCTTTGTTTTCAATAGATTTTGAATTCAATACCCTAAGGATGTCAACTCAACTGGACCTGTTGGCACTGCAAGAAACTCTTCTAGGTTGTAGCTCGGAGATGCCTGGTAACATATAATCTTCAATATTGTTCTCTGAACTATTGGAATAAATGATGGTTTGGATCAATTTAGGTAACCATTTCAGCTCTGTTTTCACTCAATGCATGCATGAACACTCTCACCAATACAAGGCTTTAGACCACTAATGCTCAATAAGTTATAAATTCAATGGATAGATGGAGAATACTAACTATACCTGCAAATTGCATACATAAACATACATCAATGGCTAGCTACAGGCAGCAAAGAAGCTTGCAGATCTAATATATTAAAGCAGAGACAAGATGAAAGTTATCTGGCCTTAGACACAAAGAAAACATGAACAAATTGTTCAAGTGCAAACATAGAATAGCAATGAGAATGGATATTAAACATATAATGGCAAAAGAAGCTTATATTACATAGAATGAAGATGAGAAGCTTGAATGAACAGAGGAGCAATAATCTCCAAAGGTTGAACCCTTATTACATCATTGTTTCAGCTATTTATAGCCTGTTTATAATGTTCCTGAGGTCTCTAGAAGGCTTCAAGTCTTAATATGCCTAATATGCATTGTTAACTGATTTGATGCCCTCTAGGAAAGCATGGGATCAGATTTTTCTGCTTCTGATAACAAAGTAACCGATTTCAGATATTTTTGATGGCTTGCTACATTGTCTGGGACTTTTTCTATGCTAGAGATGCTCCATAACATTTGTTGGTGTGGATGTTGCACTATCTGAGCTCCCTGATTTCTGTTTCGGGTTGCAACATGCTATGGTGTCCATGATCACTTTCCAGCATATGTTAGGTAATGGAAAGGGTCTGCCTGCCTTTGTTTTCTCTTTAAAATGCAGACAATGATTGTTTTGGTTATATACAATGAACATGCTGCAACACTGCTAAATCCCGCCCATCACTGTGTGTTTTGGACTTAAAAAATCCTAAGATATATTTTAGTTATCCATCAGGTCCACCATCACTGCCATCGCAATTTGCATTTAGCCTGGCCTGTGTATTTTCATTCATATTAGAACTATGTCGAAACTTTGAAAATTCATGAAAAATGGCCCTGGCAGACTTTAAATATCATATATTCCACATTTGCACTGGCCAATGCTCCCTTCGTATTTTCGTTATACAATGGAAATACATGAAATATATTAAAAATGGGCCTTCCACAGATTTGAAGATACATATATTTTATCCCGAAACCCTCTCAAGTCCGGGTTGTATTGCAATCAGTGCTATCATGTGTTCCTTTGTATTTAGTTTAAACAACTAAATACATTAAAATACATTAAAATATGACATTCACGTGGACTTAAAAATTTATATATTTCAACTCATAATGCCATTGGGTCCAGTCAACGGGTCACTGTCACATATATGTAAACGCCTCGCTCCTTGGTTAGCGTCGATGCGAGATTGCGATGCAATATGATCAGAATCACATATCTCTCCTGCCCCGGGCCGTTTGTAAGTGCTCCATGCTATCTCTGATAGCAATCACCAATCGCAATCGCCGTTTCCCTTGGGCACATTCTGATTTCGACCGATTGCCTGTGCTGATGTGACCCGCCAATCAGATCTGGACCATTGCTCGGCCAGATCTGACGGTTGTTGTGCTTTCTCATTTTAAGCTTGCGACACATGGTTTTTCACTTATTTTTCAGTGTTTTGGCCTCCCGATAATGTTCTTACTCCCCTTTAAGCGCTTTCCTCCTGTAATAGTTTTGACTTTTGAATGATCTTTAAGCAAATGTTGAAGATTTCAAGGCCATTAATGGATCCATTGGCATGTTTTTAAGAAAATTTGGAGACTTTTAAAGCCTATATGGATCTATTTGTGGCCCTTTTTCCAACAAAGCTAATAGGACCTAGACCTCAACCATGGACAGAAGGAGAGATTACTTTAGCTCAGTGGATTGGATGAATACAGATTGCAAGCCCTTCTCCATATAGAGGTAGTTCAACTTCAAAGAAAGATATGGCATGACATAAATATTAGGGAGAAGAAATTCCAAGAGGGAGATTGGACACTACTCTATGATTCAAGATACAAGGATTTCAAAGGAAAGCTAAGGACAAGATGGCTGGGACCCTACACTGTGGAGAAATGTAATGACAATGGTTCAGTTCTGATCAGAACCATTAATGATGGAGCCATCCCCATGCTTGTCAATGGACATCCGTTGAAAGTCTACAAGAAACCCCTCCAAGCGAGAGTTTATTGAAGATGTGAATAAAACAGTGATGGTAGTGGAGCATGTCTTAGCTTCCACTTCACCCACTCACTAAAGAAAAAAGAGAAAAAATAAGGACTCAAGTGAAAACCTCCATGAGGCACTTGAGTCCCATCATTGGGTTGAAAACCTCTTCTGAGGCGGTCCAGTGATGTCAAAAGAAAAAAAGGGAAAGAATAAGCTCCCTAGGTGAAAACCTCCCTTGGAGGCACCCAAGGCAGGCAATTAAGGTGAAAACTTCTTTAAGGCACCCTACTTGTTTTCAAAAGAAAAAAAAAAGAGAGAAAGAAAAAGTGAGTTTTTATTGCATTGTAGGTTTGCAAGAGGACTACAAGGAACAAAAGAAGGTGCCAAGGGGACCTTGACATTCATACCAGCATCCATCTCATCTTCTCCACACCTTCCTCCATAATTTTTGGCATCTCTTTCACCCCACTGTACCTCTTCTTCCAAAACTATGTTTTCTACAGGAGGCTCCTGTAGGAATTACAAAGAGCCAAAAGTGTCTACAGGAGGCAGTTTGAGGGACAAGAAAAGCTTCATGAGGAACCTATAATCCCTCTTACCATCTTCAAACCTCCTTGCCATAATTTCCAAGCCTACATTAGACTCCAAGCATCATTATTATTATTATTTTATTATTTTACCTTTCTAAGAAAAAAAACAAAAAAATAGTTTTTCAGTTTTGAAAAAAAAAAGGAGAAAAAAGCACCATTAACTTTACCTAAAGCTTACCTACTATCCCTCCATCATTCATCTACACCTCTGGCATCATTGTGAGCTCCAAGCACAGGGAAATAGCTGAAGTTTCAAGGGGAGAAGTAGCTACAGGAGCTCCTATAGGAATTCCTGTAGCAGCTGATCCCATAGAAGTCCAGCACCAGCAGCAAGGGACAACACATCTGAAGGTTGAAAAGGCACATGAAAATTAGCTCTAGGAAAAGAAGAGCCTACAAAAACACACAACAACACATCAGCAAGCAGAGACAGCATGCATGAAGGAAAATGAAGGCATGCAATAGAGAATGCCACAACACTTCCTAGTCGATGGCAGCAAATACACTTGGATTACAGGTAAGTGGCTAAGTCACTCCTGTATCTGAATTTCTGTAATTAGGAACCATATGAAGGCAATGAAATGGTTGAAATTGAAAGATGGAAAGGTGGATAGTTAACTTGGCCACCTTCATTTAGTTGACTCAACTTAACTGAGATATCACCCACACGTTCGCATAGTCAACTCAAGAAAAAGATGTGAAGGATAGGTAGTGGGAGGAAGAGTTAACTCTGATGCAGTAATGAGGGGATGATTATGAGGGGGGTCATGATGACCAAGCAAGTGGGGACCAACGGTCCTAATCTGGGCAATGTACACCTTGCCAGCTCAGCACTCATAACTAAAAACAACCATAAAAGGTAATGAGCACTCCTCCCTGCGCATTCTCACCACCTTTTCTTCAGTTTTTCCTCGTAACTCAGCCACACAATAGTCTTCTTATGCCCCATAGCCTCGTATCCACCATCCTCCATCGATTTCCTCCATACTTTTGCTCTCGGCATCTTCTTCAAGAGCCCTACAAGTTTTCTACAGGAAATCTATAAGAGGGACAGCGGGCTTCTACAGCAGCGGCGGTGAGTCATTTTGAAGGGAGGAAACATGATTTTTGGCATAAATTTTAGTCTGAAGAGGTAGGTTTCATGAATTCCCTCTGTTGAATATCAAAATGTGCAAGATCTGGTCTCAAATTGAAGATAAAATGAGTCTTTAAGAGAGTAGAAGTACATTAAAAAAAATAAAAAAAAAAAAAAAAACACAGTCCCCTCTGTTTTTCTATTTCACTCAAAATTCTTTATCTCCACCTCCATATATGGTTCTTCAAAAGAATTATAGGAAGTATGACAGGGGGGTTTATGATAAAAGAGCCCACTAACTCCACTAGACTCCATGCACATCCTCAAGTGGTGGAAATATTTACAAGGGCAAACTGGATGAATTTATTTGAGAGGTTTAGAGGGTTTGATGATGAAATTGCCCATGAATTTTCTCTCTCTCTGGTCCCTCACACAATAACTGATGCTACTGTAACCATTAGAGGCCTCTCCATTGAAATAACCCATGAATTCATCAGTAGGATCACTACCCTTCCTCTTGGCCTGCCTTGGAGTAAAAATGAGAAAATAATTGGCCAGGCTGCCAAGAGGAAATTTTTCCAAGACAATGAAACCCCTGTTGAAGACAAAAATGGAATTAGGAGGGCTAGTGTACCATATCCCCGGGATGAGGTTAGCTACCAAGTGATCAAATACATTTCTTTTGAGGGGAGGCACAACATTGTTTATGGATATCATTTCAGAATCCTCCAAGAATTGAGATATGGCATGGATACCCCAGCACATCAAAAGCTCAATATCCCTTACTTTATCCTCCAGTCCCTCATTGACTCCAGCACCAAGGTACAAGAAGGAAATTCACAGCAGTTAGCTCACCATGGCCTAATCAAGATCCTAGTAGAAGAATCCCTCCATACCCTTACAATCGCTATAGCATGCAAAGTTTTCATAAATATGACAGCTGAGGATGACATCAAGGCATTAATCTATGATGTCAGTCTTGTTGTCAATGAGGGAGAATAGCAAGGAGGAGAAGATGAAGCCAGTGGTGACATAACAGAGCAAGAGAGGAAGGAGTAAAGAAAGGAAATAGAGGAGGGGAGAGTTGAAGAGACAGAACAACAGGTAGAAAAAGAGACAGAGTAAGAGGAGGAAAAAGAAGCAAAAGAGGGAGAAAAGGAGGCAGAGAGGGCAGAGCAAAGAGAAGAGTCCCCATGTATTTCAAGGTGAGGAAGAATATCAAAATTAAAACAGGCAAACCTCAGTCCTCATCAAAGACTCCCATTAACATTGAAGATTCACCATCTGCCAAGGTGAAAGAATCTCCTTCCAAGACACCCATAACCTATGAAAGGAGTGTTATCGGGAAATCTAGTGTCCACTCGGAGCTGCTAGTCCCACTAAGACTGGTAGCTATCTTAGAAACAAACAAACTGAAACTACTTTCGCTTTCATTTATGAGAAGTAGATAAGAGGGGAACAAAGGACACCAACCTCAGTCTTGCGCTTGGTTCCTCTCCCTTATGACAAATCCTTGCCACTTTTCTTTCATCTACCCAGCTTCAAAGAGCACCTGTGGAATCAAAGCAGCATAGTACTATCGAAGAACAGAGATCTACAATCATAAACAATATAGGACTAGATATATATTGACCACACAAATGCATATATCATCAAACATACAAGAATGTGGAGGAAAACTTGAATAGCTTTATTAATATCAAGAATAGCAAAGAGGATTACAATCAATTGTTCTGACCCAGTGTCATCCTCTTAGCATGAAAGCCCTTCTTCACCTCATGAAAAGCTTAGATCACCTAACATTATGATGTTCCACCAAGAAACCAACAACACTTCCTTAGAAGATACAAAATTCCGGCCTTTGGATCTCTGGGATGAGGGATCCATATATAGATGATTGCAGGGGGGTGAGTCAGCTTCTGGGATTTTGATTAGTGTCTTCTCTCTGATAGTTCTTGGTTCCACTTGGAGATTGATGATCTCTTACTCATGTCTGGGTGAATTCAGAGAGGCAAGTGTCATAGGAGAAGTTTCTGGAAGATTCTATGACGATCCACCTTGCAAACTGTCTCTGCCATTTGTCTACTCTCGCCCATCGCACCCTATAGAAGGCCTTTCCAGTATGCATCACACTCTTTACACTGAGTAGGTGGGATGCAGTGCACCCTCTGCACTAGGCAGCCTATATGGTCCAGCCTTGACCAGTTCTGAGCAGTTTTCTGTGGAGAGCTTCTGGGAGATGATGTAATCAACTGACCTTGTTCCTTTAGGGTGTGAAGCAACACTTTTAGGGACTTATGAGCCCTTGGTTTATGGACATGTATGATTGGGCTTGCAGTGCCCAAAAATGTCTATAACAGTTGCCCCCTAAAGCATGAGGTCGTTAATCTTTTGATGTCGGGTGTAATGCTTTATCATGAGGATCCGAAGTTTTTTCGAGCTGGAAGGTGCCCTGTAATAAGATACAATACAATACATTATCTTCATAATATTTTTCATGATCTGGCTGAGGAGGGCATTCCCATGCTCAACTTTATAAATTCATTTTCATCTACATAAGACAGAAAACCGTCTGTGTGGTAGACTGATGATTCTGATAGAGCCATCATCCTTTGATTTGGATGATCATCTGTGCAGCAATGATGTACATTTGATGTTTTTATTTTCCTGAATATATCGCAGCCTAGATGGATGAAACTAGATCCGGGTCTTCAAACTCTTCCAATCTTCACTTGGAGTACAAGTTGATCCATGTGAAAGATGCTCTGGAGTTGATCATGGAAAGACATCGCCTGATTACCAGCCAATGATGTAAGCTGTTAACAGGCATGAGAGGAATCACCGATAATGATGATGACCCTCAAGGTACTACAGTACAATTCACGTGGTGTGAAAAAGGGACTTGGTGTCGAACACCATGCAAAATCTTTCAGTCGAAGGCCATTGATGTAAACCTGTCGCTGGAAGTGAGAAACTTGCCATTGAGGCATGCAAGCTTCAAAGTACTGAAAGGGTTGTTCCTAAGTCGACTTCTTGGATAATGAGCTGATGTCAACAAGAAGCAACTCCGTTGTAGGAGGGCCTTAATGAATCCCACATCTACGACATGCAACGGAGTAAATGATTTTGGAGGTGAAAATGATCTAATGATATAGGGTTCAGGGTGGTGGTCATGAAAGAATGGAGCATGAATGTATTGCAGCGGATGAGACAAAGGTGAATTCTCTGAGTGACTTCTCTTGAACATACTGGCGACACTGACATGGATTGGTAGCGTTAACCCTAAACATGGATGGTGCAATGGACCAATGGTGATATGACCGGTGAACGTAATAACACAACCCGACTCGGATGTGGAGTGAAAGTGTCATGTTCAAGAGCGACTTGCTACCAATAAAGTGTCTTCAAGCTTTCTTCCCAATTTTCCCCCAGTCATTGCTGACTAGTACCTCTTTATTCTTGTCAAGCTTGAGGAGGATAACATATTCTTGTTCTATAATTTTCCATTCGGGCAAACCCATCGCTATGTTTTAACGACCCTGGCAATAGTGAAACTTGTTCTTGTCTATATGGACAAGTTTGTCACTATTTGGTTTTTAACAAGTTTAACGACAAAGATAAATCGGTCCTTTTCAATTTTAGAGAGTCTAAAAGGGACATAAAGGAGACTCCAATAATCCTTTTTTGTCATATAATCCCTTAAGTCCGAAAAGGTATAAAATAATATGAATGGGATGAATTTTTGGTAATTTTAACAAGCCGAACAAAACAAGCACTCGATATTTTTGTGTAATAATCCCTCAGGTCCAAAAAGATTAATCTAGAGGAGGGATAGCACTCCCGGTAGCTTTAACGAGCTGGAGAGGCCAATCTCTCGGCAATCTTTTCATATTTTACAAGTCAGGTGAAAAGAGCTTAAAGGAGACTCATCTTTTGAGGAACAAGTGATAATTTTAGGTAGCAACTGATTCCAGGTAAGGTTTGGAATTTTCCAATCACGACAGTGTCACAAGGATGGCTAACAGGATAAATCTTCACAGTTGTTCCTCAAAAGGGATAAACAATGAAATGGAGGTGAATGATCAGCTAAAACAGAGTGGAGATGATGGTAAGAACACGACCAAGGCTCAAATGAATTCACAATGGTTATTTACTGGGGATTGGTTCATTTTTTAATGAGCTTAAACTTTGGGGGAAACATTTGCTCATTGCTAAGGTTTAATTTTTAACGAGCTTGAACTTCGCATAAAACTGCTCATGCCAATCATATAATAATGATGTCTCATGGATAGGTTCAATTTTTAGGGAGCTTGCACCATTCGAAACTTTGCTCCGGATCCTTTCATTATGCAAGCTAGGAACGACCAATCCTACGAGTTTAAAGGGTTGAGAAACTAAAAACTAAGAAAATAAATGGTCGCTCTTTACTTTCAGGCAAAAAGGTTTGCATGCGCCCAAGCATAGCGAAGTAGAGTTTCCAGGTTACCATATGAAAGTTCTCGCATTCACGAGATTTCTTCATCCGCGTTGCAGACAAAACACTTCCTTGGCGATGTCTACCAAAATAGACAAAGGTGAGTGGCACGGTCGCCTCCACTCACATAACTTTTATGAGGGAATATTATTCCAGTCTAATCCCATTTTCCTAAATGGATGGGTGTGTCAGACTAGTCATATATCCTCCGCGGAAACCTACCCTATACCTAAGGTTTTCCTGCCGAAACAGACCAGGGTGCATGCCCCTTGGGTTTCATTCATGTCCTCCCGAATCACTCACGCTCTTCAGGTGGATGGACTAGAGATTGATGAGACATTCTTTGCGTGAAAAGACCATTTAGGGATGGCATTTGACTATTAGCTATGTGTGAGTTGGGGAACGAAAGTTGGTCTATGAGCTAGACCACTCGGCCTTCATGCGAAAAACACATTACTCTAAAGAGTGAGGAGATAATGGCTCCCATACTATAAATATAGTCACGCCCAAGGAGTAGATTATAATCTAGAGGTCCTTGGACTACCATTACATTCATATAAATGGTTTTCCTTCTCAACGTTATGGGCACATTGGGAAGGATCCCTAACGGTTGACTAGTTCCTTTGTCGAAGCCTGTTAGATTTCTCATCTCAGGCAGAAGCGATGGCGAACCAAGCACTTCCCAAGCAGTTGAGGAAAGGATACTCACAGAATCCCCTTCATCTATGATGGTACCGAACATGATCATTTTGTAAGATTGTACAATGATTCGGAATGGTACATTAGCGGTAAACGGGGTCTACCTAGTAGATTCCAACCGAAGGAAATGACTAGGTTGCTTGGAGGTGGGACCGAATAGATGGCCGGATATGACTCTGAAGAACTTCCTTCCTGCGATAAAGGAACAGGTAGATTTCCCCCATATTCATCAGAGTCTGTGTTTACTAAAAGAGTTTGAACGGTGTCATTCTCATTCTCTTCGGTGGTTGTATCATCTGAAGATGGACCTTCTGAAGACAAGACCGGGTCGACTGCGACCTCAAACTTTTGACTTTCGTCTGGTATGGACTCAACGAGTTTATCTTCAATGATAGATGCTTCAACTGACCACAATGGCGTGTTGGTTGGATTTTCAATGAGCGATGGACTCGGCAAGAGTTTCTTGTATCCAGGAGGAAGCCGTAGCGGTGAAGCAGGACGGTTATCCAAAACTCTTTTATCTTCATCTAGGAAGGGACAATGGTGGACGATGTGATCGCCTTCACACAGTTTACAAGGAAATTTACATTTCCTTTTTTGTCCAAATGCTTTGCTTTCACTAGTTGATGGTTTACTTTCAACATGATCTTCAGAGGTTCATGACACCGGATTGTGAAATCGAGGAGACCAGTCCCTTAAGATCTGAGGGATGCAAGGACAATCTTGATGATAGTGGTCTCCTTTGCAAATGACACATGGAGATTTAGGCTTGGACGGTGCAGTGTGTGGATTTTCACTCGACGATGCCCGGTTACCCCTTTTTTCCTTTGTCTCTTTCTTCTTCTTCTCTCTCCTCTCCTTCCCCTTCTTCTGCTTCTTAGTTACTTGATTTTTGGCTTTACCAGCTTCGTCAAGCGAAGAGGAAGGAGGAGAGGGAGAATCGGACGAAGTAGAAGGTTGGGGGATAACTTTAGTATCATCCAGTTACTGACTCGATTGTTCAGGAATCACAGTGTTCTGAATGACGGAGGTCGAGAAGAGCCATATCGGCAAGCCAATCGTCAATCCTGGAAGTGACAATGTGGCCATATTAGGTGCACCAACATCTCCCCAAGAGGAGAAAGGACTAGGATTTCCTCCAAGGGGAAATCCTTGGTTGGTGGACTCCATTTTTCTCAACCTAAGACCAACACGGGAATGGTGATATTATTTCAATTAAAATAAATTTTAGATGCTTTGACAAAACTTATTTTTTCAATTTTTAAGAGTTGAGAAAAAACAAAATATGACTCTAGTCACCTTCAATTTTTAATGAGCCTAAAGTGACAAGTGCTCAGATGGACCTTTTCCTTTAAGGAGTCTGAAAAGGAACAAAAGAGACTACTTTGGAAATCTAGGCAGAGGGATTACTAAACCAATCGCAAAACTGCAGAATACTTTTTACGGTACGGCAGTCAATCTTCCCGAATGTTGTGTTCAGTGCATTGCGATTGATAGGGCGGTGGACACAACTTCCTATGGATAAAGGATATAACCTATTGTGGTCTCCCAATATATACTCGACGATACGTGGGAGCACAAGTCCATACTGGCACTTCTCATCTCAAAGAGGAGGAATCACCCAACCAACAATGAAAGCGATAGTTACCAGGCTTTACGACGCCAGAATACATCTTTAGCCTAGACTTCTAGATGTTGTGCGTTAGGTTCCAAAGCATTTTTATGTTCATTAAACTTATTTACAGTTGATCTTTCTTAAGAAATTTGCCTTTCAGGTTCACCGCGCGATGTAGATATATAATTCCTAGAATGCAATTTAAGATGATAAACAAATCATTTAATCTTCTTTTTGCAATGAAACTCCCAGCTACTAAAGAAAGAGAGATGATATTCTTTCAACATAGAGCAAAGAGCACACACTAGATGCACTGTCCTAAATCAAACCAACAAGCAGTCTAAATGCAAATGCACATGCATGTATTTTTTTTCAGCTTTCTTACTGTGTGAATGACAGGAAGAATGCGAAGTACAAATCTGAATTATCTTTTCAAAGCAACAGTACTAACAAATTTCTCTTCAAAAACGAAAGGAAGATAATGACAACACTTTACTATTTTGAATAGAAAACTGATTTTGACACTTGAAAAACTACTAATTCAAATCAAATACAAGAGTAACTGTATAATCGACCATCAAGAACAATATAATTCTTTTCTTTGACTGCAAATGACACTTGCGACACTTTCAAATCAAAAGACGACAGTTTGATTATGCTACTTTTTGTAAAAGAGAACTGTAAATGGCACACAATACATAAAAAAACATTTTCAATTATTTGTATGATGGAGGCGGAATAATGGAAAGGAAGGGGGTTTCCACAATGGTATACTGATCATAAACAGCAAAACTCTTGAATAGAGCTGAAGAGAGTGAAGAAAATCCAAAGTCTGTAGGCAAAACTTGGCCTTTTCTGATCATCGCACCTGTTACATAGGGAATCCAGTATGCATCCCACCTACTGCACAGGGGAGGTGCAATGCATACTGATTTCCTTGAAGAGAGGGTGTGATGGTACCAGGATGAGACTTTGCTTGGCTTTTGATCACAGTTTGTAGCTCAGTTCAAGGATTTAGGCTGAGCAAGTGGTGTTCAGTAAATACAAATCATAGGGGCTGATCTATTGAGGTTACTAGAGCCACCATTATGGAAATTAGAAGGTTTGCAAATCAATTTCTTAGTTTATAAACAAAAGCCAGAGATAGACTAAAGTAGCATTGATCTACTTTGCACTTGCATAGAAAATGCAGTTCGAAGGCTAGCTGGCTTAACTTCAGGCTCTGTTTGTAAGTTTACAAAGAAAACAAATATAGACAAGAAAGCAATCTATTCGATCCCTAGCGGAGTCACCATTTTGTTATCGGGAAATCTATTATCCAGTCAAAGCTGCTAGTCCCACCAAGATTGGTAGCTATCTTAGAAACAAACAAACTAAAACTACTTTCACTTTCCTTTATGAGAAGTAGATAAGAGGGGAACAAAGGACACCAACCTCAGTCTTGTGCTTGGTTCCTCTCCCTTCTAACAGATCCTTGCCGCTTTTCTTTTGTTTACCCAGCTTCAAAGAGCACCTATGGAATCAAAGCAGCATAGTACTATCGAAGAATAGAGATCTACAATCATAAACAATATAGGACCAGATATATATTAACTACACAAATGCATATATCATCAAACATACAAGAATGTGGAGGAAAACTTGAATAGATTTATTAATATCAAGAATAGCAAAGAGGATTACAACCAGTTGTTTTGACCCAACGTCATCCTCTCAACATGAAAGCCCTTCTTCAGCTCATGAAAAGCTTAGATCACCCAACACTATGATTTTCCACCAAGAAACCAACAACACTTCCTTACAAGATACAAAATTCTAGCCTTTGGATCTCTAGGATGAGGGATCCATATATAGATGATTGCAAGGGGGTGAGTCAGCTTCTGGGATTTTCATTAGTGTCTTCTCTCTGATAGTTCTTGGTTCCACCTAGAGATTGATGATCTCTTACTCATCCCTGGGCGAATTCAAGAGGCAAGTGTCATAGGAGAAGTTTCTGGAAGATTCTATGATGATCCACCTTGCAAACTGTCTCTGCCATTTGTCTACTCTCGCACATCACACCCTACAGAAGGGCTTTCTAGTATGCATCGCACTCTTTACACTAAGCAGGTGAGATGCATCGCACCCTCTACACTAGGCAGCCTGTATGGCCCAGCTTTGACCTGTTCTGAGCAGTTTTCTGTGGAGAACTTATGGAAGATGATGTAATCAGCTGACCTTGTTCCTTTAGGGTGTGAAGCAACACTTTTAGGGACTTAGGAGACCTTGGTTTATGGACATGTATGATTGGGGTTTCAGTGCCCAAAAATTTCTATAACAAGGAGGACTACAAGATCTTCTACATGGAAGGTGTTATCACTCAGGTTGTTCCCTGGCTCCTGAAGGGAATACGGCCGAGGTAACCACTAACCAATCTTTTAGCTACAGGTCCTAGCCTACCTGCAATGAGAGAGGGCTCTCTCTTTGTAAATTTAGCTTTATTTGTGGAGTATCTTAGGCTAGCTATTATGCACAATTTTTGTTTTGAATTTGTTGGAGGGTAATTTCAGGTGGAACATGAATGCAAGTAGAAAACAATTTCTTCCATTGGGTAGATAGAGTCAGAGTGAATGAACTGCTGAAGTGTTCATTTGGTAAAAGGAGTTTGCTACAGAGCAAGGTAGTCAATTCAGGAGCAATTTTGATATCTGAAATGATGAAATTAAGTCAGAGAATGAAAGGCACTCAAGAATATTTCATTATGCTGGCAAGGGGAAAGTGCATGAAGATTACTAAGGAGCAATGAAGAATTCCTAGGCAATATTCAGAATGAAATAGCTAATGCAGATAGGAGCAATTAAGAATTCCTATTTATGATTAATTCTGAAGAAAACATATATAGTAACTGAGATTGAACACAGAGTACCCTTAAGCAAATTTTGTGCTATTCCTCTTCTCTGCTACCAAGTTTATGGAACATACATGAAATTGCACACATAGAAAACATAAAAACACAGAGAAGAGAGACTTATTGATCCATAAAAGACGCAAGAATTCTATAGCACTCCTAGAGCTTCACTTCCACATTCAGATGGTTCAGCATAGTGAAATCCCAGCAACCTTTGTATTTTATAGCTTTAATAACTTACAACGCAGTTCAGAAATGAAATTACCAACCCCAAATACATGTTGTGGGGGGGTATTTATACAAAAAGGAAGATACAAAATATCGTGAGGATAAGCTTTCAACTCATAACTTTCTTTACCAACTATTTAAGGAGCAGTAAGTGAAGGAATAAATGTTGTAGTAAATATGAATGCTCTAGTTGTCTAATTTGTCAGAGGAGTTTTGACTTTCTGGGTTGAATGAGTTGACTGCCTGCTGCGCATTTATACTGGGTGTGTTTTCCTATTGCTGGTATGCTGCTTGTTGTTGTCTTTGTCTTTGTATTCATCATTGGTGCTCGGCCTCTTTGCATTTATTGAGCTGTAGTGATCATTCTGTCTTTGCCTTGCACTGCCTTTTCTACCCTTTTGACAGGTGGAGTATACCATCTGTATGTGCTGACCTGTAGCTTACAAAAAATAATTAATAATCAAAGTCATCTGAGCAATGTCTCCATCATTCCTCTCCACCAATGCTCTGTAGGTAGCTGATGCCTTCATATTTTGATTAGTGTCTCATCAGCTTCAGTGTACCTATAAAAGTTTGGCTGGGTTTCAAAGAGATGGTTTATATCATGTGCAATGTAGAATATATTTTCTAATTTATCAAAGACACTATGTCCAGATGGAGGCCCTATTTCTTCTGATGTGCTTGAGGAAGCTGTGATTTGATTGGAGGCATAATTGTTCACCCTGTTGGCATAATGATCATGTGACAGCAGTCTTCCAGCACTGGTTACTAGGCTAGGTAGCCCTCTGCTCTGTAATGCTGTGATCTTTATTCTGAACTCATCCACCTCTGCTTGCATCTCTTGGCACTTTCTTTCCAAGGTCTGCACAAAATTCCTTAGGGTCAACACCCTTTTTACTAATAAGATAGTATCAGTCCTATTTCTGATTCCTAATGCTGCCAACTGCTCCTTGGTGTGAGTGTTCAGAAATTGGATCATCCTATTAGCTTACTCAGGCATATTACCCAAAGATGCTCTAGCCTTTTGATTTTCAAATTGAGCTATGCCTATCAAATCCATTAGCTCATGCATGGTTTCAATGGATTGACATTGGTCTGTAATGGATTGGCCAATCTTGGCCAACAGAATTTTCTTGATATCAGCTAGTGTTCTATCAAAAGTGAGCTCTTTCTCAAGTTCCTTTATCCTTTTTTCTAGGGCTTTCACTTCCCTTATCCTCTCAGCTACCTCCTGCTTTGACTTGTCATATTTCTCCTCAATTTTAGCTAGCTTTTATTTGGTTTCTTTCAATTCTGCCATTTGCAATTCCAGGGCATCTATTTCTTTCATCATATTGTTCATTCTCAAGCTAGTGCCTTGCTCTGCAGGTGCTGTAGTAGTTGCTGAAATTGGTGCTGAACTTGAGGTACCTGCTTCAGATGCTGGAGTAGGGGGAGGGACTGTTGTAGTGGCTGTAGGAGGAGCAGCTGTAAAGATTTGAGCCATTTGAATTGGCTAAGAGGCCAACTCTCCCTGTCTTCCCTGTAATGATGCCTCCAAGGAACTTTCTGTCTCTACCAACCTTTTATGCAAGGTCATAAGCAAAGCTACCACATCCTGCTCTTCCTTTTGTTGTGCCACCTCTGTAGTTTGAGGATGCAATGTAGATGACAGCTTGATTTGTCTTCTAAGGGCAGCTATGTCTTCATCCTTCTTTTTTATCAAAGCTTGCACACATTTGGGATTAGTGGGATCATGGCCCAGCTCTATAATGATATCCTCCAAGGACTTGATTCTATTGTCCTTGGCCTATGATGAAGCTTTCTCCAATTCTAGTTAGGCAGAAGTGTTGTGCAAAGAGTTTCGAAATCTATGGGCTAGCAATGTTTTATCTGCCAAGGTAGAATATACCATTTCCTCGGTCTGCTTGTGCAATTCAATCTGGTCCATGGGATGGATATCTTTGGCGAACACTTCCAGATTGGTTCTAATATAGTCAGCAGCTGATTGGGGTTACTGAATTGTAGGTCTGAAATGACTAAGAGTCATTTTGCCTTCCTGGATGTCATAGGCTAACATAAGCTTTTACTGATTGGTGGGTGCCATCCTTAACAATTGATTGTATAGATGGTACCTCACTGGCTCATTTCTATTCTTGATCTCAGTAAATTCCTTTTTGATGTCAGACCCCTGTCGGCTCTGTTGGCTGGTGGATGTTACCTCCACCCCTTATTGCCTCTCTTGCTCCTGCTGAAAGGAGCTGGCTGATGTCTCCATGCTGGGGGGAAATTGCTGTTCTGTTTTTCCTTCTGGCATTTCCTCTTCTGAGAAAGTATTCAACCTCTGTCTCTTTTCCCCTTGCTGCTCGGTGGATGTCCTGGAGGGGTTTCTTCTTGTCTATCCCTTTTATTTTCTCTTTCCTCATTAAGAGGTGTTTGTAACACTGGGATTTCTGTCACCTTTGCTTGAGTAGAAGGGTCTTGCCTTTGACTTTGTTCATCAGTAGAAGTAGGCCGATCTGCCATTGTTTCTTACTGTTCCAAATTTTCTACTTGCTCTTCTGGATGCTGCACCCCTTTACCTTTATTTGTTGTTGTTATTGGGGAACTTACTTGGGCAGGTTGCTAGGAGACAGTGGCAGATGAGGTGCCTTCTCCAAGATGCCGAAGGGCTGTGAAAAACACCTGTCCAAAGGATTCCAAGTCAACTGCTTTTTCAAGATCTTTGATTGCTTTTCCTGCTATCTCTTCCTCAGAAAATCCTTTAACTAGAGTACCCTCTACCCATTCTTGTTGATTAGCATGTTGTCCAATTTGAGGGATATTGAAGTGTACATATGCTGCAAGCCTATATTTGATCCTTCTAAGGCTTATAAAGTGATTGGGGTCATATGGTGCCCAATAAAAGCTTGTTTTTAGTAACAATTTTTTTTCAACATTTTTTCTGCCTCCACCCAGGCTTCTTCTCTCTTATTGAAAATAAATGGGCCCAATTGATGCCTAATCTTGAGCTGTGACATTTTGCTTCTGCCATAGAAATGAATCATATTTGCATTACCAAATTGCGGGAAGTATTCCAAGGCAAAGAGTCTCATGGGGACATATTTGGGCAGTTTGTAAGGGGCCAATTCACAGCCATAAATTCTGATTACTGGGTGGTTTTGGTAAAAGTATCAGTCACCAATTTTGTAGCTTTTGGAAAGTTGCAGGATCTTTTGCATCTCATCAGTGAGCCTAGGAGGAGGAGTGCTCATCAGTAAGGAGGAAGCTGGGTGTATAAATAGGAAAATAAACTCGCAGTAGGTATATGAAGAATAATAAACATGGTGGCAGACTGATGACCAAAATATTGCAGACCTTCGCTCCCCCTTGGCATCTAGTTTTTTGAGGAAATCTGGGAAACTATCAGGCTGATAGTACAACAGAAAATGAAATATATAGGAGGTATGTTTGAAGACCCTTTCTCTCTCCAGGTTCATGAATTTCTCATGAATCTTATCAGCAATGAAGGTGGCATAATCATACTGGACAGCAGGGGGCCGTCCTAGAGCAAACACGGACAACATTACCAAAACTGTCTCATCAACATACTCACTGGTATTGAATCCTAAGATGCAGGATATGATGTCTACTAGAATTCTCCCTGTTTCATTAAACCATACATGCAGATAAGGAGGAGGCTGTCGGGGCTAAAAATCTAGTTGCATGAACAACTGGGCAATTTTTGTGATCTCTGAGCTGGGCAACTTGGCACCTTGGTCAAGCAGAAGTTTCATGGAGAGAGGAACTAGAGGCTTTGTTGGCTCAAAGTTCAGCATCTTGTTTATGGCTTGAGGGGTGATGTGAAACAAAACAATCCCAGATGGAGCCAAAACTACTCTTTGAGTGGGCTCATAATTCTGACAACACTGATGGATAAGCTCAGGAATACATTTACTTGTGGGAGATAATAAATTGGCAGATTGGACTCCCAGATACCAAGGATATCAGCATTGCTCCTGTATCTTTTTCTTAACTCACAAAAAGTTTCAATATGGTATTTGTTAGTCAGTTCCACTATTTCCTTCATTTGATAATCCCTGTCAGCAAGGAGCAGCCATTCCAGGTTCCTATGTGGTGCATTCAAGGGGGCAATATTTAATGCTGTGGGAGTGGCCATTTTGAGGTTTATCTGCGTTTATCCTTCGAAACAGGATTAGTGCAACAACAGGCTGATGAAAGAGCCTCTGAGGATTTGCAAAAGAGTTGTAGACTGAGTTTAAATGAGGCAATGGTCTTTGCTGCCTGTAGTTTATGACAAAGAGGTAATTTTTGTAGAGTTTTGACAGGCCTTTCTTTTCTTTGATGAATTCACAGGGATTAAAAGACTGTGGGCAAACTGCAGAGGGGGAAGGGGATTATTTTAGCCCAATGACTGAAGTTTTTTGTAGTGGAATGTAGCAAAGGGTACAATGCATGGGTAATATGAAAATTCTACCGGCAACACTCAGTTAGAAATGATTTTTTAACAGTGAATTTTGCAAATGGTCGTGGGTTTGCAGGATTTCTTTTGAATAGGGGGTTACTCAGTAAGTTTTGGGCAGCATACAGGTGTTGTAGAGTCTTAAATTTGGCAATTTGCAGGTACTCAAACAAGTGAATTGAAGAAAATGGCAAGAACAGGGGTAAACAGGCGAAATTCGGAAAATACCTGGTTTTAATGGCGCCGAGGGCAACTGAGCTGGTGCAATGGAGAACAATGGTGGTGAATTTGCAGGCGGCAGCGGCTCGAATGATCAAATTTGCACTTGGGTGGATAAACAACGTAAAATCGCATGCAAAGAGCTCCCAAATTGTTCAGTCAAAATGACTTAAAATGGTCGAAATGCGTGTTTTTATGAAATTTTGGCATATTTGGCGCTTTTCTGCGATGACATCAGCATGACATCATCAACGGGTCTCGGGTACGGTAGGGTGACGTGGAAGTTGACTAGGGTGACGACGTGGCACAGGACACGGCGGTAGGGTAGGGACGCAGGCAGATGAGGTGCCAGTGACACGGAGCAGCGGCGGGTTGACGCGGAGGTGACGTCACGGGGACGTGGCGCCCAGACAGAAGGTGGTAAATGGTTTTATCGGACCGCCTTCTGTACGGGGGCGGTATGTGTCAGAGGAGGCCCGACGCAATGAAAACAGGACACGCATCTTTTGTACGACAAAACCGCCGTGCTATCGGACGCTAACTCCCGTACGTCGGGGGCGCTCCGAAATCAACCTGGGCCGTCGGATCTGTCGGACCCAAATCGATGGTTGACGGAATGGTTAGATGTTGGCGCGATACGGCGCGGGGACCCGCCCGTTTTTAATGTTATAATATGTCGCGGGGTGGGTTAAAACTTTAGGTTAGTGGGTTCCCGATTATGTGGTTTGAGACATGGTTATTAATTTAACCAAAGATTAAATTAATTCCAAAATATAAAGGCGCGGAGGGTAGTGCAGTAAGGTTTATGGAGGATTTAGGCGAGGTTAAATAATTTAACCAAATGTTAAATTACTCCCAGGTGTTTCGACGCAGAAGGGCTAATACCAAGGCCCAGATGGACTAGATATTTCCCAAGACTACATTATATGGCTATAGTGCCATGGGGTGGGATATGTAATATTTTTTGGAATTTTATATAGTTTTTTGTAGCAATAGGAATGGGAAAGTAGTTAGGGAGCTATATAATAGAATTAGAAGTTAATATAAGTTTGTGAGGTGAAAAGGTAGGGGAGAGGCTAAGTTATGAACTGAAACTTAGACATAAGAAGTGAATGGAATGTGGAAGAGTGATTTTACACAAGAAATGTGGCTTCTTTTCACTGAAGAAAGTCAAAACTTGACTTGATATTTTACAAAAATGGACTGAAAGCAGGACTTGTTGGGCAGATCCTAAGGTCCTCAAGGGGGTGTTAGTAATAAACTTTGAGGGGGAGGTGGAAAGGGAGTTAGACATCCTTCCATAGTTCTGCCATCAAACAACTGCTTTGACACTTCTTTCATTGATGAGACAAGTTTTTATTAACCATACAAAAGGAGATCAAAACCCTGCTTCTGCAACCTCAAACTACCTACTCAGCCTAATACACCTAACATTTTTTCTTCCTCTTGAATGGGTGCACTTAGACTTGCAAACCCTGATTATCCCCTTTTCTTTTGACTACCCTCCTATCTAAACCTACCCTTATTTCTTCCAAGGGCCCAGATTAGGCAGTTGGGCCCCTTCATTTCTCTGCCTATCTACTCATCTGCCAATCTTGAACTGTTTGGACAGGTATTCATTCTCTAGTCTAGAACAAGAAACTTAAAACATGGCATGGTCCAGATTGAACTGTTGGGCCATCCATCAAGCTAGCAGTGGCATTTTGGCTAGCCACTTTCCTGGTCTTTCTTTGGGGTTCATTTCTATCATTTTTTCTGACCAATTTACTCTTTTTTCCCTTTGATTTTTCTTTTAGGGCATACCCTCTTTACATTTTTTAACTTTCCTCTAATTCTTTTTACAAAATATGGAACCTTTGCAGCATGGAAAGATGAACATATTTGGCACTTCCCAGGTCAATCATGAAAAATGAAACCTATTGGTATAGGAACCTAATAGAGGCTCCACTTGGGGATGACCTTTCCTTGTGAAATACCAAGAACAGTAGGTCAGATAGCCTTATTTTTCAACTTTTGCTGTAGCCTAAAAGTCCCTTCTCTTGGAGACTAATGATCTGAATCTTTGTAACCTGCATGTAGTACCTTTTTGAGCTGCTCTGTGCAAAATTACAGCTCTGCTTCTTGCTGGTTTCTCTGAGTGCTTATCAACATCTTTAGCCTTCCCAAATCCTTTTCTTGATTTCTTATGGTGGACTCAAAATACACATCAAAAAGTGATGCAGTTCCCTGATTTTCCTTCAAAATTTTCTGCATCTAGTTCCTTATCTAGCCACTGTAAATAAACATACTGGAAGTATAAAATATTTATGTACAATATATAGTTGTGTTGTGTTCATCAAAGGGGATCAAAATAATGTTTGAGCATTCTCCCATTGACTGGGCCTTCTTCAGTATTTGTGCCATCCAAACTTTTCAGGAAGAAGGTTGTTACCTTGTACAGTTTGAATAATATATGGCCCCTTCCATAGGAAATCAAACTTGCCATGTTTCCCTTTATCTTCCCTCCTGGAGTCCCATCTCAGCACTTTGTTTCCTATGAATAAATCTTCAGCTTTTGTTCTTTTATCAAAGATCTTCTTGAGTTTATCTTGTAGGACCTGGGTTCTCTGATATACTTCTTCTCTTGTCTGTTGCAAATGAATAGTTTGATTGATCCTTCTTTGAATATCATTAGGTTCTGCTTGTATTTCTTGTAATAACTTGATCACAGGGATTCCTAAAGATGAAGGAAATCTTGCCTCCATTCCATAAAGCAATTCATAGGGACTTGTACCAATAGATCCTTTAGTGGTCAATCTGTCTGCCCAAAGTGCATTTACCAGCTTCTTATGCCAATTCCTTTTGTTCTCCTCCAAGACCTTTTTGATGATGTTGATGAGGCTTTTGTTGGAGGACTCAGCTAGGCCATTACCTTGAGGGTAATAGGTTGTGGAATGGCCCAAGGTCATGTGGTATTTGTGACAAAAGTTGATCATTTTTTTGGATTTGAAAGCAGCAGCATTGTCTGTAATAATTTTATCTGGACAGCCAAATCTGGACAAGATGTTGGTTTCTAAAAATTGCATAATAATGGAGTCATTGGCTTGCCTACAAGGGATGGCTTCTATCCATTTGGTAAAGTAGTTTGTGGCAATCAAAATCCACCTGTGTTGGCCAAAAGATGAAGGGTGGATTTCCCCAATGAAATCTAAACCCCATTGTTGGAATGGTCTTTCAGTTGAAATAGGTTTGAGTGGTAAAGGTAACAGCTTTCTCTTGCCTTCAAAGATTTGGCATTTATGGCAAGACATTACAAATTTTTTCACATCATTAAATAAGGAGGGCCAATAAAATCTAGCCCTTCGGATTTTATCAGCTGTTGATTTCCAGTATAAGTGTCCTCCACAGTCACCTGCATGAAATTCCTTGAGGACATTGTCAGTTTCATCCAATGTTAGGCAATTGAGTAAAATTCCTTCATGATTTTTCCAAAACAAAACATTGTCTATAATGCAAAACTTTGATGCCTTCACTTTCAAGAATCTCTTTTTGGTTCTGGACAACCCTGGAGGAGCTTGCTATTTTAACAATACAAAACATATATCAGCATACGAAGGGGATTGTAAAAAGGCTTGATTGATCTGTGGAGTGGCCATCTCCTGTTCGTTGTCCAGTTCATTGATATCAAGGGCTTGGAAATTGGTTTCAGTCATCAGTTTGGCTAGCCCTTGTCCTTTTATCAGTTTTGTAGGCTTGATTTCAATGTCATATTCTAAGATATTGGCAATCCATTTGCCCCTTTTTCCTTCAATTGCTTATTGAGTTAAAATGTCTTTAACCACAACATTTGAGACATAGGCAATCACATGAGAGTATAGAATGTAAATTCTAAAATCCTTGATGGCCTTTACTAGGGCATAAGCTTGCTTTTCCATGATATGATATTTTAAGGGAGAATCTCTCAGAGCTTTGCTAAACAAAGCAATGGGCTTCTCACACTCTTGGTCATCTTTTTGCAATAGGACAACAATAATTGTATGCTCATATGCAAAGGAAAAAATAATGAAATCTCTATCAAACCTGGGACTTGTGAGGACTGGTGTATTTGTCAAAGCTCTTTTGATGTCCTCAAAGGCTTGTTTGGCTTATATGGTCCACTTGACTTTAGAATCTTTCTTCAGCATATTGTTTAACAGTCTTATGAGCTCGGCCAAATTAGGAATGAATCTTCTCAAGAAGTTAATCTTCCCTAGAAAAGATTGTAGTTCTTTGATGTTTCTTGGATGAGGCACTTGAAGTATAGCTTGAATTCTGTCCGGGTCAATCCTAATGCCATCTTTTGAAATGATGTGACCTAGGAGCTTGCCTTCTTCTAGGCCAAATAGTGATTTCTTGGATTCAATTATATGCCATATTTTCTGCAAATTAGGAAAACTTGCCTCAAGTGTTCTAAGTGTTCTTGGTCTGATTTAGAAAAGGCAGTAAGATCATCAAGGTATATGACTAGGAAATCATGGATTTCTTTGGCAAAGGCTATGTCCATTGCTCTTTGAAAAGTGGCCCCTGCATTTTTAAGTCCAAAAGGCATTTTCACATATTTGAAGGTTCTCCAAGGCATTGTAAAGGCAGTTTTTTCTTGATCATCTCGGTGTACTAAAATCTGATTGAATCCTGAGAATCCATCTAACAATAAGATCCTGGAGGCTCCTACTACCCTTTGTAGGATATGGTCCATTTTTGGTAAGGGGTAATGGTCTTTGAGAGAGACCTTGTTCAAATTTCTTAGGTCAACACATAGTCTTATCTCTCCCGTTTTCTTCCTAGTAGGCACTAGATTTGAAATCCATTCTGAGAACCTAATTGGAGCTATGATTCCTGCCTCATACATTCGTTTAACTTCCTTTTCAATTAAGGGAAGAAGGACATGGTTCACCCTTCTAAGCGTTTGTTTAAACGGTTTTTGATTTTCTTTCAAAGGTATAGTATGTTGGATAACTGAAGTATCATAGGACTTTAGGTCTTCATAACTCCAGGCAAACACATCTTGGAATTCCTTAAACAAGTCAATGTATTTCAATTTCTGATCAGCAGGCAAGGCTTTGGAGAGTTTTACCATTTTGGGATTTTGTGTGGTTCCAATGTTACAGTCCTCAATTTCAACGTTCAGCGGTTGTATTTTTTGCTTCCTTGAAATGTCATTTGAATCGAATAAATCCTCCAAAGGGGTTAAACCTGTGGGCAGAAAATTGTCTTTTAGATCAATTACTTCAGCTTCTCCCTCATCTATTTCATCAAAATCTGTTTGCTTCAGCTGTTGTACATCCTTGTCATCGAAAGTAGTTGGATGCAAAATCAGACTTGTTGTTTCAACTGATATATATTGCTCAATTCTGTCTTTCTATTGTTGATCATTCACAGTGTTGGTATCAATGTTAATGCTGGAGAATTCCTCCTTCAGAGTCAGGAAGTTATTTATCTGTGTGTCATTTTCAAAGACTTGCCAATTTTTGACATTGTCTGGGACTGCAGGCCTATGTTTGATTTCAGCAGTGAAATTGTGGTTGGGTTCAAATGGTAGCTTACATGTGCTGGCGAAGGTTGCCAGGCTATGTGCATGTAAATTGTGCTTTCTTGAGATTTTGGTGAGCTGAAATTCTAAGAAAGTGTTAAGTATTTCAATGGCTGCACCTTTGTAAGCCCTCAACCTAGGATCATTTGTGAGAAAATTTCTCTTCATCTGCTGTATGATTAGATCTGAATCCCCTAAAATTGAGACTTTGGTTGCACCTAGGTTTTTGATGAGCTTGAGTCCTAGCAAAAAGGCTTCATACTCGGCCATATTGTTTGTGCATCTAAAGTTTAATCTATATGCATGACCTTCAGTATGGTCATTTTGCATGTTGTGCATCCAGACCCCTGCCCCTGCTCCTAATTTGTTTACTGAGCCATCAAACTCTAAGTACCATAAGATTTCTTGGTTATGACTCGCATCGAGAGTTTTGGGAATTTGTTTAGTGGGCAAATTGGGTTCCTGTGAATCATATGATGTGTCATTTTTCTTTATTGCATTAGTCATATTGACAATTTTTTGATCTGAATCAGCAGATTGTTCATTCATGCTTTCTGGTTGTGCTATTATCAGGAGTTTGGCATCAGTTTTGGGGCACATGTCAGCATTATATAAAATGAATGAATCCATGTCGGAATGTATTGAATAGATGGGAAAGTTTTGGGGCTTTTCTTGACTACTCACCACATATTTCATCAGTGTTTCACGGTACAATCTCTTTGGCTATCCAAAGACTGAGATAGTGGCATAGGACATGTCTAATTGCAAAGATCCTTGGAGTTTTGCACCCCATGATCTTGATAAAAGCATACCGTACTTGGGTGGAATATCAGCTACCACCACATCCATTAGAATTGTTTTGGTTGGGTATTGGACTAAGGATACACAAAGGTCTTTGATTAGTCCTAGAAACCTGACCTGGCTGGAATCAAATGAGAATAAGTCTTTGTATGGTCTTGTAATATCTAGGTCTAGTTTTTCCATCACAGATTTAGGCATTAAGTTATGGGAAGCTCCTGAATCAAACATTGCATTGTGTAACACCTTATCATGAATGTTTAAACTGACATAAAAAGGTGGAACTCCTCCATTTGTTGTCTTTCCATTAACTTCAGGACCAAAAGGTAATTCAGGTTGATCATCTAAAACATTTACAACATCCCTATTGTCTGGTATTTGGAGGGACCTATTGATTTGCTGTCTATATACTTCATGTTTGGCTAATTCAGCGAGAGGAATAGCTATTTTCAGCTTGCCAATTTCTGTTTCTAAATTAAAGGGTTTTTCTGTCTGCAGCTTTGTGTTGTGGACAACAAGCTTTTCCTTTTCAGCTGGATTTTCAATGATCTTCTCTTGATTTTGAATGTTGTTTTGAAATACCTCTTTTCTAGAGTATTTTCAGGAACATTGTTTGAATTTTCTTTTGAGGGAGGATCTGTAAAAGTCTTATTTTTTGTGGGTTGTACATCTGATATATCTTCCACAGTAACTTCTCTTGGGTTAGGATCTATTTTATCAGTGGATTCTGTGAGCGCGTCTTTATCTTTTACTTTCTTTGGCTGCTTAGTATCCTTGAGCTTGGTAGGTTCAGGCACATCTATAGTTCTACTTCTTAATTTGTATTGTTTATGAACCTCATATACTGCTGCATCATAGCCTTCTCTAAAATCGAATGACTCTCCTGATTTGGTTTGAAATTGATTGAAATTATGGGCCTCTTGATCTTCTTGTGTTAGAAAGACTTGTTGTTCACTGTCTAAACCCATCAAGTTAATGTGAGGGTCCTCTATTGGTTCACTAGATGTTGAGGCTTCAGCATAATTTTCTTGAAAGGGAGGTCTAATGTTCTGGTCGAGACCAGCCCTTCCAACATTTGGATTTTGATTCTTTCTAAAGTTTGGGATCCTTGCAGTACTTGGTTGACCTTCCCATGATGACTTTCTTTCGATGGTGTCCACCCTATCCCCGAGTCCGTCCATGCCTTTGATGATTGCATCCAATTTTTGTTCAAATGCTGAAGGTTCCTCTTTGAATGTTGTCCTTCTTTCAACTCTTTCTCCATTTCTTTTGGAAATTAGGTTTGCCTCCACACTAACAGCTATATTCTGCATATCTGCTAAGGTTGGAGGGGCTCTTTCCCTCAGTTGATATGCCATGTCAAAATCAAATCCATCAGGGAATTTGATTAAGGCTAAGTCAGGTGGAGGTCTAAGGTTTTGAGGAATAGCATTGCAAACATTGTTGAATCTTGCACAATAATCTAGGACAGTTTCTTGTGGGCCTATTTTTATAGTATCATACTCAGATAAAATATGCAATGGATCCTTCTTCTTTTCCCATCTATTCAAAAATGACTGATAAAGGGCATCAGGATTGGCTATAGAGTTGACAGCAAGTGCTCTAAACCAATTCCTAACATCACCAGTTAGACTTTGAACGAAAATTTTCATTCTTACATCATCATCATCAATTTCATAGTTCTCAAAATAGTCTTTCATTTTCTTTGTATGCTGTTGGGCTGTATATGTACCAGTACCATCAAAATAAGTAATCTTACTTTGATAATCTTGAGGCATAGCCCCAGGATTTCCAGGTAACTGTAGAGGGGCATATCTATTTTCCATATTTATAGGGACAAATGGGACAACAGGAAGAAATGGGACAGCTGGAACTGCGGGAAATGGAGTTGAAATATGTGCAGTGGATGGAGGGGTAGGGAAAGTAATTTGAGAGGTGGATGAGGAAGAAGGAGATGTAGGAGCAATGTGAGGACGAACTGAAGCTTTAGCAGGGGTTGGAATATAGTTTTGCTGAATTGTTTCAGGGCCAGAATCAACAAAATCTTCTTGTTCCTCTTGTTTCCTAAGGATCTTAGGGATTAAATTAGGATTTTCAAAAACAGCTGGAGGATCTGGGTTAGGATTTGACCTGGTATAACGAGTTTTCTTCTTTGGAGCCAGCTTCCAAATTTGTTTTTGGTATTTTTCTAGGAATATTTTAGATTAGAAGGAAAATGGTCAAATTTTTGGAACAAGTTGTTTACAGCTTAAAACTAGAATGAAGAATAACTGAAGCAGCTTTTATTTAATCTTGTAGATGCAAAGCAAGAACAGTTTCAAAGGCTTTCTGGCTGACATTCAGGCTTCATCTGTAGTTTTAATGAATAGACAGCAATTGGAAAAATTCGTTCGTTCCCCAGTGGAGTCGCCAATGATGTTATCACTCAGGTTGTTCCCTGGCTCCTGAAGGGAATACGGCCAAGGTAACCACTAAACAATCTTTTCGCTGCAGGTCCTAGCCTACCTGCAACCAGAGAGGGATCTCTCTTTGTAAATTTAGCTTTGTTTGTGGAGTATCTTAGGCTAGCTATTATGCACAATTTTTGTTTTGAATTTGTTGGAGGGTAATTTCAAGTGGAACATGAATGCAAGTAGAAAACCGTTTCTTCCATTGGGTAGATGGATTCAGAGTGAATGAATTGCTGAAGTGTTCATTTGGTAAAAGGAGTTTGCGACAGAGCAAGGTAGTCAATTCAGGAGCAATTTTATATCTGAAATGGTGAAATAAAGTCAGAGAATGAAAGGCACTCAAGAATCTTTCATTATGCTGGCAAGGGGAAGTGCATGAAGATTACTGAGGAGCAATGAAGAATTCCTAAACAATATTCAGAATGAAAGAGCTAATGCAGATAGGAGCAATTAAGAATTCCTATTTATGATTAATTTTGAAGAAAACATATATAGTAACTGAGATTGAACACAGAGTACCCTTAAGCAAATTCTGTGCTATTCCTCTTCTCTGCTACCAAGTTTATGGAACATACATGAAATTGCACACATAGAAAACATAAAAACACAGAGAAGAGAGACTTATTGATCCATAAAAGACGCAAGAATTCTGTAGCGCTCCCAGAGCTTCACTTCCACATTCAGATGGTTCAACACAGTGACATCCTAGAAACCTTTGTATTATATAGCTTTGATAACTTACAGTGCAGTTCAGAAATGAAATTACCAACCCCAATTACATGTTGTGGGGGGGTATTTATACAAAAAGGAAGATACAAAATATCGTGAGGATAAGCTTTCAACTCATAACTTTCTTTACCAACTATTTAAGGAGCAGTAAGTGAAGGAATAAATGTTGTAGTAAATATGAATGCTCTAGCTATCCAATTTGTTAGAGGAGTTTTGACTTTCTGGGCTAAATGAGTCGGCTGCCTGCTGCGCATTTATTCTGTGTGTGTTGTCCTATTGCTGGTATGCTACTTGTTGCTATCTTTGTCTTTTTCTTCATCATCGGTGCTCGGCCTCTTTGCATTTATTGAGATGTAGTGATCATTCTATCTTTGCCTTGCACTGCCTTTTCTACCCTTTTGACAGGTGGAGTATACCATCTGTATGTGATGACCTGTAGCTTACCAAAAAAGAATTAATAATCAAAGTCATCTGAGCAATGTCTCCATCATTCCTCTCCACCAATCCTCTGTAGGTAGCTGATGCCTTTGTATATTGATCAGTGTCTCATCAGTTTCAGTGTACCTATAAAATTTTGGCTAGGTTTTAAAGAGATGGTTTATCTCATGTGCAATGTAGAATAGATTTTCTAATTTATCAAAGACACTCTGTCCAGATGGAGATCCTGTTTCTTCTGATGTGCTTGAGGAAGCTGTGATTTGATTGGAAGCATAATTGTTCACCCTGTTGGCATAATGCTTATGTGACAGTAGTCTTCTAGCACTAGTTACTAGGCTAGGTAGCCCTATGCTCTGTAATACTGTGATATTTATTCTAAACTCATCCACCTCTGCTTGCATCTCTTGGCACTTTCTTTCCAAGGTCTGCACAAAATTCCTTAGGGTCAACACCATTTTTACTAATAAGATAGTATCAGTCCTATTTCTGATTCCTAATGCTGCCAACTGCTCCTTTGTGTGAGTGTTCAGAAATTGGATCGTCTGATTAGCTTGCTCAGGCATATTACCCAAAGATGCTCTAGCCTTTTGATTTTCAAATTGAGCTATGCCTATCAAGTCCTTTTGCTCATGCATGGTTTCAATGGATTTCCATTGGTCTGTAATGGATTGGCCAATTTTGGCCCACATAATTTTCTTGATATTAGCTAGTGTTCTATAAAAATGAGCTCTTTCTCCAGTTCCTTTATCCTTTTTTCCAGGGCTTTCACTTCCCTTATCCTCTCAGCTACCTCCTGCTTTGACTTGTCATATTTCTCCTCAATTTTAGCTAGCTTTTCTTTGGTTTCTTTCAATTCCGCCATTTGCAATTCCAGGGCTTCTATTTCTTTCATCATATTGTCCATTCTCAAGCTAGTGCCTTGCTCTGCAGGTGTTGTAGTAGTTGCTGAAATTGGTGATGAACTTGAGGTACTTGCTTCGGACGCTGGAGTAGGGGGAGGGACTATTGTGGTGGCCGTAGGAGGAGTAGCTGTAAAGATCTGAGCCGTTTGAATTGGATGAGAGGCCAAATATCCCTGTCTTCCCTGTAATGATGCCTCCAAGGCACTTTCTGTCTCTACCAACCTTTTATGTAAGGTTATAAGCAAAGCTACCACATCATACTCTTCCTTTTGTTGTGCCACCTCTGTAGTTTGAGGATGCAATGTAGATGGCAGCTTGATTTGTCTTCTAAGGGCAGCTATGTCTTCATCCTTCTTTTTTATCAAAGCTTGCACACCCTTGGAATCAATGGGATCATGGCCCAGCTCTATAATGATCTCCTCCAAGGACTTGATCCTATTGTTCTTGGCCTATGATGAAGCTTTCTCCAATTCTAGTTGGGCAGAAGTGTTGTGCAGAGAGTTTTGCAATCTATGGGCTAGCAATGTTTTATCTGCCAAGGTAGAATATACCATTTCCCCGGTCTTCTTGTGCAATTCAATCTGGTCCATGGGATGGATATCTTTGGCGAACACTTCCAGATTGGTTCTAATATAGTCAGCAGCTGATTGGGGTTGCTGCATTGTAGGTCTGAAATGACTAAGAGTCATTTTGCCTTCCTGGATGTCATAGGCTGACATAAGCCTTTGCTGATTGGTGGGTGCCATCCTTAACAATTGATTGTACAGCTGGTACCTCACTGGCTCATTTCTATTCTTGATCTCAGTAAATGCCTTTTTGATGTGAGAGCCCTGTCGGCTCTGTTGGCTGGTGGATGTTACCTCCACCCCTTGTTGCCTCTCTTGCTCCTACTGAAAGGAGCTGGCTGATGTCTCCATTCTTGGGGGAACTTGCTGTTCTGTTTGTCCTTCTCGCATTTCCTCTTCTGAGAAAGGATTCAACGTCTATCTCTTTTCCCCTTGCTGCTCAGTGGATGTCCCTGGAGGGGTTTCTTCTTGTATATCCCTTTTCTTTGCCCTTTCCTCATTAAGAGGTGTCTGTAACACTGGATTTTTCTCTCCTTTGCTTGAGTATAAGGGTCTTGCCTTTGACTTTGTTCATCAGTAGAAGTAGGCCGATCTGCCATCGTTTCTTGCTGTTCCAAGTTTTCTACTTGCTCTTTTGGATGCTGCACCCCTTTATCTTTATCTGTTGTTGTTGTTGGGGCACTTACTTGGGCAGGTTGCTGGGAGGCAGTGGCAGATGAGGTTCCTTCTCCAAGATGCTGAGGGGTTGTGAAAAACACCTGTCCAAAAGATTCCAAGTCAACTGCCTTTTCAAGATCTTTGATTGATTTTTCTGCTATCTCTTCCTCAAAAAATTCTTCAACTAGAGTGCCCTATACCCATTCTTGTTGATTAGCATGTTGTTCAATTTGAGGGATATTGAAGTGTTCATATGTTGCAAGCCTATATTTGATCCTTCTAAGGCTTATAAAGTGATTGGGTTCATATGGTGCCCAATAAAAGCTTGCTTTTAGTTGTTATCACTCAGGTTGTCCCCCAAGTTGGAGTAAAGGGATACGACCGAGGTAATCACAAACCAACTTTGGACTGTAGGTTCTAGCCCACCTGCAATCAAAGAGGGCTCTCTCTTTCTGATTTAGCTCTATTGATGATGATTTTAGGCTAGCTATTGAGTTCTGGGGTTTCGTTTGTGTTTTGGTGGAAAGATTGATGTTTTCAGGTAAAGAGGTAGGTATAGTGTGAAAGTTTCAAACCATTGGGCATGGAGTCAAGGAGTAAGACTGCTGGTGTGTTTTCTTGGTCACAGGACGAATGAGGAGCAAGGTAGCTTCACACAGAACAATTTTCAAAGTCTAAAGGATGGAAGAATGTTAAGGAAGGAGAGGCAATTAAGAATCTCTCAGTCAGCTTAACAGAGAAGGGCGGATGAGCTCTATCTAAGGGTAGTAAAGAATACCTAGATAAGTGTTAACCACATGTGAATTAGGGTAAATATGAGCCACGGGGAATTCATATTCATGTCCAATCCATTTTGGATGAAAACATAAAGAAACAACAGAAATTGAGCCTAGAGTGCGGTTAAACAAGTTCTAAGCTAATCTTTCTTTTTGCTATTTAGATGGCAAAAAGTGAAAACAGAAGTAAGAAGCACTTATTGATTCATGTTGCAGCACAAGAATTCCATCATTCAGTCTCCAGAGACCATTAACAACCCATCAGACAGTCATTCCTCCAATCTCTTCAGCAATATTTGATTAAAGAAAAAGTCTCAAACATACAGTGCGAGTCTCTAATGAAAAGTTATCAATCGACCAACCCCTGAAACAATACAGAGGGTGGTATATATAGGGAAAATTGTCCAAAATTGTTTATTACAGCTGTGACCTAAACAGGTCTAAAAGTAAAAGATTACTTTAACCTAAACCTATCAGAAATAAATGCAAGAAACTATCTATGGGCTACGCTGAGGGCAGCCGTATCAAAACTGAATTAATGCGTTGTCTTTGGTGGCTCGGTGCAGTGCCTCTACAATAACTGTGCATGGACTTCTACTCCATTGTAGTTTGGTGACTTTAAGTGCTTTAACTGTGATTTGAGAGCTGGGATGGGCTTCCACCCCCTGATTTGACTTTGTTGGAGGCCATTCATGTTGACCTGCTTTGGGAACTGAAGATTTTTCATTAAAAAATTTAACTGATACTCTTTGCCGCTTCATCCTTCCTCTGATAATCTTTGAGGAATGAATCAGGCTGGTTTCTCTTTCGCTGTGGGTCAAATCAAAACTTAATGGCCGCTGTTCGACCCTCTGTTTCCTTTAGAACTGTCTTTTGATCCTTTCTGCATGCTTCGTGAAGAAAAACGGGTCATTCGGCGCCTTTTGGGCTTGCTGGGGGCTGCGCAATGAGGGGCTTTCCACTTCGGCCCTTTCCCATAGCCATGCGTGATTAGCGCTAAGCGCTAATTGCACATGAAAAACTGCCTCAGAATTTGAATCCGGGCTTCCTAAGCACAATTTTCGCCTTTCGCCTCAAAATTGATGATGACATCAGCATGACGTCAGCATGACATTAGCAGGTGGGGCCATGGTACGGCGGATGACATGGCAGGATGACATCAGCAGGGTGACGTCAGCATGTACGGTGGATGATGTGGCAGTGGTGACTTGGTAGGAGGCTGATGTTGTGCAGGTAACGTGGCGTGGTGATGAGGCAGACACGTAGAACTTGATAAGTGACATGGGGCGCGTATACAGAAGGCGGAAAGCGGTTTCATCGGACCGCTTTCTGTACGAGGGTGGTATCCGTCAAAGCCCTTCCGATGCAATAGAAAGTGGACAAGTATCTTTTGTATGGCGGAGAAACCGCCTCACCATCGGAAGCTAACGGCCGAGCAGCGGGGCGCCTCCGAAATCGCCGAGAGCTGTCGGATGGGGAGGGCCCGATCCGATGGTGGACGGAACAGGTGAATCGGCGGGGGGATAATGGACGGGCACGCGAATATTTGGATCTTCAGAAATGCCGCGGGGAGGGTTTATACTTTGGTTTTGTGGGTTTATACAAGCGGGGGAGAACAAAATATAATGTTTAATAACACTTTAAACATTATCTTTGTGCAAATGAATGCGGAGGGGTAAAGTTATAGGGTTTCAAGGATAGTGAGGTGGGTAAAGGTTCTTGGTCTAACCAGAGGTTTAGACCAATCCCAGTTTCATGACACGGGTGGGTTCACAATAGTCCCAGGTGGACTACTGTGTCCCAGAACTGAAAAATACATAGCTATAGTGCTATGAGGTGAGGTATGTACATAGGGGAGTTATTAACATAGATTTAGTAGGGGAAGGGAAAAACAGATAAGGATTTACATAATAGAGTTAGTGGTTAATATGAAGATGATGAGAAAGCGCTTAAGGTAAGGAACCTTAGGCTATTTTGGGGAAATAGAACTTTGTAAAAGAAGAATGGAAATCCTTGAGTGAGGCGAATCTTCACCAAGGCCAATGTTATGGAACATGATGAGACTAAGAGGCTCAAGCAGATCTTGACCTCTTTGGGAAAATTAGTGAGTGATTTGGGGAATAAGAAGAGAGGGGAGTTAGTTATGTCCAGTTTGAGTTCCTCCAGATGAAAAACTGCATCCTGACTGTGATCTGAAAATATATAACACTTAGAAACACAAAATTGATCATGGATCATCATTCTGCAACCTCGAAAACTGCCTACCCAACCTACTTTCCTAACATTTTTCCTTCTTTTGGTGGGTGCAGTTAGACTTGCAAACCCAGCTTTACAATTTTTCTTTTTTCTGTTCTCTTATCTAAGTCTATACTTATTTTCTGCCAAGGCCCAGATTAATAGTTGGGCTCCTTTGACTCTCTACCTATCTACAGATCTGCCAAGATTAAGTTGTTTGGACAAATATCATTTTCTATTTTCTGAAATAGGAAATTGAAACCTAGGGAGGCCAAGATTAAGTTGTTTGGCCTTCCTTTTTGTAGAACATTCTTTTTAAATATGGTTAAGTCACCAAAATTTGGAACTCAGCAGTGGCATTTGGACTAGCACACTTCATGGCTTCTTCTTTGGTCTCTTCTGGAAATATGGAACATTGCAGTATGCAAAGTATGACATATTTGGCATGTAAAATGTCAATCATGAAAAATGAACACCTGTCGCAACAAGAGGCTAACAGTGGCTCCACTTGGGGATGGCTTTTCCTTGTGAAAAGCCAAGAACAGCAGGTCAAACTGCCTTGATCTTCTGTGGTTGTTGTGGATTGAAGGAGCTTCCTTATGCTTGTTATAGCTCCAAATCTCACTCTTATGGTTTGTGATGCTGTACTCATGGCCTAGGGAAACCCCTCCTTCCAGACTTGGTCCTAAAATTTAAAAAACAGTGTTTTATCCCTTATACGCGACATTGCCCTGAGTTAAATGCGTGTATACGTGGGTCTGTGTATATCCAACCCGCTTGTATGTATTAAAAAACTTAAAAAAATATAAAACTCCTTATTTTTGGGCGGAGATCGCGGGTTTTACTTGCTGATCACCTGTAAGTGCCCGTGGCCCAACTGTTCCCAACCAACTCCTGACTAAAAAACTAATTTGGAGATGGTATAAAAATACCTCAAAGGGAAGGCCTAAAGGAGGAGAGAAGAGAGAGAAAGGTTATGCTTAGATTTTTCCCTTGACCAGGTCTGAAGTCCCTTGTGCCTTCTACACTTCCCCCATTTTGTACAGGAAAGCTTTTTTTCCTTGTGTGTTGATGTTCATCCACCATTTATGACATCATGGAGAAGAGTCATGGAAGGAGTTTCTTAGAGGCTTGAGGCTGGAATGAATCTGGAAGGAAGCTTTGCTTGGAGCCTACTGAAGGTGTCTCAGGAGAACATATTCCTTTTTATGTACTTTATTTATCTATAATAAA